>OX377610.1:46111753-48511753 GCA_947397855.1 Thelaira solivaga | reverse complement strand
ACAAAAGTAATACCTTGGGCTTAGTGAGAAGAGATAATTAAATATTTTTACTACATTTTACATTTTTTTATTCTGAAGATTTGAATACACTAAACTAGTTAATTATTGCATTGGTAATAATTATTTAAATATTTTATTGTTAAGATTTCGACACTTATTGTAAATTTCTTGTAGCAAAATTCAATATAAACAAAAATGTCAATAAGAAAATAATGAATATTTGGGTACTGCCGTGAAAAGTATGTCAGACTTACCTTATATTAATAAAATATATTAAATACATATTTCTTCTACCTGCAATCTGTTGACATTAAAACAGATTTTTGATCAACCTTATAAAATTTTAAATTTGAGAAGTCTCAGTTCACTTAATTCAATTTTATGTCAGCCACAATTATTTGAGAGTTTATTCTGTAGAACTAATGTGAATTTGTACATTTTTGTAAAATGAATATACAACCGTATTATATTTTTTGGTAGATATCTTTAACCGAAATAACTTTCCTCCTAAAAAAGTTTTGCAGCAAAATTTTTAAGCACAACGCACAACTTGGTTCACAACGCTTTGTATGCATGGTCGTATTAGGCTTACTTTGCATTAAAATATTTTTAATGCAAAAATTATCTGTTGGGCTACTTCAATTAATATTAAATGAAATTAATTTAATTTAATGTAACAACATACAGCAATAACAAATGAAACATATTTAAGATTATAATGTAATGTCTTAAAAAATATTGAAATTGAAAATTTAATTAATAGCACCAAGCTTGACAATAAGAGAAAAACCAATTTTATCGAAAATTAACTTACAATATCATTTGCCTTTACATCCGAGACACTCAGTATCATGACAGAAATATCTCTAATAATAACAATAATTTTAAAACTAAAACTAATAATCAAGAACAAAAAAGAATAAAAAATTAAAAAAAGTAATAACAAAAATTAAAAATTATAAGAAATTATCCAATATGAGAGTCAGAAGTTACTTTCTTAATAAAAATCCGGTAACGAGTAATCCTACCTAAGTAGGAAAAAAACATTTTTTTTTCAAAAACCATTTATTTCTCAACATAGTCTCCTTTTAGCTCCCTTTAGTTTACACTTAGTAAGACGATATTCCAACTATTTTATACCATCTGAATAATACGAATTTGGGAACCCCTCAAAATACGCATTAGTATCGGTAATCACTTTTTCGTTTGAGATGAATCTTTTTCCTTCGAGCCATTTTTTCAAGTTTGGAAACAGGGAAAAGTCACTAGGAGCTAAATCTGGACTATAAGGTGGATGATCAACCAATTGGAATGTATTTCACGTATCTAATGCTGGTGAACCGGTGCGTTGTCTTGAAGAAAGAGCACTTTTTTCTTCTTTAAATGTTCTTGATTGCATCAATCAATTGATCCAATAATGCACAATAATACTTTCTTTGTGATTGTGGATCCTTTTTCAAGTCGATGAGCAATATTCCGTGTGTATCCCAAAATACAGTGGCCATAACCTTGCCAGCCGATTTCACTGGCTTCGTTTCCTTCGGAGAACTTCCACCAGCTTCCACCCATTGTTTCGATTGATTTTTGGTTTCAGGTGCGTAATGGTGGAGCCACGTTTCACCAACATTTATTAATCGACGCCAAAAATCAACAGGATTACGCTTTATCATGTCCAAACACCGCTGTGAAGTGGTCTGTCGAACTCGTTTTTGTTCGACACTGAGCAAACGCGGCAATATGTTCATGCAATATGTTGAACACACATTCATATGATATGTTTACCATTTCAACAATCTCACGTAACTTGACTCGGCAATTATTCATAACGATATCGAGGATTTTCTTGATATTTTATTCAGTAACCACCTCTTTTGGCCTTCCTGTTGATGGTATTGTTGCAGTGCTTGTGTGGCGCGTTTAAATTCAGCAATCCAATATTTTACCATGTAATCTGATGGAGCACACTCACCGTAATGTTTATCGAGCTTTTCTTTTGTCTCTTTCGCCGTTTTCCCTTTCAAATAATAGTGTTTAACCACTGCATGAAATTCACTTTTTTCCATTTTTCAAAAAACACAAAAGTTGCTTACTTCAAACGACTACAACAAATAAACTAATCGATGAATTTGGGTGAAATTTTAACAGCTGACGTTTGACAGATCGCAATTTCTAAAACAAAAAAGTTCTTGTGTTTGTGCTGCCATCCAGCGCTAGGTAGCTTCAATATCAATCCGCTTTGTAAATCAATTACTTCTATTTATATAATTTTTTAATTAAATTAATCACATAATGACTCAGAGGTATTACTCCTTATTCCTTATTAATTACAATATTAGAGTACCTCTTAAAATGTTTATGAATGCACGAACGTAAAACTTTTCTTTCAAAAATTTCTAGTTAATTCATTAAAAAAGACAAAATAAAAACCATATTGGAAAGCCGTATAAAAATACCGGTTTTAAATACTTCTTATAAATATATTAATAATTTTGATTTAATTATTTATGATTTAAAACTCTTCCAAAAAGACCTTTACCTTTATGAACTTTGCTTAAAACAAATTTACCATATTCATTATACTTGAAAAGCTTATTGAAATAAATTCCAAGATACTTATATTTGTGTTTAAAAGGAATTTCACCTCTTACTTTCAGGAACAACAAATACCCTAACTTTTAGCCTCATTTATTTTTATTCCCCAAAAATTACAAAATCCTAATAATTTATTTAAGTGAGTCGCCAAAATTGAGCCTTGAGGAACACCACAAGAAACAAAACCAATATCAGAATCTGGATTATTTAATTGCACACAAAAACGTCTATTACACTGCTCTGCAAAAAATCACTTTTTGGCTCTCCTTTAAATAAAACTATGTGGACACTTCAAAATTACAAGTGGGGGATCAGGATGTGGGGAGTGGGAAAGGAAAATAATAGGTATGTGATAGTAGGATTGGTCCGCGAGTGAAATGCTTTATCAAAAGCTTTTCCAACATCAAGTGAGATAGCCAATGTACAACGTAGTTGTCTTAAATTTAAAATAATGTTATTTTCAGATTTTGAAAGAGCATCTACAGTAGAATGACCCCTTTTAAATCCGAATTGCAAATTTGGAACATAATTACTTTCTAAGCCAAAATTAATTTTCTCTTTAATAATTTTTCAAAAAGTTTTCGTAAATTTTATAAAAAAGAAATAGGTCTTAAATTATTAATATCGGAAGAGTTTGGTTTCTTTTCAATTGGAACCATTTTTTATTTATCCAGCTATTTGAAAAATATGCATTATTTAAACAATTATTAATTATATTCAAAAGCTTTCAGTAGAAATTCTATTATTATAAAATTTGAAATTTTATTAATTCCTGCCCACTTTTTACTGTTTAGTTCTTTAAAGTGAGATACCAAATTATTTCAATTGATAAATCTATTATAATTTTGATTATTTATCGCTGAAAAATTATTGTCAAAATTGAACCAAAGAAGCCAAAAAGATATTTATTTCCGAGTTATCTCTTTGAAATGAGCTAGAACTGAAAAATTATCTTTTAACATGTTAAGTTTATTTAATTCATTACTAATTGTTACTCCATTAACTAACTTAAGATCCTCTTTTATACCCCAAAAGATTAAAAACAATTTATGTGCAAGGTGACCCGGTTTATTATTAGTAAGAATTTCACTAAAATTTTTAGTATGTTCCTTATTGTTC
The DNA here is from genome assembly GCA_947397855.1 of Thelaira solivaga. Taxonomy (NCBI): domain Eukaryota; kingdom Metazoa; phylum Arthropoda; class Insecta; order Diptera; family Tachinidae; genus Thelaira; species Thelaira solivaga. Next base: position 48,508,042 of record OX377610.1, on the reverse strand, counting down.
TTTTATCAAAATATTTAAAAGTTGAATTTGTATAGAAATTATCTTATATTGATCGTTAGGTCTGTTTAATGTTCTGTTATAAATTCGTCTTAATTCGTTTTGGCAGCTGTATTTAATTTTGAATAGTTTTTTTTAACGAAATCTGTAACTTTTGTGAGAACTTCTCGCATCGAAAAGTTGTGAAACAAAATATTCAAGCGTTTCTCGGAAAGTGAGAAAAAACTTTGTCTGTAACTCAAGACGGAAAACACCACACATGACTACGTCGTAACTGTCATAATAAAATAACGAGCAGCCGATAACAAAAAGAAGTCGGCAAGGCCGCTAACCACAAATGTTTTCGACGGTGGTTTAACGTGAACTAAAACTGAAAAATGCTCAGCGGCTGAATAATTTGATTAATTTATAATTATATCTTGAAGAAGCTACACAAATCGGAGCGAAATATCGATATAAAAATAAATTTTTTAAAAATAAGACCTCAAGCTTAATGAAATAGTTATATTATTTAAAATAAAAAGGTCAAATAAAACTAACAAATAAATTTGAAAAGAAAATAATTTTTTTTTTCTTCTATGAAATTCAATTTCCTTTAAATTTTTATTGAAAAATATAATTCTTTACAGGTAGTTATATAGTAAATCAATATTAAGTTCAAATGATAAACTGATTTGAAACTTTTTTAATTTTATAAAATTTTTTAATAAATTTTAATTTAAATGTTTGTGAAATAAATAATTTATTCTTTAGCAAACCAGAATATGAATTAAAAATGAGTCGTCTTTTGTTTTCTTCTGTGTTTTGGTTTTTATTATGGATTTGATTGTTAAAATTCGTAAAATAAGGAGAATAAAAAGAACACGTACACACACATACAAGTACTAATAATAACTCTTCATGTAATATGGTAAATTGCTCTAACTACAAATGAATTCATTGCCATTGTTAACAAATTGTTAAATAACAAATGCTGTTTGGGGCACGAGTCACAAAAGAATACCTCAGTAGACATAAAGGCAACAGCTATTCTGCTGTTGGTGCTGTATAAATATACTCGTGTAGACACAACGACAAATAGGCAGACAAACAAACGAAAACGTAGAAACGGTTTAAGTAAAAGTATGAAACTAACAGACACTTTAAGTGAGTCATACAAACAATAAGCTTTTCTCTAGATTTACAAACAGATGAACGGACAGACCAACTTTTTATTAATTTTTTCTCTCATTTTCTATAGTTACAAGTACGAGTACTAAAATTAAAAACTACTAAAACAACTGCAAGTTTATAACTGACCACCAACTTAACGGGGCTAAAATAAGCCTTAAACAATTGCACCGCAAAATCCACTACACCAGCAGCTACTCTTTACTTCACTCCATGATTCTCAATAGCCATGCTTCGGCCATTTGCCAAAGAAAGCAAGGTCGTGAAGGTGAGGTGCCATCCAAAGGATACCACATCACTAACGAAGTAAAGATGAAGAGGATGAAGTTGTAGATTCTATAAGTAAATGGCAGCAGTAATACATTATAAGCAACTAGCCAGGCAGCCACTTAGCCAGCCATCTAAGCAGCAAGCCAAGTTGCGAGCTAACATTGATTGAGATATGAATGTATGCATGTAAACATTATTTAAACAGTAGCATCAAGTAGCTGGTACATTTTTACGACTACTTGTAACCAAGAAATTGTATTATACTTAATCGTATATAAACATACAAACATAGGTATATTTAACTGAATGAATTGAATGAATGAATCTATGTAAGTCTGATCTAAAGCGCCTCTTCATGCATTTTGTCTCAATGATAATCAAAACTTGGCTACTAATTTTGTCTGTCCCTTTTGCTGGCTAGCTACGCCACACAACACTAACAAGCATGTATGTACTCGTATGTATGATTCAATGCAAGTTTGTTTGCTGCACTGTGAATAAAGCGCAAGTGCAAACCTCCAACTCAATTGTTGGCCGTACTTGTGCCAAATGCAAGCGCACCACCGGTGTAAGCTCAAACAAGCTTAAGATCATCATCAGTATCATTATTATCAATATGGTCATCATTAACTTTAAAGCACCCATGCACATGAGACCCATCACAATGTAAATGCACTGGATTATGTAAGACCCCAACTACACCACACTGTTTACTATCGTGCCACACGTTATACAATCACTTACTCGTACACACTTACTTTTCCTTATTCTCTGCATAGTTTCCACATAAAATATAAATAAATTTTTTTTGGTTGCAATACTTTTAACAGAAGCTAGCCTTAAAGCCTTGCTGTTGCAAAGCACAGTAGAAAAAAAACGTTTAAGAATAACACGATTTCTTATTGTTTTTTTTTTTTTTTTTTTTTTTGTGAAATTTTAAGCGAAGATCATCAGCTAACAGGCTGCTTGGATAAGTGACTGGCTGGCTGCCTGGCAAATTGCTTAGCTCATCCGCACACTGTTTTTCAAAAAAATAAAAATAATATTTTCTTTGGATTAACAGAAAAGTTATATGGATCCAGAGCTGTATCTTAAAATAGGAGCAATAGAAATTATTTCTGTGGATAGTTTTTTAAATCAATAAAATTCGTTGTATGAAAAAAGAAAAGGAATCAGTACACTACGAATTACGCTATGGGAAATCTACAAGGATCATGTATCTTGGTCTCTGAAAACTTAAATAGTTAGTTGATGATTTGTCCACCAAAAATTCCTGTAACCCGAAAAAAGAAAGTACCAGATAGGTTCAGGTAGAAAAGCCAAAATACTGTTATCTTCCTGAGCACTTCAAAAGTTTTTCACTTTTCAGAGAGTAGCAAAGAACCAGTAACCTATTATTGTACTCGTTTAATTAATACTAAAATCAATTAAAAATATTTTTTGTAAACTGTTAACAGTCAGTAGCAGTTCACTGAAGTTTCAGGGATGCGACGGTAGCTTTTTGCTATTAAAAAGCAACCAATCTGTTTGCCTATATCCGTTGACTTAAACACTAAAGGGCTGCACAGGCATACTTTAAATTGCTTTCAAGCACTTTCAAGTATACAATTTTACACATGTTTTTAATAATGTTTGCTTTCGTAAACACCAGAAAATTAAAGAATATTAAACTAAATTGTTGTCGTGACAAAATCAGTGATATATGGAAATGCTCTTGATATTAACATGTCGTAAATTCAACTACGAAAACGACATAATATGACCGAATATTCATTGCTACAGTATACAAAAACTTTAAAAAAATATTTTTAAAAATTTAAAGCTCTGTACCTGTGGCACAGAATAAGTTATTGGCATTAACTAAAGATTAAAATTTCAATATAATAGGCTTCATTTGGTAGCGATTCCAGAAACTGTGACTTTTGCAAAACTATCTACTTCAAACAACTGCCAGAATGGATTATTATTTTGATATGTCAATGGGAACACTGAAGAAGATCACTATCTTTTGGCTCACATTTCAAGCACCTTTCCATACTGACCTTTATTGTGTCTTTTCTCTCGACTCTTACAATTTAGTAGTGAGTTGATAATATTCGACTGGCTACGTTACACAATATTTACTAATTGCTAATGAGCAATTGCATTTAGGGCATTTTACACAAAATGAGCGACTACTTGTGACCAAATGTTAGCTAGCCATTTAGTACTCCGGTTTCTAGATCAGTCGGCTTAACCTCCCGTCGGTTTAACCGAAACCGTTTCTATGATTTTCCTGTTCTATTTTTTGTCATTTTTCATTGCCACACTCGGGAATATACAACCCAAGAAAAACTCACACAATAATTGAAGAGACAAAACTTGTATGACATCAGGTCAACTTGATATTCCGATCTGAATAAGCTATGGATTCCTAAAGTTTTTATAATATGTTTATTGGACTTTTGCCCAGAATAGGCCTCTGTGTACTTTTAGGTAATCATTTTTAGCAAAAAAATGTCTCTTATGAAGTTTTTGATTAAATTTTAACACAAATTATGTCTGTGACTGTTTATTTATTCGTATTCGCCTATTATCGTTTCTAACTAATAGAAATTCTGTGTGCAAAAGGCTGGTATAAAAACAACTGGAAATTTTATTTCTTCTCATTAAATTTTTTTCAATATTAAGCAAGCCACTTTTTCTGATAGATATTTAAGTAAGAAAAAAGATTCCAAAAGCAATAAGTTCCTTTTTAAAAGTTTTTTCAAAGACGCCCACTTTAGTTGAGTAGGCAACATTGTACTTAAACATGCATTTACAGGTAAGTTTTTATGGTTATTTGTTCAAATAGATATGAACTTCAGTCAGTTATTGGTGGTAGTATTGTTCAATTCAGCACTTGTTGCCAGTCAGTCAACTAGACACTTTCTCACTTGGTGTGCGGTAATAAACTTACAGCATTTGTATACCTTATGCTTTTGGATTCGGCTTCATCATTATTATCAGCATCTAATACCAACCCATATATGTATATAAATAGTTAGACAATCATACAAATATAAACATGCATACGAGAAATGAACACACAATGCAGATAATATAAATGTACAATGTGGCACATGCTGATGTTGCACTTTTATTTAGTACAAGTAGAAACATTTAACTTAACTTACTCAGCTTGCAAACATTCAAACATAAAAAATACATACAAGAACACAGTCGTTGTTATGATGTTTAAGTGTAAAAAAAGCTCATATGGAAAGAAATTGTTGCGAAGAAAAAGAAGCAGAAGTAACAATAGAACGAGCGAGGAGTGGCACTATTTGCAGAAGGCGGACAGTTTTGCAAATGCCATTTGATTCACCGTGTAACATGAAAACATCATGTTTAAGATGTTAATTTACCCAATTGTCCATGTGTGGATGGATGGATGGATAGATCGATGCATAAATGTGGTGGTAGTGGTGGCTTGCCAGTGGTGTTGTTTATACTCGCATGTACGTTTATATCAGCGAATGGGTGTCTCGTGCCGCATGTCTTCGTTAAAGAGTGCAACATAAATATCTAATAATGATATTGACTTTAAATGCCAATTATTCCTTTAACGTTATAATTTTGTAGTAATTCTTCATTTATGTATGTTGTGCTACAATGAATGGTATTTATTTAATGTTCATTTGAGGCAAGTGTTAATAAAAATTTGAATTGTTGAAATTTTATTGTTTAAAGAAACAAGCTTACAGCTACAGTTGCCGTACAGAAATGTGTGTCACTTATATGAATTTATAGATTTTGTTTCTACGTTCTAGAAATGCTCTGAACTGGCAAAAATTGACGACAGATATGAACAATTTCACAGAAAAGTTCACTTCCGTCATGTAACATAATTTTTGTAATTGATTATTTTCTGAACGCGAGTAGCTTAAATTATTTTATGTTTTACACCTAACAAAACAAAAAACATTTAAGTGTTTAATTGAAAGTACGGTCACTTTAGACAAACATTTTGCGTAAAAAAAGCAAATATAAACACAATATACGAAAATTTGTTTTTGTTTTTAATACAAATTTCTCATTTCTTTTATACCAGGGGGCGCAGACTATTGTTCGTAAAATATTCGACTGTCTTCTTTGTAACTTTTGGATGTTAGATGCACACGCAGTTCCCCAAAGCTGAATGCCATATATCCAGATTGGCTTAATAATGGCTTTATATACAGAACTTTATATTCCAAAGATAGAGATGAAAATGGACCTATTAGCCACATTAGTCGAGCTGTTTTTAGTTTCATAGCTGAGATTTTGGCCTCAATGTGTCGTGACCATGTTAGGCGTCTGTCAAGATGGATTCCTAGATATTTAGTTTGGGTTTCCACCGGAACAATCACGTTATTTATTTTTATTGGCGGACAATTTGCCTTTCTTAGTGTGAAAGTCACATGGGCACATTTTTATGGATTTACATTGATTTTCCATTTAGTAAGCCGGCCTTCCAGCTCGTTTATATGAGCTTGTAAGTGCTCAGATGCAGTTTCTGGATCTTTGTTCACACTTAAAAATGCTGTGAACGTTGACGTGATAGTATGTCGATTTGTAGGCATATCGGATGTATAGACGATGTATAATAGCGGGGCAAGTATACTTCCTTGGGGGACGCCTGCAGAAATCTTAACTGGTGAAAATACATTTTTTGACCGTACCTTAAATGTTATATCAGTCAAGTAACTTTTAATCAGCTTGTGGGTGTTAGCAGGAAGAAGTCGTGTTACTTTTGTGAGGAGACCATCATGCCAAACTTTGTCAAATGCTTGGGAGACATCAATAAACAATGCTGAACAAAACAGCTTTTTCTCGAAGGACGACCTGATAGCAGTAACAATTCTGTGAACCTGCTCTGTAGTTCCATGACCAGCCCGGAAGCCGAACTGATGTTCTGGAATAATATTTCGCTCTGCTAGATGGGGCGTTATTTTCTGGAGGAGGACCTTTTCGAACAGGTTTGAAAGGATGGATAATAAACTAATAGGTCTGTATGACGTAATTTGAGTAGCGTCTTTACCCGGTTTTTGAATCATGACAATTTCTGAAATTTTCCAAGAGGACGGAAAAACGCTAACTCATGCTGTAAACGCAGCTTTTCTTTAAGTAATTTTTGACACAAATTCAATTGGGTCTTTAAAGCTGGAGAACGATTTCTCTGCCATTCCCTTCTCAATTTTCTTTCTTGTCGGATGAGGGCCGTTCAAGTCATCAGCTGATATTGAAAGCTGATGACTTGAACGGTTTCTTCCTATATGTTTTTCTCATTGGAGTTGAATTCCTAGCTGTACAAGTAATAACGTCTGTAAGGTGGTTCACAGCACATTGTATATCAGACGAGTTCCTTAGAGGGATGTTCTGGGAGAGATGAGAGCTCACATACATTTTATACTTTAGCCAGTTCATGTATCAGTTCGGATAGAACGTAGGAGATACTTCAGAGTTTATAAAACTATTACGTAGTGTAATTATAGTCGGCGAATGATCAGATGATAAGTCGTCTAGGGTATAATAAGAAGTTGGTCACGCTCAATATTTTTAAGAACAGTGAAGTCAATAAGGTCTGGCTATAAGGCTAGACTATTTTGAGCAATAGCATTGTACAGCTGCCTACCTCTTGGGCTAATAAGTCTAGATCCCCAGTGGGTATGTTTAGCGTTGTAGTCTCCTGCTGCCAGGAACTTGTGTCCCAATGTTGCAAAGACACTTTTGAAATTGTCGCTATCAATTATGTATCTTGGAGGACAATATACACATGAAATGGTGGTATGAAAATCAGTAAGACTTATAGAGGTTGCCTGAATGAAATCCTTCCCAAATTCTGGCATAACAAAGTGCCTAACGTTTTTACGCACAATGACGGCCGTGCCACCACATGCCTTTCCACTTGGATGTTTAGTGTCATATATAATGAACCCGTTAATTCTAAAGCAATTCTTTAAAGTAAAATGTGTTTCGGATACCAAAAGGATGTCTATTTCTTGCCTGTGTAGAAAATCTTCTACCTCGAACCTATGTTGTGATAACCCGTTCGCATTCCAGTAGCAAATACGCAACTGGGTCATTTTATTTTTTTTAAGAAGGGTCTGCAGAATCATGTTCTGATTCCGCATCATCTCCTGAAACATGCCCTGCATATTTTTCATAAAACTGTTCATGTTGGTCATGAAATGGTTCATTGTCTCCGTCAGCTTGTCGATTGAACTAGAGCTGGTATCGTTGAAGACCTGAGGGCTGCTCTTTAGTACTTGGGCATATGAAAGATTTTTCAAGTTGGGCCTATTTGACGATGGTAAGCCATCAAAGTGTTGTTGAGCATAGTTCACTCTATCCACATATACACCATTAGGTATTGCAGTAGCTTCAGTATGAAGGCTCGGCTAGTTCAATTCGCGATATTTCGCATATGCGAGACTTCAAGGTTGATTCGATTTTTTTATCCTCTCGAATACTTCACATTCTCTATAATTAGCAGAATGTATTCCACCGCAATTACTGCACTTTCTCACATTGGGGTCGTTTTAAGGTGCTGTACACTCCGTGGTTTTATGCGCGTTTCCACTCAAATTGTAAATAGGATGCGTTGAATTTTTGGTCTTAAGAAGAGCTGCATTAAAAGCAATCTCCGCACGGTGCATTGGTTAGGGAATTTTACCTTTATTGTGTATGTTGTGAACATTTCTCACATCGTAGTCTTCATTCTCAATAGCTTTCTTGATTTCGTCAACAGGGACGGAACTGTCAATGCCCTTTACCACAACCACGAGGACCTTAGCAGTTTTTAGTTGGTACGTGTAGTAATTCTTGTTTTCGGAGTTAAGACTATTAACAATTAGACGATAATTCTTCTCAGTATGGGTTTGTATTTTCGTTTCCTGTATCTGTCCCCTTCGTATAGAAGCTACGTAAAAATTATCTTTTCCCACAATCTCTGATAAAAGATTTACAATAGCGTTCGATGTTTGCTAGCTCAAATAGATAGGTGGAAGTTTGTGGTCCTTAGACGCAGGTTCTACTGGTGCATCATCTGTGGGTGCAAGTATTGAAAATCTATTTTCGGAGACTGGTATCGTAGCCGCCTGACTGCCTTTGTACTGTTTACTGTTGATTAGTTCTAGCCTTACGTTTGGTAACAGTTATGTATCTGTGCATGCCGGTTTGTATTTCCTTACCTGCCGGAGTAGAATCTGTCTTTGGGGTTGGTGTATCAACCTTAGTCTTTGGAGTGGTTCCTGTTGGACTAGTTACCTTGTCAAACTGGCGCGTAAAAATTTGCGTGTCCACAATCGCATTTGGCGTTAAAGAGCGGGTCCTATTCTCAGCCCTGGCTGTTAAATATGCTCGGTCGTCCTTCTTATTATTCATACTATCTGAGAACACATAGTATGCATTGTTCCTATTTACTTTTTCGTTTGGCTTGTCATTTATGTTTTCGCTTGTTTTTGTTTTTTTATTAATTGATGTCATTTTTCTCTATATGGGTCCCAACTTGCAGTCGTTTAATATAATCCGTAGTGCAGTTACCCCTATGATGACCCCGAGGGTCCCTTTGCATGCAGTGAGTTCTTTGCAAGGGTTGACACAAGACCTTATGGGCGCTTGTGTTCAGAGCCAGGTCGGGCGTTAATTCGGATGTCGTATCAACTAAACCTGCCCGGCGAATTTACCGGCAACGTGATTTTGAGCGTTCTCCAAGTCCTTGCCAAGGTTTTACCGGGACGGAAGGCAGCTGCGATATTAGCCTGAAAGCCGTTTTTACGCGATGTTACTCCCATATACTAAGGCAACAGAATTCCACAGCTGTCAGCCCATGCACAAACAAATCCAATAAATAATCAAAATCAAGTCCATAATATTTTCCGGTTTATCAACGTTGCTGTAGTAGCCTGAGATGCACTATCTTACTATCTGCATATTCGCATACACACTTTAGCTACCGCTAGATCAGGTGATCCGGACGGCATTACCAGGGAATACCACGTGGAGGTAGCGAGATTCTTGGGCAGTTCAGTAAAGGAATCAACTCTGGCTATTCCCAAGTGAATAGCGATCAGAAGGCTTTCAACCTCCATGAAATACCCCATTCCGAATTAAAGAACTTTAGTAATAATGAGAGGAATTTTTATAATAGAACTACAATGATGAATTATAATAGAAGAAATATAAATGGAAATTTTTTTATTATAAAAATAAATTTCCCTCAAGAAGACCTTCAAAAGAAAGTCGAAATATCGGAAAATTTAAATAAAAACAATTTTTTAAAAACAATGTGCTTACTTACGACTTCACATTAGAAATCTCGAAATTATCAGCGTTCTCTAATAAATATATTAAGCATCTTATTATACATATAAACCATCCTCTTGAATCACTCTATCTATTAAAAAAAAACTGTATCAAAATCTGTTGTGTAGTTTTAAAGATCTAAGCATACATAGACATAGGGACAGACGCTGGAAGCAACTGCTTTATACTATGTAGTGAATAGTGATAGTGATAGAATAAGCATTATTTGCCAGCTAAAGCAACTGCTTCTAGGCGACACATCGTGAACCAAAATTAGCCTTATAAATGACCTTTTATAACTGATTTTCTAATATTTTTCTGGATGAATTTTCCATTTCCAAAACTAAAAAGTACCTCAACGGTATAAATACCAAATCACAAAAGGAGTTGAAAACTGTACAAAAACACACTTATAAAAATGTAAAAATGCGCTGGTAATTATAATATGTAATATCTGATGGACAATACTTTAAAGAGGACACAAGTAAATATTTTTTTTGAAAAAGATAAAAAGTGAAATAAAACCACTTCAGTCAATTTTTTTAGCATCGCTTTTTTGAAAAATACCATCCTCGTACCATTTAAAATTTTTCTTTCTAAATAAATCTTGATTTATGCAAAAAAATTTTCGGTGTATTTAAAGAAAAGAAAAAATTAAAAATTTTACAAACATTCACATAATCGAGTTGTGTTCCTGATTTTATTTTTTTACGAAATTGCAAATTAAAAAATTTCAAGATCAGTTTATTCAATGCATATGGACAAAAAACATTTTCGATGGCAACAATTTCGATTTTGTCTAAAAATTATAAACACTTAAAAAATTAATTTCAACGACAGTTTTACACTCTTATATAATAAGTAAATTAGCATGTAATTTTTTTATATCAATGTCAAAGTAAGTCTGTGTATTCTCTGTGAAGGCATTTAAAAACAACTTCTGAGTGAGCATCTCAGTTGAAAACCTACACAAATGCCAAAATGTTCAAACGTTTGTTACTTGATTTGAGAGCAATAAAGCTGACATAAATCCTTGAAATTTCACAAAGAATAAATTATACATCTGTGTGTGTATTTTGTTTTATTTTTTAAATATTTAATTGCAGTAGGGTAAAAATATTAAGATATCATAGTTTGCATTAACACTTTTTACCTGTGATATACAAATTAGAAAACAAAAATTGTGTAAAAAGTCTAGTGAAATTTTTTTTTTCTGAAAAGGGCATTGCACTTCTTGATCTGCTGTATTAATTTGTTCTGTTAATGAAAAGGCTTTGGATAATGTTGTTTCTATATTAAGCCTAGTAAATCGGAATACAAAGATTTAAATAAATTGAAAATTTGTTTTTAATAGCAAAAAAAAAGTGCAATGCCCTTTTTGGCAAATGAAAATATCTTAGCCTTATTATCATTTTTAATATCAAGTTTATATTTAGAAAATTTTTATCAATCTCTTCGGATCTATTACATAAGAAAATAAAAATAAAAGAATTGGAACTAGTCGCGGCCATTCACTGTAAATGCCTGACCGGCCTCATTTTAAAAAAAATACGGCCCGATACGGTACCAAACAGTCACTTTTTGAGGGTGCATTGGTTTTTCGACAATCAATCTTGGATTATCATTCGCACAAATACGGCAATTCTGCTTATTGGCGAAAATATGCCTCGTCACTGAAGATTATTTTCTTTGAAAATTGATCATCCACTGTTGCCATTTCTTGCTACCATTCTGACCATTGACGACGTTTGGAGTGGTCAAGAGGCTTTAGTTCTTGAGTCAATTGCACATTGTGTAAATGCAAGTCTTTATGCATAATGTTCATCAACGGGGAGCGTGAGAGGTGCAATTGTTGGGCACGACGACGAGTTGAGGTGGACGGCTCTTCAGCCATACTATCGCGAACAGCAGCAATATTTAATGTAGTACGAGCTGAACGAGCATGCACTAGTGTTTTCGCATCTCCTACAGACCCGGTTTGTTCAAATTTTTGCACGATTTTTATGATTGTACGCACATTTGGACGATTAAATTGACCGAAAAAATCACGAAGTGCACGATATGCATTTTGATTCTTTGAACGCCCATTTTCATAATAAGCCTGAATAACTTTAACGCGTTGCTCGATTGTGTATCTTTCCATGTTTCAAATTGAATTAGTCTGAAATTGATAAGTGTCAAATGAAATTCAGAAAAAAACTTGACGTTTAGCTGTAGTTCACATTCAACATCGGCCCTTAAAATTTAACCACCCTTTAATTCCAAATGAATTTTGTACTACTCTTCTGGTAATAATAAACTTAATATACATACATACCTTAATAATTAAAGTAAATACTTCCAGAATATTTTGTAGCAGTCATCACTACATGCTTCCCATCCAAGGCCCCTACACAATTCGGAAAATTCCACAACTGCACAAATTCTTCAGAAACTGCTTCCCATTCTTTCTCCGTTGATGGTATCTTAAATAAATTTACTAAATAGAAGAAAAACTTCAGTAGTATCATAGAGAACACATCATTAAAATATTCCGGAATATGTACTGGAGAGACCTAAAACTCTCATCAGTCGCCAGAAATGTAGGAGTAACCGCTAAGCGGACAAATGCTGATATGGGTTCCCGAAATTTTATAATTTTTTTTTATTTGCACTAACCTTAGCTATATAAAAAAAATTAAAATATAATAAAAAATTATTACTATAATCAAAATTACTCACTAAATAATCAAAATCAGTTAAGATCATTCTCAAAGAATTTTTATATAGGACAGGATTTTATGCCCGAGGCTCAGATAACTTCACACTGTATCCTTTCTCTTTCCGCCGTTGAACCCACTTCTGTACCCATGGGCTTCATTTTTTTCATTTTTGTCTTCCAAAAGTAATGCTGCCGTTGCTCCACAGCTCATCATGAGGAATGCTTAAAAATTTTCTATATCGACTTTTTAAATTTTTTTATGTATGTATGTTATATGCTTTTGTGCAAATATTTTTTTTTTTTGTTTTCATTGTTTGAACAGATATTTCTTTGCTATCAAATATTTGTCATATGTGACAACAGGTAAATATGTTTTTTCATTTGCATTTGCACATATTTGTTGGCTATTTGTACAAACAAAAACGGGCAAATAAATATTCGTAATGTGACCACAAGTAAAATTTAGTACTAATATCTAAAACTTTGGGCAAATATGAGCAAACATATTTGCAGCTAATATTTTCTAGGTGTGACCATAGCTTTACATGTCGATTTATAATCACTTACCTATAGAATACCTGACTTTTTATTCAAAGTAATTTATTTTTAAACTTTAAGCAGATATTGTGAAAATTTTGTTATAACTTCTACTGCAAGTCTTCATTTATCATATTGTACCAGCCTATGTTGTTAGTATATCTTTCGATTATATTTACAACATTCGATTTCTTAAGGTTGGCTGTAAGTGTTTCTTCTAATTTCCAACAAAGTTTGACTTAAAAAATACACAAACATCCGACAAATGTGATAAGATAAAAACATTTGTTAGATAATAAAGATAATTTAGCTTTTACCCCTAAATCTAATTTGTGGACGCTCCAAGTGGCAGAACGGCGTACATGATTTGTTTGTTGATTATGTTGTTAGGCAGACATCTGACGCATTGCGTTACTTTATGAATGTTAAAAGAATTAGTAAAATCATAATTAAGTGACTTTTATATTCACATTTACCTTAAAAAAGGGAATAAATATAAGATATAACCTACTCTCAAAAGGGCTTAAAAGTAAATTTATCCACTTTTAACATGAAATCATAATAAATGCGAATACATTGTCGGCAGACCATGTTTTAAAAGCTTCCGCTTTTTTCCTATCACAAAATTTGTTTACTGTACGGTTTCGATTTATCTTTACAACTTCTTTCACCAGTAAAAAAAAAACCATTTTAAACTTCGTATGGTTTTAGATTGTAAGTAAATTTAGAAAATTTCCAGCAGCTATTTAAATAATACAACAACAAGAAAAAATAGTTTGTCTGTAAGCGCAAGCGTGTTTTGCATTTTAAGTAACAAGTGATTTTCTTTTTTTAAAAAAGAATTTAAAAAGGGGTAGGTAAGCCTATAATAAAATGTGGTTTTAGGAAAAAATTATTTTTCTCTTCTTTTGAAAGTTATAAATTATATGAGAACTTAAATTTAATACAAATTTATGCTCGCTTTGCGTTCTCCTCATAAAAATTTAAATTTATGTTGCGACGTTGTTAAGTAACAAACACGTACTAGTTTCATTTAAAGTTTCATATTTCCCCTGGCTCTGAGCTTTCATTAATTTCTTAAACATACTAATTTCTGCTGATTTTCATTTATACTCGTATTTGCATATTGTTGCATGTGTGTTGCAGTAACTGAAAAGAAAATTTTATATAAAATTATAATCACCCAAATGCATGAATTTTATTCTGTAACATGAATATATTTTGTTTTATAAAAAATTAAATAAATATATTTATTATTATTGCGTATGTATGTATGTGATTGAATATACGAGTATAGTATATGATTTTCATGCGCCCCTATTTTTAGTATATTAAAACAAGCTTTCGGAATTTATTAGACATTTGCTGATGATCGTATTGTTTGTATAATATTTCGTATAGAATTTTTTATGGACGTAACAAGTTTTTTATTTTCAAATTCTAAGAGCAGTTAATTGTAAAAAAAAATTCTGAAATTTAAATAAGATACATAAATCATATCTTCTAATTAATTATATTTAAACCTTCAATTATTATATCCTTCATGTAATTAAATGTGTCCATCAGTTTATGTCAAGCAAAAATCATGACTCTTACACGTGCATTTACTCGTAAATTTACTAGCGAAGTTAAGTTGATTTAATCATCAAGATTTACTCATTTATTAAAATGAACATAGTATATGCGGTTATGTACCAGAGTAACTAAAAATTATTTTGAAATACTGATTTCAAAGCTGCAGTTTATTCTGTTTAAATCAGAAGAAAAGCCAAAATTCTGCATGAAATATCCTTTAAAAAAACGTTTTTAATGCAAAATTTTAAACCGTTATGCGCTGTGTTGCATATCCTTAAAATAAATTTAAAAATTTAGTAAATGCTCATATGCGAATTTGTTTGTTGTTGTAGATTGGCAACAAAGTTATCTAACAGGTCAGCAGCTGACTAGTTTGATAAATGGCAATGCTTGCTTCTTTACTTATTCAATCCGCACTGGCTGATTTGGACGGTAAAAGGATGAGATGTAAATTTTCCGATTTCAAGGGATATACTCAAAAATTCTATGAAAAATGTGGGGTTGGCTTATGTTACAATAAGCAAAACAATTGTTTTAAAAGTTGTTACTGTCATGTCGTACTTCTGCAACACATAGTTTCTCTTAAAAAATTAAAAATATTTTATTTAATACTGAGAAAATTACCACCTAATAAAAGTAAAACTAACAGAGTTTGAGTTCTTGCACCGTAAAAAGTTTAGTTTTTATTTTTCAAAAAATAATAATAGTTTTTAAATTAAATTGACTAAGATCCATATAATAAAAAAAGTAAAATAATTTGAATTAAATTTAAAAAAATTGCAGTATTTTACAGCCAAAAAAAAGTTATACTAAAAATTTTTAGATTTTGCTCCAAAACAACTTAATTTTTTTTACTAAATACTGGGTGTAAATGCCCTACCATTTTTATTACTTTAAATGTAAAAGAAACATCATTGAATCTTAAGAAAAAGTTAAAATTTGTATATGTTTCTGAATAAAATTGTAAAAAATGTTGAAATAAAAAAAATTTTAGTTTTTCAATATTATAATGATTTTCTTAGCGCAATAAGTATTGAGAGGGTTACCATATCCATATGGACCATTTCATCAGACGCTACTCTGAATCCTAAGTGAATTACTTCCAAGTTTCGTTAAATTCCTGGCAAAACATTTAAATACTTATATTATTACACCATATGAAGAAATGAGAATTGAATCAATACGCAAATAAAAAAAAAAAAAACAATTTCAAAAAATTCAACCAAGAAAATAAAAAAAAACTATAACAAAAAAAGAAATAAACGAATTTCCCAATCAACATTTTACTAATGAACAAAAACAAAACAAGTATATACTTTTGCATAAAAATGTAATTAAAGAGTATGGAAAACGGAAACAAAGAGAAACGTAAAATTTAGCTACAATGACAGCTGTGCTATATGTATACCTACAACATAATAAATTATTTGAAATTAAAAATCTGATAGGTTTTTTCCAACTTTAAGAAATCGCTATGAAGCCAAGTTTACAAACGAAGACATGATAGGTAATAATACTGTATATCGTAAAAACGAACCAGAAATAAAAAAAAAAAACTAACGAAAAATTTAATATTTATTTTACTCTTCTTAAAGTTATAAATTTTATAATTAATTTTTAGTGGTTCACCTTCTCTTGGTTGATGTACCTTGACGTGGTGATGGAGCTTAAGTAGGGTCAATGAACCAAGGAGCTATGCCGGCCCAGGATCAACCATGTCGGACAGGTGAGATTTCTAAAACTAAATCTCAACCGATTTCCAAGCCAAAGTATTCTTGGAATCATGCCGAGGGCTGAATGGTGCAGGGAATTAAAACATATGCATCGATAACGAAGACATCCCCTGGAATACTGGTCGACCTTCCAGTGTAAATAGCCTTATGTACATATGGGAGCTTTGCGTACATGGACCAATCCATTCTCACCTTTGAAGTTTATTTTTATGGAAAATATGAAAGAAAACATAAAAATTAAAACAACGGAGTCAGATGAAGATACTCTACTTCGTTCGCCGGTGAGAGCCGCAGAAAATGAGGCCACGGACATAACTGCAATCCTCCATGATTTCAAGCTAAATGCCGAAGATAGCTCTAGGGTCCACTGGAACCAAAAGCTAATGACACAACGAAGCTTGATGCGAAGGAACCAAGCATACTAAGCCAGGCGACGGGCCAAAAGAGAAATTATTATTTCATTGGTGCCTAAAAACGTTGTGTTAAAGCCAAGATCAGGGATGGCATGACGGTTGTAGAAACGAGGGTGCGCAGGTTAATATGAACCAGGTGTTAGGTGCTCAGTCGTAAAAACGCTTTAGATCGGCTAATAATTCGCCCAGTGACGTAGTGTCAGAGGCGAAAAAAATCTAAAAAACCGGCAGAGGGTGGAGAAAAGGTAACCCCTAAAGCTATACCACTGCTGGCTAAAGCCCAAAAGGATGCTTAGGATAAAGGACATGGACCTTCGTACAGCGACATGTTGAGCGCATGAAAGGTTGTCATCACCTATTTTAAGCATCCTGAAGAGGAAATGCCAATCAGATTGCTCTGATAAAAAAACGCTTATTGTCTGAGGTGGACAAGTCCACAAATCTCAACAATAATCTCGCATTTATCAGCTGCATAAATAGGGACGGGTGGCTGCCTCTTACAATAGCCAAACCAAGATTTGGCTGTCAGAGGCACTTAAGACTCTAAAGTCCTTCCCTAATGTTCTACACCGTACATGGGGCACCCTATAAAGTATACATATTTTGGATCCTTACTAATAGCAGAGTCGATTTAGCGATCTCCGGCTGTCTATCCGTCAAGTCATTGAAATCAACTCTCTGATGTCTCGTGGCAACGTACAGAAAAGCTTAGCACACCAATTTGTCAGTTGTTTCTGTAAGATTATTGCTATCAGATCAGTTCTTAAATGGCGGAATGAAATTTTTTTGTGTGAGATTTTACGTATTTTATCTAACTTTAAAAAGTAGTATCCAGTTTTGTTTAAAATGATAGTCATAATCTGTGCAAAAAATGAGAGCAATAGGTGTACAAATTTAAATCCAACCGAACTTTTAGATTTTCATTCATTTCTGCGTTTTTGTGTAGCTTATCTAAAATAAAACAAAGTAATACACAGTTTTATTTTACATCACATTCATACTATCTGGAACAAAATTCAGCTGAATTCGTCCATAAATGACATAGCTATGAGTCAAAAATCTCGACCATTTTTGGTGGGATTTTAGCGTAATTTGTCTAAAATACAAAGCGGACAAAAAATGTGGTACACGGTTTTATCGGAAATAAGAGTTAAAATGTCTGTGCAAAAATTCAAAAAGATCGATCCACAAATGGACCAGAAAATCAAAAATACAACAGAAATTTTAGATTTAATTCATCTTTGCTTTGTTATTTTGCCTATTTTGTCTAATCTATAAAAGGGAAGCAAAATTACATTTTTTAACAAAAATAGCATTCGTAGTGTCTTTGCGAGAAACGAGAGCAATCGGTCCGGTCCGAAAATAACAGATAAATATCCAAAACATAACCGATATTTCACATTTTAATTCATTTTTGCTTTGTTTTTTGTGGAAATTTTTCAGCTGTCATGTGCGTAATGCTTTGTACACAAAACCTAAAAAAGTGTGCGTATAAAAGCATTACGAATACATCTTTATGTAAAAGATTTTTTTTTAGATTTTTGTCGTTAATTAAATATTTAGGTATTTCAAAAATGTCCAAAAATGTTTGCAAAATTACATTAAATTTTATATAACTGGCTGACCCGGCAAACGTTGTTTTGCCTTCAAGTTTTATTTATATTGAAAAATAATTAAAAAGCAAAGAAAAATATAAGTTAAAAAGTGAGGGTAAATTTTTCTTTGGGGAATGCGGTTTTTCATGGAGGCTGGACGCGCAAAATTTTACGCGCCAGTTTGACAAGGTAACTAGTCCAACAGGAACCACTCAGAAGACTAAGGTTGATACATCAACACCAAAGGCAGATTCTACTCCGGCAGGTAAGGAAATACAAACCGGCATACACAGATACGTAACTGTTCTTCTTAAGACTAAAAATTCAACGCATCCTATTTACAATTTGAGATATCTTCTTAACCAAAGAATAACAGTAGAGGAGCCACATAAGCTTAATGGCATTGCACAATGCACCAATTTCCAAGAGTTTGGCCACACAAAATCTTACTGCAAGCTACCATCTGTTTGCGTAGTGTGTGGTAACGCGCATAAAACCACGGAGTGTACAGCACCTAAAAACGACCCCAATGTAAGAAAGTGCAGTAATTGCGGTGGAATACATTCTGTTAATTATAGAGGATGTGAAGTATTCGAGAGGATAAAAAAATCGAAACAACCTCGAAGTCGTAGATCAGCTTTCAATATCAGCTGATGACTTGAACGGCCTTCATCCGACAAGAAAGAAAATTGAGAAGGGAATGGTAGAGAAATCGTTCTCCAGCTTTAAAGACCCAATTGAATTTGTGTCAAAAATTACTTAAAGAAAAGCTGCGTTTACAGCATGAGTTAGCGTTGGCAAATTATTTAAGTAACTTGGATCCGACAACAAAAACCGACCACAATCTATGGAAAGCTGTGACGCATATGAAGTGCCCTACTTCCTCCGAACCTCCACTAAGACTTGAGGACCTCAATTGGGCTCAAAATCCAAGTGAACGAGCAAATGCTTTTGCTGGCCATCTGGAAAACGTTTTCACACCCCATGACATAAATAGTGATATTAATCCTCCATCCATCAGCGATTCCATTGAAAACCATACAAAGATGCGGTTGCCCTCGATTAAAATGGCAAATCAAGAACCTTGATGCGAAAAAATCGCCCGGCGCTGATCGAATTACTAGTTCAATGCTGATGACCTTGCCAGATTGCGCTGTGAGAATTATATTATTCATTTTTAATGCCATCTTAAGAGTGGGGGTTTTCCCGTCCTCTTGGAAGATTTCAGAAATTGTCATTATCCAAAAACCGGTTAAAGACGCTACTCAAATTACGTCATACAGACCCATCAGTTTATTATCTACCCTATCAGAGCTGTTCAAAAAGGTCCTCCTCCAGAAAATAGCGCCCCATCTAGAAGAGCGAAATATTATTCCAGAACATTAGTTCGGCTTCCGGGCTGGTCATGGAACTACAGAGCAGGTTCACAGAATTGTTATTGCTATCAGGTCGTCCTTCGAGAAAAAGCTGTTTTGTTCAGCATTGTTTATTGATGTCTCCCATGCATTTGACAAAGTTTGGCATGATGGTCTCCTCACAAAAGTAACACGACTTCTTCCTGCTAACACTCACAAGCTGATTAAAAGTTACTTGACTGATAGAACATTTAAGGTACGGTCAAAAAATGTATTTTCACCAGTTAAGATTTCTGCAGGCGTCCCCCAAGGAAGTATACTTGGCCCGCTATTATACATCGTCTATACATCCGATATGCCTACAAA
Organism: Thelaira solivaga; assembly: GCA_947397855.1. Lineage (NCBI taxonomy): Eukaryota > Metazoa > Arthropoda > Insecta > Diptera > Tachinidae > Thelaira > Thelaira solivaga. Next base: position 48,488,023 of record OX377610.1, on the reverse strand, counting down.
TCGACATACTATCACGTCAACGTTCGCAGACGACACGGCATTTTTAAGTGTGAACAAAGATCCAGGAACTGCATCTGAGCACTTACAAGCTCATATAAACCAGCTGGAAGGTTGGCTAAAAAAATGGAAAATCAAAGTAAGTCCATCAAAATGTACCCATGTGACTTTCACACTAAGAAAGGCTAATTGTACGCCAATAAAAATAAATAACGTCATTGTTCCGGTGGAAACCCAAACTAAATATCTAGGAATCCATCTAGACAGAAGCCTAACATGGGCACGTCACATTGAGGCCAAAATCGCAGCCATAAAACTAAAAACAGCTCGACTCATGTGGCTCATAGGTCCATATTCATCTCTTTCTTTGGAATATAAAGTTCTATTATATAAAGCCATTATTAAACCAATCTGGACATATGGCATTCAGCTATGGGGAACTACGTATGTATCTAACATCCAAAAGTTACAAAGAAGACAGTCGAATATTTTACGAACAATAGTCTGCGCCCCCTGGTATATAACAAATGAGAATATCCACAGAGATCTAGAAATTCCAACGGTTAGGGAGGAAATTGAAAAATATTGTGCTAAGTACGTTCACAAACTGATGACCCATCCAAATGCAATCGCCAGTTACCTGTTACAGTTCGAGGGACACAGGAGGCTTAAGCGAAGTGATACCTTGCTGCTTGTGAGAAGAGACTCATAACTTTTATTCTTAAGATTTGAGTACAAGTAACTAGTTATTACATTGGTGATAATTATTTAAGTTCTTTATATTTTTTTTACAGTTAAGATTTGGATACTTATTGTAATTTTCTTATAGAAAGATTCACTAATAATAATAATAAAAAAAATGTTTGGCTTAAAAGCATTATATTTAATTTTAGTTATTTTGCATTCTTAATTTTTTTATAAATATATAAAAAATTTTTGCTTCCAAAAATAAAAATCTCATGTGGTTATGTAATTTAAATTTTTTTAGTGTAGAGAAAAGACATTCAAAGAAAATTGTTTTAATTAATATTGAAAAAAAATATGAGGCACCGGTAATCTTACTAAAATTGCCGCTTTTCCATTTTATTTTAAAATTGGACTTATACTATAATACTTTAAAAAATAACGGTTCATTTATTATTTCATTAAAAATCTATTTTATAAATTTTTTTGTTGAATATTTAAGAAGAATGTGGAATCTGGAATTCTCCGCGTCTCGCCATCTCAGAGAGGTTTTCGACAAGCGTTTTGAAGTAGTCATAAGTGAATGCTCAGCTTAGAGAAACGTTGCAATATATTATAATTGGAACGGGGATTGAGTGAGGAACTTAGTTACTTTGGTATGGATACTAAGTCTACAAGATTGCTGGAGAGCTGAAATAGGTATGTTCCAGCTTACCTGTTAAGATTTAATTTTGTATTATCATTTGAAAGACCTTTGAAATTCTGTTTGCATCGTAAAATTGAAATGGTGTTCAGAGACTTTAACATTTACACATGTCAGTTATTATTTGTTCATTTTTTGCTTTGAGTTAGTTTCCAATAGCAATTGAGAAAATAGAAAACTTAAATAGAAACCAAAAAAAATACAAAAACAGCAGCTGCAATATAATGGACAGCACTATTGCAGCGTCAAAAATTGCATTTAATTCGCATGCGCCACTCTCCGCAACGCACTCTCCATTGGACTTCCACCATCTAGCCACTGATTGTTAAGTGTACGAGACTAAACTTTACTTTTTCTTTCTTTCTGCTTCTTTTAAAACAACAAGAACAACGATTGTGGCAACAATACATTTTTGTATTGAGTTTAATGCTGATGAAGATGATGATGATGATGACGATGATGCATTTTGTTGTATACAACAAATAATCAAACGAATAGCACTTAGTGGTTTTAATGAACGGGACGGGATGGTTGGACGAATGAATGTTTTTTTTTTTTCGTTCTGGTTATTTTTCCCCTCTTTCTCTCTCTTTATATTTTCATTTTTATGTTGGTGCAAATTTGTTTTTTGCTATGCTTGGTTTTTTGGTAAGTACAACAAAAACTACACCAGTATGTTGCATGTATGAGCGTATTTGTACGTGAATATGGTTTTGTACTTATAGAAATAATAAAAATTTACACAAAAATAATTTCTCAAATGAAAATAACAAGAAAAAAGAAAACTTTGTCGGGTTGAAGGGATACTTGCACGATTATTATCATGATGTTATTGTTAGCTGTTGATGTTGGTGATGATGATGATGGCTGATTGTAAAGATGTACTGTGCAAGTACATGGAGGTCACTGAACGTGCAATAATTCTGTTCTTTTCTTACGTCTGCTCATCTGCTCATTTATCCATACGTCCGTCTTTTCTTCCTTCCAATTGTTTAGGCATCTAGTCGTAGGTTCGCTCGTATGTCTGTCTTTTATTTTTTTAACTACAAGCTGCAGTTAGTAGCTTTGAATTTAATGCACAAATTGCAGCTGCATTGTAACAACAACAATAAACTAATAAAATAAGGCAACAGCGACAATAGAGCCAACATCATCAGCCAAACATCATTTTGAACATGGTGGCGTCGTTTAAGTTTTTAATTTTTTTTCGACAACATAATTGCAATGCATCATTCTCCTCGTCATCATCAGCAGCAGCAGTAGCAAAGCAACATTATTCTTGGTTTGGTGTGTACATCATTTCGTTTGTTGCATGTTGACTTATAATATTTCTTTTTTCAAACTCATTCCCATTCTTTTTATACACGTTTTGGTTTGCATTAATTTAAGTGTTCTTCTTTTACTTTTATAAGTTTTTCGTAAATGCTTCCAATAAATGCACATTTTTCGTCGATAATTTTCGCTTTCTTTTCTGTAGTCATAAAATGAAGAAAAATCTTATTGTAGGAGAGATCATATTGTGTTTAATATGAATGTTACCAGCCATTTTATTGTTATTCGAACATGACATTCATTTAAGTTTTTTTTTGGAATTTTTCATAATTCGAAATGTGTTTAGTCACATTTGTAAAATAAAAAAAGTTATTAAAAAAACAAAATATATGTAGGGTAAATGTGCCAGTAGTCGGCAGTTCAACGCGTTCTCTTTTTTCAAATTCTTACCATTTTACACATGATCATGGTATTACTCTGAATTAAGCCTGTAACGGTACAGTATTGGGTATAGTTTTAAATTGATTAAGCTATTAAAAATTTTTTTTTAATTAAAATTGAGTAATTTATAGTTTTTTTTTTCAAATACACCAATTTTGCTAGTAGTGGGCATACACGTCCCAGTGCTCGCCACACTGTAATCTTATTGTCGGCATATCATTTTGCCTTTAAATTTTTTCAAGGCAATCAGATGCCGACTCCAGAAACATGATCCTGTATTCGGCAGGCTTAAAGTTACTTCATAAAACGTTCTGCCGACTACTGGCAAAACCCAATTTACGAATAGTCGGCACCCAATGACAACTACAGGAAATGATACAAATTTTTTGTGCCTAAGAGCGACATCATTAAACAGCAAAAAAATTATTATTTTTTGTTAATTTTTACTAATCAACAACAATATTTCAACTCTTTTCTTTCCATAGAAACCATTAAAATATGGAAATTGTTTTAAATAATAGCTTTAACAACCCATTCAAAATTGGTATTGGATCTAAGTTTTTCCTTAGAAAACAAGCACTTCTGCAGATATTTCAGAGAACACATTGGATAAAGCCAAATTATGAATAAATTACTCATTTCAGTAGGATGAACTAATTTGAAAGAGAGTTAAGTATGGTTTTTTTTATAAATTAAACTGTTTATTTGAAAACAAAAATGACGACTACTGGAACATGCCGAAATTGGAGATGCCAACGGAAAATCTTGACGCCCAGGAATTATAATATGAATCATCCCGTTTTTTTTAATTTATGAAATTTATGCATGGAAAAATTATTAAAATTAAAGATTTCTGTTAATATTATGTAGTTTTTATTATTCATCTTACAGTTTGATGAATGTGCCACAAATATGTTTAAAAATTATTAACAAAATAGAAGACAATAGATACTAAATTACGTTAATTTTTAAAAGCCACCGGAATATCTTTGTAAGTTAGTCAAAAAGATAATGAGTTTAGAAGAGCATAAAACAAAAAATAATAATTGTTGGTAGAGTCAAAAGGAGCAAAATACAAACTATGTGAAAGAGCTTTGGAAACGAATGGTACCGCCGCAAAAGGGCTTAGAACTCACTTTAACTTAGGCCAATTAATAATAATTTTAAATTCCTTTTTAAGATTAATATGATAAAATTGGAGAAAACCGATTGTAGTGAGCTTCAACGAAAACTTAAAAATATGACTGATTTTGTTCAAGAAGAACGCAACACCGTTATCATGTTCCTGTAACGAATACCGTTCACCATCACCGCAATTTTAGCCTCTTCTTCAAAAAAGTAAGGCTTTCTCAAGAATTGCATGAGGATTTTCTGAGCTTCCAAATTTGACAATTTTTTGGTTATTACAAGACCAATAAAATAATTCATAACTGTCTCAAAAAAAATATGTTTTTCTTTTAAAATTAAAAAGCGCACTTGGAGCCCTATATTATATTTAAAAAAATTGATTTGTTATGTTCACTTATTTAAATATGTACGTATTCGTTATAACATCACGTCAATTAAACAAATATTTTCTCTTCTATTGTTTATTAAAAAAAAAGAGACAAATAATGCAATCCCGGTATTTTTAAAAATCCTTTCCGTTTACCGTTGTTTGAATAGTTACAAATAATAAAATATTGTTGATCGTCGAAAAATATGTTTTATGTTAGAGAGTATATGGTCAAACGAACGGTTGATTCAAATAAAACTAACTAATAATTATTTAATAAAATAAAAAAATAAAAAAAAAAATATAATGACACAGCAACACATTTAAAAGTTAAATTTAATTATCAATTTCATATTTTTGACTTAAAAAATACTAACAACAAAATTTTTAGTTGGTGTTCACGGTGTTTCCAACGCGGCAACACTTCGTTCATATATTTTTATTCTCTATACCAATGGCACAGCCATTTTTACATTAGAAGTGAAGCCTTTGCCGAAATTTTAAAAATGAACTTGCACTGTTCTGTATAGACACTCATACAATTTGCAAGACTCGACTTTTTTTTCTGCTTTTTCGTAGTTAATACATGTACTCAACTTGCAAGCAATTACTTGCATGTGGAAACGGATTCTTGCAATACGAATTGTGTTCTTTCCGGTTAATTTTTGTCTATCGGTAAATGCAAAACTTCATGATAAAATATTCTATTTTAATTCACAATAAGACTGATTTTACGATAAAACCATGCGACACAGACGACAGATGAATGTTTTTTTTATGCTATTTTTATATTATTATAATAATAATAATACCCTCTTCAGCTTTCGCCTGTTTATCCTGGTGTTCTACTTACTTGCGCGTTTCATTTTATTTTACTTAGTTATGTGTGTATGTCACAATAAAATTTTTCACATCGACACACACGAGCACAAAAAAGAAGATAAAAATTTTTTTTAATAAAGTAATAGAACAGAGAAAGGTCCACAGACCCTCTTCCCCCTCTATGTTTTTTGAACTTTTCTCGAAAAAAGTTAACCCCTTGTGGACCAAGCTTGAAATCGTTGAAAAAAGTTAAATTTTTTTGTATAATACCTACCAAAAATTAGGACTTTAAAAACTCATTTACAAAAGGGGGAGCTGGTACTTTTAAGTACCGACGATGTGAATAGCATAAAAAACTTAAACATTTTTTTTTCATACATTTATTCCCTGATATTTAACAAAACAGATTTTTTATCATTGCAACATAAATATACTCCACAATGAGAACACTTGGAAAGAGGTTTAGATTGAATGCTGTTTACGCTGCAAAGTTCACATCTTCCACGTGTTTCAACAAAAATTTGCCAGTGCACACCTAAATTTCCTAACCGTACATTATTTCGGTACATGACACTCTAGAGTTCCAATCACTGCTTTTCAATTTTGTATCAATTTTAAAATTTTCAGGAGTTCCTTTTTTATTGTACCATATAGTTCCACAGGCTAATGTTCCTTCAGCTTTTAATTTCTGTAGAAGACGTAAAAATTGTGATGTGAAGTAATTATAAAATTTATAACTTTATTATTTCCCCACTCTTCCTCTGTCATTGCTAAAATAACGCATTCTCCAAGACAAAATTCAGAATATTTTTTCTCTAAAATTTCGTCCTTACCTTGATATACAGAAACATTTTTTATATTTATAACCGTTCTGGTCAGCTAAGCACCATACTTTATAATCTCTTTTTATTGGCTTCCATGAATAGAATCATCGATTCATCTACAGAAAGCTGTGTTGTGCCATAGAAAAATTTTGAAACTTTTAATTCAACTCATCAATCATAGGTTGAAGTTTGAAGATGCGGTCTTTATTGTTTTGGGGAATTTTCGAATTATCGTAGACGTGTAAATTGCTCAAGATGCTGTCGAAACTATTCCGGCTCATTGTTTTGCCAATTATAGGTAAAAAAATATCAATACTTGTACACCAATAATTTTTCCAACTGGAAAGTTTGAGATAACCCATAAGAAAGTTTATGCCCACAAAAGCGTAAAATTCACTATTTATTAAACATAAATTTTTATTCTTCTGAGTGGCGTATAAATTTGACTGAAATGTTTTATTTTCCGTTATATCAGTAATAAATAAAAAAAAAAATACTCAGTAGGAGTGTTAGTACAGGGTGGGCCAAAAGAAACCAAGGGGTGTAAAAGTTTAATAACTTTTTTGTTTATTAACTTTTTTTTATTTTTTCTTTCAGATTATATAATATACAAAATGGAAATTTTTTTACACTAAGTATGAAAAATGATGTCTCTTAAATGACCACCGTTTTCAGCTTCACACTGATGGGCTCTTTTTAGAGCATTTTCCATAACATCTTTCAAAACTTGTGGCTGTAGCGTTCGAATTTCTGCAACAATGTTTGCCTTGAGTTCAAGGATTGTCTCTGGCTTGTTCACATACACTCGCTCCTTCAAAAAACCCCAAGAAGTGTGAAAATAGTCGGGTGCTGTCAAATCTGGCGATCGCGCTGGCCAAATAATTTCCGAATTTCGAGAAATTATTCGGTCTCCAAAAATTTGACTTAAAAGTGCCATTGTGTCTCGGGCAGTATGGGCAGTGGCTCCGTCCTGCTGAAACCACATACCAGGTCTGTTTTCAAGAGCAGGACGTAAAAAATTTTCTATCATAAAACGATACCGCTCTCCATTTACGGTTACAGCACTTCCATCTTCATTCTCGAAGAAGTAGGGCCCAATGACATTTTCAGATGTGATCCCACACCATACTGTACACCTGATGGGGTGCAATTGGCATTGATGAATGGCTCTTGGATTTTGAGAACCCCAGAACCTACAGTTCTGCTTGTTAACAAAACCATTCAAATGAAAATGAGCTTCATCACTCATAATCAAATTTTCAATAAAGTTGATTTCATTTCTGGCCAACTCTTGAAATTTAACTGCAAAATTTAGACGTTGCCGATGATCTGCGGGTTTTAATTCTTGGACCAATTGTACCTTATATGGGTATAACTGTAAATCTTTTTTTAAAATGCGCCGTAGTGACGTACGAGACATTTCTAGCTGAGCAGAACGCCTTCTGCCAGATGTTTCTGGTGCTTCGTTAACACTTTGCTGTACTCGTTCAATCACCCCTATCATGAATAAAAGTGAAATTGTTGTTCCCCCGAAATTTTCATTCCCCTCGAAGGGAAAATTGCTATTGGGAATTTCACGTGAGATTTTGTACACGTTATCAGTGCAGAGTGAATGTATAATAAAGAAGAATTTATAAAATTTTCTAAGTTTTCAATAGAAAAACAATACATTTTTGTAATTTACGAATGGTTCTTGTAATAAAGGTGTCAACTTTTATTGTTAAGCAGTTTTCAGTGGCCAGTGCATATAAATAAAAAATTTCTGTAATTTTATAAGATTTTAAGAGCAAAAACAAAATTTTTTTTATTGAAGCAATTTATGAATGGTTCTTGTAGTAAAGGTGTTAACTGCTGTGGATAAACGATTTTATAACAAAATAAATTAATTTTTTATAGGTGGACAACCACTTTTTAATTCTTTTGTTAAAAAATTGCTAAATTCTGCTTGCTAAATTAAATTTTAAGAAAAAAACAAACAAAAATACTTGTGTTCGCCAGCAAAAAGTAAGTGAACAGATTAAAGCAAAAAAGTGAACAAAACAAGGGAAAAAATTATTTATGATAAGGGGATTTAACAGGGAATTCATTCGTAATTGCTATCCCAGTGAAAGTGAACAAAATTAGAGGGAAATGATATTCATGATAAGGGTGAATATTTTCCGCAGTGCGACTTAAACGTGGTCTACCGGTTCGAGGCAAATCTCTTACGCTGCCATGTTGGTGATGACGATTAACTAAGCAACGAATCATCGCTTCAGAGGGCGAAATTCTGACGTTAAAATGTCGACGATATGCTCTTTGCGTTAAAATAATTGATCTCTGGTTTAAATAATAAAATTCTATTGTTCTGGTTCTCTGTTCAGTTGTGAACCTCTCCATTATAAATTCTCCAAGTGTTGTCTATATAATCTGAAAGAAAATATAAAAAAAAATTAATAAACAAAAAAGTTATTAAACTTTGACACCCCTTGGTTTCTTTTGGCCCACCCTGTATTATCACATATTCCCTCTACAAGTCCTTCTGATAGGGAGAATTCAGAAAAACTTGTTTCAAGAGTTTTTTATTTCAATCGTCGATTAGGCTCGTCATCTCTATTTTCGCATTATCGTTTTGAGCATGACTTTCGTTTTCTATCAAGTCATCACGGTGTTGTAGTATTTCACATTCACTAAAATGATTGAGGGTAATATCTTCATCCAACACTTCTTACAATCACTCGTTGAATAACTCGGCTCATTTTCCTCTTAACTTTCAATATCGGTGTCATCATTATTACCCAGCCGCTTAGCCCTTTCAGACCTAGCTTGATCGATTGTGAGGTCTGCCTTAAAGTGCCTTAAATTATGTGAAAAAATTAATTTTCTTCTAATAACCTAAAAACAATGATTGTGCAATGTGTGATTAGCAAAAAAAAAGCAAAAAAGTAAAAAAAAAGTTTTAAAAAAAGGACACAGTCATGCGTCCAAAGGGTAAGTAGTCTTTTTTATATATTTTAAAATAAAAATATTTATAATTAACTTGTGGCTACAGTACAGTGATTGTGTGAAGTATTTTGGCTCTTTATAGTTAAATTTTTGCATAGCAACAGTAATTTTAGTTGTAACGAAGTACAGATATCAGAATTTTGTTGATCAGGCACAACGTAACATATTCTTATTAGCTCACGTTTATGTTATCATATATTTTTGTAGGAAAATATATTATTTGAACAACGATATTGACGTTGAAGCTGTTTTAGACATTTTAAGCGAATCTGATGTTGACTTCAGCGACGATGGTGATGCTGCTGACGAAACTTGGATTCCTTTGGATGTAAATGAAGAAGAAGAAAAAAAGAATGAAAGCAGTGATAATATTGATGTCTGAGTTTACAAATGACCAGCCAGATAGATCGAATGAATAATCAAACTCCTCTGACTTACCAACTATAACAGAGCAAGCATCGATTACCCAATATAAATAACGCATTAGGCGAGATATATGGAAAAATATTTCATTCCCGAATATTGATTTTTCCACATCATCGGGTTGTCATCAAGAAATCAACATCAAAACTCCACTTGAATATTTCAAGAGATATTTTCCAGAAACTCATTACGAGGATGTTGTTAAATATACTAAAATGTATATACTGAGTAAGTGTGGTCAGGAAGTGCGCTATGTACCTTCAGATATTAAACGATTCTGCGCGATCGTAATGGCGTGTCTTAGTTACCCGGCCATAAGAATGTACTGGTCCCATGATTGTAACATTCAAACATTATTTAACTCAATGTCCCGTGATAAATTCCTGGAACTTCGGTCAGACAAGTGATAAGATCAAAGCCACGACCCGTTGGCTTGAAAAATCTGGTATGCGCAACTTCAGATTGAATCGTAGTTGACTTCGAAATTTTTCAGGGAGCTGGGACATCGCACAGATTTTGGTCTTGGACATGGACCGTCTATAGTAATAAGGTTAACCAAAAATTTACCAAAGGACAGCCACATATATTTTGATCGGTTTTCTGCAACAATCACACTTTTAGAATGATTAAATCACATGGGTTATCGAGCAATAGACACAATCATGGCCAATAAGATACCAAAAAGTATCAAATTTCCTTTAGACAAAGACTTGAATCAATGAGACATTTGCCAATTTGTAAATGAAAACGTAGCTCTGGTAAAGTGGAAGGACACAAAAGCAGTTATAGCTGCTTCAAATATGTGTTGAAAAGACCCCGTTGCTGAAATAGGCAGGTGGAACAAAAACCTAAAACGACGTTGTCTCGTTCAAGTACCTGCAATAATAAAAAAATACAATGCATTTATGGGTGGTGTTGATTTACGCGACCAAATGCTGGAGTACTATAGAATAAAAATAAAAACCAAGAAATGTAAAGTCAAAGTATTTTTCCATTTTCTTGATCTAGCGATCTATAATTCTTGGATGAAATACAGAAAAGAATGTACTCGTAAGCTTCTACGAATACCCACTCGTAAAGTAAAGTATTTTTTAACTTTTAAAATTGAGATAGGTACTGTATTAGCGTCTTCCATTGAAGTTCCAGATAGCGTTGAAAAATTTGAAATATCTACAGATTTTTATGGTACGAAATACCTTCCCTACACTCAAAATAAAAATCAAGCCATCCGTACTTAAATCAAGTCAACGCGGTGTCAAAAGTACGGTAAGTACGGATTTTCTTAAACCAAGTAAGGAATGCTTGATTCAAGTACGGAATCAGCAAGTACGAAATTCTTAATTTTAGCCATTATTAAGCCTATCCGGGATTGATTTTAAGCTCGGAATTCACTTGATTCAAGTATTTCGAAATTAATTTAATCCCGAATTCGTACTTAAAGTAATCCTAAAACGAGATTGATCTAAGGAAACCTGAGCTTGAATCAATCCCAAAATGCACTTGATCCAAGAGTTTTATGATTGAATTAATCCTGAAACTAGACCAACTTATGAAATATTGAAATAAAAAATATTAAATTAAATAAAAGAGTTTAATTAATTTATAATTAACATTTTATTATATTATTTTTTTTTCATTTTACATTTAAATTAAATATTTAAAAATAATTCTTTTATAAAGAGTGATTTTTTTGCTATTATCTTTTTGGCAACACTAGTTTTGACAGCTCACGCACGTTTTGTATCTTGTGTCACTGTCAAACATCTTCAGTTTGGTCTATAATTTAATCATGAATCGTCTTACAAACGAACAACGCTTGCAAATTATTGAATTTTATTACCAAAATGCGTGCTCTGTTAAGAAAGTTCATTGCGCGCTTCTTCCATTTTATGGTCAGTTTAATCGACCTACTGAGGCTTCTATTCGGGCTATTGTAACAAAATTTCGCACCAAATTTACATTGTTGGACATTAAACCACCAACACGCTTACGTAGAGTGCGAACTGAAGAAAATATCGCAGCCGTATCGGCCAGTGTTGGTGATGACCGTGAATTATCGATTCGGCGCCGTTCGCAGCAATTGGGCCTCTGTTACTCCACTACGTGGAAAATTTTGCGGAAGGATTTGGGTGTGAAGCCTTATAAGATACAACTAGTGCAAGAATTGAAGCCAAACGACCTACCACAACGCCAAATTTTTGGTGAATGGGCTCTTGAAAAGTTAGATGAAGATCCACTTTTTTATCGAAGAATTGTGTTCAGCGACGAGGCTCATTTCTGGTTGAATGGATACGTGAACAAGCAAAACTGCCGTATTTGGAATGAAGAGCAGCCAGAAGCATTGCAAGAGCTACCAATGCATCCACAAAAAACAACCGTTTGGTGCGGATTATGGGCTGGCGGCATCAATGGGCCGTATTTCTTCAAAGATGATGCGAATCACAACGTTACTGTGAATGGTGAGCGCTACCGTGCGATGATAACAAACTTTTTTTGCCCAAAATGGAAGAGCTTGACTTGCATGACATGTGGTTTCAACAAGACGGTGCCACATGCCACACAGCACGCGAAACAATGGACCAATTGAGAGGCGAGTTCGGTGAACAGTTTATTTCACGCTTGGGACCAGTCAATTGGCCGCCCAGATCGTGCGATTTAACGCCTCTAGACTATTTTTTGTGGGGCTATGTTAAGGCTAATGTCTATAGGGACAAGCCCGCTTCGATTGACGCACTGGAAGCCAACATTGCCAACATTATTCGTGAGATACCGGCCGAAATATTGGAAAGAGTATGCCAAAATTGGACTAAGCGGATGGACCATTTGAGGCGCAGCCGCGGCCAACATTTGCATGAAATAATCTTCAAACATTAAATTATATCGACCCAACTATCGATCCAAATAAATATTTCATGCATTTTTCTGAATTTTATGTGTTTTTTTTTTTAATTTCCGATAGTTCTTATAAAATCACCTTTTATTAGTTATTAATATTGATTTATATATTAATTTTTTTATAATTTCTAGGTTTAAAATCAATATAAAAAAATTAAAGTCTAAATTATAGGTTTTTATAAGAGAAGTTAGCAAAAAGTTCGGTCATACGAGGTCTGTACGCAAAGAAGCTTTAAAGACTGTCTATTTAATAAATGAATAGATTTAAGGTGTTTTATTAATATGTTTGGGGCTTGAAGTTCTTTTTTACAATGTAAGCAAACAAACATTTTGATTAAATTAATTATTGTTCAAATAGTTTATAATCGAAGAAACATTCGATGATTTTATATCGAACTCTGTTTTAATTTCCAAAAAATATTTTTGAACAAAAGCCATGGTTTCTCGCAAGCTATAGGATATTTTAAGCTCAATACATGAAAAAATTTAAAACAAATATCCAAACTTTGCAAAAAGGAATCGAATTTAAGCAAATTTTTGTCAAAATATATATAAAAACCTTTCACATCAGATTCGTTACCTTCTAATAGTAGGAAAGGCTGTAATGTTACCGCTGCTGAATAGTACTTGCAAACTATTTCTTCAATTTTATGTTGGTAATCATTCAACGTTGTTAGATGTAGGACAAAACTCTCCTGAGAGTCAGCGATTGTTATTTTTTTCGTCTGTCTGTCATCATTATTTTTAAGTCGAGCAGAAGAAGGAAAAATTGAGTTTAATAAAATGGTTATAAGGTAGTCCAGCGAATCTAAAGAATAAAATAATAAATATAAAAAATAATAAATGAATATATATTATATGTATGTACATACCTATATTTTATGTCTCTTTTACTTTGCAGATCTGTTGTTTGCATACTTCATTATTAATGGTCCTTTCGTAAAAGGGAACGATTTTCTGCTTAAATATTTCCCATTAAGAAATAAGCATCAAGCTTTTACCAGGATATAAAAGTTCAAAATCAATTTGTATCTGAACACATATTATTAAATATTAATTTTTTTTAAATATTATTACAGATTATTACTAGATCAGCAGCTTTTGCGTGTGAATATTTAGACCAAGATTGGAAGAACTTTAAGCTGTCTAATTCTAGCAGATTACGTCTGCGTATTTTGAATGCCACTTTTGCCACTTTGAGCACACATCATTCCAATCTACAGAGTCCCTTTTTAGGTTCGCTTTAAGTGCTGCAGCAACTGTTTCATCTACTTCAGTCTCACTTATTTTAGCTTCATCCTTTTTGTCTAAATATGGAAGTCCGCTTTCACAACTGCCATCTAGGCTACAGGAATCGCTGTATTTTAGCCGTTTGGCTCTGAAATTTTTGTGCTTAGAATATAATTTTCCAGATGGATTTCCACTTTTACCCACAAGGGTAAAAGCAGTACACTTTCTAATCACAACCAATATATGTATGAATGTAAACACGAAAATTCTTCAAAAAACGAAAATATTATTTATTTTATTATATAAAACTAATAATTTACACACAATTATAAACATTTATTTTAAAATACTTACATACATAAGTACACTATTTGGAACACTCACTGAATATTTTACACTTTAGTTTAAAAATATTTTATAATACAATATGCCACTTCAAAGGTTTTAATAAAATAAGAACAAAAATCCGTTAATCATACATTAAAGATTTTAACATATATGTATGTAAATAGCATTGTGTGCATTATACACAAATAGTTCTTTATTTTGTATCATCTGAGTAGGCTTTGATTGCAACTAAAAACGGTTGCCAGAATTAACGATTTATTAGCATTTTATCAATATATTGAATTAAGGTATTTTGTGTTTGGCTTGTTATTTTTTAATAGAGTATTCGAGTATTATAAATAACAAAATAATATAAATAGAAAATTAATAACTATAATATTTAGTCAAAATACTTCAAAATTTTTTGTGATATTTTTAACTGAAATGCATTTAACACCGTAAGTGTTTTATTACACAATTATACCGCTATATTTAACTTATGGTGGAATTAGTAAAATCGTATCGTGAGGTTGCGGATCAGCTGATAAAATCCGTCACATACATAAACCATGTTAGTGCTTATAGAAAATGTAGTGGCAACGTTTTCAACGTAGAAATCTACAGAAAATAGATTTTTACGTTGCTAACGTAAAACTTTGACAAAAAAAAAAAAAAAACTATTGCATTCAAAAAAACAAAATAAAATTGGACGACGGTAAACTTATTTATTTAATACAAGAAAATGAAGAAATTTGTAATAAAGCCAACCTATATTATAAGTTCCCAAATAGGAAGAAAGCAATTTGGGAAAAGATTGCCATAGAAATGGATACAACAGGTGTGTATAGTGAAAAAATTTAATAAAAGTATTTTTGTAAAAATAAATGGGTTTTTGGCAGAAGAGCAATGATCCGGAGGTGAACTTCTTTGCGAGATGGTACACGAGAGAATGTCGACAAACCATTGAGCCATCTGGAAGTGGTGTGTCAACGATATCAACATGGCAATGCAATTTATACAGCTACACAAAGCCCGTAAGCTTTTTTTTTTTTTTTTTTAAATATTCAGTTTGTGCCCAATATTTATTAATTGGATTTACCTGCCATCTTCGTTGCTGCTTATTTTGTTTTCTAGCTTTATACATTTCATATAAATGAATAAACATAGAATTAATGGAATGCATTTTTAATTTTGTTATTTTTTATTAGTTTATAAAAATGTTTACAACACATTAACAGCTGACACGTTTGACTGCGTTGAAACTTTTTTAGTAACTATGCCCCGAAGCTGTACGATACGATTTTTCTACAGCAAGACGATACGATTTTACTAATTCCACCATTAGCCTTTTTTTTTTTGTTGTTTTTTGTTATAATCTAAAATTTGTGGATTCATAATCATTAAAAGTGTTTTTAATACTAGCAAAAGCTTTTTTGTGTTTAACTTTGTTGTAACTTTTATATAGAACTTGTAACTTTTATATTAAAACTGTAATTTTTGATTAAAGAACGTCAAACTGTAGTTGGGAGTTTACGGGTATGAGGAAATTCTGGCAGCCTTAGCTAGCATCTTCTTTGAAAACTCTTTTGAGTGATATTGACTTAGCGCTATCACGCTAGACTCAACGCTTTCTTGTAGTCATAAACGTTATTTGTTTATGCCAATCTATCGAAAATGAATAATATGTAAATTCAAACAATAAAGTATTATATAATCTAAGATTAGTTATAAATGTAAATGTTGGCATACAAAATAACTGAATTGTATTTACTCTTCTCGAAAAAAATCTATTAACAATTATTTTTCATAATAATAAAAAAGTACATTGAAGTTACAAATATTACATATATATATATAGTTATTGATTATTGATTATACATAGCTTGTGCGTACTTCTTGCGAAATAAATGAAGACATGGCAGCAATCGTATTACAAGATTCCTTCTGCTTACAGATTTGCAAATCTTGTATGTACTTATGCTAAATTGTCCTTTTAAGCTGTTTAAACTTGAACATAAACTGTGTTGTTATTAAAATAAATTCATAATAATGCACATATAAAATTTTTAGTCAGAAAATTTTTATGTAGTGCTTTTTCTTCATTACATTAAATATTTTCTGAATTCCAATTGAACTTTTCTTAAAATCAGCTAAATATGTTTTGAAAATGGCTAAGTTTGCATCACTGAAATTATTAAACCAAGAGAGAACAATTGAGATAACAACATTTTATTCCGCTCTTTTACTTTTCGTGTGTATGTACATATGAACTTTATACTACACATTCGTTCTTAAGTTAAGTCCTTTTTACTCAACTCAAGAAATTCGTACTTGATTTATGATATTTTTACTAAGTTTAAGAATTTTAGACTTGTTTTAAGAAAAGAAGGATTGATTTTCTTCGGTGATCCCGTTTTCGGCTTATTTTAAGAATACATTAGTGTTATTCGTACTTAATATTTTTAGTACAAGTCATACTAAAATTGAGAAAAAAAACTTAAATTTAGTACGCCTTTTTTCTTTCTGTGCATGATGCTCCTTACGATATTAGGTTCGATCGCTACGACCATTGGCCGGAGTTTTGTGATAATCCGCCAAGAGTATGCGAAATAATTGCGGTAGTCGTTCTAGAAGACGATGCAAAAAGCGCAAAGTTACACTTTGCTTATAAAAAAAAACCTGTTTCGAAAAATATCACACAAAGTGCTGATCTCATTTATTTAATAATTTACATACACTTATTTTGTTTTATTTTGTTATTTTTATTGTGTTTATTTAATAAAATATTAATCTATATTTGTGCTTAATTCCAGAAATTGTGTTGGTTTTAAAATTTATTCTTTTACTCATGATATTCTCATGAGTTATTTATTCAGTACAATAAGTACTGAAGGGGAGAGCATACCTATATGGACCATTTCATCAGACGCTACTCCGAATAATAAGAAAAACATAGGGTTTTTTCTACAATGAGCACTTGTATTTGTATATGTAATAATTTCTATTTGGAATTTTAAAAGTTTAACAAAATATTAATCTTTATTTGTGCTTAATTCCAGAAATTGTAGAAAAAACCATTTGTTTTTCTTATTATATTTTTTATAATTTTTTGTTTTTGTTTTTCATATACTCTTTAATTACATTCAGTAATACCCACCGGGCATTCAAATGTAAAAGAGAAGAGAAGAATAAAAATAGAATATATAGTTTTCAATATTAAAAATGTTGGTTGGGAAATTTATTTATTTATTCAGTTCAATGCTTACTGAGTTTTTTGTTTGAATATTTGAATCTTTTTGTGACTATTGATTAATAATTCTTATTTAGTCAATTGCTTTTAAAGAGTGATTTTTTGCTATTATCTTTTTGGCAACACTAGTTTTGACAGCTCACGCACGTTTTGTATCTTGTGTCACTGTCAAACATCTTCAGTTTGGTCTATAATTTAATCATGAATCGTCTTACAAACGAACAACGCTTGCAAATTATTGAATTTTTTTTACCAAAATGCGTGCTCTGTTAAGAAAGTTCATCGCGCGCTTCTTCCATTTTATGGTCAGTTTAATCGACCTTCTGAGGCTTCTATTCGGGCTATTGTAACAAAATTTCGCACCAAATTTACATTGTTGGACATTAAACCACCAACACGCTTACGTAGAGTGCGAACTGAAGAAAATATCGCAGCCGTATCGGCCAGTGTTGGTGATGACCGTGAATTATCGATTCGGCGCCGTTCGCAGCAATTGGGCCTCTGTTACTCCACTACGTGGAAAATTTTGCGGAAGGATTTGGGTGTGAAGCCTTATAAGATACAACTGGTGCAAGAATTGAAGCCAAACGACCTACCACAACGCCAAATTTTTGGTGAATGGGCTCTTGAAAAGTTAGATGAAGATCCACTTTTTTATCGAAGAATTGTGTTCAGCGACGAGGCTCATTTCTGGTTGAATGGATACGTGAACAAGCAAAACTGCCGTAGTTGGAGTGAATGCATCCACAAAAAACAACCGTTTGGTGCGGATTATGGGCTGGCGGCATCATTGGGCCGTATTTCTTCAAAGATGATGCGAATCACAACGTTACTGTGAATGGTGAGCGCTACCGTGCGATGATAACAAACTTTTTTTTGCCCAAAATGGAAGAGCTTGACTTGCATGACATGTGGTTTCAACAAGACGGTGCCACATGCCACACAGCATGCGAAACAATGGACCAATTGAGAGGCGAGTTCGGTGAACAGTTTATTTCACGCTTGGGACCAGTCAATTGGCCGCCCAGATCGTGCGATTTAACGCCTCTAGACTATTTTTTGTGGGGCTATGTTAAGGCTAATGTCTATAGGGACAAGCCCGCTTCGATTGACGCATTGGAAGCCAACATTGATAACATTATTCGTGAGATACCGGCCGAAATGTTGGAAAGAGTATGCCAAAATTGGACTAAGCGGATGGACCATTTGAGGCGCAGCCGCGGCCAACATTTGCATGAAATAATCTTCAAACATTAAATTATATCGACCCAACTATCGATCCAAATAAATATTTCATGCATTTTTCTGAATTTTATGTGTTTTTTTTTTTTATTTCCGATAGTTCTTATAAAATCACCTTTTACAATATAAAGGTTCTAATGTTTGCAAGAAACGTTGGGAGTAACCTACTGAGGATTCGGAGTAGCGTCTGATGAAATGGTCCATATAGGTATGCTCTCCCCTTCAGTACTTATTGTACTGAATAAATAACTCATGAGAATATCATGAGTAAAAGAATTAATTTTAAAACCAACACAATTTCTGGAATTAAGCACAAATAAAGATTAATATTTTGTTAAACTTTTAAAATTCCAAATAGAAATTATTACATATACAAATACAAGTGTTTATTTAATTTTTTTTTATAAAATGAATTAAAAGTTATAAAAAAAATTTTAAATGAATGATTTTCTTTTATTTTATTGTTAAGCCATTTCACAGCTTATGACCGAGACTACACAATTGTGCGATATCCTGTTAACAAAAAGGGAAATTTGAAAATAATTATTGGGGCAAAACTTACCATAAATATGAAAGAATTATTTTGATATTGATGATTTAGAGTGAATTATAGTCAAAAAAAAAGGTTCAGGTCTGAAAGGGTTAAAAAGAATTCCAACCATCGTTCTATTGGTGCAAATCAACAAGATAGAGCCCTTAGTAGACACTGATACAAACTAACACACAAATCCCAACGGTACTTACTAGTTCTTTGAAATTATTTGCAAAATAAAACAAAACTAACATTTTTTTTTCTTTTTTAACACTATTATGTAACAAGAAAACCAATTATTTTTCATTAAAATTACACTTTTTGAAGCAATTTAAAATTGTGTCGCAAAACCTCATGTATACAGCAGAAGCATATTTCAATTAACCATTATTTTGGGCAAACGACGTTGCCAATACGCAAAACAAATATATAAATTTAAAGATTATTGGGTTTTACAAAATACTTCTGGCAAAAACAATAAAAATTGTTTCTATTTTTATTTTGTAAATTTGTTATGGTACTTATAATTACCGTCGGTCGACAAAAGAACAATTGTATATATTTTACTCTCATATCCAGCGAGGAAAACATTGATTTTTGTAGACTTTTTTTATCTGGCATAAAATTTCAAATTGACATATATTTTTATATTTAATTTTTACTGAATTCAAAACATAAGAAAACGGCATGCAAATGCATGAGCATTCACAAATTAAAGAACTGAATTTGTTTTGATGGAGTAAAGTAAGTCTGTTAAACATTTACTAAAGGACTGCAAAAGCTTCACATCACTACAAACATGTGTAATATTTTATATACATAAATTTTCAAAAAAATGATCAAAGCGTACTTCCTTCAAGGTATGCCTCGGTTATGTGTCTGAAAGTCAACACTTATGGTGTCTTAATGACGACATTGTCAACTATGTCATCGTCAACAGAAAAGCATTGGCTTTGTTCAATTTCTGTAGTGGAGAAATAAAAAAGTTTTAATACACAAAAGAAAGGAAAAAGTATATATTTAACTAAATTGTGTAATTAAGTGTAAACATAATTTGATTAATATATGTATTTATGTACGAATGCATATGTGACGTATGAGCAAGAGGAATTATAAGAGAGGTATTCAATGAAAAGAATATTAAATTTTCATTTCGCTGTTTAACATGTGACGCGCTTGCAAAAGCGTTTGTCTGTCTGGTACCATTAATTATCTCATGGCTGTACTAAGTGCACACAAGTGTCCAAAAAGATTGCCAATATAGTAATTTTATTGGCAATTTAATATCTGATGCAGACTTTTCCTCAAGAAGAAATTGTTCCAAAATGAAAAAATTCTAATGGAAAATGGTTACGCAAACTCCATTGGATAGCACGTTTATGTCTACTTGTTGATACAAAATTTGCTCCACAAAGGAAAATTTAAATATTTTCCTCAACAAGGTAATATGTTCTTTTTTCAAACTAACAGCCTTATTCAGAGAGACTTAATATAGGTTTGCAAACCGTTATTAAGTTAAAATCGCTTAATTTATATTCAGAGACGTTTTTAATCTTAATAATCCTATGGTAAACCTTTATTAAATCCACAAATTTTAAAGTAGGTATGGCCCTACTTTAAAGCTATATTAAGCTGTGTTTGTTTATGTTTTTTTATTACATTGTGTTAAAACAAAATAAATGTTAATATAACTTTTTTATTTATTTGATCATTTTTCTTTTAATATTTTCCATTTTTATCACAATTTTTTTGGTAAAACTAACACAAATTCACAAGTTTTGAATTGTAATTTTCAGTGACGTGTATAAAATCAAAACAAATAAAAAAGTAATGGGTAATCATTTCTCTTTTTATTCGTTGTGAAGAGGTTACATAAATTACCTATATAATTTTGTTACTTTTTTAATTTTTTTAAAGATAAACTAGTAAACATGTTGTAATATACACTGTGTAGCATTTCATATTCAAAACGAAAGCAAAACATTTTTTTTGGTTTTGTTTTCGTTGGTTTTCATAATTTTTATTCTCTCATAGATACATTCTTGTATCTTAAAATTCAAAAAACATTGGAAATGTTCTGTTCCAAGAATTATTGTTTATTTAGTTTTGAATTGGATATTCGAATTTATATCTAAAATTATAACGAGAAAGAATCACTTGATTCAGTTGATTATTGGTTAGGATATGTGGTGTAAAACCGAAGTAGATGACAAATTTTTTTTTGATAATTATATACGTCGTCATACTTCAGTCTAAAGTGTCAATATTGACAAGAAAAGCAAGAACTTCCCTTTTCCCCTGGCTGCCGAGCTGAGAACATCGCAAATAAAACAAAATAGTCTTCAAATAAATCTTAAAATTGTTTAAACATCTGCATCAGAATCAGCGACAAGTTTATCGAGTCTGATGAGTATAAGTATAAAACTATTCTGTAATAAATATTTTGAAATAATTTTTACGCAAAGAAAGTGAGGAGAATATTGAAGAAGGTAAAGATATTGCAATAATCATTATAAATAATATAAACAGAAATAGAAATAAATTCTAATTATAATCATTGATTTAGGCCCTTGGAAGTACTGCAGGCTTTTATTCAGTCTGACTACGTGAGTGCGACAGGTGGTCTTCTTTTAAGAGTTGAAAGTTGATTAAACTATTTTGAGCTTGGCATAAAGCAATTTGAATGTGGCGGAGAATAATTTTTACTTGCCATTGGTTCGAATTTTTCTAATTATAATTTAGAGCAAGGAAAAAGGATAAACTCTACTTGACAAAAATTAGCACGAGTCAATCTTAATTTTGCTCACCAGCCATAAATATAATTTGGTAATACATACATAAGTATATTTATACCTACCTACAACTAAAAGAGCATACCGAGAAGAAGAACATATAAAACTAAGATTTCGAAAGTAAATATTAATTTCCATAATTGACACTCCCTAAGAAGAAAAAAAACATAAAGCAGGTCAAATAAATAATTAACACAACTTAATTTTAACAACCTATTTATACTATTACATTCCCTAGCACAAGCACTAAAGAAAGAGAACGGTTAAACAATTTAAATTATATACCTAAGCTCATCTTTCCATAGCTATCAGAAGTTTAATTGTAACACCAAAAATGTTCGAGGAGGCCTCATCGACCATCGCAATTAAATTTGGTGAGTTTTAATCGTGCTACGTATTATTACTGTATTTTAATTGATAATTTATACCTAGGGGTAAAAAGATTAAAAAGAGTAGAAATAATTAGGTGAAAAACCACGCAAAACAAAACAAAACAAAACAAATCGAAACAAGATCAAAAGAGAAAAATATGTATTAACAAAAACAAAACATATGTTTTGAATGAATGTAATGAAGTGTGTGTGGTGTTTTGTTCAATTTTCGGTTTTTTTTTTTTTTTTGCGGAAAAAAGACAAAGAAAAAAAAAACAAAACAAAAAGAACAAGGATGAACGGTATTCATCGTATTATAAAGAAAAAAATAGGAGAACAATAAATATCTAAAATCTAATATCTAATAAATTTTTCTTATAATAAGTAGCTACGTGGATATTGAGGTATTGATAAAATTTTTGGAGAAAGGAAAACAAACGAACAAACAGAAAAAAAATCTAAGTGTAAAATAACTGATAGCATTTAATCATACTTATTATTGTAACATACATTTATATTATATTTTTTTGTTTTACTATTAGTTGAGTTAAAAGGAAAAATGATGAATTGGTAATTTAAAAAAAAATATCTGTTTCTCTATGGGAAAGTCAAATTATAGGGTAAGGTTAATTGTGGGATTCTACAAAATTTTCTTTTCGCTGTAGAATCATGGTAGGGCGGGTTATGAGCGAACGTTCCCATAGCACCTGGGATACGTGTAATATTTAATGGTTGGTCAGGTCAATATTTCCTTCATATAATTCTCATACATAAACACAGAGGGGCTTTCTTTTCTTTATTTACTGTGATTATTCATACCAACCAGTCCATCTTAGTATAACGTAATTCTTGTATAAGTACTAGGGAGTCTATAATACAGTAAAATGCAGATAACCTAAGGCTAGATGAGACAGCGGACACGAACTTCCCCAATTCCGTCTGATCGCTAGCGACACAATGGCTCTGTCCCTTAAGCCGACTTAAACCAGTGTTAATTGGTGTTCTAACTAAACGATTAGTCTCCATGTCATCTACGCATGCACTGTTGTGTGTGTCGTTGCCATAAAATACATATGACCCCATCACATATTATTGCAATGGCCAGGCTGCATGTTACAACTGTTCTTTAAATTAAATAAATAATAAAAAATGTACGACTGAAATATATATTTGCGAATACCGAATAATATAGCAATCTTTTATGAACAACAATAATACAAAAAATGGCAAATCAAAACAATAGTATTGCCAGAATCGAATTTTAGAATTTGCTAAAGGGCATATTAGTTATTAAACCTTCCTTGAATATAAAAAGGTTAATATAGGATTATTAGTTTAAAGCCTTTATTAACTAAAGTAGATATCATATAGAAACTAATTTTCTTCTCTGAATAAGGCTGTTAGACTTTCTAAATATACTGGCAATCTTCTTTAATTGTAGTTTTTTAGTAAATTGAAAGTGTCAAGGATGGGAACAGCTTTTAAAAAAATTCGATGCATATATGTACATATACGATCAATATTAAAAAATTCTGCACTATGTGAATATTTTATTAATAAAAATCCCTTACATATATTTAAGAGCAGTGCTCTTAAATCGTATAGTAACTTAAAACGCAGTTACTACAAATATGTTAGATATTTCCCCAATAACTACTGAAGACAAATTCAAATATTTCGACAGTATCCTACAAACGCAGCCACACCCATTTGTTAGTACATACGAGTATGTACATACAGTTTACAATATTTAAAATGTATTTTAATTGTAGATATGTAATTGCAGTTTTGGGAAATGAGACTCAGTAGTACAAAAGTGTAACAAAAATGTAAAACCAAAAACCCTTAGAGCCAGTTCACCAATACCAAACGAATTTTGTAGAGTATGAGTCTCTTTTATTATATGAAAAGAGTCAAAGTCAGACGTTATCGTCCTAACTGACCACAATTTTTAATATTTTTCTTTTTCTTTACAATATTTCCTATCCAAATATAACTCGATTCAAATTAAAAATTCAGTAATAATAATTGTCAAACAAAATAAATAAATTAAATTAACATTGAAAAAAACAAAGTAGATACAGTGAAGAGCAAAACACAATGAGTGATTATAATGTTAATAAAGAATAATAATATATTGAAATAAAGAAACAATAAAATAATAACTGTTACAATTTAAAATTCAGTCATGCGAACGTCCTGGTGAACTGTATTTTAGTTGTACTCATTTTCTTAATTTTATGTTTAAACAAATAAAATATTAAATGCAGTGAATTTATGGTTAAATGTCCATAGCACGTC
Organism: Thelaira solivaga; assembly: GCA_947397855.1. Taxonomy (NCBI): domain Eukaryota; kingdom Metazoa; phylum Arthropoda; class Insecta; order Diptera; family Tachinidae; genus Thelaira; species Thelaira solivaga. Next base: position 48,463,437 of record OX377610.1, on the reverse strand, counting down.
ACATTGTAAAAGGTATAGAAAATCAATAGTTCCAATGTCGCTATATTGTCTACATATATCTCCAAAAGAAGTACATTGTCAGCAGTACTACTGTATTTACAATAGTCTGCAGGGTGTTCCATAATTCAACGTCAAGCCGAAAGTGGTTGATAGCTCAAATAAGTATAAACTTGTAGCACATGTACATATGAGTTTTATTTTAATTTTTAATTTAAAAAAAAAAAATTACCGGCCTAATTAAAAAAAAAAATATTTTCACTGTTGCAAAAACCACTCAACTAACTTTTATAATATTTTGGAATTGAGACTAAATGCGCCAACTTTTGATGGAACTTGCAAAAACTTTTTAGCACATTTTTTTCAACACGGTCGTTTAAAGTTGCGTGTAATAATAACCTTCAAAACATATTTGGCCAAAAAAATTGTATTTTCCTCGAAAATTACTTTATTGTGGTAAAATTTTTTATTGACGTTTGCACAGGACATAAAAAATGTATATTAACTCTGTAGTACTGGAGACAAGGTCAGTAGTAAGTCTGTATAGATTCACTATTGACATTTCCTGCAGTGATAATTGCTTGTAGGAAATGTCCATATTAAAATTATACCGATACACTTTTGACTTTTTCACCAGAACTAATGGGTGATTTAAGTAGCGATACTTTTTTCAATAGCCTTTTTTTGACAAATCACTTGTGAGTCGTGTCATGCTGTCATGTTATTTTTGTTTAGTATTGTTTTGCATTTCATAATCCAAATGTGAGGAATGTGTTTCGTGGACTTCGCTCAACTTATGGTCAACATAATCAGCCTACTGAGCGTACTATTCGCAACACCATCACCCATTTTGAGACACAGCATTCATTATTGGATAATATTCAACCGAATAGACCACGTCCAGCACGCTGTGAAGAAAATATAGCGGCCGTAGCTGAGAGTGTACACGAAGATCGTAACCGTCAATGGCGACCGTTATCGTGCCATGATAACCGACTATTTGATGCTTGAAATTGAAGCTCGTGATCTCGGCGACATTTGCTTTCAGCAAGACGGCGCCACTTCCCACACATCGCATCAATCAATGGATTTATTGAGAGAACATTTCGATGAGCACATACACTCAAAGAAAAAATATGGTTGAGGCAACCATATTCTGGTGGAAACATAGTATGGTTAGATTTATGATTGCATCTAACCATATATATTTTTAAATCAAAGATATTAAAAATAGCTTTTAACTGCAGATGTTGCGGTTCAACCCCCGGTCAGGGCAAGAAAAAAATTTTTTTTATTATTTTTTTATATACATACATATTTTATATAAACATTTTGAAAAAAAAATTTAATGAGAATTTAAAAAAAATTTTATTTAAATTTTTTGTTTAAACCTTATACTTTAAAATTTTAAATATAATGAAAAAAATTTACATCATTTTTATTAATTAAAATTGGAAAAAAAATATTTCTTCGACAATAGGTAGAGTGTTTATTTCTTCTTTTTTGTTGTGAATATTATTTTCGATTTTATTCCGACTATTTTGTTTAAAATATTTTTTCTTCTGACTTTGAAAAGCTCATGTAAAAAATATATATTTTTATATTTCTACATAAAATTATTTTATTTTTTTAATGCTTCAAATTTTCAAAAACTTACGTCAATTTAACTAGCTCGCACGCACTTCTCAAAAAAAAGGCTTAATAAAAATTAACAAAGAAAACCCAACAGCTATTGCTCAGTTCAAAATTTTTGAAAAAGGAAAAGACAGTTAAATTTTAAAAAGGAGAGAACATACTATTGACACGTTTGTTGACAATGTTACTATATATATACTATGCCAGCAGTCTGTATATTTTGTATATTGACAAATAGAAGAAAAATTGTAGATGTTTTAACTACATCATTTGTCACTAGAAAAGCTAGTATTGACAAAAACATACTTGGTTCTGGTCTAACTGCAGGGTTTCTACATACTCGTACACATGCACACACACACTAGAATGTAAAAAATATTTAGTTGTTTTAAGCCCTACACCACAGTTGTTAATTTGTTATTATATTTGCAACAATCATCTCTCCTATTCGTTATTAAAAAATATGCATGATTGAATTGAAAACATATTTCCTACTAAAATCTTAAAACATATCTCAATTTTATTAGTGATACAATTATACTAGAGTATTGACCACGCAATGATTCATTCATTGCGATTTATTTTTTTTATTTTATGCAAGAAAATTATCAATGACTTACAATTGTTCAATTGTATTAGATCTATCAATGAGTAATTTTGATTTTATATAAACTTAAAAGAAAAGGCCTTAAGAACTGATATCAGATGAACTAGGCATACAGTTTACAACAATGCTGCTTCCGAAAATAATTCTTTTAAATCTTGCTCCCTGAATTAGTTTAACGTGCAGCGCAGTCGTCATTTGCTTTTTTTCATTGACAGCAAGTAAGCAAATTGGCTAGCCAACAGAGAAGTCCGTCATGAAAAAAAATTTAAAAAAATAATAAAATAGTACTTTTTATTTATATGAGCGGTACTTTTTCCTTTTTAATATTAACAACTTTATAGCTATCAGACCATACTCAACAGTTCTGAGCCATGTGAAAATTCATAAACAAAATGATCATTTTCAATGGTTTTAAAAGCACTTTTTGATTTTTTTAATATTAGCGAATCTAGAATTGTAAAATTGTTCTCCTGAGCCAAATCATTAAAGAGACCAAATGGTAATTTTTATATATTTTAATGAAACTTTTGACATTATTAGCATTAAAAAATGTAGAATCGAGATTAGATGATCTTCAACAAAATAAGAAATTATAAAAATGATATACGGTACACTGCTAACGAAGTAACGGGCTAAATTCTGATTATATATTAAACAAGTTACGAGCACACACATGCTTAAATGGACAATTTTTCTGAGAGGTGGACATTGCTAAATGGACTCCGCCATTTAATATTAGAATATCGGAAGTTCGTTTATGGGATTTCAATAAAATCTTACATTCCCGTAAGGTGAAAAAGATTCATCTCTATCTGTCTCTTGCGTTAATTTTTTTCCCTGACTTGTGGTCAGCATTGCCAGAAGCACTGGGGTATATGGAAATTTCAAAAATAGTTCCAAGTAAATGAACTTGCAATCTTCTATGGTTCGTCCGGAAGTTACTTTGTGGGATGGGAAACATATAATTTTAAAGGAGATGCTGTCTAGATTAGTAATCTATTGCGCAAATACTCAGAAGTTACTTTGGATTATTTTTAAAAAATTTTGGAAATTCCCTCATAACCCAGTACTCTTGCTCTCAATTTTGGCGAGGTACCATTTCCGATTTTGCAACAGAAAATTACTAAAACCAAACTGGAATGAAATTTGTAAGTTCCACGCTTTCTGAAAGTGTTTTATCATTTACGGGAAAATTTTCAATTTTTATTTTATGATGCAAAACGGAAATTGCCAAAATCCTTCACAGCAAAGTATTGGAGTATTTGGAAATTTCAAAAAAATTTTAAAATAACCCAAAGTAACTTCTAAGTATTTGGGTAACAGATTACAAAGTTAGACGACCTTCTCTTTAAAATTATATGCGTCCCATTCCGTTATCTTCGTGTCTAAGCTGCGAAAATCCCTCAGAGCAATAACACATTCTGAGTATTTGGGCAGTAGGTCTAGACGACGCTAAACTACTGCTAAAAATATATATAGAAGTATTTAGTGACGTAAGACATAAATATTTGACCATTGACTGAAAACATATTTACAAATACTAAAAAATTTCAGCGGTTACGTTAAAACATATTTTGTTGATACATTTGAATTACTATTTCGCATTACGTTTTTATATTAACATAGTTGCCTTTGACTTTCCTTTGTCATGATTATAAGAAATTATTCATTTTTACTCTGTTTAAAACTTTCAATCTGTGAACAATAAATATAATCTAATAAACACCAAAGGAACCAAGACTTATCATTTCTACAGGTTATGGGCCAAGGTCCGCATAGAGTTTGAATTGGAGTAATTAGTTTACATAAAGGCGTGTGTCGCATAAATACAAGAAAAACAATAATGCCCAGTATTTCACTTCGTACTTAAGTGTCATTTGAACTTAAGTTCCATTTAGATACATAATTAAGTTTCTAACTACAAACTTAAATCATATTTAAATGTCCAATCTTGGGCATTTAAAGTCCACTTAAACATATTATTTTGAGTTTTTTTTGTGTATCTCGTACAAAAGAAGTTATTGTGTTTAATTTAATAAATATAATAAAAACAATAAGTAATAACAATGTTTTCAATTATGATGCTGTACTTTTGTACAGCAGACAATAAAAAGTCAACTTTTTTTTTTGTTGCTCTGACAGCTGTTTTTTTTTTTTTAGATAATGATCATTAATTTTTAATAATTCATGATGCTGCCACATTTTCGTCGCAAGTAAACAAGAACAATCATTTATGACTGAAAAACTGAAACTGTATTTATGTGCCACCTAAGTTCAAAAGGACAATCAACTAATTCTCGATTTAAATACGAAGTCAAAAACTGGGGGTAAGTTTGTTTTTTGTGAAAATTAAGAGGGAGTTTGTTTTTCAATTTTGCAATGTCATCGCTTTTCCAAATTGATAAACTTGATGAGTAAAATTATTCTGCATGGAAAGTGTGTTATAGGCTGTTCAGACATACATGTTAATTGAGCAATTAAGCATTTTACGCAATTATCGCCTTTATTGAGCTCAATTTAGCATACAAATTTCCATTCAATAATTGCGCAATTAAAAATTTATTGCACGTTAATGAAGTCAAAATCAAAATGCAACTCTTTGTTCTGCCCTTAAATATCAACTCAAAAGTAGAAAAGTTGATATTTTCAGTATTAAAAAGAAAAAACGTAAATAAATTTAAAAATAAATGTCATAAAAAGGAAATGGCAGCCGAAGTAACCGGTAAATAATTTTTATAAAATTGTTATTGAAAATAATTTTTAAATAACTAATTTCTTTTAATCAATAGCTTGCCTTCAAAACATTTTCTTTTTTAAATTTGACTTTCTTTTCATTTTTTATTTTATAAATACTCAAACATAATTTCAAAAAAAAACTGTCAATATTTTCAATTGTCAAATGCTTAATTGCGTAAACTTAATTGAATATGTGTGAACACCTAAATCAGTCACACAATTTAAAACTTAATTGACTTCATTAACTTTTATGTCTGAACAGGGTATTAGTCCATAGCGAACTTTGGGGTGTTGGTTGGGGTAGTGAGGTAAAGCCAGAAGATGCATCATCGTTGGCGTTTCAGACTTATGAAGGAAAAATGAAAAGGCATAAGCATCAATACTATTGTGTATAAAATCTAGCCAACTGAATCAAGTTAAAAACTGTATGTCAGCATCGGAAGCTTGGCGAAAACTCCGTGACATCTATCAACCAAAGGGACCTGCCAGAAAAATTATGTTATTTAGGAAGCTGTTATACATGTCGTTGCAGAATGGTAATATAAGTGCACACATTAATGAATTTTCTTATTTAGTAGATCAGCTAGCTGAAATTGATATAAATAGTTGTACCAGAACTGTTATGGAGTTTTCCAAATAGCTATGAAGGGTTTGTTGTTGCAATGGAATCTGGAGATATTTTACCTGAATTTTCATCTCCTTTTTTTACGGTTTTGATATTTTAGAAGGCTGTGAAAAATGAAAAATATTAATATTTTGCTGACACAGTGAAGGGTATATAAAACTCAGTACAGCCGAATTTAACTTGTTATTTTACAAGTTAGAAGCCAAATACTTTTTTTTATTTATGAAATTACCTTCGTTCGACCAATTTATCAATTTACATATCAAAGTTTTATCGAAAATATTACTTTAGATAATTTTGTTACTATCTCAGTTTGTTTATGTATGATATGTTTTGATTTTTCCAAACAAGGCTTTTTAAGACTACTTTGAAAAACAAAAAGTTAGAGACAAATAGGCTATTCAGACATACACGTTAATTGAGCAATTAAGCATTTTACGCAATTATCGCCTTTATTGAGCTCAATTTACCATACAAATTTCCATTAAATAATTGCGCAATTAAAAATTGATTATAGTACATTTACACCAAAACGAAATCTAGTACATACGAGATTTTAAACGAAATCTAAATAGTTCATTTTGACTGGATTTCCCATACAAAACAAAATCCAGTTTGTTACTAGATTTTGCTAAAATCTAGTCAAAATCTTGGTGTACTTAGTAATACAACTGTAGTTTTGTTATTAATACGCCAAAAAATACGACACTGTACAAGAAAAATTGACATTTTGATGAAAAAAAAAACAAACAAAAAATTAAATTAAATTACACACATTAAAATAAAGAAAAATTATTTAAAACGGATGGAAATACATACACAAAAAAATGATAAGTGTTATTTATTATATTAATATGAAATTTAGTGCAGTTTGTTCTTGTTCCGAAAATAAAATCTTGTTATATGTCAAAAAAAAAGGTAATGTAAACGGTATAGATTTTGTTAAAGATTTTAAATCAAATCTACTAGATTTCGGTTTGGTGTAAATGTACTATTACACGTTAATGAAGTCGAAATCAAAATGCAACTCTTTGTTGTGCCCTGAAATATCAACTCAAAAGTGAGAAAAGTTGATATTTTCAGTATTAAAAAAAAAGAAAAAGTAAATAAATGTCATAAAAAGGAAATGGCAGCCGAAGTTATCGGTAAATAAATTTTATAAAATTGTTTTTGAAAATAATTTTTATATAACTAATTTCTTTTAATCAATAGCTTGTCTTCAAAACTGAATTGCACTGATCAGAGTAGTTCAATATTTTTAGTATAAGCCACCAAAATTTTTTTTTAAATTTGACTTTTCATTTTTTATTTTATAAATACTGAAACATATTTTCCATAAAAAAATGTCACAATATTTTCAGTTGTGAAATGCTTAATTGCGTAAACTTAATTGAATATGTGTGAACACCCAAATCAGTCACACAATTTAAAACTTAATTGACTTAATTAACTTTTACGTCTGAGCAGGCTATAAATGGAAGAAAAAAGGCTAAATCTAGCCTTAAAAAGGCCAAAATCAAACGCTGGTGTGGGTTTTTGAAAGTGTACTGATGAACAGTTGTAATGTTTTGTAAATATTTTTTTATTTTCCTCAAAATTATAACAAAGAATAAGAGACAGTCAAAGTACTTTGTCGTTTTTGTTCATTTGCAAAGATCATTATTACTCATATTATATTTGGTTTTTTCTATTAAAAGCAATGGTCGCAATTAATTTTTTTGAGAACGTTCGTGTTTGTTGTAATTTAAGCAGCCTGGGCGAAAGCACAAAAACAAAGTTAAAAAAAAGAAAGAAAGAGTTCATAAATGTCTGTGTCTGTGGATCTGTTGGTTTGTTAGTCCCGATTATTAACTTTTTAAACATACGCCAAACTTATACGAAATTACGAAAAGCCTTGAAGACGTTCACTGACCAAGAAACTAAAAAAAATATTGGCCTGTCTGTTGGTTTATTTTGTTGTTGTTTTTAATTTTTTATTTTTTGGTTGTGTGTGAAATTGAGTTGAGTTGTTGTAAAAATTTGTTTATTTTATTTTTTCTTTGTTGTTTTCTTAAGTCTCTTTCTTCTGTTTTGGAAATTACCATACCCTCCGTGAAATCATTTTTTTCCAACTGGCAAATTGTAAGTCTGTTTTGTTTATTCTTGTCACTTTGGAATTTTTGTTAATTTTTATCTCACTTTAGTACATAAACAAAATTTGGTACGATAACTTTTTGTTATAATGGGGCATATGCAAATTGGCATACACTATTTTATAAAACCTGTCGGACTTAATTTGTAAGTGATTGTTAATATAACCGAGTAACTAGCCGTTTTTATTTGGGTGTTAACCCTGCATTACTAACCTTATTTCATAATATGCTGATACTAATGTACGTATAATAGTGTTTTTACACTACAGCACATCTTAAAGAAATATGTGGAAGATGTTGAAAATGAAAAAAAATTGTTTACACTAGCAACATCTAATATCTACCATCAACTGAACTGTCGAAAAATAAAAGAAAAGAAGACGCATAATTTTCGAAAATAAAAAATATATTAAAATAAATTTAGAAAAATCATTCATTATTGGACTAAGTGTTGCTTTGCAAGATCAAATCCATTTGGCTTGAAAATTTGAATTTTTATTTTTTTTAATACAAGTATGTGTACATACTTATGGTATGTACTCGTATGTATAAAAAAGTGTCATTTTATCAGTGATGTCAATAAACTCGAAAATATTGCCATTTTTCTAGAGATGGCATTTCGACAGATGTTGAGTGAAACAAAATGAGATGTTGATTTTTTCTACATGCATTTTATATAGGAAGATGTTATCATCTCGCCGAATAGATGGTAGATGTTAAATGTGCTCTAGTGTAAACAGACTATAAGTTCTTTGCTTTAGTTATAGAGTTAAGAATATAAATTAACACTAATGATACGTAAAATTTTTTGACTTCGCAGTATGAAAGCAATTGAATGATTGCAAATCTTATGCTGAGTACACACTTGTAAACATGTTTACGGAACACGTTTTTCGCTCAGGTTCTATTGTTTGATACACACACTGGAACCAACGAGTAAACCACAAATGCAACAACTCTTCTGTATTTTGTATTATAGCATGAACATCATCACGGGTGAAACACATTTTAAAAAATATATACTTTTATTTCTGTAATTGTCACTTTTCACATTCCATAATTCTGGAAAATTTTTATATAAATTAATAAAATTTACCCAACTCTCATTTCTTTCAATCGCCATTTTTTTTTTCTTTACTTCAATTAATTTTTTCAGCGGTCGACAAAATGCTACATGTTTACAGTTTGCTTTGTCTTTAGGTGGAATCAACATTAATGCAAATAGAAAATATAAAAAAAAGTGATATTTTTGAAACCTCGAAGGGAACACGAAAATAAACTATAAACGTAACTACACATTACGGAACGAAACACGAAACATGTCATGTTTACAGAACATGTTTCTAAGTGTGTACTCAGCATTATGTTTTTCCCTTTGTGTATAAAAGCTATTGGTAAAAGCATTTCTGAAATTTAGCATATTTATGTATCAAAATGTGTGTGTAGCTATAAAAAAAAAGTACACCTAAATTTTACGTGCATTAGTATTCCAGGGTTAAAAGCAACACAAAATTCTTTGCTTGCGTAAAACCCAGACAACCCTCAGTACAGGCTCACTATTTCCAAACTAAATTTAGAGAAAAATTTTAAACATTAATGAAAAATGTAATTATTGAAGCAAATTAAATTCATTTTCTGGATTGTCTGATTTGTAGCTGTTCATTTTGCTCAGTAAATAATTAGAAGTTAGAACTTTATAGATATTTAGCGAGATTAATCTTTCGCTTTTCTGCAAGCAATACCATATCAGTATTCGTAGTTCAATTACACATAAGTACGGCTGCTTGTTCTGCGTGTAGACACACGTCATATGTATTATTTTTCCTTTTTCTAACGTAATCCTAATAAGTTAAATTCGGCTGTGCCGAGTCTTATATACCCTTCACTGTTATAGCCAAATATTCGTACTCTCAGTTTTGCACATTCTTCTAAAACGTTAAGAAGAATATAAATAAGATTTTTAATGAAATTGCAAATATTGATTTAAATAATTTTTTAATACCTAAAATAAATACATAATTAATTTCAATTAAAGAAATTCAAATTGTTCGCCAGTACACTGTTATGGCACGTTCCTAGAGATTGTTGCTTTTTGGATTTACGTATTTTTAATAGCTATTTATTACTAATACTGTTAAGATTGCACAAGGAAAAGCTTCAAGAACTAAATATATGTTACCTTCTGTTATTTATAGTTTTTCATACAAAATAAATGTTCTATAGAAAATTTTTATTCTACTCATATCAAGCAAGACTCGTGCTAAAAACTTTAAATTTAGTCTTTGCTCGTGCCACTGTTTTACCATTTTGGCTTAATAAATTTTTATATAATAATTGTAAAATTTGTATGAATGTTGCACTTTTTGGCCAAGTTCAAGTACACAAGCAGAAACGTCATTATTGCACACGTAATTACTTCAAAATACTGTGTGTATGGATTGTGAGTGTACAATATCTTCTTTGGCACTTTTTATCTCAAGATTTTTTGACTTGGGGAAGGTTGCTTATTTGTTTGGTTTTTGCTATATTGCCTGCTCTGTTTTTGGAAATATTATACAGGCAATATTGTGTGTGTATGCGTTGTGTATTTTTTGGCTACAAAAAAATTCAAAAAAGGAAGAAAGAAAAACTTGTTTAATGTGAATTTATTAATGTCTCTTGCACACGTTTTCGTTTCATACGTAAATGGTTTTTTTATTGATATTGAAAGTATTTTGTTATTTAACTTTTGTGCTACGATACAACGCGTTGGTTGGTTGGCTTTAGTGAAAAGTTACTAAAATAAAAGAGTTTGTTAATTAGACAGTGATACCAGAAATTTAAGTACAAATACCTGTAAAATAATATTATTTTTCTGATAGGTGCTGTCGATTACAACTAGAATCTGTTTTTAAAATTTGCCAAACACCCCCAAAATCTTGAGTTACTTTTAAAAAACCGGGTTTTCGTACCTCTATGCACTTATAAACCAGTAACTTAATAAAAATATAAAAAATATATTTTATTTTTATTCACCTGTAACGTGACGTTACAAACTTAAGTTAAATTAATAGACCAACACGAAATATGTAGCGTACACCTTGTATGATAGCAGTCATACAAAAGTAAAATTTATAATTCTCATTAAGTTTAAAGTAGAAAATTCATAAAGCAACAAGTCGGGGGAGCAGAGTTTTTGTTTCCACACGAACTTTGCTCCCGTAAATGTTATCATCGTAGTTATTGGTATTACTTTGTACTGCAGTTAGATAGTCGAGGCTGAAGCATTTAAATCGACGGAGTATTTTACTCGTATATTTTATATTATTTTAATTATCGATTAAAATAAAAATTCCTTGAGAAAGTAAATAAATATTCCTTGAGAAAGACATACGAAAGCGTGTCGAAATATTAGAATTTAATTTAATAATAAATACAAATATATAAAAAGACCTAAAAGCTTAAAAAATATTTATTTACTTATTTTAATTATCGTTCGGGAGTCGAAGCATTTACCCTCGCTTGGATAAAATTGCTTAACTTTATTCTTAAGGGATGTTATAATAGTATCAGGTAATGCAGTACGCCCAGCTGAACATTTTTTGTTCTTATGGCTGTTCTGTTCTCTGATTGTCAAAATTTGTTTACATTTTCAAGGCGCCATATTAATTTTTTCCACTAAAAATTTATTGTGTGAAAAACTTGTATTGAAATTGAAACCAAATAAATAAATAATACATTATTTTAAAATAAACTGCATAAAAACCAATTCGGTGTGAAAGCAAAATTTTGAATAAAAAACTTTGAATTTAAAAATTAAACAAAAAAAAATTAATATAAATACATACGAGTACTTTAAAAATGCGATATTGTGCGTTGGCCAAGGAAAAAAATACAAGAAAGGAACAGTTTCGTGTGCCAAAAGACTCATCTAAATATAAAAGGTGATTTTATAAGAACTATCGGAAATTTAAAAAAAAAACACATAAAATTCAGAAAAATGCATGAAATATTTATTTGGATCGATAGTTGGGTCGATATAATTTAATGTTTGAAGATTATTTCATGCAAATGTTGGCCGCGGCTGCGCCTCAAATGGTCCATCCGCTTAGTCCAATTTTGGCATACTCTTTCCAATATTTCGGCCGGTATCTCAGGAATAATGTTGGCAATGTTGGCTTCCAGTGCGTCAATCGAAGCGGGCTTGTCCCTATAGACATTAGCCTTAACATAGCCCCACAAAAAATAGTCTAGAGGCGTTAAATCGCACGATCTGGGCGGCCAATTGACTGGTCCCAAGCGTGAAATAAACTGTTCACCGAACTCGCCTCTCAATTGGTCAATTGTTTCGCGTGCTGTGTGGCATGTGGCACCGTCTTGTTGAAACCACATGTCATGCAAGTCAAGCTCTTCCATTTTGGGCAAAAAAAAGTTTGTTATCATCGCACGGTAGCGCTCACCATTCACAGTAACGTTGTGATTCGCATCATCTTTGAAGAAATACGGCCCAATGATGCCGCCAGCCCATAATCCGCACCAAACGGTTGTTTTTTGTGGATGCATTGGTAGCTCTTGCAATGCTTCTGGCTGCTCTTCACTCCAAATACGGCAGTTTTGCTTGTTCACATATCCATTCAACCAGAAATGAGCCTCGTCGCTGAACACAATTCTTCGATAAAAAAGTGGATCTTCATCTAACTTTTCAAGAGCCCATTCACCAAAAATTTGGCGTTGTGGTAGGTCGTTTGGCTTCAATTCTTGCACCAGTTGTATCTTATAAGGCTTCACACCCAAATCCTTCCGCAAAATTTTCCACGTAGTGGAGTAACAGAGGCCCAATTGCTGCGAACGGCGCCGAATCGATAATTCACGGTCATCACCAACACTGGCCGATACGGCTGCGATATTTTCTTCAGTTCGCACTCTACGTAAGCGTGTTGGTGGTTTAATGTCCAACAATGTAAATTTGGTGCGAAATTTTGTTACAATAGCCCGAATAGAAGCCTCAGTAGGTCGATTAAACTGACCATAAAATGGAAGAAGCGCGCGATGAACTTTCTTAACAGAGCACGCATTTTGGTAATAAAATTCAATAATTTGCAAGCGTTGTTCGTTTGTAAGACGATTCATGATTAAATTATAGACCAAACTGAAGATGTTTGACAGTGACACAAGATACAAAACGTGCGTGAGCTGTCAAAACTAGTGTTGCCAAAAAGATAATAGCAAAAAAATCACTCTTTAAAAGTCAGGTGGAGTAAGAATAGTGCCAAAAATTTAGCAGCAACAAGCCTTATTTGTTCCGACCACTTTTTGCTCGCCAGTTTAGCAAAATTTTGAAATAAATTAATGCTGCTGCCTTGCTAATCCGTTTCTTTAGCTTCATTCAAGAAGCGAAGAAGTAAATATTAAAAAAAAACAAACCTTTCTCGATCCTGGACAGCGTACATCACTTGGAAATTAAACTGCGCTACAGTTTCAATAAAAAAGGTTAAATACAATTAAAAAGGCATATAAAAATAAAAAGAGAAATGAAAAATATTAAAAAAAATTTTTTCTTTAAATACCTATTTTGTTGTAATCCTAAAATAAATAATTAAATTCAGTTCAAGAAACTAAAATTATCGAGTTAAGAAAAAATTCTTTCTGAGAACCTTATTTTTAAAAGCAATAAAATGTCTGCAGGCACTCAATTTTTAAAATAATATAAAAATAAATTATTATTAGAAAGATATGCAATAAGAATGCAAAAAAATTTTATTTAATTTTGCAAACATTTAATTAAATATTTAATCTATGCATATAAAAGAGGAACGTTACTGACTGACTGACTTATCATAATCGCCTAGCCCAAACGATTAAAGCAACGAACTTGAAATTCGTTAAGCAGGTTCCTGTCCCAATGTGTAGGACGAATAAGAGAGCACTTTGGAGATTCGAATACCAAGTGGATAAAACGGGTAAAATTGAACTTCTTATATCTCCGGAACTACTAAAGATTGAACCAAAGTTCAAAGTACAAAATTTTCTACTATAAAAATAAACGGATGGGTATTTGGTCCTTTTTCGATATTTGTACATTTGAGGAGTAAAAAAGTTAAAATCTAATGTTGGTACGCTTGTTTAATGCCATTTATCTTACAAAGCAACAATAAAAGCAAAGAAAACTAAATTATATTCTTCTTTTCTTAAAAAGGTCTCCAATGCATATTGGCGCTTTTTTTAAAATTCGAGCTAAAAAGGGTAAAATATGTACTCCTTTTTACCGCTATTTTTAAATATATACCTTTATGTAAATTAGTGCAGCTGATTTTTAATTTGTAACCCCAAAAAAACTCCATTTTAAAAATAAAGTTTAAGGGAGAAAAAAGTGCCAAAAAGGGGAAATAAGATTGGACTTTATATATAATTATTTTAGTGCTATTTTTTATATTATGTGCAAAATTAGAATTATAGAAATCATTAAAGTTTTTGATTTTTTAATAAAAACGAACCTAATTGTACTATTTTTGGCTTAAGCGGCCCTAAGTAAATTGAAAAATCATTAAAAGGACATATGGTACTTTTTATTAATTTCTTGGTACTTTTGATTTTAATTAAAAAAACTTTGAAGTACGACATTGGGTCAAACGATCCTGAGGAAAGTAAAAAATTATTATCAGACATACTTCGTTCTTGTCACTAATTTTTTTAATACTTTTTGATATTTTGTTATTAAGGATTTTAAAAATACGAAATTTGGCTCAAATGGTCTGAAGCAAGGGACAAAATAGTAATATGTATTGATTTTATTGGTACTTTTTGGAATTTTCATATTAACAACCCTGAACTATGAAATTGGGGTCAAACGCTCTTGAGCAAAATAAGAAAATCATTCAGAGGCAAAAAGGTGCTCTTTATTGATTTGAATGCTACATATTGATTTTTCAACATTAACGAATTTAGAACTGTCAGACCGAGCGGAAATGGTCCTCAGTAAATAGAAACATCAATAAACTGACAAAATCGTACTTTTTCTATATTTTAATGATACTTTTTGATTTTATTTGTATTAAAAAACCTAGAACTGAGATTAAATGGTCTACCACGAAGTAGTAAATGATAGTAGCGACAGTATGGTACTTCGCTGACGAAGTAGCGAGTTAAATTCTAGTATCAAATAAAGAACTTCAAATTAACACAAAAAATCCTCAGAAAATTTATTTCAACGACTACACAGACATCTCTTGTTCGACTGCGCTATGTCATGTACATCCTTTGAAAAAATTATAAACGGAATCACAAAGCTTACAGTGAAGGGTATAAAAAATTTTTTTGTTTCGGTAATTTCTCATAATCAATTTTAATTAATTTTGCATTAGCCTACTCTAGTAATAATGTTTTGTGTTTTGTTAATTGGTACATACGTACGTATATGCTTGTACATACTTTTTTTATTTTTGGTTGATTTTTATTTCTCGTTTTTGTTTTAAATATTTTTTTTGCTTCCTTTGCTTTTTCGGTTTTAATGTGCGTTGTTTATTTTTAAGCCCCCCTACAAAAAATTCATTTTCAGTTTCTATCAGTTTCAGTTATTTTCGGTTGAGTTTCTTTATATTTTTGTTTTTTTTTTTTTTAATTTTTTTATCTCTTTGAAGACAATAAATGCAGTGTTCGTTTGGTTTTGGTTGTATTGTGAATGGCGTTCAATTTCTGTTTTTTTTTTCGGTTTTTGGTTAAAAGGCCATAAATTTACTCCACTGCCATAATTTTGTGAGATTTCATTATACCTAGTACCCACTATTTATGCAGAGAGAATTTCATGAAGAACAACAAAACGCAAAACAAATTTACGAAATGCTCTTCTACACTCTGATACTTTGATGACGATGATGTTTCGCATTGTGGTATGGTGTGGTGAGTAGGTCTATTTGTATGTCTGTCTTGTTTGGCTGGTTTTGTTCATTTTTGGTGCATTTAATTTTTTTTTTTTTTTTTTTTTTTGTTGCAACTTTTGTCTGTGTGTTGAATTTCGTGTTTTTTTTAGTGAATTTATGAAGTTTTGTGTGTAAGTGTTTCGACTAGTTTTTTGGTGGCTGGCTTTACTTCATTTTATTTTTATTTCTTATTATTTTTTTTTTCGGTTGATATTGAATTTTCGTTTCTCAAGGCCAAACGTTCATTGAACTGCATGTGTTTACTGTTGCTGCTGCTGCAGCCAGCGCGCCAAATTGTATTGCAATTTTTTCCTTTTTTTTTTGTATATTTATACTGGTTTCATTCAAAATATTCTCCTTTCATTTTCTTTACTATTTTGGTTATTGTAATTGCCTCAATTTGTTTTAAATTATGGAAGGGAAGTGCATTTCTGCAACTCGTTCAAGAAGAAAAACAAAAAAAAAAACAAGACTTGACAGTTTTTTAAAGCGAAGCTGATGAAAATCTAAGCAAAACATTTTTTTAATTGAAATTTATAATTTATTAAGGCTTAAGTAAAACTTTTGAAATACTTAACGCAAAATTTATTTTAAAACAAGCCGAATTCGGCTGTGGCGAATCTTATATTTATATCTTTCACTGTTACTGCCAAATATTCGTACTTTCCGTTATAAACATTCTTCTTTAATATTAAAAAAATAGTTAAAGAAATTTATATTTATTAAGGACTTTCACGATAAAATACGTTCTGGGATCTTTATTTTTAAAACTAATAAAATGACTGTAGGTAGTCAATTTTTATATATAAAAAAAGGAAAGTCTAAGAGAAATTTTAATTTTCTCTCTACAGGAAACGAACAATATCTACAATAATTTTGAGTGTTTTTCATAAAATTTTTTTAGGCGATTGTTCCTTTCGTATAAATTTAAAATATTTGTAAGCATTTTTTTAACAAAACATATTTTTTTAACAAAACATATTTAATGTCATTCCACGTTTTGATTTCGGACAGTAAAGACGTGTTTAAAAGCGAATAAATAATATTATAAGCTTATTTAAAAACAAACAAACAAGCAAACAGTAAATTCTTACTGTATACTATTTATTATTGTTGCTGAGTGAGGTTTTATTATTTTTTTTTAAGTGCGCTTATCATAATTAAAAAAAAAACAACAATAACAACAAACAAAATAACAGGAGCTAAATGAGCTCAAGTGACAATAATAATCCAAATAAAAATATCAATATAAGTAGCAAAAATATAAAATAAAAAAAAAAAAAAATTAAGAAAAACATAAAAACAATTTATGAGTCTTTCAAATTTGTACAAAAATAATGAGTGCATAAGTGAAGAGGAGTCTATTAAACGTGCCGTTGATAACCTCTTGGAGGTAAATTGTAGAAATCGCACACGTTCGTGTTCACCCTATATGCTGGCAAATGAAAGTGAAAGCTTAACATTAGCTAAGTCAGTGCCAACAAACAAAGAATTATTACCAACTACTAGTCAAGAAAAACCAAAAGTGCAGGTGGGTATGGATAGATATATCCAAGTTTTGAAACGGGGGCGTAGCCCAAAATCTTCAAATGTCGGATCAGTAGCCAAAGTGGTGAAAAATAATGAGACGGGTATGAAAAACACCCATAATCGTTTTGCGCTCCTACAAGAGTCTTCAGAAGAGCAGGTAGCTTCGGTGAAATCTTATAAGCCGCCCCCTATTTATTTAAGGGAAAAAAATTTTGCCCAACTAATTAAATTGCTAATCACAAGTATTGGCGAAAATTCTTTTTACATCACTCCGGTGAAGCGTGGCAATATTGACGAAACAAAAATTTCAAGTGGTAAACGAGGTTTGTTATCGTAAAGTTGTTGCAGAGCTCGAAAACAAAAACAAAAAATTCTACACTTACCAGCTTAAGACCGCTAAAGGCCTTCATGTTGTCATTAAAGGCATTGACACTTATGTAGAGACAGGAGAAATTAAAGAATCCTTGGTAAAACTAGGCTTTAAGGTTAAAAACGTTTCAAACATAAGAAATCGAGAAAAAATTCCTCAACCGATGTTCCGAATCGAACTTGAGGCAAAGACATAAAATTAAAAAAAGTGAGATTCACCCTATATATGACTTGACATATTTGCTGCACCGTAGGGTATCTGTAGAAGAGCCGCATAAGCGTTCGGGACCTGTGCAGTGTTTGAACTGCCAAGAATTTGGCCATACGAAGGGCTATTGTAGTCTACCCCAGGTATGCGTTGTGTGTGGTGAGCTACACAAAACTGAGAATTGCAACAAAAATAAAGAAGATGCTAAGGTTAAAAAATGCAGCAATTGCGATGGAAATCACACCGCAAATTATAGAGGTTGTCCAGTATACTCAGCTGTAAAGAACAACTTGAAAATAAAGTCAGTAACTCGTCCAGTAACAGTACAAAAGCAACCCGTGGTAAATTTCTCACAACCTATCCAGCCTTCAACAAGCCAAATTTCTTACGCCAATATTTTAAAATCAATTTCACCTCAACCGCAAAATTTGCATCAAGCAAATAGGACAAATATAGCCCCTGGTATTGCTACCGAAAATCAAACACAAGGATATGATTTTAATCGTCTTGAAAACACACTACAGACTTTAGTGCAAACAGTAAATAACTTCACTACGTCCATGACTGCTATGATGCAAGAGATGGTAAAAATGCAGAATACATTACTGCAAGCGATTTTACATAAAAAATGAATAGTTTGAAAATTTGTCACTGGAATGCGAACGGCATTCGCCAACACAAAAATGAGCTGGAGTACTTCCTTATGGATAAACAAATAGATGTAATGCTCATTTCTGAAACAAACTTAACACGCACAAGTTACTTTAGAATACATGGCTACACGCTATATGATATAAAGGACCCTAGAGGCAGAGCGTGCGGTGGCTCTGCAATATTGATAAGGTCCCGAATCGAACATCATTTTTTAAGCGAAGTTTGTGAAGATTACCTGCAAGCAACAAACATTTGTCTTGAAAACTATTACCAGAATTTAATAATATCTTCAATTTATTTTCCTCCAAGTTTCGCCATTACAGAAGAGCAATATACTGATTATTTCAATTCATTAGGCCCACGGCTTATTGCAGCGGGCGATTATAATGCCAAGCACACGTATTGGGGATCCCGCCTAATTTCTCCTAAAGGCCGAACCTTATTTAACGTAATTTCCAAATTAAGATTAGACGTAGTTTCGAGTGGACATCCATCTTACTGGCCTGCTGATTTGCGGAAAATATCGGATATTATTGACTTTGGCGTCGTCAAGGCTATTTCTAAAGAACTGATACAAGCAGAGACCTCTTTAGACCTATCTTCTGATCATTCTCCTACCATCTTGACCGTATTCAGTGCGCATTCATCACCACCAGCCAACTTGATGGCAACAGCAACACATATCAATTGGCTAAAATACAAAAAATATGTCAGCACACACTTGACAGAGGATATACCGTTGAGAACGTCTGAAGATATTAACGAGGCTATCAGTAATTTAAACGAGCATCTGAAGCAAGCTGCTCAACATGCTACTACTAATTCTAGCTACACCAGATATAACACAACTTATTCCAGAAACATTGAGGTTCTCTTATTGGAAAAAAGAAGAGTGCGCAGAGAGTGGCAACAGTACAGATCGCCTCAACTCAAAAGGGAGCTGGAAGTACAGCGAGCCGCATCTTTTACAGATTACCTCGAAAGTCTCGATATAACACCTCAGTCAGGTTATTCGCTATGGCGTGCAGCCAAAAATATTAAAAGGCCAATTTTATCTAAGCCACCACTGCGTCAGTCTTCTGGGAATTGGGCAAGAAACGATAGCGAAAAAGGAAGCTTGTTTGTTAATCACTTGACAAAAGTATTTACGCCAAACGCATCTACCACAAGTGATGTTTTGCCTCTCGTTGTAGCAAGAGCTCCAGTACCTTTAGGGCTTAACTTTCAAGAAATTGTACAAGCTATTTCCGAGCCGAAAAAAGCCCCCGGAATTGACAAAATCAGTAATAAGATGATCATGGAACTGCCACGAATTGCTGTTAGAAACATTCTATTTATTTTCGATGCCATACTGAGACTGGAATATTACCCGGACAAGTGGAAAATTTCTCAAGTTACTATGATTCTTAAGCAAGGAAAAGACTCATCGCTCGCAGAGTCATACAGGCCTATTAGTCTTCTACCAGTGTTGTCTAAACTTTTTGAGAAACTTTTGCTGAAAAGACTGATTCCGATAGTAACTGAAAGTGGATGTATCCCGGACCATCAATTCGGCTTTCGAAAAAAACACAGCACTATTCAGCAAACACATAGATTAGTGCAAGTCGTAAGAAAAACTTTTGAAGAGAAAAAATATTGCTCTGCGTTATTTATTGACATCTCCCAAGCATTCGACAAGGTATGGCATAAGGGGTTAATTTCCAAATTACGTCTAAGCCTTCCGGTAAACACCCATACGCTATTGGAGAACTCCATTCCCGATAGATATTTTGTGGTTAAAGAAGGGGACTTTGTAAGTACTCGTCAACAAATTAAAGCTGGAGTTCCCCAAGGTAGTATTTTGCGACCTTTTTTATATCTACTGTACACTGAGGATATGCCAACAAGTCCACATACTCGCATATCAACTTTTGCTGATGATACTGCTGTATTATGCTCCCATAACAACCATTATGAAGCATCCCGTTTTCTACAAAATCACATCAGTCTACTAGAGAAATGGTTATCCCAATGGAGGATAAAAGTGAACGAACAAAAGTGCGTCCATTTAACTTTTACGCTGCGCAAGGAGAATTGTCCTTCCATACAAATAAACAATCAGGTGGTGCCTCAACATTCTCATGTTAGGTACCTCGGCATTCACCTCGATCGACGACTAACTTGGAAATTTCACATAGACGCTAAATTATCACAAATGAAGCTTAAAGTAGCTCTACTACATTGGCTTATCGGTAGGAACTCTGTTCTTAGCCTGGATTGTAAGCTGTTATTGTACAAAGCAGTGATAAAACCAATATGGAGTAATGGAGTCCAGTTAAGGGGCACTGCCTCAGCCTCCAACATAGAGAAAATACAAAGCCACCAAAATAAAATACTACGCATGATAACAGCTGCACCATGGTATGTCAGAAATGCCAACATCCATAAGGACTTAAACGTACCGATGGTCAAAGATGAAATCGTCAAACACGCTACCACGTACCTAACAGGTCTGAGTTCCCATCCAAATTTACTGGCTCGTAATATCTTAAATTTCAGCGGCCATACTCGTTTAAGAAGAAGAGATACAACCAACTTACTCCAACATTAACAGGGATGAGCATCATTATATAATTTTTATATATATATTTTTCTCTACAAATATAATTTTTTTTCTGGTGTTGACTAGATCTAAATTAATAACTTTTTAGATTTAAGATTTGAACACTTATTATTAGTTCTATTATATTGAAGATACAATAAATAATTTAATATAAAAAAAAAAAAAAAAAAAATTCAAATTAACGGAAAAATTAACTAACAAGGGAATATTTGAGCATGCGCATTTCAAATAATAGTTTCTCTCATTTAGCTACTGAGATAGACAGAGAATAAAAAAATAAACACATACTCAAACAACATATAAATGCGCATGTATGTATGTATTTATAAACCAAGCATTTAAAACTTACAATGAATTTGATTTCTTTGATATATTTTTTGTGTGAGATTTATGAAATTTTTCAACAAAAATGTTATTGAAATCTTAGGAGCAAATATAAATAGAACGAATATGACTAGCTGCGTTATTATAGGGTACAATATCTTGTTTATGGTTGAAAAAATTAAATTTATCCTAGTTCGCAACGAATTTATGATTCATTAATTTGAACCTTTATTAAACTCTTATTATAGATTTGTAGATATTATTTTTATAATGAGAAGTAGTCCTTTTTAAAAGGATCTATAAGGGTTTTAAAACTCACAGACTGCTGATAATGAATAACACAGAAATTGATTTTATGTAATGAACAAAATTTATTTATAATAAAAATCTAATTATTTGGAAATTAATATGTAAATCATAATAAGACATTTTTATGCCTTATTCCCATTTTTTGTTTCGTGGTATTGTCACAAAACAATTTACTTATTTATAAAAAAATTTATTTTTAAATGCTCTACCATTGATGGATATCTATATAGCGATTTCATTGCTGCTAGGCATATCATTAGTAGACTCACAATACTTTTCATAAAAAGTCTTGAACTTATAAGTTTAATATTTATTAAACCAGATGAGAATTTCAATTTGGCTAAGAAGTAAAAAGTTTTAAAAATTAAAAATTTTTTAAAAACTTACTAAGCATTTAAAAATATTTTCTTTTTTTTTAATATTTTATACATTAGAGATTCCAGTTCGGAAACCTAAGCTAATGTGTAAGAAAAATATTCAAAATGCAAAAATAAAAATAAAAAGAATCCAATACGTATTTACAGTAAAATGTAAAATAAATATTGAGTCGTAAGCAATATAAATATTAATCAATTAAAACATTTTTATTATTATTGCAATTTTTTGTATCTCATTGAGATAAAACACTGATGATGGCAAATTGCCGAAACCGGTCTGTTAAAGAACCAAATTTGACCCGGGGTGACATAAACTCGTTCCAAATAAAAGTGCTTTATTATGGGTTATTTATAACATTTGAAAAATAAAAATTAAAAGTAACTGTTTTCCTTTAATAAAATAAATATAAAGTAAAAAAAAAACTGAATGGTTATAATGTATAAGATAACAGTAGACAATACTAATAATATTTAAGTACACTTAAATTGCTTTGCTTAATTTTTTTTTTATGAAACTTTTTTACATTTCGAAAAAATTTGAAATTACTGTTATGATAATGCACATGCTAGTTTTTTAAGCTTAAGATAAATAACAATTTTAAAATTTTATTTTGATCATTATTTCGTTAATTCGCTGCTTAGTTTCTTCAGGATATTTATATTTAAAATTATTTCAAAATAGTTAAGAAGTTAAGCAACTGATTAACGAAATGTTGATCACAATAAAATATTAAATTTTTTATTGACCTTCTGTAATTCCATTGCGGCCATTAACGAAATTGAAATTCGTCGTGAGTTCATATACTATATATATTACAACAATAAAATGCATGTATTTACCTACATTAACAAAAACGGTAATGTTAGTAGAGCTATAAGAAGAAAACAAATTTGTTATTCATACATATACAGTTTGTATATGGATATACTGAAAATTAAAGTTGTGTAAATTCTTGCATTGAATATTATTCCCTTGTATGTTATATTACTCTCTTTTAAATTCTCGCGTTTTCGTGGATATTACTAGCAATATCGATCAACAAATTTAGCACCAGAAAAAATTTACAGTACGTAGTTTAATAGCTTTGCATATACACACGAGAGTATAAATAAGACTGATTGTCTGATTTCGTGTTTGTGTGCAAAAACATTCATAACACTCATAACTCAAAAATGTATAGACCGGTCGGGAGCAATTCAGCAGCAACAACTGACGGATTGGTATGATAAACTCTTCTGTATGTCTTCTAGGGATTTCAGAGAGTTGACAAACAGACAGAGATCGCTTATTCCACTCCGCTATTTATAAGAATTTATAATATATGTATATGTATACTTTATGGGGTGGCCCATGTATACCTGTCTTACTTATATATTTTAAAAATTTTTCTTTAAATAAACTAAAATAAAATTTTGTATTCAAAATCCAAAAATTACTTTTAAATAAATGGTTATTAAGCATTTTAAATTGTTTTACGTTACTGTCTCTTAATTTTATCTCTCAATACTGTTCACCTTCCGCAAGCTGTTCCTACTTTGCAAAAAACTAATAAATCCCACTGAGAACCAATTATACATCAAATATCAAAATGTTTCTGGACTAAATACAAAATTATCAAAACTTTATGCTGATAGTTTTGGATTCAATCACCATGTTATTGTATTCACCGAAACTTGGCTCAATAAGAACACATTTAATACTGAAATCCTGTGTGACAATTATAACGTTTATAGAATGGATAGAGTAACAAATACTAGAGGAGGAGGAGTTTTAATTGCCGTTTACAACACTTTTACATCTGAAGAAGTATGTTTTAATATTCCTAATGGAATTGAATTTATTGCAGTCCGTTTATTACTAAAAAATCACAACATTTTTATTACCTGTTCTTATATTCCGCCAAGTCTTAGCACAAATCAGCAAATTTACAATGAACATCTAAAATTAATTGAATCCATCGTGTCAATAACTAAGCCAGATGATTCAATTCTTATTTTTGGTGATTTCAATATGCCCAATATTTCCTGGAAATTTTTAACAGATTCGTTTTATTACACTCCAATAAAATCTGTTGAATGGATGGATCTATTTTTAAATAATTTATATGATTTATGTCTTTTCCAAATTAATGGCGTTTTCAATAAATTTGGTAAATTATTAGATTTGGTATTTGTAAACGAACCAACTGACTGTTCATTAATTCGTACTGATCCAATTGTTTTACCTGAAGATCGCTACCACCCTACTATTGAAATCAGTTTGAATGTTCCATTTAAAAGTTCATTAAAACCAATTGCTCAGAATGAAAAAGTTTTCAGTTTTAAAAGGGCTAATTATGAACAGTTAAACTATCTTTTATATAATACAAATTGGTTGGACTTACTATCTGCTTCTTGTTTCATGTCAAAAGCTGTTGATTTAATGATAAAGACTTTTTATGAAACCATTTTGAGATATATAGAGGAATGCGTACCGAAAATAACATTATGGACTAAATGTGGCCCTCCATGGAATTCAAAAAGATTGGCTAATCTGAAGAATACAAAAAACAAACGCTATAAAATATATAAAAAATCTGGCTTGACTTCCGATTATGCTAAATATGCTGTTTCTCGTGCTAAATATAATTCGTTGAACTATGTTCTCTACATAAATTATATTAATAACATGAAATGTAAGTTTAAAAGCGATCCAAGGTCATTTTATAAATTCGTCAATACCAAAAGAAAATCTACAGGTTACCCGAATAATATGAAATATTTAAATTATGAATCCAGTGATAATTTAATAATAAGTAACTTATTTGCTGATTTCTTTTCTACTACGTATTCAGATGTAAAGTATAAAACTAGATCATATCCTTACCAAATTGTGGAATGTCAACCTATTCAATTTTATCCAATACAAACATCACATATTTTGTCATCCATAAAAAACGTGAAGCTATCATACAATAGCGGACCCGACGGTATACCTAGTTGCATTTTAAAATACTGTGAAAATGCACTTGCTGCACCTTTGGAAATTATGTTTAACTTTTCAATAAAATGTGGCTATTTTCCTCAGTGCTGGAAAGATTCCTATTTAATTCCACTTTTTAAATCTGGAAATAAATCAAATATTTGCAATTATAGAGGCATTGTTAATTGAGCGCAATACCAAAACTTTTTGAAAAATGTATGACTGACAGCATTAGTTTCCAATTGATATCTTTGCTATCTCCTTATCAGCATAGTTTCAGAAAAGGTTGTTCAACAATAACTAATTTATTGCAGCTTACTACTTTGGTTAATAACGGTTTTAACAAAAAACAACAAACTGATGTTATTTATACTGATTTTAGTAAGGCTTTTGATAAAGTTAATCATGATTTACTTCTGCTGAAGCTTTATTATATGGGATTTACTAATAACACTTTAAACTGGATCAAGTCTTATATGTCTGATAGAAAGCAGAAAGTTTTTTTCAATGATACCATTTCTAAGAGTATTGACGTGAAATCTCGTGTACCTCAAGGAAGTCATCTGGGCCCAATTTTATTTTCGCTATTCATAAATGATTTGCCGCACATTATACAATTTAGTAAAGTCTTAATGTATGCGGACGACGTGAAAATTTTTCTAACCTACAATAATGTTCCTGATAGAGACCTTTTACAACAAGACCTGGATAAACTTTTTGAATGGTGTAATAATAATCTAATGGTACTGAATCTGAAAAAATGTAAACATATGCGCTTTTCTCGAAACTGGGATGTTGATGGTATTTATTTGTTGGGTGGATATCAACTTGAATTAGTAACAGAGTTCTTGGATTTGGGAGTTCTTTTAGACCCTAAATTAAATTTTAATAAGCACGTCACTATGATGGTAAACAAATCTCGTGGAGCGCTTGCATTTATAAAACGTTGGGCTAAAGAATTTACTGAGCCTGTAATAAATAAACGTCTTTACACATCCTTAGTACGGCCTATTCTAGAGTACGGATCTATTATTTGGGATCCTTATACTAACTACTTGAAGAAAAGTATTGAATCCGTTCAAAAACAGTTTCTTTTATTCTGTTTGGGAAATTCAATTTGGAATCCAAACATTCGCCTTAAGCCGTATACAGTAAGACTGGCTACAATTAAATTGCCGACGTTGGAAAGCAGAAGATTGATGCTTAATGTGAGTTTTATGGTAAATTTGATAAATGGGTCTGTGTGCTGCGAATTTCTGCTCAGTCAAATTGACTTTACTGTACCAGTAAGAATAACCCGAAATTATACACCGCTTCACCTCAGATGTCTTCAAACGAATTATGCTAACGCTGATCCATTAAGAAGATTATGTAAAAATTAAAATGACCTGTATGATTTTATCGATTTTTCTGTAAATATTAATGTATTAAAACGTAATATTATTTTATTTTTAAATACTTGTAACTGAGTAAGCACATGTTTGTTTAATTTTTTGGTCTGTAAGGATTCTGATCCGTAGACTTAAATAAATAAATAAATAAAAATATGAAATTAGTGATACTTAAAAATAGTGTCGTTGACTACAAACGCGGTACATACTAGACATCTGCACAAATGTATTTGGATTTGTGTAGTACTTATGTTCTTTGCAGCAAGTACATATATATGCAAATCCAAACAAAACTGAGTTCACATTTCAGGAATAACAAAATTCACGAGTGACAACTTACTCATGCTTACTTGCTTTTAGTGTTCGTATATATTCGTTTTTTTTTATTATTATTATTTATTATTATTGAATCTTTCTATAAGAAAATTACAATAAGTATCCATATCTTAACTGTAAAACAGGATTAAAAAAAAACTTAAATAATTATTACCAATGTAATAACTAGTTACTTGTACTCAAATCTTAAGAATAAAAGAAATAGACTACGTATAAATAAAAAAAGTTAAATGTCTCTTCTCACTAGGCATAGGGTATCACTTCTCTTAAGCCTCCTGTGTCCCTCAAACTGTAACAGGTCCCTGGCGAGGGTGTTTGGATGTGTATTTGCTTATTCAGTACACGAGTATGCTCACAAATCATTTGTAGAAATCGCAAATACTTATAAGCTATTACTCATAGTTACAGGCATTAACACATTAGTACAAAGCGAAACTTAACGAAAATCGAAATTTTTTTTTGTATTTTTAATTTTTCTGGATTTTTGAATCGATCTTTTTGATTTTTTTAATAAAACTGCGTACCACATTTTTTGTCTGTTTCGAGATTAGACAAAATGCGCAAAGAAACCCACTCAAAAAATTTTCAAAAATAGAGGTAGTCGCGGCTTTTAACTCATATTGCAACTATTTCTGAACCACTCATACTGAATTTCAATAACAAGAATCTAACAGCAGCAAGTGACAGTTTCGTATACTATATTTTTCTGTACGTTGCCTAGGGACTTCAGAAAGTTGATTTCAACGACTACATAGACAGACAGACAGACGGACATCGCTTGTTCGACTCCACTATTTATAAGTATCCAGAATATATATACTTTATAGGGTTTCCTATTTATGGTGTAGAAATTACAAACGGAATCACAAGCTTACAGTGAGGGGTATAAAAATCTCATTATTTGGCCTGAAAATTTTAATTTTTATTCTTTTTAATATGTATACATAAATGTTACTTTATCAGCGGTGCCACTAAAATCGAAAATGTTATAATTTTTCAAGTGATGGCATTAAAATGATCAAAAGATGTTAAGTGAAACAAAATGAGATAGATAGGAAAATCTTGTAAAGAAGTTGTTAAATGCCCTCTAGTGTAAAACCCTATTATATAGAAAAAGTGATTGTTTGATTGTACTTTAGCGGAAAAATAACTCTTTGAAGAACTTAAGGTATGAATACTAGTCCTTGTTTTGAGTTTTGTATGTAAGATTATTCACTTTAATATTGCGATACCCTAGGAAGGATTCAGTTGCAAGTCTTTACGTATTAATGCGGTACCAGCCTCAAAAGTATAATTTCTGGTATTAGCCTTAACGAATGTGTTTTATACACTTTAAGTAAGAAGGGTAACAATAAGTTCGTGATTCCGTTTGTAATTCCTACAACGTGTAAAGGCCACCATATGAAGTATATAAGCAATGACCGTCTGTCTGTCCGTGTAGTCGTTGAAATCAACTTTTTGAAGCCCGTAAGTAACGTACAGAAACGTTGGAGTTTCTATTGAAATCTAGTCTAATAGGTCCATAAATGGCAGATTTATTAATCAAATTTGACCATACAGAAAATATGTAAAAAAAAATTAAATCAATCGGTTCACAAATTAAAAATACAATCAAAATTTTAGATTTTCATTAATTTCTGCTTTGATTCTTGTGCGCACTACCACGAAGCCAGGCAGTTGATCTTATAGAAACACGTGTATGTGTGTCTGTCTTTTAAATGGTTTCTTTGTAATAGAACTACGAAACGGAAATCCTTTTAAAAGATAGTTTTTGATTTTTGTCGTTAATTTGAAATTCTTTACCTGAAACTAAATATTTACTTTAGCATTATGTTTGGCTTAAAAAATGTTTGCAAACATTTTTAATTAAATTAAATTAAATATATTTGGCAGTCTTAAAATTTCTCTTTTTATAATTAAAAATTGAGTGCCTACAGACATTTTATTGCTTTCAAAAATAAGGATTAACTGAAATGAATTAAATTTTTTTTTTTAGAATTAACAAAAAATTTTCAAAGAAAATAATTTTAATCAATAATTAACATTCTTTAATTTTTTTTTTTTTTTGGGAATATTTCAGAAGGTTTTCCAAAATTTATAAGACTCGGCGCAGCCGAAATCATAAAAGTAATTCATGTGTACTTATTTGCATTATAAGTTTTTCTTTGTGTATTGCGAATAATTTGTCCAGTATTTCCCCCCGGGAAAATGTAACAATATGTGAGTACTAAGTCAGCATTTATCTTATAGGAAACACCACAAGATTATTGTCATTTTACACTAATACTACCACTTAACATTCAAACATGTGTTTTAGGGATGTAACCTCTAGTACTGACACTATTTCTAATAAATCCTAACTCTTTTTTAAGTTAAGAAAACAAACCAACAGAAATATTTAAATGCTTTCATAATGTCAATGAACTTCTTATGTATGAAATATATCTAAAATAGATAATTTTTATGAGAAATATTTAAAATTATTTTTCAATTCATGTAATTTTGTTGCATAAGCAAAGTTTTCATATTATTTTAGGACTTAATTTACATTTTGTGTTGTAATAATAAAATTCTGCTCGGCACTATGACCATAAGAATACCCTACATGGATTTTACAGCAGGTGGAAGTAATTTATTTTTAATGTATTTTGTTGGCTTACCATTTAAAAAATAGAAATTAAACCAAATTATTTGGCCAAGTCATTAACTGAATTATAAAAATTACAAAAATTAAATATTTTTAACAGCAAAATTTATTGAAAATTTTAATTATATTTGTAAAAATTGTTCACTAACCTCCATAAATAAATTTGAAAAAAAAATATGCTGGCGTGAGTCTTCTTGTAGGATTCATTTATTTTTCATAATTATTATCCTTTTAGGGTTAGTCTATTCTGCACACAGTGAGCAGGTGACTTGTTCCCGATCCTGATTATAATTCTAATTTAATGTTAAGTTTTAAACAATTTTTATTATTAAAATCCTTCAAAGCATTACAAACCTCTTAACTAGGCAACTATATTTAGTTATTTTATTTAATTTATTTCATCATGATGATCAAGGGAGTGAACAAAAGTTGCATAATAGTAGAATATTTGCTTAAAAAAGTCATAATTTGACATCATTTGACACTGACAAAAGGAAATGTCACTGCGATGGGCTGTTGGCTGTGTGTTGACGCTACTGTGCTGTTGTTGATGTTGATAATCTGTTGTTGTTGCTGTTGCTAAGATGATATTTCGTTGTTGTTGTATTTGAATTAAAATTGTTTAATCACGTTTAAGTTTCTAAGCACCCATAAATTAGCGGTTTCTTTTTCAAGAATCCTTTTTTGCAATGTATTTTGAAAAGCGCTTTTAAAATTGCTTATGTTTAGTATTCAAGGAGCACTTTGGTGATTAAAATGATCATTAATGCAGAAATATTTCTTACGTTTGTTTCAGCCTTTAGCTTTACTCTTTTTTCTTGTATTCGCTTTTTGCCAAGCAGACGCAGCGGTTCATTTAACATGGAACAAACAATTTTGTGCACATTGACTATTGGTTGTCAATTGGAATTTGAATTCAAATTAAAATTTTTTTAAAAGAGCAATAAGTCGAAGTAGTTGTAGAAATTTATGAATGCTAGAAAGTGCTGTGAATGGCATGAAATGAAAATAATAAAATAAAAACAATTAATGATGTATTTGAAGATAAATTGTGAAGGGTAATAATATTTCTTTCTTGCGGCAGAGACGATGGTGTTGGTAGTTGCAAGTTGTCATTTAAAAACAAGTGGATGGAGTGCACGGAAAAAATTAATTCAATCAAACGATTTCATTAAAATTCTTTAATTGATTAAATGAATTATGTGAATTTATGAATATTCTATGTATGTATTAACGAAATTATTTCATTAAATGAATCAGTCTACATAAATGGCTAATAAAAACGTGTCATTCTTTGAAAAATAATATATTTTTAATGCGATTAATGATAAACTTCAAAGAAAATATGAACCAAATTCTCTCAATATATTATTGTAATAAATATTTAAAAAAAAATATTTAAGGGATTCACATAGCAGTCATAAAGTCATATGTTTAAGAACAACACGAAAAAATATGATTGCTGTGAGCAACCCCTTACAACTTAGTGTGCTATTGTAAATTTGAGTCTATTGAGTATTTTCAGACTGAGTGAATTTAACATAAATGCGGTTTTAATGTTAAATCCAAGTCATAAAAACTGTATTAATCATACAAAGTGAATTTAATAAATCAACATTAAATGCTATTTTGGAATTGAATTTAAGTTGGATTTATGAAATACAACACTATTTTTGTCCGTTAAGCTCAGTGCTACCAAGTTAAAAAGATCTGTAAATATAGCAACAGCTGATAATGTTATTAAATGAAATAATAAAATAAAAACCATTTAAAATATTTTCAGAAGAAAATGCTTTCAATGGCAGCAACAATAAAAGCATTTGGAAGAAAACGAAGTTTTTCGACGAAAGACAAAGAAAATATGTGTCTCGTAAGTGTATTGACCAAAGGTAACACATGCTGTGGCTGCTGTACAGTTAGTCAAATAAGTTTTGTACAAAGTAACGCATCAAATACACTTATTTTTATTGTTTTGTATAAATTTATTTGACACACTGTATGTTAAATATTGAATTTAAAAAAATTGCAGTGTGAACGCAAAATAATCTGTTGGTGAATTTAGTGTTCAATTCAGTATATAACTTTCAGTCTGAAAACACTATAAAGCAACAAAAATAAATTTGAAAAATCATATATTAGGGGTCTAAAATTTTATTTTCGGTTTCTATGTTAAAAATTTGATTCAAAATAGATATGTTTTTAATATTTGGCTTATATGTATGTACTTTAGCCACGATAGCTAAATAAAAAAATTATAAAATTCAATTTAAAAAAATATAACGAACATTTTCTTGTGGAAAAATAAAATATTATAAAAGTAAGTATATCACACATTAATGTGCAAAAAAAAAAAATAAGGCTTGCAACTTTGTTGGGTTTTAAAAGCGTACGCCTTTTACATAAAAATTAACCCGTTGTTGAGAAAACACGCTCGCATTGTACGGATGTGGCCAATATGCGAAGTTGTGTACTCGAGAATATATTTGCTGCAGCGGTGTTGTTGTCATGTTAACGGCTTGTTGAAAATGTTGATCATACTTAGCCCAAATTGAAGACTTTGCTGCACCAATCGTACTAAGATGCTTTCGAGTTTCATTAAATAAATCTTCGGAGTGAGATAATATTATAGTGCAAAGTCTGCTTCGCAAGTTTTTTATTTCCGAATCGCTCTTTTGAACCTAGGATCCAAAATTGCACTCTTAGCGTATAGCCGGTTTTTTCATAATTCCCAAAGGGAGATTTTATTTCTACTTTTATCTTTGAAATTAATACCGACACTACCGTTTCTAGAAGATTATATACTCGTATCGCAGTTATTAATAGAATGGTTTCAATACCAGCAAAATGTCGTCTATGTACTCCCACTCCTGTAGTGTTAGCAGCAGATCGGATCCTTTTAAAGAGAGAGCGGAAATAACCGTCTTTTTTGCTGAGTTTCGCTGGTTTTCTTCAAATTAAGTTCTGACATATCCATTTGTTTTTGTAAAGGGTGGTTAAATTTTAAAGGCTGATGTTGATTTTGAATAAAACACAAATTATTTAGGAAATTATTGCCATTTCTTTTTATTATGATAATAGGGTATGGTTCAATTATGTACGGAACAAAGTATCGACCAAATAGCCGCCGCGACTTCGGCCGCACAGCTCCATCCGATGGTCCAAGTTTTCGATGACGCTGAGGCGTAATTGAGATTCTATGCCTAATTATCACATCCTTTAGCTTTTGAATTGTTACTGGCTTATCAACGTACACCTTTCCTTTCAAATAACCCCAAAGAAAAAAGTCCAACGGTGTCAAATAACATGATCTTGGCGGCCAATTGACATCGCCACCACGTGAGAACACGTCCATTGAATTAGTCGCACAAAAGAGGCATTGTTTCGTTAGCTGTGTGACAAGTGGCACCGTCCTGTTGAAACCACATATCGTCCATATCCATATCTTCCAATTCGGGCCATAAAAAGTTCGTTATCATCTCACGATAGCGAACACCATTCACAGTAACTGCTTGACCGGCCGCACCAAACAGTCACTCTTTGTGGGTGCATTGGTTTTTCGACAATCACTCTTGGATTATCATTCTCCCAAATGCGGCAATTCTGCTTATTGACGAATCCACTGAGGTGCAAATGTGCCTCATCACTGAAGATGATTTTCTTTGAAAATTGATCTTCCACTATACCCATTTCTTGTTACCATTCTGACCATTTACGACGTTTGGAATGGTCAAGAGTCTTTAGCTCTTGAGTCAGTTGCACCTTTTAAGGGTGTAAATGTAAGCTTTATGCATAATGTTCATCAACGGCGAGCGTGAGAGGTGCAATTGTTGGGCACGACGACAAGTTGATGTGAGCCGTCCACAACACTATCGCGAACCGAAGCAATATTTTCTGCAGTACGAGCATGCACTGGTGTTTTTACATCTCCTACAGACCCGGTATATATTAGAAATGTTACAAATAATTAATACACCTACAACACATAGAATTAATTTTAAGTCAGATACAGAAAATATAGCTAAAAATGATAGACACTTAATAAACAAATATAAATTTTGTTAAATATTTTTGTTAATATGCACATATTATTTATATACAAATAAATGTGCCCATGTACATATATATCATTTTATATATTTATTTGAGCATATTAACAGAATTATGTTATTTTTTAATATTTGAATATAAATATTGATTATTTGACCTTTTTATCTGAAAGTAAATAAATAAATATTTTTTAAGCTTTTAGGTCTTTTTATATATTTGTATTTATTATTAAACCGAAAACGATGAAATGAAAGTGCTATTAAATGATATTTAATTATTCTTGATACTTACAAATTCCTTTCTATTTTCAGGTACAATGTTTTGATTCATTTCACAGAATTGCTGTTCATTTATTATAGGAAATTTTTTAGTAGTGCATTCAAAAGCGCACGTTGCTTTGCAATATTTTCTCATAGAAATTTTAACTGATCTGAAAAATCGAAAAAAGTACGACTTTAAAATAAAATTAGATTATATTTTTCTTGTGTTCTTACCTTGGATTAATTGATCCCTTTTTTTAAGGTCATCTAAAAATATTACCATATATTGTATTACAAACTTTAACAAAAATGTATCAAAACATTTACATATCTGTACATACCAGTGAGTTGTTTTATTTGAACGTGCAATTTTGCACAATTACAGTTTTGACGTTTAATTTTACAAGGTGGACTACTTGCATCAGAATTCGACATTTTTGATGTTTATGTAACTACATTCAGTAAGTAACAGTAAGAGTAAAAAGTTTTGAAGAATATTTAAAACAGCATTAAGATACATATTTCTTTTAAAGTACATTTCAAATTAAAGGCAATTATGTAAGATTGGTATTATGATTAAACTATCGTTGTATGGAATACAAAGTGCTTTACATTCTAAATTGGATAATGGAAATGATTCATTTTCGCTGGAAGAATCTAAATCTGCCACGAAAATGACTAAAGTTTTTGATTCGCAGGGCTCTTGGAAAAAATTTCTGAGGTTTTTTAATCTTCGACCTATAATGAAATTTTCTTCACCTTTTTTGAAGGATAAAATTTCGAAGGGTATACTATTTTTCATAAAACAGTAGTTGTCTGGCCTATTTGTACTCAAACAGCATCCCTTAAAATTGTAGGTATACATACCAATTCTATTCTTTATAAGTATTTCACATTTCTTAATAGTTGGAATTTCTTCATCTGATTTTTTGATAAGTAATATCTTTTTTAACGTTCCTTCAAGATTTACACGTCATTATAATCCTCTATCTGTAAAAGTATTCCGAGCTAATTATGCCAATTCTGACCCTTTTTTGAGAATTTGTAATCAATTTAATAAATTTTATAAACATGTTGATTATTCATCAAATAATGATACTGTAAAAACTAAATTAATTGTATTTTTAAATAATTAATTGTATTATGCTACAGTCTGTAAGGATCTTGAATCCATAGACAATAATAATAAATAAATAAATAAAAAAAAAAAATTTGCCTTCGTATTTGTTGAAGTATATTTATTGGACTTTTAACCATCTTTTTAATTTCTTGCAATTGGTTCTCAAAACCATAAGCTGAACTCAATGTAGGATCGCCCGCATGTATCAATGATTCTTTTAGGCGAATTTAGTTATGGATATTGTATGAAACGCTATTTTGTTCAAATACTGTCGGAAAATCGTGTACAAAAAGATTTAGAAGTGACTGTGATGTTTTCAAATTACTGATACGCTGCTAAGGGCAACATATTAATCTATATGCACAATGAAGTAGCAAAAATTCATAATAGACGTTTTCATTAAGTTCATCTTTCAAAGCAATAACCTCAGTATATAGCAGAAACTGACGAAATTCCGTAGCTTTCCAGTGTAATATATCATCTAATGCCCTGGGTTTTCTAGCAAACTCCTTAGCGTTTCACGTTTACAAGTTTTTTTGGAAACATTTCTTTCAAATTCGGCACTATTTACCAAACAGACTTTTTTCTTGATTAATCTCAACAAAAATTGTGAAACCATTAAAACAACCACTGATTCCATTGCCGTTTTTGTTTCTAAATACTTAGCTGAATGATATGTATACTTTCTGGAAGCAAAATCTTGATCGGTTATTAACGGTCCTGAAACTGTATCATACGTGAGTGTTCCGTCAATCTTTTTCGCAATTTGTGTACACTTTGAACAGCCATGTCTTGAATTGTGTCCAGGTATGCCAGCTATGTATGCT
This sequence comes from Thelaira solivaga, assembly GCA_947397855.1. Lineage (NCBI taxonomy): Eukaryota > Metazoa > Arthropoda > Insecta > Diptera > Tachinidae > Thelaira > Thelaira solivaga. The sequence continues at coordinate 48,427,847 of OX377610.1, read as the reverse complement.
TTTGCTGGGGCATCACATATTATACTTTTTATTTCAATAGATATACTTTTATTTTCTATTTGTAAGCCATTTTCTTTATAATAGTGGAATTCAGAAACAAAATCGCTTAAAAATTCATCACAATTTTCTGGTTTACTTTTACCTAAAAATAACCCAATTGGAAATATTGCCGCACTATCAATATTAATAATTCTTACAAAAATAGGCCATAACTGAGTTTTCGACGATCGAAATAGAGGCAGTCCATCTCTATAATTATGTCTACTAGTATATTATTTGGAATGGAGTAAGCTTTGTTAATTTTTTTAAAAAAATGTGTCATTCCTAAATGAATATAACTACCTCCACCTATGATCTTAATTGTTTCTTTATTGACGGGTGTAGGAGTAAAAAACTGACTAACATTAAGGTTTTCTTCTTTTAGAAATTTTAGTAAGTCTTGTGCACATTTTCTGCTTGGTCTATGTGTTTTAAACCATGACTTGAGATTTTTGTCTGTTAGACTTATGCTGTTTTTCAATTTTATTTTCTTCATGAACTGTAGTACTTTCGCAAAAATTTATTACTGTATCATTGCTTTCGCTATTTACTTTTTGTAATTAGTTAAAATCTTTCATAAATTCGTCAACATCGTTTTCTTCATTACTTTTATATGGTACAATTTCGCTTTTTATTTGGTTGAATTTTTCCCGTTCTGCTTTAAACATTCTTCTTATATTTCTTTTACTCATTCCTAACTAAAGAGTGATTTTTTTGCTATTATCTTTTTGGCAACACTAGTTTTGACAGCTCACGCACGTTTTGTATCTTGTGTCACTGTCAAACATCTTCAGTTTGGTCTATAATTTAATCATGAATCGTCTTACAAACGAACAACGCTTGCAAATTATTGAATTTTATTACCAAAATGCGTGCTCTGTTAAGAAAGTTCATCGCGCGCTTCTTCCATTTTATGGTCAGTTTAATCGACCTACTGAGGCTTCTATTCGGGCTATTGTAACAAAATTTCGCACCAAATTTACATTGTTGGACATTAAACCACCAACACGCTTACGTAGAGTGCGACCTGAAGAAAATATCGCAGCCGTATCGGCCAGTGTTGGTGATGACCGTGAATTATCGATTCGGCGCCGTTCGCAGCAATTGGGCCTCTGTTACTCCACTACGTGGAGCCTTATAAGATACAACTGGTGCAAGAATTGAAGCCAAACGACCTACCACAACGCCAAATTTTTGGTGAATGGGCTCTTGAAAAGTTAGATGAAGATCCACTTTTATATCGAAGAATTGTGTTCAGCGACGAGGCTCATTTCTGGTTGAATGGATACGTGAACAAGCAAAACTGCCGTATTTGGAGTGAAGAGCAGCCAGAAGCATTGCAAGAGCTACCAATGCATCCACAAAAAACAACCGTTTGGTGCGGATTATGGGCTGGCGGCATCATTGGGCCGTATTTCTTCAAAGATGATGCGAATCACAACGTTACTGTGAATGGTGAGCGCTACCGTGCGATGATAACAAACTTTTTTTTGCCCAAAATGGAAGAGCTTGACTTGCATGACATGTGGTTTCAACAAGACGGTGCCACATGCCACACAGCACGCGAAACAATGGACCAATTGAGAGGCGAGTTCGGTGAACAGTTTATTTCACGCTTGGGACCAGTCAATTGGCCGCCCAGATCGTGCGATTTAACGCCTCTAGACTATTTTTTGTGGGGCTATGTTAAGGCTAATGTCTATAGGGACAAGCCCGCTTCGATTGACGCACTGGAAGCCAACATTGCCAACATTATTCGTGAGATACCGGCCGAAATGTTGGAAAGAGTATGCCAAAATTGGACTAAGCGGATGGACCATTTGAGGCGCAGCCGCGGCCAACATTTGCATGAAATAATCTTCAAACATTAAATTATATCGACCCAACTATCGATCCAAATAAATATTTCATGAATTTTTCTGAATTTTATGTGTTTTTTTTTTTTTAATTTCCGATAGTTCTTATAAAATCACCTTTTACTTAAAATATATAATTCACGTCTTTATTCAACAAAATTTTAAGCACAACTGAAATTCTAAATAAAAGTCGAAATAGAGAGTGTTGATGATTTACTTTGTTGTTGTTTTCTAACGGGATCCTTCAACACATTTTGTTTTCTGCATTACCTAGTGCTATATCATTAGCTAGCGAATAGTGGCTGTCAACTTGTACAGTTTAACTAATATATTGGTGACTATAAAAAGAGTACGTATGAGAAGATATGTCATATCATTAGCGCCTAGTATAAATTGAGTAAAAAGGCTAACTCTTTTACTAGTCATTGGTGGCAATTGCTTCTACTTAAGCCACTGGGAATTGATTCGCTGCTTTTGTTAATAGTAATTGCTTATAGAAAATGCAAGCATGACATGCGTTTTGTAACAAACTACTTGATATGGTGAATCCTGCTATGACACCATTCATTTAGTTAATGTTTAGTGACGATTCAATACACATTTTTATAAAATAAAAAAAGGCATTTGAATCGGATTCATGTACATCTCTGGTATACTCACACTACATGTAACTCTAACATGGCTTTGAAAATTTGGATAACATTCACATAATAATTGTAAAATCTATTACAAGTCATTGCATTAAAAATAAAAAAAAATATACGAAAAAGAGAACAAAGCTTCATAACGGATCAAAGAACAGTTAGGCAAATGATCATAAGTGGTTTAGATGTAGGCACCACAAAATGAATTAGAAAAACATTGAAAAGAAAAGTATTACGAGAAAACAATAAAAAAGGTCGAAATATTTACAGAAACTTTGAGTAGTGCATCTGAAATAGAATGTGTTCAGCCAGAACCTGAAGAAACAATACAATTGCGTGCTCAAAAGCCAGAACAAAGTGCAACAAAAGTACTGAAATTAATTTTGCATTATTATCAAAAACACACGATAGATATGAAGTATCCGACAGAGCAGGAGCTGCTATTGCATTAGCAGTTCTACACGCTTCGAGATCAGAAGTAATAGATAAAAATAAGCTTCGGAGAGAGAGGAAGAAAACTAGAGATATAACTTTGCAACAAAGTGTTTCCCAAATAACCGCATTATACTTCGATGGAAGAAAAGACAAAACGTTTATTATAAATGAAACAGACAATCAATGCTTGAAGAGCACATATCTTTGATAAAAGAACTTGGTTCGAGGTTTTTGGGCTATATTACACCTGCTGCAGACACTGCAAATTGTATAGTACAAGCTTTATTTAACTTTTTCTTGAGCGCTGGAATTTCAACGGATATTTTGATTGCAATTGGTTGTGATGAGACAAATGTAAATGTTGGTAAATTTGCAGGTATTATACGAACCTTAGAAAAAAGACAGAGTAGACCTTTGCAATGGATCATTTGCTTATTGCATATGAATGAACTGCCATTTTTACGGCAGGCGCTTGTAACTGTGAAAAATGACCAGTAACACAGTTTCAACCAATTCCGGCTAATTTACCAAACATTTCTGTTGAAGACATCAGTGCAAACCAAAAGTATTTGTACTCAATAGTTAAAGCAGTTTCATCGGGTAGCGTAAATAGTAATTTAGCAAAAAAATCGCCAGGCAAATGCCTAACGCTCGTGCTAACAGAATTATTCGCCTATTTGTTTCAGTTAAGAGTGCCTGAGTAAATCTAACCACTCTTTCAACTTACATTGTTAAGGTTTACACTCCGATTTGGGTGTCTATAAAAACTCATCCCAGCTGTAAAGACGGGCCACGACGTCTGTTTACACTCATCGAGCTAACTAGATATTTACCACAAACTTTGAAAGCCATTGTCGATCCAGTAATTCAGAGAAACGGCTATTTTGCATACCCTGAAAACTTATTGCTTGCAATGGTAACGGATTCACAGCCACACATTCGAGAATTAGCAGTCGAAAGAATTTTGAAAAGTAGACTGGCAACATCAAAAAAATTACGTCTGTTTCAGGTACCAAACATAAACTTCAACGCGTCAACATATTACCTTCTTATATGGAAGAAACTATTACTGAACCACCGATACTAAAATCAGTAAGCGAAGACAGCAAAAAAGATTTTAATACAAAATACAACTTTAAATATATGTAAATAAATATTGCCTTTGTTGTAAAATAGTTATGTAAGCTTTTAGTTCCTTAATAAATGTGTTATACAAGTAACAGCATATATAGTATATCATGCTATAAGCCTATTTTAGCTATGTTTTTGTAAAATTTTGTATAAAACCGGAGGCAGAAAACTAATTCCGATTGCTGTCAAACTTCGTAATCTATTTATAACTGTATTTTATCATCTTTTTATCACTGTGCCTGTAAAAAAAATAATATTATTTTTTTTTTGCTTCATACATAAGTGACCCACTTGGGTGGTTTTATCTCATAGGGTAAAAAAAATGTCTGAATTTTTTTTGGGGGCACCCCCCTATAATGTTCCTTTCTGTCAGATTTTAGGATTGCCAAAGTTTGAGCATGATTAAAAGATGTTAACACTTGCCACTGGGGCCTCTAAGTTTTGAAAAATCTCGATTTTTTGCCAGTTTGGAGACTTCGGCGTCCCATATCTCTGGAACGGCTAAAGCTATTTGCCCGTGTCATACATCAAATTAAAGGCCATTCTGTTTTTAACATTTTATATTCTACCCAATAAATACGCAACTGGTACTGAAACGGAAAAAATAAAGCCAATGTCCCAAAAAACGTGAATAGGTACCCCTGAGAGCGAAGATGCGTTATTTGTATTATTATTGCTTATTATGGACAAATACTTGTACTTTGGAATCCCATTTCATTTAAATATGTTTTCTATGGTATACCGTTAATTTTAGACTCACAACATTTGATGAGATCTTTTTCACCAATAGTCAGGTACCATTGCAAAGTATTGGGAAACCAAGATATATAACTGGTAAGCCAACTTTTAAGGCTTGTTCATCTAGAGGCATTTTCCGATTGGAGTTAATCAATTTTAAAATTCTATTGATCTGGCTTTATAACCGTAACAATAGCTTCATTAATTTTTTAAGCTTCTGTAATATCATTTAATAAATTTTTGAGGCTTATTCGTTACAAAACGAATTTCATTTATTAGATTGGATTAATTATTGTCGGTTATTTGAGAAATTTTAGGTGAGTTGTTTGAATTTTGTCGTTTACCATCAAGTTCACAAACAATTAATTCAATTTTGAACGACTGGGAACTTATGTATCGCTTAGGACTCTCGAGTATTTTAGACAGAATTCACAAAATTTCAAGAGATCAAAATTATACATTATTAGACAGACAGTTGTTCCGATTAAAAATAAAGATTAAGTCTTACATTTAGCAAAACTAATCAAAATCTCACTTTTGAAAGAGAATACTGAAAAAGAAAAGATCACAAACAAAAAACGGAATATTTTGTTAACAAAAAATTTCAATGTGTTTCAATCAAGATTAGATTTTTGAGGCCGCCATTTTGTTAACTTAGAAAACAAAAATAATCTGTCAGATATTTATCGATAACTTGTACTATAACAAAAATGTACTTCTGAACTTTGGGCTAATAGATATAATAAAATTTTAGTTTTAACTTTTAAAAAATAATTTAAATTACTTAAAAAAATATTTAAATTAATTTTAAGTTTCTCATGCTCATGTGGCTTATAATGATCAATATTTAATTGTTGATAAGCATGTATTTTGAATAAGAAATTTTAATGCTTTTAGCAAGACAAATATTTAATATGAGAAAAATCCTTTACAATAAAAATTTTTTCCAAAAGAAAATTTAAAAAAATCAATAAAAAAAAATTTTTTTTTTGATTTCGACTTAAATTATAAAATTCAATGTTTAAAGCTACATAATTGGAAGACCTTCCTGCTGTGAGAGAAATTTTTCTTTGAAATTCTAAAGCCAAACAATTTACATGCAGGTGAAATTTAAAGAAAAAAAGGAATTTAATGCTAGAAAAGCATTTATCATTTTATACATACTAGTATCTATGGTATCTTTGCAATGACACAACTATTTTTCGAGTCCTATTTAGAATGGCTAGCTAATGATTTGAGTTTGTTTTTTTGCTTTGTTTTTGTTTTTAATCAAAGGTGGCCATAAAATGTTGCATGATTACCAAATATTAAAAGTCAAAAAATTCCAAAAGTGCAAATGTTAGCGGTTAAATGAAAAAGATACCAAAAAACAACAACCAATAATCATGTTGTTAACAATAATAATAACAAGAACGGTAATAACGGTCACATACGGGTATGACCCCGCATGCATATTTGAGTGTGTGAGTGTTGTGTATATTTCCTGACAGTTTAAGTTCCAGTTGTTGTTTCATTTGTGTATATGACACACAGGACATGAATTTTTACTTTTCATTTTAGTATTTCAAATATTAAAATATTTTTTTTTCAGTCTTTGTTTTAAAACACAAACAAATTAAATGCAGCCCAAGAATTTTTGTAAATGAATGTTTTGGTTTCACGACACATTTTACTTTGTACTTTTAATCTATTCTTTATTATGGATACGAAATGTTTACACAAGACCAAAAAAAGTTTTCATAAGCGTTGCATTTAATAATTAATCGGGGTATTGCAGAAATCATAAAAAAACATTCTGAGTTGGAGGTCATTCTGTTCTAAAGCTGATACAATAAGAATATTAGTGAAGTTGAAAAACAGTGGGACTTTTATGAATTTGTTTTCTTAAATAAACTCATTCGTTGCTAACAGGCTAAGGTCGCTAAATTAAAGTTGAATTTAGTAATATTTTTTAATTTTTTTTTTTAACTAAAAATAAGAGGAATTAACGAGCACACGTTGTTTTGGCTTAACGCTGTTTTGGCTTAAAATTTTTTTTATATTATTATTATTATTTATTAATAGAAATACAAAAGAAATTAAATTGAAAAAGAACGTATGAGATTTAAGTCAAGTAGCCCACCCCTCGCTTTTATCAACAGGCAGGTGGCGCGTGATGAAAAACTATTTGCCAGTTTTGGAGTAACGTTAAAATTAAGTACAGGATACATATCGTGACGAGAGTTCTTTGCGCAATTTATAATATCTTCTTGCTCTTTTGCTCTTAGACGGCTAATAATAGTTTACCAATAAGTACATAGAGGCCGGTTGCTATCCCATGGGGAAATATTTAAGCTTTGACATATCTTAGTCCATTCATTGGCCCAGTTTATGTTCAGGGATATGATAGCTTTGGCGAGTATGTGAGGTAGTCTATTGGGGCTCATCTTTAATACTCTATTTATATAATTGAAGTGGAGTTTTAATGTCGAAACCAGTTTCTAAATGTAGCATATAGTTTGGTGTTGATGCAGGTAGGTATAGCATTTTTTTAATAAAACACCTGAACAACTTTTCAACAAAGTCATATATGATGTAGCCCCAAACTTGTGCGGCATAAAACATTATGGACCGTGCTGCAGCATGGAATATATTCAGTTTGTTCCGTTTCGAGATATGAGGGTGATTGATGTATTAAGACCACGTTGCGTTTATTGCAAGCTTGGAGGCAGAAAGTTTATTTTTCAGATGGTTATTAAAAGATAAATTGTATGCGATATCGACACCCAAATACTTATAGCTGCTCACAATTTCTATAGTTTCAGCGCTAAATTGCCAGTTTAGTCTACTCGAGATTCGTGGACCTGAACGAAAAATCATTATTTTAGATTAACTTAAATTTGCAGTTAAGTACCATAATTTGCAGTATTTGTATAAAGTATCTATCATTTTCTGTAGATCTTCTGGCGAGTCTGCTAGTATGACAATATCGTCTGCATACAAGAGAATCTTAACCGTTGTACCTGCAATATTAACACCACATGGTAACTCATCAGTCAGGTCGTTTACGTATAACGAAAAAAGAACTGGGCTTAGAACACAGCCTTGCTTAACACCCATATCAAAAACAAAACTATCCGAGAAGGTAGACCCGTCGCAAATGCGACATGTGGTATTCTCATACGAATTTTGTAGAATTCTTATTATTTTAGATGAAAGTCCTAGGCAGGAGAGTTTAAAGAATAAGCTGTTCCTGTGTATTGTATCAAATGCGCAGGAAAAATCGACAAAGAAAGCGTGCGTGTTTTTCCGATCGATCTGTTAAGGGTAACAATGCTCACTAGATTAAATATATTATCCACCGTAGAGTAATTTTTTCTGAAGCCAGCCTGATAGTCATTCAGAATATTGTTTGTGGTTATCCATTCTGTTATTCTATTTAATAGAATAGAATTAAAGATTTTACATATTGAGTCAATCAAGGATAGGCCGCGATAGTTTGCAGGAATATTTGGGTCACCCTTTTTTATAAAGGGGTATTAAAATAGAAGACCGAAAATTTTTTGGAATGGTTTCACGTAGAAATATTATATTGTAGATATTTAGTAATTCACCAATAAGGCTGCGAGGAGCAAATTTGTAAAATTCATAGGGGATACCAGCTTCCCCGGGTGATTTACTGAGCTTTAAGCTTTTTAATACATAAATGACTTCACAAAGTTCTATAGGGCCATCCAGGAAAGCGTCAATATAGTATGGCATTGACCACATAACCGCTAGTTAATCAACTGATTTCTTTAACAAAGTGCTAAAATGTATGTAAAAGTCATCAGCTGTCATATTGCATGCAACATTTGTCCTGTTGGTTTTTAATGAGTTTGAAAGATTCCACCAGTCACTGGAACATTTTACTTTGTTGAGCAGGCTCAGGTTTTTGTTATAATACTCACGCTTTTTATTATTACATATGCTTACAAATTTAAGTCTGGCATGAAAATATATGATTTTGTTGTGGGTTAATTGATTTTTTTTATATTGAAAAATAATTAAAAAGAAAATAATAAAACTAATAAGTAAAACTAAAATTGGTTTGAACGTCGTTTCTGTCGGGAAGGACAGGAAACGTCGGAACATATTCTCTGCGAGTGGCAAGACGCAGAATAAGCTGCTTAGGTAGTGGGGCATTGGTCCCAGAAAATCTAGGCAAGATTAGTCCTACAACAATTATGGGATTCGTAAGGAGCCCCGGGTTTTAGTCAGGAACTGAGCTGCACAATAGATATTAAAGGTCGTGGTGAGACCATTGCCCATAATGATAATAATAACTTATTTTAAAAAAATGGGCACAGTATGTTAAAAAAAGTATAGAGACCGTATGTACCAAATTTCAGAGATATCCGTTGAAGATTAAATTTTTAATTACTAGAAAATCAATTTCAATTACTTTGTTAAAAAAGAAAGCGTAAAAGTGGGTGTGGTAGATCCAAAAGTATATAGCGACCATCCTTGAAGTATGAAGAATATCCGGGCTGTCATAGAATCCAAGTCGGTTTTGCAAACCAATATTGGTTTCATTTGGTGTCATGAAACCAAATCGTTTTTGTTATTTTCGAAGACAATTAAAACCGATTTTCGAATCAGTTGTTCTATACATTAGTTTATTTGTATGAAATTGTTTATGTAAATGTTTGAGAACAATTTTGATAAATCTTAGTTTTTTCGTTTAAATACAAATAAAAACGTGATTTTTTATTAAAAGTTTTTAATATAAAATATATAATTAGTGTCAGTGAAATAAGTAGTGAAATAAAATGACTTTGCCGCTGTAGGATTTTTATTATTAGAAGAAGAACGCTCACAGAAAGTAAAAAGAATATTCATAAATTAGCGGTTAAATAAAGAAGCTTTCCGTTCACATCTTTTTGGCGTGAGCCTGCGCCTTTTATTGATTCAGCCAACTGTTGTCAAAGAGATCACACAGTTGGCTAATCAAGTTTTGTAAATCTCTTCGCAACGTCAGGATATTTTTCTATAAAATGCATAATTATTGAGTTTTAAGTGAATAAAAATTTATTTTTGTAGAATTAATATTAATTTACTTAAATTTTTACTAAATATCTAGCTGCAGGTGAATTTTTAATGACAAAAGTCCGTTTTAGTCACTTGCTTTATTTGAAATTAAACAAACCAACAACTGTCAACTGATTGGTTTCAATCTAATAGCAAAACCGATAATATTGGTTTCTGTGACACCTAAAACCCTGTATATGTACCAAGATTCAAAAAAATGCGCTGGAAAACAAACATATAAACAGAAAATTAATTTCATTAATCTACATTACTACATGTTTTTGCCAGTTTTTTATTACGTGAGTGGCCATCCTTAGAGCATACTCTTACAAATAGAATTTTAATGGTTAAAAAACCCATCCAAATAAAAGTAGCTCTTACCTCTGCTAGCATTATTATTAGAGGTGTCGACTAAAGTGGTAAATAAAATATTTCAAAATATAATTTCAACAGCAAATAAAGTACGGGCACACAACTTTATGAACCGTTGAAAATGGGCGTGGTTGGTCAAAAAATATATGGCAGCCTGCCTTAGAGTATATCGAATATAAGTGTCAAGTTTCCAACAAATCCATTGAAAAACAAACATCTATATAGCGAACAAACAGAAAATGAATTTTATTTGTAAATGTAAGTTAAAAGCATTAGAAAATTTATTTCACAAATAATTTCTTTCATGCTCACTGTTCCTTTTTTTTAATATTGAAAGAGATTTCCTGTTTTGCTTCATTTTGTTTTGATAACGTTTTTCTTTTCTTAATATTTTAGGCCTTTATTAATCCTTTTGCCATATGATGGATTAGCAATTCATTTGTTTTAACAGTTTTTATTATTTTTTTGTTTATTTTGCTTTCAGTTTTCCTTTTGTAGCAAATATTACATGCACATACAATTTGAGTTAGTGATGCATGTTGTTAAACATTTGCACATATGCCATATTTGACAATAGTCCTCTAAATACTACACAACAAATTTATGATAATTGTTGAAAATAATGTTTACGAAATAAAAAGAAGAAAAAAAATTGAAAAAGGTTTCGGAAAAAAAAGTGGAAAGGAAATAAAGTACAAATGACATTAGTTCATCATTATTGCCAACAAACATGCTCTTTTGCTGTTGATATTTTAAACGATTTAGTTTTAACTCACGTTTTGTATATCTTCTCTTAAAATTCCCTACATTAAATAATTAAATACTGTGCAAGACTTATAACGTAGACAGTAAATACAATGTTTAAACAGATCATGCAAATCTATGAGTACGTATTTTGAAATTGTGAAGAACTATAGTAGTTTAATATCAGCAGAAGAATTAACTGAATGATAGTAAAACAGCTATTGGTGTTTTCAAAGTCTGCCTTTATGTCAAATAATGTTTTAAAGTTTCACTTTTTTTATAATTTTAATTGTGACTTGGCGCAGGTAATCACTCGAATTTTGCATTTCAGCTGCATTAAATTTTAAAATGAAAACTGAAATTTTGTGAAGATAATTTTAGATCTGTAGCTCTTTAATTATTAAAATTTAATTCACTCTTTTAGAAAAACAGGAGAAAAAAGACCCATAAAAAGTAGAGTTGAAGAGTTAAAATGTTTTAAACAAATACTAATCATGAAATTCTAATACAAGTTGTTGAACACGCCAATGTTGAGAATTTAACTTTAACGCCAATAATAATGCAAGAGTTAAGATTTTCATTGGATTTTGTCAGCTGTTTCTGTTCTTTCTCTGTTCGTTTTCAGTATTGCAGTGTAACACCCCCTTAAGTAAACAATTTATATGCTTCTAAGGGATATTTCTTTCTCATGGTAATGTTTTTTATTCAACTAAGTATAAGCCATTTTGCAAAATATTTATTAATGAAAAAATTACAGACTTTAGGTACTTTACAAAGATTTTCTGTATTACATGCTTTTTGACTAGAGCAAAAATTCAAAAAAGTAACAAAAATTAAATTACGCCTGAACCATAACATGTTTACATTATTTTGAAACACAATCTTACTAACTATTGCTAATATTTATATTATTTACACTTTATTTACATAGTTCATACTTCAATTCCATATTGAAAGTCAGTCAAGTATGTATATTGGCTTATTTCAAATATAAATAATTTAAATTACTCGTAGACACTGGATTGCTGGAGCTTTCGGAAAAATCACTTTTTCCTCATCGGCAGCATTTGTGTCGTCAACTTGGGATGCTTCACGTTTGTCAGCATGAGTGCCATTATTACAACTTACTTATAAGGTCTCAGATAGCTATAACTAAGTGTAGTTAAAGTAACTGATAAAGTGATCAATACATTTTTTCCATTAACACAAGTTCTCAATAAGACAAATATTATAATATTTATTATGTGGCACCACTGCAGTGAATACCGATTACTTTTCGTTGTTATAAATACATAATGGCAACGACATGCCTTTTTTTGACGACTATTTTTCAAATAACTAAGAAATTATTTACTTTTAAAATTTTATTTTAATATTTGTTATTTTATTGTGTAATTGTTTTGTTTTATTTTTGTGTATTAATAAAAAAATTATTCAATGTCTATGGATGCTGAGGCTGCCATATCTAAAATCGAAAATGTGGCAACTTTAAATACTTGAAGTTCACGTTAAAAGTTATAAGCAACACAAGCCTATCTTTAGCTTATCATACACATTTTACTTAAAGTATGTTTGTAATAGACATCTGCACAAATGTATTTGGATTTGTGTAGTACTTATGTACTCTGCAGCAAGTACATGTATTTGCAAATACAAACAAAAATGAATTCACATTTCAGGAACAATAATATTCACGAATGACTACTTACTTATGCTTGCTTTCTTTTTGTGTTTGTATACTCGTATATTCGTATTTGCTTATAAAGTACACGACTATGCTCACAAATCATTTGTAGAAATCGCAAATACATCGAATTCTTCAAACGGATTTGGTACTTGTGAGCTATGAGTCATAGCTACAAGCATTAACACAGAGAATATCTATACATCTTTATTAAAGGAAGTATGTAGAAAGAGGGAGAGAGGGAATTTAACAGAATAATGGTTTTTCATTATTTGTGGAGACTATTGTTGCCAGATCTAAGGTAATGATGTTTCTAAAAGTCGCCACGGCTTATGTAGATACAAATTAAATTTTTACACACATATGAAGCTAAATTTTTTTTTTTCGATAAAAGTGTAATTTATATTATATTTAAATTTAATATATCATTTACAACCTCATATTTTATAAGCTTATAATATACAAAACAGAGTTATTAATATCTGTCGATTTTTGTTTAATGATTGCGAGATTTCGTGTTAAGAAGTGTGGTAGCTCCCGCAAAATATTTGGTGTTCCGCAAATACAGTACTCATTTTTTTTTGTACTTTTTTCGCTGAGTTATTTGCTTTTTCTTGTTCCTATTTTCGGAATAAGAACTTGAAAAGCAACACTTCACTACTCTTCACTATTTGAGCTCTGTAAGCAAGTACCTACTTGTACGAGTATTTACTTTTGGCAAATGTATTTACAAATACAAACAAGTTATTTGTTGCAGATGTCTAGTTTGTAATAACCAAAAAGCATTTATCTGTTCGATAACATCCTACTTTTAGTTTCCGTTTAGTTGTAATAATGGTCCTAAGTATTTTTAAAAACTAAATTTATTTTTTCCAAATAATAAAAAAAAAAATTAAATTAAAATTAAGGTGTCTATTAGTCGTTGTTATACATACACTGAAATGAAATTCTGTAAATAAAATGCATTAATTTATTTATTTTTTTCCTTTGTTATTGTTTTTATTCAACCATCATTTTATAGTTTCATCATGCCTTTATTGTTTTGGCTTATTGTGGCTAATAACTGAAATAAAAAATTATTTGCAGAATAAAAATTTCAGCCCGCCAGTGAAAAAAAGTAATGAAAAGAAGAAAAATTGTTTATTATTCCCCGAATGTGTATGAACCAAATGTAAATCATATTTTAATTAGAAAAATCTATGAATACAATGACATAAATGCTGATATTAGTACAATTTATATGTTAGACTAAGTTTTGTTTTTGTTTTTATTTTGTTATTAATATTGTTGTTGTTGTTGCAGTCGTTGGTTGCACCAACAATATCTAATAGAATTTTGAACGGAAAATTATGAATTTTTAATTACAGCCATTTTTTCTCTTTTTTGTTTTTGTTATGTGAATTATATTTATTGTTTTTGTTTAAATGTTTGTTTGAAATATTATGTTATAATGAAGTATTACATTGTTAATATGTATGTGCTCGTAAATTTTATGACAGGAGAAGAAAAAAATGTTTAAAAGTAAAGAATGGAAATAACTAGCTGCATATGCAAGTACATTTGTTACATACTCGTATGTATATGTAATTAGAATTTTTCAAGGAAATCCTAATTTAAGCGAAATATTCAGTTGGCCGCTCTGAACAAGAAGTGCCGACGATCTTTATGGTTCCATTAGTAAAATCGTATCGTCTTGCTTTAAAACTTTATATTTTTTCTACCGCAGATTTCGATCAGTAAAAATGTATAATTACAGTGGAACGTGCCAGCTGTTTTCTTTACAAGCTTGGTAAATGCGTTCGCCACGTAAAAATATAATTTTTTTAGATTTCTACATTACTGGGGGTTATTATGTATTTCGATTGGAATCGAAATTGCTTTCAAAAAGAATTTTTAATTATGAAAACATTAAGAATTTACCGTTTAATAAATCTTCCTATAGTTGAGCGACAAGTGGGGGATATGTGCCAGCTATAGGAAGATCTTAATTATAATTGGCTCGCGGGAATGGAGCAATTATAACTAAGTAGGGGTTGGGGTAAAGAAATAAACAAAAGATTAGTTTATTCTTATCAGATTAGGATTTATAATCTTTATACTAACATGTTTACTTTAGGGTTTTGCACAGGTAAGTACAATGAGGTAAGTATATCTTCAGCAGTTGTTTCCATAGCTAGATAAGGGTCTTTTAACAAAGCCAACAGTTAAGTATACTTTCTTAATCAGGTACATAAATATTAATGTCTAAGGGTAGTTTACAGATTTCCAACAGGTAAGTAAATATTACACAGTTTGGTTGCTTTAATGGTTTATACTGCTCAAGCCAATTTGAAATACACGATACAATACTGGACACTAGAACAAAGCACAGTTTCTAGTGTCCTTTTTACAGCAGACCAAAAAGTTCTGTGCAAAAATTACGGAACCGTACAAGCAATGACACTTTTTGAATTTCTTTTTACAGTTCTAACAGCACTTGTGTTTTGTACGGCAGTAGAAATTCAAGACATAATTTTATAGGAGTGCTAGACGATCATTCATTCACCGTCAATCATGAGGGTGTGTGCGTGTTTTTTAAACATGGCGGTCACACGTATACGTTTTGTGAGAATTTGACGAAAATCAGAAATAGTTGGATTTTTTGTCCAAATTTGCTGATCTGGCACAACTGTAAAATTTGCTGGTATGGCACCACTTCTGTAATCATAATTTTTTTTTTGGGTGAGGTTGAGTGCACATCGCGGAAATTTTAGAAATAAAAATGGAAGAAAAAATTTTTTCATACATTTTTTACAGTCCTTCATCCAAATTTGTTTTTTTTATTGCTAGTACCAATTTAATAGTAATAAAATTTTTTTTATGACATAATCTTAATTTTTTTCTTTATATACAATCAAAATAAAACTGTTTTTCAGACGGCAAAATGTATTATTTTTATTTTATGTGTTTTGCCGACGGCAAATTATAAGTCTGTGCACATTAAGAAAATCACATAAAAATTAGGTTAATGTCAATAAATTTGATCTGTGTATCAGCCAATTTAATTTTTTCACCAACACAAATGCATAATTTGACGTTGAACGAAAGATAATGTAGCACCCGCTACAAAGCTGTGACGTCAAATTAAACTGTGCACAGTATGTACACTAGAGCAAAAGAATTATACATGAATGTATTGCATAGACACCATTTACACAGGGAAAGTTTACTTTGACAAATTTTGTTGAATTCTCTTTTAAACTTTCTTTGGTGTTTACACAGGGAAAGTTTTGTTTCTCAAATTTTGTTTTGTTTTCAAATAAAAAGTTGCAGCTAACTTCAGTTATATAAACTACGAACAAAGAACAAAACGAATTTGCTAGTACAAGAAAGTCTGTACTGCCTCCCGTTCTCTTCACCCCTATCTCCTATAAACTCAAGACTTTGCAAAGTAAACTTTCCCTGTGTAAATGGTGTCATACATCCACACATATGCTTTAGTTTCTGTGTTTCTTCTTTTTTAATAAAAAACCCCAAGACGTTCGCTTGAAAACTGGCTTATAGCCGCCGAAAATATTTTTCATTGCGTTACTATAGTGATGGCGAGACAATTAGTTTTTTTTAAACTACTAGATGATAAGGCTTGTACAAAAAAATTATATATTCTTTGCTTCAATATTATTAAGAAAAATGGTTTCAAATATTTAATATATTTTTCTTGTAAAATATTTTATTCAATAAATTATTATACAGCGACAAATATTTCCACAAAGCCTACAGCTTTATAACATAAGAAATTAGAGCACACTCTAATTAAAATTTTAACAGAAATTTTTCTCATGTTTTTTAAAGAATCCATTTTTTTCTGTTTCACAATGTAAAAAGTTTACATACCTACACGCAAAGAAAAAGATGGTTAAATATGGTCACCGCAAACATAATGTGTTCTTCACAAAAATCTTATTATTAATTTGAAGCATCTAAACATTATTATGATCACGATAAACATGTTCCTAGTTACTTTTAACCATACTTTGTTTAGCGTCTTAGATCAACAATATAATTATCATATTATTTTGATAAAATTTTACTTGAAACCATAAATATGTTCATAGCAAACATAATAGTGATAAAAATATGGCTGAATGTGTTATGTATATATGGCAACCTTCTATTATTCTAATAAGATCAAATAATCTGTAACTGATACTCATTAACCATAAATAGTTAGTAACTAGATATATGTATAAATGGAACAACCATTTGGTAATTCTTTTTTAAAATAAAGCCTAGAGTCATAAGAAACACATTACATGGTGTCAGGTGTGTCAAATATAAAAAGAAATAAGGCGATAATTGAAAGAAAAAATTAAATAAAGACAATTAAATAATTAAACAATTAAACAAAAAGTTTTAATTGAGTCAAAAACAAATAAAGTGAAATTTGTTTAGCCCCGGCTGTCACAAAACAAAATGCCTGAAAACGTGCCTGTAAATGTGCCCGCAAATGCGTGTGAAGTCTCACCAAAAGAGGTTATGTTTTCCTCAACGATGCCGCCATTTAATTTAAAAGCATACAATATTGCGATAGAGTGGAAACAATGGAGTACACAATTTGAAATCTTTATGATAGCCTCCAATTTATATTCACAACCGGACCGGAGGAAGGTAGCGATATTATTACATCATATGGGTCCTCAGTGTCTACCGATTTTTAATTCTTTCAACGAGAATATCGATACTGTAAGTTATGCCTCGTTAGTGAAAAAATTTGAGTCCCATTTTATTCTAAAAATAAACCTAGCGATGGAAAGGCATGCATTTTTCACTCGTAAACAAAAATCAGAAGAGTCCATTGCACAGTATGCAACTACACTAGAGAATTTGAGCAATACATGTGAGTTTGGCACATTGCGCCAAAGCCTAGTTAAGGACATATTTATTTGTGGTTTAGCTGAAAATTATAAGGGTGTCAAAGAGCGTTTATTGAGTGAAGGAGGTATAGAATGGCAGAGAGCTTTAAGAGCAAGAAGAAATGCTGTTTGTTGGGTCAACTAGAGAAAGGAGCAATGACAACATATGGAACGTCAACATAGAGCTTAATGGCAAATCCGTGACTTGCCAGGTTGATACGGGATCTCAAGCGAATCTGATGTCTATGGATACTTTCAACATGTTGGGTATAAGTAAGATAAATTATAAGGTATATAATAATATATTTACTTTAAGTGGTGAAAGATTACCGGTAGTAGGCAAAATTTATTTACCTTTCATTTTTGATAATGAAATGTACGAAACTGATTTTTACTTACTAGATATGAAATGCAACAATATATTGGGTTTGGAAATGGCATCCAAGTTAAACTTAATCAGAAAAGTAAATGCAATTAATTGTGAAAATATTATAGAAAAGTATAAAGACATGTTTCAAGGTCTAGGGCAACTTAAAGAAGAGTGTCATATCAAGTTAAAGGAAAATACTCAACCAGTTATTGATCCTCCACGTCGAGTACCTTTTAGTCTTAATGAACCACTAAAAAAAGAAATAGAAAGAATGATTAATTTAGGTGTTATAGTTGAAGTAAAAGAACCTACAGATTGGGTCAATTCTATAGTGCTAGTTACAAAAACAGACGGTAGTTTGAGGTTATGTTTAGATCCTCGAAATTTAAATAAAGTAATAGAAAGGCCTAGGTTTGATTTTCCTACATTGGATGAATGTAAGTCGCGTATGACAGGTTCTAAATATTTTAGTCGGCTTGATGCTAATTCAGGATTTTGGATGGTGAAATTAGATGAAGAATCGTCACGAATATGTACTTTTAATACTCCTTTCGGACGATATCGGTTTTTACGCTTACCATTTGGTATAAGTTCAGCACCGGAAATATTTCACGCCCAAATGATAAGACTGTTTAGTGATATATCAGGTTTAGTGATATATATGGATGATTTTTTAATTCATGCAGTGAGTATAGAAAAACATAATGAAATTTTAAACAAGGTTTTGGAGAGGGCAAGAGTGGTTGGCTTAAGATTTAATAGAACTAAATCGATAATACTTAAAACGGAAATTAAATTCATTGGCCATATATTTAATGCAAGTGGTGTAAAACCAGATAAAAAACGAATAGAATCCATTTTAGATATGCCTCCACCAGAGAATAGAAAAGAGTTACAACGTTTTTTAGGAATGGTAACGTACCTAGGACCATTTATTGAAAATTTGTCGGCTAAAAATAAGTACTTGAGAGATCTTTTGAAAATTGACACAGTGTGGTGTTGGAATAATGAACAGCAAGTAGAATTTGAAAACCTAAAAAAGGAAATTACAAAAGCACCGGTTCTGGCATATTATGATGAAAAGAAACCTTTGAAGTTGTCGGTCGATGCATCCCAATATGCAGTGGGAGCAGTCATTATGCATGGCGATAACCCTGTAGCATATGCGTCTGCGTCATTGACGGATAGTCAAAAGAATTACGCACAAATTGAAAAAGAAATGTTTGCAATTGTGTTTGGTTGCACACGTTTTCACCAATATATATATGGAAGGCATGTGACTATTGAGACAGACCACAAGCCACTTGTTTCTTTATTTAAAAAACCTTTATACAACGTTCCGACACGTCTTCAACGGTTCATGCTCAGATTGTTGTCATATGATCTTAGCCTGGTATATAAACCTGGAAAAGATTTATTTATTGCTGATACTTTGTCCAGAGCACCGCTCAAAGATAAGGTATTAACTGATTTTGATAAAGACATTGATTTACAGTGTAACTCATTAATTTGTCAGGTAGCACTGCCTGAAGATGACATAGATAATATTAGAAGGGAAACTGAGAAAGATGAAGTTTTACAGAAAATTATAAAATATTTGAAGGAAGGATGGCCAGATAATAGTAAGCAAATAGAGACAGATGTCAGGCAATTTTGTTCCATAAAAGAAGAATTACACATGGTAAAAGGAATTATATTCAAAAATAAGAGAATAGTTATACCAAAGAGTTTACGGCAAAAAATGTTAAAGTATATACATGAAGGTCATGGTGGAATACAAGGTTGTCAGAATTTGGCACGAGGTTCAGTTTATTGGCCTAATATTAATTCTGATATTTATAATATAGTATCGAATTGCGACAGTTGTCTCACGTATAGAAATTCTAACCCTAGACAGGAATTAAAAAGTCATGAAGTTTTTTACACACCCTGGTACAAGGTAGGATGTGACTTATTCGAATTTGAAAAGAAAACATACTTAATAGTAGTTGATTACTATTCAAAATTTTTTGAAATAGAACTTTTAAGTTATGGTTATTCAGCTATAAACGTAATAGCTAAATTTAAATCTATTTTTGCTAGACATGGCATTCCTACAATTCTTATATCCGACAACGGACCACCCTTTAATTCAAAAGACTTTCGAAAATTTTGTGTTGATTGGGGTGTACAGAATATAACATCGAGTCCATATTTAGCAAGGTCTAATGGTCTTGCAGAAAGGTCCATACAGACCATGAAAATTATTTTGTACAAATGCAAGCATTCGGGTTCAGATCCATACATATCGTTATTACATTATAGAACAACTTCCCGGAAAAATATGCCAAGTCCCTCTGAATTGCTAATGAGCAGAAAATTACGAACTAAATTACCGACTGTAACGGATAATTTAAAACCTAATGTAGTAAAACAAAGGCAATTAAAATCGGCTAGAATATATAATAGAAAATCTATTGTCCTTAAGCCCATAGAAATTGGAGAATCGATTTATTTCAAAAAGAATCCAACATCTTTGTGGTTTAAAGGAAAAGTTTTAAAGAAAAGCAAGGAACCAAGATCATTTTTAATAGAGGATGAAAAAGGTGTAGTCTATAGAAGGAATAGGCAACACATATTAAAAATAGCTACTAATAGTAAAGATATAAATAATAAAAACAAGACAAACAATTTAGAAATTGGTAATGAAAATATATATTACGATTTTAATACTTTTGAAACTCCGATTGTTGTTCAGAATTCTAATACAAATTGTAATGAAAATATTAATAATAATAATAATAATAATAATAACAACAATAATAATGTGAATTATAATGAAAATGGTAGTAATAATATTGTTAATAACAACAATAACAGAATTTATACTTCAAGATACGGGAGAAGAGTAATACCACCTAAAAAATTAAATTTGTAAAACATTATAAAACCTGTAAAATTTAAAAAAAAAAAAAAATTATTACTATTGTAAAATCGAAGATATTATATATTTATTTTTAAACATTATAAAAAGGGGGATGTTATGTATATATGGCAACCTTCTATTATTCTAATAAGATCAAATAATCTGTAACTGATACTCATTAACCATAAATAGTTAGTAACTAGATATATGTATAAATGGAACAACCATTTGGTAATTCTTTTTTAAAATAAAGCCTAGAGTCATAAGAAACACATTACAGAATGTAAGTTGTTTTCTATTTTGTCTCTTCCGCAACCATATAAATAAAGTGAGTATAAAACAAAAACTTACCTCCAGTTTTTGACTTCGTATTTAAATCGAGAATTAGTTGATTTTCGTTTTGAACTTAAGTGGCACAAAAATACAGTTTCAGTTTTTCAGAGTTAAATGATTGTTCTTATTTATTTGCGACAAAATTGTGACATCGTCATGAAATATTAAAAAGTAATGATCATTATCCAAAAAAAAAAAAAAAAACAGCAGTGTTAGAGCAAAAAAAAAGTGATAATAAAAAAGTAATAAAATGTTTTGAAAATAGAAAAAACAACCTTAAATCAAAAGAAAATAACTGAAAATTTTGTTTCAGCTGAAGTTGACTTTTTATTGTCTGCTGTAAAAAAGTACAGCAGCATAATTGAAAACATTATTATTACTTATTGTTTTTTATTATATTTATTAAATTAAGCACAATAATCTTTTTTTTTACAATACAATACAAGTACACACAAAAAAAAAACTGTCAAAATCATAAAGGGTGTTTTTTATAGACGTATAGAATGGTTCCACCAGCCCATAAAGCGCACCAAACAGTCAGTTTTTCTGGATGTAACGGTGTTTCGACATACACTTGAGGATTAGCTTCACTCCAAATGCGGCAGTTTTGTTTGTTAACGTAGCCATTCAAGTAGAAGTGCGCTTCATCGCTAAATAAAATTCGCTTATGAAAATCGGGAACAGCGGCAATCTCGTTTTCGAAATAAAATTGCACGATAAATTGCCAAACCAAACTGAGAATAAATCACTTGACAGCTGTTAAATCGATCGCCATCTTGAACAGTAATGCCAACTTAAAGTTCTATACGTCTATAAAAAACACCCTTTATGTTTAATATGTACAACTTAAGTGGACTTTAAATGCCCAAGATTGGCCATTTAAATATGATTTAATTTTATACAGGGTCCGTCATCTAATTTTTTTTTCCAACTGGTGCTTATTTCGTGAATGATAACACTTAGCTTATGTCTGATTTGACAGATAATTAGTTTTATCCTTCCGCTGAAAGAATGTGGTTGCGTTTTCGCCTGCGAAGTGGGCCTGCGATCGACTTACAGAAGATGCCGATTTTGCCAAAAAAAATCATTTTTTCAGATGAAGCTCATTTTGATCTTGGCGGGTATGTAAACAAGCAAAATTGTCGCATTTGGGGCACAGAAAACCCGCACGCATACCTTGAAAAGCCGACGCACCCAAAACGAGTCACTGTTTGGTGCGCATTTTGGTCCAGAGGCATAATTGGGCCATTTTTCTTCGAAAATGAGCAAAGAGTGGCCGTTACAGTCAATGGCGATCGTTATCGGGCCATGTTGAATGAATTTTTGTTCACAAAAATTGAAGAGGAGGATATTGGCAACATTTGGTTTCAACAGGACGGCGCTACGTGCCACACAGCCGAAGGTACACTCGATGTTTTTGCGCCCTGTTTTTGAAGATCGCATTATCAGCCGCAGAGCTGATGTCGTTTGACCACCTCGGAGCTGCGATTTGACACCGTTGGACTATTATGTGTGGGGTGCCGTCAAAGATAAGTGTTACGCCGACAAGCCAGAGACAATTGACGTTTTAAAGGACAATATTCGTGAAGCCATTGGTGAAATACAGCTGCACATAATCGATAATGTGCTTAAAAATTGGACCGATCGCTACTGCATAGCCAGCCGAGGCAGCCATTTGAATGAAATTATTTTCCATTATTAACCGGAAGGATTGTACTTTCAAATAAAAAAAGAAATTTGAGAAAATATTCAGTAGTTTTTTTTATAGCAATTTCAAAAAAAAAAAGTTATTTGGCCGACCCATTAGTTAGAAACTCAATTTTGTTTGTAAATGGAACTTAAAGTACAAATGACACTTAAGTTCGAAGTCAAACACTGGGCATTAATCGTTCAAACTCAACTGAGCTCTGTGGCTGAAGTGGTTGAATGGTGAGTTAATGCTTCTTAACTAATGCATTAAACACATTCGAGACAGCAGGCTACCGACTAAAACCTGTCAAAAATAGAATATATACGTTTATATTGAAATAATTATTTTCAACACAGCACGGCTACATATCCATTGTTGTAGCTGTCGCCAACTTAAGCTAATTTCTATTTTTGTCGCCGGCAATGACCAATTTAGTGCTGCCAGTATAATAAAAAATGAGCGCTTGAAAATATTTCATTCTATTTGACAATCAAAAGGTGGTAGAGAAATGAATCCAATTGCTTTTACATTATTACGTGCTATAGGTATATCTATATACACAAATGAATGTGTGTTTATGTTTTTTTATGAGCTTGAATAAATAATTTTATTTTCACACATATTACAAAATTTAACGTGCCACCACAAATATGTCTTTCTATAACCAACAGCTATGTATTTACATTCTTAAACGACTGCTGTTGGTGCTTCTAAAATAATTAAGTAACTGGCTATACGGCGACGTTTGTAGCTAACGTGATTTGTAGTCGTATAGTCGGTATCCTGCTATCTCGAATGTGTTTAATGCATAAGTGTTCACAAGTTCGAATCCTCGTAGAGTCAAATAAAATTTTTAGCAATTAGTTCAAACCCGCTGTATTATGTAATAAAAAATACAAATTAATAGAAAAGAAAAACCAATGGAATAAAAAATTTTTTTTATACAAAAAATTTAAATTAAAATTTTTTTAAATTCATATAAATATTTTTTTTAAATATTTATATGAAATATGTACTCGCATGTATTAAAAAAATAATAATAAAATTAAGAACGAATTTTGTCCTGACCGGGAGTTGACCCGCAACATCTGCAGTTGAAAGGTATTTTTAATGTCTTGAAAATATATATGGTTAGATGCAATCATAAATCTAACCATATGTTTCCACCAGAATATGGTTGCCTGAACCATATTTTTTTGTGTGTATGCAGTGTAAAAAATATCTCGTGTATGAGTTTTTATCAGCTGATCTGCAACCCCATGTTTTACAACTTTACTAATTATACGTAAAGCATACGATTTTTAAAGTGATTTGTAGATAGATTTTTCACTGTAAAAAAGAAGGATATATATTTATAAGCTTGTTACTATGTTTGTGGTTTTTACACCGTTCATAGGACACCCTATAGAGTATATATATTCTGGATCCTTACAAATAGTGGAGTCTAAAATGCAATGTTTGTTTATCTATCTATCAGTCTGTCTGTTTAGTCGTTGAAATAAACTTTTTTAAGTCCCTAGAAGACCTACAGGAGAGTTTAGCATACCAATTTGTCAGTTATTTTTCTTTTTCAGTTGCTATATAAATTAAGCCGAATCAGTTTATAAAAGGCGGAGCTATGAGTCAAAAACGGCGATTACCTCTACTTTTTACCATTTTCTGAGTGGGTTTTTTTCGCATATTTTGTGTAAAATGAAGTTTTGTCAGAAATTACAGTCATAATACACAAATGGGTGTACAGAAAAGAGCGCAGATATCGCTGTCATAAGCGAAAAATACACAAGAAATGGAACTGGTTAGAGGATGATACAGCCACAGTAGATATATGGATACCAAACACGAACAATATATACCCGAAGAGATGCGGAAAAGGGAATTGTTTTGTACTAATACAATTAGAGAGAATAACTTTAATCAGCTGCTGCCCTATGCCGAGTGATAGCATGGAAGACTTCCAGGAGAAATTAAATGGAATAGAGGATGAAATACAACGAATGCATGGACCCATCTTAGTTGCAGGAGATTTTAATGCCCGAGATGTAGAATGGGGAATGGCGACAACAAACACTAGAGGTAGAAAGGTGATGGAGATAGTGGCCAGAAGAGCACTCACTGTTGCAAATATTGGAAACAAGCCAACATTTAGACGACCAGGATGTGATAGCACTATCCCTGATATAACGCTGGTTTCTGAAAACTGCCTCTGGACGGTAAAGAACTGGGATGTCCTGGAGACATACACAGCCAGTGACCACCAATATATCTCATATTCATTTATCATGGCTAGTACCGAAGGGCATCAAACAACTCGGAAGGAGGCTTACCAGAGCTAGACTGCGAAGAGAAGCCGTTATTGAAAGAGACCAATACAAGGAAGCTAAGAAGAAGCTGCAATCAAGTATATTTACCAGTAAAAGGACACTATGGGAAGATCTGCGAGAGGATATTAACAAATGTCCATGGGGTATGGCGTATAAAGTGGTAGTGGTAAAACTTGGTGCAAGAAGGTCAACATCATTAATGGACGAAAGGGTTATGGAAAATATCGTCAAGACACTTTTTCTTGAAAACAGTACTCCAGAGGATACTCCGAGCATGGATGAACAAGAACACATACCACCATTCTAAACCAAGGAACTTATATCTGCTGCCAGCAAGCTGAAAACCAATAAAGCGGCGGGACCTGATGGAATACCAGCAGAGATAATTAAGGAGATAGCCATTAGGTATCACAAAGGGGCCACGTCAGAGGACCCAAGTGAGCCCAGCTCTGTTTTACTTCTTTCGGGCGACCTGTTAACCTAACCTAACCTAACCTATCCACTAGACCAGAATTCCTTCTTAACATGTACAATAATTGTCGGAAAGAAGGGAAATTCCCTGTGGTGTGGAAGAAACCAAGACTTGTTCTCATAAACAAAGGTAAAGGAAATCCAAAATCTCTGGCAGCATACAGGCCTCTTTGTATGTTAGATACTGCAGCTTCTGGAGAGGCTGATTAAACCGAGGTTAAATGAAGCCATACGTGCTAGGGGAGGACTCTCGGAAAGACAATATGGTTTTAGAACGGGAAGGTCCAGTATTGGAGCTCTAAAGGAGGTAGCAGATATAGTGGAAACAGTACGGGAACAGACGCGCTCTAGCAGACAATTAATTTTGCTTGCCATCTTGGATGTTAAAAAAGCCTTTAATAGTTTGAGGTGGACAAATATTCTGAGTGAGCTGACGGAAAGATTTTCGATTCCGGAGTATCTGCTACGGATGATAGCAGATTACCTTATGAATAGGGAGCTGATTTACAATACGACTGAAGGACAAAAGAGATTGATACTGACATTAGGAGCGGCACAGGGATCTATTTTGGGGCCAGACCTATGGAACATTACATACGATGGAATACTAAGAGCTGATATGCCGCAGGATACCTTTCTAATAGGCTATACTGACGATATTGCAGCTATAATCAGAGCTAGGAGTGTGGCAGTAATAGAACGGAAATTTAGACAAGTTATGATGAGAACCAAGGCATAGTTAGACGAACATGGCCTGCAACTGGCCACACAGAAGACTGAACTGCTGCTTCTCACTAAGCGGCACATACCACTGGAGTGGACATTTTATCTACTAAAAAGATATTAAACTATCTGGGGCTAAGGCTTGATTCTGGACTGACATCCTCGAATTAGATACGTTATGCTGCGGACAAAGCCAGAAAAACAGCAGGAAAGTTCTGCCAACTAATGGCAAATATAGGAGGCCCGCTACCAAGCAGGCGTAAATTACTATTGGAGGTAATAAATAGTATTGTTGTGAGATATGGGGAGATACAATAAAGACGAAAACCAGAGCGGATATTTTGCTAGCAGTACAGAGAACGGCTGAGCTACGCATAACCTCAGCATATCGCACTGTAGCAGGAGCTGTTGTTCTTGTTATAGCTTCGTACGAAGAGAAAAAACAGTTTAATAAAAAATTATATAGATTTGTTTCTGATTTATATGCTGGCTTAAAATTTCTTTTCTTTTATAAGCTTTCCGACATTCACTGCACTCAAAAAGATTTATTTCTTGTTCTAACATCTCGTTCATTTGTCGGTTAACTTCTTCTTTATGTAACTCTTCGTTTTGTCCTTTAAAATACAAAGGTAATTCCTGATTAAGGATAATTATAATATTTTTCTCATAGTCTATGATAGCATTATTCTCACGTAACTGTTTCGATCCAGATATATCAATAAATACTGAATGGAAGCTAGCTATCCTAAAAAATAACATATTCTTTAAGACGCACCTGAAGCATGCCTTTTGAAATTTTTGCTTCTTATTTTATCGTTAAGTATCCTGAAGCTATTTTAATATACAAAGGATTTTTCAAAGCATATATTAAACTACTATGACAATGGGACCCTTCTATAATATTTTCATTGGATCTTGTGTCAATTAAAATTTTTGTTGTTCGTTCTCCTCGCTTAAACAAAATATAGGGCAGGCTACGCTGTGTGGATTCTGACTTTGAGAGGCAGTAGCCTGAAAATTTTTTCGATTTATTTAAATATTGATACGTACTTTCTGCAACACAGTATAAGTCATATTACGAAGTTTCTAGCAGAAAAAAATAATATCAAGATTTATGTATATTTTAGGACTTTATTGCAATTAGTAGATGTGGAACTTGAATAACACAGGTCTGCGACCAAAAAACTGCATAAAATTTTTTTACATTTTCTTACAGATTTTGATGCACTAAACTCAAATCCGTTTTCGGTTTTTCTCCATCGCGTAGGGATTTTTTTTATGGGGGTGGCAACTTTTTCCCCCTAAATTAGTCAGGTACGAAGACATATTTCAGCCTAACTCGAGAACGGCTCATCCGATTGTCATAAACAAAACACCAAAAGATGCGTAACAAAATTATATTTAATTTAATTTAATGTAATTTTTTTCTATATTTTATCGTTTTGGAATTATGCAAAAATTTAAGATGGGAAAAAATTTTATATTTTGCACATTTTTCTGAAAGCTAAATACCTCAAGAATAAAATAAGATATAAATCATGAAAATCGAATAACAAATGCGGATTTTATTCTCAATTTACCGCAGATACCCAATATTGAACGACTATGTGTGACATTTATGGCCTTGAAAAAAACCAACCCTATTATCTCACACACCGATTAGCGAAGGTCTGCTATTACAAATTAGCGTATTTTCCGCAGAAAGGATTATTTGTTTTTCCTTGAAGTAATAAACGTGTACACTAATTAATAGATAGTGCTAATTGTTTCTTGGAATCTGTTTAAGACTTTAGGTACTACCTAATGTTAATATGCATTTGAAAAGATGACCGGAGAATCGTGTGTATGTGTGTGTGGTAATAGGGTAAATGACAGATACGCATGTGTACCAAATTAGTTTTAAGATTTAGTATTTAAGGAAAATAGTTTTTAAAAATAAACAGAGTTTTTTATCAACCGTCGTAGAGTGAATTTACAACCGCTCTACATTAAGTGAAAACAGCAGTGTTTTATTTTACATCGCTTGAAACAAAGAAAAGCTCTCAGTAGACATACTGATATTCAAGTGAACAGTGCTGTTGTCTGTTAATCATGGCTACAAGGAGTTGTGTTATTTCTCCAAACAGTTTTTGTCATATCTGTGGTGAATTCACTATTAAAAGTCAACAGAGAAATATAAGTGATTTTGTAAGGAAAGTTTATTTTGCCTACTTTAAATTAAAACTTGGTCAGCAAGATAAACCATGGGCCCCGCATAAGGTGTGTAGAAGATGCGAAGAAGATCTTCGTTTGTGGTTTAAGGGAAAGAAAAATGCATTTCGATTTGGAATTCCTATGATATGGCGTGAGCAGAAAAATCGCACCACTGACTGCTACTTCTGCTCAGTTGACGTAAAGGGATTCAATTCGAAAAACAAAAGAAACATAAGTTATCCTAATCTGGACTCAGCTATACGTCCAGTGCCCCATAGCTCCGAGATATCTATGCCGCAGCCACCTTCCAGTTTGGATGAATACCCTAGTGAGTTGGAGGACGAAGCTACATTACCTCCTCCGGGTGAATGAAGCTCAGATTTATCTTTTGACGAAGATGGAAGGAAAAGAAGAAGAGGTTTCATAAAGAACATGAAGAAGTATACATATGTATCAAAATAATGTTTCGTTTGCTTTAAATTATTGTTTGAAAATTTTGAATAAAGGAGTGCTTTAACCAATTTTTTGTGTTTGAATTTGCAAAAAATCCTCATGTGATAGAAAAAAATGGCCATCACTTTTGAAATCAGCGCATGTAATTCAGTAAAAATATCTCATGCAGCTGAAAAAAAAAAATTTTTCGCAGACCTGTGTAACCTAAAACTAAAATTTTTTTGAATATCTTAAAAGCTAAGAAACCATACTTTATAAAGCAAAAAGAAAAATTTGTTCAAAATTACATAAAATCAAAAAGTTCTGGCCATTTGAAATTCAAAAATTTTCCAAAATATATTGAATTTCAGCTTCTCTTGAAAAAGCGCATTTTCGAAGAGAAATCAAAAAAAAACTTACATTTCTGGCTTTCGATTTTTTTATAAAAAAAAAATAAATCGGTGACACAAAACAAATTTTTTTCAAAAGTTTTGGCCGCCTTCTCGTGAAATGTGCCACAGTGCGGCGTTGCCACAAAATACTGTTTTCGTTTTCGACAACGACAACCTTAATCAGGCCTATTATGCCTGCAGGTTTTATTTAACATAGAAATCGACAGCAGAAAATTGAAAAACAAAACTAATGAAATTATTTTTGGGTGTCAGCGTGAACACGAAATTGTAAAAGTTTTAAGTTTTATTATCAGACTTTTAAACTGGTTAAAAAAACTCGTGCTCGCGAACATGACTACTCGTAAAATACCCTTGAAAAAGTTTGTTTTACAAATCAATTCTGCGTGCAATGATTTTTTCCATTTTCATGGTTGTTATTAAAACTTTCACATTGTTCATCTGTGATTATGATTATGAGTATTAAATCTTTGGTATTGAAGTAACGAAAAAGGAAAATTAGATTTCTTAAATCATACTCAAACCTGTTTTCAAACTGGCCACCCTTAAAACTAACCTATCACACTGTAAAACTTAAATACCCATTTAAATCACATATAAAATTCTATATTCTATTTATATGGTTAAATAAGTATTGTTGTTAACCACAAAGTCAAACACCTGCTTAACAAAAAAACTGTTGAGTTGGCAGAAATAAAATAAAACAAAAAGCAAATAAACATACTCTTATGCTTTTTAGCAAAATTTCAAATCATTAAGAATAGGAGGAGTTAGTAAGTTCTACAACAGCAATGGTTGGCATTCAAGTTAGTGCAATGACCAGAAATTACCAAAACAGGCAAAGAAGCACACAAACACTCAAACGTACTGTCTGCCTCAAATAATAAAAAATATTGAACACATCAGTATTTTAACAAAGATATCAAATGTCAAAACAGAAAAGGGAAGCAAGTAGGTATAGAAAGTAAAAAAATTCCAGAAGATCAAATATAAAATAATTTAGTAGTATAACTTTACCGAAGGGATGTTGCTGCCTCTTTTCACTGATCATGTATGCAACAAAAAAGTTAAGTAAGTCTATGCTTTTTTGTACTAATGGATCTCTTTTGTAAATTTTCAATTTTTTTTTTTATTTTTTTGAGAAAGAATGTGACTATGGACTTGTAATTATGCAGAATACACTAACAGGTTTTTTTTAGTTTTTATTTGGTGCTTAGTTAAGGAATCATGTAAAATTTTTATAAAACAGTTAACAGGGTGAAACGTACGGAGCCTCATTATGTTTAATTTTACTTTTCTACAAATTTAGGTCAACTTTGAGACAAAAGTAACTGAAAACTCTTTACAAAGTATTTTGAAGCGCTGATTTCAAAGCAGGTTTCTTTTTTTTCAAATTGGCACTGCCGTTCGAGATATGTCGTTGTCTCTTAAATGAAGCAGGTACACATACATTTCTTGAAACGGATAGTGCTTTTTGTAAAAAAGAAAATAAAAAATTCTACAGTAAAATTTTTCTAGTTCGTACCTACATTAAATATTTTAAAATCTCTGCGACAAAACGTACGTTTTTTATACAAAATTAAGAAATTTTTAATTATCAAAAAATGTGGAAAGTGATATTTTTTCTGGTAGATGGTGTCGAGTACAACAAGAATCTGTTTTTGAAATCTGCCATACTCCCCCAAAATCTTAAGTATCGGGCAATAAACCGGTTTTCCATACCGTTATGCACTTATAAACCTGTAATTTAGTTAAATATATAACTCTGTAAATTTTTAATGGACTTAAAAAAGAAAAAATTGAATTTTACTCATTAATAAACCTATTTTGAAAATGAATTAAAAAGTTGTACGATTCTTTTATAAAATACTGTGTAAAAACGTCTCCAAAGTCGAAAAATGGCGAACAAAATTTAAAAGAAGTTTATTTGGCACAGATTTCTCAAGTTTAAAAAATAATATAATTTCCCAGTTTTTTTTTTTTATCACAGTGTTATTTACAATAGAAAAAACGAAAATCCACCTTTTCAAACAAAGTGGGCCAAAAGAAACCAAGGGGTGTAAAAGTTTAATAACTTTTTTGTTTATTAACTTTTTTTTATTTTTTCTTTCAGATTATATAATATACAAAATGGAAATTTTTTTACACTAAGTATGAAAAATGATGTCTCTTAAATGACCACCGTTTTCAGCTTCGCACTAATGGGCTCTTTTTAGAGCATTTTCCATAACATCTTTCAAAACTTGTGGCTGTAGCATTCGAATTTCTGCAACAATGTTTGCCTTGAGTTCAAGGATTGTCTCTGGCTTGTTCACATACACTCGCTCCTTCAAAAAACCCCAAGAAGTGTGAAAATAGTCGGGTGCTGTCAAATCTGGCGATCGCGCTGGCCAAATAATTTCCGAATTTCGAGAAATTATTCGCTCTCCAAAAATTTGACTTAAAAGTGCCATTGTGTCTCGGGCAGTATGGGCAGTGGCTCCGTCCTGCTGAAACCACATACCAGGTCTGTTTTCAAGAGCAGGACGTAAAAAATTTTCTATCATAAAACGATACCGCTCTCCATTTACGGTTACAGCACTTCCATCTTCATTCTCGAAGAAGTAGGGCCCAATGACATTTTCAGATGTGATCCCACACCATACTGTACACCTGATGGGGTGCAATTGGCGTTGATGAATGGCTCTTAGATTTTGTGATCCCCAGAACCTACAGTTCTGCTTGTTAACAAAGCCATTCAAATGAAAATGAGCTTCACCACTCATAATCAAATTTTCAATAAAGTTGATTTCATTTCTGGCCAACTCTTGAAATTTAACTGCAAAATTTAGACGTTGCCGATGATCTGCGGGTTTTAATTCTTGGACCAATTGTACCTTATATGGGTATAACTGTAAATCTTTTTTTAAAATGCGCCGTAGTGACGTACGAGACATTTCTAGCTGAGCAGAACGCCTTCTGCCAGATGTTTCTGGTGCGTCGTTAACACTTTGCTGTACTCGTTCAATATTTTCCGCAGTGCGACTTAAACGTGGTCTACCGGTTCGAGGCAAATCTCTTACGCTGCCATGTTGGTGATGACGATTAACTAAGCAACGAAATTCTGACGTTAAAATGTCGACGATATGCTCTTTGCGTTAAAATAATTGATCTCTGGTTTAAATAATAAAATTCTATTGTTTTGGTTCTCTGTTCAGTTGTGAACCTCTCCATTATAAATTCTCCAAGTGTTGTCTATATAATCTGAAAGAAAAAATAAAAAAAATTAATAAACAAAAAAGTTATTAAACTTTTACACCCCTTGGCTTCTTTTGGCCCACCCTGTATATTACGAGTATTAATGTTAATGAGCAACTTTCGATTTTATTTACAATTAAGTTAACTCATCACTATTTTGTTAGAAACAGGCAATTTTTTCCCAACAAGTAGCATCACTTAATTGAAAATAAAGTCAAAATTTGTGCATCGATTTCAATATAATATATGTATAATAATTTCAATTTTTCTTATTCAATAAAATTAATATACAATGAAAAAATTGTATTAATAGAAATTTTAAAAGACAGCAATAAAAATTAATTTCTATATTAATAGTATGTATCGTTTTATTTGAAACTTATGTCGCTATCTATCTATCGTATATATATAAAAGAAAGTCGTGTTAGTTACACTATTTATAACTCAAGAACGGCTGTACCGATTTGGCTGAAAACTGGTGGGGAGGCAGCTTAGAGTCAGGAGACGGAGGATACTGTTTATCCCGTTCGGCAGCGTTCCCATGTGACTTGACATAAAACATCAGTCACTATAAAACGTGGTATAACAAAAATTTTTTATTTTATGTGCAAAGCCTAGAATTACGACAGTAAAATTTAACAGTACTGAATGAATAGGAAAAGGGACATTATGGTACTTTTTATTGATATTAATGGTACTTTTTGATTTTTTTAGTATTTATTAACAACCCTAGAACTACCAGACTGGCCTCAAACGATTCAGGTCAAAGTGAAAAATCATTAGAAGGACAAAATGGTACTTTTTAATCATTTTAATGCTATTTTTTGATTTTTTAATGAAAACGAACCTGTAGTACAAGGTTTGGCGTAAACGGCTCTAAGCAAAGTGAAGAATCATTAGAGATACAAAAGGGTACTTTTTCATTATTTTTTGGTGCTTTTTTACCTTTTAATGAAAACGATCCTAGATGTACAAAGTTAGGATCAAACGGTCTTGAGCAAAGTAAAAAATCGTTAAGGGACAAAATAATAAATCCATAACTACGAAATTAAATAAAAAAAATTTATTTTTTATTAATAACATTTTTTAAGTGTATCAAAGCACATCCGCTAACGAAGTAGCGGATTAAATGCTAGTTCAATATAAAAGAATAAAGTCAACACAAATTGCACACAATTTACGTTGTATCAAATTTTTGGCTTAGCACACCGGGATTCCTATGGTCCTTCAATTGCTAATAATAATAACTGTAGGTGGACACTAGGCATATCACTCCCCGGGTTCTATGTACACAAATAACTTTAGTTTACGAAAGGCAATAGCAGAATGATCAAAAAACGTAAATTTGACTGAAGATGGAGGCTAGGTATGTTTTGAAAAAATGTTGCGGTGAAAAACTATTATAAGTCGGTCATACATTTGGCCTCTCTAGGGTTACTCTGGAGGTAGTTACGACGGTGCGGAATAATTTTATAAAAAATAGCATTTTGTATGAAGCCCCCTTAAGCAGGTAGGGAGTAGGTATATTCCTGAAAAATTTAGAGAAGCAAATATTAGTGGGAGTCTTACTTACATTTATCCTCCCTAAGAGCGATTTAGAGACATTTATTGAGTATTTCGTGGATTTTTTTCGGGTTTCCCCCACTTTTGACCGTGATGAGGAGCGATTTGCCTTAATCCCACCTAATTTTTGGCTCATGCATTTTTTGACAAACCACACAAAACTAATGGTTCCAGCATGTCAAAATCTTGTTACTAATGATTTCCATACAACACTATTTCACCCCTAATGTACAAACATGTAAAATAATAATTGATTAAATTTATTATAAACGGTTTAAATGTTTAAAAGTTCAAAATTTTTTACATTTGAATTAACCTAAGACAACAAAATACATTCATAATGTATCACAAAACCAAAAGAAAAAGCACACAAAAAAGTCAGAAGCATAAAATTAAACACACACATATACAAAAAGTAATTTGAGACATAAACAAGAGCTGCAAATACAAATGCAAAAACAAACAAAAAATCCCATTCAAAGACTTACACTGACGAACCGACTTTTGGGGGCTTCTTTTGTAGCAAAAGTTTGTTGCAAAATAGTAAAAACAAAAAAAAACTAACAAAAGCAAACAACTCTGTTTAAGTGACTTAAAACATGATGGTGCTAATGATGATGAAGATGAAGAAGGGATATGTTGTCTGCTTGCATTCGTATGTGGCAAATACGAAAGGCATATGTAGCATGAGTAAGAGTAAATTTAAGCTGATTTTTTCTTTTTTGAATGTATGCTTTTACGTATTTATTTTAAGCCACTTTTATTTTTTGTGAATTGGATTTTGTTTCTATATATGTATGTATTTTAGTAACTCTTTTTTGTTTTGCTTGGTTTTTCATGCGATTGTCTTTTAAGTACCTATTTCGCTTTGGTGTATGTGTTTTTTTTTAAATTTTTCTCCTCATAGACAACAGGCGAAACTTGATGAATTGGGAATTAATTCCTTTGACATAATTTGTATGCTAAAACAAACACATGTTATTTTTGTAATGCTTACAAGTCTTCATGCATGCATGAAAATAATACTAAAAAAAAATTAATCAAAAGTGTAGAGCAGTGGCTTCCAAACTGTAGATCGCAACCCACAGGTTATCGCGTAATAACTTCAAGACAATCGTGAAGTTTTCAATTTCTGTTTTACATATTTAAAAAAAAAAAATTATTAGTTAGTTTTATTTGACCTTTTTCTTTTAAATAATGATACTATTTTGTAAGGTTTTTTTTTATTATTATAATTAAACTTTAAAATAAATTACTTTAAGATGCAATATTCATACTATTCTATACTATAATTCATTATTAGATTTTATATGTACATATATACATGTACATTGTTCTCTATAAGGCTAACCCCACGCAGCTATTTGCTTGTCTGCAGGATATAGTTCTAGATTACTTTGTATTTATTATACGTTGCTGCTGTCCGCGTTTCCTCTTTCTTAATCATGGCTTTATTCTTCTTTGTTTGCTGTAATTGTTTATCTTCATTGATCTTTTTGTATTAGTTATTCTTTTTTAAGTTTCAGTTGCTCTTGTTTTTTATGTTTATTTATGTCCATTATTTTATTTTTTATTGACTTATTTTTATATTTTTAATTTTTATATTTGGTTTTGTATTAATTGTTCTTTTTTTAAGTTTTATTTGCCATTATTTTTTATTTATTTTCACTATTTAATTTTTTATTTATTTAAGTTTATATTTTTTATTTGTTATTGGTTAACGTAATAATTTTTAAATATTTTTTTTCTGACTATAGGGTTATCAGCTTTTGCTATTATTTCCTGTGGAATCTGATTAAAAATATTTGGTAACATTACAAGTAGTGTGCCTCTTCCATATTCATTGTTGAATTTTTCCACGGTGTATTTGCCTCCAGTGTTTTGCCTTGTTTGTTGGCTATGTGAGATTTTTCTTAAATATTTGCTATCTTTATAAAATTCAATTGCCAGAGTGGTGCGATAGATGTTTTTGACATTTAGTACTTTTCGGCTTTTTGCATATAATATATTTCCCGTAATAAAGGGTGTTTTTTATAGACGTATAGAACTTTAAATTGCAATAAAACAACGATGGATTATTCGATTGACATGAATTTTATTTATTCGAAAGATAATCTTGTGGCATTACATTTTAAATATGATTTCTGGCATATGACCGCCACGGCTGGCTCGGATGTAGTCCAATCTGGACGTCCAATTTTCGATGACTTTTTCCAACATTTGTGGCCGTATATCGGCAATAACACGGCGAATGTTGTCTTCCAAATGCTCAAGCGTTTGTGGCTTATCCGCATAGACCAATGACTTTACATAGCCCCACAGAAAGTAGTCTAGCGGTGTTAAGTCACAAAATCTTGAAGGCCAATTCAAAGGTCCAAAACGTGAAATTAGGCGGTCACCAAATGTGTCTTCCAATAAATCGATTGTGGCACGAGCTGTGTGACATGTTGCGCCGTCTTGTTGGAACCACCACTCCTGGCCATCATGGTTGTTAAATTCAGGAATTAAAAAGTTAGTAATCATGGCTCTATACCGATCACCATTGACTGTAACGTTCTGGCCATCATCGTTTTTGAAGAAGTACGGACCAATGATAAAGCGCACCAAACAGTCAGTTTTTCTGAATGTAACGGTGTTTCGACATACACTTGAGGATTAGCTTCACTTCAAATGCGGCAGTTTTGTTTGTTGACGTAGCCATTCAACCAGAAGTGCGCTTCATCGCTAAACAAAATTCTGATTCCTCAGTAGATTAGTCCCAACGTTTCTTGCAAACATTAGAACCTTTATATTGTAAAAGCAATTGACTAAATAAGAATTATTAATCAATAGTTACAAAAAGATTCAAATATTCAAACAAAAAACTCAGCAAGCATTGAACTGAATAAATAAACAAATTTCCAAACCAACATTTTAATATTGAAAACTATATATTCTATTTTTATTCTTCTCTTCTCTTTCACATTCGAATGAAAAACAAAAACATAGATAATGATTAATATTTTGTTAAACTTTTAAATCCCAAATAGAAATTATTACATATACAAATTTATTTCAAAAATTTATGTTATTCATTAAATAAACAATATTTCACAAATTATAGATAAGCTTAAAAAACTTATTTCTAAAATAAATTTTACCATTGTTCATTGGGTATATAAATGAACATTTTTACGGCAACGAAAGCATACATACATTTTGCAATTGATTTTTAATTATTTTTACAAAAATTAAGAAGTGATGTAACGTTAGAAGACTTAGAATCATATATAGTATTAATTTCATAAAAAATGTTGAATAAAAGTCCATGGATACAAGCATGCATCTGGATATTTTAAAGATAGAGTTTGAAATATTTTGCAACATGTATCCTAACAGTCAATAAATGAATTAAGTTTGAGCAATTTATTATTAAAATATACATAAAAGTCTTTATGTTTACATTGTAATATTTTTCATTTACAGTCGTCAAATGTAAAACGAAACTCTCTTGCTAGTCCACTATAGTTATTTTCTTACTTTTACTTTTTAAATACTTAAATCTGGCTGCTGACGGTAAAACCTAATAAAGCAATATCGTGTATACATAATCCTACGCATCTGTAAGATAAATAAAAATACTCGTATATGTTAACTAACATACACATGTATAAAATTTTTTTTATTAATTTGGATAGTAACCTATGCTAGTCGAAGACAAAAAATTTTTAAATAATTGCTTGCATTATAAGTTATGGATATTTTTAGCATAAAAATCACGAATTGTCTTTTTGAATTTGTCCCATTTTGAAAATAATAGATGTTCTTTTGACGGGTAGATAAGATCGAAATCAATTTTAATGTAAGAAAAAAATAATTAAAAAGAATTTTACATATACATACATATAAACAAATGCTAATATGTGAATGTGTATATCTAAAAAATTTTAAGTACTCACCAATTCCGACGAACTTGAATCAGAAAGTTTTGGCCACTCTTGAGAAACTCATAGCTCCTCAGATTCTGTACATCTTTTCGGCGGATGGCAAAAGATCTTTTCCATTTTTCGCAAACTGCTTCCCAATTGTCACACTCCCTCACTAAGGAAGTTTTTAACGCAACAGAAACTGATTCATCAATTTCAACATCATTTTGGACTGATGTTTTGAAGATGTGCCGCTTGCTGTTGTGCTGCTAATTGGTAATGAGTCCAATAGTTTTCTTTTTTTTAATTTATTGCTTCTATATTTTGCATATAATTTCCCACTCGCATTATTTTTTCCTACCCTTGAAATGTAATAGTAATCCTAAAAAAATAATAATAAGAGTAAATTTATACTTTTAGATATAACGTTTGCCTTTTATTTATTTAATAAGTCCTTATTAAACAATATTTTATAGGAACTTAGCTAATAAAATACAAATTTCTTAAAATCTATTTAAATTTATCACAATTAAATACTTCTATATTTACCTTCATTTTACTTTCGAACGGAAAAAGCGACAATATTTCATCCAATAGTCGGTTGTAGTCTTGTGTGAACAAAACAACATTATTGCCTATTACATCTTCCAAAACAACATTTATGATATAATCTCTATGCTCACACGCAAGTTTATTATTATCTTCAGCAAATTTCAACACAGCATTCCCTTCTGTTGTATTACAATAATAAAATTTTCAGATACTATGCTTTACTAAATAATTTACATATTCGTATGTATTGTTCTTATTTTATTTATTTTTAATATTACCTTCGATAAAATTCCACAAATTTTTGAGCATCTAGATACTGGTGTAAGTGTAGGAGTTTCATCACGATTAAACCACTCTTCAACTTTAGAAAGCACAGATATTTTTGTCATCATTGTGTGTTGTGTCACCGCACTACAAAATAATTATTTATAATAAAAGTAGTGTTTCCAATTAAATATTTGATATAAAGTGTTTTTTACCTTAGTTTTTTTCCAGAAGAATAGTTTTTCGCGGAATTCTGCACGGAGCTCTAAAGGCGGTATGGCTTCTTTTAAATCCTCCTTCTTCAAAAATGGTAAACTTCTATAAGTAACTTGAGCATCTTAACATGCAAGTACAGAAATAAATTTTACAATCTGCTTTCTAAAATTTTCATTTACATACTTACCCTTTAAATAATCCAAAATTAATTCCATACCAATTTGGGATAAAAACTCTTAGGTTGTTATCATCCTCGTTTTCTTCATTAATAATGTTACTGTCGACAACAAAAACATCTCCTTCATACCCAATTATTTCCGAAATAAAAATTCGTTCACTTAAATTATTTATAAAATTAGTTTCTTCCATTTGGATTGATCTTATTTTAAGCACGCTCACCGATATAATAAAAAACTAGAAGAAGAAAAATAAATTTTATAACGTATGTAAGATAATGACAACATGCGTTGTCAATTTTATAGAGGTTTGTACTAAGTTGGGAATTTGACAACGTATTGTTGTTAATTTTGCAACGTTCGTTAAAAAGTTGACAACATGCGTTGTCAAAAATCAAAAATTTTAATTTTTTTTTCTAAGTTGAAAACCAACCGTTGTTATTTTCAATAAGGTTGTTAAAAAATTTAAAACGCTTACATACGTTGTTGATTTTTCAACGCAATTTTTGGCTCAGTGTACACAACAACAAATTGTATTACCCTATTATTTTCCACAACAATTCAAAAATAAATATATTATGAAAACCCAAGGTAAATACGTTTTACAATTGTGTAGACAAGTATTAAACATTTATCGCTAAATGAAGCCAACTTAGTTTGAGATAAAAATCGTTGTGTACGTTTTAAGTGTTGGAAACAAGCTTATTTACTCGAAAAATGGATATGTTAGTACCACAGTTGTTTACATTTTATTATTTTAGAGTTATCAGAAAAAAGTCGATCACGTTTTGCAGTTAAAATTTTCAGTATATATACGAGTACATTAATTGTCAAAATACTTCCAAGCGTGAATACCGTATATAATTTCTGTGAATCAGGGTAGGTATACTTTTTCAATCCGGCGCGTTGTTTTCGAGATATGTATACGGTTATATAGAAAAAGTTAAATTCGGTGGTTCCAACAAGACAGCGCAACATGTCACACAGCTCGTGCCACAATCGATTTATTGAAAGACACAATTGGTGACCGCCTAATTTCACGTTTTGGACCTGTGAATTGGCCTCCAAGATCTTGTGATATAACACCGCTAGACTACTTTCTGTGGGGCTATGTAAAGTCATTGGTCTATGCGGATAAGCCACAAACGCTTGACCATTTGGAAGACAACATTCGCCGTGTTATTGCCGATATACGGCCACAAATGTTGGAAAAAGTCATCGAAAATTGGACGTCCAGATTGGACTATATCCGAGCCAGCCGTGGCGGTCATATGCCAGAAATCATATTTAAAATGTAATGCCAAAAGATTATCTTTCAGATAAATAAAATTCATGTCAATCGAATAATCTATCGTTGTTTTATTGCAATTTAAAGTTCTATACGTCTATAAAAAACACCCTTTACTACAATATTTGGTATACCATTTAAAACATTTTCTATTGTTTTCTGAAAAATTGCCGCAGCCGGCCTAACACTAAAAGGTAGTCTAGTCATTTTTAACGTACCTATATGTGTACTCATGTACACAAAAGTTGAGATTTCTCATCTAGCACTAATTGATTATAAGCATTTGAAAGATCCAATTTAGAAAAGATTTTTCCACTGCTTAAATTTGCAAAAATTTCATCAATACGCGGTAAAGGATAATTAAAATCAACTAACCATTTATTAACTGTTACTTTATAATTTCCACAAATTCCAAGTTTACCATTACTTTTGAGAATTGGTACCAAAGGTGTACCCCATTGAGAATGATTAACCTGTTCTAAAACTCCTTGTTTAATAAGATTTCTAAGTTCTTCTTCAACTTTAGGTTTCCAAGCCAAAGGAATAGCACGAGGTTCAAAAAAATTGGTTTTGCATTTTCATTTATTGGTAGCGAAATTTCACACAAACTGAATTTACCTAATTATTAAATAATTCTTTAAATTCCATTCTTAATTGATCAACAAGTAAGTATTAACCATATTTAAATTATTTACTTGGGCAATTTTAAAATTAAATTCTTTAAAAAAATCTCTATCCAATAATGTCTTACTATTTATATCTGACACAGTTATTTTTAAAGGTTTTGAAACTGCTTTGTATTCTACATTTGCATAAAACTCACCAATTATGTTGATTTTGTCACCAGTATAACTGATTTGATTATCACTTTTCTGAAGTCTTTCTAATTGCGTTGTATTGACTATGCTTCTTGGAAACAAAGTACATGGAGAACCAGTATCACACGTAATGTTCATAGGAATTTCATCAACAAAAACTGATAAAATAAAGGGTGACCCAACAAGAACGCAAGATTTAAATTTTAAATAAATGACTGATGCAGCAATTGAATTGTTTCTCTGGCTGTATGACATGTGGCGCCATCTTGTTTAAACCACAAGCCCTCCACATTCATTTCTTCAATTGTAGGCAAGAAAAAACTGGTTATCATTTCACGATACCGAACACCATTGACTGTTTGCGCTTGACCTGCTTCATTTTCATAAAAAAAAGGTCCAATGATTCCTCCAGCCCAAAAACCACACCACAGTGACACGTTGAGGATGCATTTGCTTCTCGTGAATAACTCGAGGATTGTTCTCACCCCAAATGCGACAATTCTGCCTATTAACGAAGCCATCAAGGTGGAAATGGGCCTCGTCACTGAAGATGATTTTATCGGCAAAATCAGCATTTTCATGTTGTCTCTCCAATACCCAATTAACGAACTCCCTTCGCTGTTTATGGTCATTTTTTACTAACCTCGTACCTTCTACTAGCATACAATAACAATTGTTAAAATGTCAAACAATGACACTTCGAATGGCGCCAAATTTAAATCTTGCGGTCTTGTTCGGACACCCTTTATATGGATTATAAAATTTATTATTTGATATAGTATAAACAAAATTATCACATGAATTAAAAATATTCTCAAAAGATGTATTAACATAATTAATATTCTTTTTTTTATTTCTACAAACAGATGATAGATGTAATATCTTACCACAATTATGACATTCACTTTCTTTATAACGGCAAAAATTAGATTGATGATTACGCCATCCACAATGAGAACAAGCTGCCTTACAGTTTTGTATTTTTGTTACTTTTTCAGAATAATTATTATTTTCATTGTTTTTGAAATTTTTATGATTGTCTTGACTATTACCTTTTTTGAACCATTATTATGCATTTACATTAAACTCTTCAGATTTCATTACTAATTTCGTTTCCATTATTATTGCTTTCCTTATAGCAATTTCTAAAGTTAAAGTTTCATCTTCTTCACAAAATTTTTCAAATATTTTTTCAGGTAATCCAATAATAAAACGATCTAATATAAAAGCATATAAATTCATACCAAATTTGCATTTTAAAACTAATTGTTTAACTCTAGCAAACCATTGTGAAACACTTTCCATGTAATTTTTAATTGCTGCATAAAATTTTTTTCTTTCATGAAATATGATCGTCGGTGGAGTATAATGCCTCACTAAATCACATAAATCATTATAAGATTTTGAAATAGAAGTATTTGGACTGCATAAGCTATGTAGCAAATGGCCCACTTCCAATAGATTTAAGAAGTGTAGCTCTTTTTAAATTTCCATCATCACATTTTATTTCGCATAAGTGTATTTCCAATCTTTCTTTCCAAATGTGCCAAGATTCTGACTCGGTCACAAATTCAGGTAATTGAGATGTTTGCAATAAAGTTGTTTTCATTGTGCCACTATTATTTGATTCTTGTAAAGACATTATATTTTTTTATTTTCAATTATATATACAATTGTATTATTTCAATTCAAATATTTAATAAAAACTATTTTTATTTTATTTTATTCTAGTCGCCATTTATATGATGTATTCATTCAAAAACTATTGAATCATATTTTATTAAATTGAAGTTTAAAATTAATTATTTACAAAGACTTCTTAAATTATAAAGTTTATTTATAAAACAAGTATTTAAGTATAAACAATATCTATCATATATATATATTCTGAATCCTTATAAATATCGGAGTTTAATAAGCGTTGTCCGTCTGTCTGTCCGTGTAGTCGTTGAAACCAACTTTCAGAAGACCCTACAAACATACAAAAAAGTATAGCATACCAAACGGTCAGTTGTTTCTGTAAGACTATTACTACTGGAATTCAACAAAATCGGTTCATAAATGGCGGCGCAACTACCTCTTTTTTTGACCATTTTTTGAGTGGGTTTTTTGCGTAGTTTGTCTAAACGAAGAATTGTACAAAAAACCGTGGTATGCAGTGCTAAAAATGAAAGCAATCGATTTACAAATGACCAAGGAATATCAAAAATACAACCGAAATTTAAGATTTTGATTAATTATGGCTGTGTTTTTATGCGTTTTTTATCCAAACTGAAAAAAAAGTAGTACGCAGTTTTTTCAAACATCACATTCATAGTATCGTAACCAAAACTCAGTTGGATGGGTCCATAAATGGCGGAGCTATAAGTGAAAAATTGCGAATACCTCTATTTTTACATTTTTGTTGCGCACTTTATCTAAAATACACAGCGGACAAAATAATGTGGTATGCAATTTTAAAATAAACAACAGTCGTAATGTTTGTGCCAAAACTCAGAAAGATGGGTCCACAAATGGACCAGAAAAATCAAAAATACAACCGGCATTTCACATTTTCATTAATTTTTGTTTTGTTTTTGCTTTGCTTTTGTTTTTGCTTTGATTTTTTTTTTTTGGAAATTTTTTAGCTGTCATGTGCGTAATGCTTTGTACACACAAACACGAAAAATAAAAAAGCGTATGTGTGTGTGTGTGTGGTTTTCATTGCCTTGAGTTCATTAGATCCTTCTCGATAATTAAATATTTAATTAAATATGTTTCGCTTAAAATTTTTTTAAAAAGTTTGCAAAATTAAATGAAAATAAATTTTTTTGTTTTTCTATTTAATATCTTTCTTAGAATTTCTTTTTTTATTAATTTAAAAAATTTATCGCCTGCAGACATTTTATTGCTTTTAAAGGAAAGGATTGTTTCTTAGAACTCGTTAATTTTAGTCGTATTATAAAAATTTATTTTTTTATTTACATTTCTTTCCAATAATAAATAAAGAATATTTAATATGACCTCAAGCTTAATAAACAAGTGTTTAAGTTACATAATTTTTTGAAGTGAGTGATGATAAATATGACGCGTTAAATATGTTTTCACGTAATTCCTTATGTTTTTTTAAGTATTTGTAAATATCTTTTCAGTATTTATGATATACTTATCAATATGTTTAGGAGACATATAAGTACATACATAGACACAAATGTCCCCTAGTGTGGTAGTCACCTTGTCGCGGTGTAGGGGCTTATTGCGAGTTGAGGAATGCCGCAGGTGCGACATGGTGTGTGAAGCACATGCGACATGCCCTGGATCGCAAACTAAGAACTACCTCCGACGGAACCGCCTTTTGGCATTAGGATCTAGACCAGT
This sequence comes from Thelaira solivaga, assembly GCA_947397855.1. Classification (NCBI taxonomy): domain Eukaryota; kingdom Metazoa; phylum Arthropoda; class Insecta; order Diptera; family Tachinidae; genus Thelaira; species Thelaira solivaga. The sequence goes on along the minus strand of OX377610.1, from coordinate 48,383,039 downwards.
AAGATCTTAATTATTAACTTCGTCGCCGTTTAGTTGGTGGTGTAGGTTCAGTTGACATTGTCCTGATTAACACGGGTCTGGCTCTGAACGCGGGGTCTCATAAGGGCTCCACGTCAACCCTTGCATGGTCTCCCTGCTTGCATAGATAACCATGGGACCACGAACGCAACTACAGACCGAGTCTAGATAACTGCTTTGAGTTGGGACCCAATAGAACTGAAAATGAGTAATAAGCAAATGAAACAGATCGAACAGAATGGACGTGACGATATAGTTAGCGATTGTGACGCTTCCCCGCTGAGCTTGGCGGGGGTAGTACGCGAAGCATCGGGGAAGAGAGGATTAGAGGGCGTATCACCGTTCACGGGGAGCACGATCCTGAGTAGAACACCTCCTTCGGGTAGCGTAGCCGTGGCTGTGACGGTGAATGTGACGGGAGCACAGCCATCCAAAGTCAAATCGAACTTTGGGAAGATGGGTGAGAGGATTGCAGGACTGGTGGAATTCCTGAAGGGGCGTATAAATGTACATAAGGAAATTGTATCAATGGTCATGGAATTAAAGGCACTGTACGTGCTACCGAAGGCGGATGGGTGCGATCTGCATGGGGCTGAAAGGAAGGTGGAGCACAAACAGACGCAGACAGAGGCCCGGGCTGGGCTGGCGATCCCATTGCGGAAGCGTCCGGCAGGCCCAGTAAGACCTGGGACGACTGTACCAAAGAAGAAGAAGGCGGATGCGGTGAAGCAACTTCCACCTTTGGGAAACACCCCGGTAGCGAACCCCTCACCAGCATTGGCCGATCCAAGGTCAGGCGAAGGAGAAGGTGAGTAGCAGAAGGTCTGGAGTCGGGGAAGGGTGAAGAAGCGTACGACTCGGCCGGATGCCCTGCTAATAAGGGCATGCTCGGATAGGTCATACGCGGACATTTTGAAGACCGTGAAGACCGACAGTAGATTGGGTGATCTTGGCGAGAATTTCAGGACTATTAGAAAGACTGTTAAGGGCGAACTGCTTCTGGAGCTGAATAAGCCTGAACATGGCGGACTTCTACAGTTTAGGGATGCAGTCAGCGAGGTCTTAGGGAAAAACGCCGAGGTTAGGGTGGCTAGTCAGGAGGTTACAATAGAAATCAGGGACATGGACGAAATTACGACGAAAGGAGAAATTCTCGAAACACTGAGAAAATTCTCAGATAGAATAAAGAGCCTGCAGGAATCCTCGATTAGGTCGATGTGGACAGCGTACGGGGGGACATAGATAGCAACTGTTGCGCTGAGTGCACCCTTAGCCAACATGATACTGACGGCGTCCAGAATAAGAATAGGATGGGTTATGTGCACGATTCGTGAGAAGATCACGCCCAGGAGATGCTTCAAGTGCTTGGACTTTGGGCATGTGGCGGCGAACTGTAAGAACGGGAATGATTACAGGGACACGTGTATAAAGTGTGGGGAGAGGGGGCACTTCGTGAGGACCTGCCAGAACAAGCCAAGCTGTCTTCTTTGCAAGGAGAACAGGGAGCATGTTACTGGATCTTCAACCTGCCCAAGGTATAGATTGGCTCTAGAGTCTCGCAAGAAGAGGGCATTAGACTTCTCCAGTTGAACCTAAATCACTGCGAGACGGCACAGGACCTACTTAGGAGGAGTATTGCGGAGGAGGCGATATATATAGCTATCCTAAGTGAACCATACAGGACTGACGACACTCGGGTGTGGACCGACAGGACGAAGACTTCCGCAGTTTGGGTGGCGAGTGGGAAGAAGGCAAGGGACCAAAAGATTACGGACGTTGGTTTTATAAGGGTCACTATGGTTCACCTAGATAGTATTGAGGAATTTAGAAGCATTGAAGACAGGATTTCTCTGGACGCGGCTAGCTATGAGAGGGTTTTGATTGCTGGCGATTTTAATGCCTGGGCTATCGAGTGGGGTTGCTCACGGACAAGCCCTAGGGGAAGGGCATTACTTGACGTTTTTGCAAGCCTGGATGTGGTGTTATTGAACCAGTGCAGTAAGCACACGTTTAGTCGAAACGCAGGCCGATCCGTTATAGACATAGCGTTTGCCAGCAATAGAGTGGCTGGTCGCGTATGGTGAAGCATTAGCGGAATCTATACACAGGGCCGTTCTAATGGAGCTTATGGATAGGGAGCATGATGGGGCGGGTCGGTATAATATTGGCGTACAGGGCTGGAAGTGTAACAGTTTTATCCGCGAGATGTTTCGGGTTTGCATGGATGGTGGGAGTATAGCTGGGCTACCAGATGAAACAGCAAGGGAACTTATTAGCCGAGTTTCGACTGCTTGCGATATGTCGATGAGAAGAAGGCGCCCAGGATTCAGAAAATATCCCGTTTATTGGTGGAACGAGGAGATTTCGGGGCTTAGAGCTGAATATATAAGGGCTCGTAGGAGACTTACGAGGTCTAGGGACCGACCAGAGGAATTAGTACTCCACGAGGTCTTTCGGACGAAGAAAAAGCAGCTAAAGAAGGCCATTAGGGATAGCAAGAGGCAATGTTTCATGAGCATTTGCGACGATCTTGACAAGATCTCCATGAATTGTGAATCAAAATTTTATTACCTATAAGATTGTAGAATAAACAAAAAATTTTTATATATTTTTATTTTTATAGCCAGTGTGCACAAAAAAATACATTTAATATATTAAAGAGTGATTTTTTTGCTATTATCTTTTTGGCAACACTAGTTTTGACAGCTCACGCACGTTTTGTATCTTGTGTCACTGTCAAACATCTTCAGTTTGGTCTATAATTTAATCATGAATCGTCTTACAAACGAACAACGCTTGCAAATTATTGAATTTTATTACCAAAATGCGTGCTCTGTTAAGAAAGTTCATCGCGCGCTTCTTCCATTTTATGGTCAGTTTAATCGACCTACTGAGGCTTCTATTCGGGCTATTGTAACAAAATTTCGCACCAAATTTACATTGTTGGACATTAAACCACCAACACGCTTACGTAGAGTGCGAACTGAAGAAAATATCGCAGCCGTGCGATGATAACAAACTTTTTTTTGCCCAAAATGGAAGAGCTTGACTTGCATGACATGTGGTTTCAACAAGACGGTGCCACATGCCACACAGCACGCGAAACAATGGACCATTTGAGAGGCGAGTTCGGTGAACAGTTTATTTCACGCTTGGGACCAGTCAATTGGCCGCCCAGATCGTGCGATTTAACGCCTCTAGACTATTTTTTGTGGGGCTATGTTAAGGCTAATGTCTATAGGGACAAGCCCGCTTCGATTGACGCACTGGAAGCCAACATTGCCAACATTATTCGTGAGATACCGGCCGAAATGTTGGAAAGAGTATGCCAAAATTGGACTAGACGGATGGACCATTTGAGGCGCAGCCGCGGCCAACATTTGCATGAAATAATCTTCAAACATTAAATTATATCGACCCAACTATCGATCCAAATAAATATTTCATGCATTTTTCTGCATTTTATGTGTTTTTTTTTTTAAATTTCCGATAGTTCTTATAAAATCACCTTTTATTTTGATCCTCTTGATTAAAGCTTAAAATAAAAATGAATGGCATACCCATTGCAGGAAGGATAACGATATCCTGGGGATTCTTAATTAAATATGAATTATCTTACCTTCTTCTTAACACATTTTTAGATAATGGACTGATTTTTTTTAATTCAAGCATGTTTTCGGAAATAAACTTCATATAGATAACGTTTTTTAGGAGAGTGGAAATTCTACGGAGTAAAAGTTTTATAATACTAGACGCTGGTAGCTGCTAAACTTTACAAAAAAAAGTAAGTTTTGAATCCGCATTATCACAAAATCCGCTATTTTATTTAAAAATTTGACTTCATAATTGTAATTATCGCCAAAATATTTCCCAAGTTTTGTGTATCGTGTTCAATTTAATTTAATATTAATCATTTTTAAAACTCTTAAATTTTTATGAACCTATTTTATTTTTATTAATTTACAGCCTTATTCAGAGAAGAAAATTAATTTCTATATGATATCTACTTTAGTTAATAAAGGCTTTAAACTAATAATCCTATATTAACATTTTTATATTCAAGGAAGGTTTATTAACTAATATGCCCTTTAGCAAATTTTAAAATTCGATTCTGGCAATACTATTGTTTTGATTTGCCATTTTGTGTATTATTGTTGTTCATAAAAGATTGCTATATTATTCGGTATTCGCAAATATATATTTCAGTCGTACATTTTTTTCTTATTAAGCCACAAAAAGTTTATTTAATTTAAAGAACGGTGTACATTACAACATGTTTACTAGTTTATCTTTAAAAAAATTAAAAAAGTAACAAAATTATATAGGTAATTTATGTAGCCTCTTCAAAACGAATAAAAAGAGAAATGATTACCCATTACTTTTTTATTTGTTTTGATTTTATACACGTCTCTGAAAATTAAAATTTTAAATTTGTGAATTTGTGTTAGTTTTACCAAAAAAATTTTTAATAAAAATGGAAAATATTAAAAGAAAAAGGTGTGATTCCATTTTTTTTAATTAATTAATTTTCTTTTTTCAGTAAAATAAAAAATTTATTTTTACTTAAAATTTTTTTTAATATAGGCTCTAGGTCTAGAGAGAGCTCTAGAGAGACCTAAAGCCTATATTCAAAAAAATTTTAATTAAAAATCATATAAAATAAAAAGGTCGAAAAAATTATCAAATAAATAAAAAGTTATATTAACATTTATTTTGTTTAAGACAATGTAATAAAAAAACAAAAACAAACGATCAGTTAATATAGCTTTAAAGTAGGGCCATACCTACTTTAAAATTGGTGGGTTTAATAAAGGTTTAAAATAGGATTATTAAGATTAAAAACGTCTCTGAATATAAATTAAGCGATTTTAACTTAATAATAGTTTAATTCTTGCAAAAGTTGGACTTGAATAGACAATATTGCAAGAGCGTTAAGTCTATCTTGGCCCATACTTGTAAGTAGATAGTTTTTTACCCTTTTCAGGGTGGAAAAAGATCTTTCTGCTGAACAGTTTTTAACAAGGAATTTAGCTATTTTCCCGTCAAATCCAGCGATTTTGAAAGCAGTGGACAAAATTATTTTAGCTATGTATGTATGTATTACCAAAATTGAATTTAAGATACACAGGTTTTTTAAGAATATTATTTTATTTCCTTTAGTCAATCTGTGATCAGAATCGATAACCATCTAAATCGACTTACTAAATAAGAAGTAAATTCAACAATTGAATTACTTAATATGTAATTATAATTTAATATAAATTTCGTATTCGTTTAAAGTAAAACTTGGCCAAATCAGTTTTCGAATTTGAATTCCCCTTACATTATTTTACCTTGAAATTTTCGCCCTTAAATTATAGCGCCATAGGCCCGGGCCCGATAAATTTTATTTATTAATACGCACATATAAGCTGTAAAATAATTATTTGGTCCTATTTTACACAAAAAGTTGAAAGTAAACAAACTTCAAAATCAAATTCATAACTAAAATGACATTTGATATCATAACGCTACGATAACATTAATAAATGGAGTCTATACTTGGTATAGAAATACATCAGGTATAGACCCCGGGTAATATGTGCACTGAGTGCCTCATATCTTTATAGATCCCTAAAAGGCCTTAATGTTTTTTTATAATATAAAATTATTTTAATTCTATCAATCAATATTGTTTTTGTTTGGGTCTCGTTAAACTTGGAACAAAGTCTATATGTAAAACATATCTATATTCTATATCTATAGTCTTTACTTGGAATATATTGCCTTATTATTCAACAGCAGATTTATTGGCCATATTTAGTTTTAGTTTGCATTATCCTTGTTGTGTTCGAGAGTGTGTATTATTATTTACATATTAGACAGGTATATTCCAAATAAAAGGGGACCAGTTATTATTTCGAGAGAGACATTTCATTCGACTTTGACTTTTGCTGTAGGCATGTAAATATATTGCTGTATGTGTGTATTTATTGAAATGGTTTAAACCGCAATCACTTCTGCTTCCCATCATGCATCTTGGCTAAAAGAATAAATTTTCGTGTATGATTTGTTTTAAAAAATACGTTCTTATTTGTTTGCTTGAAACTTGCAGAATACATACATACATACAATATAAATCTTAATGTTTGTTTTGGTAGTATTATTGGCTGGTTTTTTCAATGGTTGGTTACATACCAGTTTTCCTCAAAACTTTCTGATGTACAACAATGTAATATGAAACGATTGTAGTTATTGCTATAAAGTTGACAGCTATTATAAATAGATTGTTTTTTTTTTTGTTTTTTGTGTGTAGAAGATGGCATTTTTATTTTATTTTATTTTGAACGGCTTCAAGTCATCATAGATCTGCATAACAACAGATGTGTACAGTGTCTGTCTGTATCAGTATGTAAGTTTGTACTTTTGTACAGCTATGTAGAACCGATTCTGGTAAAACTACTTCTCTGACCATAAATGTCAATTTTGAGAAGTAGTTGGTTTTGTTTCGCTTTTGTTTTTTGTTATGCTGTAGATATAAACACACTGTTATTATTTTAAAATTTAGTTTGATATTAATTTTTTCTGATGGCATAATTTTTTTGTTTTATTTTGGTTTAGAGCTTTTGCCCATGCCCATGATAGGGTAAACGCTCCTAATTTCGGCATGTTCCAGTTGTCGTAATTTTTGTTTTTAAAGCTGAAATAAATGGGAATAAAAAACTCTATTTCAAATGAATTCATCTAATTGAAATGAGTAATTTATTCAATGTGTCCTCTGCAACATCTGCAGAAGTGCTTGTTTTCTTACGAAAAATTTAGTGGCAAGGTTAATTTTGAATGCGTTTGTAAAGCTTTTATTTGACACAATTTCAATATTATAATGGTTTCTATGGAAAGAAAAGAGTTGAAATATTATCGTTAATAAGAAAAATTAGCGAAAAAAAATTATATTTTACTTTTTAAGATACCGCTCTTAGGCAGAAAAATATTTTATCATTTCCCGTAGTCGTCATTGGGTGCCGACTATTCGCAAATTGTGTTTTGTCAGTAGTCGGCAGAGCATTTTATTCTTTGGTTTCAAAGCTGCCGAATACAGCCATGTTGTGGAGTCAGCAGCTGATTGTTTTAAAAAAAATTTAAAGTCAAAATGATATGCCGACAATAGAATCACAGTATGGCGAACATTGATTGGGACATGTATGCCGACTATTAGTAAAATTTTGTGTATTTTTAAAAAACTATACATTACTCAATTTTAATAAAATAACTTTTAAAAATAGCTTATTACGAGTACCTTTAAAATTGTACCCAATACTGTACCACTAAAGCGTGTTGTCAGAGTAATATCCTGATCATATATAAAATGGTACCAATTTGAAATTAAGAGATACGTCAAACTGCCGACTACCGGCACATTTACCCTATTTTGAAATACATATTTGTTTGTTTGCCTGTATGTGTGTTTGTATGGATGGCTGCATGAGTATTACTTTCATTTGTGTTCTGTCCGATATTATTTTACTTATTTTTTTTTTATATGGACATATATAATTTTATTGTTGTTTGTCAGTTTTAGTGTATATTAATTTAGCTTTTCTTTAGGTCATTGTCCGTCATATAATAAATGCTAGGATACAGTGGAGCTAAAATAAAAAAAAAATGACGAGCTAAACAAGAAATTCAAGTTTTTCTTCATTCAAGTTTAATTATAAATTTGATAATAATAACAATAAAAATATGAATTAAAAAAAAATGTACACAGCATGTCAGTTGCAAGTTAAATCACTCAAGCATTAGGTTTTTTTTTTTGTTAAAAATATTTACAAAAACTCTTTATTTCTAACAACATATAAAATTTTTTATATTGCTACGGAATTTTTATCGTTTACACTGCTTCTCTTCTTTTTTTTCATAGCGCTTTAGTTTTGTTTATTTAGTTTAATTTTCTTTTTGATAAATTAATTTTCTACTAGGATGGCAATTATATTTAATCACTAAATGATTTTATTATAAAAATTAGGAAAATATTCTTAAAAAAACACAACAAAAAACAAAATATAAACTCAACAAAAAGACCTTTAAATTTAATTTCGTTTTTCTTCAATCGATATCAACTTTGGCTGCAACGTCTTTACGTTTATCTCTTATTTACACTTATTTGCTCTTAAGTTATTTGTCCAATTTTAATATATTTTTGTTTCATTTTTATAATGTTAGTCGGTTTTTGTGGCACAGCACAGTATTTTTAAGAAAAATTTGGAAAAAATAAAAATTGTATTACTCAGTGTGTAAAAATTTTGATCCGATTTCGTCATAATATGTATAAAAGCGATATAGGTATATTTTGTTTGAATGAGAAATCTAGTAAAAACCAAAAAAAAAAAAAAAATTGATTTTATATATTGTTTTTTATATTTATATAGAATTAAGCTTCTATATTTTTATGAAGACACTTGGTGACACAAATGGTGCTGATGAGGAGAAAGGGATTTCTCCGAAAGTGATCGCTCCACCAAACCAGTGTCTGGTATTAAAATCAATCTTTCTGCATTTCATACATACTCGTACCTTCAATAAAATGGAATTGTACCGTAAAACATTGATAGGTACATAGGTATGTGTATACAAAATTAAGAACTAATTAGCGTATAATACAAGACAAATAGACTTTACTTGAAATTTAGTAAATACTAGAAAGTACAAGACTAAAAAAACTTGTAGCACAAGATACTCACCATTTCAGATGTATAAATGGCGAAACGGAGTGTTATGAGTTAATTGTCTGCCAGTTCTTAGTAGATGTGATGTCTAAAATATGCTACACTTGCTTGAGAAATATTCATTCATACCACCTTGTGTCGTCATCATGCGAAAACTCATCTACATCTTGCAATATACGTGCCGAGCATATTTAACTAAGCTATTTCTCAAATTTTTGTTTGCAAACACTGGCATGACAAAATTTTTGAATTTATTTCTATCCATAAATACTCGTAAATAGCTCGCTGTACAATTTTGTATTCTAATGGAATTTTCTGATATTTGGTGCATATAATCTCTATACTCTACACACCCAATTTAACGCCCACATTTTAATAGGACAAGTTATTTGGTCTGTAATTAAAGAATTTTAGCTCATAAGGTAAACGGACAGGCGAAGCCGGATAAAAAAACTAGTTAGCTATTAAGCCTGCAACACTAACACTACTCGTATTTCATGTTCACACAAAATGTAGCCCTTTTGCAAAAACGTTTGTAAAACAATTTAGTCAGCAGTAGTTAATTTGTACCGATGGTTACCGATGGAAAATCTAAATAGAAAAATCATGCACAAATGTTTGGCAAATACAACGTGGTCAGTTGCAATAATTTAAAAAAACTGCAGCTTTCAAAAAGTACGGCAAATTAGGTTTTGAAAAGATATGTACTCGTATAGCAAATCTTAAGTTCAGATTACAATCAAAAAGTAAAGAAAAAATTTGCTAAAAGAAACCAAAAACTTAAAAAATATGTATATAATACGCTCAATGCAATAAAATCTGGGTATCTCCCCAACAATTATCGTGCAAATAAATACAACACCAGTGTAAGTCCCGCAAGAAAAAGAATGGATGCTGGCTACAAAATCGGAGTGAAAAGCGAATGTCATTGTAATAAAATAGGAACACATCCTTCACGATAAATTGCACTGATCGACAAAAAAAAAATACCTGGGTAGGTGCTGTCGAGTACAAGAACAATCTGTTTTTGGAATTTGCTAAACACCCCCAAAATCTTAAGTTACGGGTAAAAAAAACCGTTTTTTCGTATCATCATGCACTTAAAAACCAATAATTTAGTTGAATATTAACCGATTTAAAGTTTTTCAGTAGATTTAGAAACAAAACATGGATGCCATTTAAGTCGTATATATATCATTAAAGGAAAGTTGAGAAATCTGTGCGTATTTCTCAACCAAACAAAATTTTTTTTAGCTATTTTTCAAGTGTGCACATAATATTTTATAAAAAAAACTGTAAAATTTTCAAAATTTGTTTATTAATGAGTAAAACAAATTTTTTTCTAAGTCCGTAAAAATTTTATGAGCTATTAAACTTGAAAAAAAAAATTTCCAGAAATACAATTCTTGAACATTTCACTCCAAAATGATTGCTAATTAAACGCCACCACTCTCCAATAAAATACAATTTTAGCCTGCCGTTACTCAAAAACTGCGATGTAGTGGTATCAAAGAAATCAGGTCGATATAGTATAAAAATACATGAACTATCTAATGGTCTTCATCTTCGCCTACTTAAACAATACTGAGTTATTATCAAACCCAATTTAAAGAAAAGTAGCACTTTTACGATATACGAGTATGCAGCGCAAGTAGCTCAACTGAAAAACCCAGAAATTCATAAGAGGAAATAAATAATAATTCATTTTTTAATATTTTCTGAAAAAGCAATAAAGAAATATGTTCTTATGAACTAGAGGAATTTTATAACAAACATTAATATGTACAATGTTTCCTAAAATACCATAAAATAACAAAAACTAAAGACATATAGCTATATAAGTAAAATGTACTTTATCTATTCAAAGAGCATCTAATACACAACAAAGAATTTAGTATTTTGATTTCAATGCGGTTTCCTTGCTTAGATTTAACTTGCTTTATCGCACTAAAAATTGCGCAAAAACTACTAAATGATAGGAACAAAATACTAAATTCATCAAATCCCTGAACGTGTACTTTTTTATTTAGGCGCAATTCTTCCATTTTTTTAATGGTTTTTTTTTCTGCAGCATTATTAAGCCATTTCAAAAAACGTGTTTTGCAAAATAAAGCTCTCATATGAAGTACATTCTGATACTTTATTTTATCTTTTTTTTTATTATTTTGGCATCCAAAGCAAATGTACAATTTGCGACTTTTTTTTATTAAAATTAGTAGCAGCTGAATTAAATATCATGCGGACAAAATATAAATTTAATTCAATTAAAGTTCGGAGCTTACAGAACAAATGCATTTGTCACTCGGTGAAAGAGAGACGTGAAACATATAAAAAATTTATGTTCTGAGACAAATAGTCTTCAGCCTTAGCTTATGTAGAATTTTATTTTCATTTTTCATAAGTTTCGAGGCTAAATGCCACGATAGCTAGGAATTACAATATAAGAAACAACAAAACTCTATACATATAAAAGAGTAACGTTACTAACTGACATATCATCAACGCCCAGCTAAAAGGGAATTTAGTACTTTTTTGATATTCGTACATTTGCTGGATAAAAAGCGTAAAAACGAATGTTGGTACGGTTTTTAGCCCCATTTATCTTTCAAAGGAACAGTCACTGCAGCAAAAACTAAATTGTATTCTTGTCTTCTTAAAAGGGTCTCCAATGTATATTGGCATTTTTTTAAAATTCAAACAAATAAGGGGTAAAATATGTACCCCTTTTTATTACTACTATATCTAAATATGTACTTTTATGTAAATTGATGCAGCTTATGAACATAATATTATCAATTTGTAACATACAATAAAACTCAATTTAAAAAATAAATTTCAAGAGAGAAAAAAATATCAAAAGGGGGAAACAAGATTGTACTTTATATTCATTTCATTTTAGTGCTATTTTTATGCTATGAGCAAACCTAGAATTGTGACAGTAGAAATAAACGGTACTGAATGAAATAAGATATCATTAAGGGGATAAAATTGTACTTTTTGAGTTATTAATGATAACGAAGAAGTACAACGTTAGGCTGAAATGGTTCTGAGTAAAGTGAAAAATCATTAAAGGGACAAATGGTACATTTTAATAATTTTTTTGGTACTTTTTGATATTGATTGATCTGAAGCAGAGTGAAAACCATAAATGGAATAAAATGATAATTTTTTTTAATTTTAATGGTACTTTTTCTTATGTTAATGAAAACGAACGTAGAAGTAGATACCAGATTGTGGACAAGCGTTCCTGAGCAAAGTGAAAATCATTAAGGGGACGTACGAGATTAAGAACAAACGTTTCTGAGCAAATTTTAAAAAATCAACAGGACAATATGGTATTTTTTGTTCATTTTAATGGTATTTTTTTTACTTGTTTATAAAGGGACCTAGAAGTACGATATTTGGGTCAAACAGTCCTGAGGAAATTAAAAAATTATTAGGGGTACTTTTTATTAATTTTTGTTATTATGTAATCTAAAAGTACGAGATAGGGCTCAAATGGTATTAACCTTAGTAGTACTTTTTGGAGTGCTCATATTAACAACCCTAGAACTATGAAATTGGGGTCATACGCTTTTGAGCAAATTAAAAAGGCATTCAGAGACAAAACATTACTTTTTATTGATTTGAATGCTACGTTTTGATTTTTTAATATTAAAGAAATTAAAACTATCAGACCGAACGCAAGTAAATAGAAAAATCAATAAACTGAAAAAATTTTACCCTTTGACTTTATTTGTATTAAAAACCTAGAACTGAGATTAAATTAACGAAATAAAAAATTATAATAGCGACAGTATTGTACTTCGCTGACGAAGTAGCGAGTTAAATACTAGTATATCTATAAATAAAATGTTTAATAATGATCATCATTTCTAGTACTTTTTATAAACTTTGAATGAGGAAAATTTGTTGCTATTTTATTGAATTTTTATCAGTGACACTGAATTTGTGTGCAGGTTTCTTTTTAACAATTAGGTATAAAGCATAGGTGAAGTATGAAATACAGTGTACGCTCGTAAATTAGAGCTCTTATAAATTTGAATTCTTCGGAAACTAGAACCAACGTTTTTAGAACCGTCAGTTCTAATTTTTGTTCAAAATTGATAAACTGAGATTCTGACCAATACGACTTAATTAAAAAAAAAAATTATGACTGCTACGAAGTTATCCAAATCATTCAAATGCTTTTACAAGAAATTGACTCGAACAATTTCATAAGCATAGTTTAAATCGAAAAATGGAATGAGAACATTTTGGAACACTTTTCGGAACATAGTAGTGACGACGTGAAGTCACACGAGTTACTTCTAATATTTTAGTAACTGAGAGCGTAAATAGCTTAAAAAATTGCTGTAGAATTATAGAATTGTAGTTCACAAAGTACATGAGTAATATTTTGGCACTCCGCAAAGATATTGTTATGCCAAATTTAATAGAGCCATAAAAGCAAAAAGACATTACAGATTATATCATTAACAATTAGTGGGTTTGAAATTTGATTCACGGAGTACGTTGCTTTTTAGTTTTAAAAACTTTTATTTTATGTATTTTTAAATAATTTTTTTTATATTTTTGTGATGAATTTCAATAAAATTGTATGTTTTGAGTTTATTTTACGTAAATAAAATTTTAAAAATTTATGGAAATGTATTGTTGTATATGTTTCAAACGAAGATGCATTTTTATATTGTTTTTTATTTGCAAAAAAAAAAAACCTTTGGAAATCAGAACTTTTCGAAAATTATATTATAACTACCCCAGGAAAATGTGGTTATAATTTACGAGCGTACAGTAAATTACAAAAATATAATAAACAAACAAAAAACTTTAATTTAAAGGAGATGGTATCTATATACAAATAAGCCATAAAAGCATATACATTTTTAATTGTTCAGACGAAACACTTTTATACCCGTCACTGTAATGAGTGTGGATGATTCAAGTCAGCCTAGGGCCTTATTTCACCGTGGTCAAACCATGAGTGGTATCTGTGGCTACCACTACAGCCCCTGTGACCAATTAAGGACACAGTTAGCAAATTATGTGTGTTTCTGCCATGTCACACACACCACCCTTGTTAAAGGAGCTGGGCCGATTCCAAGCCCGTGTCTATGACTTTCTGTTTCAATGAAACAGCACATCAGAGAACATGTCACCCTGCCAGAGGTGACATGAAATCCATTGCCAGCGTACCTTTTGGTCTCAACCACAGCCACCACGTGAACCCCCGAAGGGAACCTCACCAATAACCGGTCACAGATTCCGCCAACCATGCCTTTGGGTGTGCACAAAGTCCATAGACCGAAAGACGAACCAGGGATGTTGTCCGCAGAACATCATCCATTAAACCACGTAGAGTTGGAACGAAGTTTGGTCCACAGACTCCAGCATTCAGCGTTCGAAATGAGCAGCAGCTTTTCACCCAATGCTAGGTCATTATGTGCTTCCTCTGTGGGGCTACCGGCTCGCTTGGTACCAGTGTTGAGAGTCACTGGTCGAACCCCGAGGGTATCCTTTAGGTGAACCCGAAGGTTTCCTTCTGCCAGATTCAAACCCGTGGCAGTTCCAAGTGCTGGCACACTTATTTACCCCCATTAGTGATACATCAAGGTGGGACAGTTCACCGAGAAGACACACCCCGGGGGTGACCCTTCACTGTAAGTAAGAAGGGTATATATTTATAAGTTTGTGATTCCGTTTGTAATTCTACACCCTATAAAGTATATATTCTGGATCCTTATGAATAGCGGAATCTATTTCGTTTGTCTGTCTGTCTGTCTATCCGTCAAGTCGTTGAAATCAACTTTCTGAAGTCCCTAGGCAACGTACAGAAAAGTTTAGGACACCAATCTGTCAGTTGTTTTTGTCAGACTATTACTATTTAATTTCAGCTAGATCGGCTTATAAATGGCGAAGCTAATAGTCAAAAACTTCTATCTCTACTTTTGACTATTTTTTGAGTATTTTGTCTAAACAACGAAACGGGTTAAAAAATGTGGTATGCAGTTTTGCTTAAAATGACAAGCATAATATTCGTGCCAAAAATGACAGCAATAGGTGCACAAATGGCCAAGAAATATTAAAAATATTTCTGCTTGTTTTTTTGCATTCTTTATCTAAAGTTAAACAAATTAGTAAACAGTTTTTTCACATCGCATATTCATAGTATCTGGACCAAAATTCAGCTGCATCGGTCCATAAATGACGTAGCTATAAGTCAAAAATCGCGGCTACATCTACTTTTCCACCATTTTTGCTTTTGTTTTGATTTTTTAAGCTGTGCGCAATGCTTTGTTTACAAAAACACTAACCTAAAAAAGTGTACTCGTATGTGTGGTTTTTAATCTCTATGAAAGAGAATTTTTTCGATTTTTGTCATTAATTAAATATTTAATGAAATATGCTTGGCTTAAACATTTTTTTAAAAATTAATTATACATTAAATTATACATAATTTTCATTCCTATATCTTTCTTAGAATTTCTTTTTTTATTAATTTAAATTGCTTTTAAAAATGAGGTTCTCAGAAAGGATTGTTTCTTAGAACTTGTTAATTTTAGTTTCTTGAACTGAAATTAATTATTTACTTTAGGATTAATAAAAAATAGGTATTCGACGAAAATTACTTTTATCACTGTTTGTCATTTCTTTTTTTATAACTTTTAAATTGTAAGTTTATATGACTTTTTTTATTGAAAGGCAAGTTTATTAAATTGAGGTCGTTTTACAAAATTTTTTTATTGATATTTATTTCCAATAATAAATAAAGAATTTTTATATTTAATATGACCTCAAGCTTAATAAACTGAATCTTTGGGTTACATAATTTTTGAAGTGAGTGAAGATAAATATGTGGGGTTAAATATGTTTTCACACAATTAATTATCTTTTCTAGTATTTCTAAATATCTTTTCAGTATTTATGACATATTTATAAATATGTTTAGGAGACATAACGGGTGGCCCAAATAAGACCAGCTGATGCGAAACACAAATAACTTTTTTATTTTTTAACATAATTTATTTTTTCTTTTTTTTCTTATCTTTTCGATTTTTATTATTCTTCTCAACGATCGATCAATTGTTCTGACGCAGCGAAATTATCGCCGTTTTGAGCAACTGGGCTCAGTTGCTGACCGTCCAGGAAGAGGTGTTCATCGAAATATTCGTACTGAAGACAACGTGGAAGCTGTGCAGCAGAGTGTTGCAAAAGATCCATCTGTCTCAACTCGTGGCCGTTCCGGCCAATTGGGTATACCCAGAACAACATTACAGAGAATTTTAAAGCTGGATCTTAAGATGTATCCATACAAAGTTCAAATTGTGCAACAGCTTCCACCGCAAGACCCCCAACAACGACTACAATACGCTATTCGCTTTACACAATTAGCCACACAAAATCATTTTTTAAATTATCTTTTGATGACGGATGAAGCGCATTTCCATTTAAGTAGTTATGTGAATAAACAAAACTGTAGGTTGTGGGGCACCGAAAATCCAAGGGCAATACATCAGCATCAGTCACACTCAATCAGATGCACTGTTTGGTGAAGTGTTATGGCCACAAAAATTATTGGCCCATTTTTCTTTGAGAAGGAGGATGAAACGCCAGAAACGGTCTCCGGGGCTTCTTACAGAACAATGATCGACAACTTTTTGCGGCCAATGGTGGAGCAACATCTTAATTTGTAGTTTCAACAAGATGGAGCCACTGCGCATACTGCTAGGCAAACTATGGATATGTTGCGTGAAATTTTTGGTTAACGCATAATTTAAAAAAATTCAGATTTCC
The DNA here is from genome assembly GCA_947397855.1 of Thelaira solivaga. Classification (NCBI taxonomy): domain Eukaryota; kingdom Metazoa; phylum Arthropoda; class Insecta; order Diptera; family Tachinidae; genus Thelaira; species Thelaira solivaga. The sequence continues at coordinate 48,366,525 of OX377610.1, read as the reverse complement.
CTTGGCCTTCTCGTTCACCAGATTTAACTGCGCCCGATTTTTTTATGGGGTTATTTAAAAGACAAAGTGTATGTTAACAAACCACAGACACTTGGACAGCTCAAGCAGAATATTCAAGACGAAATACGGCGCCTACAACCAGAAACATTACGCCGTGTAATTGAGCAAAATGGTGGTCATTTGCCTGATGTCATATTTCACACATAGTCACGTTAAATTTCCATAAAATGTATTTAACATATAAAAATAAATCATTTGGGCCACCCTGTAGATACAAATGTGCATAAATACGTTAATTTCAAACGAACCATACAATATTACGGGTTGGTCGCATATCATTTTAAACAAGAGGTCGTCTAGATTTGTAATCTATCGCTCAAGTACTCAAAAAAATTTTTGGATTATTTTTAAAATTTTTTTGAAATTCCTTCCTACCCCAGTATTCTTCCTCTGAGGGATTTTTATTATTCCTCATTTTGGCGAGGTACCATTTACAATTTTGCAACAGAAACTTACTGAAACCAAACTGGAATGAAATTTGTGAATTCTACGCGTTCTGGAAGTGTTTTAACATTTATGGGAAATTTCGTAGAATTTTATTTTATGATGCAAAACGGAAATTACCAAAGCCCAACAGCGCTGGAGTGTATGAAAATTTCAAAAACATTTTTTAAATAATCCAAAGTAATATCTGAATATTTGGTTAGTAGGTTACAAATATAGATGATCTCCACTAAACTACTACTAAAACATTTAATATTTAATGACGTAAAACGTATTTGATAAATAAGCCATTAATACTGAAAATATTTACAAATACTAAAAAACAAAATGGGGTATCTTAAAACATATTTAACGCGGCATATTTATCTTCACTCATTTAATTTTTTCTATGGTTTTGATATTATAGAAGAATGTGAAAAGTGAAAAATATTAATATTTCGCTAACACAGTGAAGGGTATATAAGACTAGGCACAGCCGAATTTAACTTGTTATATCAAATGGATAGGTAGGGTGTCAATCTGATACCCGAAGGTGATTTATTGAAAATATTTTTAACCAGTTATTATTTTAATTCTAGTTACAATAAGTAATAAAAAGACTTCGGAAAGGTTAAAGTTTTACATTAGTGCCTGACAACGTCTTCCATAAACAAAATGAAATTTTATAAATACTATTTTGGGTAACTAGTTCAAATTAAAAATTATACAACATATTAAATTACTTGGAATTATAAAATTTAATCTTTATTCATGCTTAATTCCAAATTATGTTGGTGTGCAAAATGCATTATTTTCCATGATATTCTGAAGGAAAACCTCAACAATTTTTTTACTTAGTATATAAAAGGTGATTTTATAAGAACTATCGGAAATTTAAAAAAAAAAACACATAAAATTCAGAAAAATGCATGAAATATTTATTTGGATCGATAGTTGGGTCGATATAATTTAATGTTTGAAGATTATTTCATGCAAATGTTGGCCGCGGCTGCGCCTTAAATGGTCCATCCGCTTAGTCCAATTTTGGCATACTCTTTCCAACATTTCGGCCGGTATCTCACGAATAATGTTGGCAATGTTGGCTTCCAGTGCGTCAATCGAAGCGGGCTTGTCCCTATAGACATTAGCCTTAACATAGCCCCACAAAAAATAGTCTAGAGGCGTTAAATCGCACGATCTGGGCGGCCAATTGACTGGTCCCAAGCGTGAAATAAACTGTTCACCGAACTCGCCTCTCAATTGGTCCATTGTTTCGCGTGCTGTGTGGCATGTGGCACCGTCTTGTTGAAACCACATGTCATGCAAGTCAAGCTCTTCCATTTTGGTAAAAAAAAAGATTGTTATCATCGCACGGTAGCGCTCACCATTCACAGTAACGTTGTGATTCGCATCATCTTTGAAGAAATACGGCCCAATGATGCCGCCAGCCCATAATCCGCACCAAACGGTTGTTTTTTGTGGATGCATTGGTAGCTCTTGCAATGCTTCTGGCTGCTCTTCACTCCAAATACGGCAGTTTTGCTTGTTCACGTATCCATTCAACCAGAAATGAGCCTCGTCGCTGAACACAATTCTTCGATATAAAAGTGGATCTTCATCTAACTTTTCAAGAGCCCATTCACCAAAAATTTGGCGTTGTGGTAGGTCGTTTGGCTTCAATTCTTGCACCAGTTGTATCTTATAAGGCTTCACACCCAAATCCTTCCGCAAAATTTTCCACGTAGTGGAGTAACAGAGGCCCAATTGCTGCGAACGGCGCCGAATCGATAATTCACGGTCATCACCAACACTGGCCGATACGGCTGCGATATTTTCTTCAGTTTGCACTCTACGTAAGCGTGTTGGTGGTTTAATGTCCAACAATGTAAATTTGGTGCGAAATTTTGTTACAATAGCCCGAATAGAAGCCTCAGTAGGTCGATTAAACTGACCATAAAATGGAAGAAGCGCGCGATGAACTTTCTTAACAGAGCACGCATTTTGGTAATAAAATTCAATAATTTGCAAGCGTTGTTCGTTTGTAAGACGATTCATGATTAAATTATAGACCAAACTGAAGATGTTTGACAGTGACACAAGATACAAAACGTGCGTGAGCTGTCAAAACTAGTATTGCCAAAAAGATAATAGCAAAAAAATCACTCTTTACAATAAGTACTAAGAGGGAAAGTATATGTATCTATACAGCTGTTTCGTCAGACGCTACTCTGAATCTTCAGTAATAGAATATTTCTATTTCTTTTGTAATATCTTAGTTGGGAAATTTTGTTTATTTAGTTCAATGCCTACTTTGTTAGTTTTTTATTTTCTTGTTTGAATATTTTGAAACTTTTTGTTTGCCTATCGACTAAAAGTCTCATTTGGTCGATTGGTATAATGAAATAAGTATTCGAAGTAGATTACTTGGGAGTAGTCTACTGAAGATGCAGAGTAGCGTCTGATAAAACAGCTGTATAGATATGCTTTCCCTCTTAGAACTAAATAATTTATATGAGAATATCATGGAAAATAATGCATTTTGCACACTAACATAATTTGGAATTAAGCACGAATAAAGATTAAATTTTATTAAAAGGTTTTATTTTGTGGGACATAAATTTCATTTCATGTTACAAATTGTATTTTTAGTTTTTCCTTTGTTTCATTTATATCCCACTGTACCCTTTGTGCGATTACAAATATCACTGATATTTTCATATCATAAAAAAAAAACGAAAACAGGGGACAATTGATTTGATAGTATGAGGTTTTTTTGATGGCAAAAAAAAAGCGTATTATACGTGAGTGTGTATGAATGTGTATGTTATTGTTGTTGTTTTATCGTTTGCTGTACATTTCAGGCGTTTCGTCCATTCACTTCACTCACTACTCATACAAAGAAATTAATATTCCCCTTTTTATTTATTTTGTTGCTGTTGTTATTTTTCTTTACTCTTCTTAACCTACGATAACCGAAAATACATTGGCCCAAGTTCATTGAACTTGTTGTGGAACGAATATATGGAAATGTGTGTTTTGGCTGTACAGTGTTCAGAGAGTGAGTAGTCAGTACAAAATGTATGTCTTATTTTTATTGTGTACTCAAGTTTGGCAAAATATGTGCGTTTAATATTTAAACAAAAAAAAAATAAGAGAAATAAGAAAACAGCAACTCCAACAATAAAGGAAAAATATAAATACAAAAAAAGACCACAACAACAAAATAAATAATAATGCTGATTATCTTGTGTGTTTACTACAGACAATTTTTTTAGGTCTTTCTTTTATAATTTTTTTATACCCTTCACTGTAAGTAAAAATAGTATGGAAAAGTTTGGGATTCCGTTTGTAATTTCTACACCGTACATGGGCTACTCTATAAAGTATATATATTCTGGATCCTTATATTAATTACTGCTTTATTTCTTATCTAAATTTTTAAGCTGTAAGCGTGCACACTAACTCGAAACCAGTCAATCGGTCTTATATAAACGTGTATAGATGTGTGCTATTTAAATGGCTTGTGTGTAAAAGGACTACAAATACACAAGTGATAAGCTAGAGAAGATTTTTTGGGTATTTCAATTTCTTTATTTGAAATTAAATAAGTAAGTTTGGTTAAAAAAATGTTTTGCTAACATCTTAAATAAAATAAAATTTTGTTTGTATTCTTATTGCACGTCTTTCTTAGAATTATTTTTCTATTTAAAAATGGAGTAGTTAACTACAAACATTTTATTGCTTTTAAAAATAATGATCCCAGGTCGGATTTTTCCTTAGATTCAAATTGAATTTCTTTGACTGAAATTAATTGTTTATTTTAGGATTAACAAAAAATAAGTATTTAAAAAAATTTTAGTCATTTTATTAAAAATCTTTCAAATGTGTATATTATATGTTTTTGTTGTTGAATTTTTAAGACTGTGCAAAATTAAAAACTTTTATTTTGTCATAATAATTCTATTTGTACCCATTTAGCAGATAATATGTAACTATAAAATTATGTCGGTTCTCACTACTTTAATAATATTGGTTGGTTCAACCGATATATCACTGAGTAAAACAAATATACCGATTCGTTGGAGACAACTATTTGAAATACAGTGAAATATTGGTTGTAATATCTAGTCCGAATGGAAATTCAGTATTAACAAACGATAGTATTTTGCCTTAATACTTTTTTAATTCTTTGTTATATATCTCAAAATACACAAAAAAAAAATATAAAAGGTGAAAAAATTTATTAAGAAAAATAAATAAATTGAGAAGCGGCTATTTAAAGAAAACCAATGGACCATTATTCGCAAGATGTAAGCCTAGTAAGTTTTTGTCTTAATAAGCGGACTTTTTTATAATGTGCATTAATATTGTTTTAGACAGAAATAATTTTATTCCGTTGGATGTGTTTCCTAGACTACCCTAAATACGAAATGGACATGCATGGATATTGTTAATTTTTCTTCTTAAATATTGAATTTTGCATATTTTTTCATTTGCAATGTATTATAAAGCATTTTTTTCATTTGTTTTTATTTTCTTGTACATTTTTGTATCTTCTTTGTCACAATTTGGTTTGTGACTTTAATAAAAGGTGAAAAACAAAATTTGTTTTTAATTATTTAGTTTAAATGGCTATATTGTTTTGTAATATTTGAAGTCTACCCAATTTTTTCGTGTATCCTAAATTTAGTTGCAGTGCTGGCCGAATAACATCCCCAGCTTTAACTAATGGGGCGCCTAAAACAATCTTATCGAAATTTCTTGACTTTGTCGGACTTATTGTTTAGTTATAAAACACGAATTAAATAATCAAAAAGTTTTTTCTGAAAGAATATTCAAAAAATAACCTTTATGAGTGGCTTCCCACACATATGTAATATCCATGTACTTTGCACTCTAATATCATTTTCTCGTAAAATATTTCTGTCTCAATACTCTGTATTGATATTTTCTCTGTTTAGGATGCTCTTTCCACATCTTCCAGATGGTGGAAAAATACACAAAGCGTGCTTTAACTTTTCCGATCTTGACATAGACAACAGGAATCATTCTGTATAATTGAGCTTACAAAGTTCAGTCTAGATTTTAAAATAATTTTTGATGAAGGCCTGATTAGCCTTTGGCCTATTGTGCTCAGAATTACTAATATTCACTATCGCAATGTCCATTTGAGCTGTCCCGTAATCTTGTTTGAAGAAATAGCACTTCATTATTTTTTGTTTCACTGTGTTATACGTTAAACTTTTTGGCTCTCTTAGTACTTATTGTACTTAAGCTATGTACAGACGGTTGTCTGCAAATGCTCAGAATATGTCTGACAATCGTGTGAACTTACAATTATTGTCTTGCAAATTTTGTCAGAAAAAGCATTGTCAGCACATTGTAAGACAATAATATTGTCAGACATTGCAAGCTAATTTTTTTTTGTCAGATGTGCTTAAATTTATACACCTGACAATGGTATCATTGCCTGACAATGGTATCATTGCCAGAGAAATATTTCTATTGACAATACACGTAAATTTTCAAAAACAAACCAAAATTTAATTAAAATTAAAAAACAAGTGAAATAAAACATGGATAGCGATAACACTTTTGTCATAGACTGCAGCTTTGAGCAATTGACTGCCCATCATTTTGCAATCGCCAACAAGGTCTGAAGGTGGCCAAAATCAAGGGACAAACAAAAATCTTATAGCAAAAGAGTAGAATCTATGTGATGACATTAAAATATAATCAAAATATAATAATAAATACAAGAAATTAAGGTATGGCGAAGTATATGGAATGCTGGTTGGCTGGAATATAAGCTTTCCAAAAATCGTTAGTGCAAGAGGTCGTTGATTCCATTCATGTAAGTTTGAATGATTGCTAAAGAAAATGGGCAAATCACCGCACCTCAATTGCCATTAAAAAAATATAGAAAAAAATACAGGCCAAGTCTCTGATGAGCAACTTCAAATTGCTTGGAGATACTTCAAGGCGATGATCTTTTCGAAGCACCGTAAGTTCACAAATCTACTCAATCCAACTCCTCTATGCAATTGGTAAGTATAAAATGCATTTTTATATAAATATGTATATCGTTTACTATTTTCCATTCTTACAGGAATCTGCTGACACAGATAAGTCATTTATCAGTGCAATGTGTTTCTCGAATGAGTTAAAATCGACTGCACTATGCGCGTCGGAGTAACATAATCGAAAAGATAAGCCAACAACGTCATAAACATCATTAAGTTTTCAACGCAAAGCTGGTCTTAAGGAAATGCCTACAGAAATTAAATTCAAAATAAATTTCAAAATTTGTTAAAATCGATATATATACGAGTATATGCAACTGAAATTTTTTAGCAAAAAAAAAGTATATTATTATTGAAGTTATATTACATATAATAATACAAATAACATTTCCTCTCAATATAAGTTATAAGTAGTACTATCTTGGTAATATAACATACGACTATGACAAAAGTCGTCAGCCGGAAATTCTGGTTTATATACATAAATAAATAACCTTTTTACTTTCAAATATATAGCATACATTTAAAATTAGTAATTATATTACCCGTGTTTTGTTTTTAATGATTATACTCATCTATTAACATTTTACGATAATTTAAAGCATAAATAATAAATTTTATTAAAATTTCAAAATGAAATAAATCACCATTTAATATTCTAACAAGTTCCCCTTCTGATATTGTTATACATTGAAAATACTATCGCCTCAGACCGTTTAGAATAGGACATCTGCAAATGAAGTGCTGAATAGTTTCAATTTCTCTCGTGTTACACAATGAACATTCTTCACACTGAATTGTTGAAAATCTTGATCCATTAAGTTTTATAAGATCACAACGCGCTTTAAAAATCAATGCAACATAGTTGGTGTTATTCATATTCATAAAATAATGCTCTCCTCTGGTAGGATTCAATTTTTTGTAGAAGGTTGTTGTATGGGAAGCTCTTCGTAATCGCTCTTCATTTGCTTGCATTTTAAGGGTGTTTACTATGCGATATTGCTTCATATTCCATTCTTCTAAAGTTGCATTGGCAAGCAAGTTTTCCCCAAGGTTGTTGCAAAGTTGATTTAAACTATTGGCCCAAAATATTCCTCTTTCCAATATTTTTTTGATTAATTTATATGGAAGGCGTGTTGAACAGAATTGAAAAAGGGTTCGTTTTAAATAATTTAGGTTTAACTTAAGAGTATATAAATGGCAATCATCCAAGCCAGATTCCAACATAAGGGCGTAATTGGGTGTTAAATTTGGCAGTTTTAAAGTACGTTTTAGAAAATAGCGCTGTAGAGTATCTACCTCCTCGAAATGTGTATATCCCCAAACTTGCGCTCCGTATGCTTGAATAGAATGACTTACAGCTTCGAACTAGCGATACTTGGTTTTTACAGCAATTTGGTTCTTGTTTAGAAATGATGTCCATGTTAAATTAATGCTGGATTTCGCCATGCCATTTCTGTTTGCCACATGTTTTGTAAACGTCATTTTTGGGGTTAATATTATTCATTAACTATTTCAACATCTGCCTGCTTATAGGTCCATTTTTCAGAACTAGCCAGTCGTCCTCCATTTCTAAATACCACTATTTTCGATTTTGTGAGATTAATTTCCAGATCCCAGAGATCACAATATTTGTCCAGCTTTCCTATCATTTGTTGTAAAACTTCTACTCTGTCAGCCAAGATCACAATATCGTCTGCGTACATAAGTAGCCTTATATTTAGTTCTTCTATTGAGAGACCTCCTTCTAAATACTCATGTAAATCATTAATATATAAAGAAAATAGGAGCGGGGATAATAAACATCCTTGTTTAACGCCAGATGTCGTGTAAAAGGGTTTTGAGAGCTCATGTCCTTTCCATACAGTTGATTTCGTTGTTGTATAAATGCTTTCTATAAAGTTTACCATTTTTGTTGCGATTCCAAGCGTGTGTAATTTGTATATAAGGGCCTTACGTGATATCTTGTCAAACGCTGCTTTAAAGTCCACAAAAAAAGCATATACTTTCTTTTTCTCATTTAATTTTAAATGCACGATAGCTGCCAAATTGTATATATTATCTATTGTGGAGTAACCATTTCTAAAACCTGCTTGATACTCTGTTATAATATTGTGTTGTTCTATCCATTTGTATATACGCTCGTTTAATACACCCATCATAATTTTGGCCACGCAATTCATAAACGATATACCTCTATAATTACTTGCTACATTACTATCCCCTTTCTTAAATATGGGGTAGATTACGGTCGTTGTAAACGTTGCATCAACTGTCATATTATTATATATTTTATTATAGCTTTGGGCTAATAATTCCAAAAATTCAATTGGAGCATTTTTGAAAAATTCATAAGGTATTCTATCTTCACCTGGTGCCTTGTTTATTTTGCATTTATTCAATACTTCCACAATATCCGAAGTTGTTATTTCTGAATCCAGGAAGGCATCCCTATAAAGCATAGGTGCATAACTAAAATCACTGGTTGTTTTTTCTTGGCTTAATAATTTCATAAAACATGTTCTAAACTCTGCAAAAGATACATTTTCAAACTCATTAGGCAACTGTTTTCTTATTTCTCTAACTATTTCCCACCACATCTTGCTATCTTTAACCTTATTTAGTTTTAATTCCAGTTCCCTGTAGTGTTTTATTTGGCTTTCCTTACAGACTTCCTTATAAGTTGCATTTGCTTTTAAATAATTTTGCTTATTGTTATCATTCGGTGCCATTTTGAAGATTTGTAACAGCTTGAATGAGTGTTTTCGTCCTTTTATACATTTCCAGTTAAACCATGGGCTTTTAGGGATATATGTTATTTTATCCTCATAAACTTCCTCTACTGAGATTTTAACTATACCGTTAAGTGCTGATAAATTTATATCAACATCACTTTCATTCATGTGTCGTATTGCTGTTTTAACGTTTTGTACATATTTATCTTTGTATTTATCAACCCATTTTAGTTTCGGTAAAAGTTTCTCCGATTTGCTACATGTATTTTTGATATTTAGCTCAATGGACAAACAAATTGGCAGATGATCAGACCAAGTTTTCTCTTCTACTGAAAAATTTTTAATTGTGTGAAGTACATCTTGTGAAACTGCACATATGTCATTAACGGATGATCCTACACCGCTTATAAAGGTTAAGTTGCCGCATTCATCTCCTTTAACTGCACCATTTGCCACTACCAAGCCCATATCTTCACAAAATTCCATATACTTCTTGCCCTTGCTATTTAGCTCTTTGTCTTTCGATTTTCTTCTACCCAAATAAGCTGGACATAATTTTTGCACTTCTTTATCCACAAGTTGCTGTTTTTCCCCAATTCTAACATTTAAATCGCCGATTAGCATAACATTTCCCGCACCATTTTCAGTAAGAACGTCTTCTACTAAGCCAAAATCTTCATACCAAGACACACCACGCAAATACAATGGATATAAAATAATATTTGTACCTTCTGCTGAAATATTAATTATGTCAATACCAGAGCTGTTACTAAACGTGCATTGAATTTCCGATTTTGCAATACTCTTATTTACTCCAGTATATACGAGTATATATATATATATATATATATATATATATATATATATATATTTAGCAAAAAAACAATATAAACAAAATACAAACATAAAATAAAGCAATTCTCTTTCAGTTTTGTTATACAAAATATTCTAATTAAGTAATGATTTCTTTTTGACGGTTTTGGCAATATCTAATAACATATCTGACAAATTTTGCTATACAAAAATCTGACAACCGTGTGAACTGATAAATTGTAAGGGTTTCTTACAAACGTCTGAACTGCCAATTTACATTTTGCTGACATTCACCCTTATTCTATATGGTGTCATCGACACAAAACGACATAAATTTTAACCGTTTGTAGTAAGTTTGAATTAAAATTCTCAATATTGATGACTGTTGACACTTATTTGGTATTATGTAATGACGTTTGCTGTCAATATTGCTGTGTGTTTTTTCTTTAAATAAACTTCAAAAATATTTTTTTTATTTAAAATTTTAAACAAACTATGACAGCTGTTAGAAAATATCAAATTATAAGTGAATTGATGTCGACGACGACAAAAACTGATGTTGCTTTAAAATTGATGACGATGTTGCCGACACCAAATGGAATAAGGGTGAATGTTTTGTTATCAAAACATTGCCAGACCTTAAAATATTGTCAGATCTGACAACCGTCTGTACATAGCTTTAGTGGTATTCACCCTAAACAATAATGGTGTTAAATTTTTAATTAATTCCGAAATGGTTTATATCTGAAACCATCTTGGTATAAATGCAATACTTTAAGCCATAAAAATAACACCTTAGAATTTTTTCATTAAAAGGAGTATTCCTAATAGTTTATATTTGACACCAAAACAAAAATCAGATAATTTTTCGCTCTTATTTTTATATTTTCGGTTTTACTTTAACACCTGAAAAGAATTAAATTCTCTCTGAAAATGAATTTACTCTTTAAAGTACATTTTAACTTTAAACAGCTAAATTAAGAATAAATGAATACATTTAAGTCCAATTCGATATAAAAACAACACCTAAATAAGAATTAAATTTTCTCTTCCTCTCACCAAAATCACATTTAATACCAACAAAAGTATTAAAATGAAACTTCCCAAAAACCATATGATCTAACAAGAAGAAGAGCAAAATTTATTCATGCAAGATACTGCGTAGAATACATAAAAAGACCATGTTTGTGAAAGTAAAAAGTGGTGAAAATTTTTTTTTTTTCAAAATTTCAAATCCAACCAGTGAGGACGATACTCCAAGTGGAATAATATGTTCAAGTAAGTGTTCATTTCTGGTAATTGTCACAAATTTAAATGAATTTCTTATACTTTAGTTATTAACAACTTAAAATTGGATAAAGAATTGAAATTGAAAGATCGGGACGGTGCGGATAAATCGTCATAAATCTAAATTTACTATTTTTTTGTTCTAATTTCATAGTAAAGATTATAAAATTTATTGTTTGTAAAATCCTTTTTTTTTTTGGTTAATTAAATAGCAAACACATCAAGATCTAAATCCATTAACAATTACTTCCGACACTTTTTTCCACGTTCTTATTCTCTTTAAAAATTTCCTTTACTATTTACATACATACATATGTACTTACGTATATTGTACCTACTTTATAATAGCATATTCAGTCTTTACTTTACTATAATTGTTATTGGTGACATACATCCAATTGACCCACTGACTTTGCTACATTATTGTAATACATACATACATGCAATTTTATAATTACAACAACAACAAACACAACAATAATATCAACAGCAATAGCAACAGCAATCCATTAAACCAGAAGAAATACAGAAACTGAAGGTATGAATGAATGTTTGGCTCGTTGGTTGGTTGTTTAGTTGCTGTTTGGTTGAATGAGAGTATGTAGATGAGAATATGTGCTGCTATAACGCCATGACGCCAGACGAGTACACCTTGAAATTAAATTTTGTTAGGAGCATACCTACAAATAAACAAGAAAATCTACTTTAACAATAAAACTTACAACTGGTGCTTGCACTTGTGCTACATTAACACAGTTGTTGGATGCAACATGCAACGCCACACATTTGCTTGTATATTTAACCTAAACACATAAACCTATACAGCAACACTTAAAGATAGCGAATCAAAGGAAAAATCTATTTAGCAAACAGTAGGATGAACATCAGTGGACAGACACATAAGCCCAAAAAAATTTTTCATAAGCCAGCATTTCAATTGATACCAAAACAAACCCAGAAACACAAACACATACATATACATACACGCACGCACTACGAATAATCAGTTAAACTTGACACAAAAGCACACTTTAGCTTTAGCATCGTGTATAAAACACAACACATGGCAAATGGCAACAGCAACAATAACAAAACCGAATAAAATGAAAACGCTTAAACATTACGATATATACACTCACTTACACTTTTCTTATGTTGCCTAACCGTGAACAACATCCTAATGCTACACATTTGCGCGAAAATGCTGTTTGTATTCACTACGTATGTACGTGTGGAAATGGTTTTAACTAAATTTTGTATACGGAAATCTAATAACCAACAACAATACAAAATACCAAAGTAGTCTAAAAATTTTGTAGTAACAACAACAACTACAACTTATTACCACAATTTACGTAATTCATGTTTCTATGCCGCAAAATATTCAATGTCAATGTCAATGTATAGAATTAACAGCAAAAACACACACACACATATTTAAGCAACCCAAAAAAGCGTGTGTGTTTAGCTGCAGCATCGAATGAGTTGTATAAATTTGAAAAGCACACATCCATTTAACAGAGTGCATATTTTCAATGTGTGCAGCCGCACCACAAACTGACGTAGCCCATGGGTGGTTTCTCGTTTAAAGTGTACACAACATACCAGCCGTCTAAATTTAATGACACACAGTCATTTACACATGCATTGACATAGAAACAACTATTCCGAATTATGACCAAAATAGCTTAATTCACTTAACAAAAATAAAATTACACAAGGACACAGTGGGAAAAAATCAACAAATATATGTGTCGTTCATTGTAACAGTGAATTATCTCCCTGTAATTAAATTTAGACAAAAAGTAGCCTTTTGAAAATCATTGTGTAGGAAAAAAGACAATATTTTTTTCAAAGTTTCTTTATTATTTCTTGTTCAATACAAATCAAAGTTATAATAATTTGTAGTAAATGATAATAATCAACTTAAAAAAAATTTAATAAACAGGGGTCCAATCACGCATTCGATATCGAGTAAAATGTATCGTAATTTGAGATGATGGCTTTCGACAGGGAGTCTTCTATTCATTATTCTATAGCAAAGTATCACATATATCACTAAATAAAATATTTACTGTTCAATTTTCTTCATTGTATAAAAATTCTTCGTGCACTATTTGCTGCCTAATTCATGCTATAGTTTTATATTTTTTGCATTTGGCAAACAACATGAACAAAAAATACGATTCGATAGCTATCGTATGAGATGATTTGCTTACTCGACACGTACCGAAGTATGCTACTCTTAAAAATAATGTTTTTATACCCTTCACTGTAAGTAAGAAGGGTATATATAACTTTGTCATTCCGTTTGTAATTTCTACACCCTATAAAGTATATATATTCTGGATCCTTATAAGTAGCGGAATCGATTTAGCGATGTCCGTCTATCCGTCTGTCTGTCCGTGTAGTCGTTGAAATCAACTTTCAGAAGAATCTAGACCACATACAGAAAAGTATAGCATACCAAACGGTCAGTTGTTGCTGTAACTATTGCTATTGAAATTCAGCCAGATCGGTTTATAAATGACGGAGCTATGAGTCAAAAACCGAAACTACCTCTATTTTTGACCATTTTTTTAGTGGATTTTTTGCCTATTGTCTAAACAAAGAAACGGACAAAAAAACGTGGTATGCAGTTTCTTTTGAAGTATAAGTCATAATACCTGTGTTAAAAATGAAAGCAATCGGTCCACAAATGGCCGAGGAATATCAAAAATACAACCGAAATTTTAGATTTTCATTAATTATGGCTTTGTTTTTTTGCGTTTTTTATCTAAACTGAAAAAAAGTAGTACGCAGTTTTTTCAAACATCACATTCATAGTATCGTAACCAAAACTCAGTTGGATGGGTCCATAATGGCGGAGCTATGAGACCAAAATCGCGACTATCTCTATTTTTTGACCATTTTTGGTGCGTTTTTTGCGTAATTTGTCTAAACTGTAGTTTAGACAAATTAAACGTGGAAAATAAAACGTGGTACGCAGTTTTATTAAAAATAACAGTCGTAATATCTGTGCAAAAAATTAGAAATATCGGTCCACAAATGGACCAGAAAAATCAAAAATACAACCGGCATTTCACATTTTCATTAATTTTTGTTTTGTTTTTGCTTTGATTTTTTTTGGAAATTTTTTAGCTGTCATGTGCACACAAACACGAAAAATAAAAAAGTGTATGTGTGTGTGTGGTTTTTATTGCCTTGAGTTCATTAGATCTTTCTCGATAATTAAATATTTAATTAAATATGTGTGGCTTAAAAGATTTTAAAAAAATTTGCAAAATCAAATGAAAAATTTTTTTGTTTTTCTATTTAATATCTTTCTTAGAATTTATTTTTTTTAATAATTTAAAAAGTTAGTGCCTGCAGACATTTTATTGCTTGTTTCTTAGAACTCGTTATTTTTAGTCGTTTAAAAGTTTATTTTTTATAGATATTTCGCTCCAATAATAAATAAATAAATTTTTCATATTTAATATGACTTCAAGCTTAATAAACAAGTGTTTCAGTTACATAATTTTTTCAAGTGAGTGAATATAAATGTGGTTAGTTAAATATGTTTTCACGTAATTCTTATGTTTTTTAGTATTTGTAAATATCTTTTCAGTATTTTTGACATACTAAGATACAAATGTGCATAAATACGTTGATTTCTCTAATAGATTGCAAACGAACCATAGAATATTAAGGGTTATTACATATATCATTTTAAAGAAGAGGTCGTCTAGATTTGTAATCTATTGCCCAAGTACTCCGAAAGAACTTTTCATTATTTGTAAAAAATTTTTGAAGTTCGCTTATTCCTCAGTACCCTTCTTCTTAGGGATTTTTACCATTACCCACTTTGCTGAGGTACCATTCCCGATTTTGGCCAGGAATTGAATTGCCAAAATCAAAATGGAATTTAATCTGTAGGCTCTAAGCTTTCTGGAAGTGTTTTAACATTTTCTGAAAAATTCGTAGTTTTTATTTTATGATGCAAAACGAAAAGTGCCAAAATCCTTGAGAACAACACTACTGGAATTTAAATATCCAAAGTAATATTTGGTTGGTAGGTTACAAATGTAGATAATAATATTTAATGACGTAAGACGTATTTGATAAATAAGCCATTAATACTGAAAATATATTTACAAATACTAAAAAACATAATGTGGTACGTTAAAGCATATTTAACGCGGCATATTTATCTTCACTCATTTAGTTTTTTTATGGTTGTGATATTATAGAAGGATGTGGAAAGTGAAAAGTATTAATATTTCGCTAACACAGTTAAGGGTATATAAGACTCGGCACGGCCGAACTTAACTTGTTTTTTTATTATTACTCGCTATCTAATGCGGTGATTAGACCCCAGGTTTTTGCTCAAGCACAGTAACTGTATGAAATAAAGTACACGGAGCCCAAAATCGAGTTGTAATATCAACAAAGTGTGTGGCCACTTTGACACCATACCGTTATATATTTTATTGGCAAGGAGTGTTTTCAATTTGTTCACAAGCGTGAACAAATCGACAACTTTTGATATTCAACTAAAAAAAATATATGATTTTACTTGTTTAACATCAAACATTATAAACTTGTTAACGAACGTTGACAACAATTAGTTGTCAAACTTCTGACTTATTAGTAAACGTTGTCAAATTGAAAACGCAACAAGCGTATGGTATCTGGTGTCATTTCGAAACCAGTATGGTGTAAATTGGACATCATTCTGTCGTTGTCTATAATGCATTATTAAAAAGACACCATGCATTGTCAAGGTGAGCACAAACGTGGTTGACACCGGTTGTGGCCATTTTGACAACGGACGGTGTAATTTTTTCTCTGGGTGTATATAAAACCAAATCTGCTAGAAAAAAAACCACGAAAATAATTTCGTAATCAGCACATTTTAATTAATCGAAAACAAACAATACAAACACTCTACAAATTTTTTGCAGTGTTGACCAGTGTAATCTTATAATAATTTGATATCAAATATAATATATTTATAATTAAATCTGTTATTGCTTCCTAAGCAAAACAACTTCCGATATGACCGTAATTGATTATTGTCGTATTTTTCAGTGTACCCAAGAAGGGTACATGTAAATCAAATATACTGTATATACTCGGATTAGATTTGGCGGTGTCGATTTCTCCGTCTGCCAATTTTTTTGAATTCCATGCACAATACTCGTATATCAGTTGTTGAAGTCGTCTAGTTACGTGTTTTCTGATTTTGATCCTAAATACGATAGAGTATAGGTACAATAGAGTTTCCAAAAGAGGAGATTTTAATAGTCAAAAGTAAACATATTTCGCAGTACTCTTTTATACATCATAATTTATGTGAAATTAATTTACGATCGTTCCCCCAACACTCTTAAAATCTAAATAAACGAATTTAAATTTTTTACTCCACAGTGCATTGCTCGTAAAACCATATTGGTATTTAACCACAAAATGTTTTAATATAAAAAATTGCCACTTCTTTACCGCACTTTCCGTACACATGTTCACTGTGTGTTTCCAGTATTTGAATGTTGTAAGAGTATTTCGGTATGAAAAGTTCAAATAACCGATTTGAAGGTCATCATGGTAGGCAAAACATATTTACACACAACGGAATAAAATTTATTCTCTGATAGTTTTGGAATGATGCCAAAATGTTCACTTGTGATCAACAGGCCAAAGAAGATATAATAGAGAAAGAAAAATAATATTTTGAAAATTTTTTAGTGGACATTTTCCTTTGCCACAATACCCTACGACGGTTTTGATAAACATTTTTTCTTTTTTTTACAAAATATTGCTGGGAAAAAAATTTGCAATTTTTCTACTATCGAATAGAAAGGAGCTACTTCATAAGCGCTGTTTTAAAAATACAGCTTCAATCCAAGATTTTTACCGTTTGGTGACTTTATAGGTATAAAATTATCTCTTTAATAATGCGTTTAGAATAGTTCAGTTATGTATCACAAAATACTCGTATTAATGTTCTCCTCTAAAGCACCATCTACATATTTCGTACGAAATAGAAAAGCTTGGTCGAATCTGTATACTTAAATAGTTAACCCAGCGACGTGTCGTTTTTCCAATAGAGCTACTAAAAATCATTTAATCTAAAACATTTGGAGAAATACTTTGTAGTATTGAAGAGCAAATGAACACTTCTTGCTGCTGCTACTCTACGCAAAATACCCAATAAATTTGCTTAGAATTTCTAAGATACACAATTACTAGATGATTCACGATGAAAGAAAGACCAAACTAAAAAGGCAATGAGAATATGAATTAGGAATTCTGTGCTCCTGCAACAGTTTTGTTTAATGAATTTGTGTACAGTAACTACAAAAATCGTTGTGCAGCTTTGTGTAACAAAAATTTCAATGTCAACACGTACTCGTACGTACAATTAAGTATAAACAAATATATTGTTGCAGAATCAAGTGCATTCAGTACTGGATTATTTACAAAATCGTGGCACGTCATGTAATGAAACGTAATTTATGTACTTTTCAACAATTTGGTGTGCTGCTGTTGTAATTATTGCTGTAATTACTTAAAATTGCGTTACTCAAATACTGCTGCTGTTTATAAAGTACTCTACCACACTTTCTCAAGTGTGTATCCATAGGGAAGCAAATAGGAAAACACCACCTCTTCCCCCAAATATAATAAATTTAAATTTTCATCAATAAACATTTTGTTTGAACATTTTTTTGTCCAAAGGTTTATTTATGATGCATTAAAAACTTTAAAACATTAATGGCATGTGACTCAAAAATTTTAGACGTTTGAGTAGAATTTTTTTTTTACGCTTATGTAACCAATGTGTCAAAAGATTTAGAATTAAAACGTAAGAGCAGACGTTTACCTTTCATTTTTTCGTTTTTATAACTCATTTACAAATGTCATTTAAATAAAAACCACCCAAGCAGAAAAAAGTTATTGTTTCTACACAAGGGATTGTTTTCTATTCAAATTTTATTGAAATATAAATATAAAGAATAAAATATTTATAAAGTAAATAATAATAAAAAGAGAAAAACAAATAAAAAAATTTATAAAGAAAAATAATTTTATGCAAAATGAATTTCATCAAAAAAAAAGTGGTAAGTATATAATTTTTATAGCCTATTTTTATTTATCTGAATATGGTTTTTAATTTATTTATTTTAATTTAGTTTAAAAAAAACAAAACATCTTCAGTTTAAGACACTGGTGAGCGAAATGGAAGAATTTCCACAACTGGCCACAGGCGCTCTCTCATTGGGGTTAAATAAAAGTATTGATGGGAACATTTTTAATTTACGTATTTATATTTCTTTATTTATGTTAATAATAAAATAAAAAAAAAAAACCAAATAAATAAAATTTTACTTTCACAATTAAAATTTATATTGTTCAACATAAACAAAGAACAGCTGGTTTTATTACGTTATAAAAGGGCTGCCATCTTTTTGGCCCAGTTATTAACATTTTACATATGAAAAATAAATAAAAATTTAATTTTTATCAGCATGGCAATACTTAAAATTTATCTGTAATAAATTATAACGTAAGAGCGTAAGAGCCAGATGAGCCGCTTATAAAAACTCAATTTGTTACGTACTCGTCTGGGTGCCACTCGCTTGGCTGACTTACTGCATGGGTTATAGAAACATGCATTAAATTTTTAGAGATTTTTGTTACGGGTGGCCCAAATGAGACCTAGTGAGCATATTGTAGTCGTTGTTGGGGGTCTTGCGGTAGAAGCTGTTGCACCATTTGAACTTTGTATGGATACATCTTAAGATCCAGCCTTAAAATTCTCTGTAATGTTGTTCTGGGTATACCCAATTGGCTGGAACGGCGACGAGTTGAGACAGATGGATCATTTGCAACACTCTGCTGCACAGCTTCCACGTTGTCTTCAGTATAAATATTTATGAACACCTCTTCCTGGACGGTCGGCAACTGAACCCAGTTGCTCAAAATGGCGAACTAAACTTGTAATCATGGAAGATGTGGGCGCTGATCTTACGTTAAAAAAAAGCGGCGATAATTTCGCTGCGTCAGAACAATTGATCGTTCAGAAGAATAATAAAAATCGATAATTTTAATGCGTTGTTGTGGACCGTACGTATTCATTTTAAATTTCCAAGAGTTCAGTTATAATCTGCAAAAAGAAAAAATAAATTATGTTAAAAAATAAAAAAGTTATTTGTGTTTCACATCAGCTTGTCTTATTTGGGCCACCCTGTAGTACTCGTAGTTTTATTGAAATTTATTACTTAATATCTATATTGGAAATGAAAATAATTTGAAATTCTGATACAGTAACTGTAAGAGATAATTGTTTTATTTATTTAGAAACGTTAGTAAGTCACCTCAGTACTATGAAATTTCAATTTAAGAAGATCCTGTAGGATATATCCTTCAAATATTGTAATTCAACGACTTTTTGACTTTTTCCGTTGCAAAAATCATAACTTTTGAAGTAATGAAGATATATTACAAATTTAGAAAGGCATTGAAAGAAAATGTGTATCACGTAAGTTTCTATAACCAAAAGGTGTCCCAAAAATCAAATTTAAAAAAATATATATTTTTTAAAATTTTATATATTTAACTTATATTAGATTTTTTATTTGTATCAAAAATCAATATTTTTTAAATATTTTCAACACTAGAAACTTAGCTATTAGTACTTTTTAGTTTTAATATAAAACTGTACTTTCTTCCCTTTTGATGGCGGTAATACATTTTCAGTATACTACTCGTTAATTCTTTATCAGGGTACGGATTGCACTCGAATTAAACTCGGCTCTGAGCAAGCTCTATTTGCTTAGCTCGCTTGGAGATGCATGAAACAGTATACATTAAGGTGAAATTGGAATAAACTGTTGCCTAAAGGATAAACATAAGACACAAAATGCCGATAAGCCAAAAATTACTATCACGTAATCTTGTTCTTGAGTTTTGTTCTATTTCTTTGATTGATTTTGGGAAATGCAGTCAATTAAAGACTTTAGCTATTTGATAGTAATCTCATTAATGCAAATTAAAGTTTTACTCAGACAGACGACAGTTTCTGCCTTTAGTAAGCAGCTGCTTGTATTCCCTAAAACAAAAATTACTCTATAGTATGTGTCAAATAAACACGAAGAAATTCAATGCAGATCACTTCATACCCTGGCGCGCACATAATATCAACAAATGTTGACAGATATGAAGCCAAAACGAGGAGAGCAAAAAATATACAGAGGACTTAAATGCTGTAATTACTATTTCTTTGTAAGCAACCATTTTGCGAAATAATATTTTCGGTGGCACGTTTCACCCAAAATTCTAAGGGAATCCGCGTATCTCTTTCGGACCACACTTCTTGCTCTTGGAAATCTAAAATGTTAGAAAATGCGTTGTAAGTGTAATAATTTTAAGAACAATTAAAGTAACTCACCTTTGTTGACTATGAATCCATTTTAATTTAACAAATACAAAACAGTTTGACAACAACTGGTTGAACTCCGGCTTTGTTGTCATATTGAAAAATCTAAATTCAGTTTGATTCCATGCATTTACGTCAAAATTGGAATGGAGATAATTCACAAATTAATTTGAATTAAGACTGTTAATGCAAATTAACGTCGTTGTCTGTCTACTAAGCCAGGCGTGCATTCTGGCTACAAATTACAAAAAGATCGATAGTCACTGATGTATGAAAATCATTTAGATTTCAAAAGACAGGTTGTATGACTGAACAATTGGAGTTATCGTGTCTAGTTCTTCTCTATGAAAATATCCTGACTTGCTCTGAATTCTCTTATGATAAATTTTAGCAAACATATTGAAAAATGTAATTGTACATTAATTAATTTCTAATATATATACATACATGCGAGTACATAATTATTGAAATTTTATTCATTTAATTTTGTCGGTTAATTGAAACCGCCTACCCCAATCACTTTCTTTCTATTCATCTGGTAGCCATGAGAGTAAGATGAGTAAATTGAATGAGTTCTTTAACCCAACATTTCGTTTACTTTTTGTCTTTGTAAAATGTGCATAATATGAATTATGTGAACATGTTCAAAAGATGAAATTCGTGTATATGGCATTTAAGAACCGCACTTGAAAAGTACTCGAAATGCAAAAGAAAAACTGACACCTAAAAGTAACTCTTAAACATATTTTTATGCAAAAAAAAAAGGAAAACATTTTTAATAGAACTTAGCACATACTCAGACAAACCATTACTGTATAAATAGTCGTACGTAAATATAAAACAAAGTGTTCATGCTCCATAAGCCACTCAAGTGAAGTGAAAGAAAAGAAACAACAAACAAAAATTGTAATTTTTTTTTTCAAAAAACCAAAAAATAAACTGAAAAAAAACATTAAAAAAAATTATTAACAAAATAGGTACAAAAAAAAAACTAAACCCAGTATGGAATATTAAAAGTAACTATATGTTCGTAAAAAAAATGAAATAAATAAAAAGTAGAGAACCAAGCCAAACTTAAGCAGGCGCACCCACACCAAATTTGTCATCATTGTAAGCATACAACAGCAACTGCAACAACACAGTAGTAGTCGTCAAGTCAAGTTGTAGCATTTGAAGCAGACACAAACGGACAAATAGCAGACGGACACATAAATAAACGGACGGACATGAAGACTAACAGAAAAAAACAAAAAAACAAATATTAAATATAAACACATATACATACATACATATAAAAACAAAGTAATAAGAAAATTTTATAGAGGAGAAATGCAAAATTATGTACAACAAACATTTTTGTGAACACTTTCGTTACAACATTTTTGTCGTAACAAAAAAATTACAAACTTCATATGTGACGTGAGCGAGTGAGTCTTCAATCGGGGTTAATGTCCTCCAAAACATTTTGTAACACAAATGCAAACAAAGCAAACAAAACACTCCGTAGAAAAATTTTTTTAAACAAAAATAATGAAAAACGCATGCTTTGCTCAAAGTGACAAAGAGAGAAACGATATTTTGTGCGACATGTGGGGGCGAAAATTGTCAAAAGAGTATTTAATAACAAATTAAAAAGGAGAAATGTCACAGCTAAGAAAATTCTATTAAAAAAACCATCCCACAGTTTTATATATGTACGTATGTATTATACGAGTACATGTGTAGCTGCTGCCCCGTAAACGTTTTATTTAATAGAAAAACATAAAATATCTTCACATATTGTAAAGAAAACTTTTTCTTGTGTATAGAATAGATAGTTAAATCGTTATTCTCATTGAAGAAATTGGTTACTATGTTTTTGGAGAAAAGGAAGAAATGCCGCTTCCCTAAAAAAACTGGCTTCAAGCAATACGTAAAATTATTTTAAAAAAAGTACTTAAGGGTAAAGGTGTATTAAGTATAGAAAATATGCTGACTCTGGACCTATCCCAAGACTGGTGCTTTGGTGATAGTCAAAGCTCTAACGTGTAAGAAAATGGTCAACGATTAAAAAATTTGAAAGTAAATGTTGTATATTTTGATCAAGGAAGAGGAAAAATTGAAATTTCTTTATTATCAGAATGTATCAATTGACACTTTATTAAAATTTGGCAATTTATTGATTGAAAACATTCATGAAATAAGTTCAACACCGTACGGATACCGAGTGAAAGAAGGAAATAAAGACATACATAAATATGAAAGTCTGCAACTTTTCATCCTTAACTTAATGTTTTCTTTTATATTGTATTTGCTTTCAAAATTATTTTGAATGAGTCATTTTTAATTATATTTTAAAGCGTCACAGCACTCTACAAGAATTAGAGAGTATGTATTAAGCAATGAAGCCATAAAATAACTTAGAACAAGTTGCAACAATAACGGCGACTCCACACAACCACTTGACACTTCCGTGGCATATTCAAAGCTGTTGTAAATATTTCTATGTATTAGGGCGGTCCATCATTAACAAAATATGTTAAAGAAACAAATAGTGAAATTAAATAACAAATACATATAATAAAATTAATAATAAATGAAAAATAGCAAATATGCAGTGAGCTGTAGTTGATTGCAAGGGCACCAACTGCAAGTCATATGAAATAGATTTTTTTTAGCAACAGTCATTATTTCGCAGAAGATTTTGTGGTCGAGAAAAAATTAATTAATGCATCAGACTGGCCAATAAGACAAAACTCATAATTAGAATTAGAATTTTAGCGGGAGTGAGTCAGACCTTTCACATTTGGCAGGTGACTTGCGCAAGTAGGTTAGGTTAGGTTAAACAGGTCGCCCGAAAGAAAGAAAACAAGAGCTGGGCTCGCTTGGGTCCTCTGAGGGATAGTAACAGAAGAGTGAAGGGGAGGAAAGAAGATAGAGAAAGAAAGTGAGTGAGTCCGTCACAAAAACCAACCGCTGCTTCTAATGAAGCCATATAGCATGTCGACACTTGCATTCGACAGCGCAGTGAGACCCTCCAGACGCCGCTCACCGAAGTGGATCATGCGCCGCTCTTCCAGGGCCGGACACTGGCAGAGAAGGTGTTTCACAGTTTCCTCCTCCTCCTCGTCCTGACAACTTCTACAACACAATCCCATTCTCCTAGCATGGTTGCCAAAATTGCAGTGTCCCGTTACTACAGCCACCACATTTATCAATCGGAGCCTCAACAAATCCCTACTGCGACTGCTATCCAGCCTAGGCCAGATCATCCTCGCTGTATTACACGTCCATTCGTCACTCCATCTGGACTGTGCCTTTCGCAAGAATATGCTATCGATCTCTTTTTTACAGACCGATAGAGGGATGCCACAGGGCGCATTAGCATCTTGCTCTGGCAGCCTCGACCCTTCCCTCGCCAGGTTATCTGCACTGCAGTTCCCCATTGAAGCCCCATGTCCACGCACCAAAATGAGGGATCGCCGAATGCTCTGCCATTCTATTTAAGGATGTGCGGCATTTTTGGACCAGTTGGGATGTCGAATAGACACCCGCTAAGGACCTGATTGCAGTCCGACTGTCGGTGTAAATGCGAATATTCCTGCCAAATACTCCATGATACCACAGCCAGTCTGCTGCATACCTTATAGCCATCACTTCAGCTTGTAGAGTGCTGCATTGATTAGGGAGTCTGAAGGATGTACTAGTCCCAGACTCCTCAATATAGACGCCACCTCTAACTCCAGAACTAGAACAGCCATCGGTAAAGACATCCAGATCTTTTCCTATAGGAGAAGATCCCATTGAGATTCCCGTTTCGTCCAAAACCGTGAATCTGAAGTTCCTCTGTAGGAATGGACTTGGAGTGACATAGTCAATGAGGTTGGGAATATCCCCTCAAGTACCAATTATCCCCGAATGTCTTCATGATCTATTGTTCCACTTCCGCGCCGCATACAATCGCACGGATGCAAATAGTGTCAATTTCTCAGCTTGTAGATCAACTGGCAGCCAATTTAGCATCGTAAAGAGTGCCTTATTGAGCGTTGATCTCATGGCTCCTGTAATCAAGGTGGCCATGCATCTGAAAATCCTCTCAAATCGGATCGGTTCGTAGTCGTGTTCAGTGCTTTAAAAGATGGGCTGAATCACCATCTTGAATAGCCAGTGAACGTTGCGAGGATTTAAGCTCCATTTCGTCCCTACGGCTATCCTGCAGGCGTATATCGCCGCATTTGCCTTCGAGGCCCTTGCTTCCACATTCTCCTTCCATGAGAGTTTCCTATCCGGAATCACTCCCAGGTATTTTGCACTGGCAGAAAGGCTCAATTACGAGCCGTTTAGCCTTGGCAATCTGAATGCAGGAACCTTGTATTTCCCCGTGAATAATACAAGGTCTGTCTTTGTCGGATTGACGTTTAGTCCCACTGACTAACTCCAGTTAGTGATGATTCTAAGCGTCGTCTCCATTCTCAGGGATAATGTTTCCCTGAGTAGGTATTTAATATTTTTTATTTCCTTTTGAGCTTGCCCAGCCGTTCATATTAAAAAATTTAATTTCTCTCTTTGTCATTTTCATTTGCTTTAAATTTTAAATTTTCTTTAAATTTCTTATATGTTACTTCACTCACTCATTCACAAAACGTAACTGAATGTCGTAAGCACACACACACAAAGAATTAAAGGACAAATCGAATTGCCGAGTACGGACAAGTGTGTACTGAAAAAGTAAACATTATTTTCTCCCCAACCTGATGTTACAAATCCTCCCAAGTCTAGTATTCACTAAGAATTCAAAGACTTCGTTGAATGATTAGTTCGCCGTGTCAGAGTTGTATATATGTAGTTATGCCCTATGTAACTCAAGAGGGTCCAAATTATAATATTACAGTCACACAATGTGAGTTCTGCTGTCTCCTCGTCGTCGTTACATAACCTGTCAGTCACCAGGACATTTTTATACTAAAAAATTTCAAAAGGATGATGTTTTTAATTAGATTGTATGCATTATTCGAAAAACAAATAACATTGAAAAATAATTATACACAAAACCTTGATCATGAAGAATTTAACAATCTGGCGAATGATGACTTATAGTAAAACGTTTGCTTAAAAGTCGAAGAATCTAATATTTCTAAGAAAAGAATGAATGGGACATTCAGCTGCGCATTCAACTATAAGAACAGAGTACGATGTGTTGTGTCACACAATTTTTCAATTAATAGACAATAAAATCATTTGGAATTGAATCATAATATTAATTGTAGTGAAAAAAGTAAAAAAAACTCTTGCAAACTTCTCGAATATTTTTGCAACTTATAGCCCTAACTTATGAATACTACATAATGTTTTCATCATCATGGGCTATAATCACACCGCTACTGTTAAGATTTATTGTGCAGATATGCCATAACGTCTTGTAATATTCATAATTTTTAGTCGTAATGTTTTGAGAAAATGTGATTTTGTCGTTTTGTGAACTATACTCAAATTGAATTTTATTTATATAGAAGATGTTCTTTTTCTACCAAGCAGATATCTCTGACTAATGATAAATATACTCGTATAATTTAATTCATAAAACAAAAGTTGGGTTTTTATCATTTTCCTTGTATTTTGTACTTTTTTTCTTTTATTCCTTAATAAAAATTAAAGCAAAAGTTAGGCGAATAGGCCGAGTTGTTCTCGAGTTTTGCGTTAAGCAAAAAAATTTTCGATTTATTTGTATAACAAATAAATTATTAGAATTCATAAGTTCTGCGACGACTAAACGTGAATGCAGTTTCCCTCATTTCCCACCAAAAAAGTTATGTAGGCATTTTACTTAAGATTTTAATTAGGTCTATATCCTAAAAAATATTTATTATTAGAATACTATGAAAAATAATACATTTTCAGATCAACATTTATTAAACAAAATTAAAGTAGTATGCGTATGTCAATTTCTGATCACTTTTTCAGTAAAAATCAATAAGCACCGCGGACATTCTACACCAGAAAGCTGGTAATAAGTGGCTTGTCAAGCTGTTGGTCATCTCAGAAACAGATTTAGCTGTTTTTAAGTAAAAACAATTTTCCTCTTTTGAGTGCCAACTATTTTTACATCAATTAAAATTGAATTTTCCTAGAAGTTGATATATTGGGTAATTTAAGCTTGCCCAGTACAGCATCTTGTTTTGAAGTCAACAGGCGAATTTCTTTAAAAAATTTTAAGTAAAAACGATATGTCGACAACAAGATTACCTTATTGGACTATTGTAAAATATTTATAATGAGTTTTGAAAATATTACAAATTTAAATTTTAGTGAACTGTTGATTGTATTTAAAATTATTTTGCTTGTGGATTTTTTGACAGGTCTGAAAGATTTTCTGATTTTATGAAGAGTTTCATAAAAGAATAGTTTTTGTTCGACCAGAGTTGCTATTTTGTGGTTGATATAATAAGAAAAAAGCAATAATGCAGTACTTTGCATCTTTTTTATAGTTGGAAAAATATGTTTGATTTTCTTGCCATAAATTCGTACGATTGTACGAACATCATCAGAGTAATACCAATTTGAGAAGAGCAAAAAAGTTAAACGGCCAACTATTCTTTTAAATTTGAGTTACTTTAAGATGGGTAATGCCCTCTGTTTGAACTTGAAAGTTGAAGTGTTGATTTTAGCAGGCGGATGGCTCAAGAATGTGTAAAAAATTATTTAATATTCTGTTTACACAAAATTTATTTAGTTGTAATGTTTTATTAAATTTTTATTTTGACTGAAAATGTTATAACGTTACATATTTAAAAAAAGAAACATTTTTATAAATACGAGTAAGTAACTATTATTAAATACATAAATACATACTACAACCTACTAAATCATATGTCTGTATCATTTTATATATAAGTATTCCCCTTTTCTTTACATTCGGGACTACTCTTGCTACTCTGGTCTGAGTTGCATGTTTAATTTGTGTATCTTTAATTTCTTCTTTTTTTGTTGCAATTTTGAAGCTGCATTTAGAGAGACTTTAGCTCATTACATTTATTGATGCTGCATTTTAATTTTGTTTGTTTGTTTCTACGCAGCGACTGTCTGTTAAACTCATACCAAAAATTCACGAAAAAAAAAAGAAAACAAAAAAACAAAGCACAAAATAAAACAGAGAATCATTAAAATCCCTATAGTCAAAAATTGTTGAGTACGTGCAAGGAAATAAACTCAACAACATTGTCAAAAGCGGTAACAGCAGCAAAAAAAAAAAAAAAAACATCACACAAACACACATACCAATTCCTGTATTAATAGTCAGGCCTGTAGAAAGCTAGTCATTCTTTTTAGATATTTAGTACAGACTTGAGAGTTAAGCAAATGTTTCCTGTGTTAAGTACTCATGCAGTAACAACTCGTTTTTATTATTTAATATTTTTATTTAATTTTTTTTTTTTTGCCTTCCTAATACAGCTACTCAACTTGACGACATCATATCACAAATTTGACACCTTTTCCCTGCAGCAAAAATGCAAACAACAAGCCATATGTTTACAGTGGTCATAAAAATTTCTAGTTATGGGATTTTAACAACATTAAACAATTGCAGTGAAAAATTGGAAAGAATTAAGAATATGAAATTTAAATGTAAAGTACATGAATATATGATAATTTAATTTCCATGGTTACAACTTAGCAACATTTATCTTTATGTCATATTACAACTTTCTAATAAGTTAAATTTTATTTTATTTGTTTTGTCGTACCCACTCCTTTGGGAACAACAAACTTTTCTGCAACATAAAACACAGACAACAATGAAGCGCTTATACATATGTAGCTCACATTAAAATTGTGTTTTGCTTATCGTATATCAGATTGGCTAAGCTATAGTTGTAATAATCAAAAATCATTTATCCTTACGATAACACCCTGCCATTAGTTATTGCTTAGTTATAATAAATATAAAATATGAATATAAATCATTGAATGTATTGGGCGTCTGTTTATACTAACCAAAAAAAATTTGTTGGAAAATTTTCACAAGAGGTGGTTCAAAAATTGTTCAAAAATATACCCTTTTTAAACTAGTTAGATGTATGTGTTACAATATCTATTAAAAAAAGTACCTAAAGCCCTTTACCCATTACACTGGCATATATATATATATATATATATATATATATATATATATATATATATATATATATCACTACGTAGCACCAAATAGCAGCGTTATACTGAGTCGCATTGAAAATTTAATATTTTTAACGGACAGTTGCTTTTTTTGAGTTTACAATTGTTCCATATTATTCATTCCTGTGTTATTTGAAATTATTTAATTTGTAGTTAGATTGTCTGAAATTTCACGCCGAGAGTAATTTACAAACGCAGCGATGATGAACATGGCCATCAAGCTGAAAAGAGTCCGTGATTGAATCTGAAGGATTCGTCAAACAATATCGCGGAAATTGAAAGCGAACTTTAATATCGCTAACAGTGAAAATTTAGATATTTCCAATAAGTTTGACAAGCTTAAAAACGTTACATACAGTTTGGCATTTTTGTGGAGCACTTATCGATCGACGAGATAATGGTTCCTTACTTTGGCCGCCATTTAGCTTTACTTTGCTCGAACAAAGGCTACATGTTTCAGTTTATCCTATATTCGGTGCTTCTTGCAATTACTATAAGGTTTTGGGAACCATCATAATGAAAATATTATCACATTGTGAGCATCCAATGCAGCACACCGTCCACTTTGATAAGTTTTTTTACCTTCTATTATTTGATATATTTGCAGAAAGAATAAGGCTTCTGCGTAACAAGCACTGTTCGACCCAAATGTGTTACTGAGAAAACAGCATTGGAAAAGCACGATATCGACTATGCATATGATATACGAAATGACGTTATGGTGGTTCGTTGGATGGATATTCTATAATAGTTACTATCGCAACTAATTACGACATAATCGACCCATGGTAGCACTTCAACGATATAGCAAGAAGAAGGAGAAAAATGTTGGTGTTCAATAGCCTCTCGTCTTCATTAACTACAATAGGTGGTATGGATTTACACGCCAATGGGGTCACCAATTACCTTATTGGTATTAATGACAAAAAGTGGTCCTCTGAGTCCAATGTTTGGATAGCGCTGTTTTTAATGCTTCGAAACTTCATTGCTTTCTAGCAGCTTTAAAAAATGCGAAATCTATGTCACAGCTTGACGTCAAAAACACAGCTTGACGAAATCGAATCTTCGTCCAGTGAGGATATAAGCAACGAAAACTTCCTAGTGTACATGGCTTGCACGTTCTTTTGAAAGGCTCTAACCGTCGTTATTGCATTGTGTGCACATTATCTACACTTAAACATCCATCTACACTTAAACAATTGCTTCAAATTGTTTCACGAAGATAAACAATTTTATTTAAAACGACGCATTTTGTACACACTGTACTTTACGTTCAACTAAAGGGTGGCTAAATTGTAAGGGCCGATGTTGATTTTGAATAAAACACAAATTATTTAGGAAATTATTGTCATTGCTTTTTATTATGATAATAGGGTATGGTTCAATTATGTATGTAACAATATATCGGCCAAATGGTTGCCGCGACTTAGCCAGTAACTGCCTGACCGGCCTCATTTTGGAAAAAAACAGCCCAATGATGCCCCCATCCCATAAACCGTACCAAACAGTCACTTTTTGTGGGTGCATTGGTTTTTCCCCCAATAATGTACACTCACAGAAAAATATAATAATTTTTTTTAAAACAAAACTGAAAAACAAAAAAAAACGAAAAACAGTTTGTTATGTTTAAATTCAGTGATCGGTTCAATTTAATAGAAATGAAACTTTTTGATGTGTTATCCAATCAATTACAACCACAAGCATTACATCATTTGAGACTAATTCATATTAAAGTTAATTATTCACACTTAATTTAACACGAAAATATGTGACGTTTGTCGTTAACAATCAGAAAACAATTACCTGTTGCATTTGTGACTCAATTCGATATCGATCGAAATTTCCCTTTGAATTGTATTGTATTATATTGATAGCTTACTATTATTACTAATATTAATATACCTCAATCGATTGAGCTTTTATATGAAATATACTCGTACTATAATTAACCTTGAAGAAGTAAATACTTGTTGATAAAATTTATTTTATTTATTTGTGATCTAACCTGTATGAACTTTTTATGTATTAAAGTTATACAAGTACTTTCCCTTTTTTTTCGACCCACTGTTGATCATAATTTTAAGCATAATTCTTTTTTTTATCAAAAATAAAACTTAAAGTTTTTATTTTGTTTGTTTATTTTTTAACATAAAAAAGTATTTCCCTTTTGGTTCCTGCCAAGTTTATGTTTTTTTTCATTATTATTTTTTCTTTAAATGTCTGTACGAATGAATGAGTGAATGGTTGGCTGGCTGGATGGATGGATGAATGGATGGATGTATAAATGTATGGGATGCATGATTCGTACTTGGAGTCTATGAGCATGTCATACAATCTTCAAAATACTCAAGCACACACTGCTTATGTGCTTGTATGTATTTTTATATACAAGTACAATCACTCTGTTACTTAGTTATACCACGTCATATGTTTATGTGAGAAAACACATGTTTAGTACATTTTACATTTATGTACTTCCAAAGACCAAAAAAAAAAAACTTTTTTCTGACTCCGTCTTTCTTTTTATAATTTTTATTCATACCACATGCTCTCAACATATACAAGTGCGCTTGGAAGGGAGGAAAGTAAGTACTAAGTACGAGTTTAAAGTTAGTTGTGGCTATAGTCGCTCTGTCGTTGTACCTGACCTAGACTAAAGTTTATTATATTGACTAATCATATTCTTAAATTTATCATGCTTTTATTGTACTCTAGCAACATGTCAAAATTATGTTGGGCTGTACATATACCAGAAAAATAATATCGTTATTATTATACTTTTATTGTTGTTGTTCATTTTCCCAGGAGATAAAAAAAAGCTAAATTGTCTTAAAAAAAAGCTAGACAACGCTTAATCAAGCGCAAGAAAAAGCTAGAAAAAAGTTAAAAATATTACAGACTAAGACTTCCTTGACTTTTTATTTATTATAAACATAAAATAAAAACAAGTTAAGTTCGGCTGTGCCGAGTCTTATATATCCCTCACTGTGTTAGCCAAATATTCATATTTTTCATATTCCACATTATTATACTGCAAGCGATCAACTCGTAAAAAACAAATTTGTATGTAAAAAGCTCAATATTTTGATGTTTGCTGTTAACGTAAAAATTTTTCTGAAAATTTTGCAGATCATTTTTACTTATCGAATGATATAAATGCATTTTTCTCCTGGTGTGATCTTTATTTAATGAAATTGAATCACAAAAAGTGTATATATATGTGCTTCTACCGTGGTTTAAGTATTAACTATGCTTTAAATGGCCATCAGCTTGATAAATTAACTATTATTTCTGATTTTGGAATTTTACCTGATGTGAAATTAAATTTTACACAGCATATTTCTACAGCTATTAATAAAGTACGTAGTCTAAGGAGTGGCTAGGAATTTTTTGACCCGTATATAACTAAACAATTGCTCACATCTTTAGTAAGACCTATTTTTGAATATGCCTCAATAATTTTGGATCCGACATATATGGTTCATGTCAATAATATTGCATCTATTCAAAAACAGTTTTTGTTATTTTCCCTACGTCGCTTACATTGAGATCCATTAAGCTTGCCACTTATGCCAGTAGACTTGCTCTCATTAAACTGTTTGCTTTAAAAAGAATGATGTTAAATGTTACTTTTGTTTTAAATTTGTTAAAGGAAAATAATTTTTTGATTAGTACTATCTTTTTCAATGTTCCTTCACGATTTACACGTCATTATAACCCATAGGGAATTTGGTATTTCACCTGATCTGGTGGTAGATAAAGTGTGTATGCGAACATGCAGTAGAGTAGCCGAGCACCGGTGCAATTCAGGCTACTGCTGCAACTTTGACGAACCGGCAAATACCATTGATATAATTTTGATTATTTATTGGTTTTGTTTGGGAATGGGCTGACAGCTGTGGCATCGCGTAGAAACGGCTCTCAGGCTAATGTCGTAGCTGCCTTCCGTCCCGGTAAAACCTTGGCAAGGATTTCTAGAATGCTCTAAATTACGTTCCCGTTAAGTTGGCCGTGCAGGTTTAATTGATACGACATCCTAATTAACGCCCGACCTGGCTCTGAATACAAGCGCCTATAAGGTCTTGTGTCAACCTTTGCGAGGACCTCACTGCATGCAAATTGACCTTCGGGGTCATCATAAGGATAACTGCACTACGGATTTAGATAACGACTTCAAGTTGGAACCCATATAGAAGAGATGACAACAATAAATGGAAAAAAAAATTTAAACAAAAACGGAAAACAAAGCAAGAACAATGCATACTATGTGTTCTCAGATAGTATGAATAAAAAGAAGGACGACGGAGTATATATAACAGCCAGGCCTGAGAATAGGACCCGCTCTTTAACGGCTAATGCGATTGTGGACTCGCAAATTCTAACGCGCCATTTTGATAAGGCAACTAGTCCAACAGGAACCATTCCGAAAACTAAAGTTGATACACCAACATCTAAGACTGTAACAGATTCCACTCCGGCAGGTACGGAAATACAAGCCGGCATGCACAGGTACGTAACTGTTACCAAACGTAAGGCTAGTACTAGAACTAATCAACAGGAGCACACAACTAAACAGTACAAAGGCAGTCAGGCGGATACGATACCAGTCTCCAAAAATAGATTTTCAATACTTGCACCCACAGACG
Source organism: Thelaira solivaga (assembly GCA_947397855.1). NCBI lineage: Eukaryota > Metazoa > Arthropoda > Insecta > Diptera > Tachinidae > Thelaira > Thelaira solivaga. The sequence continues at coordinate 48,332,966 of OX377610.1, read as the reverse complement.
ATGCACCAGTAGAACCTGCGTCTAAGGAAAACAAACTTCCACCTATCTATTTGTGCGAGCAAACATCGAACGCTATTGTAAATCTTTTATCAAAGATTGTGGGAAAAGATAATTTTTACGTAGCTTCTATACGAAGGGGACAGATACAGGAAACGAAAATCCAAACCCATACTGAGAAGAATTATCGCTTAATTGTTAATAGTCTTAACGCCGAAAACAATAATTACTACACGTACCAACTAAAAAGTGCTAAGGGCCTCGTGGTTGTGGTAAAGGGCATTGACAGTTCCGTCCCTGTTGACGAAATCAAGAAAGCTATTGAGAATGAAGGCTACGATGTGAGAAATCTTCACAGCAAAGGTAAAATTCCCCAACCAATGCACCGTGTGGAGATTGCTCTTAATGCAGCTCTTCTTAAGACCAAAAATTCAACACAATTTGAGATATCTTCTTAACCGAAGAATAACAGTAGAGGAGCCACATAAGCGTAATGGCATTGCACAATGCACCAATTGCCAAGAGTTTGGCCACACAAAATCTTACTGCAAGCTACCATCTGTTTGCGTAGTGTGTGGTAACGCGCATAAAACCACGGAGTGTACAGCACCTAAAAACGACCCCAATGTAAGAAAGTGCAGTAATTGCGGTGGAAGACATTCTGCTAACTATAGAGGATGTGAACTATTCGAGAGGATAAAAAAATCGAATCAACCTAGAAGTCGCGCAAATGCGAAATATCGCGAATTGAACTACCCGAGCCTTCATACTGAAGCTAATGCAATACCTAATGGTGTACATGGGAATAAAATGAACTATGCTCAACAACACTTTGATGGCTTACCATCGTCAAATAGGCCCAACGTGAAAAATCTTTCATATGCCCAAGTACTAAGGAGCAGGTCTTCAACGATACCAGCTCTAGTACAATCGACAAGCTGACGGAGATAATGAACAATTTCATGACCAAGATGAACAGTTTTATGAATAATATGCATGGCATGTTTCAGGAGATGATGCGGAATCAGAACATGATTCTGCAGACCCTTCTTAGATAAAAATAAAATGACCCGGTTGCGTATTTGCTACTGGAATGCGAACGCGTTATCCCAACATAGGTTCAAGGTAGAAGATTTCCTACATAGGCAGGAAATAGACATCCTTTTGGTACCTGAAACACATTTTACTGTAAAAAATTGCTTCAGAATTAATTTGTTCATTATATATGACACTAAACATCTAAGCAGAAAGCCATGTGGTGGCACGGCCGTCATTGTGCGTAAAGACGTAAGGCACTTTGTTATGCCAAAATTTGGGAAGAATTACATTCAGACAACCTCAATAAGTCTTACTGATTTTCGTACCACAATTTCATGTGTATATTTCCTCCAAGACACATAATTGATAGCGACAATTTCAAAAGTTTCTTCGCAACATTGGGACACAAGTTCCTGGCAGCAGGAGACTACAACGCTAAACATACCCACTGGGGCTCTAGACTTATTAGCCCAAGAGGTAGGCAGCTGTACAATGCTATTGCTCAAAATAGTCTAGATGTCATATTAAATGTATTAAACGTAACCAACTTCTGATTAGTCCCCTAGAAGACTTATCATCTGACCATTTGGCAACTATAATTACACTACGTAATAGTTTTATAAGCTCTGTAGTATCTCCTACATTCTATCGGAACCGATACACGAACTGGCTAAAGTATAAAATGTATGTGAGTTCTCATCTCTCCTAGAACACCGCTCTAAGGAACTCGTCTGATATACAATGTCCTGTGAACCACCTTACAGACGTTATCACTTGTGCAGATAGGAATGCAACTCCAATGAGAAAAACAATAGGAGTAAACCGTTCAAGTTATCAGCCCTCATCCGACAAAAAAGAAAATTGAGGAGGGAATTTCAGAGAAATCGTTTTCAAGCTCTAAAGACCCATTTGAATTTGTGTCAAAAAATACTTAAAAGCTGCGTCTACAGCATGAGTCAGCGCTTGCAAATTATTTAAGTAACTTGGATCCGACAACAAAAACCGACCACAGCCTATGGAAAGCTGTGAAGCATATGAAGTGCCCTACTTCCTCCGAACCACCACTAAGACTTGAGGAGCTCAGTTGGACTAAAAATCCAAGTGAACGAGCAAATGCTTTTGCTAGCCATCTGGAAAACGTTTTCACTCCACATGACATAAATAGTGATATTAATCCTCCATACATCAGCGATTCCATTGAAAATCAGATAAGGATGCGGTTGCCTTGAATTAAAATGGCAATCAAAAACCTTGACGCAAAAAAATCGCCCGGCGCTGATCGAATTACTAGTTCAATGCTGATGAACTTGCCAGATTGCGCTGTGAGAATTATATTGTTCATTTTTAGTGACATCTTAAGAGTGGGGGTTTTCCCGTCCTTTAGGAAGATTTTAGAAATTGTCATGATCCAAAAACCGGGTAAAGACGCTACTCAAATTACAGCAAAGCTCTATAAGGTTCTGCTATCGTGTTGCTAGTTCTACTGCGTTATTGTTATCTTCAATTTTGTGCTAGTGTATTTGTGTTCTGGTTGTTTTATGTTCTGGGGGTTCTAAGTCTTACTGCAGTGCAACACGTTTTGTCACTGAAGTATTTGTTTTGATATGCAACAGAAGGGTGCTTGACAGTATTTGGAATCAGGGATGATGCTTGAAAGCTATTTCAAGTACGCTTGTGTAGCCTTTTAGTATCTAGTAATAGAACTAAAGGTAAACGAATATTTTTATTTTAGCTAATTCTAGAACACTTAAAACTAACTTGACATCTATACACTAATACAGATATAAACACTATACTTTTTAACTTATAACTCACATGCAAGCACAAGCGCATTTTAAAGCCACACATCGCTACAAGCATGTGAAATATTTTATAATAAAAAGTGCTTGTAAGCCATTTCAAGTATGCTTGTGCAGCCTTTTAGTATATATGCATGTAAATGGTGTTTTTTTTTATAGACGTATAGAACTTTAAATTGCAATAAAACAACGATGGATTATTCGATTGACATGAATTTTATTTATCCGGAAGATAATCTTGTGGCATTACATTTTAAATATGATTTCTGGCATATGACCGCCACGGCTGGCTCGGATGTAGTTCAATCTGGACGTCCAATTTTCGATGACTTTTTCCAACATTTGTGGCCGTATATCGGCAATAACATGGCGAATGTTGTCTTCCAAATGCTCAAGCGTTTGTGGCTTATACCGATCACCATAGACTGTAACGTTCTGGCCGTAATCGTTTTTGAAGAAGTACGGACCAATGATTCCACCAACCCATAAAACGCACCAAACAGTCAGTTTTTCTGGATGTAACGGTGTTTCGACATACACTTGAAGATTAGCTTCACTCCAAATGCTGCAGTTTTGTTTGTTGACGTAGCAATTCAACCAGAAGTGCGCTTCGTGGCTAAACAAAATTCGCTTATGAAAATCAGGAACAACGACAACCTCTTTTTGGGCCCATTCGACGAATTTACGCAAGCGTTGTTCAGGCGTGAGTCTATTCATGATGAATTGCCAAATCAAACTGAGAATAAATCACTTGACATCTGTTAAATCGGTCGCCATCTTGAACAGTAATGCCAACTTAAAGTTCTATACATCTATAAAAAACACCCTTTATTAAATTAAAAAAAATGTTTTATTATAAAAAAAAATATTAAATTATAATACTGATTATAGTTGTGATTGCATCAATTAAATATTTAGTCGATATGATACTATTTTATTTAAAAGAAAAATATAATTATATTGAATAAACGCTTAATTCATTCAGTAAAAAAATTTTAATTTTCTCTGTAGTTTTCGAAAATATTCCATTTTGTGTCAGTCTTAATTTTTTAGTTGTAATCTCCACTAAGTTTGATAATTATATTTTTACTCAAAGTAATAAAATGTTTTAGTCAACATAATATTTCATCTTCTATAAAGTACAAACTAACGTTCTTCTAGACTTTATTTATTAATTTTATTTAATTTCTTTTAATATTTTTTTTTTACATTTAAGTGCAGTGCACACAAAATATTTGCACTTTAGGGGCATTTTGTTTTCAGTTCAAATTTTCGATAACAACATTTACACAAAAATAAAAAGTAAAACTAAATGATCTGAAAGTGTGAGAATAAAATACGTAAAACAAATAAACAAACACATATACACTCACAAAAGTAAGAAGTGATTGTCGGTTGGGCGTTAGTTTATCTGAAAAAATTCAAGCAATTTTGTTCGTTCGTTCACTTGCTAAAACCAAATGATAAATAAAAATAATAAAATAATTTATAGCATTTTTATGGTATTTGTGGTTTTAAGCAACGCAATTTTTGTTATCAAGAAGGAAAATTAAAAAAAAATTAAGCTCAGAATAAATCACACACAAATTTTAACTCGAGAGTGTAAAGTGATGAATAGCTATAATAAAAGAGAATGAGACGCAAAAGTGTTTGTCTTTAAGAAATAAATTTCGAATTTGTTAAAGTATATAAAAGCTGAAAAGACTTGACTGGAAAATCTGGGGAGAGAGAAAAATGTCATGAGGTCCAATTACTGCCTATTTTAAACGATACTCCCAAAAAGATCTTGTCTGCCAAATGCTCAGGAATTAAGCTGATAAGAATCCGCGTAACTGTCTTTCAGGCAAATAACATAAGACAATTAGCATAGTTTCGCTTCAGAGCTTTTTTTAGGCGTATGGCCTAAACTAAAAGGTGTTTTTTTATAGACGTGTAGAACTTTAAGTTGGCATTACTGTTCAAGATGGCTACCGATTTAACAGCTGTCAAGTGAATTATTTCCAGTTTGGCTTGGCAATTCATCATGAATAGACTCACGCCTGAACAACGCCTGCAAATGGGCACAAAACGAGATTGCCGTTGTTCTTAATTTTCATAAGCGAATTTTTGTTTAGCGATGAAGCGCACTTCTGGTTGAATGGCTACGTTAACAAACAAAACTGCTGCATTTGGAGTGAAGCTAATCCTCAAGTGTATGTCGAAACACCGTTACATCCAGAAAAACTGACTATTTGGTGCGTTTTATGGGTTGGTGGAATCATTGGTCCGTACTTCTTCAAAAACGATTACGGCCAGAACGTTACAGTCAATGGTGATCGGTATAGAGCCATGATTACTAACTTTTTCATTCCTGAATTGAACAACCATGATGTCCCGGAGCTGTGGTTCCAACAAGACGGCGCAACATGTCACACAGCTCGTGCCACAATCGATTTATTGAAAGACACGTTTGATGACCACCTAATTTCACGTTTTGGACCTGTGAATTGGCCTACAAGATCTTTTGATTTAACACCGCTAGACTACTTTCTGTGGGGCGATGTAAAGTCATTGGTCTATGCGGATAAGCCACAAACGCTTGAGCATTTGGAAGACAACATTCGCCGTGTTATTGCCGATATACGGCCACAAATGTTGGAAAAAGTCATCGAAAATTGGACGTCCAGATTGGACTACATCCGAGCCAGCCGTGGCGGTCATATGCCAGAAATCATATTTAAAATGTAATGCCACAAGATTATCGTTCGGATAAATAAAATTCATGTCAATCGAATAATCCATCGTTGTTTTATTGCAATTTAAAGTTCTATACGTCTATAAAAACACCCTTTATTATCCCTACTTTTATCCACTTGCCATAGATACATCATGCAATCCTTTTCGATTTCGTACGTTTCTTAGTGAAAGTGAGTCAGTCATCCGATCTCTTTCATAAACAGACGTTTTGCCTCCGTTTGTAAGTTTTCGATTACATCATGCCATCAGGTAATATCCTTCTTGGACCTCATTGGACTCTTCGTCCCCGGGCTGATGGAATCACACAGGTAACCATAATGTTCTGTAAAAATGCAGGATCGGTGATTGGATGCCTTAAGTCTTACTTTTAATAATAAACTAAGGTGACGCATTCGAAACATAAATGATAGCGCATTTACTTGACTCTATTTTTAATGTTAAATTATTTATTTTAGTTTAATCTGCTTGTTATAAAATACGTTAAAAGCTTTTTTAGAATTTGTTTGTTTCAATGTTTAACCAGACCTAAAAAATGTTAAATGTAGGAATTTAAAAATATGAGCACTCCATATAAAAATGTGATATGCGACACATCAAAATGTGCTACAGTGTGCCGAAAGAAAATGGTGCTTGTGTTTCTATTTTATTATCAATCAAACCAATCCAACAGCAAGTGTCAACTACCTCAGCCCGCTGGGACTGCACCAATATGTATTAAATTGTGAAATTACATTTTTTGTGTGTATTTTCTTTGTTGTTTTCCATCTTTCTGCAGCTTAATTTGTATTTATTCAGCACTTATTTGCGTAAACAACACCAATACGAAAAAATGTTATACTTGTACAAGCAAAATAATCATTGAATTTTTGTGTTTTCTTCTTCTTTTTTTAAATTTGTATTAATAAATAATTTCAAAAGGCCTTGACTTCAACAATCAGCCATCAACAAAAGTAATAGCCCAGCACAAAATTTTTGTAAAAAACATTTTTGCTTTAATAAGTTTTGAAAAATATTAAAAAAAATTTTTTATGTACAATTACAAGTACGAGTATAGATAAGTTTTAATGGGTTTTGATTAAAAACGTATGACTTTTGGAATAGGTTTTTAATATACAGCATTTACGACTTTTAAAGAGGCTTACTTAAACCATCATTAACTCGCGTCTTCTAAATACCTGTACTAAGTGTTTCCATAGTTCTGACATTAAATTAACTTGCAAATCTTATATACTTTTTTAATTATTTAAAATTTTCATAAAAAAAATTTTTGCTGGGAGTTTAATTGAATCACAAAGAGGCCAAAAATTTTCTTTATAAAGCATTTCAATTTCAATTTCATTTAAATTGTGCAGTAAAAGTTTATTAAACTGTTTATATGAGTTTTTAAATGGTGCAGTCAACGATTCTTTGCTGCAATTGAAATTTTTTTTTAAATTTCTTATAGTTGCGCTGATGCATTGCGGATTGAAAAAAAAACTGATGTTAAAAAGAAGATGATTGTAATTAATTTCTCCAAAGGTTAATGAACATAAATATATAAATTATGTGTACATACACATATATATTCTTATATTTAGTGTATATTATTTAATATATTATATGTAATTAAAAACGGCCTTCAATACAGCGTCTACTGACTACAAAAATCGTTATCTCTAACTTTTTTTTTTTTTTAATTAACAGAAAAAAAAGTTTTGTTGTAAAAATAAATTTTAACGCCAATAAAATAAATCAATTTCAGTAGTCACTTGCTATTTTAATTTCGATTATATTTATAAAACTGTCAGACATGCAATCGAATTTTTTGGTTCTCTATGAATTTTTGCTGTTATAACAAAAAAAACTTGTTTACCACAACAAAACATTTGACTGGCAGAAAATTTCTTTTTGATTAAGTCTTAAAGGGACTTAAAATAATTTTCGCAACGCTTGCTTATTTCTCTTTCTCTTGATCAGCGCACAGTGGCACATGTCCCGAGTTGGCTGACAAAATTCTATAACTTGACTGGATTGGAATTTTTTAATAAATTTTTTTTTTGTTGGATAGAAGACATCGTAAGTTTCGAGCAAAAATTTATTAAAGTACAGTTATATATGTTTGAAAAATAAGGGCATAATCGGAATTAAAAAAAAAACAGTTTGTAAATTTTGTGATTTTAATTTACATTGTATTTTACAAATGGTAGGTAACGTTAGCTGAACTAAAAAATTAACTAATTTATAAAACCGTCTATCCGGGTCCGTTTATTTCGTCTTTTCGCACACTTCTCCAATGGATCACATAGAATGCGGGCTTGAGGCTCATAAATTTTCTAAATATATATGCTGTAAAATTTTAGGGCAATCGGTCCACATTTAGTCATAGTTCCTTGTAAGTTCAAATTCGGAAAATAGCCTTTGTGGTTGTAGTTCACTAGCAAATGTAATTTCTTTAAGTATTATTATATGAAATTTTTTTCATTTTTTTAAGCATGAATCCATAGTAGAAAACAACTTTTACTATTTATTTAAAAAAAACCTATTTATTAAAAATAAAATGCAAAATTTTTTTAATATTATAATTTTAATTATTTATTGTGCTATTTTACTCATATTTCTTATTAATTTGTACAGAGAAATTTTTCATTTAGTTATCTCAGTGAAAATTTCATTTAAATATGTTTCCTGTTCATCTTCAAGGAGCTGTTTGGCATCTTTATCCAATTCCATGCGGGTGCAAAACCTTTTTTGTCTACTGCTGGACATATATGGATCAGAAGTACATAGTAAAATAGTAAAGAGGTCTTCATTATTCATGATTTAATATATCTTGCAATACCACCTATGATGAACTTTCTCTAATGGTTATATTTAAAATTTTGTGGTGGTAAAGAATCGTTTTTGATCAACACTAAATCTCTATATTCTGGATAAATGGCGCAATGTTTATCAATTGGTCGCTTTCGCAATTCCATATATTGATGTTTTGTTAACTTTAAGTCGAGAAGTATTACAAGTGTAAATTTTTTATCATCAGTTGGTTTTGAAATGCTCGTCAAAATCCTTTTTACATGCTTAGCGCTTGCTTTCATTACATTTTCAATAATATCAATTTTTGCATTCTTATTTTGTGTAGGTCCTAGTGATGGAAAAACGTTTCTTTAATTATTTCTTGAGAAATTTCTTCATTAATGTTTTCCAGCTTTAGTCTTCGGGACCTTGCACTACATTCCTCAATTAGTCTTGCAGGTTGGCTTTTAAATACAAGTTCCTTTGTAAACCATTGTTTGTTACATTGGAACATGCTTTCCTTATTTCCATTACATTCATTATACCGTTTATTTAATCGTGTTAAAAAAGTATTAATTTTTTTAAATGGCCACACATCTTTCAAAGTGTGTAATACAACATCGTTTTCGTTGTTTTTTTCTGTTCAAAATAAATTTTAACAAGATCGTTATAACTGAATGTAGCCATCATTTTGAGAATACTAATCTTCACTTATTAATTTTCTACCTCTTATATTTTAACCTTTATTTGAGCGGCAGCTATCTGAGTTGACAATAAAGTTTTAATGAAAAGTCCAACGTAATTAACCTCATGCTCTACCTGCTTTTTATGTGCTAATTACAAAAATGCATTTTCATGACAGTCAATTATTTTACCTAATTCCATTATCTTCAAAAAAAAAACAGAAAACACACCCATACATATTTGTGCAATACTATATACTTCTCACATACATAAAATATACGACTTTCAAACAGTAAAATCGTTGTAGTTCCTAAAACTGCAAAAATAAATTAAACAGATGAACATATCATAACTTGGAGTACATACTGTAATACAGTATAAGTCATATTACGAAGTTTTTTGTATAAAAATATCCAGATTGGGGTATATTTTAAGACTTTATTGCAATGCCAGATCCGGAACTTAAACAACTGACAACTGAAATTTTTTAAATATATTAGAAGCTAAGAAACCATACTGCGTAAAGAAAAAAAAAATTCCAAAAATATATAAAATTAAAAAGTTATGCCCATTTGAAATTCAAAAATTTTCCAAAATATATTGAATTTCAGCTTTTCTTGAAAAAGCGTATTTTCGATTACCCTATTCAAAGAAAATAAATAAAATATAAATTTACACTTCTGGCTTTCAAGGTTCTTGTGTGTTTACTTTTATATAAAAAAAAAAAAATAATTAAATCGGTGACACAAAAAAATATTTTTTTCAAGAGTTTTGGCCGCCTTCCCGTAAATGTGCTACAATGCGGCAACCAGCCGACTCATAAATATCTTGTACTTTTTTGACTGAATGAGTCATAACTTTTAAAAACACAACTTATTTTGAAATAGGTACCTATGTGACTTATTTAATCGGCAAACTTTTTAGTGGGCTACAATTTCTTTAGCATTGTTTGCTACGACTTCCAAATCATGCTATGAAATATGCAATCAATTTATGAGAAAGCCATATGCTTATCTCAACCAATAATATTGCAGAAGTGACATAAATGTGTTTGAGGGCATCACAGATACATAACGCAAAAATGAAGTATAACGCATACAGAAGCAACCAGCTTCATAGGAAGTCAACACCTTGAACTTGACAGTTTTAATGATGTCGATACCGATCGCATCATTGTCCATATTCTAAGTTAATTCTTTGAAAGGGGAATGTTAAAAGAGGGATATTTTATTTAACTCAGATCATATGGACTATGGAAATCTTGACGACATGAATATTGGCAGCTATACTTGAATTTCTTTAGGTGGTTCCACAATAATGGTTTATTATAGTATGACATAGCAAATAAAAAAACTATTGCAAGTACATGGTAAAATTTAAAACTTCCTTGCAACTTTGTTTCCTCTTTATTTTATATTTGATTCTAAACACAAAACAAAAAATATGGTTGAGGCAAGCGTAAATAATCTATTGGAGAAAATATAATATGTGACCCTGGCTAAGAAAAGGTGGCTTATGACTCAAAAAAGAAATTGCGAGAAACAGCTGGTAAAGATAAACAATGCATTTCGTCAGTTTCTTAGTAGTTTTTCTTTTGCATTATGAACAGTCATGCCCAAAAGGCAACCAAAAAAGGCAAAAGAGCATAAATGAGTTCATGTGTGTATACAAAGAGCGATCCTGTTTTTAAATTTTTCAATTCCATTTATTATCTTGATTCTGGATTTTCAATAAAATTCTGTTTTTCTTTCATTTGTGCTCTTCTCTACATTCTCTACATTTTTAGTACACTTCTAAGCAAGTTAGTTTTCACCACGTGAAAGAGCCTCTCAAAAACTATTTGAGTCATAAGCCACCTTTTCATAGGCCGGGTCACATATGGTTAAGTTTATAGACTCGATAATCATAAAAAACTTAATTGCAAATAGAAAACCATTTACTTTTCACCATCTTTATTTTATGTATTAAAATATTTTTTATTTATAAATAATCATAACTTATTTACTAACAAACATATTGCTGGTTACAGTTACAATTTTATCAAAAGTAATTCAACCATATCGCAACTTTTTGCTGAAGGTAAATATAATATGAATAAATATAACAAAAAACAAGTTTATCGTAACCAAACTTATGTTTAAGTGCTTCTAATTAACAATATAAAATTTTGCGGACAGCAAACTACACACGCAAAGTAAAAAGATGGTGGAATATGGTAACCGCAAACATAGTTTGTTCTTCAAAGTGTGTAACATATTATTATTAATTTGAAACATTATTATGATCTAGTTTTCTAGTTATTTTTAACCATACTATGTTTACCGCCATAGATCAACCATATCATTATCATATTATTTTTAATAAAATTTTAACTGAAGACATAAATATGTTTATAGTAAACATAATAATGAGAAAATATGGTTGAATGTAAATGGTTTTCTTTTTTGTCTCTCCCGCCACCATATAAATAAAGTGAGTACAAAATTAAAATTTAATCATTCAAACTCAAGTTAATGCTTAATGCTTCTTAATTAAATAATCCAAAGTTCGAGTCAAATAAAATTGACAAAAAAAAATTTTTAACCCGCCGTATTATGTAATAAATAAATATAAATCAATAGAAACAAAAAACTCAAAGAAATAAAACAATTTTATTTATACAAAATATATATATTAAATTTTTTGTTTTAAATATTTATATAAAAATGAATATATTTAAAAAAATAATCAAAAAGGATGGAAATGAATACACAAAAAGAAATGAGAAGTGTTATTTATTATATTAATATGAAATATAGTGCAGTTTGTTGTTGTTCCGAAAATGAAATCTTGATATACGAGTATGTATGTCAAAAAGAATGTAATGTAAACTGTATAGATTTAAAAAGAGATTTCATATCAAATCTAATAGATTTCATTTCAATGTAAATGCACTATTAACGATTATCACGAAAAAATACGTTTTAGAATAATTATATTTAAAACCAATAAAATGACTGTAGGAAAGTACTTCATTTTTATATATGAAAAAAGAAAAGTATAAATTTTAATATTCTCTCTACAGGAAACGAACAATTTTTAAAATATTTTTTATAGTGCATTTACAATGAACCAAAATCTACTAGATTTGATAGGAAATCTCTTTTTAAGTCTATACCGTTTACATTACCTCTTTTTTTGACATAAAACAAGACTTCATTTTAGGAACAAGAACAAACCGTACTAAATTTCATAATAAATAACACTTATCATTTTTTTGTATGTATTTCCATTCATTTTAAATATTTATTTTTATTTTAATGTGTGTAATTCAATTTAATTTTTTTTGTTTGTTGTTTTTTTTTTCATCAAAATGTCAAATTTTCTTGTGTAGTGTCGTATTTTTTTGGTGTATTAATAACAAAACCACAGTTGTATTACGAAAGGTACTGACTGACTATCCTACACGATCGTACGATTATGTCAAAATAATGTGTGACAGAATTCTGTCCTACTTGAAGAAATCGCTTTAAAATGGCGAACTTTATGCCACACTATTTATTATCCAAAAAAAGATGCAAAAACATATGTTTACTCTCCTTAATACTTTTAAAGGTATTAATTTTCTTCTTTGCCGCAAAATATCTTTTTTACAAATATGTACAATGTAAAAAAACTTAAATGTTTGTATAAACAAAACACAAGCTTGGTATTGTTGCTATTTTTCTGCTTTGAACATAGAAAATGCAACTCTGATCGCACAGATAAAATTTATTGTATGAAAATTTTTATTGCATTAAAAAATCGTACAGACCTGTCAAAAAGTCTGTCACACACATGCTTTTTCAATACACACTATCATACTTTTTTAGCAGACAGATCGAACGACTAAGTGGGAAATCAACTCAAAATTAACTAGATTTCATTCAAAATCTCGTAAGTACTAGATTTGGCTTCAGTGTAAATGGCCTATTAGTGTTTTTTAGACGAATATATTTAATTTAATTGAAAAATTTTTTAAATTAAACATATTTAATATCAAATAAAGAGCTTCGAATTAACGGCAAAAGTCAGAAACTATTTTTTTATAAGATTTCTGTGTTCGTAGATAGTTCTATTACACACAATGCATTTAAAAGATACACACACATGCACACGTTTGAATAAGGCCGACTGAATGGTTTCTTATTCGTGTACACAAAAAAAACAAACCAGAATTAATTGAAATCTAAAATTTCGGTTTTATTTTTGAGTTTTCTCGGCCATTTGCGGACCTATTGCTGTAATTTGTTGCACAGACATTTTGACGGTTATTTGTGGACCGATTGGGCTGAATTTCTATAGCAACTGAAAAAGTTGATTTCGACGACTCCGCTATTTATAAAGATCCAGAATATATAAATTCTATACATATACGAGTATATAGTGGCACATGTATGGTGTAGAATCAAAAACTTGTGTATATTATTTTAATGTGCCAAATAAGTACCTACAAAGTCTCTTATTTTAATTAAAAACAGAAAAATTTCAGCAAATTAATCTCGATTTATTTTTATCTTGTATGAAAATTAAAATAAATATTCGTAAATAATAAAAATAAAAATCAGTGTGGTAAATGTCAAAAAATAATCTCGTTTTGTATGATTCAAAAAATTATAATTACTTTTCTCTACAATTAATCACAGTTGAAAATTAAATATTAAAAAAGAATTTCAACTTAAAATATACGAATTAGATATGCAAATAGAAAAGAGAGAATAAATTCTAATTTAGTAATAAACCGCAAAATTATTATGACTGCGAATTATTATTATTTTTTTAATTAAAAATATGAAAAAGGCAGAAATTTCTTAATGCAAAACAAGAACTTATTTAACTTATTTTGATAAAATAGAATCTGATTTATTGTTTATGTACGCAATATTTTAATTTCTAAGTAAAATAAAAATAAAAGAGCTTATGTAGTTAAAAACAGCGATATTAAAAATTATTATAAAAAGAATTATTTTCACAAAAGCTTGGCAAACAATGTTACAGCCTAAAACCATATTCATTTGTACAGTAAGTGAAATAGGTTTAGGGTTAACTTCGTTTCTATAAGTTTATTGCTTTGGTCTTAAGCGCAACTAGGTAAATTTGGATTATACATACATATATATGATTTCTGAAGATATCTAGACCTAAAGCATAATGTCTATGCTCTAACAGAAAAAACCTTAAGTCTACTTAAGATAAAATTGACTTGTCGAAATTAACTAAATAATTTTACTATTGTGGCTCAAAGATGGTGGAGCGATATATTCCATAATTAAAGCAGGTACATTTTAACTTAAGGTACTCTGGATCAGTACGAGTAAGTTGACCTCGGCTACGACTGAACTACCCTAAGATGTGAAAGAATCCATGTTACACAATGTTAATTTATTTGATAACAAATGATGAAAACTTTATGCAAAGATCTTTTGAAGTGTGAAAATATCGAACTACCGTTATCTTTGTATTAAGTAGAAGTTATCAAAAGCTTAATTCTTTTCTGCGAAATTGTTAATTAAAAACAAAATTTACATCTAACATTTCAAATATCAAAATATAAACAAAGCAACGTTTTTGAGACACAAATTTTTCTGAATGACCTTCTATGTCGCACTTCTAACCCCATCTACTCTTTTGCAGATGACAGCACCATTTGCCATTCATACTCATTCACTAATAGGCACAGATGCTGCTTCGTCTGTAAGTATGGGTGATGTAGGTATTAGGGAATCAGATGCTCTTGATGTTCTTGGCATGAAGATCCACCGAGTTCAAGAGAGGACGAAGAAGCTTATCGGTGACAGTAAGGTAGCCAATTCTATTGATTCACTGGAGCATCGTCGTAACTACAATGGAATGTGTTCCAGCAAAATTAAGGAACATGTTCCCGAAAACCGTACCTTCATACGAACTACGCGTTTTTCGAAGAGAGCCCATCCATTTGTATTGGAATGGCCAATGAATTGCACAACACATTACCGAGAGAATTCGTTCTTCAGCCGTTCCGTTCGCCAGTGAATTAATCTTCTTGAATACGTTTTCCCTGCCACTTGCCATGTAGGAGGGTTCAAATAGAACGTCCACAGACACTACTCCCTATTTCCTCCTTCCCATAACCTATTTTTTTAATTCCAACACAATTCATTGCATGAGTAGGGGTCATCCCCTGAGTGCTGGTCCTAATATATATTTAAAAAAAAAATACAGAAATTTATGTCAAGTCTGCCTAGACTCTTGTGGTCTATTTTTGTTTTTCTATAAATGTATGTATAGATATTTCATCAAAACTAACTAAATTGGTATATACATAACTTAAAGGAAGGACCAATTTAAACAGGAAAAGGTTCCGATAGAGTTAGAGAAGTGAAAAAAAAGGGGGAAAAATTGTAATGGGATTAACATTCAAATATTTTTATAATGAGAACATACATTCATTTATTCTGTGTTAAGTTGTATTATTCATTCTAACATTCATTTGGATCATAAACTTTTAAAAAATCTAATAAACATCCGATTTATGTCATATTTTAGAGCCCATTACCGAAAAGAACGTAACCAACACTAATTATAATAGAAAATGCACAGTTTCCATTATTATCTTCAAATTATTCGTTTAATGAAGTTACCAACAAAAAACAAAGCGGATGACATGCTGTTGTTGTTGTGTATGCCGAAAATTTACTTGATGCGAAATTGGCACAGAAAGAGCAAAGTTATATATTTCATCAAAATTTAATATAAAAAAGTGTAATGCTGTAATAAATATATCGGAAATTTGATTTAAAACGAAGAAAGCAGTAATAAAAGTTATTTTCTGATATTTTCAATTAGATCTTTCTATTATGTATTTTATCTACGGTATGGCCTGACCATCTAAAAATACAAATTTAAACATCATTAAATAATTATGTTAGAAGAGGAAAAAACTGTACGACCTTAAACATATATCACAGACTGTGAGCGTGTAATACATAGATTACGCATGCAATATATACACTCTGCAACATTAAACACAAAAACAAAATAAAAGCGCTTATTACTAATATTTTACACGCTCAACAAAAGCCTTAATTATGAAAACAAGAAATCTGTGGAAATAAAATTTAAAAAAAAAAATGTTTTATATGAAAATATAAAAGAAATCTGCATAGAAAATATGAAAAAAAAAATCAACAAACAGTAGTAGAGATACAAAAGACTACTCATACTTTAGACTTTTGAAACCATTTAAAACGCGGTTTTATCACAATAATAAAAATAACAACAACAACAATATAAATAATAATAACAAATTATTAATACAAAAAATATTAAAAACAAATGAAAAGTGAATAAAAAACTAGAAAAAATCCTGTGCGTTGGCAAAAATCTGACAAATTGGAAATAAAACCAACAACATGCACGTGCACAGTGAAAACAAATGAAAATAATTGCTTAAAAATACAATACTTTGGTAATGGATGAGCTTTGATATTAACGTTTAGAACAGGAGCATGGCGCCTTAAATAAAAGGTCACAAAACGGTTTTCTTTTAATTCGAAGTTTTAGGTAAAAATACCATTATGGCTCCTTAATTATTATAATCTAATCTGAACAAATATGAGCTCCAGATTTGGGTTCACAATATTGAAAAACATATAGAAAAGTAGGTCTGGTCAAAACCACTTAATTTTTTGTGATTGATATTTATTATTATTATTGTAAATTAGGCCATATGCACCTCGACTGTTCCAGATTTAGTCAACCATTCCCACATTTTTGAGAATTTTGATACGACCCAGGGATGAGTTTTTTCCCTAATATATCCCGGAGAGATGCTGAAGTAGGCTATTTGCTTTGCACTTTCATAAACAACACATATTTATAAGTTTCACTTGCAACCCATGTGCAACATACTCGTACTTGCCTACGTATGAGAAAAATTAAAAAAAATTTTTTTTATAAACGAAATGCTACAGCGAGTATGTGTTTGTACATGGATATGTGTTTGTGTGGGTGGATGTAAGTTTATGAAATTTCGCCACTGGCAAAATTTCATTTGTAAGGCTTTTCCACACTCTCATTTGCACACCTAACTAAGAGTTCAAATGTGTGTGGTTATGTGTGTCTATGGCATCAGTTTGTCATTTAACGCACTTTTGAATGCGTCATATGTCACAGTTCCTTTTTTCTTAATTCTTTTTTTATTTTAAATTAAAATTTTCCCTCCTTTCTACATACGATTTATAGAATGGGAGTTTGCTTAAAGGATTTTTTTCTTATTTACGGTGTAGCTGGGGTTACTGACAGCCATTGCTGTTACTATAGCTAAAATAGGTCTTTAGTCACTTCTAATAATTTGTTTCTTCGGCTTTCTGTACTTCAATGATTTTTTTTGTTGAAACCACATTGTGGTGCGTATTTATTAAACAAAAATTAAATGCCAGAGGTCGATTTTATGATTATGGAGAAACAAAAATTAAAATATTTATTTATACATACGTTTTATGCAAATGCAAGTCTATGTATGTGTAGTTAAAAGCAAAAATGTTAAGAAAATGAGATATTTGTCATAATTAACGAATATTTTTTAGGTTACTAAAGCAGCTTAAAGTAAAAATTTCCAAAAATATTTTATTAAAACATATTTAATTTTTTATTTTAGTACGAATAGATTTTCATTGGCCAACAAAGTTTTTCTTTTGCTTTAAAAAACTGTAATGATTTGTTAATTGAAATATTTGTAATATCAAATCATAAAAAATTTTTGTTTAAAAAGAAATTTGAATTCGAAAGTTCCATATTGGCTTTAAAGTTGATTTATAAAACAGAAGCTTGCAATAAAAGATCAGGCTGAAGTATCGGCCTACTTTATTTGCGTTAACTTTTTTCCAATATGTGGCTTTCAAATTGAGCGTCTACCTATCTATCTATCTATCTATCTATCTAGGTGTATACCGAGATATTTAATCTCCAACTCATATCCATTAAACTTTTCTACTTTAAATTTGACTTCATCATTTCTAACAGAACTTTTATGATAAATAAAGGGTGTCACAACAAGAACGCAAGATTTAAATTTATCGCCAATCGAAGTGTCATTGTTTGACATTTGAACAATTGTTATTGTTTGCTAGTAGAAGGTACGAGGTTAGTAAAAAATGACCATAGACAGCGGAGGGAGTTCGTTAATTGTGTATTGGAGAGACAACATGAAAATGCTGATTTTGCCGATAAAATCATCTTGAGTGACGAGGCCCATTTCCATCTTGATGGCTTCGTCAATAGGCAGAATTGTCGCATTTGGGGTGAGGAAAATCCTCGAGTGATTCACGAGAAGCAAATGCATCCTCAACGTGTCACTGTGTGGTGTGGTTTTTGGGCTGGAGGAATCATTGGACCTTTTTTTATGAAAATGAGGCAGGTCAAGGTGTTCGGTATCGTTTAATGATAACCAGTTTTTTCTTTCCTAGAATTGAAAAAATGAATGTGGAGGGCTTGTGGTTTCAACAAGACGGCCCCACATGTCATACAGCCAGAGAAACAATTCAATTGCTGCATCAGTCATTTAAATCTTGCGTTCTTGTTGGGACACCTTTTATGAATAAATAATCGAAGTGAGAACAAAACAAATATGCTGAAGGTAGGTAGAAGAAAACCTAAAACAATTTTTGAATTACATTTGTCGAAATTTTATTAAATTGGAAATAAATGTTCTGAGGTTTCTTCATGCCAACTAAAGAACTTGCTAAAATAGGGCTCTGTAACCAGTGCTGCCAGGAGCTAGAAAAAAATATGCTAAATTTCATTAATAAAAACGATAGAAAAGGCTAAATCACGCCGAAAAAAAAAATAAGATACAAAAAAGTTTAAAAGCTACCGCTTAAAATTCTTAATTTTCTTAATTCTTTATTACATTAAGAATCTTAATTATAATTTTTATTAAACCCATTTGAAGTTTTTACTGTAATTTGTCGTAAGTGGCCAAATTAAATTTAACCCTTATGAATAATATTTTACGGACTTAAATAAAATTTATTGTATTTTTAAAAATATGAATTTTAATTGTAGTAAAGTGAATAAATTTTTTGATATTTTTATCATGATGATTTTTAAGACCACTTAAGAATTTATTTATGTTGTGTACAATGAATGTTATTATCGTGGTTAGTGATTCTAGCGTAATTGATTGGAATTTATATAGTATTAATATTTTTAGCTCTAAACAATTTTGTTGCTAAAAATTTATAAATTTTAGCAGAATTGTTGCTTATTTGGCCTTAGAGAACACAAAATTAGTATATTTTAGCAAAAACAACAAACGGTAAAATTACGTCGACTTAAATTTTTTCAGAAAGATAAATTTAGCATTACACGTTACAGAAGTCCATTTATCGCTAAATTGAATTTTTAGTTTTTTAGCGATGGAAATTTAGCCTTTGCGGCTTACAGAAGAAGACTGCAGGTTTACATTGTACAGCTAATGGTCACTTTCAATACACATTTTTAATCACGTTTTACTTTTTTAAAACACATTTTTCACATTTATTTTCTCTTTTGAGCATATTTTTAAAATAAAATTTTTTTTTTTTAACGAAATAATTGAAACTGGTTTTTTTAATAATTAAAACTCTATTTTGCCATGGATTTTTTTTAAATTTGGTAAATACGATATTTGTAAAGAATATTCTTTTGATCTGACCATACCCGCTTAAAAAATATTATTTTAATTGGTTTCGTAATGCTTAAAAAGTATTTAATTTAAGATATGACTTCATGATGATCAAGAACTTTATTTGCATCCATGGTAAATTTATTGCTTATCGAATAGAATTTTCAAATTTATTAAACGTTGGCTTGCCAGTTATATACCTAGTCACCAAGACTTTGCAATGATACAAGAATATTGATGAAAAAGCTCTCATCACACTGTTTGATATATAAGCAGTGGAAAATGCTTTTCTAACAAGAATACAATTGATTTCAACTGATTTTAAAAGACTGCAACAACCAGTGTGTTCTATTTGTTCGTTGCCTATATAAATATTTATTTCCAACAGATTACTCTAAAATTTGCTACATATAACCTATGTACTCCAAGAAAAATCGCCATCTAACTTTATCCTGCTCATTTGATTTGACTAATCATAATTTTTAACAGATTGTTTTGAATTTTTATACTTACGCTCTTCTTGATCGTGCTCTAAAAATTCAAACTCATAGAGTGAAGTACCGGGGGAGACCATTTAAAACCATTAAAAACCGCTACTTGTTAATAATAAGAAGTTGCATGGAACGTTTTCTGAACTTAAGTATGATGGAAAATATCACAAAATTTTATGATATATTCTCATACTAGTTGATAACAAGGAAGCAAATTAAAAAAAAAAATTACTTACAAATTTCACATTCCACATTCAAACAATTTCAACTTCCGATACTTTTTTTATTCTTTTAAAATCAAACATGGAACTTCAACTTGGCATTCTTAAACGGAAGGAAGGAAGGAAGTAAGTTTCTTTAAATTATTATTACACATTGAGATATTTTTTCTTGATTCTTTCGTTTTTTTTTTTGCGTAAATATTATTATAAATTAGTAGCAAACAACTGTTTTATGTAATTAACTTTAAAGCACACATAGTAGCCAGCCAACTAGATTCTCCATTAGCCTTTATAGTTGATATTAATTAAATGATTTATTCTTTAACTTGAAATTGGCAAATTCAGTCTTACGAGTAGCAAGTTGTTTGCACAGTAGAAGTTTGTATTTGTGATTAGAACGGAAGTGTTTTGATATGATGCCTTACAGCGTCTTACATCCGTTTTTCTTTACTTATTTTTTTCTTTTATTTTTATGTGCAGCAGACGTTATTTTGAACCAGTTATTTTCCGACTGATCAAAATATCATTTCGCTTATTATTTAAACTTCCTGCAGAAAGCTGAAGTAGTAAATTTTCTCTTGTTATGTGCAGTCTAAACAACATAATTTTCAAATTACATCGAAAAAAACTAGACTTGATCGAATTTTATTGCCAACTAAAATGTGGCAAGAATTCATGGCATGAAGAAAAATCACAACAAATTAAATGTTTGCATAAAACCAAATGAAAATTATTGTAACGAGAGTGGTACCGAAATTCATTAAATAATAATAAAAAAAAAACGTCAGATAGCTGGTCAACCATAAATAAGCACTGACTCATGTATAGCTTTTGTCAGTTGACAGAGTACGAAATGTAAATTTTTTCAGGCGTAAAAACTTTTTTCGTTTTCGTTTTGGAAAAGAAAACTTTTTTACTTTGGATACCAGCCCACAAAGATACCAAAATTAAGTAATGTACTTTAGAGTTCTCAAAGCGATACACTATTATTAAATTTGTGGCTACAGCTTATCAAAAAAATTTCTTTAAGAAATCAAAAAAAAAATTAACGTAGACATTATCGAAATTTTTCATATAATTTTTTCATAAATTTTACATCAATTTATTTTTTTTGGATAAATGTTAGACTGTATTTTCCAACGGACTTCTATGAAATTTTACTGAAGGAACATCAACTCTTTGACAAAAAGATCAGAGAGCGGGTAAAACAGCTAGTTTTCATATAAAATGGTTCAATATGAAACAATTAAACATTTTAAATGAAAGTATTATTTAAACTATTATATTTGAAATTGGTACAAATCTATTTTTTCACGTCTTGAGGTATTTAAAGGTTTGCGTTTGAGTTAATTTAAAAATATTGTGCAAAAGTTAATCTTTCCTTGTCAAATTTTTATTATTGGAAATAATTATTATTAAAATTATGAATTTAAGAAAATAAACTTTTTTTTAATTACAAAGTAAACTTAAGTCCATATTTTTATAGACATTCAAGAGCGATTACCTTTACCCAAATTAGTTTTTAATGTAAAATGACACCCTTTCAACATAGTTTTCGTAAAACATTCTCCGTAATGACACACCTGTTATTTATAATAAAATTAAAATAAAATATAGGAACCAGGCCTATTAAGAATTAATTTCAGTTATGTTGAAAAGGTGACATAAATATAAAAGTAGAGTAAAGTGAAGTGTTCATGGTAAACAGGTAGTATAAGCTCGCCACATCGTTGTATTTCCCTTGAAGTTTTATATACATACGGTTCTGTTCTGAAAATCGAATCGTTACGCAAAAAAAATTTCAAAACCGAATAAGTGATACATTTGATTCTGAAAAAAATTCTTTGGCCACAAAGGTGCTTTTCTTCATGAAACTAATCTTCTTCATAATGCAGCGAAAATTTGAAGAAATTTGAGAAATTTTATTTTAACTTATAGTGTTTTGAGGCTCAGTGAATTTAACATATGTAAATGCTGTTTTAACGTTAAATCCAACTCATAAAAATTGTATTTACCATACAAAGTGAATTTAATATATCTACATTTTGGAATTGAATTTAAGATGGATTTAAGAAATACAACACTATATATGTCCGTTAAGCTCAGTGCTACCAAGTTAAAAAGATCTGTAAATATAGCAACAGTTGATAATGTTATTGAATGAAATAATAAAATAAAAACAATTTCACATATTTTCCGAAAGAAATGCTTTCAATGCCAGCAGCAATAAAGCATTTCGAAGAAAACGAAGTTTTTCGACGAAAGCCATAGAAAATATGTGCCTCGTAAGTGTATTGCCCAAGGACAGACATGCTGTGGCTGCTGTACAGCTGGTCAAATAAGTTTTGTACAAAGTAACGCATAAAATACACTTATTTCTATGGGAAATTTTTTTTGTTTTGTAGAAATTTATTTGACACACTGTATGGTATGTTAAATACTGAATTTAAAAAATTTGCAGTGTGAACGCAAAATCATCTGTTGGTGAATTTAATGTTAAATTCAGTATTTAAGTTTCAGTCTGAAAACACTATTATTTAAAGCGCCTATTAGACGATAATGCGCGGCATGACAGCCCGGCGTGATGAGAGAGAGCGCTTTGTTATTACGCTATCATGCGCGGCATGTCATACATCAGTATTAGAGATGCCAAACGGGAAATCCCGTTCCTGAAAAATCTCGGTATTTTCGGTAAAAGCTGAATCGCGATATTTGGGATTTTTTACTTTTTAAATTCCGAGTTTTCCGTGAATTTCGGGATTTTATTAATCCCGTTTTAGTTATATTTTTATTGTCATAAAGATATGTTTTTCTGTGTCCCCTTATTTAAAACAAAAACTTATTATTTGAAACACCTTGTTGAAGAAAATCAACACAACCAATTCGATATAAGTATTAACAAAACTTGCTGCATATCTCTATTAAAATGTAAAAAAAGTGAAAACAAATAAAAAATCAAGTTTTTTTGCGTAAAATTAAAAAAAATTAGCTTTGAAGAACACAAAACAAAAAAATAAAGATAAAAGTTCAGTTTGGAGTCATTTTCTATGTTTTTTATGTTTATTTGAAATTACCGAAAATCCCACTCGGAATTTCGGGATTCAGTTAGTATCCCGTTTTCCGGGATTTTTAAAAACCAGTCCCGTTTGGCATCTCTAATCAGTATGCAAGCAAGCAGTGAATGGTAAACTTCGTTTATTATGTCGCGTAAACTTGTTTCTGCTTTGATAATTGATGCGAGTTTGGATAAAAAAGTAGTTTGCTAAGAGGCAAAATATTTTTTCATAAGCCTTTTGCTTTACGGTTTTGTTATGATATATTCACTTTTTAGCTGCCACAATTCTGGCAAAATTTCATGTACAGGCATACTTCGTTTAGCGCTCATATTGAATTTCTGAGCGTTAACAGAAACAACGTTAAAAGAAGTGCTATTTACACTAAAATATGAGGTTACGTTTCTAACTACGAACTATAGTTCGAAAAATTACTGAAGTCTATATATTTTCATCTCCAATTCAAGCTTTTTCTAAATTGCTTAGCATCAGGAGTCTTTGGTTCAATTGATTTTTTATTTCATGAATTTTATTTATTTAATCAAAATTACTGAGGTCTATATCAAATATTAGCAGCATTTCGAATGAACAATTTAATAAAAATTTTCACATTTTGCGATTCCCCGAATAAAAATTATTTTTGTTACGAAACTAGAAATGAAATTTGTACTGTGTTTGATAGAACTGATATTAAACGAGCATGATGGCATGATGACACACAGAAAATATTGAAATGGAGAGACAAAAATGACGAAAGAGAATGAAAATATAAAAAAAAAAATTAAAACCATCATGCGCGGCATGTCAAACAGCAATTTTCCCTATTACATGAGCATGATGGCATGTCATCATACCGTGCTGTCATGCCGCGCATGATCGTCTAATAGGCGTTTAAGATCAGGTAATTTTACTAAAATAAATACAGTAAATAATAACAACTTATTCGATTTACTCTCGAAAACGCATAAAATTAATTAATTAATTTTGTGTGTCTATATGAACACACAAAACGGTTGTTGCTAAACAGTGTCAACAAGATATATATTTATTTATATAGAATAACGGTAACATCTGTTTTTTGTTTTCAAAGCTTCAGTATTTAGTATTATAAATTTTATTCAGTTAGTTGATGTTTGTTAAGAAAAATTTGAAGACCAAGTTAAAGTAACATATAAAAGAATTGTAAAATGGAATTTTTGCCTTCAAATTTTTGTATATTCGATCTTCTTACTCTAAGAAATCGCACTCTTAGAGTAAAGGACTGTGCAAGACCGGAGAAAAACAGGTAGTTGATAAAGAGGAAAGATACAGACTGCAGCGTCACTTGCCTGGCGGTTTTGTGACGCTAAACCGTCCAAGGTGCAACCCAAATGCGTACACAGAAATTTAATTAAATCGGTTCAGCCGTTTAAGTGGAGTACAATGTCGAACACGCTTATAGTGGAATTTATATTAAGATTAAGTGTGTATTTGAAAAGTAAACAAATTTTGTTTAAAATAAAGGCAATGGATTGTTCTAGAAAACACTCTTTTTCATTTCAAAAATTTTTGTAATTATTTAAAATTTTTTGGAGGTGTGTCCATATGTACACACGGGTATACACCGATATAAATACTTTAACATATAAGTTGTTAATTTTTCGACAAAACTTTTAATTTTATATTTATTTACTTGCATTTCAAAGAAAGTTAACATGTTTTAGCTAAAAATATGAATCCTTTTAGGTTATCTGGTAAATTTAAAAAATCTGAATTAAATGACTGCTAAAGAAAAGAATGAAAATGGTCCATAAAAAGTCTGTTTGTTCAAAATAAAGGGTGTTTTTTATAGACGTATAGAACTTTAAATTGCAATAAAACAACGATGGATTATTCGATTGACATGAATTTTATTTATCCGAACGATAATCTTGTGGCATTACATTTTAAATATGATTCCTGTCATATGACCGCCACGGCTGGCTCGGATGTAGTCCAATCTGGACGTCCAATTTTCGATGACTTTTTCCAACATTTGTGGCCGTATATCGGAAATAACACGGCGAATGTTGTCTTCCAAATGGTCAAGCGCTTGTGGCTTTTCCGCATAGACCAATGACTTTACATAGCCCCACAGAAAGTAGTCTAGCGGTGTTAAATCACAAGATCTTGGAGGCCAATTCACAGGTCCAAAACGTGAAATTAGGCGATCACCAAACGTGTCTTTCAATAAATCGATTGTGGCACGATCTGTGTGACATGTTGCGCCGTCTTGTTGGAACCACAGCTCTTGGACATCATGGCTGTTCAATTCAGGAATAAAAAAGTTAGTATTCATGGCTCTATATCGATCACCATTGACTGTAACGTTCTGGCCATCATCGTTTTTGAAGAAGTACGGACCAATGATTCCACCAGCCCATAAAGCGCACCAAACAGTCAGTTTTTCTGGATGTAACGGTGTTTCGACATACACTTGAGGATTAGCTTCGCTCCAAATGCGGCAATTTTGTTTGTTGACGTAGCCATTCAACCAGAAGTGCGCTTAATCGCTAAACAAAATTCGTAAAATACGTACTCCGCACAGAACCATTATTTTCAAAATAAAATTGCACTATTTGCAAGCGTTGTTCAGGCGTGAGTCTGTTCGTGATGAATTGAAAAACCAAACTTAGAATAAATCACATGACAGCTGTTAAATCCGTCGCCATCTTGAACAGTAATGCCAACTTAAAGTTCTATACGTCTATAAAAAATACCCTTTATATCTCTTTATAGAATGCATGTAGAGGAAAAAATGATGGTAATCTTTACATAGTTAATTGATGTTTACGTTCAGATTATCAATTTTTAGAACAATTACATTTGTGTTTTTTCATCACAAAGTTAAAAATTATCGCTAAGTCTAATTTAGTTATAAATAAAAAGATTATTAAAATGCAATAAAAATCATAATTTTAAAATGAACATAGGTATAAGGGTATGTACTCGTGTGGGCATATGGACACATCCAGTTTTTCCCAATCTACTACGAAATAGAAACTACTTATTTTAAATAAACAAAAAAAAACTCAAATTCCAAAAAAAAATGTGTTTGTTATGTTTGTTGTGTTTATTAAAAAAAAAAAAAAAAAAAAACATTAACTGCTTGGCACACTCCTAACACAAAGACGAGCCTTCTGCAAATATATTTCCTGATTAATTTTTTGGGGTTCCCTCGTATATATATATATGCTAGGATTTCCTCTTTTGCTGTACTGAATGTTGCAACAATAAAGACTGTCCACAAGTTATGTGCTCTTGTATTTGCACCATCTTTTCGCCAAGACTACGTAGTAATAAAGTGACGTGGACCCTAACCCTACTCCCGATATCTTAGGTAGTTCGTCGAAGCCATAGCAGCCAGACAATCTCAGAGAAGATGAAAGACTGTCTTCTTACTCTCAGCTACCTAGCAGATGAAGGGCAGACCCAGCCTTCTGGTGTGCTTGCCGATCGCTTAGTGACTAGTTATAACCGCCAGCAGTCTGAAAATATGCTTTCTATTCCTGCTCACTAGCTGAGCAGAGTGTTTATCATTAAGCAGGGGCCATAATTGACACATAGTCTTACACGTTTCTAAACCCCGTCATCTGGTATGTGCCTTACCTTGGTAGTAATCACGAATGCTGCTCTTGATACTATTTACTAGGCGCTACAGCGACTGTCAATAATATAGAAACATTCATGTTAGAGCCATTCTTAGCCAATTCATCGGCCTGCTCATTACCAATAAAGTCGTTATGTGCAAGAATCCATACCAAAGATACATTAGCCTGCTGGCTGATATAATCATCTGATGCAAATCTATTGGAATGAGTTCCGTATTCATAGCCTCTGAAAGACTAGTATGCAAGCACATGGTAATTCAAATGCAAGCGGATCTTTGAACCCTGTACAACTGGTTCACTACATATCTATTCTCTATGCATGAACTTATTAAAAATTATTTTAAATTCTTATTAATGATTCTAAGAGCCCTATTCAAACAAACACTTTCGTACTCATGCTTTAAATTTTAAACTTAGAATAGAACTCACAAACAAACATATAAGTATGTATTAGAATTCACACTTATATTTTATACAAAAATATCCGCAATCTTAAGAAAGTTACCAACCAATCTCACGGTTTTAAGTAGAACTTCCGGTTTTTATTTACTTCAAGTTGTAAAAGAAATTTTCTTACCCAGTTTAGATTATTTCAGGTTTTTTTATTTGTTTCCGCAATAAACATTGTTAAAGACTAGCAAGAAGCAACTTGCAGGAGAATGCATGTGCTGCATAGTAAACTAATAATTTAGGAAATGTTTTTAAAACTTTTATATGTAGGCATGTCCGTAAGTATATCTATTATTATTACTCCAGTATGTTGCATATACTCGATCGTAATAATACAAATTTATGTTTGTTGCAAGTCGCAAAACAAAAAACAGAGTAAAAAACTTATTTGTACTCACTATTAAGAGATTTTTCCGGTAGATTTTTACACGTTTTCGTAGTTTTAGGAAACCTTATTTTGTTTAACAGCAGGAAATCTTGCATTGGTTTTAGCATTTTATGTGAGTGTATTTGAAAGGTTGAAATATTTATTACACATTACTATTGCCTCTAGCAATGATCTCTTGGGAGATCAAGTCTTCATTGATCACATAAGGCTCCACGCAGTGCAATGCACTCATTTGGGGTATATCCCTTGGACCCGCAAAATGTGTATCCAATAAAATTTCTAGAGATTCTGCCGAAGATTCGGACCAGGAGCCATCAGCTTTTTTCCCAAAAGTAGGACTCGAGTGACTCCCAGCCAAAACCCAACTAAGCCTTGCAGAGTCTCTAGTGCTGTTAATCGATTCACAAAATTTCCTCCATGAATCCCTTTTGGCGATTCTTAGAGCCTTCTTATAAGCCCGTAGCTTATCGCGATTCGGTTGCCATACTTTGTCGTTGAAAAGATTTCCTCGCTTCCTTCCTAAGCCTAGAAAGGTCAGAGTTCCATCACGGAGGGTATTTCTTTCTAGTCCTAGTTACAGGGGAGGAAATCTTATACGCCTTAGCAATATTGCTGCGTAAGATGTCCTCGTTCTGTATTCTCTATTACGGGTTCTCCTCTCAGCCGGTGCCCCAGAACCCTACTGAAATTATCCCAGTCCGTTCTCCTAGGATTCCTAAAACACTGTACATGGTAGGTGGGAACCCTTTTACCTCTGAGTCAATGACCCAGAGTTCCTGGACCAAACAGATGTCCAAGTCCTCCTCAGCTATGAGGACCGGGAGATTGCCTATAGCACTTTTGGAGTGCTGCAGATTAATCTGTGCTACCTTTAGGTCCATCGTTCGACATGGTGTCCTTTGGCTTGGACAGCTTCATATCGCCTAGGAGGTTACTCGTTGCAGCAAAACCATCTGTGTCCTGCCCTTCAGCACCCGTCGGCCGGAACACTTTGACTTTGGCGTCCCTTACGCCAAAAAAAACAGCTTGTGTCCAGCTTTCTCCACAGCCACTGCACCGGACGCGGGTTTGGCGAGGACTAATCAGGTGCTGTTGTCGCCATGTTCCTCTGCGCGGATGACAGACCAGTTATCTATTGAAATGGTGGTGTTCTGTCGCCTCAAACACTAAATCATTTTTCTGGCATCATTGGTGAATTTCGGTAGCCAAACTCTTGCACGGAGTCTCATCGGAATTTCCTCAGCCGGGATAAGCTTAAGTCTTACGCCACCCCATGTATCCCTGATCTCAGCAATATACTAGCATAGGAATTCTTTAGAGAACCCATCCAAGCATTTGATTACCCTTTAACCCCAGTGAACCTCACCGGAGTCGAAACGGGGTGCCGGCTTGTTTTTATTGATGAGCACGTAATTCATAACGAGCTCAGCCAAATTGGGTTGGATAGCTCACCATTCCGTTATTACAAGGGAAATCGCTACATCTTTTTTTGATGCCAAGAACATAAGGAGGTTATCTTTCACCACCTCATTGAGGCTTAGGAGGAGGGACCGACTTCTGTACCTTCCTTCTCTTAGGTACGCCATCACCCTCAGCCTGAGAACGATTTCGCTTGCCGTTTTCTTTGGCAGCAGCCTGACAAGTGCTGTGTACGGCATTCTTGATCCTAAGGTGCTCATCTACCACAGCCTGATAATTCATCCGATCGTCCGCATCATGTACATGGGTTGTCCCTTTTTCTGTTCTATCTTTCTCAAGATGAACGCTGCTTACTCCCATTCCGTCTTGCGTTTTTTACCATTGGACCTTCACACTTGACGGCCGGCCCTCGGAATGTTTTAGGATTGTGTGCGGTCGGTGGGGTACTATGTATAGTGCCCTCACCGTCCGAGAGACCAATCAATGTCTCCTGACTGGAGGCAAGTAGATCGTTCTCTAAAGAAATGTCTTTTCCTCTGGTTGTTATCTTGCTTGTTTTTTCTGTTTTTTGTAATTTTCGTTCATTTTTGGTTCCACGAAAATGCACGTAAAGGAATGGACCATCCGCGCAGTGACGGCGTACGCTGACTAGCGGCGCTGAGATGGTCTCAGAGCCTCGTTTGCGAAAACAAGGAGCACCTAGCCATAAAAAGGACAGTGGGTGAGGTTGGCAGTAGGAGAGGAGTGGCTTTGTATTCGCATCACTTTCCCTTGATCCCCAAGTGTATCATTTTCTTGTAAAAATATGTAATCTGAAGAATTCTTAAATATTGAAAGTATTTTTACATCATCTGCTTAAATGTTCTTAATAATTTTTGCCAAATCATTAATAAAAAATAAGAATAATGTAAGCCCGAGATGGCTATATTACGGTACACCTGATTTGACCAAACAAATTTTTAGAAGTAGCACAATTAAATATACGATCTTAACCTTGCTAAAACCTATACCATGCAGTTTTATCAATAATAGATTGTGGTTAACAAAAAGTTTTACTGAAAGCGAAGTAGATGACATCAGCATGTTGACCATTAGCAAGCCTTAATTTACTGTAGAATTTATTTATTATTTATTAAAAAAATTTTATTATTTTATTTTCCACAATTTTCTTTATTAATACTATATATTTCTTTAAATTCAAAATTCTTTATCATTAAAAACTGAAAAATGCATATAATTACTAAACAAAATATTTTATGATCAAAATTAAAATTTTAATATTACAAGTTTTTTAATATAAGAAAATTAAAAGTTTTAATAACATTATTATTAAGATAAAAACCCGTCACTAACTTACTAAAGTTGTTAGATGTAAAAGGTGTGTCATTACGAAAATGTTTTGCGAAAACTATGTTGGAAGGGTGTCAATAAGGATGAAACTTGATAAGCAATGGAATCAACTAAACATTTTTCGAAGGATTTTGGTTTTGCACTAAGTTTGGTTATTCTTCTGTAATTGACTACGAGTATTTTGATGAATTCCAGATTTTCACATTTTTTGAAAGTATTCAAACTTTAAAAATATTGTTACGTATGTGTAGAATTTTATAGTAGAATTTTATAGTGTAATGCTTGTGTTTAAGATGTGTGTTATTTGTATCTGTGTTAGTTTATACACTAACATGATAGCTTACATGTTCTACAATTTGCTAGATTAAGAATTTTTATTTACCAATTCTGTAAGTATGCAGTAATGTCTAGACGTTTCTGCCCGTTACAGTGAATCACTGTTGCTACACGAATCTAGATGGCTCTAGTTTTAAGTGAAACAGTATATAAGGTAACGCTGAGATTGTCAGACAAGTTCAGTTCTGGTTGAGACATTAGACTGTAAACAAGGTGTATCAAAAACAATAAAGTCTTGCTGTGACGGTTATAAAAAAGTGTGTTTCTACAACAAGTGTTAAGAAAAGAGAATCAATTGTGTTTTTATTTTACAATAAAGAACCCTAATGAACTAAACATTTTTATAATAGGGTAAAAACGTACCAATATGTTAAATGTAATAGATAACAGATATGCTATAGGCTCAACAAAATTGATTAAAATAACATAATACTCATATCGCAATAACTAATTTTCACTCTGTTACAGACAGAAAACCACTTCGGTTGTGATACTCGAATTCGTTGCCAATCGAATTGAGGCGGCTGCATGAATTATCATAGAATTCGAGTACACCAACTGAAATAATTCGGCAGACGCAACTGAAATATTACAAAAAGTATTGCCACTAAAATGAAATAATTAAAAAATGTTTTTGTTTTTCACCTTTTATTAAAGTCACAAACTAAATTGTGACAAAAATAAAATACATAAATTAATACAAGAAAATATAATACAGTGCAAATAAAACAAAAACTCAAAATTCAATAATTAAAAACAGCAATTAACTATGTCCATGCATACATTCCTTATTTCAAATAGTCCAGGAAACACAACCAGCGAAATAGAATTGTTCCTATCTAAAATGATATGTTAAAGTCTGCTTATTAAAACAAAAACTTACTAGATCTACATCTTGAGAATAATGATCCTCCACATGTATTTTAAGTAGTTGTCTCCAACGAATCTGTATATTTGTTTTAGTCAATGTCAATGTTTTAGTCAAGCAAACAATATAAAAATCGTCAGAATCGCCTTTTCATCATGAACATAATTTTATGGCTACAAGTAATGATTATCTGTCAAATGGGTAAAAGTTCAATTATTATGATAAAATTTTAGTTTAAACAAATGATATTTGGAAATTGTAATCGATTTCCAACCAATCTTTTTTGTGTGTGTAGTTTATGACAAAGTCTGCAGCATTCTAAGAACAACCTAAAATTCATAATCTGGTATCAGCACAGCTCTTACGTATTCCTTATTTGACACAACATGTATCTTTGCCTTTAAAATGAAAACTGCTTTGTCAATGCTATTACGTAAGGTATGTTTACATGGCGTGTATTGTCAATTTTCCTTATATAAAATTAGTACACACTGTGTAATCCCCTTGAAACATAACATACGAGTATGTGTTTTTCTTATGAGTGATAGCAATGTTATTTTGTTTTATTTAGCACGTTCTATTTGATGTGGTAAAGCGTATGTATTGAATGATGTCAATTTTTCATTTCAAATTTCCGCTCAAACAAAATTTAAGGTGACATCGTATAAAAAAGATTATTTTAACCATACATAGTTTCCTTTTTTATGTTTTTAGAATATAAATTTTGCTGATATTATTGCTCGTTTTATTTATATTTAAATATTTTTTATTGGTATCGCTAAAAAAAATTACAAAAAATTTACCAGCAAATAGTTAACAAAATTGTGTAGAACGTTTATTATGCAACAAAATATCAAAATGCTGTATGAAAAATTTCAGTCCCTAAAATGTCGCATTCGATATCAACTTGTATCGATACTTTATAATAATTTCATGTAAAACACTAAAATTTCCATGGATTTGATTGATAAATTTTTACTGAAAAAGATGTACAAAGATATACAAAATTTCAGACAAGGCTCAGGATACTTACACATGTAGTAATATCATGTCTGTGTCACCTAATAATTGTCGTTGCAACAAAAATGTGCAGGTCTCATAAAATATCTCTAAAACTACAGCTCTTTTTCGAGATTTATCAGGGCACATTCCAGTATCGCTAAAATATTTTTCTCTGCATATTAATTTCAATTAAGTACAATTGTATATAAGACTCAAAATTTATTTTAACCTTGAAAAATTCATATTTACAAGCAAATAATCAAATTAATTGTATCAATTCTAAAATTTATAAATGAAATTTATTGAATAAAAAAGCTCCCAAAAAGGCTCATTGCAACAAGCTTAGAAGACATAAATAAACATTTAGCTTGGTACAACTAAAGCAACAACAACAATTACGAATGAAAAATTAACAAAATGTTTACCTTGAACATAACCAACGAATTTTCAAAGTTGAACGAACAAAAAAATTTTTTTTTTTCAAATAAACGTTGAAAATAATTTGCAAAACATTGAAAAACTAAATATTTTATACTTTTACAGACATTTAGACGATTACAATAAAAAAGCCACAAATATCAAATTAATGTTGCTGCAGCCCACAATCATTTGAATTCATGTGCAACATTGAAAATTGAATGAAAATCACTGAAAAAAAAATATTAAATTTTTTTTTTCAACTTAACTAAACCTTGCTCCCAATTTGCGCTTGAATAAACTTTAATAAGAAAAACTAAAACAACAACAATAATAAAAAACGAAAAAAAAACAGAAAAAAGGCACAGTCCAAAAATATTTAACAACAAAATCACAAAGCAAAAAAATTAATAGAAAGAAGAAAAAAAAAATAAAGACAAAGTTCAGATTTTTAAAAACCGGTAAATTGTTAAATAAAAACGCCAGCAATAAAATATTTGAGCAAAACATAAAGAGTTAAAAAAAATTTATAAGCCAAGCATCGGCCTTAGCTTAGTTGGAATTAGATCCTTTATGTGATCACTCTCACATTAGATTTGATATAAACTTTGATATCAAGCTAAATGTTAGATACAGGGACCCTAGATCGACCAACATACATAGATATTAGAAGATACACAATCAAGCAATGCGTTAAAGTTATTCAGGCTTATTATGAAAATGGGCGTTCAAATCAAAATGCATATTGTGCACTTCGTGATTTTTTCGGTCAATTTAGTAAATGTGAGTACAATCGGAAAAGTTGTGCAAAAATTTGAGTAAAACTTGTCTGTAGGAGATGTGAAACTACTATTGCATGCTCGTACAGCTCATACTGCAGAAAATATTGCTGCTGTTCGCGATAGTGCGGCTGTAGAGCTGTCCACCTCAACTCGTCGTCGTGCTCAATAATTGCACCTCGTCGTTAATGAACATTATGCATAAGGCTTGCATTTACACGCTTACAAGGTGCAATTAACTCAAGAACTAAAGCCTCTTGACCATTCCAAACGTCGTCAATGGTCAGAATGGTGCCAAGAATTGGAAACAGTGGGTGATCAATTTTCGAAGAAAATCATCTTCAGTGATGAGGCACATTTTCACCTCAATGGATTCGTCAATAAGCAGAATTGCCGCATTTGGGCGAATGATAATCAAAGAGTGATTGTCGAAAAACCAATGCACCCACAAAGAGTGACTGTTTGGTGCGATTTATGGGCTGACTGAATCATCGGGCCATATTTTTTCCAAAATGAGACCGGTCAGGCAGTTACTGTGAATGGTGTACGCTATCGTGAGATGATAACTAACTTTTTATGGCCCGAATTGGAAGATATGGATGTGGATGATATGTGCTTTCTAACGAAACAATGGCTCTTTTGTGCGACAATGGCCGTGTTATCAATTGGCCACCAAGATCATGTAATTTGACACCGTTGGACTTCTTTCTTTGGGGTTATTTGAAAGAAAAGGTGTACGTCGATAAGCCAGCAACAATTCAAGAGCTAAAGGATGAGATAATGCGGCACATTAACGCCATAGAACCTAAATTATGCCTCAGCGTCATCGAACATTTGTACCATTTTATTATAATAAAAAGAAATGACAATAATTTCCTAAATAATTTGTGATTTATTCAAAATCAACATCGGCCCTTAAAATTTAACTACCCTTTATAAGAGGTCAAATTTTAAATGTTTTAACATTTTT
The DNA here is from genome assembly GCA_947397855.1 of Thelaira solivaga. NCBI lineage: Eukaryota > Metazoa > Arthropoda > Insecta > Diptera > Tachinidae > Thelaira > Thelaira solivaga. Next base: position 48,297,907 of record OX377610.1, on the reverse strand, counting down.
TCCCACTTAATATTCCAATTTCAAAAATTCCTTTTAATTTGTCCTACACATTGGGAGAGGAACTGCTCACCAAATTTCAAGTTCGTAGCTTTAGCTGAATCTGAATCTTGTTGTTAAACTTGATGTGCATGCAGGCTTTAGTTTGTATTCAGTGATAATTGTAGCTATGAATTTTGTATGTTTGGTATCTTACAAAGTGTAAGATACGTATTGCGGGCTGGTCTGATTAGGTCCGATAAAAATTGTGTATTTTCGTTAATAGATTAAAAATTTATAAAAAGTAAGTTATGTAGAATAGGCACATGTAATCGTAAACAAAAAATTTACGAAATAGAAGGGGGAAAATTTCAAATCAATGTTGTAGCGGTGTATATTTTGTGTTTGTCAACACAAATTTGTAAAGTTTTTGTCTTCTTCGCAGAAAAACGCCAACAGCTATTTTCATAAGAAAAAGTTAGAAGTTTGTTAGCCACTCTACAAGAGTGATACTTGCTCAAGTTTTTAATATTGTAGAATGAACTTTTATTGTGTATATTTAAAATAATTATTTGTGTCGTTACTTTGACATTTTACAAAAACTGCAGCCCAAAGTCAAATTACTCGAAAACTATATCAGATAGAATAGTACTATGTTTTCTTTAGTTTAAAACAAAGATTATCACTTATAAAGTAATAGACCCATCCGAGATTACCTACAGTGTACTTCAAAATATAATGCTCTAAAAGATAGTATCCTCTATTTCGAACTGCAATTGGTTTCTATTTATAAAATTTTAATTTTTAAATATTGTAAAGGGTGTTTTTTTTTATAGACATATAGAACTTTAAATTGCAATAAAACAACGATGGATTATTCGATTGACATGAATTTTATTTATCCGAAAGATAATCTTGTGGCATTACATTTTAAATATCGGATGTAGTCCAATCTGGACGTCCAATTTTCGATGATTTTTTCCAACATTTGTGGCCGTATATCGGCAATAACACGGCGAATGTTGTCTTCCAAATGGTCAAGCGTTTGTGGCTTATCCGCATAGACCAATGACTTTACATAGCTCCACAGAAAGTAGTCTACCGGTGTTAAATCACAAGATCCTGGAGGCTAGTTCACAGGTCCAAAACGTGAAATTAGGCGGTCACCAAACGTGTCTTTCAATAAATCGATTGTGGCACGAGCTGTGTGACATGTTGCGCCGTCTTCTTGGAACCACAGCTCCTGGACATCATGGTTGTTCAATTCAGGAATGAAAAAGTTAGTAATCATGGCTCTATACCGGCGGATAGACTCATTCGGGTCTTCTTCAATGCTACGCTCTATAGCAGCAATAGCTTCTTCTGTACGCACCGTACGGCGTCTCTGGGGATGCGAGTTATCAATAAGAGTAAACGTGGTGCGAAAACGTTCCATGGTTAATCGAATTAACTGCTCTGATGGACGATTTTGTCGACGATAAAATGGACGTAGTGCGCGATACGTATTCCGCACAGAACCATTATTTTCTAAATAAAATTGCGTGAGTCTATTCATGATGAATTGCCAAACCAAACTGAGAATAAATCACTTGACAGCTGTTAAATGCCAACTTAAAGTTCTATACGTCTATTGTTTTTGTTAAATTGTAGTTTTTATGTTATTAATGTTATTATTGTCTTTGTATATGTTTTTTGAATATTTAAAAAAGTTTTTAATATCATAATTTTCATTTACATTTCACAAAATTTTTTCATTTTCCTTGAGAAAAACACACACGAAGGCGTATCGAAATATTGGAAATTAAATTAATAATAATTAAAATATATATAAAAAGACCTAAAGGCTTAAAAAATATTTATATATTTATTTTCAGAAGATTTGAGTATTTTACTGTAGTCTCGTGCCACAATTAATCGTGTTAATAAAATTGCTTAAAGGTGCTTTAAAAAATGAAATTATACTTTTATATGCTGGATTTAATTACTGTCATAATGCAAACTAAATTGTCAGTTGACAAGTTTTGAAGAGCAAAACATCTTACAAAAAAAATTGAATAATAAATTTCAATATAAATGAGCGTAAATATAAAACTATTAAAAAAATAAACACAAATACTAGCGCAGCACTCAGTATAAACAGAATTTAAGTTGCAGTCAAGAGTTAAACTGCAGTTACACTCATTTATTTCTAGAAAAAAAAGCCTCATACTTTACATTAGCGACTGCAGAGCGTAAAAACATTATTAATAAAAAATTTTAATCCTCTCTGTTACAAATAAAAGAACTCTCTTTTTCTCACACACACAGAGATACACTTTTTTTTATTAAAAAAGACTTGAGTGCCATGATCACACTCAGTTGAATTTGTAAATACTCGTATGTAAATTTAACAAAAACGATTTGCATCTCACAATTTGAAAATAGCTCAAAGCTATTCATGTTTTAAAGTCAAGTGTAAATTGCCAATTAGATATAATTTTTGGTGAACTTTGTATTAATAAATAAAACTAAGACAAATTCACCTCTAAATGACCAATTTTAAATAAATAAAATTCACCACACTCATACATACGCAAGGAGACACACACTTGCATACACTCAGAAATGCATGCTTTTAATCAAAATCTACTAACTTTCATTCAAATTAAAGCTGCAGTTGGCTGCAGCCACTATAATTTTTAAAATTTTTTTATTCTGCTGCAATTCTTCCCTGCATTTTTATATTCATGAGATCGTGTGTTCGTTTTGAACAGTGGCTCGTCAACGGTTTTCTTTGTACTGATTTATTTTATACATTTTTTGTGAGGCCCAAAAAAAATTGTGTTATTTTGAATGCATTTTTTAAATGCAACATGCATTGCCGAGTTTTGCTTTAAAACATATTCTCATTTCTTTTATTTTTTGGGTTTTACTTTCTTTGTTTTTATTTATACTGCAATTTTTGAGGATTCTTGTCTTTACGTGGAGTTGATATTGCTGTTGTTTGTTTTCAGCTTGAACTTCTATTTTTTTATTCTTTGTGTTCTTAAAGCTTCGACGTCTTTTGTTCTACCCTCTTGTCACATCTTCTGAAAACTGATTTTGTTTATTTTGCTTTTTAAGGACTTTGGGTTCGCTTATTTTTACCTATAGTGCATTTTAGATTTATTACCTCGTACAAACAAAAATTAGTACCAAAAGTACCGAAATATTCGTTGACACGTTAAACGTTTCTTTCTTTTTTTTCTTGTTGTGTTTTGTTAATTTTTTAATTTGCTTCATTTGTATGTGTGCTGATGGCTTTTGATTTTTTTGTATATCATGTGAGTGTGTGCTTGTGCGTCTGCTATTATCGGAAGTGCATTTCGTTGCATTTTAATGCAATTTATGTATGTGGTAAAATTATAGCTGTTTTAAAAATTGGTTTGTTTTTTTTCATTGCAAAAGCTACAGGGTATTTTAAAAAGAGAAACATGTTATGTAAAAAAAATTTCGGTAATTTTTCTAAACTGTCTGACTCTACACGAGTTAACGAGTTGGTCTATTGGAAAAGTAAATTCAGTAATTAACATTTTAAAATACCAAATTTTCACAACATTTAAATACATAACTTTTGCTCTTCTTTGAATACGCACCTGTTGTAAACACTTGCAATTTTTGTTGTTGAATATTTTAATGTTTCAATTGGAGAGTAGTCAGCGAAATAAAATTTATTTTCAAGATTTTATTGTTTGCCAGCAAACAAAAGATTCAGCATTCGCGCCCATTGAGAATCCTGTTAATAATTTTTGATGAGTAATTTCTTTAGAAAATATTAAATGAAAAATATTTCTCAGAAGAATTAAGGACAAAATACATGTTGTTTTGGAGGTTCGATCCAATAATAAGCGTCAGAATTAATGTTTCAAATTTCTTTAAAAGTGAAAATTTTAAATATTTTCAAAAAAAGTTTTAGAATATTAAAAACGCAGTTTTCACTCGTGCTAAAATAATAAATGAAGAAGGATTTAATTTATGTATTTTTCGAAATTGTAAAAAAAATTCTTAATTAACACCTCATTTGTACAACTTATTTCTTTCACTTTTTTCATTGCACTTAAAAGGGTGACTAAGTTCCAGTTTTAGTTTTCATTTTTGGTGCATTTTTGTGCATTTATTTATTTTAATATTTTGCTGCTCTCAAGACTGCAATAGTGGTTTAGTGTGCGCTACTACTTTGATTTTGTTTTTATCTTATTTAAATAATGCAATCTTGTCCTTGACAACAAATACAAAAATTGAGTATAATAATTTATTGTAGGTAGAATTATTTTTGCTCAAAAAGAAAACGAAATAAAAAGAATACAAAATAAAAGAATTTAAAATTTCATAAATATATGTAAGTTTGTATTAATGGTTATTTTTGTTGTTGGTGGGCTTTATTTTTTTTTTTGTTTTGATTGTATGTAAACTCAAAGTAAAATTATTTTGTTATCTACTGGATTTATAAGAATAAAAGAAATATTCTACGGTTAACTAAAAAAAGTTTTATGTCTGTTCTCACTAGGCGCAAGGTATCACTTCTCTTATGCCTCATGTGTCCCTCGAACCGTAATAGGCCTCTAGAGAGGGCATTTGGATGCGTCATCAGTTTTTGTACGTATTTAGTACAATATTTGCCAATTTCTTCCCGAACCGTTGGAATTTCTAGATCTCTATGGATGTTCTCATTTCTTATATACCAGGGGGCGCAGACTATTGTTCGTAATATATTCGACTGTCTTCTTTGTAACTTTTGGATGTTAGATGCACACGCGGTTCTCCATAGCTGAATGCCATATATCCAGATTGGTTTAATAATGGCTTTATATAATAGAACTTTATATTCCAAAGAAAGAGATGAGTATGGACCTATAAGCCACATGAGTCGAGCTGTTTTTAGTTTTATGGCTGAGATTTTGGCCTCAATGTGAAGTGCCCATGTTAGGCGTCTGTCTAGATGTATTCCTAGATATTTAGTTTGGGTTTCTACCGGAACAATGACGTTATTTATTTTTATTGGCGGACAATTTGCCTTTCTTAGTGTAAAAGTCACATGGGCACATTTTGATGGATTTACTTTGACTTTCCATTTATTTAGCCCACCTTCCAGCTCGTTTATATGAGCTTGTAAGTGCTCAGATGCAATCTTAGGATCTTTGTTCACACTTAAGAATGCCGTGTCGTCTGCAAACGTTGATGTGATAATATTTCGATTTGTAGGCATGTCAGATGTATAGACGATGTATAATAGCGGGCCAAGTATACTTCCTTGGGGAACGCCTGCAAAAATCTGCTTAACTGGAGAAAATACATTATATTCTCACACCGCAATCTGGCAAGTTCATCAGCATTGAACTAGTAATACGATCAGCACCGGCCGATTTTTTCGCATCAAGGTTTTTGATTGCCATTTTAATTGAAGGCAAACGTATCCTTATATGATTTTCAATGGAATCGCTGATGTATGGAGGATTAATATCACTATTTATTTCAAAGAATTTGCTCATTCAAAAGGATTTTTAGCCCAACTAAGGTCCTCAAGTCTTAGTGGTGGTTCGGAGGAAGTAGGGCACTTCATATGCTTCACAGCTTTCCATAGGCTGTGGTCGGTTTTTGTTGTCGGATCCAAGTTACTTAAATAATTTGCAAGCGCTGACTCATGCTGTAAACTCAGCTTTTCTTTAAGTAATTTTTGACACAAATTCAATTGGGTCTTTAAAGCTGGAGAACGATTTCTGTGCCATTCAATTTTCAATTTAATTTTTTTTCGGATGAGGGCTTCAATATCAGCTGATGACTTGTGCAGTTTCCTCCTATATATGTTTTTCTCATTGGAGTTGCATTCTTAGCTGCACAAGTAATAACGTCTGTGAGGGGGTTCACAGCACATTGTATATCAGACGAGTACCTTAGAGAGATGTTCTGGAAGAGATGATAGCTCACATACATTTTATACTTTAGCCAATTCGTGTACCGGTTCGGATAGAACGTAGGAGATACTTCAGAGTTTATAAAAATATTACGTAGTGTAATTATAGTCGGCGAGTGATCAGATGATAAGTCTTCTAGGGGACTAATCAGAAGTTGGTCACGTTTAATATTTTTAAGAACAGTGAAGTCAATAAGGTCTGGTATTTTTGGTACAGTCTGTAGGCCAGTATGTGGGCTCACCGCCAGAAACGACATCTAGACTATTTTGAACAATAGTATTGTACAGCTGCCTACCTCTTGGGCTAATAAGTCTAGAGCCCCAGTGGGTATGTTTAGCGTTGTAGTCTCCTGCTGCCAGGAACTTGTGTCACAGTGCTGCGAAGAAGCTTTTGAAATTGTCGCTATCAATTATGTGTCTTGGAGGACAATATACACATGAAATTGTGGTATGAAAATCAGTAAGACTTATAAAGTTTGCCTGAATATAATCCTTCCCAAATTCTGGCATAACAAAGTGCCTCACGTTTTTACGCACAATGACGGCAGTGCCACCACATGCCTTTCCCTTGGATGTTTAGTGTCATAAATAATGAACCCGTTAATTCTAAAGCAATTCTTTACAGTAAAGTGTGTTTCGGATACCAAAAGGGTGTCTATTTCTTGCCTGTGTAGAAAATCTTCTACCTCGAACCTATGTTGGGATAACCCGTTCGCATTCCAGTAGCAAATGCGCAACTGTGTCATTTTATTTTTGTCTTAGAACGGTCTGCAGAATCATGTTCTGATTCCGCATCATCTCCTGAAACATGCCATGCATATTATTCATAAAACTGTTCATGTTGGTCATGAAATTGTTCATAGTCTCCGTCAGCTTGTCGATTGAACTAGAGCTGGTATCGTTGAAGACCTGAGGGCTGCTCCTTAGTACTTGGGCATATGAAAGATTTTTCAGGTTGAACTACGCAAACAGATGGAAGCTTGCAGTAAGATTTTGTGTGGCCGAACTCTTGGCAAATAGTGCGCTTATGCGGTTCCTCTACTGTTATTCTTCGGCTAAGAAGATATTTCATGTTTTAGATTGGATGAGTTGAACTATTGGTCTTAAGAAGAGCTGCGCTAAAATCTATCTCCACATGGTGCATTGGTTGGTGAATTTTATCCTTGTTATGTATATTGTAAACATTTCTCACATCGTAAGCTTCACCTTCAATAGCTTTCTTGATTTCATCAACTGTCAATGCCCTTTACCACAACCACGAGGCCCTTAGCACTTTTTAGTTGGAACGTGTAGTAATTCTTGTTTTCGGCGTTAAGACTATTAACAATTAGACGATAATTCTTCTCAGTATGGGTTTGGATTTTCGTTTCCTGTATCTGTCCCCTTCGTGTAGAAGCTACATAAAAATTATCTTTTCCCACAATCTTTGATAAAAGATTTACAATTGCGTTCGATGTTTGCTCGCGCAAATAGATAGGTGAAGGTTTGTGTTCCATAGGTTCTACTGATGCATCGTCTGTGGGTGCAAGTATTGAAAATCTATTTTCGGAAACTGGTATCGTATCCGCCTGACTGCCTTTGTACTGTTTAGTTGTGTGCTCCTGTTGATTAGTTCTAGTACTAGCCTTACGTTTGGTAACAGTTACGTATCTGTGTATTCCGGTTTGTATTTCCTTACTTACCGGAGTGGAATCTGTTACAGTCTTTGATGTTGGTGTATCAACTTTAGTCTTCGGAGTGGTTCTTGTTTTACTAGTTGCCTTGTCAAACTGGCGCGTAAAAATTTTGCGGATCCACAATCGTATTTGGCTGTTAAATATGCTCCGTCGTCCTTCTTTTTATTCATACTATCTGAGAACACATAGTATGCATTGTTCCTATTCAGTTTATCGTTTGGCTTGTCATTTATGTTTTCTCTTGTTTTTGTTTTTTTATTTATTGATGTCATCTTTTCCATATGGGTCCCAAGTAGAAGTCGTTATCTAAGTCCGTAGTGCAGTTACCCCTTTGATGACCCCGAGGGTCCCTTTGCATGCAGTGAGGTCCTCGCAATGGTTGACACAAGACCTTATGGGCGCTTGTGTACAGAGACAGGTCGGGCATTAATTAGGATGTTGTATCAACAAAACCTGCACGGCCAACTTAACGGCGACGAGATTTAGAGCGTTCTGCCAGTCCTTGCCAAGGTTTTACCGAGACGGAAGGCAGCTGCGATACTAGCCTGAAAGCTGTTTCTACGTGATGTCACTCTCGTGTACTAAGGTAACAGAATGAAACAGCTGTCAGCCCACTTGCAATCAATTGCAATAAATAATCAAAATCAAATCCATAGTATTTGCCGCTTCGTCAAAGTTGCAGCAATAGCCTGCGTTGCACCGGTGTTCGCATGCCTTTCAGGTTACTATCTGTATATTCGCATACACACTTTAACTACCGATAGATCGTGTGATCCGGACGGTATTAAAAGGAAATACCACATGGAGGTAGTGAGATGCTTGGGCAGTTCAGTGAAAGAATCACCTCTGGCTATTCCCAAGTGAACAGCAATCAGAAGGCTTTCAGCCTCCATTAAATATCCCATTCCCCATTTATAGACTTGAATGAATTTTTTCTGCTCCTCAATTTATTGACAATAGGATCGAAAGAGGTCTTGTTCACTATTCCAAAAATATGTTTGCCTTGTATTATCATTTTAAGTTCTCATATGGCTGCAAAACACCCGTTACAATGAGCCAGTCTATTGGCAGTTTGCACACTTGTTACCAGTATAAACTTCATGTAAGGCCCAGGGATAAAAGAAGCTATAGTTTGAGTCTTAAACTCATAAAAAATATTTTCATTTATAGAATAGCTTTATTATCCAAATTTCTAATTTTTAAAATCTATTAATATAATTAAAAGAGTAACGTTGGTGACTGACTGACTGACTTATTATCAACGTCCGAACGTCGAAAGTTACGGACTTGAACAGATTTGCCTACTTTTGAAGGTACTGGAATGCAGAGCTTGCACTTTTATTGTGTATATTCAGAAAGCTTCCAAATTTTGAATAGTTATATAGTTCTGAAATTTACATTACAGCAGCTGTGGACCCCACCAGTTCATATAATCGCACCATTTCGATTTTGGCCTATTTTTTTAATCCAAAGGTAAATACACTCAGTGAAATTTTTTGTGCACTTTGGGAATAAAAACTATATGTTTCTGAAATCTACACTCCAGTAGATTTAGGGCCTGCTTAGCTAAATTCGAACGAAAGCTTTGTATTGGAAACAAAAGCAATACACGAAAAATTATTTTTATTATTTTCTTTTTTCATTAATTTTTACAAAATTTTTTAAAATACATCAATTATGATAACTTCACAGAGCTTTATTAATATCTTGTAGAATTAAAGAAAACCGGAGCTTCATCTTCAAAAACAGTCCAGTGCTTTTTTAATTTTTCTGACCAAAAAAATTGGCTTTTTTTTAAATTTGGCATCACTGCCTTTGAAAAAATATGTGTTTGAGGAAGTAAAAAGTAAAAAAGAGAAAAATACAATTTTTACTTTTATATTTAGACGTTTTAGTGGTATTTTTTTATGTTCTTTCCAAGCCTGGAATTGTGACAGTCGAATCAGACTATCCTGAATGAAATAAGATATTGTAAAAGGGACAATATGATACATATTATTAATATTAATTGGTACATTTTGATTTTTCAATATTAACGAACCTATAAAAATCAGACTGGGCGCAAACATTATTGAACCAAAATGGTAATTTTTATTTACATGAATTTCACTTTCTGGTTTTTAATATGAGATGTTCAGAGCATGGTGAAACATCATATTTTAGACAAAATTTTATTTTTTAATAATTTTAATGATACTTTTTGCCTTTTTAAAATGCTAATTTGTAAATAAGAAGGGTATATAAAAGTTTGTGATTCCGTTTGCAATTTCAATACCGTACATGTATCACTCTATAAAGTATATATAAAGGGTGTCTTTTATAGACGTATAGAACTTTAAATTGCAATAAAACAACGATGGATTATTCGATTGACATGAATTTTATTTATCCGAAAGATAATCTTGTGGCATTACATTTTAAATATGATTTCTGGCATATGACCGCCACGGCTGGCTCGGATGTAATCCAAACTGGACGTCCAATTTTCGATAACTTTTTCCAACATTTGTGGCCGTATATCGGCAATAACACAGCGAATGTTGTCTTCCAAATGGTCAAGCGTTTGTGGCTTATCCGCATAGACCAATGACTTTACATAGCCCCAAAGAAAGTAGTCTAGCGGTGTTAAGTCACAAGATTTTGGAGGCCAATTCACAGGTCCAAAACGTGAAATTAGGCGATCACCAAACGTGTCTTTCAATAAATCGATTGTGGCACGAGCTGTGTGACATGTTGCGCCGTCTTGTTGGAACCACAGCTCCTGGACATCATGGTTGTTCAATTCAGGAATGAAATAGTTAGTAATCATGGCTCTATAGCGGTCACCATTGACTGTAACGTTCTGGCCGTAATCGTTTTTGAAGAAGTACGGACCAATGATTCCACCAACCCATAAAGCGCACCAAACAGTCAGTTTTTCTGGATGTAACGGTGTTTCGACATACATTTGAGGATTAGCTTCACTCCAAATGCGACAGTTTTGTTTGTTGACGTAGTCATTCAACCAGAAGTGCGCTTCATCGCTAAACAAAAATTCGCTTATGAAAATTAAGAACAACGGCAATCTCGTTTTGTGCCCATTTGCAGGCGTTGTTCAGGCGTGAGTCTATTCATGATGAATTGCCAAGCCAAACTGGAAATAATTCACTTGACAGCTGTTAAATCGGTAGCCATCTTGAACAGTAATGCCAACTTAAAGTTTTATACGTCTATAAAAAAACACCCTTTATATTCTGGGTCCTTATAAATAGCGGAGGCGATTTAGCGATATGCGTCTGTCTGTATAGTAATTGAAATCAAATTTTTAAAATTCCTAAGCAACGTGCAGAAAAGCTTAGCAAACCGATCTGTCAGTTGTTGTTTTCTTAGGTTCATAAATGGCTAAATAATTGGACGCTGTCACGAACGAGAGTCATAATACTTATGCAAAAAAATAAAAGAAATTGTTTAAAAAAGTAATAGAATAATATAACTGAAATTTTAGTGTTTCTTAAATTTATTTTTTTATGGAAATTTTTATGCTGTACATGTGCGTAATGTGGACAATCGATCAAATACGCAATAATATTCATAATAGATATGAAACACCGGTGACAAAGTAAAAAAATAGAAGAGCTTCATTCGAGCTTAGATGAAGTGCACTGCTCACGATATTTAGTGTTATTAGCCGACTTTGCCCAATGTCTTATAGTTTTCACAATGTTAGTTTGTTACCTTTATGATATAAAGTGTTGAAAGTTGTCAATTGTTATAGTCCTCACGTTGTTCCGATATTCACTCCGATTAGTCTGTAAAGGAAATTGTTGTGAGTGAAAATCAGCGAAAGTAGAACTCACTTATTATGCAAATAAAAAAGAAGCACCATATATTTTTAATTTGCAATGCAATTATGGACTAAATTTTATTTAACAATTTTAAACATTTATGCTCTTATCCAAAAAAAGTTGATGTAGACTTTAAAGTAAAATGTATGAAAAATTTCGATAACGCTGACTTTAAAGTCTACGTTAATTTTTTTTTTTGGATAATGGGGTTAATTTTTAAGGTTCTTATTTATAGTCTGTTTCAAAAATTTTCAAATTCATTGTGAAATGTTCAGCAAACTTATTCAAATACAACGATGAATGTCATAATGAACATTTTAACACAGCAATTCATCAAACAAAATAACATTTTTTTACTCCTATCTTAAACACAATCCCTTGAAATTCAGTTTTGTGTAAAATGTTTAGATATTGTTTCAGTAACACAATCGGTTAACTCATATAAAAAATAGAGCACTTGTCATTCATAGAATTTTTAGAAGATTTAGTCAACTGGATTTCATTAAAATTATGAACCAATTAAATATGTAATAATTTCTATTTGGAATTTAAAAGTTTAACAAAATATTAATCTTTATTTGTGCTTAATTCCAGAAAATTGTGTTGGTTTTAAAATTTATTCTTTTACTCATGATATTCTCATGAGTTATTTATTCAGTACAATAAGTACTGAAGGGGAGAGCATACCTATATGGACCATTTCATCAGACGCTACTCCGAATCCTCAGTAGGTTACTCCCAACGTTTCTTGCAAACATTAGAACCTTTATATTGTAAAAGCAATTGACTAAATATGAGTAAAAGAATAAATTTTAAAACCAACACAATTTTCTGGAATTAAGCACAAATAAAGATTAATATTTTGTTAAACCAATTAAATATTTTCATTCAAATGATTGCATTAATTAAATTTAATCAATATAATAATTTTTGTAATTAATTCTAAAGTTAAATTGACTCAATTGAAAATTTGATCAATATGAAAAATTTTTTAATGAAAATGTTGTTAAAAGTTAAACTTAAAGAGCATTGAAAGAACATTAAAAAATTGTTATTTTTCCTACCTTAACAGTCGATTAGTTTTCAAACATTTTAAGTCAGATAATAATTAAAGATAAAAAGCCTTTATTAAAGATTTATGTAGATCAATTTTTATAAGTTCAAAACTATGCATAAATATTAAATGAATAATTTACTAGTTTTGCATTGTGGGCCCCACTGTTATCATATAATTTGTAATTGTTCCAATAAATATTGCAAAGAACAAAGAAAAAAACTACAATTAAAAGATATCAAATTTGAAAACAAACAATACCGCACCTTGAAAAATTATATTGTATATCTACGTTGCTTTTCCTCCTACCCCCTCCCACACTAAAGCCACACTCATCGCTCCTAAAAAACAAAATTTAAATTAAAAAATAAAAAAGCACCCGCGTAATAGAGCGCCGAAATATTATATAAAATTTAAGAGATATTTTTTTTTCTGTAACGTTTAATTGTGTGTGTGCGTACGTTTACGTATTTGTTTGTAATTTACAAAAAAAGGAGCAACTTAAAATTTTGAGTTTTTTTTACTCAATATTCTGCTGAATTTTTTATTGCTATTTGTGCAAAAAGAGACTTGATTCATTTAGTTTATTTTTTAGCTTTTTTTGGTTTTTTGTAGAAACAAAAATATACAACAATTCGCCCAATTGAATTTGAGAAGTGGAGGGAAAAAATTAATTACAACAACATTAAGAACATTGTGTATATGAGGCAACAACAAAAACGACAACAAAAATGAAAAAAGTTAAACGAAAAGTGCATGTGCAATGAGTAAACGAGCTCAGTTTGCTATTTAGTTGCATTCGTGCACGTTGAGCTACGTTCTGGTATTAAATACATTTTTATTATTGTTATTATTACTATCATTTTTTTTTTATTATTTTTATTATTGTTGTTGTTGTGTTATATAAAATAAAATTTTTTTCGCCTTTTGTTGCAATCCATTTCGTGTTGTGTGTTGACAGTCGTACGTTTACTTTTTGAATGTTTTCTTTTGTTTTGGTTCGTAAATAAACTTTTAAGATTTGTTTCTTTTAAAACAATACGACATAGTTCTACGCTACGTATGACGTACGGATTCAAAAGATACTCACTCACGCACACACACACATGTTTGTACATTAATTTGCTTAAACCATTTTTTTCTGTTTTTATAAATACGTGTGTATTGTTGTTTGTTTGCTTGTATTGTACGCGTTAACATGAGTGTATGAATTTTGTTCGCATGTCAGTCATTTATTGTGGTTCTAAAACCAAAGTGCATCGAGCCAACCATCCATCCAACCAAGTAAACAAACATTCAGAACCCGACCGATAGTCACTCCGTCATACCAGACCCAGCCAACAGAGTATAGTAAAATTAGTAGTGGTCGTAGCAGTAGCAGTATTTAACAAAAAAATAACACCATCTCTTACAGATGATGATGGACGTCTGCAACTAGTAGAAGTATTAAAAAAATTTTATTTACTGACTTTAGAAACGGAATAACGACACAAATAAAGTAAAAAATGCAAAAACAAAAAATGTGCGGTTTAAGTTGAAAACACAGCAGCGGTTGCATATGTTTTTATATATACCTACATTTTGTTTTCCATTACGGTTTGCTCTCACTCTCTTTAAACGTCCGTGTGTTTATTCGCTTTTTTCTGTTCTTTCTTAAATGCATAAAAATTATTACACAACAACAACAACCGTAATGTAAGAGAGTGCATTTCACACGAACACAAGTTCACGTGTATGTGTGTGGAGTTGTAAGTGTAATAAGTGTAAGTGAGTTCTAGTTCAAAACTTTTTGTCTCAACAACGGTTTCTTGTGTTTGAAGGTTTGATTTCATTATTATCATATTGTGCACTTTTTTATATTCGTTTCCTTCTCCCTTCTCTTGAAACACTGTGGTAAATGTGAGTACATTTGTTTACAAAGGGAGATTAATGTGTAAATCAGGAATAAGTGTACACGAATAAGAAAAAAAAAGATTCTCATAAAGTGTATATTTTTTAACCTGAATTAAATGAGAAAAAATAATTTTAAAGCAACTAGTATGAAGAATATTTTTGTAAATTTGAGACTCATTGAGTGTTAAAAGCAGATATTTATAAAAAAATTATAATTAAAACGAATAAAAGCAATAAACATTGAGTGCAAAAAATTAAAAAAAAATCATATTTTTATTTGCAAAAAGCAAAAAACTGAGAAGAGCGTTTTCTGTCAGAATATTGGTGAGTTTATATATTATTTTACATCATATTTTATATTATGCTCTTTTATATTGTATTTTTTTTGCTATTTTTTTATCCATAATAGTAACTACCATATGTTTTCTACTAGAGGAAGAGTTTATCAACCATATTTTGTCCAATATGTATATTGTATTATATATACATAGATATGTATGTACATACAACTTACAATATTTTTTTTTTTTTGATTTTTAGAGAATTTCTAACCCTGCGTTTACACATGAAAGTACTTTCTTGAAATTTTTGTATACGCATTATCAATAAAAATTTCAATGAAATAAACTACTTCTTGTAATTTTTTTTTTGCTCGATTACACATGAAAGTTAAAATTCATTTTTAAAATGTCGTCAAAGCGAAAAGCCGAAATCACTACATAGTATAAAGCAAAGTCGCTTCCCGCGTCTGTCCCTATGTCTGTATGTATGCTTGATCATTACAACTACACAACGGATTTTGATGCAGTTTTTTTTTAAAAGATAGAGTGATTCAAGAGGAAACATGCTTAATATATAAAATTCGACTGTACGTGTGTTTGACATTGTGGTCCTCCTAAATGGCTGGACATATTTAATTGAATTTCTCTGTATGCTTTTGGGTTACGCCTTGGAAGGTTTAGCGTCACAAATCCGCCCGGCAGGTGGCGCTACAGTCGATATAAGGCTTGCTTATCTACTAGCTGTTTTTATCCGGTCTTGCACGGTCATTTTCTCTATGAGTAAGATTTTTTAGAGTAAGGAGATCGAATATACAAAAATTTTAAGACAAGACAACGTTTGCCGGGTCAGCTAGTAAAAATAATAAAATTAAAAAGAATTAGAGGAACGATATATGTAAATAAATAATTTTTTTTGATCTTTAAATTAATAAATAAATTTATTGTATTTTGAGTATATAATTTTGTCTCCATCTTTACTGTATTGCTTATTACCTATGTAAATAGAGTTGCCATTCACACATTTATGGATCTACTCCATAAAAAGACATCAATTGTCTTCTTTATATATGTATTTAATAAAAAAATACTACAATTCTTTTCATATATAAAACAAATTAAATTTACAATTATAATTCTACCACAATCATGTACATTTGCTTTAATCTTTTTACAGTAACAGAGTGTCAAAAAATTACTTTCTTGAAAATATCGTTGAAAGCTAGGTGGAAACCCAACAAACCAAATGACTTGAGAAAAATATTAAAATAAGTTTACAAACATAAGCCTTATGCTAGAAAAATATTTTAGAAAATATTGAAAAACAATTGTAGAATAATCAAAACTATCCCTTACAATCAGCGTTGCCAGGAGTTAGAAAAAAAGGTATAATTCACTAAAAAAAACGTTAGAAAAGGCTAAATCACAACAAAAACAAAAAAATAAGCTAAAAAAAAGTTAAAAAGCTACAGCATAAATTCAAAATTTTTTTAATTCTTTATTACACTAAGAATCTTATTTATGATTAAAAAAAAATAACCCAAAAAATTTTAAATATCAAAAACTAAAGAAAATAACGTCATGCTAAAAAATATAATTAACAATTCCGTTAAGTAACAATTTATTTTTTGATTTTTAATACAATTTCGATTATGATATTTCACTTGCATTACTAAATGGTAGTACAAAATAACTAAATACTAAATGGGACACTTAAGAATAAAGTGCATTATTATTTTACAAGTAAGAAGCCAAATACTTTTCTTTACTTATGAAACTACCCTCGTTCGACCAATTTAGCAATTTACATATCAAAGGTTTCAGTCTCAGTTATTTATTTTCATTTTTGTAAAAAAGGCTATTTAAGGCTAAAAGGCTAAATTATAAATTTTGATACTGAATGCGAGAAAAAAGGCTAAATCTAGGCTTAAAAAAATCAAAAATGGCAATGCTGCTTACAATTAACCTTATATGTGCAAGCTTACTATAAGCTTATACTTTTCATCTATGAAATATAGAAATTTAATTATTATTCCTTTAGTACTATAACAATTAATTTACTTTCTTGTGCTTAATTTCCCACATTTTTAAGTTCAATTATCTTTCCAGCATAGCTTACCTTAGCATAATTTGTCTTTACCAGATTTTTTTTTTTCCTGCAATAAGGGGAAAAATAAAATTTTATGCATGCAAATGGTTTTATATATAAGATGCATTAAACTTTCCTTAACTTTTCTGAGTAGTCGACTGCAGGAGTTAACTACTAATGTATTTGCTTCATAGAACACTGTAGTTATTAACCCTTAAATTTTCATCGCTCTTCTATCTTTTCCTTGGAACGCACACTAAGTTCAAACTATATCTAGAATAGCAAAATTTCATTTATTACAGACATAGGTTCATTTATAATTTATAAATAAATAATAATCATAATTACCTGCAGAATTTGTTATATTTTTGTCATAATGTGAGATTTTTTATTTTTATAAATTTTTATCAAATTGCATTTTTGATATTTGACACAATACATTTTAGAAAACGTTGTGATGATAAACATTTCTAAAGCATTATTAAAAAATGCTTGCAAATTTTTATTGTAAAAGCATTATTTTATATGATATTGGGAAAAGCTTACTATTTACTGTTTCCATAAGCTTATTCTAAAATTCTATTGTATTTCCATTGCTATATGGTTTGTTCGGAAGTAATAAAATTGTGAGTGTGTTAGTGAAAAAGTGTGAGTGTAAAGGGTGGTTAAATTTTACGGGCCGATGTTGGTTTTTTAATAAAACACAAATTATTTAGGAAATTATTGTCATTTCTTTTTATTATCATAATATGGTGTGGTTCAATTATGTACGGAACAAAATATCGTCTAAATGGTCGGCGGCACACCTCCGATGGTCCAAATTTTCGATGACGCTTTAGCTCTTGAATTGTTGCAGGCTTATCGACATACACCTTTTCTTTCAAATAACCTCAAATAACCTCAAAGAAAGAAGTCCAACGGTGTCAAATCACATGATCTTGGTGGACAATTGACATCGCGACCACGTGAGATAACACGGCCATTGAATTTGTCGCGCAAAAGAGGCATTGTTTCGTTAGCTGTGTGACAAGTGGCACCGTCCTGTTGAAACCACATATCGTTCATATCCATATCTTCCAATTCGGGCCATAAAAAGTTAGTTATCATCTCACGATAGCAAACACCATTCACAGTAACTACCTGACCGGCCTCATATTGGAAAAAATACGGTCCGATGATGCCGCCAGCCCATAAACCGCACCAAACAGTCACTCTTTGTGGGTGCATTGGTTTTTCGACAATCACTCTGGGATTATCATTCGCCCAAATGCGTTAATTTTGCTTATTGACGAATCCACTGAGATAAAAATGTGCTTCATCTCTGAAGAAGAAAAAATCACGAAGTGCACAATATGCATTTTGATTTGAACGCCCATTATTGAATAACTTTAACGCGTTGCTCGATTGTGTATCTATCCATGGTTAAAATTGAGTTAGTCTGAAATTGAGAAATGTCAAATGAAATGCAGGAAAACTTGACGTTTAGGTGTGGTTCACATTCAACATCGGCCCTTAAAAATTAACCACCCTTTATTATACCTTTCAGGCAATTGCTGTGTAAACGCTAGTTAAATATATTTTTATAAAATAATTAAAAAGAGAAGATAAATGTAAGTGGGGCTATGCCAAATATATAGTAAAAAATTTAGCTGAATAAGTTCAGTCGTTTTCCGATTTGAGAAAAACTTTAAAAGTGGGCGAGACAAATTTTTCTTTTCATTAAAATATAATTTTGTTATGCCGAACATATCATAAAAAAATTAGACATATCGGTGTAGAAGTTCTCCGATTTGAGAAAAACTTTAATAAATAGGTATATTTGGGATTTTACTGATATATAAAATTTTTGTATATTGGATCTCCTTACTCTAAGAAATCGTACTCATAGATTGGAAGACCGTGCGAGACCGGGTAGTAGATAAATAAGCCAGATATCAACTACAGTGGCAGACGCTAAACCTTCCAAGGCGTAACACAAAGGCATACACAAAAATTCAATTAAATCGGTCCAGCCGCTTAGGAGAAGTACAATGTCAAACACGTACAGTCGAATTTTATATATTAAGATAAAAATATTTTTGAATTGGACTTTTGGCCGTTATTTGGCTTTTTTGTATTAAAGTTAAAAAATAATCACCTTTATTCTGCGTTTCTATTCGGATTGAAATTTCTCCGTTTGGCAGCTTCGATTTTTTTTCTTTGTTCTGTGCCACTCTGTTTCAATCGAATTTTTTTACGATTGTGTGTTGGCGGAGTTTTTTTCAATTTTTGTATTTGCAATATAAAATGTTAAATATATATATATAAAGAAATTCCACAAGCAGCAAACAATAAAAATACAAAAGCTTTCAATTCAATAGTAGTTTATAATTTCTTTATTTTATATATTGAGTCTTGTGTGCTTCTTAAGTTAAGACAACTTGAACCGCTGATGACCAGAAAAGCTGTGTTCACAAATTTAAAGAAGATACAAAAATATGTAACATATGCAAGTGACATTTATAAACTTCAAAGATAACATCCACTAAATGCATATTTACAATATTACCATATTTTCTTCTATATTTGAGAAAGCGTTATATTCAACACTCCCTCTCGCTTTCTTAAATTAATGTTAGTCTTTAAAATCAAAATATTCTATTAAATTATTAAACTTGTCTTTCGTAAGAGCTTTTGTTAAAATGTCTGCAAGTTGCTTGCAGGTTTCCAGATATTGTACATCTATATCTCCTTCTCGTTGGACATCGCATGTATAGAAATATTGAATATCAATATGCTTCGTTCGTTTTGAACATTCAGGATTTTTAACGAGAGTGATCGCTCTTTGATTATCACATTTTATTGGTGTTGCTCCTTGCTTTGCATTTA
This sequence comes from Thelaira solivaga, assembly GCA_947397855.1. Taxonomy (NCBI): domain Eukaryota; kingdom Metazoa; phylum Arthropoda; class Insecta; order Diptera; family Tachinidae; genus Thelaira; species Thelaira solivaga. Next base: position 48,278,320 of record OX377610.1, on the reverse strand, counting down.
TATCTTCCAGCAATTTTCTTAATACTTTAACAGCTTTCGTTGCAGCACACAGTGCTATAAACTCAGCTTCAGTAGTAGATGTCGCTGTAATAGATTGCTTTCTAGAACTCCAAGCTATGGGACCTCCATTTATAAAACAAATCCAACCTGTAGTACTTCGCCTGGTGCTTAGGTCTCCTGCCCAGTCTGAATCACAATACATCACAACTTCTTTAGAGTCAGAACCGATGTTGAATGTTATACCACGATTTTGTGTTCCTTTTAGGTACCTAAAAACTCTTTTGATGCCTTGCCAATGTACAGTAGAAGGATTCTCAACAAATCTGCTTAACACTCCAACAATAAATGCAATATCAGGACGAGTACAAACCATTAAATACATCAACGAACCAATTGCTTCACGATACGGAACATTCAATGTAGTGTTTTCATTTTGTTGTATAAATTGCATACTTGAATCAGCAGGCGTTTGTACAGCTGAACAATTGAAATGATTATAACGTTGCAAGATCTTCTGCGTATACACATGTTGAAATATTTTTAATTTATTATTGTTTTTATCACTGCTGATTTGCAAACCAACGAAAAATTCTGCTTCTCTATATGTAATTTCAAACTCTTTATGCAAAGCTTGCAGTAAATGTTGTATAAAATTTGAATCGTTTCCACATATTAAACCATCATCTACATATAAGGTGAGGTAAATTGTTGTTTCATTTCTCATATAAATGAAAACACATAAGTCAACACTGGTCTGTTTAAAACCAAAGTTTGTGAGAAAATTAACAATTCTCTTATTCCATTGATGAGAAGCTTGTTTCAATCCATAGAGACCCTTTTGTAAGTGACAAACTCGATCATCAACTTCAAAACCATACGGCTGCTCCATAAAAATATTTTCTTCAATATATCCGTGCAGAAATGCCGTCTTAACATCAAATTGAATTATCTGCATATTTTGTGCTGCAGCTAAAGATAAAATTGCTCTTACGGATTCGTAACGTACAACAGGAGAATATATTTCTTTATAATCTATACCTGCTTTTTGAAAACAGCCACGAACTACGAGTCTGGCCTTATATTTGTCAATTTCTCCATTTGAATTATACTTACGTTTAAAAACCCATTGGTTTGACAATATATGCATACCCGATGTTCTGGGTACTAAATTCCATGTTTTGTTTTTATTTAAAAAGTCTATTTCTTCATGAATTGCTGCTAGCCATTTACTAGAATTAACATCATTTAGAGCCTCTTCCAAAGAACCTGGTTCCAACTCAGCAATACATAATTCCGCATCAAGTTCAACATTCTTGTTATTTAAAAGTTTTGCTCCACTTCTTGTGCTGTATGGGCTACGTATAATGGGTAGTCTAGGATTTTTATTAACTTTTGGGCTTTTGCTTAAGTCGGTATCAGCTGTTTGTTGTTTATCATTACAGCTTTTCTCTCTTATTTCTACTATATCGTTTACAGCTTGTTGGGCTTCATTAAAAACTACATCTCTTCTTATAATGATTTTCTTTCCTATTGGATCATAAATACGATACGCTTTACTACCATCATTATAGCCAACCATTATTCCCTTCATTGAATTTTTATCCCATTTTAAACGTTGTTCTTTCGAAATATGTGCATAAGCGTAGCAACCAAATACTTTAAGGTGACCAACTGTAGGTTTTATTCCAAACCATAATTCATATGGTGTTCGACCACCTAAAACTTCTGAGGCTGTACGATTTTTAACATATACCGCAGTGCTTGTTGCCTCTGCCCATAGATTTAGTTGCAGTCCGCGGTTGTGTAACATAGCCTTTGCACTTTCTATAACAGTTCGATTCTGCCTTTCTATAAAACCATTCTGTTCTGGTGCTCTAGGTGTGGTAACTTCATGTTTCACATTATGCTTTAGTAAAAATTTATTAACATCATTATTGCAAAATTCCAAGCCTCCATCAGATTGAACTTCTGCAAAAAATTCCATCAAATGTGATAAAACTTCTTTTTTATGTTTTAAAAAATAAACAAAACAATATCTAGAGTAATCATCTTTCAATAATAAAAAATAATTAGATTTTCCGAGAGAAGGCATGCTCATCTTACCACATAGATCTGCATGAAAAGTTTCACCTGGCATCTTGGCGCGATTTGCACTCGTTTTTGGAAAGCTTTGTCGATGTTGTTTGCCATAAGTGCACCCTTCACAGAATGGAATTTCAGTTGAAAGGTTTTTTATATTTAAATCTTTGACAGTGTTAATTAAATCGATGTAAGTGATAAAATCTAGTTTCTGCCATGTTCCTCCGTAGCTCCAAAAGCAAATTTGATAAATCAGATTTTTCTTCACTCAACAATGATGATTTAGCATCCTTTAGTGTTGGTGCACTTTTTAATTTTTCTTGTATAGGCATAAAAGAATATATGTTTATACTTCTACTTAAGATCAGCACCTAGGTACTGGGCCCATAACCTGTTAAATATATATATATATAAAGAAATTCCACAAGCAGCAAACAATAAAAATACAAAAGCTTTCAATTCAATAGTAGTTTATAATTTCTTTATTTTATATATTGAGTCTTGTGTGCTTCTTAAGTTAAGACAACTTGAACCGCTGATGACCAGAAAAGCTGTGTTCACAAATTTAAAGAAGATACAAAAATATGTAACATATGCAAGTGACATTTATAAACTTCAAAGATAACATCCACTAAATGCATATTTACAATATTACCATATTTTCTTCTATATTTGAGAAAGCGTTATATTCAACATAAAACGTGTGCAATTATAAAAGAAAATGGTAGCAGAAAATGCATTGAGAAAGATTTTCAAAGAAAAATTATATTCCTTTTACTAAAATTTTAAATTTTTAATTAATTGCAGGTCAAAAACAACACTTTTATATCTTTCCACAGTTAAGTTGTGTGTTTAGTTAATAATTATTATAATTAATGCTTCTTTTATATTTATTTATTTCATTTATTATTTTGTTTACACAAAATTTAACTCGTATACAATGTTTACACAATGAATTATTTTTTGTTCCTATTACAAACGTTTCATAGCACAATTCAGTTTTTTGTTGGAATACCATCTTGCGATCGTAACATAACTTGCGGGAATGTAATCGAAACGCAGAATAATGCTGAATAATTACTAAATCACCTCAAAAGTGTTTTTTAAAAACAATTTGACTAAAAGCCAAAAGCAAAATAGTATAATAAGGTTACCAGCGTTAGCTTAAATTCCAGGATCCCGTATTGGTCTCGTCTGACCAAATTTTACTTCGACTTGCTGCATATATGGACAACAACTCAAAATCCGAAACAGGAAGTACGTGAATTCTATAAACAAAGTGTGTGTGTGAACAAGGTTTTGGAAACAAATTGCTTTAAAAAAATTTTCGGTTAAATAAACCTCTTGGTCTGGCTGCCCAAACTATCACCAATTATTGAACAAATTTTAGAGAAATATTAAGGCAACTAGAATAAAAGTGTTTAATTTTTGATATGTTAGCGATGACAGAAAAGATTCAAATTTTGAAAAATGGCTCGGACTATCCAAAACCACTTTATAAAGGAATAAAGTTGTGTTGGAGTGAAGGAAAGATTTCTGATGGGATTGAAGAATTTTTATGCTGGAAGTACCTTGTACTACGATCATTTTTTAATATTTTGAAATTGTCTTTAAATTTAATCGAATTAGAGCTTTCACTTGTTTCTACTATTCAGTCTACCGAAAAAAAAAAAATAAAATAAACATCCGATATACGTCATATCATGATATGTATGAGGAATATTTTTTTAATATACCTACACATAAATATTTAGAACTTAACATTAAAAAATTCATGTTTTTCATGTCTTCTTCAAATTTTTCGTTGACTTTAAGTTAATAACAAAAACAGAACGGAAAACACGGTTTTGCTGTGGTATGTTCAGAAAAATTATTATGTGCTCTCAAAATAGTGCAGAAACTGCAAAGTAATGTGCGATAGTCATCAAAATTTAGTAAAAAAGAAATATATTGCAGTAATAAAAATATTAGAAATTCAATAAAAAAGAACAACAATAAAACTGTAATAAAAATTATATTATACTTTTTTGCTGTCTGGCCCAACCAAGAGGAGAATTTAGTGGGTTAAGCTTTAAAAAGATATTTAGAACTAATAAATTCATTATAACCTACAGGACTTGTAAAATGTTAGTCATTATTATGATTTAGTGTATGACTAAAGCTACCGTGACATTGAACAAATATTTGTCGAAATAAGCATAACCACTATGTCATCTACATACACGTTTGAATATTTTGAAAAAATATCCACTCAAATTATTTCAATTTATTACTAAAATACAACTTACTTGAATTTTCATATTATTTGAAGTAATTTAAGTCATGTTAGACTATAAAAATATTGGTCAAAAAGTTGTGGTTACGCTTATTTCGACAAATATTTGTATAATGTGACTGTAGCTTAAGGTAAGGACTTATTATTGAGTTTTATTGTAGTTTGAATGCTGCATGGTTTGTTCAGTGGACATAATGGACCAAAGTTTGTAAAAAGTAGATATGAAAAAAATAGTTCTCTTTGTGAAACTCATTATGGTGTAAGAAGACGTATAATATATATCATTAAAGTTTCTCATCAGTTCTTAAATAAGGAAAATTAATGTATAACTTGATATATATGTATATATGTATAACTTGATACTTTTACATGGTCTCGTCTGGTCCTTTATTTTATGCTTTATTCCAACAGTGTATGTAAATTTTTTTTAGAGAAATCCGTTTTATTATAGAATAAAATCATTACTTTGGTAAAAATGAGTTGTAAAAATGGGCATTGTCGGTCGAAATGCATATTGCACCCTGCACGCTCTTAGTCAGATCATCTTCTTTTTACCATAGTAAAGTAAAAGCTTCCATGCAGCTTACAAACTTACAACAAATTCAACTCAAACTTAGTTTATGTATTAAATTTATTTGGAATTAAAAAGTTTAATCTTTTTTAATGCTTATTAAAAATTGTGTTGGGTTTTTTAAAATTTATTCTCATGAGTTATTGCTTATTCAGTACAATAAGTACTGAACGGCATAAAATAGAATAAGATATATAGATATCATCAGACACTTACTCCCAACATTTCTTGGCAAATATTGAAACCTTTACATTGTAAAAACGATTGGCTGCATAAGAATTATTTATCAATAGTTTTCAAAAAGTAGTTAAAACAAGAGCATTCAAAAATTCATTTTTCGACTGAATTTATAAATAGAAATTTATTATATTTTATATGGGAAATTATAGTTGCTTTTGCTACTTTTCTTACAATTTCTTTATATAGGGTCCGCCAAATAACTTTTTTTTTTTTGAAAATGCTATAAAAACATCGAGTGTAGTTTCGGCTGTGTATAACGTAGCGCCGTCCTGTTGAAACCCAATGTTTCCAATATCCTCCTCTTCAATTTTTGTGAACAAAAATTCGTTCAACATGGCCCGATAACGAGCACCAGTGACTTTAACGGCCACTCCTTGCTCATTTTCAAAGAAAAATGGCTCAATTATGCCTCTGGACCAAAATCCGCACCAAAAAGTGACTCGTTTTGGGTGCGTCGGCTTTTCAATGTATGCGTGCGGGTTCTCTGTGCCCTAAATGCGACAATTTTGCTTGTTTACATACCCGCCAAGATCAAAATGAGCTTCATCTGAAAAGATGATTTTTTTGGCAAAATCGGCATCTTCTGTAAGTCGATCGCAGGCCCACTTAGCGAAGCGAAAACACAACCATATTCTTTCAGCGGAAGGATAAAACTAATTATCTGTCAAATCAGACATGAGCTAAGTGTTACCATTCACGAAATAAGCACTAGTTGAAAAAAAATGAGCCAAATCGGTTCAGCTGTTTTCTAGTTTTTGAGAGACTAACAAAAATCAATTAATTTTTATTTATCTACCAGCTCTTTTCCTGGTCCTTTATTTGAAATTAAAGTTGTTTTCTGTGGGTGGTATGAATTGCTTTATTGAAAATATTACGTATTTTTCATTTTGAGAGAACCTCGCAAGCTGTCATCCGTTGAAATTCACTTGCTAACTACACCAAGTTTGAGAAGCAGGTTTCATAGAGGCTGTAAAAAGTTTATTGCATTCCAAAAATGATTGATAAATATATACCAAGATGAATTTCTAAATGGTTACTTGCCTATTCTGTAGGCTATTCTTGTTATATAGATCCCAAAATGTGAGCTAACACTATCTGTTATCTTAAAAATTTATTATATAAATCAGTCAAATTTTAGTAATTCCATTCTGCATTTTCATATCATGATCATACATGTAACTGATATCTGTATATGTGAACCTTTGGATGCAATATTCACCCATTTACTTCAATAGTAGCAGAATTTATATGGGAGAGTTTTTTTTTTAAGAGAAAAATTTTTAATATTTTATTCTGAAATATGGAATAAATGCAGTTATGGAAATATTGAAGTAAATGAGCAATATTATGCGCAATCAGTGGTCACATCGTTCAAAAAAATATATTCTACTCATATCTGTCACATTTTTTAAAGCCTTCAAACTAATAAATATAGAGACTCGCAATTATTTTATAACTGCCGGTTCAGATCTCACAACAACACCTAAGCGAACGAAAGCAAATCACCCTAATCCGAATAAATTTGGGCTCAGCGATAAAGACAGCTTTTTTTGCTTGACTTACGTGTGTCAGGTGCTGCCAAGTCGATAAATTTCAGTTTTTGTTATAATTTTAAGTGAAATTGTCAGAAATAGGTGTTACTATTTAGTTTGCTTTGTACATGTATACTATAAACATATACATTTGCAAATACATTTTAGGATTGACGTTTGCAATGAAGTACATATATGTGTGAATAAGCATTTTTTCTAAATAATTTTTTATTTATACAAACTTTTTTTTAAATTTATTGTTTTAAATATTTAATTTTTTTAAACTATTTTTAACCATTTTGGTATGTATGCGACAACAAAATAACAAGTGACTGACAAATCAAATTTCCTTCGCTTAGCATGCGAACGAAGATGTTCTTTTGAAATCGCTAAACACTCTTAAGTCTTCTTTGCGCAATCATTCTTTTATAAATTGGTTACATTTAATGTTCTGACTTAACATTAGTTGAAAATATATATGAATGTAGTCAGTCATACTGTGCGGTTAGGGTGGTTTATAATTTTCTATTTAATTTCTTTTTTAATTATTTCTTCTGTTTTTGGTTAGTGGTGAATGTCAAAAATAAAAACATTATTTTTAATGGAAACCGCACACAGAATGTTTTTTAATACTTTTTTCCTTCAATTTATATAATAATAAAATTTAAGTTAAAATATTGTACTCACCTTTTTTGGAAAACGCATCTACTTGGATGTTTTCTTGTACAATTTTTAAAACAATTTCCATTTTAAATTATGAACATTTAATAACTTTTAGTATCAATATCTTGAAAAATATTTCTATTTGTTTGAAAAAATTTCAAGGTTTGGAGAAGGACGAGATTTCAATAATTTATTTTAACTTTTGCAGAAAATTTGCTTTTCAGAAGCTCATATTATGGAAATTCTACAGCATTTCAACTTTTAATTAAGCTGATGTTACATTGAGAGTGCATAACAAAAATGAAATAATTGAAAAAAAATTATTAAATTTTCTTGTGTATTATGGTATGGGACTTGTACATTTGACTTTAAGTCACTCACACTTTCTCCTACAACCGAAGAGTGGAAGGAAAATGTTATAAGCACGTTCGTAACAATCTGCCACAGATTGATAATTTAATTTATAACAGGCCATAAACCAATTGTGCAAAGATGATGAAATTGTTTGTAAATAGATTTTTTTTATTAACTTTTGCCTGTGGATTTGGATAGTTGTTATTCTTAAAAAAAATCTTCTTTCTCTTCAAGTATTTTTAATTGTATGTCCACAAATTTATCAAATTTAAAAGTGGCCACAATATCAGTATGTGTAGATGAGAAAGAAAACACTGTAAACATGGTGGAAAGTTTTAAAGAATTCTGATTAATAAAACATTATAAACACAAACAAAAATAAATTCCTTTTTTCCCAATTACCAGAATCTAAAAGCTTGTTTGAGGCTTAGCATTAATCACTGAACTCACTCATCTATAGCTTGTGGTGGAAAGGGTAGCAACCAATGTTCGCTTAAGGTTATCTCATCTTAAACTGGGATAATAAAATACCTGATTTCTCTGGCAAAAGTGGTTATAAATAAACGCTCAGCTTGATGGGACAATTGTAGCAAGAAAATCTCCAATGGAAGAACGAAAGGTTTCTCAGGATACTGAAATATGCATATATTCTTTTAGATAGCCAAGCAAATTTAAATGTATTAGCAAGTTATTTCTTCCGATTTAGATTAGTTTTATTTATCAGCGCTTTGGCAGAGAGGAAGTCAGTTACTCTATTGTGAGCACCGGAGCAGGATAATGAAATTTTCAACTAAAAAAATGCAGATATAGCCATTACATAGGTCCAGGCGCCTTCCGCTTGGGTAAACAACAACTTAATTTGTACCTTACTTCTACAAGATAACTGGAGAATCGATGCACATATAGTAATCAAGGAGACGCCTTAACCAATAACATATTAAGTCAAAAGTTATTTTGTGCATCAGCAGAAATGACATCACACTCACACACATGACGTTGTTTTTGTCAAAAGAGACAAGAAACTTTGGAACAAATTCTGTGCCCAACCAGAGGCCTAGGTAAAATGAATCCCTAAACAATTACGACATTCGTGAGGACTCTTGGATTGTTTTAGATATCGTTGGATCTATGATATCTTTGAAACTACTGGGCAAAAATTAAAAAAAAATTTAGGTCTACTGAAAGGAAATTTTGTTGTTGAATTTCTTTATAATCAAATATAACAGACCGTTTTTAAGTAAATCTGCCATATGTTACGTCACCTCTTGGCATATAAAAGTTCAAAAGTTGTAAACTTGTGTTTTTAAACGGCTTATTAAAAAGAATTTAATTTTTACTGCATCTAAATTTCGTAATTCACTTTCCTACACATTTGTACGATTTAAATTTACGATTCATGAGTATATCCACGTATTACCAACAAAAACATAAAAAAAACAAATCCTAGTCGCACAGAAACTATTATCTTATGAAACTTTGCATAAAAAGAGAAAACCTGTCAAAAAGTCCGTAACAAATATTCACAATAGGCACTCACTATCCTATTTTTCGTTCACGCCATAATGTCAATTTTGATGAGGATTAAAAATACCTCAATTTGACTGCCGCATAACCGGTTCGATCTTCCAACACATTTGTAGATTTCGTATTTTCTCCTTGCGTAGTAGAGCACAACTTAAGTTGTTGTTCACTCCACAGAAGGGCTCTGAATCTATTAAATTTGTATTCACATCCTTCATGCCCTGATATTCATAGTAAATTAAACTTGTACTTCTCTGATAAAGCATTGAGAAGTTTGTAGAAATCCCAAACCAATATTGATCGGAAGGAATAGCTTACCAATGTACATATAGCTGCTTAATTATTTAAAAAAATTTATATTCCGGTACCACAAGTGGCCCTTGGTAAACTCTTAAAAGCATATAGCTCTAACGCGAAGGCCTTCCCCTAAAAAATGGAAGCTATGTTTTTGATTGCAACTGGTCCTGCTATTCCGTACTGGCTAGCACTACCACCTTCCATTTTGGACCCACCAGAATTGTCGGTTCCGTTCCAATGGTATAAAAGTTTTTCAAAAATGTGTGAAGTAGCAACAAGTTGCTTTTACTACAAAAAAGAAAAAATATGAAACACTTCTTTAAGAAACGAACTACCTATGCTTTAAACCAAGTTCTGTGTGCGTGTGTGCGTATAACTAAAAATTTTGTTGCCGGAAAAGTTGATGAAGAAGAAGAATAAAGTTGGCCATACACAATGTATGTATGTACTCGTACATGATGACATTTTCTCCTATTCACAACCACATACTTGTATATAAGCACATACATGAATTCCACTTAATATTTAAATGGCTGTATGTGGTTGTCTTTATGCAATAGATGATGTTTTTATGTGTGAATGCTTTTACTGAGTGGCAAAAAAAAGTATTAATCAGGCCTTCTCTAAGCCCTTATTTGTCAGACACAAACGGTTTTTATCCCATTCCATACTCAAATGATTTCTGTGTTCCTTTCGTCAACACCCAATGAAAAAGTATGATTGAAACAAATATATTAAAGTTCAAACTCTGGTCACAAGCTAAAATTTTTTTTTAATTTTTATAAAATTTTCTTCATAATTTGTTTCTATAAATAACTTTTTTTGTATGTTATTGACTTTTTCGCTTCTATTTATTATAATTTATATTTATTTATTACATTACACAGCGGGCTTAATTTTTTTATTTTTTTTTTTTGCCTCTAACAGGATTCGACTACAACATATGCACTCAACTATTTCAGACAAAAAGCTCAGTTGAGTTTGAACAAATAAGTGTTTGTTTTATAATTTTTTCTCATTTAGTTAAACAACAAAAAACAGCCTATGTGGAATGGAGTAGGTAGGTATTCCAAAAGGCATGAGTACTGTATCTTAAAAAAGGTCTAGGAAGGTCTTACAGAAGGCCTTATAAATGAATGCCTAAAAAGTTTAACGCTGTAGTAGTTATTGTTAGTTTTTCTCGCCTTTTTTGTTTATTAAAAAAATTTTTTTTAATTTATTATATTTCAAATTTATTTATAATACATTTCGATATTCATTTTTCAAATTATGGTTCTTCCCGTCGTTGTTCCAGTTTTTATTTATTCCCAGTTTCTTTAATTTATTTGATTGTTGTTTTTTTTAATTTTGTTAATTTATATTTCTTAATATGTATATTTTGTACTTTTACCACTACTTAAAATTTTCAATAGCTTGTACTCCCGCTTTCAAGGAAAAATAGTTTTAACACAAAATAAAAATTAATAAAAAATTTCTTTACAAAAAAAGAAAAAATTAACAAAGGGAACATGAAAACGGAATTCTTTAAACAATTCGACGGTTCAGTTTGTTGGTTTAGCTTTTTAAGATGCGTTTTTATTAAATAATAACTGTAACAATTGAAAATGTTTTTGTCCTTATTTGTTATCCTTTTCAATAACATTGTTTATAAAAAAAGTGTTAAATTAAAAAAAGATATATTAAAAACTATACTTACGTAAGAATTTCTTTGTGTCAATTGTATTGAGGATGACTCTCAAAGTGTTACCATTTATAACATGAAAAGAAATAAAAAATTTATATATTAAAATAGCTGTCTTGCGAGTACGAGTACATATTGCTGAAAACATTTTTGAGTGAAATAGCCAAAAATTTTATTTCTGGAAAAATAATTTTTTCATGAAAAGTTTAACAACCGTAAATTTTTAACGGACTTAAAAAAAGTTGGGTTTTAGTCATTAATAAACATATTTTGAAAATAAATTCAAAAATAAAACATCTGCAAAAGTTGGAAAATGGCGAAAAAATGTGTTTGGATTTCTCAAGTTTACTTAAATGATATATACTCGTATACGATTCAAACGACCTCAATTTTTTCTTTATAAATCCGCTAATAAACTTAAAATCGGCTGAAATTTAACTAAGTTACTGTTTAATAAGTGCATAAAGGTATGAAAACCCGATTTTTTCCCCGTAACTCACTTTTAGAAGTGTTTGGCAAATTTCAAAAACACATCACTTTCCAAGTATTTTTTTTTTGTCGCACAGTGCGGTAATTAAAAATATGTTTGTCAAAAAATTTATCTTTTTCATGACATGCTCAGTAAAATAAAAGGTGTCGCACGATACACGATGGGGAAAAATTAAAAATATGGTAATAAATACAGAACTTTTAATTTTAAGTTTTTAATAAGTTTTTTTAGTGGGTTGTCTTGACAAAACTTTCTGAATATCTGCTGAATCATAAGATTGGAAAAAGTAACATTATATAGTTGAAAGAAAATTTTATTGTTAATACTTGTGTCGTACTATAAACTCAATCGAAAAACTAGTTTGCTGTTATTTTTTCTATATCAGAGTAAATCCTAGGAAGCAACAATAGCACTGGGGTATATATGACACTTCAAAACAATTTTAAAAATAATTCAAAATAACTTCTGAGTGTTTTGGCAGTAGATTAATCTTTTTGAGAAACCAACGTATTATTCATAATTGTAAATGTGCACTTATACTTATTTCTACTAAACATAATTATAAATATGTCATATATACTAAAAACATGTTAAGAAATATTTAATGACCTAAGACGTATTTGATAAATGTGTTAAAAATACTGAAAAGATTTTTCCAAATACTAAAAGAAGAATATATAAGTTTAATCACTTAAAGACTTTTTTAGGGAAAACAATGAGCATGATCGGTCCAAAAAAAGAATAACAACCTTCCTTTAAGTATAAAGTATTAACTTTGAAAAATACGATTTTAATTATTATATTTTGTTAAATTTTAATAAGCCGACAAAAGAAAACTTTTATTCAACAAACGCACATACATATTTTTAATCACTTTGAAATATAAATAATTAAAAACAATTTTATTTATAATTGTCGTAATTTTAGGCCTTTCCTTTATAAATCTTAATGTCCAATTGGATTGTCATTGAATGAAAATCTTCCTCATTTCACAAGTTTCTTTATAATTTTATTGTTTTTTATTTTCTAATTTACATTTTAATTAAAATTAAATTATTAAATTTATATTTGACTTTTCATTTAGTTATATTACATGATTCACTCGCACACATAAATAAATCCAAATGGATTATAACAATAAAAAATATATTAAAAATACAAAAAAAAAAAAAATAAAAAATATGAAGAGAAGAAACACAAGTTTCCAGATTTTCTTTGTACTGTCACAACGGATTTATCCGCATATCAAAGTGACATACTAAAGAAATTATAGCGAAGCAAAAAATAAAAATAAAAAATTTATTAAATAAATGAAAAAGTAGAAAAACTAAAATAATTTTTAAAACGCATAATTTAACGGAATGTCCTTGTCAACGGCAGTGAGAAAAGAGAACTATTTTAGAAATTTATATATATATGAAAACTAAGCAATAAAAAAGAAACATTTCCTGATAAAATGAAACAAAATTCAACCTCACAAATCAACCTACTTACAGAGTTAAATGGAATAGAGGAAAAATTAATGGAAAATTTTATGAACAAACTGATAAAAAAATTATTCAGTTTGGCAATGAAATTTCATTTCAAATGTTATTAAATATTCTTAAATTTTTGATTTCGGATTTAATTTTTATTATTTTTTCGATTTTTAGTTTATTTATTTGAACTTCATTGATATCATGGAAGTAATTAAATTAATTAAAATAACAGTTTTTAATTTTTTTTTATAAATCGTGCTTAATATTTTTATAAATTTCATTACTTTATCCAACTAAATACTCATTAAAAAACTAATAGTGTTCTAACACCTATTTACCATTAAATGCAACAACCGATGCGTTCACACTGCCAAATTTAATAAATTCAGGTTTTACCACACAGTGTCCAACAATGTAAGTCAAGTATTTATAAATAATTCAAAAGCTTCTTAGGGTGATTTGCCCGCTATGTCAGACGGTTGTAGGCTGTGATGCACTAAGTAACGAAAATGCGTATACATTTTACCATTATTATTACACAATATATGTCCTGCTGCCTCTTCGTCTTCGTTGCATAAACTGCAGAGGTCTATTGATAAGAAATTTTTCCTATAATTTTATGAGTGCACGCACACAGTAAAACTATTGCTTCTTTTAAGTCAACTATAAACTACCGCTTAAGTTATAAGTAGGCTACTTACACGTGTTTTTTAGACAAACTTTTAGCTAAAAAATTATTGTGAGCAATAGAGTTGGGCAAAATCGTTCATTTAGAAAATTGTTCATTTTAGTTAAGTACAAAAAAAGAACTTGTTCGCTCTTTTGATCTTTTTTTAATTCTCTATTCTTTTGATCTTTCGCTATTCCTGCAAAATTTGCTCTTTTAGTGCTTGTTTACTCAAAAGATCAAGTAAAGAACAGCGATGCCACTTCAGTTATTTTCAGCCAACATTAGTTAATTTTTATTTCGATGTTTAAATGTGTATATTTTTCTCATTGTTTTTTCTTTAAACCATTCGTTTATAAACAATTACTAATTATTGGAAAATAAAATTTTTTTAAAAGAACTTTGTGAATGCGTAGTATAAAACCTTTTAAAATTATATATTTAAGTATGGCAGTAAAAGTGGTAAAAACATCTAATGGCAATATTGAATAAAGAGTACAAAATTGATTGGCAACAATCAAAAGATCATACGAATAAATGATCAAAAGATCAAATGACCAAAAAAGATCAAGACCACTGAGCTTATTCATACTGTTCATTTAAGTGATTAGTTCAAATGAAAAAGTTTGTTCGGCTTGGCACAACTCTAGTGAGCAAGCTGCACAATAGGTCGTGGTGCGATTATAATGATAACAATAATAAATTGTGATCAAAGTTAAAGATTTTAAAATTTTGATTATTTGTTGTATTTATAAAAGTTGAGAGTAAATGAGTCAAATTGTGGATATCACTATGCTATCTGCTATTACTGTTTACTGAAATACATGAATTTCTTAAGCGAACTACAAGTTTTTTCTTTGGAAATAGCTAGAGCCAGATACTTTTTTCTATAGGTTATCTACACTTGACCTTTTGCTCACCAATACTTTGAAGATTAAAATTCTGGGTTATTTTTTTAAGCCGAAAATTAGCAAAATCAAAAAGTTTTGAAAACTTAAGTGTTCTTGGAAAAGTACAAATGACTAACTGGACCTGACTTGGTTAGGAATTCATATTTATTGCAGAGTACTGAAACACTTGCAGGCTATGTAACGAATAATATTCTAATTTGAACCCGTTTTTGTTACTTAGAGCATCTGTTCTGATTTGGTACCATGTACAATTAAGTCTGTACTAAAAAAGGAGCAATTGTCTTCCCCTTAACCAAAGAATTTTATGTACGCCGTTTATCAATACCTACCTCGGTGGTACAACATATTTTCCCATGTATACATATTTATGTTTGTGAGCCAAAAACATAAATATTAAATTGGTGATAAAGTTAAAAAGCACAGCCAGGTCGCTAAGGGATACGATATACTCGTATATCTACAGCAAGAGCATAAAATAAAACATTATTGTAGGATGCTTCACTCTATGCAAGAGCGCTTCAGCGTCATAGGGCCTCCTATATTACATATTAACTGTCTTTCCCAGCCTCTTTCGGGTGGCGCTATCCTTTTATGATGTGTACAAATTCTTATACTAAGTCAGAACAATCTGCTTAAAATCTGGTTTTATGATTAGCTGCTTTTATCCGGTATCTCGTGGCCACTACAAATTGGTGACCTTCTAGCTGACCAGCGGAAAAGTGACCTTAGTCCATCTAAGAGTACATATTGACTATTCTTGGAATATATTGATTTTATATAACGGGTGGCCCAAATGAGACTTAGTGAGCATATTGTAGTCGTTGTTGGGGGTCTTGCGGTAGAAGCTGTTGCACAATTTGGACTTTGTATGGATACATCTTAAGATCCAGCTTTAAAATTCTCTGTAATGTTGTTCTGGGTATACCCAATTGGCCGGAACGGCGACGAGTTGAGACAGATGGATCATTTGCAACACTCTGCTGCACAGCTTCCACGTTGTCTTCAGTACGAATATTTCGATGAACACTTCTTCCTGGACGGTCGGCAACTGAATCCAGTTCCTTAAAACGGCGAACTAAACTTGTAATCATGGAAGATGTGGGCGCTGATCTTACGTTAAAAAAAACGGCGATAATTTCGCTGCGTCAGAACAATTGATCGTTGAGAAGAATAATAAAAATCGATAATTTTAATGCGTTGTTCTGGACTGTATGTATTCATTTTAAATTTCCAAGAGTTCAGTTATAATCTGCAAAAAGAAAAAATAAATTATGTAAAAAAATAAAAAAGTTTTTTGTGTTGCACATCAGCTGGTCTTATTTGGGCCACCCTGTACTAAGCTTTAAAAAAATCTGTTGAACAATAGAATTTTAATTGTTAAATAATTGAATAATTTATGTAAAAGCGGGCGTAGAGTTATATTATATAATCATTACAAACAAAACAAACTTTTCTCCTTTATAATATTAGTATAGATGAATTTTGTATTATTATTTTAAATTAGTTGACATATACTTCGACCCAGAGGATTTTTTGTACAGCCTGCTTAGGACTCGTACGAAGCCATTTATCTTCCTCAGTAAGAGCTCTTCTATTTCTTTGGGAGATAAGAAATAGTCTTCTAGGAGTCTTAACTATTAGAAATTAAGATTCTCGCACAGTCAAAAAGGACATGGTTCGATGTGTCGTCATAAAACACCTCTGTACTGGCTCATCTTAATATTTATTACACTATAATGGTAATATAAGATCATAGTATATTCGGTAAAGCACCCGTGCTAAGTGAAATTGCCTTCTGTGATGTGTGCCATGTATAATCAGCGTTTCCCAATATTTTAGTAATAATGGTTCGACCCAAGAACCAGGTTTCGATATACGAAGTTCGTTATATCCTTTGGAAAAACCTCTATATCTATGAGGAAATTCAGAGCAATAAAGCCTCTATACAGTGAAGCATTCTACTCGTATAGCCTCTGTACAACAAAGTGTTTCATTTTTTATTTTACCTCTTGAATAGTGAATTTTTATTACATAGAATTTTCGTGTAAAATAGAATTTGAATAAAAAAGAATTTTTACGAAATTTTTTCGCATTTCTTCAAACTTCGTTATACTAAGCTTTTACTGATACATACGAGTATGTATAACGAATCAATAGCTATAATGAAGTATTTTTATTTAAAGGTAACCATAAGGCCAGCAGATGACTCTACGATATCAAGTTTATTGCCTTTGCCTCTCTCCTCACTTACTTTTAAATATTTTTATTAAAACATATGATTTCTAAGGCAGCGAAACCTGATGAAATTCGACATAGGGATACACAATAGTTCGATTTAAAATAAAAGGCAAAAGTTTAATCTACGAATTCAATATAAAGAGGAGAAATACAAGGGAATTTGTTAGAAAAAATCTACTTGTGCAAAGCACAGTCTAATTAAATTGGGTAAGGCACAGCTTAATTAAACTCTTCATGGTAAACCATGAAATATATTTAAAAGAAGAAAAGTTAAAAAACAAAAGTATTATACTATTTTTGATTCTGATTAACTCAATAATCTGTTCAGTGAGCCGATATTTCTTTCAGATCAACACAAAATTGGCCTAATAAAGGGTCGATAAATGGTAAGGGCCGATGCTGAATGTGAACCACACCTAAATGTCAAGTTTTTTACTACATTTCATTTGACAGTTCTCAATTTCAGACTAACTCAATTTGAAATATGGAAATATACACAATCGAGCAATGCATTAAAGTTATTAAATTTTATTATGAAAAAGGGCATTCAAATTAAAATGCATATCGTGATTTTTCTTCTTCAGTGATGAAGCACATTTTCACCTCAGTGGATTCGTCAATAGGCAGAATTGCCGCATTTGGGCGAATGATAATCCAAGAATGATTGTCGAAAAACCAATGCACCCACAAAGAGTGACTGTTTGGTGCGGTTTATGGGCTGACGGCATCATCGGGCCATATTTTTTCCAAAATGATAACGAACTTTTTATGGCCCGAATTGGAAGATATGGATGTGGGCGATTGTGGTTTCAACAGGACGGTGCCACTTGCCACACAGCTAATGAAACAATGACAATGAAAAATTCACCGTGTTATCTCATGTGATTTGACACCGTTGGAATTCTTTCTTTGGGGTTATTTTAAAGAAAAGGTGTACGTCGATAAGCCAGCAACAATTCAGGAGCTAAAGGATGAGATAATTCAGCACATTTGGACCATAGGATCAATAAAAAAGAAATGACAATAATTTCCTAAATAATTTGTGTTTTATTCAAAATCAACATCGGCCCTTAACATTTAACTACTCTTTATGAAAGCCCTCTAAGTCCTTAATTCTTAATGAGTACTAGATTTAATGAGTATTTGTAACATGAGAGTTTTGCCCAAATAGGCCTTCTCTGGCCGCGACTAGTTCTAATTTTTTTATTTTTATTTTTTTATGTAATAGATCCGAAGAGATTGATAAAAATTTTCTAAATATAAACTTGATATTAAAAATGATAATAAGGCTAAGATATTTTAATTTGCCAAAAAGGGCATTGCACTTTTTTTTTTTTGCTATTAAAAACAAATTTTCAATTTATTTAAATCTTTGTATTCCGATTTACTAGGCTTAATATTGAAACAAGATTATCCAAAGCCTTTTCATTAACAGAACAAATTGATACAGCAGATCAAGAAGTGCAATGCCCTTTTCAGAAAAAAAAATTTCACTAGACTTTTTACACAATTTTAGTTTTCTAATTTGAATATCACAGGTAAAAAGTGTTAATGCAAACTATGATGTCTTAATATTTATAATGCTGATGTTGAAATATACTTTTTTCCGCTACTGGGATTAAATATTTAAAAAATAAAACAAAATACACACACACACATGTATAATTTATTCTTTGTGAAATTTCAAGGATTTATGTCAGCTTTATTGCTCTCAAATCAAGTAACAAACGTTTGAACATTTTGGCATTTGTGTAGGTTTTCAACTGAGCTGCTCACTCAGAAGTTGTTTTTAAATGCCTTCACAGAGAATACACAGACTTACATGCTAATTTACTTATTATATAAGAGTGTAAAACTGTCGTTGAAATTAATTTTTTAAGTGTTTATAATTTTTAGACAAAATCGAAATTGTTGCCATCGAAAATGTTTTTTGTCCATATGCATTGAATAAACTGATCTTGAAATTTTTTAATTTGCAATTTCGTAAAAAAATAAAATCAGGAACACAACTCGATTATGTGAATGTATTTGTAAAATTTTTAATTTTTTCTTTTCTTTAAATACACCGAAAATTTTTTTGCATAAATCAAGATTTATTTAAAAGGAAAAATTTTAAATGGTACGAGAATAGAATTTTTCAAAAAAGCGATGGTAAAAAATTGACTAAAGTAGTTTTATTTTACTTTTTATCTTTTTCAAGTTAAAAAAAAATATTTACTTGTGTCCTTTTTAAAGTATTGTCTATCAGATATTACATATTGTAATTACCAGCGCATTTTTACATTTTTATAAGTGTTTATTTGTACAGCTCTCAACTCCTTTTGTGATTTGGTATTTATACCGTTGAGGTACTTTTTAGTTTTGGAAATGGAAAATTCATCCAGCAAAATATTAGAAAATCCGTTATAAAAGGTCATTTGGTTCACGATGTGTCTCCTAGAAGCAGTTGCTTTAGCTGGCAAATAATACGTATTTTATATATTGTAAGATGCACTAAATAGATGTTTTATACAAAAAAAAAAAAAAAAAAACAAAAAGTACTTGGTAATAATTCATACTGTTAATAATAATTGTTGAATCCGAAATCTACAGCTAAGAATCATCGTCGCTATTGCTTCCAAATTAAGATTTTTTTACTTGGCAAATGCGCGGCAAGTGTAGCGTTTTTTAAATCCTAGTGTTTACTTTGACATGCCAAAAAAAATTAGAGCGCCGGCAAGAACATTATTTTATCCTGAAACGACTGCATCTATTACAGTAGTAAATTTTGAAATAATAAAACGCTATAAAATTATATTGGAAGTAATATAATGCAATAAAAATTTAAATGAAGAAAATTTGGCCAGTACGCTAAGGAAACAACAAAACTATACAATGAAAAATATGATTAGAAGAATATGCCATCGACAGTCCATAAAATACTATATCATGTGGAAGACCTTATTCAACGCAATATGTTGCCGATTGGAGATATTTCTTAAGAGGTACAAGAGAAAAATAACAAAGATTATAGATGTTTTCACGAGCACAACACAAGAAAAATATCTAGTACCAATGAAGAACTCTTTACTATTTTACTGTGCATTTTTGACCCATATATATCCAGCATTCAACAAAAATGGAATTGCACCCTGCAGCTCCTTGTAAATGAACAGGAAACATATTTAAATTAAATTTTCACTGAGATAATTAAATGTACAAATTAACAAAAAAATATGAGTAAAATAGCACAATAAATATTAAAAATCAGTAAAATCTAATTTTATTTTATTTGGAATATATAAGTTTTCTTAAAGTAAATGGTAAAAGCTTTTTTCGGATATGGATACATGTTCAAAAAATATAAAATTGTTCATATAAAAGGAGATTCAACATTTTCTCCGTCAAGATATTCTTCATAAAAATCCATTATTGGTCACTTTTGAATAAAAATTTATTTTTATTTTATTTTGGGTCCAACATTTGATAAACAGCTGACACAAAAACGTAATGGGATTTCCCAAATCGTTTTAAATGTAGTAAACATATAAAAATGTTGCATGATAAACTTATTTTTGTTTTATTGAAACCATAAAAAAGACATCACTTTGTGTAGTTTTAGGCAACCTGTTTAAAATATTACATAATTTAGAAGCAGAATGTTTCTTGAGAAAAAAAAAACGAAATTAATTACATGACGTGTAGTCAAAATTGGATTTTCCAAACGGTCAGCGCTGCCACCGTATTATTTCTATTTACTTCATGTACTTTGTAGGTATAAGAATGAAAACTTTTGAGCAATAAAAAACGCGGTAATATAGGTTTGTCTGTTAGGATTACAAGTTAGAAATTCAAAGACCGAGTAAAACAACTAGCTTGAATAGGGAATACTAAATAATTTTTTTATTTTATATTTTGGTTTTCACTTTGTGAAAAACAATTTTTATAGTTTTAAATAAATGACAAAACACAGTAGTTTTACTGCTGGGGGTTAAAATTAATGAAAAAAAAGTATTTGTGGTTTCTCATGTTTGTAATTTATTTTTAGGAAACTTGGTTGTTATGAAATTAAAATTGAAAAATTAATCAAAATGTACCCATTTGATTCACATGAAGTGTTAAAGCTGCTTTTTCTAAATAACCTTTAATTTTTCTTTCATATTTTTCTTTTGAATTTATCTATATAACATATTTAGTGTACTTAAAGAGAAATATATTTTTGAATATTTTTTTTATTTATTTAAGACTAGATGTTTTTGTCCGGTCTCACCCGGCCCGATCGGTATCCTTAGCGTTCGTATAAATTTCTAGCGACATCCCTTTACAAATAGAATTTTAATTGTTAAAAAAACCAACCAAATAAATTCAGTCATTAATTACTAACAGCCTTATTCAGAGAGACTTAATATAGGCTTGCAAGCCGTTATTAAGTTAAAATCGCTTAATTTATATTCAGAGACGTTTTTAATCTTAATAATCCTATGGTAAACCTTAATTAAATCCACAAATTTTATGGCCCTACTTTAAAGCTATATTAAGCTGTGACAGCTGATTGTTTGTTTTTGTTTTTTTATTACATTGTATTAAAACAAAATAAATGTTAATATAACTTTTTTGTTTATTTGATAATTTTTTCGACCTTATTATTTTATATGATTTTTATAAAATTTTTTTTTAAATATATTAATTAAAAATAACTTTTTTATTTTACTGAAAAAACAGTATTAATTAATTAAAAAAATGGAATCACACCTTTTTCTTTTAATATTTTCCATTTTTATTAAAATTTTTTTGGTAAAACTAACACAAATTCACAAATTTAAAATTTTAATTTTCAGTGACGTGTATAAAATCAAAACAAATAAAAAAGTAATGGGTAATCATTTCTCTTTTTATTCGTTGTGAAGAGGTTACATAAATTACCTGTACAATTTTGTTACTTTTTTTTAAAGATAAACTAGTAAAAATGTTGTAATATACACTGTTAAATAAATTAAATAAATAATAAAAAATGTACGACTGAAATATATATTTGCGAATACCGAATAATTTAGCAATCGTTTATGCACAACAATAATACACAAAATGGCAAATCAAAACAATAGTATTGCCAGAATCAAATTTTAAAATTTGCTAAAGGGCATATTAGTTAATAAACCTTCCTTGAATATAAAAAGGTTAATATAGGATTATTAATTTAAAGCCTTTATTAACTAAAGTAGATATTATATAGAAATTAATTTTCTTCTCTGAATAAGGGTGTAAGAATATGTATTAGAAATAAATTATCAATTTCTATTGTAATTATGGTTCACTATTTTGACGATAATTGCTTCCACATAAGAGATAGACAGACATATGCTGTCGCGGACTTTTTTGTAGGACTATTTATGATAAACATATCGTTCATACATTATATATATATAACTTCAACGATATTTGCGGCGCACGCCAAAACATGTCGCCGATTGTAGAATTTTTTCTTACTTACTTGACACCTATCGTTATATTTTGGACCATTTACACAATATCCTTATAAGTTATAGCCTATGTGTTATTCTGATGTGTAAGCTAAATTATTTTAAAGTTTCATTAAAATCCATTTAGTATTTAGTTTTTGCGTGAAAGAGGAACAAACATCCACATATCCACACTCATAAGCATTCGGCTTTATTAGTAGGATATACTCGTGGTAGGATAATTTTCATGTTATAAATATCTCAAAAACTCCAATTTTTCTTGATTTAAATTTGAAAAACAAAAATAAATAGCAAAAAAACCTGTTGAATTTTGTATAAAACTTACATAAAATTTTTAATGGAACTTTGTTTTTTCCTGTCAACTAAAGTATTTTCTACTTTAAAGAAGCAACTAAAATTTATAAAATTCAAAAGGTTTTTAAAGTGAATGTGTTTTGTGTTATACAAGTACTATTTCAGCTATTTAGAACTTTTATATAACGGAAAAAATTTAGTAAATATGTGAATGTATTATACAACCGCCTGTTGCACATAATGCTAAAATAATTTTTTGTGTACAAAATTTTTTATTTTGAAAATGCGCAAGTGTGAGTTTTTTTAAGTGTTTGTATATTTTTTTGGCTTCTATTTTTTCCTTATATCCTTTCCAGCTGTCCTTGTAAAATACGTTGTGGTATATATAAAATGAGAATAAAAAAAGAAGACAAAAATATAAAACACCCAACTCACTTAAGGTACACTATCTTGTGTTGCTGCTCCTACAAACTAATGTGGCAGCCAGTAACATCTTAATAATACTCACGCGTTGCAGCAACTAACTATAACTTTAGATGGTACGAATGTGTAGTTAAAATTGTATGTGTATGTAGCCTTAGAAATGAATAGTAGATGATGATGATGACGAAGAAGGCAAATAAGAAATGTGCAACTAAATTTTTCGTTTTTGCAGACTTCTAGCGTGTCGTAAAGGACCTCCATTTCTTTCCCCCATCCAATTTTTTTCTATCATTATATTTTTACAGATTGCTTTTTATATATTTTTTATATTGTGTATATGTACTCGGCATTGGATTTTTAAACTGTTTTCTCCCAAGTCTTCCTGCCACTTGGAAACAGGAGTTGGTACATAGTGTGTAGGATTTGTCTATGCATTTAGTAACAAATTATTTTTTTTATGTGATTACTCTTTATTTATATATATACTCACTCACATTTTTCTTATTCTCTGCTAAACGAGTACGAAATTAAAAACTTTTTTTTTTTATTTAAAAAAAAAATTTTTTTTTATATTTTAATTTTTTGTGCTATTAAATTATAAAGCCAAAACTCCCGTAACTGGGGAGAATAAATTACGAAAATAAAAATTTCATCAAAAACTTGTAATTTTTTCATATGAAATTAAATTGAAAAAAATTGCAAAAAAAAAATAAATAATAAACACAGCGTCAAATTCATTAAGCGTATGGCTGCACAATGTCGCATAAGAAATCTATACTCACACACACAAATATGTACTTGTAGATCTCTACTTGCACTCACTCCATTCCCCATCTGCTTACACATAAATAAATTATAAATACTTTGCTGTAGCTGCTCTATTTCTCTCCCTCTCTGTCTCTCTTTATCTCTGTCTCCTTCTGATTGTGTATGCCTTCACCTCCGCCAAGTGCAAAATGGACTTATTTACTTGGTCCCCCTTTTTTTTAATAGTTTAAATTCATAGATACACTATATACTAAGTACTTATATTTTGTTTTTGTAATTGTAGTTGCTGAAAGAACAATGCAAGGTTTTGTTTTTGAATGAATGTATGCGAAAATGAAAGACTCGAAAAAGTAGTCACAAAAATGTTTAACACTAAAATAGCTTAATATGAGATTGAAAGAAGAGAGTGTAACAAATAATAAAACATACACAATTTCCAAACCAATCGGTACAACAAATAATTCTATTTATAATAAGAAACAAGTTAAATTCGACAGTGCCGTAAATTCTTATAGTCTTGTTAAACAAAGCAAAAATCATAAAATAGTTTTTCAATGAAGTAACATGTATTACTTAAAATAATTTTCTTTGATTTCTGAAAAAAAAATTGTCATATATGAACCGATACGGCTGCATTTCAATAGCAGCTGAAAGACAGAAGCAACTTATAGACTGAAAGCATATACGAGTATATATGTATATGCTTATCTTTTCTGTACGTTGTCTAGGGATTTCAAAAAGTTGTTTTCAACGACTACACAGACAGACGGCTTCACATATTCGACTCCGATATTCATAAGGATTCAGAATATTTATTCTTTATAGGGCATTCCATGTACGTGTAGAAATTACAAACAAAATTACAAACTAATATAAATAAAGGGTGTTTTTTATAGACGTATAGAGTTTTAAGTTGGCATTACAGTTGAATATGTGGACAGATTTAACAGCTGTCCAGTGATTTATTCTCACTTTGATTTGGCAATTCATCATGAATAGACTCACGCCTAAACAACGCTTGCAAATAGTGCAATTTTATTTCGAAAATAATGGTTCTGTTTGTTTAGCGATTAAGCGCACTTCTGGTTGAATGGCTACGTCAACAAACAAAATTGCCGCATTTGGAGTGAAGCTAATCCTCAAGTGTATGTCGAAACACCGTTACATCCAGAAAAACTGACTGTTTGGTGCGCTTTAAGGGCTGGTGGAATCATTGGTCCGTACTTCTTCAAAAACGATGATGGCCAGAACGTTACAGTCAATGGTGATCGTAATAGAGCCATGATTGCTAACTTTTTCATTCTTGAATTGAACAACCATGATGTCCAGAAGCTGTGGTTCCAACAAGACGGCGCAACATGGCATAAAGCTCGTGCCACAATCGATTTATTGAAAGACACGTTTGGTTTATTGTAATTTAAAGTTCTATACGTCTATAAAAAAACACCCTTTATATCCTTCTTACATACAGTGAAGGGTATAAAAACAGAATACTGAAATAGTTATTTCATTTCAGATAAGGAAAGTCAAATCAAGAATATCCCCAAAAAAAATTTTATTTATTTATAAAGCATTTAATATACTTAAAACCATAATTAATAATTAAAAAAAAAAAAATATTAAAAAATGAGTAATTTATTGTTTACGCTTTAGTTCATTTTTAACTTATTCCATAATCCCATAATAATTCCTTATTGGAAGTCAATATTTGTTCCAAAATTTTTACATATTTTTTGGCGTCAGGAACAGCAGTACCACTTTTGTTGGAGTCTCGGATTGTAGTTGGGAACTGGGCTGCACTATAAATCTTAAAGGTCGAGGTGGGATTATAGCCCATGACGTAAATAATATTGATAATAAATAAATGTCTATGTTTTTTTAAGTAAGAAGGGTATATATAACTTTGTGATTCCGTTTGTAATTTCTACACCCTACATGGGACACCCTATAAAGTATAAATATTCTGAATCCTTATAAGTAGCGGAGTCGATTTAGCGATGTCCGTCTGTCTGTCCATGTAGTCGTTGAAATCAACTTTCAGAAGAATCTAGACCACATACATAAAAGTATAGCATACTAAACGGTCACTTGTTGCTGTAAGACTATTGCTATTGGAACTCAGCCAGATCGGTCCATAAATGACGGAGCTATGAGTCAAAAACCGAAACTGCTTTGTACACACAAACATGCAAAATAAAAGAGTGTATGGGCGTATGCATGGTTTTTATTTCCTTGAGTACAATAGTACGAATACAGACATCTCTATGAAGGAGAGTGCATTAGATCTTTCTGGATAATTATATATTTAATTAAATATGTTTGGCTTAAAAATTTTTAAAAAAATTTGCAAAATCAAATGAAAAATTTTTTTGTTTTTCTATTTAATATCTTTCTTAGAATTTATTTTTTTATTAATTTAAAAATTGAGTGCCTGCAGACATTTTATTGCTTGTTTCTTAGAACTCGTTAATTTTAGTCGTATTATAAAAGTTTATTTTTTATAGATATTTCGCTCCAATAATAAATAAATAAATTTTTCATATTTAATAAGACGTTAAGCTGAACAAAATATGCATTTCAATTACATACTTTTTTGAAGTGAGTGAAGATATATATGGTTATGTTTTCACGTAATTCCTTATGTTTTTTTAGTATTTGTAAATATCTTTTCAGTATTTTTGACATACTAAGATACGTTGATTTCTCTAATAGATTGCAAACGAACCATAGAATATTACGGGTTGGTTCACATATCATTTGAAACAAGAGGTCATCATCAAATTTGTAATCACCCAAGTACTCAGAAAAATCTTTGCATTATTTTTAAAAAATTTATGAAATTCCCTCATACCCCAGTACTCTTCTTCTGAGGGATTTTTGGGCAGGAAAATTACTAAAATTAAAAAGGAATTAAATCTAAACTTTCTGGAAGTGTTTTAACATTTTCTGAAAAATTCGTAGTTTTTATTTTATGATGCAAAACGGAAACTGCCAAAATCCTTGAGTTCAACAGTACTGGGGTGTATGGAAATTTAAAAAAAAAAATTAAAAATAGTACAAAATAACTCTATATAAGTTTTTTGGTGGTAAACTACAAATCTAGACAGCCTCCTCTTTAAAATGATATATGTATGTCTCATCTCACAATATTAAATGGTTCGTCGGCAAGTTCCTAAAATCACTTAGAGCAACAGCACTGTGGTATATGGAAATTTAAAAATAATCCAAAGTAACTTCCGAACGAACCATAGAAGATTACGAGATAAGATGTATATCATTTTAAAAGGGAGGTCGTCTAGATTTGTAATCTATCTTCTAAGTACTCAGAAAAAACTTTACATTATTTTTAAAAAATTTTTAATTTCCCTCCAACCCCAGTACTCATACTCTGAGGAATATTTATCATTCCTCATTTTAGTAACAGAAACTTACTGAAACCAAACTGAAATGAAATTTGTAAGTTCTACGCTTTCTGGAAGTGTTTTAACATTTACTTGAAATTTCGTATTTTTTTTATTCTATGATGCAAAACGGAAATTGCCTAAACCCTTCAGAGCAACAGCACTGGAGTATATGAAAATTTAAAAAAATAAAAAAAATTTTAAAATATCCAAAGAAATATATGAATAATTGATTGATTGGTTACAAATATATTTAGATGATCTCCGCTAAACTATTGCTTAAAACATTTAATATTTAATTCAAAATACAAACACCGTATATCAATAAGTACTTATTGATATACTTACACAAGAATTAAATTTTATTCGACGTCTTTACGCAACAAATTCTTGTTGACGAATTCGTACTGCTGTACGAAAATCGTCGTTTGCTCTAGTTGTGTTTTTACCGTAAGCAGAGCTGGGAAAAGTACATCTTTTGATATTTTGAAAATATTATTTACCCGCTGGAACATTTATTAAACGCCAGCTGGTTGCTGCTTTGCTAATTTTGTTATAATAAAATTTTATCAATATAATTTATAGTGCAAAATAAAATAAATCAAATCAGAAATAAAAATATTATTTTGATTGGTACAAATGTAAATCTTAGAAGAAAAATTTAATCGATCGTTTCAAGAACCTCGTAAATTACACAATTACAGTTTTTCAGGAAGCTGCACTCAAAAATGTTTTACATTAACTGTTTGTAGGAGCTTAAAAAGTTTTCCGTTAAGTTAAAAACTAATGAAAATATAGTTATTTATTTTTTAACTTTTTATGTGTGTTGTTAAAAAAACAAACTATTTACAATAAAATAATGATTTTACGTACAGTTAAAAAAATCAGTTAATTTTAATTGTACTTATTACTTACAAACAATATTTTTTCATTTTCCTTTACTTAAAATATTTTCAAATAAAATTTAAAGAAAATCAAAAAGTTGTCAAAGGGAAAAAAAATCTAAATTACAAATTATTAAAAAATAAATCTGAAAACTTTCAGCTCATATGCATGCATGTAAGTATTTAACATAAAACTGGTTAAAAATATTTAATTGATGTTGTAAATTCTCTTTAAAGGCATTTGTGAACCCCCACCTACCCTTATTCAACATACATACATATGTAGGTGATCTACTGCATTTATTGAACCACTTTTATGCTACCATATGCACACGTAAGTATCACATTATTGAAAATAATTATTTATTTATTATAGTGGTTACAGTTTTCTAATTTACTCAGTGTCGGGAGGTCGGGTGATGTTTTCCCTTTGCTTTAGTGGAGGAACTCTAACAGTCGAAGGTAAAATATAAGAATCCATATACAATATATATGTAACATGTAATATATTCTTCTTACAGAACTGAGAATTTGTGCTTGGAGATTTTTATTACATGTAAGAGCTTGGATTCTATACCAAAGAATGCAAAAATATGCAATTATATATGTAAACATAGAAAAATATTAAATACAAATTTTAAAACAAATTCTTCTTTTTAAAATTTTTTTTTGGGGAAATTTTTTTATTGTTTTAAGAATGAAAAAACAGTAATTTTTACTGTTTTGGTAGCTTATTTTTCAGTAAGTTGAAATAAATGAAATGTATTTTATTTTTACGAATTTTGATTGTTAAAAAATTAACAATAAAAAATAAATGAAAAATGTGTTTGAATCAAATGGGATGTAGTAGTCTTCTTTTTAAATAATTTTTCATTTGTTCAAAATGATTTTCCATTTGAATTTACCTACATAATATTTTGAGTGTGTAATAAATTTATTTAGAATTCAAAATTTTGACAAAATAAAATTGAGAGTCGGGCTCGCTATGCAGACAATTATCGTTCGCTTCAACTTCAGAAGCAGCTCCTTAAAAATTTTTACATGACAATCAAACATATTAAATTGAGGCTCAATAAAAATATTTTTTCTCTTTTTACGAATACAAATGTCAAAATCAGTCACTTGTTTGCTTGTTGTGGCTTGGATATTTTTGTTACAAAATTAAGAAAAAACGCACAAAAACCACTTAATTAGAAATAATTTTTTTTCTGTCTTCTAATATTGATTTTTTAACAATCGATATAAAATTTTCTTTTAAATTTCAAAAATAAAGTTTGAAGCTTTTTTGTTTACAATTTGTTTTTTACAAATGTGTGTTTTTTTTTAAATTTTTCTTTCAGCTCTCTTTCGTTGAGAGTTAAAGTAGTGTATCGTGATGTTTTTTTTAAGTACGTTTATAGTTTAAAGCGGGTTTTCTTTGAAGCTATTGTTGTGACAACATTAAGAAGGCTTGCGGTATACAACGTAAACCCGAGTCAAAAGTTAGTGAGCCCTGTTTTCAGTCGAAAATGAGTGACTGGTTTTCTTTCGCTTCGAATCGATATAGGAAACCTGGCAGTTAATCTTTATTTGTGCTTAATTCCAATTATATTGGTTTGCAAAATGCATTATTTTCCATGATATTCTCATTTAAATATCTGTTTATGGCCTATTTCAACAGACGATACTCTGAATCATCAGTGCTTTACTCTCAAGCCTTGTTAAATTCATGGCCAAACATTTGAATACTTATTTTGTTACATCAATTGACCAAATGAGAATTAAGTCTTACCTATTGACAAAACGTTTCAAAAATTAATAAAAGAAAATAAAAAAGTAACAAAGTAGGCATTGAACTACATAAACAAAATTTCCCAACCGACATATTAGAAAAGAAAGAATATTTATTTCTTTTTTCCACTGATGAATCAGAGTAGCTTATTTCAAAATCGTGTTGTGTTATCCTAAGCTAATTGTTTTCCTCATGATATTTTCATGAGCTAGATACTTATCGAAAAACATCAAAAATACAATCGAGATTTTGGTTTTCAATGAGTGACTGCAGACATTTTATTGCTTTTAAAAACTTGGTGCTCAGAAAGGATATTTTCTTAGAACTCGTTATTAAGTTTCTTGAACTGAAATTTATTATTTATTTTAGGATTAATAAAAAAAAGTAAAGAAAACTATTTTTTTTAATCAAAATTTGTCATTTCTTTTTTATTGAAATGCTAGTTTATTAAGCTTCATGGTGGTATTTGTGCTCACCTTGATTATTAAAAATCTTAATAATATTTTATTTCATTATCACGTCTGTTCTGAAAATCATGTGATTTCAAATAACATATGGTTTTGAAATCACATGTGTGCTTTTGTGCTGTTCTGTAAATCACACTGCTTTTGTGTTTTTCGGTGTGATTTTGTATTTTCAAAAGCACAAGAAAACAGCTAATTTTTTTGTTTTCATTACAAAAGAAATCACAAAAGCAAATAAAAATTATACAGCAAAAAAGGCGTCTTTATTTTTTTTTAAAGCATTTTTCTTTTATAAAACAACTAATCGTTCCACAAAATTAATAAAGAACGTATTAAACAATTTATTTAAACAACTTGGTTCAAAGTTCGTTCTATAATAGTCGCGAAAATAACCTAATGATTTGAAAGATGAACGTTTTGAAATCACAAAATTATGTGCACAGAACACCATTTTTGAGCTTTCAAATCACATTGACAAAATGTGGTTTTCAGAATATGCCTGTATAACAAAGTTTATTTATTATTTCTTAATTTAGAAATTATTCAATTGCGTGTCCACAGCACGTTCAAAGTAAAAAGTGATTGATAAAAGTAGGTACAAACTCCGTGGGCAATTCAATTTGGCGGCAGCACACTAAGCACAGCTCGATCAGCGCTAATAATCACTAACCATGTTCCTACACGATATAGAAATTAATTTTTATATCGTTATTTCGCTCAAATAATAATAAATGATATTAAAAAAAATTAAAAAAGAACTTTGAAACTTGATTTTTTTGAAAATTAAAAAAAAAAGAATACTAACCGGATTTATTATTTGATTTTAAAATGGCATATGTGACCCAGCCTCTGAGAAGGTGGCTTATGACTAAAAAAAAATTTTCCACTTTTTTTTTGGTTTCGATAGAGAAAGAAGAGCACAAATGAAAGAAAAACATAATTTTATTGAAAATCCAGAATCAAGATATTAAATGGAATTGAAAAATTTAAAAACAGGATTGAACGCTGCCACCTTTTCATAATAAAAATAAACTAAGCCACAAATCATCACCATCAATGGATAAATACTGAATGGGAGGTGAAGGTGTAATGCTTGTATTCAAAGAAAATTAAAGCAGACTTGAAATCGATATTGTGACAAATTTGTATGAAAAATTTGTCATAATTTATAAAGGGTGGTTAAATTTTAAGGGCCGATGTTGAATTTAAATAAAACACAAATTATTTAGGAAATTATTGTCATTTCTTTTTATTATCATAATATGGTGTGGTTCAATTATGTACGGAACAAAATATCGTCTAAATGGTCGGCGGCACAAATGTTCGATGACGCTGAGGCATAATTGAGGTTCTATGCCGTTAATGTGCCGAATTATCTCATCATTT
The DNA here is from genome assembly GCA_947397855.1 of Thelaira solivaga. Classification (NCBI taxonomy): domain Eukaryota; kingdom Metazoa; phylum Arthropoda; class Insecta; order Diptera; family Tachinidae; genus Thelaira; species Thelaira solivaga. The sequence continues at coordinate 48,246,473 of OX377610.1, read as the reverse complement.
AGCTCTTGAATTGCTGCTGGCTTATCGAAGTACACCTTTTCTTTCAAATAACCACAAAGAAAGAAGTCCAACGGTGTCAAATCACATGATCTTGGTGGCTAATTGACATCGCCACCACGTGAGATAACACGGCCATTGAAATTGTCGCGCAAAAGACACCGTCTTGTTGAAACCACATATCGTCCACACCCATATCTTCCAATTCGGGCCATAAAAAGTTCGTTATCATCTCACGATAGCGAACACCATTAACAGTAACTGATTGACCGGAATCATTTTGGAAATAATACGGCCCGCAGATGCCGCCAGCCCATAAACCACACCAAACAGTCACTCTTTGTCGGTGCATTAGTTTTTCGACAATCACTCTTGGATTATCATTCGCCCAAATGCAGCAATTCTGCTTATTGACGAATCCACTGAGGCGAAAATGTGCCTCATCACTGAAGAAGAAAAATCACGATATGCATTTTGATTTGAATGCCCATTTTCATAATAAGCCTGAATAACTTTAACGCATTGCTCGATTGTGTATCTATCCATGGTTAAAATTGAGTTAGTCTGAAATTGAGAAATGTGAAATGAAATGTAGAAAAAACTTGACATTTAGGTGTTGTTCACATTCAACATCGGCCCTTAAAATTTAACCACCCTTTACTTGAAGTCGTTATTAGTCTATTTGAATACAGCCTTAAGTACATTAAAAAATTCTTTTGAATATTATAATTTTTGAAAATGAAAAATTTCATATTTTCTTTTTTGGTTTTAAATAATATTTTTCTCAATGTTTCGAAAAATAATATTTCAACTGTATATTATTTTTTTTATAAAGAGTGATTTTTTTTGCTATTATCTTTTTGGCAACACTAGTTTTGACAGCTCACGCACGTTTTGTATCTTGTGTCACTGTCAAACATCTTCAGTTTGGTCTATAATTTAATCATGAATCGTCTTACAAACGAACAACGCTTGCAAATTATTGAATTTTATTACCAAAATGCGTGCTCTGTTAAGAAAGTTCATCGCGCGCTTCTTCCATTTTATGGTCAGTTTAATCGACCTACTGAGGCTTCTATTCGGGCTATTGTAACAAAATTTCGCACCAAATTTACATTGTTGGACATTAAACCACCAACACGCTTACGTAGAGTGCGAACTGAAGAAAATATCGCAGCCGTATCGGCCAGTGTTGGTGATGACCGTGAATTATCGATTCGGCGCCGTTCGCAACAATTGGGCCTCTGTTACTCCACTACGTGGAAAATTTTGCTGAAGGATTTGGGTGTGAAGCCTTATAAGATACAACTGGTGCAAGAATTGAAGCCAAACGACCTACCACAACGCCAAATTTTTGGTGAATGGGCTCTTGTAAAGTTAGATGAAGATCCACTTTTTTATCGAAAATTGTGTCCAGCGACGAGGCTCATTTCTGGTTGAATGGATACGTGAACAAGCAAAACTGCCGTATTTGGAGTGAATGCATCCACAAAAAACAACCGTTTGGTGCGGATTATGGGCTGGCGGCATCATTGGGCCGTATTTCTTCAAAGATGATGCGAATCACAACGTTACTGTGAATGGTGAGCGCTACCGTGCGATGATAACAAACTTTTTTTTGCCCAAAATGGAAGAGCTTGACTTGCATGACATGTGGTTTCAACAAGACGGTGCCACATGCCACACAGCACGCGAAACAATGGACCAATTGAGAGGCGAGTTCGGTGAACAGTTTATTTCACGCTTGGGACCAGTCAATTGGCCGCCCAGATCGTGCGATTTAACGCCTCTAGACTATTTTTTGTGGGGCTATGTTAAGGCTAATGTCTATAGGGACAAGCCCGCTTCGATTGACGCACTGGAAGCCAACATTGCCAACATTATTCGTGAGATACCGGCCGAAATGTTGGAAAGAGTATGCCAAAATTGGACTAAGCGGATGGACCATTTGAGGCGCAGCCGCGGCCAACATTTGCATGAAATAATCTTCAAACATTAAATTATATCGACCCAACTATCGATCCAAATAAATATTTCATGCATTTTTCTGAATTTTATGTGTTTTTTTTTTTTAATTTCCGATAGTTCTTATAAAATCACCTTTTACAAGACGAAACCTACTTTAAAACATCGAACTGAAATAAAAACATAAACAATAGCAGATTTACAAAAATACTTAAGATCCGTCTTGGACATACTCGGCTTACGGGCTTATCGTTGCTAAACTTACATAATATTCCAACCTGCTACTGTAATATCGACAACACCGGAACACTTTCTTTCCTACGGTACATAACATTAGGCAGGAGTTGTTCAGGCATAGTCCATTGGACTAAATTTCCAGCATTTCTATAAGTAACATTGATATTATACAAGGTGGGCCAAAAGTAGTCATCCGATGTTGTTTGGCTCTCATTTTTTTCTAAATGAAAAACTTCGATTCTGTTTTCTGATTATGTTTATTTGAACCTTTAGAATTTTATTGGGCAATTGGGCGCCGTCACAATTGAGTGCTATACGGGCTCATTTAATGGCATTTTTCATCACTTCGGCGAGCACTTCGGGCGACAGACTTCAAAACACCCTACAAAAAAGTCAGGAACGGTTAAATCTAGCGATCTTGAGGGCCAGTGCAAATGGCTAAGGCGAGAGATGAGGCGACCCTGGAACGCCGAGTTCAGAATATCGGTTGTGGCTCGCGCAATGTGTGCCGTTGATCCGTTATAATTCGTTCAATTGCTGTAGAAAAAACTCGGTTAACATGGCCCTATAGCGCGCACCGTCCACTGTTGTCGTTTGACCGATGACTCCTCCAGCGTGAACAGTGCACTATGCAGTCACTTTGAGCTGGCAATAATTTAATTTCTTAATTTAAATTAAATGAGCTAAAGACCCTTGCAGCTATTAGATAGCCATGGTCTTTAATTTTCATTACTCGTATAGTCAATTTTGTTAATAAATAAATAAATTAATATGTGGTTGCACCAAAAAATGATATTAAAATAAGTTGAAGCCAATATAATTTATAATTTTTTGATATATTTCGGGAAAGAATCTGATACTTATGATTTTTACAGCTATAGAAAAAAATATTTTCCATTTATTGCATACTGTGATTAAATTTATTATCCCATCCAAAATATATTTTGTAAACATTAACATTTACCTGTGCCATACATTCCAAGCACAAAGTTTTTAATTGAAATGGAAATCAAGTTATCATTTAATAACTATTTAACACTATGCTCTATGTTCCAATAAATATCATCACTTTTTAAGCTTCTTAGAAGCAGCATGTTGTATATTTTTTTAATAATTTACTTGTGACGAACAATTTGTTGGAACTAGAATAAAATATTAAATGCTTTAGGAAAATGGTCATTATTACTCCTATTGAATTACCCACAATTAATCGCACAATAAGCACTTTCACTAAATTTTATAAAGCTTTCTAAAGGATTTCATTTCTGTGAATGAATAAGAGATGAGTAAGTGCCCAACAACAAAAGTAAAATAAAATTTAATGAATACGAGTACATAAGACTTTGTGTATACATACGTATGACAACAATGTTTTTATTATGCAAAATTTTATTTGGAGACCAAATAAAACATAATTTTTAATTTCACTTTAATGCAAGGAGTTGCAATAGTTTATAGGTACCTCTGTGCATAGATATATTTGTAGTTGTTGTTACTGGTGTTTCTTCATACTGCAAGATGCTGTTGATGTTATGGAAGTTTCTTCTTATTATGTATTGTGAATGGGTTGACTTGACTGTCTGTTGTTGTGTCTATTATGTATTCCAGCAACATCGAATGAATGAAAATTTGCAACAGGTGTTCACAAAATTAAACAACAAACAGTTGTGAATGCCCGATTCTAAAAAAAAGCTTACATGAATAAGTTTGTTTAAGAAAGTATGATTTTAGCAATAATTTTGTAAATAGGCTTTGGAATAATTTCGAGGTAGCTGATCTAAACTGTCACAATATCTTTTTTTTGTATTAAAATTCATAAGAGAAATAAATGTAGCCGTAAGAGGTATTTTCTTTGATATTCATATGTCTCTTCTATCACTTTGCGCATATTTATATAACTTGGTTGTCTCATCAAGCTAACGTGTCTCTAAAGAATTTTTTTTGTGGAGGCAGTTGTGGAAGATTCAGATATATCGTAAATACAAAAAATTTCTATACGAATCTGATTTAAGATCTTAGCATGTACATACGTTCTACACTTCTAGCAGCCTAACGCAGACAACTTAGAGGCGCTGCTAGTGGATATATCTATCAAATGTAAGTCTATCGAATAAAAGTGTAGCTCAGAGCCCAGTATACTGGCCATGGTAGTATATCTCAAATTTTCTGAATTTTTATTAGAGAGAATGTCTATAGTAGATGCGGATAAGATCTTTTCTTTGAATACTTCTTTATGTGCGTATAAACTGCAAAAATAACAATCCTCGTGATCATTGCTCTTTTTTCAATTCACAAGCCTACAATAAAATGTAACATATAACCTAATAATCAGTTCCATACATCTACAAGAGTTAAATGACACATACGGAACGCATTTTTTGTCTTGATTTTTAACAGACTAAAATAAGCTTGATAGACTTCGCAAAATTTTTAAATTTTTTCTTACGTCATACATTTTATACCCTTAACAAAAAGTGAAAAGGAATATGACAAACTTAATATCTTTCCGTTTGTATATATATTCTGGATCCTTATAAATAGCGTAGTCGATTTAGTAATGTCTGTCTGTCCCTCCGTCTGTTCGTGTGGATGTTGAGGTCAACTTAAAATACCTACACAAAAGTTTAGTAAGCCAATTTGTTGGAAGTTCCTGCGTGCAAGTTGCTTTTTAAATTCAGAGCTTTGAGCTATGAAGTGCTATTTTTTCACCATTTTACCGAGTGCGGTTTTTGTCTACAATACAAAACGAACAAAAAAAACCTGGTAAGCAGTTTTACAAGAAATAACAGTCGTAGTTTTTGTGCAAAAAATCAAAACAATCATTCTACAAACAGCGAAGAAGTGAAAAATTTGAATATACGGGTACTACAGGGAAGGGTATACAAGACTCGGCACAGTTTCTAAAATTTCAGTAAATTTGTCGCAAATATAGAAAAATAAGCCAGGATCTCGCTTACAACTTCTGGAAGACTTTAGATGTTCGATGGCAGTTTTTTTTAATGTTTGCTTTTATGATCAGAATATTTTGTACAAGAAATTTCAATTTTTATTTGTTAACCTGATTATCGATGTGAAATCTAAACTAGATTCAGATTAAATGTCTTTATTTTGAAATGTTCAATGCATTTTTTTCTAAATTATTAAAATAGAAAATAAAATTTTTTGCAGTCTTGAAAATTCCCCAACGGGGCAGAAAATGTATGTTTTTTGTTAGTTGGCTTAAGAGTAGTAAAGAACGTCTGTACCAAACAACAGCAGCAGTAACAGAAACAGTAACAACAACAAAAGCCGTAATATGAAAACATCATCTTAGGAAAATGATTACAATCCTTGGTTTCATTGTAGTTTTATTTTATTTTATTATAATTTTTTTTTTTTGCATTATTATTATTATTAAGAATCAATCTTCAGCATTTTTGCAGCACAACAAGCGAATGCACTAACGACAAAGTTTAAATTTTCTATAAACACAACAACAACAAAAAAAGAAATAAAAACCAAAAAACATCTACCTGTAAACAATTTACTATAAGAAAAGGGTATACTATCTCACCCCAAAAATCATGTAAAACAGAATAATTGTAATCAGAACAGGGTGTTACATTCACAGTTAGATTATTCCCTGCCGTCCCTTGGAATTTTTTTTAACAGCTTTTCGTTAATAGTTTTTAGTTTTATTTTTGTTATTGCTTTTGCAACAAAAAATATGTATCCAGTAAAGAGTACGGCTAAGGAGGTAGTGTTGCTGTTGTTATTACGATTTAGATCATCACTTAGAAAGACTGCTTTTTCCCGAATGTCACGCTTGAAATTTGTTGATGCAAAATGTTTTTCACTCTTAGTTTTTCTTTATTTTTTTTTTCTTTTATTTAAATAGTTTTCTTATAATGCATGAATTTTATGTGCCTTAATAACACCATAAATAAATAAATGACTGAAAATTGTTTCCTATGCGACAAAATTGCTTTAGGCAAATTTGACGGAGTTTGCGTTTATTGAAGACATATTAAAAATTATGAAGCAAATATATTGCAACGTTTAGTAGTTTTTATAACTTTTGCCACCTTATCATGGATATCAGTTTAATATCATTCTGAATAAAATTTTTATACAGCCCAAGCAAAAACTATTTAACTATAAAGATGTTCTACGTAGTGTAAATTTTTTCTGGTGCTAATTTTGTTGATGGATATTGCTAGTAATATCCACTAGAGCGCGAGAATTTAAAAGAGTGTAAGAGAGTAATATAACATGCAAGAGAATAATATTCAATGCAAGAATTTACACAACTTCACTTTTCAGTACATCCATATACAAATTGTATATGTATGTGTACCAAATTTTAATGAAAAAGTTGTTTTCTTCTTATAGCTCTACTAACATTACCGTTTTTGTTAATGTAGGTAAATACATGCATTTTATTGTTGTAATACATATAGTATATGAATTCACACCGAACTTAAATTTCGTTACTAGCCGCAATGGAATTACAGAAGGTCAATAAAAATTTTAATATTTTATTTTGATCAACATTTCGTTAATTAGTTGCTTAACTTCTTAACTATTTTGAAATAATTTTAAATATAAATATCCTGAAGAAGCTAAGCAGCGAATTAACGAAATAATTATCAAAATAAAATTTTAAAATTGTTATTTATCTTAAGCTGAAAAAACTAGCATGTGCATTATCATAACAGTAATTTAAAATTTTTTTCGAAATGTAAAAAGAGTTTCGTAAAAAAAAATTAAGCAAAGCAATTTAAGTGTACTTAAATATTATTAGTATTGTCTACTTTTATCTTATACATTAACCATTAAGTTTTTTTTACTTTATATTTATTTTATTAAAGGAAAACAGTTACTTTTAATTTTTATTTTTCAAAAGTTATAAATATATATATATATATAGATAGCTATCCATCAAAAATAGAGCATTTAAAAACAAATTTTTTTATAAATAAGTAAATTGTTTTGTGACACTACCACGAAACAAAAAATTATTATTATTAAAATTATTATGATTTACATATTAATTTCCAAATAATTAGATTTTTATTTTAAATAAATTTTGTTCTTAACATAAAATCAATTTCTGTGTTATTCATTATTAACAGTCTGTGAGTTTTAAAACTCTTATAGAACCTTTTAAAAAGCATATACAACAAGACTACTTCTCATTATAAAAATAATATCTACAAATCTATAATAAGAGTTTAATAAAGGTTCAAATTAATGAATCATAAATTCGTTGCGAACTAGGATAAATTTAATTTTTTCAACCATAAACAAGATATTGTACCCTATAATAACGCAGCTAGTCATATTCGTTCTATTTATATTTGCTCCTAAGATTTCAATAACATTTTTGTTGAAAAATTTCATAAATCTCACACAAAAAATATATCAAAGAAATCAAAGTCATTGTAAGTTTTAAATGCTTGGTTTATAAATACATACATACATGCGCATTTATATGCTGTTGAGTATGTGTTTATTTTTTTATTATCTGTCTATCTCAGTAGCTAAATGAAAGAAACTTTTATTTGAAATGCGCATGTTCAAATATTCCCTTGTTACTTCCCCCCTCATCTGTTTCAGCTATTCATTTTTGTTTTCAGATTTTCTTCTATTTAGAACATCTTTATAGTTTAATAGTCTTTGGCCCAAGTATAAATTAAAATTTTCCGACAGTTTTTTCACCTTTCGGAACTATTTATATTTTAGCTAAATAAAAAAAAAAATTAATCAAACCGCTTGATACAAAATGTATAAATAATTTGAACAATACGACGTTGAATGTCCTGTGGAATTGCTTTTATATATAAAAAAAAGACTTTAAATTGTGGTTGCAGTACACACATCAACAAAATCGAAGCCTTTACAAATTTATACGTCCACTTTTAATAAAACAATGTAAATGAGCCTTTTAGAAATGAAAATACTGACATATAATCATAGTCAAACTAAAGTCGCTATCTTTTTAAAATCGACTTTAAATTCGTTAAATTCTTATGAGCAAAAGTCAGTTCTTAATAAAAGCCTACTCTTTTGTGACTATGATTATGGCTCATTATTTTTTAATTTCTCTCTAGACTTCCAGAAAAATTACATACATATATTTTGGACTGGCTATAGATAGGTACGTACTTTTATACCTACTTTTTATAAATTAATTGAAATGTTTTTTAATGATAAATAATGGTACATACGAGTACTAGACATCTGCAACAAATAACTTTTTTGTATTTGTAAATACATTTGCCAAAAGTAAATACAATTAGTTACTTGCTCACAGCGCTCAAATAGTAAAGAGTAGTGATGTGTTGTGTTGCTTTTCACGTTCTTATTCGTAAGCATTTGCAAAAATCTTTTTCCGAAAATAGGAACAAGAAAAAGCAAATAACTCAGCGAAAAAAGTAGTACAAAAATGAGTACTGTATTTGAGGAACACCAAATACTTTGCTGGAGCTACCACACTTCTTAACACGAAATCGCCAAATCATTCAACAAAAATCGACAGGTATTAATAACTCTGTTTGGTATATTATAAGCTTATAAAATAATGATAAATTTTATTTAAATATAATGTAAATTACATTTTTATATAAAAAAAATAAGAAATGTAGCTTCATGTGTGTAAAAATTTTATTTGTATTTACATAAGCCGTCACGCATTTAAGGAACACCATTACCAGATGCAACAACAGTCTCGACAAATAATGAAAAACAATTATTCTCATTAAAAACCCTCTCTCGCTATTTCTACATACATACATAGAAATTCTCTGTGTTAACGCTATAAGTCATAGCTAACAAGTACCAAATCCATTTGAAAAATTTGGTGTATTTGCGATTTCTACAAATGATTTGTAAGCAAGCACAAGTAAGTAGTCATTCGTGAATTTTATTGTTCCTGAAATATGAAATCATTTTTGTTTGTATTTGCAAATACATGCACTTGTTGCAGAGTACATCAGGACTAGGTAAATCCAAATATATTTGTGCAGATGTCTAGTACATACGATCTCTACACATGAAGGTTTCACAGTAATCATGTACACTTTTACAACTCTTTTTATTTATATCCTTCAATGTAAGTAAGAAAGTTTGTGATTCCGTTTATACTTTCTACACCGTACATGGAAAACCCTATAAAAAATAAGTGAATAAGTGAAGCCGTCTGTCTGTCTACACGCAAAGAAAAAATATGGTTGAGGCAACCATATTCTGGTGGAAACATAGTATGGTTAGATTTATGATTGCTTCTAACCATATATATTTTTAAATCAAAGATATTAAAAATAGCTTTCAACTGCAGATGTTGCGGTTCAACCCCCGGTCAAGGCAAGAAATTTTTTTTAATTTTTTTTTAATACATACATATTTTAATATGATTTTTAAAAAAATTTTAATTTAAATTTTTTGTTTGTATAAATAAAGTATTTTTTATTCCATTGATTTTTCTTTTCTATCAATTTGTATTTATTTACATTATTGTTATTTATATATTACATAATACATCGGGTTTAAATTTATTTTTTTAAATTTTGGTTGTCTCTACCAGGGCTCGAACTTGCGAACACTTAGTTAAGAAGCATTAACTCGCCACTCAACCACTTCAGCCACAAAGCTCAGTTTAGTTTGAACGATTAAGTTTTTCTTTTATACTCACTTTATTTACATGATTGCGAAAGAGACAAAATAGAAAATAATTTACATTCAACCACATTTTTATCATTATTATGTTTGCTATGAACATATTTATGATTTCAAGTAAAATTTTATTAAACATAATATGATAATTATATGGTTGATCTAAGACACTAAACATAATATGATTAAAAATAACTTGAAACATGTTTATCGTGATCAGAATAATGTTTAGATGCTTCAAATTAATAATAACATTTTTGTGAAGAACACACTATGGTTGCGGTGACCATATTCAACCATCTTTTTTCTTTGCGTGTATCTGTGTAGTCGTTGAAATCAACTTTCTGAAGCCCCTAGGCAACCTATCTGTCAATTGTTTCTGTTTTACAGTGCCTATTGAAATTAAGCCAGATCGAAAAAAACAGTCATACTACCTGTGCAAAAAAATCGGTAGATAAATGACCGAGAAAAATATAAAATACAACTGAAATATTAGATTCTCTTTATTTTTGCTTTGTTTTTTGCGTATTTAATATAAACTACAAAGTGAGTTAAAAACGTAATACGCAGTTTTCTCAGACATCACATTCATAAAATCTGGATTAGAAATAATCACAATATCTGTGAAAAAATCACAAACGGTCCAGAAAAATCAAAAATGTAATCGAAATTTTGTTTTTCATTCAATCTTGTTTTATTTTTTTATGGAAATTTTTAAGCTGTACGAGTACATGAGCGTAATGCTTGTGCATACAAACACGAAACCAATCAATAGGTTTTATATGAATTGAGTGTTACAGCATTAAGAAAGAGATTTTTTTTTAATTTTAGTGTTAACTTGGAGCTCTTTATTTAATGTTAAATATTTAATTAAAAAATGTTTACAAAATTAATTAAATTATACTTATTTTGCATTTCTATTGGATATCTATCTCAGAACTTATTTTTTTTTTATTAACAAATTGTGTGGCTGCCGGCATTTTATTGATTTTAAAAACTTGGTTTTCAGAAAGGATTTTTTCATAGAACTCTTTAAGTTTCTTGAACTGAAATTTACAATTTATTTTAGGATTTTTATAAATATTTTTCACTTCTTTTATTTATTCAAGTTTATTTGACGTTTTTTTATTGAAACACCTAAATAGTTTATTAAGATTGAGGACCTATTATAAAAAATTTATTTTTAAATCGATATATCGCTACAATAAATAAACTCTCCAAAGGAATAATTTCTTATAATACGACCTTCAGCTTAATAAATTCGACATTTCACTTACATAATTTTTTAATATATATATTTAAGAAGAATGTGTAAAGTGGAAAATATGAATATTTTTCTAACACAGTGAAGGGTATATAAGACTCGGCACAGCCGAACTGAACTTGTTTAAATAAAATAATTGAAGCTGTTTTTGTACTAATAGACAGATCAGGTTAAGCTATTGTTTGTCCCCATATAATTTTTAAATCCACCCGGAATACTTTCCATTGAACTAATTTAAATATTAAATGTAACAACTTTGCAATGATTTAAGACTATTGGTGAAATAGTTTTCATTAAATATTTTAGAAGCTGTTAATTAAATAGCATACTGATTAAAATAAGAGCGGTTGAAAATGGTTTTGCACCAAGAATACCCTGGATGTCAACTGATATGCCCTTTGATTTTAAAGGAATTTAATTTCCAGTTCGTGTTGCATTTGCTTTGATAAATAATAAAGTAAAAAGACAATATCTTAAGGCAAAAAAAGACTACCTTGTTTTCTCATGGATTGTTATATGTATGTTGGGAGATAACGAAATCTTTTCGTTTTCTAAATCTGTCTATTTTAAAACCACAAAACAAATTAAAAATTCCAATTAACCACATCGTTTGGTACACAAATTTAACATAACTCAGATAGAAAATGTATCCATTGTACTAGAAAAAATGGTTGTCCAGTTAGGCTTACTTAGATAAAATTATCTTTCATCTGAATTTTTTATACTAGGCGATTTCAACGCTCATAACACTAGCTTGAATTGCTTCATGAATAATTCTACGTACGTAGGCTTGTGCAATTACCAACTTAATATGTTTGTTACCCTTCGGATTTTACTTCTACAATTTACATCAATCTTACAAACTCCACTTTAAATATGTCGACAATAGAAGCATTGCTAGGTCTGCTAAGCTCTGATGGGTAACATCTGTAAAATTTTTGGCTCCATTATTAAATCACATACATTGGTGCCATTGTATGGTTTAGCAAATTGGAATTTAATTACTAATTGGATTATCTTTTAAATTATATCTTTGGAAACCATAGAAACTTAGCGTTAAATGTGGAAAGAACTTTAAAAAACGTGATTGAAGGAGCTAAAAAGCCCGGTTGGTGAAAAAAGAAATTGGTACCAAAAACTCTCTGAGATAAGCTTATATTTGATTGGGCAGCGAAATAGATTTAAATTTTAAAAGAATATTGCAAAGATAAAGTTAGCTCTCTGAGAGAAGGCAAATACAATGGTATGGTTTTCTAAAATTGCCAAGACACACCTTAAAAAACTTCAAGTCATTCAGAATAAGAACTTGAAAACATCCTTCGGCTTCCATCGAGATTTTCGACTGGCCGTTTACACAAAATTTTGAAGCAAAACTATTAAGTGAGGTTCTTAATGAATTAACACACAGATTCGAAGATAGATACAGATCTTCAAGGTTCGAGTTATTAAGAAATTTGCTTGCCTAACTCAACTTCTCAACCTCTGCAAAGAGACTAATAAGTAAGATTTCGTTACATAAATTGAATTTTTATTAAAATAGCCAATCTTCCCATTATTAATTAATTTTCATATGTTAAACAGAATCTCAAAAAATATTTACTACAATGCAATATAATTTTAAACTAGCTTTGTGATAGTAAATACATAAATAAATAAAATCTATCAATCTATACTATGAAGAAATCTAAGAAGTCAAACTTATGGAGTAAAAGGATTGGTCAACACTGGGTAAAAGCATTTATTACGAAAGAATTTTTTTTAAGTTTCGTTGACTGTTGAACTTCTTTTACTTAAGTAAAATAAATATATGTGGCTAGTTTTAGTTGTTTTTTCTTAATAAAGTACAGATACTCGTATGATATCAAGCCAAGAATGAAGTCCATAAAGTATATATATTTTTTTTTGAGAACTTTATCAGTTTTTTTAAAGAACCTTTTTTGTACCTGCATACACCATATTTATTATCATTTTAATTATTGTTCCTTTACATGGATCATTAGTTCCGTTTTTAGAGCTATTGTTAAATTTTTAATTGATACTTGAGACGGTAATACTATTGTACATACGAGTACGTAGTCTTTTATAAAATTCTTTATTTATTATTCTCTTTTTGTTAAATTTACAATAACAAGAAATACACATGTGTTTGTATGCATGTAAGCGAAGAAGACTGAGTATTCTAACAGTCTGGTGGGTGAAACTGGCCAATCTGAAAATATTAATTTGATTTACAGAATTTTAGTTAATGTAACGTAATTTTGTGGCAATATTTTCCTCACTTTTACTACAATTTTGCTACGGCTGTGCATGGATACGATAATAAACAAAAATTTTAAGCCATATTTTTTTTCATTGTAAAAATTACAAAAATTTTATTAAAAAAATCATTCTTATCAAAAATTATACAAAATAAAATAATAATAATGTGCAAAAATGATTTCAGCAAAATTGAGGTCACCTTTGCATTATCAAAAATAAAATAAAATAAAAAAAGTTTTGTACCATAAAGCGAAAATAAATTATTATGAGCAAAATGCTATTGTACAAAAATATAATAATAAAAAAACAAAAAATAAACCAAAATGATTAACAACGTAGTGCAAACAACACTTAAAAAGCAACAACAAAAACTAAGAACAGTAAAACGTTAAAATTATGCCCAGAAACGAGGCACTGTATAACAAGCGAACTGTGTGGTGGAGGCCAGGAAGCAACTGGACAAAAACAAAAATTAAATAAATATACGAAAAGCAACAACATGAAATAAAACCTTATCTTTATGCGATGATGAATTTGCCCTGATTTCGACACACTCACAAAATAAAAAAAGCTTAAATAAAAACACGCTTTATTACACCGAAAATGAATTAAAACAAAAAAAAATTGTTTTTAATGCTATTTGGTAAAGGCTGCTAGCTACACTTCAAATACTATAAACGATGGAGATTGATTGAAATGAATTTTTAAATTAAAAAAAAAAACCTACTTTTATTAATTAAGCTTTAATTTGGAGTTTAAACGCCTACTTCAATTTAATTAACCACCTTCAAGAAGCTAAGAGCATAAAGAATATAAATCACTTTTACTTGCTTCAAGTTTAAAAACTGATTTAATCGTACATTTATATTTTCCAATCAATTTATTTAGTATAGAAAAGGTTGTTGGTTAAAAAGAATATACTTTGTTCTTTTAACCCTTTATCTGGCCATGTGACATCAATGACACATACCCTAAAAAAGACTACATATTGATGTGTTCAACCGATATAAACATTGTAAACATTTCAACATAACTAGCAAATATAAGCCGTGCACCATAAAAAATATAATAAAATAGAACAGAAAATATTTTTTATCAAATATTTTTCGTTGCTTCTTGAAAAAATGGAAACATCTAAAGAGTGTTAAAATTTTGAGCTCGAAAGCTTTAATGGTATTTAAAAATTGTATCGAAAAAATGTGTTGCGTCTTTGTGTTAAAACCAAATCTAATAGTAGGGATTGTTTATTTCATTTTTCGCAAAATATTTATAGCAATATAAAAATTTTGAAATGAACAGTTTTTTTTTAAATAAAATAAAATAAAGGTTTAAATATTTAAAATTCGTAAATCAATATCTAAAATTTTTAAAACCCAATAAACTGTCGCTCTAGAAAGCATCGTATCTGCTTCAACAAACTAAAACTTTCAATATGACTTTCGAAAAGGACTATTTTTCAACTTGTATTGTTATTGTTTTCATCATCCATTCCATCAAAACCTAAAATTTAAGCAAACAAGCAAATAACGTATAAAAACTAAAAATCTTCATAAATAGTTGATAGAATTTTACACAGCTAAAAATAAAGATTAGAAAAACTTATCACTTCAGTCAGTAATTTAACTCTTAAGCAAAAAGATATCTACATAAGCCAAGGTTACTGAATACAAACTACCGATTAGATTTTGAAACTAATAAAATTATTTGTTTTAAAGATATAAAAAATTACGATAACAAGATTGTTACCCCGATCTTATCGTACATAGTTTCGAATTTTCTAAACTATTAAAACTAAACTTGTTGTCTAATAATTATTTTATTTTAGGAAAAAAATTTAAAAAAAATCTTTAAAATAAATTTTCGAATTTTCAATATTAATACAATTAATTAAATGATATTTAATAAATTATTTGGTTTAAGGAAAAATACAAAAAAATAAAATAAGTTTTAGAATTCCGAAAGTAATAATATGAATTGTTTGTTATTAAAAACTTTTTTATTTGAAGGAAAAGTGCAGGATTTTTTTGAATATGTTCTGAAATCATTTTTATTTTATATTTTCCTTCAAAACGTTTTTCCATTGCAACAATTTTTAAGTGCGTATGGTGAAATGGGCTGCAATATGTCCATAAAAAATCATTTGTTGCATTCACATTAAAACTTATTCCTAGACAACCTACGTCATTTCAGCGATGAACGAGGCAAACATTTTCACCAAGAAATGGTAACAAAAATAAAAATGATTCCAGAATATTGTTGGTCACTTAATACACATGATGCTGTATTAAAAAAAAGGCTGAACAAACATTTTTGAGTGGAACGGCCGAAAAATGATATTTTTAGATAATAACTCAGTAAATTTTTAACGAATTAAAAAAAAAGTTGGGTTTTACTCATAAATAAATATATTTTTAAAATACATTCAAAAATTGTACGGTTCCTTTATAAAATACTCTGCAAAAACGTCTGCAAAGTTGAAAAATGGCGAATAAAATTTGTTTGGTGGAGAAATAAGCATTCAAGGGAAGAGAGATGCTCTGCAT
Source organism: Thelaira solivaga (assembly GCA_947397855.1). Lineage (NCBI taxonomy): Eukaryota > Metazoa > Arthropoda > Insecta > Diptera > Tachinidae > Thelaira > Thelaira solivaga. The sequence continues at coordinate 48,230,555 of OX377610.1, read as the reverse complement.
CTAAACTTAAGCTATAATACTCATCTGCTTTGTCCGCGTAAAATTTTATACATCTGTTCTGGGACCCTAACCTTAAAACACAATAAAATAAAAAGTACTCCATATTTAAATATATACATATACGAGTATAAAAATAGAAATTTAATTTAATTTAAATGAATTTAAATTAAAAAAAAAAGATTTCTGTACTCGTGTAGTTGTAATACATGTTTGTATAAGACCGATTGCTTACATGTACAGCTTAAAAAATTTCTTTAAAAAAACAAGGCAGAAATGAATGAATATCTAATATTTTGGTTATATTTTTGATGTCTCGGATGTTTCTGAACTGTTATTTCTGACTTACAGCGAAGGCTATAAAAATGTAAACAAACAAACAAAAATAAAAAATACAAAATATTTGAAATATATAAATTGACATCTATTACACCGCCTACATTTATTAAGCTTAATTAATTAGATTTTTCAGTTTTAGTCTAGGAAACGCAACAAATAAAATTTAGTTTTTTCTGTCTATAAAGATATTACTGCACATTATTATACTTTATTATACAGTCGAAATATGAAGAAAAATACTTAACATACTTACATTTTACCGTTAATAGTCCCTTGATTTTGTTTTTCTTTAAATTCCTCTATTTTATTTTAAAAATAAATATTTAAAAAATTTTTATTTTATATTGTATTTTTTTTTCAAAATCGTCAAAAATTATTAAATAAAAAACTTATTAAGGCAAAATACTATCTTTTCTGAATTTCCATTAGTATTAGATATTACAACCAATATTTTACTGTAATATTAGTATTTCATTTGTTTTCATGAATTTTAAGCAGTTATCTTTTTCTGTAGACAATGATAAATCGACTTTAAATCGCCTTTTCATTATGAATATAATTTTTTAGCTACAAATAATGATAATCTATTATATGTTAAACATAGAGTTATTTTGACAAAATAAATATTAGTTTGAATAATTATTATTTTATAATTGTGATCGATTTCCAATCAATCTTTTTCTGTGTGCAGTACTTATACCTTTTGGTGCCAAAAATCTCTCTCGAAATCACAGCTATCTTCACGCGATTATAGCTTAGTACTAAGAGCATGAGGTGGACTCTTAAGCTGCGGTCACATTACACAAATATTAGTCGAAATAATCGTAACCACTTTTTGGCAAATATTTTTTAGTCTAACAATGCAAGTATGTTTTCTTTTAATAAAAAATTAAACTAATATTTATTCAAAATATAATATATGCTTATTTAAATAAATATTTATTTAATGTGACCGTAGCTTTAGATATTAGCTTTCAAAAAAAACAATAGTGTTACTGTGTACACTGTGGAACTTGAAGGCACCAGAAAATGCAGAGCATTTTATCAGACTTTTAGAATTAAATATTTTTGATGAGATATTTTAAAACTAAATGGAGCCGCAAATATACTAATGGCATTTTCTTTTCTAATAAAAGTGTTGCATATATTCTACCATCCAAGAATGTTTGCGATCTATTGCCAAAAAAAATTTAATAGTTAAAATCAATATTACGTTCTGTTCTCAACATGTTGCATATAAAAGATACTAATGGTGAGATACTGCCCTTTTTTACAACTGTGTCAACTATTTCTTTATACAATTAAGTAAATTATTTAATTTGTATTTATCTGAAGAAAGAGATTCAATATTTTCTCCGTCAAGATATTCTTCATAAACATCCATTATTCGCCACTTTTGAAGAAAAATTTATTTCTATTTTATTTTAGGTTCAACGTTTTTTTGTGTCAACTGTTTATCAGTTGTATTAACGTAATCGGATTTCGCAAATCATTCTAAATGCGATAAACATATAAAAATGTTGCATGATAAACTTATTTTTGTTCTATTGAAACCATAAAAAAGGCAACCTGTTTAAAATATTACATAATTTTGAAGCAGAATGTTTTTTGAGAATAGAAAAATAAAAATTTAAACTGCTGAATAAATATTATTGTATTTAATGAATCTAAATATGAATATGATTATAAATATTTATTAATGTATTGAAAAAAATAAATAATTCTTGATGTTTATAGAATTTTTTATTTTATATATATAAAACATATTTACAAGTTAGGACTTTTAAATTTTTAAAACTGTTAAAAGTAACTTTGAAGTTAAATCTTTTTAAAATTTTAAAATTATTTTCTGTTTCAGTATTCGAATAAGACCCAACAGTCAATGTCTTATGCATTGAATGGTAGTCGCTCGAACTAATAGAAGAACAACTAAAAATCTTCTTTTTTTTTCAAACACAAAAAATACTATTGAAAACTAAAAGCAAAATAAAATGCATACAAAGTTCAAAAACGAAATATTATTTTTCAAGAAAAGCAAAAAAAATTAGAAATTTTTTTATACGATACAGCTGTAGAGAATTGCTATGAATGCAACAAGTGTAAGATACGATGCAAAATTATTGCATTCTAAATGAACAAAATTTAATCGTTTATTTTTATTTTTTTTAACTGAAAACAATAACGATTGTTTTGTCTGCATCTGTACACATATAAATACGAGTATGTATAGTGTTACTGCACACTTCGTTGATTTACTTTTGGATTTTATTTTCTATATACCATTAGAAGTTTGTCAAAATGAAAAAACAAACAAAGAAAAAATATTCATTCCATAAAAATATTGCATTTGTCGTCAATCGCCGTCAATAACAACTAAACTCACATGGTTTATGCAATCACATGCATGAATATTTAAGTCTTCAACAGTGGGGTGCAATTTGTTTTTGTTTGTTTTATTTCTATTTGTATAAAATAGAATTCAATGGTACACACATACATATACATAGTCATATGATTTCATTAAAGGCGTAAGTTACAATTAGAAAATTTTAGAGAAGCTACAAAAGTCGAGAATATGAAAAATTAAAAAAAACTTATTGAAGTTTTTCACTCCTACAATTAAAAACAACATTCTTAACTGAAGCTAAAAACTAAACAAAACTTCAAAAAGTTTTATGAATCCTGTATATTATCGACTTTTTTTGGCTTCAAAGAAATTATATGACGAAATATACAAAAATCTTATAAATAGCAAGAGAGATGCTAAACAGGATTTTTCAGGTATTTTAATTTCCTTATTTGAATTAAATATTTATGTTAATATTTTTAGTTTAAAACATGTTTTTAAACATTTTAAATTAAATTAAATATTGCTTAACTTGCATAGAAACTTCCAAGAACTCATTAATTTGAACTTCTTTAATTCTAAAGCTACGGTCACATTAAACAAATATTTGCCGAAATAAGCATAACCACTATCTATCTATCTATATATAAGTTTATATATTTTGATGAAATATTAAATTTGATTTGTGTCAAATTATTATTAAAATACAAAATACTTGCATTATTATATTATTTCAATTAATTTTATGTAATACAAGTTACGTTAAACTATAAAAATATTTGCCAAAAAGTAGTGGTTACGCTTATTTTGACAAATATTTGTGTAGTGTGACCGCAGCTTAAGACTAATAAAAATATATATTAGCATTTAACTCGTTACTTCGCTGATATACTTTCGCTATTATAATTTCGTATTTCTTTGTAGACTGTTTCGTTTCAGTTCTAAATTTTTTAATACAAATTACATTAAAAAGTATCATGAAAATATAGAAAAAGGACCGTTTCGTCAATTTATTCATTTTTATATTTATTAATTACCGTTGGAGCTCGGTCTGATAGTTATAAATTCGTTAATGTTAAAAAATCAAAAAATACCATTGAAATCAATAAAAAGTACTGTTTTGCCTGTAATAATTTTTTACTTTGCTTAAGAGCGTTAGAATCCAATCTCATAGATCTGGTGTTGTTATTATGAAAAACTAAAAAAGTACCAATAAAAACAATAAAAAGTACCATTTTTTCCCATTCACGGTTTTCCACCTTACTTCAGATCATTTTAACCAAAACCTTAACTTTTACATTCCTTAAGAATAAAATACCAAAAAGTACCAAAAAAAAAATATAAAAAGTATCATTTGTCCTCTTAATGATTTTTCACTTTGCTTGGGACCATTTGAGCCCAATATCGTACTGCCAGGTATGTTTACATTAAAGAAATCAAAAAGTACCATTAAAATGTATAAAAACTACCATTTTGTCCCTTAATGATTTTTCAATTTGATCTGAACCGTTTGAGCCTAGCCTCTTAGTTCTAGGGCTGTTAACATTAAAATATCAAAAAGTACCATTAAAATCAATAAAAAGTACCATTTTGTCCACTTAATAATTTTTTATATTGTTAAGGACCGTTTAATTCTACTGCGAAAACTCTAGGTTTGCACATAACATTAAAAATACCATTAAACTTGTTTAAATATAAAGTAAAAATTTTTCTTTTGGAACTTTTTTCTCCCTTAAATCAATTTTTTTAATATTGATTTTTAATAGGTGCTACAAATTAGTAATAAAATGTTTATATGCTGCATCAATTTACATTATGGTACATATTTAGAAATAGTAGTAAAAAGGAGGCACATATTTTACCCCTTATTTGCTCGAATTTTAAAAAAGTGCCAATATACATCAGAGACCTTTTTAAGAAGAGAAGAATACAATTTAGCTGTTGTTGCTATGATTGTTACTTTGAAAAATAAATGAGGTTAAAAAAACGTACCAACATTAGTTTGTAACCTTTTTATGCCACAAATGTACAGATATCGAAAAAGTACCAAATCCCCTTATTTTCTTAGTAGAATATTTTGTAGTTTGAATTTTGGTTTTATCTGTAGTAGTTCCGGAGATATAAGAAGTTCGATTTTACCCCCTTAATATTCTAATTTCCAAAAATCTCTTCTTATTCGTGCATCTGATTATCAAATTTCAAGTCAGTAACTTTAGCCGTTTGGGCTGGGCGATGATGATAATTCAGTCAGTAGCGTTACTCTTTTATATGTATAGATAGATATGAATATCTAATTTTAATAAATATTTGCTATATCATTTTTATATAATTATTTTCCTTTTTTTAAATACGAGTATATAAAAAGAATGTGGAAAGTAAAAAATATGAATATTTGGCTACTACAGTGTAATGTAAAGAAGAATCGGCATAGCCGAACTTAACTTTTTTAAACTAAAATTATGTGATGCTCAAATTCGAATTCATAACAACGTTTTGCTCCCGCGGCTGTCAGAAATAGTTGTCTATGAAATTAAACATTGTACACATAACGTTGTTCGTAAAAGATAAATATACGAGTACATCAAGAATTTTTTGTATTTTTTTTTTTAGAATTTTCAATAAAATTACCTATTTAACGATTTCGTTCTAAATAATTTGTTTTAAAATATTATTTAATTTATTTTTTTAATTTTATAAACATTTTGATTCAATTTTAAATTTATTCACAAACACAAATCAAATAACATGCACAAATTCATACATATAAAATTAAAAAATTTTGATATACGGGTATGCGTGGCCAGCAAAATTAATCAGTCGATGGGCAATTTCTCTAATGCAACTACGAGTACCTTGTATAAATTCGCTTTGCGCTTTTCTTTCTAAAAATGTTTCAAACATATTTTTCCAACTTTTCAAAATTCAAACATGAAATTTTTGGCGAGAACTGATCTCAATTCCGCTCTTTCCGATAAAATATTTTTAAGTAAATTAATGCTCTTATCAAAAAAAAAAATAAATTTTTTGTTAAAGTTTACTTTAAAATCTACGTCAATTCTTTTGGATAAAAAGGAAAGTAGTTTGGACAAATATTATTCAATATAAAATATCATGGTTATGATGCTGCCATTAAAATAAAGAAAACACTTGCAAAATTGAAAAAGCTCAAAAGGTACTTTTATACTGGCACTTCTTAATGGTATTTTTTGCGTTTACAGTAAAATTTATCTATATTTTATTTTGAAGCTGTGGCTAAATATACAACTACTGCACACTCTTTTTGTTTGCTAAAATAATAAATAATTTAATTTTAATTTATTAAATAACTCTTTCCTACCACCTTCGATACGTCATAACGTCAACATTTTTTCTAAACCACACAATAACTGTAGGTTTTCAACATACACTATAAAAGTTAATTGTGGCATATGCAAAAGTTGAAGCAAATTTCATATCAAGCGAACCTAAGTAAAATGAAAATTCATAAGTTGCACCAACTTAGTAAATTTCATTTCATTTAAAATGTTACTTTTAGAATTATTTGATGTGAAAGAACCTTGAACTATGAAGCTTAAACGCTATAGTAAGCGCTGTCTGAAATTTCGTTTGATAATTAACTTAAAAAACGCCTTAAAACACATTATTTATCTGAGTAAATTGCATCAAACTATCTAAAACAATGATGAATGAAATTGCTTGCATTAATTTGCTAAACCCTTCTTAAATTTAAGAAAATATCCTAATTAAATGAGAAACAAATTAAAAAGTGAAAAAAAGTAGCGTGTTAAGTGCTAGTTTAATTTAACTTAATAAAATATATTAATACGAGTATATTAAAACATAATTTAAAAAATTCTATAAATAATAAATAATACAGACCAAACTTTTTAGGAAATCATCGGTCATTACATATTGAACAAAATTTATAAGAAAAGTAGCATTTAACTCGCTACTTCGTCAGCGAAGTGCCATACTATTGCTTTTATAATTTATTATTTCGTTGTAGACCGGTTAATCTCAGTTCTAGTTTTTTTTAATACAAATAAAATCAAAAGGTATCATTAAAAGTATACTAGCATTTTTTCAGTTTATTGATTTTTCTATTTTCTTAGCACGGTCTGATAGTTCTAAATTCGGTAATGTTAAAAAATCAAAACGGAGCATTCAAATCAATGAAAAGTACTGTTTGACCTCTGTATGAGTTTTAACTTTGCTCAAGAACATTTGACCAAAATTTCATAGTTCTAGGGTTGTTATTATGAAAATACTAAAAAGTACCAATATAATCAATAAAAAGTACCATTTTGTCTCATTTATAGTTTTCCACTTTGCATCAAACCATTTTAGCCAAATCTGGCACTTTTAGATTTCTTAATAACAAAATATCAAAAAAGATCACAAAAATTATTAGAAAGTACCATATTGTTTTTTTTTTTTAATTTGCTCAGAAACGCTTGTCTCTAATCTAGCACTTCTAGGTTCGTTTTCATTACAAATCAAAAAGTACCAATAAAATTAATAAGATTAATGATTTTGCACTTTGCTCAAAATCGTTTAAGTCCAATCTTGTACTTCTAGATTCTTTAATAACAAAATATTAAAAAGTAACAAAAAATTAATAAAATATACCATTTCTCCTTTTATGATTTTTCATTTTGCTTAGAACCGTTTGAACTCAACCTTGTACTTCTAGGTTCGTTTTAATTAAAAAAATCAAATAGCACTAAAATTTATTAAAAGTTCAATCTTATTACTTTTCTTCTCCTTTGAAATTTCTTTTTATTGGCTGCATCAATTTACATAAAGTTACATATTTAGAAATAGTAGTAAAAAGGGGTAAATATTGTTTGTTCTGGGCGATGATGATAAGTCATATAGATTACTTTGAAATTTCAATTGACATAGAAAGCCAGGCTTTATAAGATCGTATGTATCTAATTACATAACTGCTTACTTTTTATGGATATTAACTGCCACTACTTTTTTGTCATTACAAAACCTTTCTATAGACTTCTTAACATATTTTTTCAAAGTATGTGCAAAAAAAGGAAAAAAAATCCAAAGAATTACAATATTTGGCTTAGCACAAAAGTGGCAAAGTAACACTTTGCTACAAAAAAAAAAAAAAAAATAAATAAATAAAAAAATAAAGATAAAAATAAAATGAAATCTTCAATTTATGTAAATATTTTTTTTTCATCAACATTTTACATTCAAGTATTAAATTTACCATCATCTTAACTGCTAAACTGATGAATATTTTCTATTTTCAGACATTTGACCGAAAAACCTGTTGTGCAAAGCATTTCCATATGATATTGTCAAATGAAGGAATTTAAAAGTTCCTACCAGACATAAAACAGAATTTTGAAGACATAAACTTGATAATTTGTGTGCGTCTGTTGTTCCCTCTAAGTGTGCACATTCGGTAGATATTGAATAATAGGAGAGCTATGAGTACTTAAAATTCCATCATGATACGCATGTGTGTAATACGCATGTATGTAGTAACGAATCGGATGCATTCATGATTCAAAATCACATTACACTGCCATCCATCGTGTTCTGCCATTTAGTTGAAATGTCAGTTCTATTCATTTGTCACATTAAATGGATTATTTTATTTTAACAAAAAGAAAAGCATCAGTTAAGCAAAAAATAACAGTTTTCGCACTTGATTATTTTGGCCTGTTTGTGCAAAGAAGAAAAATGCTTGCCAGCAGTTCTCAAACTTGTTCTGCTAATGTTAAAATGATATGCGGAAAATTGTAAATTAATGCAAAATGCGATAAAAATATTTATCCTTTAAATAAATTTTTCCAAAAGGCATATTTACTACGCTTTGTACTTACATATATGAATATGCAATATTCTGCTTATTTATATTTTCACGAATAAAACTTCATTTGCTTCAAAAAATTAAGTCAATTAATATACGAAAGCATTATCTCCAACATTTGTATTTTAAATATTCTATAAATATTTTTTAGTAATTTTTCACACGATTTGGTGCTTATGTTTTTTTTAAATATAAAAGGTGATTTTATAAGAACTATCGGAAATTTAAAAAAAAAACACATAAAATTCAGAAAAATGCATGAAATATTTATTTGGATCGATAGTTGGGTCGATATAATTTAATGTTTGAAGATTATTTCATGCAAATGTTGGCCGCGGCTGCGCCTCAAATGGTCCATCCGCTTAGTCCAATTTTGGCATACTCTTTCCAACATTTCGGCCGGTATCTCACGAATAATGTTGGCAATGTTGGCTTCCAGTGCGTCAATCGAAGCGGGCTTGTCCCTATAGACATTAGCTTTAACATAGCCCCACAAAAAATTGTCTAGAGGCGTTAAATCGCACGATCTGGGCGGCCAATTGACTGGTCCCAAGCGTGAAATAAACTGTTCACCGAACTCGCCTCTCAATTGGTCCATTGTTTCGCGTGCTGTGTGGCATGTGGCACCGTCTTGTTGAAACCACATGTCATGCAAGTCAAGCTCTTCCATTTTGGGCAAAAAAAAGTTTGTTATCATCGCACGGTAGCGCTCACCATTCACAGTAACGTTGTGATTCACATCATCTTTGAAGAAATACGGCCCAATGATGCCGCCAGCCCATAATCCGCACCAAACGGTTGTTTTTTGTGGATGCATTGGTAGCTCTTGCAATGCTTCTGGCTGCTCTTCACTCCAAATACGGCAGTTTTGCTTGTTCAAGTATCCATTCAACCAGAAATGAGCCTCGTCGCTGAACACAATTCTTCGATAAAAAAGTGGATCTTCATCTAACTTTTCAAGAGCCCATTCACCAAAAATTAGGCGTTGTGGTAGGTCGTTTGGCTTCAATTCTTGCACCAGTTGTATCTTATAAGGCTTCACACCCAAATCCTTCCGCAAAATTTTCCACGTAGTGGAGTAACAGAGGCCCAATTGCTGCGAATCGATAATTCACGGTCATCACCAACACTGGCCGATACGGCTGCGATATTTTCTTCAGTTCGCACTCTACGTAAGCGTGTTGGTGGTTTAATGTCCAACAATGTAAATTTGGTGCGAAATTTTGTTACAATAGCCCGAATAGAAGCCTCAGTAGGTCGTTTAAACTGACCATAAAATGGAAGAAGCGCGCGATGAACTTTCTTAACAGAGCACGCATTTTGGTAATAAAATTCAATAATTTGCAAGCGTTGTTCGTTTGTAAGACGATTCATGATTAAATTATAGACCAAACTGAAGATGTTTGACAGTGACACAAGATACAAAACGTGCGTGAGCTGTCAAAACTAGTGTTGCCAAAAAGATAATAGCAAAAAAATCACTCTTTACAACTTTTCCTCCCTACAAATAACCTCCGGAAATCCAATTATGTGAAACATTTTAGCCATTTAACCCTTAAACACATTTTAAGCTTTAACTTATTTCTGCCATTAAATATTCATCGTAGTAATTTACTCAAGTTTGCTTAACATTTCATGTATCAAAAAGGGAAGATTTGTATTGTTATCTATACTGATTCACAGTGAAATTTTGAAAAGCGGCTAAAATTTAAAATTTAATTCGATACAGAGCTAGACATTTAAAACGCCGATACACGTGTAGTCTTTCGCTTCCCTTTATCAGCGATTAGAAATTATTTATTATTTTTATATTGTACAGGACACTGCAATTTTGGCAACCATGCTAGAGTATAGGTTTGCCGTCAAACAATTACTATAGAAGTTTTCAGGACGAGGAAGAGGAGGAGACTGTGGAACACCTTTTCTGCCGGTGTCCAACCCTGGAAGAACGGCGCATGATCCACTTCGGTGAGCGACGTCTGCAGGGTCTCACTGCGCTGTCGAATATAAGAGTCGACATACTATATGGCTTCCTTAGAAGCAGCGGTTGGTTTGGGTGACGGACTCACTCACTTTCTTTTTCTATCTGTCTTCTCTATCTTCGTTTTTTTCCCTTCAGTCTTCCATTGCTATCCTTCCTCTTCTTTATTTTCCTCTATGCAGTTATCACAAAGGGACCCAAGTGAGCTCAACTTCTGTTTTTCCTTTCAGACGACCTGTTTAACCTAACCTAACCTAGCCTAGGTACTCATAAACTTTACAATATAAGCTGATCTGAAAAAAGAAAACAAAAAAACATTTAATTAAACATGGAATTTCGACATTTTACTTTGGTGTTGTTGATCCTATTATACATAAGTTAAACTAAAATTGATATTTTATTGTGTTAACACTTTTTATAGTCTTAAAAGATTATATTTACTTAAAATTTCTTAAATTTAACAAAATATTTTTATTTTAAGCTTCTTTTAGAAAACTTGATAAACACAAAACAGCTGTTTGAATAATTCTTGCAAGTAAGAATTTTCAAGAATTTTTTTATCTCTCAATTTTTTACGCTCTTTAGCCGCTCTTTCATTGCAAAATTTTTCTAGTTAATGAACACTTTCCAGTAAGAATTGTTCCAAATTCGTAACAATTTTTAGTTATTGAACAGACCTAATAATAATTTGTAAATTTTATTTATTCATAATTTTTTTTTAATTTCTTAAAGTTAGGTTAGGAACAGAAAGGCCCATTTGGGAAAACAAATTATACCTGTATAAGAGGAGTGTAAAGAAGGCCAGCAATAGAAGCACAAGGGCGATAGTAAGAAAAGAAGAATATGAGTCCTTCACCTAAACTAATTGCTGCTTCTAATGAAACCATATTGCATGAAGACCCCTACGTTCGATAGCGCAATCACACCCTACAAGTGGCGCTCTTCAGACTGAACTTGCTTCGCTCTTCCTAGCATGATTGCCAAAAATGCAGTGGCCTATTACTCTTGCCACACATTTCTAAGATGGACTCTTTGGAGTCCCAGTAAATCCCTGCTGCGATTGCTCGCTATATTGCACGTTCGTTTGTCTCTTTGTTTGAACTGTGCTCTACGCAACAACATATTCCCCAAAGATATACATGAATACTATTCAAATGACATTTTATTTTTTTTTCGTCATTAAATATAAGCTACGTAAATAAACAGTGTCAAAATGCATGTAAATACTTACTTGCATATTCTGTAACATATTCTATAATCTCATCTAATCAATATGATTGCTATGAATCAAAGCTTTTTAAGTAAAGTTTTTTTTAAGTAAATATACTTTGGACTGTATTAAGTTTTATGTACTATATATAATAATAAATAGTATTATCTTAGACAAAAAATATTTTAAACAAATTTCAGACATTTTTTAGATGTTAAGAGAAGAAATAAGGCAATACTTCAAATTCAATATTTTATTATTTAAAGATAAATACTATCTATTTCATTTAAATTTTAATTTACGAGCTTTACGCGTTTTATATAAAAATTAAAAATATTTCTTTCTTAACATTTCGTTGGGTAGCATCTTCACAAAAACTATTTTTTAAATTAATAAATAACCTAATTTTATAATATAAAATAATACAAAAATTTTGTTTTTCCAAATTTTGTTTCCTGTATTTTTCTTAATTATGTGAAAAGCATCGGAATTTATTTTGTTTCCTTATAATTTCTACATACTTTATTTTAATAAAATAAATGACAACGAATACAAATACGAATGGTTGGAATGGTTTTGGTTTTTTTTACATGAACGTTACAGGCAATCAATAAAAATTAGGAATAAGGGCAAACATCAATGTTTGTTATTGTTTTTTAATGAAAGCATGACAAAAGAATGCCCACTAAAAACGCATTTATTTTTGATCTGCTGCAAACAGCAGAGATCGAGACACAGATGCTGCAGGCTGTGTCAATTTTCTGATCTGCCGCCTTTTGGTGGCAATTTATCCGACCTACAATTTCCTACGGTAGTCGCATGAGGCTGACCACCTGCGACCGGCATTCTTGTTCGTTAGGAAACAGAAAATTTATTAATTAACAAGAGAAAGTCAAAAGTCAGTTTAAAATTAAGAAGGTTTGTTGCTTGTCTCATAAGTACGATTATTAAAATTTTGTTGTAAAATTTTTCATTAAGCAAATCGCTTGAAATTTAAAATTTATAGGCTCCATAAATGTCATTTCAAAAACACTGCTTTTCAGAAAAAGCGTCACTAGCATAAACAGCATCCGTACTTTTGTATGAACTCAACACCAAATGACTATAATGTGTTCAACAAAAGTGGTTTTAGCCAAATTGGTTAAAATTGTTGCACAAAAATTTGTTGACTTTTTCTTTTTGCGCTGTAGATCCTCGAGCTGCCACCAAAATGCAATACACAGACACAATTGTATAACGAATAGAAGCTCTGATCTGACTTAAAACGTTCACAAGTATTATATTTTGTATTCCATTTATTTTGTTTCTCAATTTTTTTTTTGATTTTCTTACGTTTTCTTTGCCTTCCTCACTGTGTGTTAAACTAATATTTTATTGGTTGGTTGTTGTAACCAAAAAGCCACGGCCAGCCAACAGTCAATAAGAAAGAACTGCGTATTTTTCTTGTTGTTTTTACTGCTGCTGGTGTTTGCAGTGGCAAAAGGCTTTATAGCTGTTGGCCGGCTGCTCGATGATTAAATGGAAAATTAATTGTATTTTTCCTGCAATTTGCGTTGTTTTTGTTTTTATTCTAGATTTCAATTTTATTTTTCTTTGACATTTATTTGTCTTTCTTTATACGAGTATATTACGTACGAGTATTATGTTTTATTGTTGTTTTGATTCAGTTCATTTTGTGTGTTTTTGCCACTGATTTGCATTTTTCGTGGTGGTATCACATGTAGGTCATGATCAATGTTAAATAACAAAATCAAACAAAATGTAAAAAACAAAGAAAAAATTAATTTTTGTTTTTAATACGAGACAAAAAACTATCTAAGAGATCGTGAATAAAAAGACTTAAAATATTTCAGGGCCGAGCTACGACACTCGTAATATCTGCGGAATTGAAATGGAAATTTCAAATCGATATGTAAAACAATAATTTGACCAGAGTATTCATATAATCCTTTGTTTTCATAAGTGATTTCTCTGAAATTTTTTACATATTCTCTCTATACTTCCATAAGGGTAGCCACATACTTTTTGACTGAAATTGATTTTCAAATGACTGAAATCCTATTTTTCAACCGATTTCTTTAAAATTTGGTACATACGGTATCTATAATTCAAAGAAGCTTTGCCATATACTTTGGGACCGACTATGACCACTTATACGGAGGTAACTATACTATACTTGTTGATATGCTTCTTAGAAACATGGACTCCCCCTACCTATTAAAACTTTCTAAAAAACAAAACGCACAAAAAACGTGGTACGTAAAAGTAATAGTCATAATGTTGTGCGAAAAGACTAAAAAGATCGGGCTACAAATGGTCCAGAAAAATCAAAAATATAACCATAATTTTACATTTTCATTAAGTTTTGCTTTGTGTTTTTGCTTATTTTGTCTAAACTGCAAAACCGACAAAAAATTCTTTTAACACTTTTAACAGAAATAGCATACGTAATTCCTTTGCAAAAAAAAAAGAACAATCGGTCAGCAAATATCAAAGAAAATCAAAAATACGACCGATATTTCACATTTTCATTAATATTTGCTTTGTTTTTTTCTGTACACACGAACACGAAACCTAAAAAAGTGTGTGTGTGTGTGTGTGGTGGTGGTTTTTAATGCCTTAAGTGTAATAGGATTAAGAATAGATTAAGAATATAGACATCTTTATGAAAGAGAATTTTTTAGATTTTTGTCGTTAATTAAATATATTTGGCTTAAAAATTTTTTACAAATGTTTGCAATATTAAATTAAATTATATATAATTTGCATTGATATTTAATATCTGCCTGCAGACATGTTATTGCTTTTAAAAATGAGTTTCTCAGAAAGAATTGTTTCTTAGAACTCATTAATTTTAGTTTCTTGAACTGAAATAAATTATTTATTTTAACATTAATACAAAATGGGTATTCGAAGAATTTATTTTTATCAATATTTGTTGTTTCTTTTTTTAATTACATATATAATTTTTTATTTGTAAGTCTATATTACTTTTTTATTGAAAAGCTAGTTTATTAAGTTGAGGTCGTATTATAATAATTTTTTTTTATCGATATTTCGCTCCAATAATAAATAAATTAATTTTTATATTTAATATGACCTCAAATACAAATACTAAAAAACGTAACTGGTTACGTTAAAACATATTGAACTCGGCATATAAAAGGTGATTTTATAAGAACTATCGGAAATTAAAAAAAAAAAACACATAAAATTCAGAAAAATGCATGAATTATTTATTTGGATCGATAGTTGGGTCGATATAATTTAATGTTTGAAGATTATTTCATGCAAATGTTGGCCGCGGCTGCGCCTCAAATGGTCCATCCGCTTAGTCCAATTTCGGCATACTCTTTCCAACATTTCGGCCGGTATCTCACGAATAATGTTGGCAATGTTGGCTTCCAGTGCGTCAATCGAAGCGGGCTTGTCCCTATAGACATTAGCCTTAACATAGCCCCACAAAAAATAGTCTAGAGGCGTTAAATCGCACGATCTGGGCGGCCAATTGACTGGTCCCAAGCGTGAAATAAACTGTTCACCGAACTCGCCTCTCAATTGGTCCATTGTTTCGTGTGCTGTGTGGCATGTGGCACCGTCTTGTTGAAACCACATGTCATGCAAGTCAAGCTCTTCCATTTTGGGCAAAAAAAAGTTTGTTATCATCGCACGGTAGCGCTCACCATTCACAGTAACGTTGTGATTCACATCATCTTTGAAGAAATACGCCTCAATGATGCCGCCAGCCCATAATCCGCACCAAACGGTTGTTTTTTGTGGATGCATACACTCCAAATACGGCAGTTTTGCTTGTTCACGTATCCATTCAACCAGAAATGAGCCTCTTCGCTGAACACAATTCTTCGATAAAAAAGTGGATCTTCATCTAACTTTTCAAGAGCCCATTCACCAAAAATTTGGCGTTGTGGTAGGTCGTTTGGCTTCAATTCTTGCACCATTTGTATCTTATAAGGCTTCACACCCAAATCCTTCCGCAAAATTTTCCACGTAGTGGAGTAACAGAGGCCCAATTGCTGCGAATCGATAATTCACGGTCATCACCAACACTGGCCGATACGGCTGCGATATTTTCTTCAGTTCGCACTCTACGTAAGCGTGTTGGTGGTTTAATGTCCAACAATGTAAATTTGGTGCGAAATTTTGTTACAATAGCCCGAATAGAAGCCTCAGTAGGTCGATTAAACTGACCATAAAATGGAAGAAGCGCGCGATGAACTTTCTTAACAGAGCACGCATTTTGGTAATAAAATTCAATAATTTGCAAGCGTTGTTCGTTTTTAAGACGATTCATGATTAAATTATAGACCAAACTGAAGATGTTTGACAGTGACACAAGATACAAAACGTGCGTGAGCTGTCAAAACTAGTGTTGCCAAAAAGATAATAGCAAAAAAATTACTCTTTATATCGGTACTCACTTAATTTTTCGTATATTTTTTATATTTTAGGAGAATGTGGAAAGTGAAAAATATTAATATTTCGCCAGCATAGGGAAGGGTATATAAGACTCGGCACAGCCGAATTTAACTTATTTTTTTTTTTTTGAATCCACATATTAAAATGTACATATGATTTTTAATTTATTTGGTTTAACGAGGGTTGGGTATTAATAATACTCTGTGTTTTTCTGCAGTAGGAACTAGTTCATAAGTAAATGTGTAACTTCTATAACAATAATTTTTCTGTGTGAAAAATAGTTACGAAATAAATATTTTTGTGTGAATATTTTATTAACCGCCCAAAGTTAAAAATTTGATTAAAGTTTACATATATTGCAATTTAGTTTTTTTAACAGTGTTTGCATGTGTAAGTTAAATTAAGTAAGATAATTTATTTAAAGAATCAAATTTCCTGATGAGTTTTTGATATCAGAGCTTAAACCAGCTTATATCCCATTATATTCTATTTACTAAACGGCATAGCAAATGTTTTACTAATAGTGGCCGTAAAAGTGAGCATGCCTATACAGTATGAATTGTCCATATTTACGACAATGATAAACTGAATGCGCGGTCTGGCGATGGGGTGGGTGTTCGGACGTAGGGAAGAAGGCTGCAATATGTCCATAAAAAATAATTTCCTGCCGTCAAATTTGGACTTCTTCCCAGACAAGCTGGGCCAGTCGAGCGCTGAACAAAGCGAACATTTGCACCAAAAAAATGTTGCAAAAATAAAATAAAAATGATTTCAGAATATTTGTGGTCACTTCACTGATGATGCTGTGCTAAAAAATTAAATGAAATGGTTAAAAATTGTATTTCTGAAAAAAAGTTTTAATAAAAAGTTTAATAACTCAGAAAATTTTTAACGGACTAAAAAAAATTTTGTTTTACTAATTAATAAATATGTTTTGAAAATAAATTAAAAAATTGTACGGTTTCTTTATAAAATACTGTGTAAAAACGTCTCGAAAGTGTAAATATGGCGAAAAGAAATGTCAAAAAACGTTTTTGATTGTGAAATACCCACAGATTTCTAAAGTTTAGCATTCAGCGGCCTTGATGTTTTTTTTTCTAAGTGTGTTGAGAAACTTAAAACTGGTTGATATTCAACTAAGTTACTGGTTTATATGCGCATAAAGGTGCGAAAAACCGGGTTTTACCCGTAATTCAAGAGTTTTGAAGGCTTGGCAAATTTGAAAAACAGATTCTTGTTGTACTCGACAGTACCCAAAAAGAAAAATTAAAGTACGGTATTTTAAAGCAAATTCCTTGTATTGTATATGTATTTTATACAAAGAATAAAAGTTTTCGCCGTTAAGTATAGGGTCCGCCCAATAACTTTTTTTTTTTTTTTTTGAAAATGCTATAAAAACATCGAGTGTAGCTTCGGCTGTGTAGCACGTAGCGCCGTCCTGTTGAAACCAAATGTTGCCAATATTCTCCTCTTAAATTTTTGTGAACAAAAATTCGTTCAACATGGCCCGATAACGATCGCCATTGACTAACGGCCACTCCTTGCTCATTTTCGAAGAAAAATGGCCCAATTATGCCTCTGGACCAAAATCCGCACCAAACAGTGACTCGTTTTGGGTGCGTCGGCTTCAATGTATGCGTGCGGGTTTTCTGTGCCCCAAATGCGACAATTTTGCTTGTTTACATACCCGTCAAGATCAAAATGAGCTTCATCTGAAAAGATGATTTTTTTGGCAAAATCGGCATCTTCTGTAAGTCGATCGCAGGCCCACTTAGCGAAGCGAAAACACAACCATATTCTTTCAGCGGAAGGATATAACTAATTATCTGTCAAATCAGACATGAGCTAAGTGTTAACATTCACGAAATAAGCATCCTTGAAAATGAGACAAACGCCCAGAAAATGGTATGTATCTTCTATTTCACGCAAGTTGCAAATTGTATATGTGCACGTTGTGTGGTTACTACCAAGTTTTCCATATCTACGGGCAGGTGGCACGTGATGAAAAACTATTTGCTAGTTTTGGAGTTAGGGTAAAATTGAGTAGAGAATACAACTCGTATCGTGAGGACAGTTCTTTGGGCAATTTAGAAATTCTTCTTGCTCTTTTGCTTTTAGACAGTTAGTAATAGTTTGCCTATAAGTACATAGCGGCTGGTTGCTTTTCAAAGGAGAAATATTTAAGTTTTAAACGATATTAGTCCATTCATTGGCCCAGTATACGTTCAGGGATAAAAATATTTAAATAAATTTTTATATCCTACTTTTTCGTTTCTATTAACTTATATTTATTTACTACATTATATAGAAGGCTTGAAGTTTTTTCAATTTTATTTGACTTTATCTGGATTCAAATTAGGACATATGTAGTTGAGAAGCATTAACTCGCTCTTTAATCACTTAAGCCGCAAAGTTCAATTAAATTTGAAGGATTAAGTTTTTGTTTTATAAATTATTGTGGAGACAAAACAGACAAAAATTCACTTTCAACCATATTGTTCTCATTTAATTAAACCTACAGAATATGATTTTGGTAATTATATATTCACATATTTATGGATAAGTTCAACCATATCTGTGACGGTAAGCGTATTATGGTTAATAATAAGTAGAGACAAATTTATCATGATCATAATAATGTTTAGATGCTTCAAATTAACGAGAACAAACTGTGTTTGTGGTGACCATATTCAACCTTATTTTTTATTTTTTTTTGCGTGTGTAAGAGGTATTCTATACATTTCACCCTTCCCTCGTATCACAGCAAATGTAATCTAACAAAACTTGTATGCAAAAAACTTGCCCTTGATATGTACAAAAAAATCCACTGAAATATTATAAATTTGCACAAAAAAAACAATAACAAAAACAACAGCTACAACCACAATCAAAACAACAAAAGCAATGTAGTTGGATTAGGCAGCCTGCAATTTATTTTGATCGAACTGCAATTTTAATTGCATAAAAAGCAACAAAAATAATTTTTTTTATACGTAGAAATGAGAGAAGATGGATATTTCTTCTTAATTTTGTTGTTGTTTATTGGTGTCTAAATAATGCAGGAAGAAATTCTATGCGCAACGCGTTTTATTTCTACAGACGGTTTTCCTTCGATTTTGTTTTTTTGTTTAGTTAATTTTTTTTCACTACGTTTTATATTTTTGTTGACAACTATTTTTGCAAGCACTTTTTTTGTTCACTTTTCACAAATTTTTTTTAGTAAATATTTTTTAATTTTTATTTATTTATTTTTTGTTAATGTTTTTTTTTTTTATATTTTTAAACGGTTATTTGTCTCTGTTGTTTTCGTTCAATTGGACTGCACTCAATTGGTAATTGGATTCGTTTAAAATTTTTTTCTCTTTTTCGTTGAATTTTTTTTGTGACTGTCGCCACGACGTTGATTTTATTCCATTAAAAAAATCATGCATTTATATTATACTACTTTTTATAGTTTTCTGTTCTGGTTTATTGAAATTGAATAAATAAAAATTTTGTTTATTTTTATTGTGTGTTGCTTTATTTTGTGGTGCTCAATATTTTTCTTTTTTTTTTTACATAGGCACCCCACCGTATAGTTTAGGGCCAAATTTTAATTAATTTTGATCTCAATCAGAGGTTTCTTTCGAGTGACATTAATTCAAATTCTTTAAAAAACAAAAAATGTGTTGAAATGGTTATTTTTTTTTTCAAGATATTTCGCTTTAAGCATATTTGAAAAATAAATGTCATGAAATTATCTACCAGATTCTAATAAAAATAATTTCATTCTAACAACATTGTGTTATTTTATATTATTATTGTAACAAACAAATGATTTTCAAATTTTTATCATTTTTGAAAGCATAAGGAAAATTCTTTAAAATAAATAGTTCGATTCAAATAACATAAGTAAGACTGATACAATATTCACTGAGAAAAATAATGAAAAGGTCGTTATGAATAGCAACAAATTTATTTACTATGAATTGTAAAATCATTTAAAATATTAATAAATAAATAAAAATAAAAACGTGTGTTTGCACGAAGAAAAGCTTTAATTTTCAGTAAATAATGCTTTTAATGTCTAATGTGCCCTGAGCTGAGCTAATTCTACCATACACATCATCAGCAAACTATCATTATCACCAAAATATAAATACTCTCGTTTATGGGCCACTTAAGTACTGAAAACAAAAAATTTATGCTATTCGATATCAAATGAAATTGATGAAATTTTTGTTTTTTTTATACTTAATAATTTAAAAATATCGAAGGAACATGCTCGATATAAAGGTTGGCGATTTTTCCTCAAAACAGGGACGATTATTCGCCTAGTGCTTAAAGCATTTCTCAAAAGTATTTAAAAATTTTCTAGACGCAAAAACAATCATTTCAAACAAATAACTTTGCAAATATTTTTGAAAATTATAAGCTATTAGAGTTTAGAAAAACAAAGTCTAAAGGTAAAGGTTTGGCATCACCCGAAAATTAGCTACTAGACCAGTTAAGCTATAAGTCCTTACTCAACCTAAGTCTCATATTTCATTGTTTTCTATAAAAAATACCAAGAACAATCGGATGTGTTTACAAGAGTTTTTCGTATATAAAAAAAAGCCAAACATGATCAAAAAAAATTTTTGTAATCAAATGTTGCTTTTAACAGCGAATTTCCTACAGCTATGTATACACGTACTTATATGCAACATAAAAATATCAACAAAGCCTAAATTAATATGAATGTCTGTGCTATGGTTCTACATGATAAAGAAGCAGTAGCTGTTGCAAAAGACAAGTAACATCAAATCACCGTCCATCATAATCAATGTCAGTGGCAATGCCCAGCTGGCTGTAGATGGACTAAAGCAGACAGAATAGAGTAAAATGGAATGAAAAAAAAAGAACAGCACACAAAGAATATTCTAACAAAAGTTATTTTTCGCCAACACATACTTGCACATGAGTGCCACCACTAACACGCCCTCCATATGCAACAGTTGGAGCAACTATAATAACAACAACTACACTCAGCAATCGTTGCAGTTAGTCTTAGATTTTACAAGAGAAGACTGCTTCAGGCTGTGGCAGTAGCAAAATGTGGCGGCAATTTTCAAGGTGCCTCACTTACTTATCATCAGCAACCCCATCATCATGCAATATTGTTACTTTCAACTTCTACAACTAACAAAATATAAATCGAAAATTATTTTTCTGATTCTATGATGGCCATAAACACAAAAAGAAAAAAAAATACAAAACCAACATTAAAATTACAAAAATTATGAACGAAAAAAAGTGGTTGAGCAGCTTCCAGTTTTCATCAATACATGTCGTCACTTGAGAGGACAACAACACAACGAACATTTAAGCCCATTGGCTGTGCAACAATTGCTGGATTGTTTTAAGTTGGCAATGAAAATGTTGAAAAGCCAAAAAATATGTTTAAAAAGAGCAGACACACCACAACCCAACAAATTAAATAAAAAGACAAGAATAAAAATAAAAATGAAAACTTCTAGGAAAGTGTCTACGACAGAAATATCGATGAAAGATCGATAGTTAGATGGAATAGGATTATAATGGCCACCAAAAAACTTAAACATTTTTTTTTTTTACATTTGCCCCTGCAGACTACTCAAGTCTAAACCAATTTATTTTGCAACCACCACGACAAGATCAGTACCATTTTTCAATATCAAAAAAACAAAAACAAAATTTAAAAAGGAAAACAACTTGCAACAAATACTGATCACTCAAAATGAACCTACAATAATTTTGAGCCACATCTGCAGCTTTGGAGGTTTCATATGATATATGTGTGTGTGTGTGTGTTTGTTTGTATGCATATGTACTTCATGATGAAGCTGTGTGTTCAAACTTCATATGTTGGCAGTTTTCATTTTGTTGGCGGATACATGAACGGACGGACAGGCATTTATACAAGTTTCGTTTTATCTTTATTAGAATCTAAACATAATTTTTTTTTGGATTTTTTGTTTATTTGTTTTTTCTTTCTTCCTAAAAGCAGTTAGTATATTGTCGCGTTTGATTTTTATATAAAGGTTACCAAGTTCTTTTATTTTTAGGAGGAGTTTTTGAAAAAATTTTCCGTCTAATTGCATCTAGTTTACTGAAGACTGGAGTAAAAATAAGGATCATTCTAACTAACATCGATTGTTGTTCAAATAACGATTTGTTTTCAAGAAAAAAAATGTTGGCTATAATTTCTAATCATGTACAACTTAAATATCCTCAACGAAATTCGTTGTTGATAATAGATTTTCATTAAAATATGATTTTTTTACAGGCTGCACAAAACATCCTCTGGGCTGGGGTAAATATTTTGTCTTTGTTAGCACAACACAAATCCGCAGAGCTTCTTCGTTTGTCTGCAGAAAACATCCAGGGTCCAGGCAGGAATCGAAATATGTCTTAATTAACAATAATAAACAGTGGATTATTTTTAATGAAAAAAAAGATGGTAAAATATTAGAAGAAGAAAATGTAGTCCTGGCTTTTGCTATAATCTTAAACCATTTATGAAATAATTGTTTTAACGAAACAAATAAGTTATTAGGACTCTAAATTTATTATATTTATGGTAATTGCATGTATGTTGACTACAACATTATTGATGATATACTCATGCAAGCTTCTTAGGCGCATTATTCTTATATATTTCGTGACCAAATATAAAAGTTGCAACCAAAAATTTAAAAAAATGCAATTTATCTCTAAGTCCTTGCTCTAATTGCCTCGAAACTTTTTACATTCAAAGTGTTTATAGAGATTAAGTTTTTGGGATTTTAGTCTAACAAGAAGATATTGTAAGCCAAAGTCAAATTTGGTCTGGCCAGCCCAGTATGGTAATCCTAGGGTTAAAATTTTATCAAGAGCTGGTTTGATTCAGTACAGTTGTCTGTACCTTAGAGTAGCGTCCAAGAAATTCTTGTATTCGGCCTGTATTTGTGCTCTGAAAAATGTATGCTTTTATTCTATTACAAAATTTTTTTTAGAAAAAAACACATTTTTTATAGTAAAGCTCAATCCAGATCCAAACTTCCTAGGAAAGAATGTAGAAATTTCGAGTCAAATTAATGCACGTAGAAAGCTCGGCAAGTTCTAGTAGTATTTACTCTTTGGCACTTGCATTTCTATTGGTATGCTCATATGGCCATGATTTAATATCTTTAGGCATTCATACAATTTTGTGGTAAGAAAATCTGATAAATTTTTTTCCAACTTTAAGAAATTGCTGCAAAATTCGAATATAAACTATTATTTTCCTAAAATGAGGAACAACACTTCGATGATAAAGTACTCGGTGATTTGCCCCCAGACCTCTCAAAAAATGTGTAACAAATATTCTCCTTGTGCACATGTGCTATTTTTCACAGATCAAATGACCAAATCACGGCTTTAATTTGTAATTTTTTAAGCTTTATCAAAAAATTTATTATACCAGCTTGCAAGAGACTTTAATATCACCACCGCTTTGAATACACAAATCAACTGTCATAAATCACTTTTCAAAACTTTCAAAGAAATGGCCACTTTGTGTGGTTGTGTTTTGAAAATTTCACTTTAACACACAATTATTCTTTAATGCTTTGCTGCAGTGAAGGCTTACAATTATTTATACACACCCAAACACATTTAAACACATCACATTGTTCATCAAGAGTGTTGCATACTTTAAACTCATTGCCTCAACATACGAGATACCACTCCATGCACTCGTAGTACGTCTGCCTGGCTTTTGTAGCAAAGAGAGGGTGTAACAAATTGCCTATTAGTTATTTAGTTTACTAAGTTTTGTTTTTATTTTTATAATTCTATTTTTTTTAATATTCGCATACGACTAAAACGCTATGAGATGCCAGTGAATGCAATTTGTGTATCTGTATCTTAAATATTTTATTAGTAATTACAACAAATAACTACAGCAGCATCAGCTACTTGTTATTATTTTTCCTTCCACTTTTTTTCTTTTATTTACAATTTAAGTTTTTTAGGTTTTTTTCTATTTTGTTTTTACATCTTGGTTTTGTATCTTTTACATTTATGCTACTGGCATATTTATTATACAATGAATAGCAGAATAACAACAAATAGCAACGAAAAAAAATTATTTTAATTAAAATTTTATTCGATAAAATAGATTCTAATAAATTGGTTTTTGTTGTACGAGTATAAATTTTTTTTTTCTATTTTTACTTCTTGTTATTGTATTTAGTTTGTGTGTGTATTTTTGTTCCAACTCAATATTTAATACACTTGCTATTAATTCAATCAGAGTTCTATTTAGTTATTTAGCTTTTCGATTTTGTGTGAATAATTGAAAAAAATTATTACTTATACAAGAATACGATTACAGGCATACCTCTGTTAATGCTCAATGAGTGTTAAAACAACTGTACACATTAGAATATGGGTTACGTTCCTAACTAAGACACTTCGGACTGTCGTTCACCTTTCTTAATTCGCCTAATCCATTTTTCTCTCCAACGTCAGTCAAGCTTTTTCTCGATTGCTTAGCAACATGTGTCTGTGGTTCAATTGATTTTTTTATTTATCAAACCGTATCAGTATTTCGATTGAACAATTTAATACAAAACTTCACATTTTTGGATTCGCCGATTTTTTATATTTTTTTTTTTTTCTTTTCAAAAACAAGAATTTCAAGAACTGCAAATTAAGTTTTATTTATTTTCATATGAAATTAAAAAAAGAAAATTTTTTAAAAAATATTTTACATTTAAAATCATTTTGTTTCAGAAATGCAAAAGAGCGCTATAGCGAAACATCGCTAAAAGGGATAGCGTTAATCGAGGTATGCCTGTATAGTATTCGTGTGTGTGAGAATGTTTGGCATCTATTGTTTTATGTATTAAAATTGTATTTAATTATATTTTATTAATACAAATCAGTTTTCAGTTGCATTTGTTTGTTTTACATAAAAGATGAAAACATATTTTTAATTATTCTGGATAAAAGAAGTGTTGAACGCCATTGCTTACAGTCTCCCCAATCAATCAAAGTAAATAAAGCCTCTAGGCCCTCATACCTCTGATATTTTATATTTCTTCACTTTTTAAATGTTGCATTTGTCTCTGTATGAAAATGGATTATGTTGTTATCAGAATAAACAAATTATGGTAACTGTCAGATATTCTTCTTCTCGAATATTTGGTATCTTCATGGCAGACGTGAAGGTTGAAACGCGTTGCCTTTTCCAAGTTTTAGTCTCAAGAATTTTATTAAAAATTTATGACAGAGACCATATATGCTTTCCTGTTATAATACAACCTTCAAGTCAATCTCCATGAAGTCAGAAGACTCACAAACTATATGTTTAAACCAACATTCCAGCAAAAAAGCAATGCAACGATAGAGAATCATTTTAAATCGCTGTTTATCAGGGAGCACTACAATTTACTTTCTATAAGCATTAAAAAGCTAAATCTATTTTGATAAATATTTTATTAATTGGCATATGTTTGAACTTTGTCGAGGTATAATATATATGAATAGTTCCGATTATAAATAGTTTCGTACATCGTTAACGTTTGTTAAATAAAACCTACTTATAAGAATTAACAATTAAGCTAGATCCACTGAAAATAACTAAAATATTTTTGAGCGTGTTTAACGGCTCGTTCGTGTTTTAATAAATCACTTCAATACAGGGTTGCATTTGAATTTAGATTATGTTCACCGTGTTTTTGAAGATTTTTTTTTTAACATTTTGGTGAGCATAATAAGTTTTATATTTTATTTTTTTTTAAATATTATATTTTTATTTTCTTGAATAATTTTACTTGAAGTGTTTTTTGTATATTTTGCTTATAAGTTCTTTTTTATTTATGTACCTACTAAATAAAATTGTTCAAGAAAATAGAAATTTAAGTCTAAAAAACAAAAAAAAAAAGCGATGCGCCAGGCGAAAAAACAAACAACAGAATATTATATTATTACAACAAAAAAATTTACATTGTACTCATCGACAAAAAATTAATAGCACAAAGTTATCCAATTAATGGTAATACTTATGATATGAAATACGGCAGTGGCAACACTCGGAAAAATTTAAATTAATTAAAAGCTGTGGATTGTTGATTAAAGTAAATAATTCCCGTATTCAATTTCTAATTGTACGTGAGTAAAATATTTAACGCTAGCAGTACATAGCATCCCAAAGTTGGTGACATAGATGGTGCTTATAAGGAGAAAGGGATTTCTCCGGAAGTGATCGCTTCACCAAGTCAGTGTCTGGGGTTAATATAAATTTTTCTGCATTTCCAATAATATCACATTATCAAAAATTAAATAACAAATAAAATATTATGCACCTTCAATAACATGGAATTACATCAAAATATTTTCATTGATTTACTGAACTAAAGCGCAAAATAAAAATAGAGACAAAAATATAATTAAAATTATTTTCTTAAAAATCATATTGTGATCTGACATGTCTTCGTGATAAAATAAGTGAATCTGATGAAAAAAGCATCATGTTGAACAAGTCTTAATTATCTCTAATGTGAGAGTTTTGTTTACTTAAATTTTGTATATTATAATCGCTATTTCTGCACTCCTGCTCTTGTTCTGAGAGCTCTTCAACTGGTCAGCACTGATATTCAATTAAATTTTTTCCATGAGCTAAAGTTTTGTGTTCTGTGGAGTTAAGTTTTTTTTAAATAAATTTGGGTTAAAAGTTGTGCAGCTTTTGAAGCGTATTTTTCAATTTTTATTTATTAATCTTTTCTTTGCAGTTTAGTAAATTAAACATAGAATTAATTTTAAGTCTGGTACAGAAAATTAAGCTCAAAATTTTAGCCACTTTATAAGCAAATACACACATATAAATTTTCTTGAATATTTTTGTTCATATATATATATATATATATATTTATATATATTAACGTATTTATTACTTTTATTGTTATTAATTGTAAAAGGTGATTTTATAAGAACTATCGGAAATTTAAAAAAAAAACACATAAAATTCAGAAAAATGCATGAAATATTTATTTGGATCGATAGTTGGGTCGATATAATTTAATGTTTGAAGATTATTTCATGCAAATGTTGGCCGCGGCTGCGCCTCAAATGGTCCATCCGCTTAGTCCAATTTTGGCATACTCTTTCCAACATTTCGGCCGGTATCTCACGAATAATGTTGGCAATGTTGGCTTCCAGTGCGTCAATCGAAGCGGGCTTGTCCCTATAGACATTAGCCTTAACATAGCCCCACAAAAAATAGTCTAGAGGCGTTAAATCGCACGATCTGGGCGGCCAATTGACTGGTCCCAAGCGTGAAATAAACTGTTCACCGAACTCGCCTCTCAATTGGTCCATTGTTTCGCGTGCTGTGTGGCATGTGGCACCGTCTTGTTGAAACCACATGTCATGCAAGTCAAGCTCTTCCATTTTGGGCAAAAAAAAGTTTGTTATCATCGCACGGTAGCGCTCACCATTCACAGTAACGTTGTGATTCGCATCATCTTTGAAGAAATACGGCCCAATGATGCCGCCAGCCCATAATCCGCACCAAACGGTTGTTTTTTGTGGATGCATTGGTAGCTCTTGCAATGCTTCTGGCTGCTCTTCACTCCAAATACGGCAGTTTTGCTTGTTCACGTATCCATTCAACCAGAAATGAGCCTCGTCGCTGAACACAATTCTTCGATAAAAAAGTGGATCTTCATCTAACTTTTCAAGAGCCCATTCACCAAAAATTTGGCGTTGTGGTAGGTCGTTTGGCTTCAATTCTTGCACCAGTTGTATCTTATAAGGCTGCACACCCAAATCCTTCCGCAAAATTTTCCACGTAGTGGAGTAACAGAGGCCCAATTGCTGCGAACGGCGCCGAATCGATAATTCACGGTCATCACCAACACTGGCCGATACGGCTGCGATATTTTCTTCAGTTCGCACTCTACGTAAGCGTGTTGGTGGTTTAATGTCCAACAATGTAAATTTGGTGCGAAATTTTGTTACAATAGCCCGAATAGAAGCCTCAGTAGGTCGATTAAACTGACCATAAAATGGAAGAAGCGCGCGATGAACTTTCTTAACAGAGCACGCATTTTGGTAATAAAATTCAATAATTTGCAAGCGTTGTTCGTTTGTAAGACGATTCATGATTAAATTATAGACCAAACTGAAGATGTTTGACAGTGACACAAGATACAAAACGTGCGTGAGCTGTCAAAACTAGTGTTGCCAAAAAGATAATAGCAAAAAAATCACTCTTTTAATCACACAATCAATGGAGAACGATTTCTTCATATTATCATAATTTTAATCGTTTTAAAACCGAATAATCAAACTTGCTCATAGTAAATCGAATGACTTATTATTGTAATAAATGATAAAAAAAACAGTGAAAAAATAATTAAGACATGCAACTTTAAGGCTTATTTATTCGTCTTAGAAAAATGTAATTTAATACACTTAAAGTAAAAAAATTTTAAAACAATTTAAATTTTTACTCCAAGTACTCGTATGACGATCAGCTCATAATTTTTGTGGAAATTACAACAACAAGCACTTCACTTAGAATGATATGAAAGCTAATTTTTTCCAGAACACCAAATAATTTTTTTTCGGTTCTAAAAATTTTTTGTTTTATAATTATTTTATTAAGTTATTCGATCATTTAAATTTAATATTTTCAAATATTATTCAATTTGCTTATCTATTACAAATTTAATTTGTAAAATTTTATGTTTTCATTTATTTTAATAAATCACGTTGTATAATTCTTAGATGATTTTAGGTATTTAAATATTTTAAAATTTTTTTGAATTTCGTTTTTAAAAAATTAGTTTAGTATACCCCTATTATTGTATTTATATCCTAATTTAATTATGTCAACAAAATTTTTTGTGAAATATGTAATTTGAATAATTTCTGAGGAGACTACGCAAGTTGGAGGGAAATATCGATATAAAATATAAATTTATATAAGAAAGAGGTCCAATAAACTAACAAATAAAGAAAATAATTTTAGTTTGGAAATGCCAAGCTTATTAGATCGCTTCCAATGTGGACGAATATTTGGTAAAGAACTGACTAGTAGAATAATGAAAATATTTTACCGCCATCAAAAACCAAAAGAAGACAGTTTTATATAAAAAAATTAAAAATTTTCTAATGTAAAAATATATGAATCTTTGATACAAATAAAAAATCTAATATAAGTTAGACATATAAAATTTAAAGCGATTGTAGGGCGCCCTGTGGGTTGGAAACATATGTCATACACCGTTTTAAAGTCAAAAATTTTTTTCTTTCAACATCTTTCTAAATTTTTAAAATATAATATGTATCTTCATTACTTCAGAAGTTATGATTTTTGTAACGGAAATAGTCAAAAAGAGCCACTGGGCATCATCTTATTTATGTTTGCTCTATACAAATTTTGTGGGAATAAGATTTTTTGACAAGCAAAAATTGATTATATATAATTTACGGTGTTATGTAAAGAATGAAAAAATATTTGGACAGCAATCCACAAACAGTTTTATCGATATTCAAATTTTATACCTGAGAGTAGGGTATTTTCTTAATGTTCTCAAATTAAATTATCATCTCAGTCGCCAGCCTGTGTGTTACCTCTGCCATTCATTCAATTGTACCAAATTGATTGTTTAGTTATGCATAAATTAATTGCTGTCAAAACGATTTTTCCAAAACGAAAATTATTATTTTGTGCAAATTTCAAGTACAACCAGTTCTACTTTGCAAGCCTTGAAATCTTGTTTTAGTATTTTATCACCTGGAGTTTGATTGTTTTTCTTCGTAGTATAGTTTTTGTTGTTGTTATTATTATTATTATTTTGTTGTTGTGGTTGTTGGATAATAGTAAAATATTCGTTGTAGAATTAAAAAGCAGTAGTTTGGGTTAATATTTTGCTTTATTAAAGTTGTCAGTTAACATATTTGATTTCCGATATTATTTTTTTCGAGGTTAAAAACTTAAAAAAAAAAAAAATATGGAGAATAACTGAGTAGTTTGTCACGCGTTCTTTATGTTTTTCAAATAAAAAAATTAGTAGAAAAATTTAACAAATTAATCAATCGATTAAGCATTAAAAGATGCAAATTTTACTGACATATATAAATCGGTCTCTATGTAGGTCTTAATTATGTTTCCTTGTTTTTTGCATACCATCGATTTTCTTCTTATAATTTAACTAGCTGTTTTTAAGTTACTTCGACCGGGCTTTTACATTTCTAGTAGAAATTCTTACAGTAAAGAGAGCGAATTTAATTTAATTTGTTGAAAAGAGAACATGAACGATATGTAAGTATATAGGTATTTTTTTAGAGTGTAGAGCTGTATTTCATGATAAAATTATAGCCGGGCCCGATAACAGCGAACGATAGTTCCTTTCGTGCATTTGTATTGAAAATAAAAGCAAATTTTCGTATACATACCAGCTTTTGAGCAAACGATATATAACTGTTTATGAAAAAAGAAAGTATCTTAGTTAATATTTACCTGCTACTTTAAGGGATTACTGTTTTGTTTGACTAATTGTCATAGCGAATGCAAGACGTACTAGGAATTATAGTCTACATGGCCCATGTAAAATTTTTCGACTATCACTGCTTTTTTTTTATATGTTTATTTATTTATTAATTTCATCTACAGAATAAAGTTCTTACAGATTACTATGTACGTAATTATACTATTTAAATAATGTAACTTAAACAAACTAAAGCTTAAGTTTAATTGGTTTAAAGCTTTTATATAAGTGCAAACACCGTGCAAAAGGCTCATTTAAGGAGTAGTTTGATCTTTGAATCCTTTCCTCAAACATGCTTTTATTTCACATAACCCTTGGAGAGTAATATAAGGAGAAAAACTTTATAATTGTAAGCAAGCACTATTGCCAAATAAGATCTTCGATCCTTTAACGTTTGCATACCAATTAACTTTCTTCTGATGTTATAGGATGATAGCTAACAAGAAGATATTATATTTAATGCAGTTCTGGTACAAAGTTTTTGAATGTCATGATAAAAAGAATTTCATACAATTGAACAGTATTCCAGAATACTGCTCATTGTATACATGATGAAATTATACAGGTGTGTGCATCCAAAATATCATAGCAAAGGCGAATTTATTTTCTACCAAGTTGTCAAAATTGTTCAAGAAATTCTTTTAACCAACATTTTCATAATATTTATAATAAAAATTAATAATATGTACTTCCTGATGGAGAAATCATCGTTAGAGGCAAGTTGAAATTAATTAATTGTAAATGAAAATCAATTTTGACAACTTAGGATAAATCAGCTGTGGGGTGAATTGCCTGTATATTTTCACCATGATTGTATGTATTTAAATCTAGTAAAGGTAACAAGTTAATTTATTTTTTATTATGCCTTTATCGGGCAACATCTCAAATTTGATCTCAATATATATTTTTGTATTCCTCTTAATGAACATTTTCCAGTAACAATTGTTACAAATTCGTAACAAGTTTAAGTTATTGAAGAGGCGTATTATTAAAATTAATTTAAATATTGGTTATGCCTTTTAATTATGTATATAATTTAAAGTTTAAGTAAATTTTGGCTTACCCTTTACATCAATTAAATCAAAAACTTATAATATTCAACTAAACTATACGAAATTAAAGGCAAATTATAACGACAGTTATTTGCACTTGATGTTCTTAAGTCAAAATTAATTCTTATTAATTTTCTAACGAAAAAAAACATTACACTCATCCACACGCATACAGACACACACACAGAGAATTATGATCCATTTTAATTATTTACAATTTATTTTCATTAGATTTAGCGTTTCTTCTTTTCATAAATTATATTCTCTAAATGCATTTTGATTTAATTTATTTTTGTTTTAGAAACAATTTTGCTTTATTTTTGTTAAAAATATGCCAACCACTTACTTTGTATTTGATTTGTTTTTTTTTTTTTTGTGCAGTAAATTTCCAGTTTGTGCATTATTTATTGTCGATTAGTAACCGAATGCGGAAATCATCAATTATCTTATTTAAAAATATTTATAACAATTTGTGCATATTAATCAATATTATTTGTTAAATTTTTGATCACTTCTATTTAATTATTTAATTTAAGCTAGTCCGTAATTTGTGATAGAAATTTTCTAAAGTATTGTTCAGACAAAATTTAGTCGCTTTACAAAAGCATTTTAAAAATTAGAATTAAAAACAAAAAATTGTTTTCCAAAATTATTCATCGCTAGTAGTTTACTTATAAGATGTGTTACTGATAGAAAATCAAAATAGAAAAAACACCTTAAAAATCCATCATGGCCTGAGCTTACAAAATATATAATACACTCAATACGGGACTCTTCGACAATGATAGTGGAAAAAAATATAGCAACGGTGTAAGTACTGCCAAGAAGAATTGGTCGAAATCGTTCATTAGTAGTGAATCACATTGCAATAAAATGGGCAAGCGTTCGTTCATAGAAAAAAAAATTAGTTTCATTTGTGGCAAATGAAAAGTAGTTGATTCAAAGGATTTTTTATTTGTCTCAACAATTTTGCTGCAAAAACACTGTAGTTATCGCATTGGTAAAAGTGCAGTTAACAAAAATCAAGAGCAAAACAATTTGAGCCAAATACGATTTTCTTAAAATTTACATTTAGAAATGTTAAGTTTAATAAAGAGTGATTTTTTTGCTATTATCTTTTTGGCAACACTAGTTTTGACAGCTCACGCACGTTTTGTATCTTGTGTCACTGTCAAACATCTTCAGTTTGGTCTATAATTTAATCATGAATCGTCTTACAAACGAACAACGCTTGCAAATTATTGAATTTTATTACCAAAATGCGTGCTCTGTTAAGAAAGTTCATCGCGCGCTTCTTCCATTTTATGGTCAGTTTAATCGACCTACTGAGGCTTCTATTCGGGCTATTGTAACAAAATTTCGCACCAAATTTACATTGTTGGACATTAAACCACCAACACGCTTACGTAGAGTGCGAACTGAAGAAAATATCGCAGCCGTATCGGCCAGTGTTGGTGATGACCGTGAATTATCGATTCGGCGCC
Source organism: Thelaira solivaga (assembly GCA_947397855.1). Classification (NCBI taxonomy): domain Eukaryota; kingdom Metazoa; phylum Arthropoda; class Insecta; order Diptera; family Tachinidae; genus Thelaira; species Thelaira solivaga. The sequence goes on along the minus strand of OX377610.1, from coordinate 48,197,347 downwards.
GTTCGCAGCAATTGGGCCTCTGTTACTCCACTACGTGGAAAATTTTGCGGAAGGATTTGGGTGTGCAGCCTTATAAGATACAACTGGTGCAAGAATTGAAGCCAAACGACCTACCACAACGCCAAATTTTTGGTGAATGGGCTCTTGAAAAGTTAGATGAAGATCCACTTTTTTATCGAAGAATTGTGTTCAGCGACGAGGCTCATTTCTGGTTGAATGGATACGTGAACAAGCAAAACTGCCGTATTTGGAGTGAAGAGCAGCCAGAAGCATTGCAAGAGCTACCAATGCATCCACAAAAAACAACCGTTTGGTGCGGATTATGGGCTGGCGGCATCATTGGGCCGTATTTCTTCAAAGATGATGCGAATCACAACGTTACTGTGAATGGTGAGCGCTACCGTGCGATGATAACAAACTTTTTTTTGCCCAAAATGGAAGAGCTTGACTTGCATGACATGTGGTTTCAACAAGACGGTGCCACATGCCACACAGCACGCGAAACAATGGACCAATTGAGAGGCGAGTTCGGTGAACAGTTTATTTAACGCTTGGGACCAGTCAATTGGCCGCCCAGATCGTGCGATTTAACGCCTCTAGACTATTTTTTGTGGGGCTATGTTAAGGCTAATGTCTATAGGGACAAGCCCGCTTCGATTGACGCACTGGAAGCCAACATTGCCAACATTATTCGTGAGATACCGGCCGAAATGTTGGAAAGAGTATGCCAAAATTGGACTAAGCGGATGGACCATTTGAGGCGCAGCCGCGGCCAACATTTGCATGAAATAATCTTCAAACATTAAATTATATCGACCCAACTATCGATCCAAATAAATATTTCATGCATTTTTCTGAATTTTGTGTTTTTTTTTTTTAAATTTCCGATAGTTCTTATAAAATCACCTTTTATAATAAAAAGTTTTTATTGTTGTTATTTCAAATGCAAGCCGCAGTTGATTTAGTTGTGTTATTTGACAACGCTGTCTCTATTTCGTATGTATTCAGTTTTTGAAAAAAAGCTCGCATTAGCAAAATGAAAGTGTTGAAGAAAATGTGATCCAAAAACAAGAACATTGGAAAGCTACGTCAATCCTTGCGAACAAAGGATCCTAATGGTTACATGTTGATTGATATCGATTTTAAGGCCATGTATCCAGGCAAAGGTAATCTCATCTTTGAGCTCATGCCGGCTCTTGAAATCGTGATGTTGTAGCAAATTCTACAAAAGACAAGTTCAACATGTTTTATCTGGAAAAAAATGAAAATAATAACAGATACAAGTACGTTATACCTTAAAAATATATATGTATAATAATAATTTTGTTCTTTTCGTAGATGTTACATGACTGTTTAAAGCCGTCAATTACCGATGCTCAAAGTGACATGATTGTCCACTTGTTTAATATTTTATTCAAAAACAGGACAAGCAACGAGAACTTGCCTTCCAAGAGCAGTCGAACACTCAGCCTAAAATGTTCATGATTGGAATTTTATGTTACATTTTTTAATAATTGTATTCCTTTTTCATTTCATTTTTCATAAATAAAAATTAAATCTAAAAAAAGAGAGCTTTCATGTCCCGAATTGTATTTGGGACAAAGACAATTGAGTTTAGAAAAACAGTTTTTCGCATTTGCAAACTTGTACTTGAGGTAACAGCACTTTTGTAGTCATTACTACGTTTATTTTTGTGTTACAATATAAGCAAGCCTCAATATGGGCGATGAATTCTATGTCAAAATGAACTTAAAACAGCTGTCAGGTAAAAAACTTTATGTTGCAGCTAAACGTGTAAATGTCGTTTCAAAATACAAATACACGAAAATGGATAAATTTTTTAAAAAGAAATCAAAATTGGTCAATCATCTCTTCAATAATGTTATCCGAAATTAATACCAAAGAATGGCTGGAGAAACGATTGCTGCCTCTAATTAAGCGCCACCACCCTAAAGTAAAATTTTAGCCTGATTGAGGATTTTGTCATTTTTCAAAAACTGCAATGGAGTGGTATCAAAGAAACGAGGCAAAAAACATTAGCCCTCCTAATTGTCGGCAGATTCGGCCAATTAAACATTACTGGTCTATTGTAAATGGTACTGTAGTTCGTGACACCAAAAAAAATTTTTGGAGTGCAGGTAGATCAAAATGTTGTGCAACAGTTAATTTGCTCAATTAAAGCAAAAATCCTGAAATTCATAAGAGGAAATAAATTGCAATTTATTTTTTAATATTTTCACAAAAAACAAACAAAATAATATGTATTTAAAAATAAATATTAATAGGTTTTTCCTGTATATTAAATTTCTTATGCGGCTACATTTTGTGTGAACAACACTTTAATACTACCAGAGCAGATAAAAAAGTGATTTGGTGGTTGAATAATAAATATATAATCTAATAAATATCAAGTTTGTAGAGAGGAAAAAATTAATTTGAGTAAAAGCTTAACCTCGAGATGTTACTGAAATATATAAATTTGAAATTTAATTTAATTTTTCAAAGAAAAATTTATATTTAAATACTTAAATAAATTTATAATTTTTCTTCAGAAAAATATTCCAATAAGGCGACAACTGGCTACCAAATCATGTAGTTTGGGGTACGAGCTATATTTAAAACCTTTGGATGGCACAATTGAACGAAATCTAAATGAGCACAAATGAGCGAGTTATCGAGTAATGTATCGTGCATTAGCAATGCTTCATTCAAAACAAAGTGAAACATGTACATTTTTGATTTTAAAAATCTTCTTTGTGAGGTAGTTACGGTGTTCCGGCATGTTTAACTCGTTAAAAATAGAAATTAACTTTTGACGCTCTTAGACAGTAGTCAGACAAAGTGTATGTGTATGCATTTTTAGACTCAATCCACAACATTATTTAGATGAATTGGAAACTGAGAAAAATTACGCTGATGAAATTGCTACCATCCGCAGTTTACGCATCGGAAGAAAATGATGACGGTAAAGACTCTGGTGGAATTATCCTTGATATTTCCCATAATCAAATTCAATATTGCATATTTCTTGTAGGAAACAATGAGAGAGATTCAGGAAAAGTGGTGGTGGTTCAAGTGACGTTTAGTCCAATATCTGTTTAAAACTTGTGGTGAAAACTTCAAAACTAGTTAGTCGATATGCTCACATTGCTATCGTAAATACGAATTATGACAGTGTTGCTCACTAAGTTCAAACATGTAATCGACGGCTCTATGCTTTATAGAAATTGAAAGTTGTATATATTCAAAACAAATTTCTCTAATTATCGTAATACTTAAATATTAGCAACATAAAATGACAAAAATTTGTTAGCCATTGAATAATAAGTAATTTATTTACTTGTCATTTATCTCAACTTTTTGTTTTAGTTAATCGATTGGAGTTAATTAATTTGGCAAGTAGGGCGCTATATTAGTAAAGTTTAAGAAAATTGATGAACAGAGAAGTGAGCCCGTGATAAAGCCGTAGGTGCCTAAAAAGCAACGATCATAAGTGAAATTGCTCTCTTTTACGAGATTTGATGTTTCGTGGCAAAAAGAAAATTTGGCCGTGTGTGTCAGCGACAAAGAAATTTTTTTTCGTGAAGACTTAAAAGCATTTATTATAATACAAAAAATTATTCAAGCCGCTTAGGAGCTTAAAATATTTTTCTAATTTTCTTTAATACATTACAGACATCATTTACCATTAGTTAGTTTCTCTCACTTTTGATGTTATGGTTGAAAAGAAGAAAAACTATTTTTTTTTATAAAAAAATAAAATTTTTAATATTTTATCAAGGCCTAAGCTTCAAGCAGTATGGTTACTATAGCAGTATAAAAAAAGAACACAAAAAATATAACAAATTTAGAAGTCGAGGTTCTACCAGAGTTTTATTTTTGTTCATTTGTTAAAATTGTAATGAAAACCAAGTTGAAACAGTGCGCCATGGTACATTTAATGTGTTTGATATTTTTTTAAATATTATTGTTCTTCTACAAGAGTATTTGAGCCTGCAGCTAAACTGAGCTCTACTCATAACAACAACAACAATTTAACAAATAGAATTGCAACTGCCAAAGGTGTTGTCATTGATATTTTGTTGAATAGAACAAGTATTCGCCGTTTTGGTGTTGGCTGTTGGCTGTTTCCAAAATGCCATGTAATTTTTGTTGTGCTTGAATTTTAAATTCAATTTTATTTTATTTAATTATTTTTGCGCTTTTTATTTATTTTTTTGGTTTAACCTCGAACTTTATATTTTGCTTGCAATGTTTATGGGAGCATATCGAAATTGAAATTGTTATTATTTTTTTTTAGTTTTATTTTTATTCAATTTGAGCTTGAAATGGTATATTTTTATTTATTCATATTTTTTTTGTGTCAGACTTGCAATTTATATCCGTTTTAAATGTGAAATCTGACAAAAATTTTTAGAACCAGATTTTTTTTTTTCAGTTATTTGATGCAATTTTTGTAATTAACTGTTTTATATTTCATTTGATACAGAAACTTAACTCAAAAACTATGTTCAAATTGAAACTTAAATAAGCTTAAAGAGAGAATTGCATGGACAAACTTTTTTAGAAAAGTTATATGAAGATTGGATTTTAAGTATTTAATATTTAAATCTTGAGAAAAAAGTTGCAGCAAAATATCGCTATAAATAGAAATAAAAAAGATTGTTAATAAACTGGATATTTCAATAACAAAAAATTGCGTAAATTTTCTTTTAGCAAATTGAAAATAAAAGTAACATTTAACATCATTCTTCGACTTTTTAAATTAGACAGCTTAATGAGAGCAAGTCTACTGGTATAAGGTGGCAAGTTAAATGGATCGTATTTACACAAATGGAAATATTTACACAAAATAGTTCGTTCACAAAATCGTTTTTTTTTTTCCTATTCTTCTTTATGCTTTTCGTTGATTTTGTGCACAGCATTGCCATATAAAATAAACTTAATTGAAAAGAAAAAAAAAACTGTGTACCATCGACATAAATAAGTTACAAGATCACACTATCGATACTGCAATCGAATAAATTCATCGGTACATATTCCGAATATTTGCATCGTAAAAATCTACTGAATCGCACTATAGTACTTTGTTAATGTTTCTTTCTTAGTGGAACTTTTTTGTTTACTAAAATGTTCTGAACAAAATAAGAAATCATAAAATCAGTGAAAAATCGTAATCACACCAATGCAATCGTTTTTTTTAAATTACGAAATTAAACGAAAAGAGCTTTTTCTCCTTTAATAACAGAATTTCCTTTTTTAAGTATTTAAGCAATACCCATGGGTAAACGCTTTCACTTTTGCGATCAAGGCCAACGTCTTAGAGCTACATATATGTTTTTTAAGAATTGTTTAGGAAGAGGCACTAGTGATGCCGAAATATAAATTCCTCAGAGATCCAAGCAGCTCTGTGTTATTAGCGAGCTATTCCTTGCGGTTGAGGTTGGTTTGGATTGCTCTATCTTTCTTCGATGCTTTCGTCAGAGATTTCCTCGGTTACTTTGACATGGGTGACAGGATATGAAGGACATGTGGGCAATACAATGATAAACTATCCGGTGTGGATACTTCTTTCATAGTAAAGGGCTGCACTTGAAGTGGTTGTATACAGCCATGTTCTGAAAATCACTTTTCTCAAATCTAGAAAAAGATGTTCTGCCCACAAAATCATTTGACATCTCGTGATTTAAAACGGAACCGTAAATTTATTAATTTAAAAATACCCTTCACTTTGTGTTCACAACTTTTTTTTCTTTTGTTCATATTTTTCGTGATGTTCAGTTCTTGTCCTTCTTCTTCTGAACAAATTTTATTGTAAATAAAGCAAAAGAGCTTTAAGCTCGTAATTGTGAAAAGTAAAAATCTCTACTCAAAAGCTAAAAATCCGGTTATATGCAGAACACTAAAAAATCACTAACATGATTTTAAAATTGTTAGTTGTTTAAAATCACCCTAATAAGCACTTTTTATTATAAAACTTACACACGTTTGTAGTGATGTGTGGCTTCCAAGTATGCTTGTGCATGACTGCTGGAGAGTCGTACTCGCACGCGAGAATCTCGAACGTATTAGGGCCGGTTTTGTTCTGAACCTCAACAGAAATTATATTTAACTTCACGATAAACTGCTAAAAGACTCAATTGTTGTGGTACATAATTACTTTTGTACTTGATAGAAAAAAAATTATTTTCACTGTTGCATAAACCAGCCAACTAAATTTTATACCATTTTGGAATTGGGACTAAATGCGCCAACTTTTGAAGGAACCAAACACATTTGAAAGAATTGGTCGTCTGGTGCTCTTCATAACTTCCTTAGGAAGACATCTTTTGTTTGTTCGAATGGTGCCAACAAATGCCAGTCCCATAGCAGCAAGTCGTTTAGCGGCGTTCAATGAGGTGAAAAAATTATCAGAAATAATTGTTCTGCCGCTGTTTGCGTAACAATTTGCGAAATACATTAGAACGTTTTCACCTTGATTTATCTCCCGATTGTCTCCTTTCCAGTGTATAGTTTTCCTTTCAATGGAAATTATTCTTAGCATCGCATGCCCACCAAACTTTGATCCCATATCTTGCAGGTTTTGATGGGATATATTGGGTGAACTTTGTGCGCCCACGATACGGAAACAACTGCTCATCGATGGTGATATTTTCATAAGGTTCATAATAATTTTGCAGATTTTCATTGAGAAAATTCCAAAGGTCCCGGATAGGAGCTGCTTTATCTGTTTGCTATCGGAATGCCCGCGTACGACTATTATCGAAACGAATATATCTGGACAGAGTAATGAATCGTTTGTGCGACATAGCCGCACGGAATATGGGCAGCGAATCAGAACGCCACAATATACTGGAGTCTTGCATATTATTATGGCTGAGACCAGAAGCCAACAAAATCCCAATGAATGCATCTAGCTCAGAGCTTGACAAATCAATCCATTTTCTTTGGGTAGACTCTGGATGTTCTTCATTCCATTTTCTAATTGATTCTCGCCCATGCCGATTTGTTTCACTAATGATGACGAACGTAATATTGGTTGAGAAAAATAGCTTGAATACCTCAACTGGATTGGTGAGCCTTGTTTATTATGCTGGCGCAAACGTTTCATTTAGTACCGTCTTTACCATAAAAACAGCCTGAGTCGACTTCATTTGCTGCTTCAGCATCATTTCCACTTTCTTCTTCATCTACGTCTTCATAACTATCATAAAGTTCGTTAGGTTCAATTTCCAAATCATTTTCTATGTCTGATGCATCATCTTCTGGCACATAATCAGCAGTGTTCACCATCGTTTTCAAAAACATCATAATTTTCATCAGCTTCTACCTGACTTTGAAAATCACGCACTAATGCCTCTGACAATTGGGGTTGCAAATTCGCGCTACGCAAGCGTGTATTATAAATAAATTCCAGTTCATCAGCCATAATATACTAACAACGCAATAAATCTACCTGCGTAAAATTATTCACAAGTTCAAAATTACCGCACAAAAACTAGATTACTTCTTCACTGTTCAACGTTCAATGAATAACTAACTCACAAACAAAATCAGAAGAAAGAAAGAAGCATAAAAGAATAAAGTAAATACAAATTCCCAACTCGTGCCATGTGCTTTGCCTATGCGTTCATACAAAATGCATAGGGGTCTGGCCAGACACCATGTACCAAAAGTAAGGTGAAGATTTTTTATTTGGCTTTTTTGTCCTGTTCCAAGGATTTTTTTCAATTATTAATTTATACATCGAAAGCCAACAATATTTTGGGAGATTACCTGAAATTACAGCCATGTACCTAAAATAGAAGTATGCTAAATTGAAGCATGAAAATGAAATATGTCTGGCCAGAACCATGTGCCACTTCGAGGGTTAAGAGTAACCTAAAAAAAAACTTTTTGCTTCAAATTTATTTAATATTTTACCTTCCAAAGCAGAAGGAATACATTTTTCTTAATTAAGATAAAAATAGTGGCAGCTGAATTCAACATTAAATTCAATTTTGAAATTTACATAGAAAACAAGTTTATTTGTGTAAAGAAGGAAATCAAACTACAAATGTGTAAATATCTCCAATTCGCATGGACGAATTTAATCTTAGGTTATGTGTAGTTCATTTAGATTTTAAAAAATATATTATTCTAAGTGTATATTAATTGAACTGAAAATTTACGTTAATGAGTTATTCATTATTCACGTTTTAGTTAATTTTTTTGACTTACTCAAAAATGTCATAATAAATCTTCCAACTTCAGCAATCCAGCGTCTGGGAGTAATATTAATTTTTCTATATATTTCAAACAAAACAAATATAAATACTTCATTGACTTTCATTATTATTTTATTATTGAATAATAGGCCATTTACACTGCAGCAAAATATAGTTCAAACAAGATTTTGAACGAAATCTGATTCATTTTAACTAGATTTCCCATACAAAACAAAATCTAGTCAAAATCTTGGTGTACTAAGTGATACAACTGTAGTTTTGTTACTAATATGTCAAAAAAAAAATGCCACTACACAAAAAAATTTGACATTTTGATGAAAAACAAAAAGAAAATTAATTAAAACGCATTAAATTAAAAAAAAATATTTTAAATGGACGAAAATAAAGGATGTGTTAATTATTATATTTTTTTTTTGCCAGCTTGTGTTTGTCACGGAAATTAAATCTTACATTATGACATAAAAAGCTAATAACTGTATAGATTTTGAACGACTTTTCAAATCAAATGTACACGCAAAGAAAAAAGATGGTTGAATATGGTCACCGCAAACACATGTTTGTTCTTCACAAAAATAATATTATTAATTTTAAGCATCTAAGCATTATTATAATTGCGTTAAACATGTTTCTAGTTATTTTTAACCATACGTCTTAGATCAACAATATAATTATCATATTATTTTGATAAAATTTTACTTGAAACCATAAATATGTTCATCGCAAACATAATAATGATAAAAATACGGTTGAATGTAAATTGCTTTCTATTTTGTCTCTTTCGCAACCATATGAATAAATTGAGTATAAAACAAAAACTTAATCCTTTAAACAACTGAGCTTTGTGGCTGAAGTGGTTGAGTAGCGAGGTAATGCTACTTAACTAAGTGTTCACAAGTTCCGAGCCCTGGTAGAATCAACTAATATTTAAAAAAATAAATTCAAACCCGCTGTATTATGTAATAAATAAATACAAATTAATAGAAAAGAAAAATTAATGGAATAAAAAAACTTTATTTATACAAAAAAATTTTAATTTTTGTTAAATTCATATTAAATTTTTTTTAAAATAGTTTGTAAAAAATACGTATTTATTTAAAAAAAACTAAAATATAATAAAAAATTAAAAAAAAAATTTTTTTGCCCTGACCGGGTGTTCTGGCGCAAGATCTGTAGTTGAAAGCTATTTTTAATATGTTTTATTTAAAATATATATGGTTAGATGTAACCATACTGTTTCCATCAGAATATGGTTGCCTCAATCATATTTTTTCTTTGCGTGTACTAGTTTTCGGTTAAATTTAAATGCACTATAATTTGGGTGCTAGAGAATCAATCATTCAACGTCAAATTAAAAAATTAAACTGGCTGATACACACATCAAATTAATTGATGTCAATCTCATTTTTATGTGATTTTCTTAATATGTAAAGATTTACAACTTGCTGTCTGCAAAACACATTAAATAAAAATAATACATTTTGCCGTCGGTAAGACACTTTTATTCTGATTTGCACATCAAGAAAAAAATAAGATGATTGTTATGAGCCTATAAGATTTTTTACAGGCAGTTGCGAAGGAATTGAAACAAGCTAATATATTGCTTCTTACAATTAAAATTCAACTTTATTATTTGACTGCTTCTATACAACTACTTAAATTTATAAAAACACAAACAATAATTTCAAAGCAGCAACATTACTGAAGATTATTAAACCTTTACTTAGAACAGCTTTATTAAATGTGCCGTTGAAAATATTGTTATTATTGTTAATATTATATTCAAAAAACGGTACACATAAAAGTATAGATATTAATGTACATATATACGCATGTATATTTGTGTGTATGATTTAAATGTGTTGACCTTAAATTGATTTCAGTAAAAACATTACAAATAAATAAAACTGCAGGGCTGGATCTGCAGTTAGCATGCTCCCCCCGTTAAAGGCATGGGGCCTTTAACCGATGACTCTATTGGTAGAGCTGCTAATTTTGCAACTGAGCGCTTCATCAAACCATTAACCGTTCGAACAATTGCAACACGAGCAACCCCATCATCGCCAAGTATTACTTCTGTAACGCGACCGATTTGCCATTTTAATGGTGGTTGAATTTCATCTTTTATTAGCACCATTGTACCACACACAATGTTTTTGGCATTATCACGCCACTTTGTACGCTCTTGTAATAGAGATAGATATGAGCTGCTCCACTTTTTCCAAAAAATCTGCTGCATTTGACAAACTCTTTGCCATCTGCTTACGCGATTCATTTCTATTTCTGTAATATTTGGCTCAGCTACAGATACTAAGGGGCCACCAACCAAAAAATGTCCCGGTGTAAGTACTTCAAGATCATTGGGATCCTCAGAAATTGGAGTTAACGGTCGAGAATTTAAAATAGCAGAAATTTGATATGCCAAGGTGCGTAACTCATCAAAAGTTAGAATATTGAGGCCTACTGTGCGGTAGAAATGAAATTTTGCGGATTTTACAGCTGCTTCCCACAAACCACCGAAGTGAGGTGATCTCGGTGGAATAAACTTCCATTCAACTCCATCTTCGAGGCATTGTTGGTAAATTGAGTTCTGGTGAGATTCATTCAAAAAGAGTCGTTTTAAATCTGCTAGCTCGTTTTTAGCACCCACAAAATTTGTTGCGTTGTCGGACCAAATTGTTTTAGGTTTGCCTCTTAGAGCAATAAATCGATGAAGGGCCGAAAGAAACGATGATGTCGATAAGTCTTGAACTACTTCTAAATGTGTAGCCTTTGTTGAGAAACAAATAAAAATCGAGATATAACATTTTATTGGTGGGCGAGTTCTTACTTCAGACTTATAGTAAAATGGCCCACAAAAATCCACTCCAGTGGTATGAAACGGCTTACTTGGTCTAACTCGATCAATTGGTAAATTACCCATTACATGCTGGCTCAATTTCGGTTTCATTTTAAAACATTGTAAGCATTTTGAAATTATAGTGCTTACCAATTTACGACCACCAATGGGCCAATACTGCTGCCTAATTGAAGCTATTAAACATTGAGGACCTGCATGTAATAGCTTTTCATGAAAGTGCATAACTAGAGATGTAGTAAAGGGATGTTTCTTTGGTAGAATAATGGGATGTTGAGCATCAAAATCAAGAGCAGAATGCTGGAGACGACCACCCACACGAATTAACCCAAACGAGTCAGTTATGGGCATCAGTGAACGAAGTTTACTAGACGATGGTAAATTTGATTTTGCTTTCAATGCCTTATACTCTTGTGCAAAATGTATAAGCTGAATATTTTTAATCAACAGACGAGTTCCATTCTGAACATCAGTTGGACTTAAAGTTAAACTTGGATGCCTCAATTTAGGATAAGCGAATTTAAAAACATATGAAAATATTCGTTGCATTTTTGTAAAGGAATTGTGATATTTACATTGCATCGACAAATCAGCTAGTGAAGTCGTTATCAAAACGTTTTTGCGCCGCTCTGGTAGCTTAGCTATAAAATCAACATTGTTAGGCCACATTGAAGGCTCCTGGCATAAGAATTTTGGCCCTTCACTCCATAAAGAAGAATGAAGCAATTCCTTGGGTGTTGCTCCTCTTGATAGTATGTCTGCTGGATTGAGGTTTGTTGGAACGAAGTGCCATTTCATTTTGGCTGCAACGGATTGTATACGAGAAACTCTATTCGATACGAAAATATTAAAATTTGATGGCTGTTCTCGAATCCACGAAAGTACTACCATTGAATCGGACCAACAGTGTACATCACAATCAAATGGCAACGTTTTGACGACTTCATCAACAAGTTCTGCTAATAAAGAAGCTGCAGCAAGCTCAAGTTTTGGCACTGTTAAGCACTTCAAAGGAGACACTCTGGACTTTGAGCACAATAGCGATGATTTAACTACGGTTTCGAACTCAGATCTTATATACACACAAACACCATAAGCGGCTAGGCTGGCATCGCAAAAAGCGTGAATTTGAACATTTGAAATTGATATTAAAACACATCGTGGAAAGCTAAAGTTTCGAATAGAATCGAATTGAGACACATACTCAAGCCATGATGAATGTAACGACTGTGGTAAGCTTTCATCCCACTCCAGCTTGAGTTTCCATAAATGCTGCATGAAGATCTTCGCCTTTGTAATGACTGGACCAATTAAACCGAGAGGATCATACAACCGAGCAATAGTTGACAGAATAGCACGTTTTGTTGCCACATTAGAATTATCCACAGAGTTGAATGACAATATAAATTTGTCATTAGCAGGATCCCAAATTAATCCGAGTGTTTTCGTAAAGTTGGTTCCATCATCAAAGTTTAAAAACTGTTCGCATTCTTCCGGTGCTAATCCATGCAACACTTCTGGAACATTTGAGCACCATTTCCTTATTAAAAACTTGCCACGCTGAAGCAATGACGTCACCTGCTGCCGAATAGCTATCACTTCTTCAACAGAGTCACCACCTGATATTAAGTCGTCGACATAAAAATCACGTTTTATTATTTTTGAACCAATTGGAAAATTTATTTCTTCATCGTTAGCTAATTGTTGCATTGAGCGAATCGCCAGAAATGCTGCTGGCTTCGTACCATATGTAACTGTGTCTAATTTGTATGTTTTAATTTCGTCTTCGTCGTTTTCTCTCCATAAAATGCATTGCAAATAGTTATCTGGGCTAGAAACTCGTACACATCTATACATTTTACAAATATCTCCACTAATAGCAACTTTAAAGCAACGATACCGCAAAAGTGTATTAAATAGTTTGGGTTGTATTGTAGGGCCCGCATACAAAACGTCATTGAGAGACAAACCGGAAGTTGTTTTTGTTGAGCCATCAAATACAACTCTCAATTTCGTTGTTGTACTGTGAGGTTTGAGTACGCAATGATGTGGGAGAAAATACGTCTTTTGGGCAGCCTGTGGTGAAACTAGAGACATATGATTTAAAGCAATATACTCACTCATAAATGCCACATATTCAGCTTTAACCCGTGGATGCTTTTTTAATTTTCTTTCCAGAGACTTGAATCGTTGTAAGGCCCTTTCTTGTGAGTCACCCAGTAAATTAGCACCATGCCCTTCTATTTGAGGCAAACGTACAGCAAATTCACCAGAGGCAAGGCGAACTGTGTTATCTAAGAAGTGATTTTCACAAAATATTTCTTCATCTGAGAATGAAGTACGCGTTTTGAAATTATCTTCAACTTCCCAGAAACGTTTCATTATGGAGCACAGTTGTTCTTCTTGCTCTACCCTTGAGACAACAGCTAATGACCACGAATGACGAGTGCTAAAAACACCACCAGCAACTACCCAGCCCAATACTGTTTTTTGAAGCACTGGTAGATTATGAGCCAATTTTATTTGACCAACTGACATTATTTCGAAAAAAAGTTCAGCTCCAACCAAGATATCGATTCGACCACGTTTATCAAAAGAGGGATCGGCAAGCTGTATATTGTTTGGTATATGCCAATCTGAAATATTAGTGTTGATGTTTGGCTGGTAATCGGTGATACTAGGAACGACCATAGCTGCCAAAGATGTTGAATACTCTCCATATTTTGACTTTAAAACAATATCGACCGATTTATCGATTATAAAGCTTCCATCGCCTATACCCGAAATGGTAGCAGAGATTTTATTACATTTTAGATTTAGTTGTTTAACGAATCGACTAGTAATCAGATTTAACTGTGAAGCAGAGTCTAAAATAACGCGGCATGGTGTGAAAACTCCAAGTTTGTTTTTTACCATGACGATGGCTGTAGCCAACAAAACACCTGTAGTTGAGGCTGAAGCTTTAAATGTATTCGTGCTACTTGCAGAAGTGAGCGCTGCTTGCGATGTACTTGGAACCACATTAGATGCACATGGAACTACCTGCGATGTTGCGCTACGATCTGCAGAAGCATTATCCATATGCAATGTTGTATGATGTTTACCAAAGCACTGACGACAATTACCTGAGCTACAATTTTTTACCATATGTCCCTTTTTTAAACAATTTATACACAGCTTCAGTTGTTTTGCTTCTTTAAAACGGAAAGAAGGAGATAAGTTTAAAAATCGAGAACAATTCGTGATGTAGTGATCTTTCGATTCGCAAAATGAGCACAGCCTTGCAGAGCTTGCAACCGAAACATGAACATGTCTGTTACTGAGTTTTTTCGAAGCCAATTGTTTGGTAGACTTACACACGACAGAGTTTTTCAAAATTTTCTATCATGCGACATCTGCGTTCTAAGAATGCCTCCATTGAGTTCCAAGTGGGCAACTCATTTGCAGGCAAATTTTCTTCCCATTTTATAAGGGACTTTGCATCAAACTTAGTTGACACTAAATGAATTAATATGCCATCAATAATCTGTTGTTGAGTGCCAATTGTCTGCATAGCGCGCAAATGTGCATTTACTTTATCAGTCAACCGACGTAATTCACTAGAGGAGCCATTTTCAATACTGTTTAACGCAAATATTTCCGTAATGTGGGTTTGAAAGTTTAGAAATTTATTGTCAAAACGATTTTTTAACAATTTTAATGCTTCTTCATAATTTGTTTCATTAAGTTCCAGTGAAGCGATTGTATCGAGAGCAGCATTTCCCAAGCTAGCTCGCAAGTAGTGAAACTTTTCTAGCTGGCTTAAGTCAGAATTGTCGTTTATGACTGTCGAAAATAACGCAAAAAAGTTTGGCCACTCTGAGTAGGAGCCACAAAATTTGGGCAACTGGATTTCAGGAACTTTTGTTTTACGAGCTGTTGTTGACGGAGGTAGATCATTCAGAGAAAATTGACGCAAGGTTGACGATCGTTGATTGGACTCAATTTTGCGAACAGAATTTATACGACGGGTCAACTTGGCTTTTACCTCAAAGTACAAGGAAACATATTTCATGCGATCACTACTTACCACGTCACTATTGTCTATTTCTTCTCTAATGCCTTGAGCTTTTTCAAAGCTGTTGTTAAGTTCTTCAACATAGTCTAAGCGAACACAAAGCTCTGCTTCATCATACTCTTCCAGTTGAGTTGTGGTTAAATTTTTGTTTAGGTCCTCTAGCTGCTTCATTACTCTAGAGACTCTAGCGAAGTAGGGTAGCATATCCTCAGTTCGATCTAATTCGTTGAGCTCAAGTTGTTTGGTTGCCATTTTTAATGTGCAAAGAATATAACTTTTATTAATAAAAGCTCAAAAAATTAATCAGAGGGCAAACGAGATGTAATTGAACGTGATCCAAAAGAAATTTTTAATATCCGAATTGATATTGCTACAAAATATCCGAATTGATATTTGTCCAGGAAACGAAAAGGATCACGTCGGGGTCACCAATGTTATGAGCCTATAAGATTTTTTACAGGCAGTTGCGAAGGAATTGAAACAAGCTAATATATTGCTTCTTACAATTAAAATTCAACTTTATTATTTGACTGCTTCTATACAACTACTTAAATTTATAAAAACACAAACAATAATTTCAAAGCAGCAACATTACTGAAGATTATTAAACCTTTACTTAGAACAGCTTTATTAAATGTGCCGTTGAAAATATTGTTATTATTGTTAATATTATATTCAAAAAACGGTACACATAAAAGTATAGATATTAATGTACATATATACGCATGTATATTTGTGTGTATGATTTAAATGTGTTGACCTTAAATTGATTTCAGTAAAAACATTACAAATAAATAAAACTGCAGGGCTGGATCTGCAGTTAACAATGATGTAACAAAAAAATTTTTTATTGCTATTGCATTAGTACTAGCAATAAACAAAAACCAATTTGAATGAAGGACTGTAAAGACTTAATGAACAAATTTCTTAATCCATTTTTAAATTAAAAATTTCCGCGATGTGCACTGAACTTTACCAAAAAAAAAAAAAAAATATGGTGCCAAACCAGCAAATTTTGCGCAAGAATCAAACTAGTTTTGATTTTCGTCAAATTTACTCACAATGTATACGTGTGACGTCCATGTTTAAAAAACACGCACACACACTCATGATTGACATTGAATTACTGATTTTCTAGCACCCACTTAAGTCAAAAAATTAAAGAATTAAAGCGTGAGTAATGAATTACTCATTTAACTAAAAATATATGATTTAAACCTTTTTAAGGCTATTTCAAAAGCAGAAAAAAGATAGCAAAAAAGATTCAGGATAAATCATAAAAAAAATTCTAAGCTAAATACTTTTACAAAATCAACACACAAAAATATTCAAATATCATATTTCACATAAAGAAAATTTTCGTAAAAATATTTTGTTTTTTGTAATAAAATACTTTTGTTAATAAAAAATTAAATACATATTAAAATATTTGGAAGCATAAAATTTAACAAAATGCAAACTTTATTCGTGCTAATTCCAATTTATTAATTAATTTATTTATTTTAAGCCTTGGGAGTAACCCACTGATGATTCAGAGTATCGTCTGAAGAAATAGCTATATGAATATGGTATCTATCTTAGTATTCATTGTACTAAATAAACAAATATTTTTAAAGTTTTCCATGGGAATATCGAGGAAATAATGTATTTTACACACCAACATAAATTGAACTTAAACACGAATAGAGATTAAATTTTGTTAAAAGAGGAAATAATTAAATATTTTTAAATTCAATAAATCAGAACCAATGATTTACGGTTTGTAAAGTCAAATAATTATCGACGACACTGAACTTAATCGTACTCTTTAAACGATCATTAATTTTATGCATTTTATTTGCTATAAATGATCGAAAAGTAATAAAATCCCGCTTTGTATCCATTTATCTTTAAGTTGTGAGTTAGTGATAAATTAAAAGGCTTAATTGTCAATCGATTTTTTTTTAAATGTAATTGCCACTGTCAACTTCATTATCATCTCGAGTATTTTTTATTTAGTGTCTAAATACATACAAAAATACTTTGAAGCATGACAAAATATGGTCTGAATTCGTTTAATATACAAAATTGCTAACTCATACATACTCGTGGGAGGCATTGCGAGGATCTCTAAATCCAACACTAATAACATTTGAAAATATCTTTAAAATGCAATAAAACGTAATTGTAATGGCTGTATTACATGATCTTATCTGTTCCAAAGAGCACACACAAACATGCAAAAACCATTAGAATAAATAAACATTAGATTATATAAGAGGAAAAACACACACAACATCAACAACAATAACAACACCAAGCAAACGATGATACCAATACAACATAAACAATGGCACCTTGAAGGCAACCAATAACACAATCGTTTTTTTTTCTTTTGCAACAGAAATAAAGTGTAGAAAAATAAATGTAAAAAAGAAGATTCCTAAACTATTTGCAACAAACAAAGAAACAAATACACTCACAAGCGCTCCCATTCTCAAACACATACCAACATACACAGATTTTAATACAGGAAGAGACATTGAAATCGAAACCACATGCTTCACAAGATCCAGTAACACACATTTGATGAAGCGCCTTTTACTGATTTTATTTATCGTGTATTTGGGCTTATAGGAAAATTATGATAAATAATCACAATGATCATTTAAATCATGATTGTGTAAATGATCATTGAACACCATAAAATAAATTAAGTATTTTCAAGAGAGAGAAACAGGGGGAAATTACTCCTATATGAAAACAAACCTTGCTTGACTTAATCTTAACAGTTAAATGAGTTTAAAAATTATTTGATCTGGTCTCACTCACAATTAAAGTGGGGGCAAGTAAAACTATTGTCGATAAGCGCCAACAGACAAGCTTTTATTAAAAAACAACACCAACCGACAGACAAAGAGACAATCTTAACTTGTAACAGCAACAAACAACAGTGTTAAATGTTATTTTTTTGTTAACTAAATCTACAAATTTTATTGATTTTTTTAAGTGTGACTATTACTGCGCGATTACGAGTCTCTCTAGGTAAAGGTACTATTAAACGAGATATTTAAATTTTAAAATACACATGTTTCTTCATGTCTTTTAAAATTTTTTATTTTACAGAAAGTTACAAACGAGAAATAAGGTCTGTGTTTTTTTAACAGCGGGTCAACTCAAAAATATTAAAATTTTGTGAAATTGATATGCTTATAATTTCTTTAAGAAATTTTTTTTATAAAATAAAATAAAATGGAATTAAAAAATAAGCAAATTCCATTTTGTGGTGTGGTTTCTCTGCTTCTTTTTTTAATATATAAATCTCCACGTAGTTCGTTTGATAAATTACTTATAGCCGCCGAAAAGTTTTTCTTTTTAAACTAAAAAATATAAGCTTGTACATAAAAAAATTTATATTCTTTGCTTTAACACTAATAAAAATTCAATACTAGATAAAAAAATTTAAAATTTTTTATACAGCAAATTGTTTTACACCGAAAAATATTTCCACAAACCGTAGACACTTAAAACATATGACTGTACAAGAAAAAATAGAGCGCATAATAATTGAAATTTTGTCAGAAGTTTTCCTCATGTTTTCTTACAGAAGCAGTGTTTTTGAGAAAACACAAGACATGTTTTTGTCTTACATTGTAAAAATTGACAAATACATTGTAAAAAACATACGGTCTATTAGTACCTTAACTACGATGAGGATACATAAGCTTGTGATTCCGTTTGTAATTTTTACATCTGCCTAGGGTGATTTAACACTGTCCGTCAGTCTGTGTAGTCGTTGAAAGCAACTTTAAGAAAAGTACAGATAAGTTTAGCATACAAATCTGTCAGTTGTTGCTGTCTTCAAATTGCTATTGCAATTCAGCCCAATCAGTCCATAAATGCCTGACATATGAGTCAAAAACCGATACTATTTTATATATTTTGTATAAGCTAAATACAAAACTGTAAAAAAATGGTACGCAGTTTTGTCAGAAATGATAGTCAGAATGCCTGTGCAAAAAATCAGAACGATCGGTTTACAAATGGCCGAGTAAAATCAAAAATTCAACCTGTTTGTTCATATAAACACGTAACCAGTCAATCAGATGTATGTAAAGTCCTTGTGTGTAAAAGAACTACAAATACAAAAATCTTACAGCAAGATTGATGCTAGATAGAATTTTTTGGGTATTTTAATTCCTTTTTTGAAATTAAAAATTTATTTAAAGTAATATGATTATTTTTATTTAGCTTGAGGTCTTATTTTTAAAAAATTTATTTTTATATTATAAATATAATTATAAATTATAATTAATATATCCTGAAGAAGCTACACAAATTGGAGTGAAATATCGATATAAAAAATAAGATATCAAGCTTAATAAAATAGACATATTGTTTAAAAGAAAAAAGTCAAATAAAACTAACAAATAAATATTTATATAAAAAGTTTAAATTGAAGTAAATTCAATTTGCATTCTTATTGTATATTCTTAGAATTTTTGTTATTTAAAAATGGACGTTTTACTGTTTTTAAAAATAAGTCAAATAAAAGAATTTTCTGTGAATGTCGTTAATTTGAATTTCTTTAACTGAAATTAATTATTTATTTTAGGATTAAAAAAATATAGGTGTCATTTCATTCAAAATCTCTTTTTTACCTTTTTTGATGAATATTTAAGAAGAATGTGCAATATTAAAAGATGAATACTTGGCTAACAAAGTGAAGGGTGTATAAGACTCGGCACAGCCGAATTTAATTTGTTTCTTGTTTTATATTTCTCTGGCCACCTCGTTTATAGCACAAGATCAATAGAGGTCTTGTTTTTTTTTTACTTCAAGTGCAAATTCGCACCAATTTGTAGCAGTTTTTTTTTGTTGTTAACAATATTGTTACTACTAACGTGTTTTTTTATTTTTGTAGTAGTTTTAGTTTTGCTTAGTTGTATCTTGAACTCAACGTTCATGGTTTAATTCACCTACAAATCTAAATTAAAAGAGATACGATTAAAAGAGCTTGCCTGAAATACGCTTACATTTACACTTAGAAAAATAAAATTCTCCAATTCTTCAATGTTTTATCTTTCTAAAGAGGAAAATTAAGTATTTTAGTTTCTGAACAAAATTTTAAGAAAAGTTATTTTTTCGCAAACACTGAAATTTTATTTGCTTTCAAAGACTGATTTTAGAAATATTTTCCATAAAATTAGCAAACCAAAGTGAACCAAAGAAATAAACAAAAAAATTTTTTTTTTTTTTTTTTTAAATTGTTTATTATTATTGAATCTTTCTATAAGAAAATTACAATAAGTATCCAAATCTTATATATAAAAAGAAAAAAACTTAAATAATTATTACCAATGTAATAACTAGTTACTTGTACTCAAATCTTAAAATAAAAGGAATGTTCTTCGTTTAAATAAAAAAGTTATATCCCTCTTCTCACTAGGCGCAAGGTATCACTTCTCTTAAGCCTTCTGTGTCCCTCGAACTGTAACAGGTCCCTGGCGAGGGCGTTAGGATGTGTCGCCAGTTTGTGAACGTACTTAGTACAATATTTTTCAATTTCCTCCAGAACGGTTGGAATTTCAAGATCTCTGTGGATATTCTCATTTCTTATATACCAGGGGGCGCAGACTATTGTTCGTAAAATACTCTTTGTAACTTTTGGATGTTAGATGCACACCCAGTTCCCCAAAGCTGAATGCCATATGTCCAGATTGGTTTAATAATGGCTTTATATAACAGAACTTTATTTTCCAAAGATAGAGATGAAAATGGACCTATCAGCCACATTAGTCTAGCTGTTTTTAGTTTCATAGCTGAGATTTTGGCCTCAATTTGTCGTGACCATGTTAGGCGTCTGTCCTAGATATTTAGTTTGGGTTTCCACCGGAACAATGACGTTATTTATTTTTATTGGCGTACAATTAGCCTTTCTTAGTGTGAAAGTCACATGGGCACATTTTGATGGATTTACTTTGATTTTCCATTTATTTAGCCAACCTTCCAGCTCGTTTATATGAGCTTGTAAGTGCTCAGATGCAGTTCCTGGATCTTTGTTCACACTTAAAAATGCCGTGTCATCTGCAAACGTTGACGTGATAGTATGTCGATTTGTATTCATATCGGATGTATAGACGATGTATAATAGCGGGCCAAGTATACTTCCTTGGGGGACGTCTGCAGAAATCTTCTTAACTGGTGAAAATACATTTTTTGACCGTACCTTAAATGTTCTATCAGTCAAGTAACTTTTAATCAGCTTGTGGGTGTTAGCAGGAAGAAGTCGTGTTACTTTTGTGAGGAGACCATCATGCCAAACTTTGTCAAATGCTTGGGAGACATCAATAAACAATGCTGAACAAAACAGCTTTTTCTCAAAGGACGACCTGATAGCAATAACAATTCTGTGAACCTGCTCTGTAGTTCCATGACCAGTCCGGAAGCCGAACTGATGTTCTGGAATAATATTTCGCTCTTCTAGATGGGGCGTTATTTTCTGGAGGACGACCTTTTCGAACAGCTTTGAAAGGATGTATAATAAACTGATAAATTTAATGGCAAATTATTCAAAAAAGAAAGCAAGAACGTTTTCTTTTTATTTTTAAATAAATAACCCGCAATTCTACACTACCAATAAATGTCTTATCAATAAGTCAATAATTTCTTATTGCTTGGTTTATAGTGTTTTTACACTGAGCACATTTTAGAGGAATGCGTGGAAGATGTTGAAAATTAAAAAAAGTTGTTTACACTACCAACATCTAACATCTACCATCAAAAGTTAAAAGAAAAGAAGACGCATAATTTTCGAAAACAAAAAATATCTTAAAATAAATTTAGAAAAATCATTCATTATTGTTTCTTTGCAAGATCAAATCCATTAGGCTTCAAAATTTGAATTTTTATTTTGTTTAATATGTGTACATACTTATGTTATGTATGTATAAATAAATGTTACTTTATAAGTGATGCCACTAAAATCGAAAATATTGCCATTTTTCTAGTGATAGCACGAAAATTATCGAAAGATGTTGAGTGAAACAAAATGAGATAGGAACATCTTGTAAAGATGTTGGAAGATGTTGATTTTTTCTACATGCATTTTATATTGGAAGATGTTGTCATCTCGCCGAATAGATGGTAGATGGTAGATGTTAAATGTGCTCTAGTGTAAAAACACTATTAAGGGGTAGGAAAACGAACTCACAGTTTTAAAGAAATCAAGACGCAAAGATGGCAACTTCAGCGTGGAAATTCGTGAATGTACAAAACATTTAATTTTGATTTATATTTTAGTTAAAAAATAATAAAAATACAAATATGGGTAAATAATATTAAACACGCTTTAGTTCATATTTTGACTTTCAATAGTCAATTTCATATAGAAAGTCAGCCCAGTATGTATCTAGACATGTGCTCCGTAGTTCATTTTAGTGAGCGCTCTTCTCAGTTCAAAAACAAACAAAAAATAGTTCGTTCATTTATTTCATTGTATCTTTTGCATCTTTTTTATCACTTATACTTTTGATTGTCATTGAACGTTCTTTATTATATAAAATGATAACGAATAAGGGTTAAAAGGAATGTTTTACGAAAATAGAAAGCAAAACAATAAAACAAAATTCGAGAAATTTTTTTATTTAGTTTTCGATTTCTTTTTTTATAATGTAATTCAAAAAGTACTTTAGTAATGCATAATACATTTTCTCTTCTTCAGTTTATTTGTTTTAAAATGTCATTTTTGTAAAAGAAAATAATTTTCAACTTTCGTTCCTTCGTCATTGTTTTCGTTTAAGCTTAGTTCGTTCGTTGATTTATAGGTCGTTCATTTAAAATAAAGAGCTAGGAAATGAACTATAGGAATTCAAAACACAGACTAGTTCGTTCATTTCAAATAAGTGAATAGTTCGTTCGTGTACTACCCAAGACTACCAGTATGTATAGGCGCTATTTATTACAAATATAGAAATTGCTCCCAAAAAAGCGAATATGCTAGGTATAGCGCTCATATTGCGTGTTAGAAAACTGAGCGTTAACAAAAACAGCATGAAAACTATCGTCAACCTCAAGCTTTTTCAAGATTGCTTAGTAACATGTGTCTATGGTTCAATTGATTTTTTTATTTATGAATTTTATTTATTTAATCACAATTACTGACGTCTATATCAAACCATATCAGTATTTCGAATGAGCAATTTAAACAACATCTCAAATTTCGGGATTTCCCGACTTAAAATTATTTTTGACATTTTTTTTTCTCTCAAAAACAAACATTCCAATAACTATAAATTAAGTTTAATATATTTTTATATGAAATCAGAAAAAGAAAACCTATTACAAAATATTTAAAAGTTAAAATATTTTTTTTTTAATTCATTGAATTCTACAGCAAAGCAGTGCTAAAAGAAATAGCACTATCGAGGCATACCTGTAGTTCGATCAATTCTTTTAAAAATGAGTGATTTGGGCCATCATCTCTACTCATTGCTTACGAAATCAGAAATGAAATTTGTACAGTGTTTGACAGTACGATTACAAACAGAAGAAAGACGATTAAAAATGAAAATAACAATTTTTGAAGCCATCATTCGCATTTTTTCCCTATTACACGAGCGTGTGGCATGTCATCATACCGTGCTATCATCATACCGCGCATGATCATCAAATAGTCGTTTAAACGTTTATAGTGTTTTCAGACTGAGTTTATCTATACATATAAAAGAGAAACGTTACTGACTGACTGACTTATCATCATCGCCCAGCTACAACGGCTAAAGTTACGGACTTAAAATTCGGTAAGCAGGTGCATGTCCCAGTGTAGAGGACGAATAAGAAGGGATTTTTGTAAATTCGAATATTAAGGGGGTAAAAAAGGGTAAAAACGGGTAAAATCTAACTTCTTATATCTCCAGAACTACTACAGATAGAGCCAAAGTTCAAACTACAAGATATTGTACTAAAAAATAAGCGGATGGGTGTTTGGTACTTTTTCAATATTTGTACATTTGTGGCATAAAAAGGGTAAAAACTAATGTTGGTCCATCTTTTTTAACCTCATTTATCTTTCAAAGTAAAAAGGTCTCCAATGCATACTGGCACTTTTTTAAAATTCGAGCAAATAAGCAAATATATTCCCCTTTTTACTACTATTTCTAAATATGTACTTTTATGGAAATTGATGCAGCATGTGCACATTCTATTAATAATTTGTAATGCCCAATAAAAATCAATTTAAAAAAAATTTTTCAAGGGAAAAAAAGTACCAAAAGGGAAAAATATGATTGCATTTTATATGTTATGTGCAAAACCTAGAACTAGAATAGTAAGAAATAGTAATAGGGACATTATGGTACTTTTTTGTTTAATGGTACTTTTTGATATTTTAGTATTAACAGTCCTAGAACTACGAGACTAGGCTCAAACGGTTCAAGTCAAGTTGAAAAATCATTAAGAGACAAAATGGTAATTTTTATACATTTTAATGGTACTTTTTGACTTCTTTAATGTAAACAAACCTGGCAGTACGATATTGAGCTCCAATGGTCCCAAGCAAAGTGAAAAGTCATTAAGAGGACAACTGGTACTTCTTATATTTTTTTTTTTGTACTTTTTGGTATTTTATTATTAAGGAATGTAAAAGTACGGGATTTGGCTCAAATTATCTTAAGTAGGTTGGAAAACTATGAATGGGAAAAAATGGTACTTTTTATTGTTTTCATTGGTATTTTTCGGTTTTTCATGCTAACAACACTAGAACTGTAAGATTGGGGTGTAACGCTCTTAAGCAAAGTAAGAAATTATTGACAGGCAAACAGTACTTTTTTTATTGATTTCAATGGTACTTTTTGATTTTTTAATATTAATGAACCTAAAACTATTAGACAGAGCTTAAACGGATCAGGACAAAGTGAAAAATAATTGAGAGAAGAAATCTGTACTTTTTATTAAAATGCTATAATGGTATTTTTTGATTTTCTAACATTAACGAATTTATAACTATCAGACCGAGCTCCAACGGTAATTAGTAAATATAAAAATAAATAAATGGACAAAAGGGCCCTTTTCTATATTTTCATGATACCTTTTAATGTAATTTGTATTAAAAAATTTAGAACTGAGATTATATAGTCTACAAAGAAATACGAAATTATAATAGCGACAGTATGGTACTTCGCTGACGAAGTAGCGAGTTAAATTCTAGTTTTTTATACAACACTAATGCGTTGACTTGCACCGATAATTTCTCGACTTTTTGAGCTGCGAAACTTTTAATTTATTTTGTGCTGACAGCTCTTTCTCTATAAGTAATAATCGCTTTTATTACATTCATGCGTGTATAGAACAGTAATTAGATTTTCCTCATACTTTTCTATTTCCTCTTAATGACAAATCCTGACTTAGCGTATTCCCATTATATGAAAAGTATAAAGCTAAAAGCAAATTCTTTCTTTAGTTTTACACTTTTTTCGAAATTTGGTTTTATACGAGAACAATAAGTGAAGCAAAATTACATCACTTAACATTTTTTTCACGTGTATTAAATAAGTTGAAAACTTCAATAGCAAAGCTTTGAGCCCAGTATTCAATACCCTGGCCTTTATTATAATAAATTTATAATAAAGTTGAAAACATGAGGCAAAATATCTTTCATCCCATGCACGTTCAATTACGTAAATCCACTTGTTCTATTGGCAGTTTTTTCGCGTTTCACAAAATATTTTTAAATTATTTTCAGTATCTTTTTTCAGTGTAGATTATCTTTATATGAATACCAACAATGTTTATTTATGTGTTTAATAAAAAGCATGGTTGAAATTTAATATTGTTGGTGCTATTGTTGTTGTTCTTGTTAATATTTTCAAGTATGTGTTTAGTTTTGCTCTTGTAATAACAAATGCACTTGGACTTGGTCTTGGCATTTGGTTAATGCCTTCGTTCTACTGCCACAGTTGCTAAAATCTGTTTTGTTTTGCTGATGGAGTTGTTGCATTCAAAGCTGGCTATCGTTGTAGTTGTTGTTGACTTCGTCATCATCATCATTTTGTTCTTTTAGTTATTGTTATTGTAAATGTTTAAATGGCATGCATTCGAATTCATTCATTTCTGTGTGTGTACATGGATGGCTTTAACTAGTAAGTCAGTTTATGATTTTTGTTTTATTGTAAAATAAAATAAAAAATATATACTCGCTGCATCAGGTAATTTATCTTCAATAAATATCTTTATGTGAGTATATTTTGGGCTAATAAAACTTCTTTTGTGTTTTTGTTCTTACTTTTTTGGATTTATTCGTATCGTATAATACTATTTGCATGTGTTTATAGATTCTTGAATTATTTATTGTTGATGCTACGTTTTTCTCAATTAATTTGTTTTTATGGTTTTCTTATCGCTTTTTTTCTTTGTATTTTTTTGTTATTCGTTGGTGTTAAAATTATGCATCACAAATTTGTTGCGCTTAGATTTCAACTCGTACTTGACACTAATGTTGCTGATGAGCTGTAATCGTCATTTGTTGTGATGTTGTTACTGTTGCAACTCTGTTTGATAATTTGTTGAAGGTTATTGAAAAAGACGAAATTAAAGGCTTCAATAAATTTTAAAAATAAAATGTTGAATTAAGTTTGAATATGAGTTTCAAGCCGATTATGTTGTCAATTCTAGTTGAAGGTTTTTAAGCCACATTCCAATTTAAATTTATTGTAATATGGGTGACTTTAAAGAGAGAGAGAGAGAGAGAGAGAGAGAGAGAGAGAGAGAGAGAGAGATGTTTTATTATTATTCCACGGCAAACAGCCAGAGAGACAATCTTAACTTATAACAGCAAGAAACAACTATTACTGCAAGAGTACGAGTTTCTTTATATTTTATCCTTCGCTGTTTAAAAAAAAGTTGTTTTTAAAGGAATACGTCTACCTGGTATAATTTCGTCTTTATATAAGCAATTAATAATTGTGGGAATTTCAAAAATATATTAATTGAATAGAGAGTTTAAACAAAGAGTAATTTGATAGTTAAAAAATTTGAAAGCCCTACGTTTGAAAAATAAATATTTAATGTTTTTATACTTTCTTTTAAACTTGAGCCAAGTCTCGTACTTTTATATTCCTTAATTACAAAATACCAAAAACTTCTTTGCTTTGCTTGGGACCATTTGAGCCCAATATCGTACTGCCAGGTCAGTTTATACCAAAAAACTAAAAAGTGGCATTAAAATGAATAAAAAGTACCATTTTATTATCTTAATGATTTTTTATTTTGTTAAGGACCGTTTAATTCTACTGTCAAGACTATAGGTTTGCACATAATACTACAAATTATTTTACCATTGATTTTTATTAGGTGCTACAATTTACTGGCAAAATGTTTATATGCTGCAACAATTTCATAGTAGAAAGGGGTAAAATCCTTATCTGCTCAAATTTTAAAAAAGTGCCAATATAAATTGGAGGCCTTTTTAAGAAGAGAAGAATGCAATTTAGTTTTTGTTCTGTGATTGTTACTTTGAAAGATAAATGAGGTTAAAAAAATGGACCAACATTAGTTTTTACCCTTTTTATCCCGCAAAATGTACAAATATCGAAAAAGTACCAATTATGGGTACCCATCCGCTTATTATTTTAGTAGAATATCTTATATTTTGAACTTTGGCTCTATCTGTAGTAATTCCGGAGAAATAAGAAGTTAGATTTTACCCATTTTAACCCCTTATTCATCCTATACATTGGGACATGCACTTGCTTACCGAATATTAAGTCCTTAGCTTTAGCTGTTCAGTAGCCTGAACCAAAAAAAGCACATTTTTGGACTTTTTTTGATAAATTGCTTAAAAAAAGCTCTTTAGTAAAGAAACCACCATTGTCAGGATTTTTTTATTTCTAAAGATTTCCACTTCCATTTTAAAATTCTGCAATCAGTTAAAAATTGCAAAAGATACAGGCTGCTGAATATGGAATTTTTAATGCCTTTAAATAAGTGAACCGGAGTGTATGTATAGATTAGTATAGCGAAATATCGATACCAAAACACATTTTTGTGATATGGCCTCAACTGAATAAACTAGCTTTTCAATAAAAAAGGTCATATCAACTTACAAATAAAAAATTATATATAAATAAAAAAAGAAACAACAAATATTGATAAAAATAAATTCTTCGAATACCCATTTTGTATTAATGTTAAAATAAATAATTTATTTCAGTTCAAGAAACTAAAATTAATGAGTTCTAAGAAACAATTCTTTCTGAGAAACTCATTTTTAAAAGCAATAACATGTCTGCAGGCAGATATTAAATATCAATGCAAATTATATATAATTTAATTTAATATTGCAAACATTTGTAAAAAATTTTTAAGCCAAATATATTTAATTAACGACAAAAATCTAAAAAATTCTTTTTCTATATTCTTAATCGTATTACATTCAAGGCATTAAAAACCACACACAGTTTTAGGTTTCGTGTTCGTGTGTACAGAAAAAAAACAAAGCAAAAATTAATGAAAATGTGAAATATCGGTCGTATATTTGATTTTTTCTGCCATTTGCTGACCGATTGTTCTTTTTTTTCGCAAAGACACTACGTATGCTATTTCTGTTAAAAGTGTTAAAAATTTTTTTTATCCGTTTAGCAGTTTAGACAAAATAAGCAAAAACACAACGCAAAATTTAATGAAAATCTAAAATATTGGTTATATTTTTGATTTTTCTGTTCTATATGTGGACCATTTGTGAAGGATATAAAAATATTAGACGACTCATATTTAAAAATTATAGATTAAGCACGCTCCCAAACGGAATACTCATGCATTTTCACTAGGTAAAATTTGTAGCAAATACAATGACCACACACGCCAGTCGTCAAGATATTTTAAAATTTTTCAAGTATATTTTTAATTTATAGAACATTTAAATGATTAATTGTCAGATTAAGTAAACTTTTTGTCTACCAAAAATAGTTCATTAGCTGTTGTACGAGTAGATATTAAGTCCCAGTAACAGCATGAAATAAAATAAAAAAAACATTCCAGACTATTAATTTTACTACTAACACATATAAGCACATGCAAACCACACACACATGCATACATACATATCCTCGTACGTAATTTTTCCAAAGGAGTTTACATAAAATAGGATTCGTATTTAGAAAGAGAAAAGACAAAATCCAATGTGCAACAAGTCATTGCCCTTAAAAGCTTCCATGTGCTTCCTTTTTGGTTCTCTTTCTGTTGTTACTCGTATAAACAGCGTTGCTATACAATTTTTCCAAAAAATTAATTTTAAATTTCGATGTGAAAGAAAAGAAACACTTTTTTCCACAGAAGAACTTAAATCACAAAAAATTGAAATGACTCTTAAAATTTAAAAAAAGATTGCCAAGATGTGATACTATCGTGTCTGAAAAATATGTCAGAACCAATTTTGAGTTGATAAAATGTATCGACAATTCGCATTTCAACGAGAAAAAAGTTAATTATTACTGCCACTCAACTGTGTGTAACTTAGACTTGTGCTCCGTAGTTCATTTTAGTGAGCGCTCTTCTTAGTAAAATATTAAAAATAAATAGTTCGTTCATTTAGTTCATTTTGCATCTTTATCACTTATATACTTTGGACGTTCTTTATAATGTAAAACGATAACGAATAGGGGTTGAAAGGAATTTTTTACGAAAATAGAAAGCAAAACAATAAAACAAAATTAGAAAAAATTTTTAAATTTAGTTTTAATAATTTAATTCAAAAAGTACTTTAGTAACTATTTGTTACTAAATTTATGTAAAGTTCCTTCGTCTTTGGTTTTGCTTAAGTTTAGTTCGTTCGGTCATTTATAGGTCGTTCATTTAAAATGAAGAGCAATCAAATGTACGATAGGCATTCAAAACACGGACTAGTTCGTTCAGTTCAAATAAGTGAATAGTGCAATGGGAATACAGTGCCAGCTCGCTAATCCGAATTAATGATTGCAGACCCTGATTTGGACTAACAAGATATTCGGATTACTGTTATTATATATTGTAATTCACTATATTCGACCATAAAACACAAGCCAGGATTTCAAAAGAAGTTTATTGTATTTTTGTTAATCAAAAATGAAAAAATTAAAGCTTTTCTCAAATACATAATTTGTGATACATCATGCTTCCAAAGCCTTGTTCCGCAATTTTTTTTAGCATCATGTACCTCGTTCCCTTGCCCAATCTATTGAAGTATTTAAGGCCTGCACAGCTTCAGGTTTTTTAACGTGTTTTATAATTGTAGGCTTTGATTCTGAACTAATAAACGAAGTATTTCCATCAGTATTCTTAGTAAATCTTATAATATGTACCTACATATTTAGGCACAGTAACTTTTATTGAATAACATTTTTACACAGGTTTTTTAATATTTTCAGTATTTTTTTATGGTATAAATTGTTGAAGCTCCTACACCAAATTTCTTTGCTAAAATTTTTCCTGATTGTCCGCGATATACTTCTTCTATTATTTTAAGCTTATCAGCTAATGACAGCGTTTTATGTGCACTTTTTTTGGCCATATTATTTAAATTGATGTTTTCGCGACTAATACGATTCAGCAACAAGACATAAAACATTTTAAATATGTACAGTGTCAATAATAGAAGGCTCTGCATCTCAATGATATCCTGTTTTAAAATTCCACACATGGTTTTGTAAAAAAAACAGGCACAATAATAAGAAAGCAGAAAAATAAAAATTAAAATTCGGTTTAGCGAACTTGCAGTCAATGCGGACTATAGAGTATGTAATACATCATAAATTCAATTCGGATTACACACCTTCGGACTAGTGAGCTTTCACTGTATATGTATTCATATATTAAAAAACTACTTTAACTTGCAAGTTTTGACTGGTAAAGTCTTCATTTACTTTTTATTTTTTATTTTGCAATTTATGATCCAAAATTATATTAAAGTAAATTGAACACTGGCAACGTTGGTTAAAACAAACAATTTTAATACGACAGGAAACGACCAGAAATACATGCATAAAATTTATACATGCAGTGTAAGTATACGAGGTATGATCAAAAACTAACCTTTATTTTCAATTTTTTCAAAAAGTATTTATTTATTCATCAATAACTATCTTGTTCCCTTCAAAGTATTCCCCCTCAGATATAATACACTTATGTCAGCGTTTTTTCCAACCTCGAAACACTTCTGAAACGCGCTTTTTGGTATTGCCAAGAGCTCTTGTTTCGATTTTTCTTTTATCTCCTTTCAGTTTCAGTTTTGGAAACAAGAAAAAGTCTCAGGGGGCCAAATCTGGTGAATACTGGGACTGAGGCATGATTATGGTGTTGTTTTTGGCCAAAAAATTACGAACAAGCGACGATTTGTTTGGTCAAAATTCAGCAATTTTGGAACAATCTTCGTTGCCGCAAGTTGCATGCCTTAAACATCCGTAAAAATTGCTTGGCATGAGCCTAACGATATGCCAACATTATCAGCAACCTCTCTAATAGTGATTCGACGATAATCCAAAATCATTTTCTTCACTGCTTCAATGTTTTCATAGGTTGTTGACGTGCTCGGGCGACCACGACGAGCATCGTCATTGACATCTTCTCGGCCTTCCTTAAACCGTTTATACCACAATTGAACTTTTGTTCTGCTCATAGTAGACTCACCAAATGCTACAACATTTCATATGTCAGTTTCTTTGATCCATTTTTTTAAATAGTAAAAAATTGAAGAGCACAACAAAACACTACTAACCTTTTTATCTGTCAAAAACCAACTGACAATTCAAAATGGCTGATATTGTCAACATAAATAACAGACATGTGTACCAACATAAGAAAAAAATGCGAAAATCGAACACACGTACCTCACGAAAACTGAAAATAGCGGTTATTTTTTGATCATACCTCGTACACGAATAATGTTCATCTTCTTACAAAATTATTTGAAAAGAGAATAGATAAGAAATGTAACAACTGGCAGTCAGCAGGAAGTGGTACTCGTAATATTTAAGAAGAAAATAAACAAAGAATGGACGACAGAAACAAAAACTTAACACAATTGAATGAATGTAATTAAAGTGACAGACAGAATTATTTTCAAAGTTATATATAAAATATAAATAGTCCATATGGCAGATACATTTACCGAAAAAGTAATCGATGTTATAAATATTTTCTTCTATTTAGACATAATAATAACCCATCTTAAGTAGGCAATACACGTCAGCACAATCAAGTGATTGTGTTAGGATTCTTTATAAATATGGTTTTTGAAGAGACAAATCTTTGATTTCAAATCTACAATTTGTTTTTTTCTTTTAACTAACAATAGTTTCCAAGATACACGCTTAACTTTTATATAAAGGATGTGAGTATTTATTACTTGAAACTATTATAGTTTACTCCATTTGATTAAAAATAAAATCAGAAATTCTACCTTTAAATTTTATATTTTTTTATATCTGCTCAGTAATTTCAAAAATATCACAAAAAAAAACTGTGATGGAAAAAACGTTTTTTATGTAAAATTTTTTTATTTTTAGTTTGGAAAAAATTATTTAAAATAAAAAGAGAAAAAACTTCAATCATTTTTTCGACACACTTAAAGTTTCCTTAACTTAAAAAATCAGCCATATGTTATTAAAATTGAAATACATCTTTTGATTTTATTCACAATTAAGTCAACCTATTTTCCTAGGCCAAATGTTGACATATGCATTCGCTGGTGCTTCTTTGGCGAGTTTAATTGCAGATGCGATTAAGTATGTTAATTTTTTTCTCAACGGATGTAAATAAAATCAAAAGTTGTACATCGATTTCAATAAAATATGTCTCCTTTCCTTTGAAACGTATAAGGAAAAAACCGCAAATTTTTACTTTGCTTTATTTTAAATAATTATTTCGAAATTCTAAAATTTCAAAATTTTGCTTCAAAACCATTTTTTCCGTCACAACTTTAACAATGTCTTTAAAACTAGTGAGACAATTTAAAAACAAATAAAATATTAATGCAAAACTTCATGTTTTGTTAATAACCAAATATCAAATAACAATTTTTATCGTACCGAATATTTTTGGCGTATTGTTACTGAGTACCGGATTCGAAAAAATATCGATATACACTTTTTTTCGATACGAATCATCGTAATAAAAATTTATTTAGAAATTAATTTGTCTGGGAATAATTTCAATTCTTCTTATTCAATAAAATTAATATACAATGAAAAAATTGTATTAATAAAAATCTTAAGAAACAGAAATTCAAATTAATTTCTATATTAATAATTATAAAAGATTCAGCAATACAAAACAAATAACGTAAAATTAATACGAGTAAAAATTACTGAATTGCACTACAAACTTGTAAAAAAAACTTTGGAAATAGTTTTAATTTTGCTCTGATCCGTGTTTACTTGTATTATTATTTAATTCTGGCAAACGCTATGCAAGTATATATGTGAATAAGAAAAATTCTTACTGAATTAATTGTTAATAAATACATATTTATTATGATTTTTACCTGAAGAACCTGACGCTGATCGATTAAACATATAAAGTAGACAAATTGCTTGCTTTTTATTAAGTCTTTTTTTGTAATACGTGCATATACGAGTACATGTCTAATGCCAAAATGGCATTCAAAATATATAAAAGACGAGAAAATTGGTACAAAAGCCTGTATCCAGTGTAATGTCTGTGCTCTGCGGATCTTCAGATAATCACCCCAATTCCTATTGTAGTAATCAATAGATAACGACGTCGGTTTGTATAAAACTAAAAAAAAGGGGGACAAATATAAGCCAATTTAAAATCCTTCCCTTGCAGAAAAAGGTACCAATCAATTTAATTTCAAAGCAAATTGAGAATAAATTGCTGTAAAATAAATGAACTTTCTAGTGCAATCAGAGGCTAAACCAGAATTTTTAAATAATTAGCTGCTTCAATCTTAAATTCATTTTCTATGGTGAGTTGATGAAAATCTTAATGTTGCTTCCAATTCAATTTTTTAAGAAATGAATGCATATCTAGGATAGGTTAGGTTGCACAGGGCACCCATATCTAAATCACATGCTAATTATTTTGAAAGAGTTTGCTTGTGATACATACTTTTCATTCGGGAACTTGAACATATCGTAATTCTTCCTGATAAGTTTTCTTTTTAATTCAATATTATCTTTTTCCGCTTCATTTGAAGCCAAATGTCGTCGTGGTAGTAAGACTGTTAAAGAATACCAAATCAGTGTCGAAATGATGACGAAGACGATGAAATGCGAAGTTGAAATAAAAATAACGACGAAGTTTTCGGCCACAGCTGGAACTTGATATTTTTATTGCGAGCGTTGTCTTTAAATTCAACTGCTCTGAGTGTGAAGTGAAAATGAAAAGTGGTCAACCTGTAATTGAGGAGATAAGGTCAATGGATAAAAGACTAAATAGATAAAGTTCTTAGAAGGATTCGTGAAGCAACTGAACTTATAAGGTATGTTTTCACTAAAGCTGTCGATTTGTCGATTCTTAAAACCAGTAGAGTGACAAGTGTGAATGACTTAGGACCCATATCGATTCTCGCAGGGTTGTTTAAAGTAGTTGAGCACCTGATTAACGAGCAGGTTTTGTGACACTGTGAGAAAAGTATATCTAATTCTTAATCGTAGCTAAGTAACTGATAAGATAAGGACTTTTGAGAATGATAGGAAATTGTCGCGGCTGTTGTCTCTAGATTTGACTTAGGCCTTCAACGCGACCTGATAGCCAATAATTATCACTAAATTACGGGATTAATTTGGTTTTCAAATTGCCGTGTAGACCGTATTATTATATACGCATATCTGGCAGTAGTATTGAATTGACCTCCTAATGCAGAAATCTGGGTGTAATTATTGATTACCAAGTTATACTCGTATACATTTATATACTTATCCATGATTATCAGACACAAAGTGGTAAAGTCCTGATGTTACCCGTAGTGTTATATGTTTCGTTTCTGGCACTCCAACTTTGAATTTGATTGAGATTGGTAGAATTGTAAATTCAATTGTTAGATATGTATGTATGTTCGTAGACGCGACCACATTTTTGAGATCGTCGTTAAGTTTTTAGGTTACCACAATATTCGATTTTTATACAGAGCCACAACCAATAAGTTAGTTACTCAACTCTGTAATAGATTGCAATTCGCCAGATCTATCAGAAATTAGAAGATTGTGTTTCCCCGCATTTCGTGTGCCATTTTCCAAAGATCATTTCTTATTAGGATATCTTGCGGCAAGAATTAAGACTCTTCTGGCATTCGAATAATGTATTTATTCTTTTCTGTATATTATGTTATATTGTATATAATTTTAGCACATAAAGGCCTGCAGACGTATAGTCTTTCATACTCGTATTGCAATTGATAAAATAAAAAATTCAACACTCATACGCTCTCAACCCAAAACAAAGGTGGTATTTCTACTATTTTATTTCTTCATAAGAACTTATGCCTAAACTTAAATATGAAAACAAAGAGTTTCCGAATTAATCGGGACGTTCTTGAGTTTTGCGTTTAGAAACACTTTTTTTTTTATTTAGTAAAAGATGCAATAATTGTTGAAAATTATTTAAATTTAATTCCAATAAATGAACGAGAAAAACTTGTATCTTTAATTTAATCAGAATTTTTGAAGAGCGGAACTAAATTGACTCTAAACAATTCACAAAAATAGAAAGAAAACCTGTTAATTTCGACCATTATTACGTGCCAGGAAAAGAATTCTGCAATTACTGGAATATTTACTTGTTATTAAATTTAAATTTAATTTCCATTTTGTGGTCATTCATATGAACAAAAAAAAAGTTTTGCTTCTGCCTTCTTTACCAAATATATGACGTAATTGTTGAAATCATGCTGCTTTTTTGGCACTCATTGGCCTTTAGTTTTGTTTAAATAATATATTTGAATGTGTACGTGTGAAGGAAAGGATATGTTTAAAGGTTCATATTACATATAAAGTTTAATACATTCAGTACAGCAGACAGTAAATGGCACTGAACCACAGTCAACACGGCTTTAAAAGTTTCCACTTTGTTTGGGTAAATGTATTTTACTTTTTGTTTAAACACTTATTTAAATGTTCATAAATGAATAGAAACAACAGACTATATGCTTGGGTTTGTGTTAATGTATGTTTGAATGTTACATTTCCTTTACCCGTTACAATAGTGTCAAACTAGTTGAGGAACAGTGTCGGAACCTGCAAAACTACAGCAATTGAACAGCATGCAGCAGCAGAATATTGTTTTCAGACTTCCCATTTTTTTATCTTTTTCGAGTACCAAAATGAGTACACGTACGTAGTTTTCTGAAAACAAAGAAATTTCAACATCGTACAGAATGTTTTTTATTTTTTTTTACTCCCTCTCTTTGTTGTGTAAATTTTGCTGAAATGTTATCTATTCCCAGTCTTTGGAAGAAAAAACAGAAAACAATTGAATTTATCGAGACATTTTTGTGTATGTATTTCATTATTGTTTTGGTGTAAATCACATGCAACAGTTTGTGGCACAAACTACACAGAAAAAAAAAATTTTATGTATTTCTACAGAACTTAATTTTTAGTAAACTAAAATTGTGTACAAAATATTTTCGATGTAGAGTTTTTGCAAGCAAACTGCTGTCAAGAGTTGTTGTGGTGTTACTCAATACACATGTACGAGTGCATCTTTCGGCAACGGCACATTGGCAAAGAACCTGTCGTAAAAAAAAAGGATATGAAGAGTAGAAAACTCACTGAAAGTCTTGTGGGTTTCAATAAAAGAGATAAACAAACATTTTGGAAATGTTTGTATCAAACCAACAAAATACAAGCACCAGGCACAACTAACAAAAAGCATGAGTTTCTTTTTTATTTCTACTCCAGGGCTAAGAAGCTTCTGGCTTGTATTTTGGGCGGGTAGACATTTTTAGCGTGCATCCCCCTTTCCGTGTTCTTGGAGACTATAATTTAATGGACTCTTCTGCAACAACAGAAGCAGAGAAAAGTACCAGTATACTTTCCAAATATCTCTTTCATTTTGTCTGAAAAATTTTTATGTTGGCTTGGGTACGATAAAGTTAATTGTTTGGCTGGCTTTGTTTATATTGATGTAAAAGCTTATTGAAATGTTGATATTTAAATAAATTTTACTTCAATTTACTACATTTAATTATGAATGAAAATTACACATGCCGGTTGTTGGTATTTCTTGGTGCTGTTTAATAAGTATTTCTCAATAAGACAGACAATTGAATAATTTTGTTGTTTCAATTCCAGTCCGAAGTTTACAGAACAAGCTCATTTGTGCTCAGGAAATTTCTTCAGCCTTTCTTTTCCAAAAAAAAGCTATTTGAGGCTATTTTGAAAAACAAAAAAGGGTCGGAAAAAAGATAGAGGCCCAATCATAAATTTCCAGGCTAAATCACTACATAGTACAGGGTGGGCCAAAAGAAACCAAGGGGTGTAAAAGTTTAATAACTTTTTTGTTTATTAATTTTTTTTTATTTTTTCTTTCAGATTATATAGACAACACTTGGAAAATTTATAATGGAGAGGTTCACAACTGAACAGAGAACCAGAACAATAGAATTTTATTATTTAAACCAGAGATCAACTTTATTGAAAATTTGATTATGAGTGATGAAGCTCATTTTCATTTGAATGGCTTTGTTAACAAGCAGAACTGTAGGTTCTGGGGTTCTCAAAATTCAACAGCCATTCATCAACGCCAATTGCACCCCGTCAGGTGTACAGTATGGTGTGGGATCACATCTGAAAATGTCATTGGGCCCTACTTCTTCGAGAATGAAGAGCGGTATCGTTTTATGATAGAAAATTTTTTACGTCCTGCTCTTGAAAACAGACCTGGTATGTAGTTTCAGCAGGACGGAGCCACTGCCCATAATGCCCGAGACACAATGGCACTTTTAAGTCAAATTTTTGGAGAGCGAATAATTTCTCGAAATTCGGAAATTATTTGGCTAGCGCGATCGCCAGATTTGACAGCACCCGACTATTTTCTTTGGGGTTTTTTGAAGGAGCGAGTATATGTGAACAAGCCAGAGACAATCCTTGAACTCAAGGCAAACATTGTTGCAGAAATTCGAACGCTACAGCCACAATTTTTGAAAGATGTTATGGAAAATGCTCTAAAAAGAGCCCATCAGTGCGAAGCTGAAAACGGTGGTCATTTAAGAGACATCATTTTTCATACTTAGTGTAAAAAAATTTCCATTTTGTATATTATATAATCTGAAAGAAAAAATAAAAAAAAGTTAATAAACAAAAAAGTTATTAAGCTTTTACACCCCTTGGTTTCTTTTGGCCCACCCTGTATTTATCAAAATATCACAGCACATTTTTTGGATAAAATGTTTGAAACACTATTCAGATTGTCGTGCTCAAAATTGTAACACTGCTTATACCCTTCATTCTAAAAGAAACAAAAACAGCGATAATGACAAAATGATCTTTACAAGAATTAGACTGACTGACAACCTTCCAAATACTTGTTTTTTCAATAGTTTATTTAACTCCCGGAAACAATTTCAATGATAGAAATTTATGAAAATAAATAAATGAATAAATATTGTTGCCCCCAGCTTTTCCCTCTTCGCTCCCCTTCCCTTCTCCAATTGCAACAATTCTAAAATAATTCACAGTAAACAATTAGCTTACAAAATATTTCGTTTTATTTTTTTTTTTATTTTTTTTTTATTATAGAATATTACTTTTTGTTTGTTAAATTAAAATGAAATTTTAATTCAAAATTGTACGATTGAAAGTAAACTACAGTTGAATTTATTTGCAATAATAAAGTAGCAAAAATTCTCTAAACGAAATTCAACGAAATATGAAAAAAAAACCCAAACACGTTTTTTTTCTATTTACAGCAATTTAGCATAAATTAATTTCAACAAAATGCAATTGAATATTTTCTTTATTGTAAAATTTTTATTGCAAATTATAAGTGTTGATGACAACTTTTGTTAAGGCTACTTTAAAGACGTCAAAATCTTTAATGTAGAGAAAATGAAGTATTGGGTTTTGCAACATTGTCTTGGAAATGAGTGATTAGATAGATTAATGGGTTCTAGGTGTCGCAACTTCGATTCCAGTCTAGATTTTGGGTGTTTTAGTTTAAGTAAAGACCATATGTCAGATTAGTGTGTTGTGGATTATAAACTTCACAGAGCTCTGGAAAGTATATTCCAACATTACGAAATCTTAAACTTTTATTTACAGGTTTAATCGAAATTATTTGTTCACGGAAAGTTTCTTTCCATTCAATTGTGGTACAAAAATATTCCCATTATTAATTTTATTCCATCAAAATTAAGATGATACTGTAATAATTACTTTTTCGAACAAAATCATCTCTATGGCAAATATCCAAATATATTACCGTACTAGTTTGTAAAATGGAGGGCACCGGGCCAAGTTTTTTTAACATTAATTGATAATATTTAAACATTTCGTGATATGTTACTGAACTAAGTTAAAATCGCTAGTTAAACTATAACTTAAAATAAGACTACCAAGGAATAACTGTATTCTGCATATATTTTTAGAAAATACAAATAAATATTTTATTTATGCTAGTCAGCTCTGTATGTAAAGGTACTAAATCTATTCTCTCAAATTGGGTTTTTCTTAAAACGAATGGCCGTAGTTTCCAGCTATAATGTGAGGTATCACAACATTATTATTATCACTATGCAAATCAATAGATATTTTGTACAACCTATGTGTTCACTGTTCCAAATCTAGGGCTCGAATAAAGCCTGTAACTATGTTCAGTGAGATCTCTTCCAATTCTTTTTAAGCAAACAAGAAGTCTTGCAGAAGTCGTGCGATACGAGACACTTCAAAGTACATTTGTGAGGTTTTGTCCTGTAAGCCACAGAAGTTGCATTGCTTAATCCTAATATATCCTATGTTACAC
The DNA here is from genome assembly GCA_947397855.1 of Thelaira solivaga. Lineage (NCBI taxonomy): Eukaryota > Metazoa > Arthropoda > Insecta > Diptera > Tachinidae > Thelaira > Thelaira solivaga. The sequence continues at coordinate 48,157,278 of OX377610.1, read as the reverse complement.
TGGTGTTATTTTAGTCCCCAATGACAAGTAGAAGTTTGGGATCACTTTTATTGAATGCAAATAACTTTTGGGATGTACTCCGCGATACAATGAAAAATTTTGTCTCTGTTTTAGAATCGGTCAGCGATTCCCAATGTTTTGTAATCACAAGAAATAACATTAAAGATGTTTTTAATGGAGTTTAAGCTCGATTTTTTGTTAATATGCATTTTTATGTTAAAGCACAATTTGAAAAAATTAAAAGCATCTGCGACTGACCCAGCAGCTTCATGTTTTGTAGATATGAAAAAATTTTCATTTTGAAATCTTCAAATTATTGCAACCAAATGTATATTGCTTAACCCTAGAATAGTAAACATGTTTTTATCTCTTTAATAAATAGAATTCTTTTAAGAATAAACGGCTCTATCACCAGGACCACACACGGCAAGTTTAGGTGGGCAATTCTTGATTTTGTAGGAGAGAGAGAGGAAAAAAGTATGGAAAGGGATACAAACTTGGTCGTACTCCGCAATTTCCTTCTGTTCCCTTTTCGTATCTTTTATAAAGATGTAAAAAAAGAGACAGGTTGCTTGAAGGTTGAATGAATGACTGAATAAGAATGCTAAAATTTCCGAAACAAAATTGCTGTGTGTAGACACAGCGGCAATATTAAAAGAGAATTGAGAAAGAATTGCCCAACTAAACTTGCTCTGTGTGGTCCTGGTCCAAGTGAATATTTTAAGTATAACAGCGCATATGTGGATGATATTGTGGTTACACTTCTTTCGTCAAATGCTTGTGTAAAGAAAACGAACCCTAAACCCTTCCCACAATTAAAAATAATAAAATAATTCTTATTCAATTTGATATCTTACACACAATAAGAAAACAACTTCAGTTGTGAGAATCGAATATGTTACAAAAATTCAGTTGTATTAATTGTATTTTTTAGTTGTGACTAAAGAAATTCGCTATTGCAAACAGAATTATATTATTGACTTTCTGTTGTTATAACTAAAAAATTTGATTATGACAACTGAATCTTTGATTGGTAATAAATTTCGTTTGATTCTAAGTTAAACGGTCTGTCTTTTAAATTCAGAAATTGATTGCAGCCAAGTATTCTTTTGAATAAGGTATATTCGTCTGTGCCAAGTCTTATACTGTAGTAGCCAAATATTTATTTATTTTAATTTTGCACATTCCTCTTAAAAAATTTGATTTTTAATGATATGGCAAATATTGATTAAAATACTTTTCTTTGAATACCTATTTTTTTGTTAATCCCTTCCGGGATCGTACAGTAAACTTAATACAAATTCTAATGTGGATTTTTAAACTTTTTGTTTTAGCAGTTCTATTTCTTTGATTACGGAATGTAGCGCAACAAAGCTTAACTATTGCTTTTTTTGTTTTTAATTAATGCATTTCAATAAACAACAATTACAAAAACAACACACAGCACACACATACAAATTATATTAGCAACAAATAAGACAATCTTAAGGCGGCAGTTAGCGGAATTTAAAAAAAATTTAATTCAGAAATACTTTAACAAATAAACCAGAAACTAACAGAATAATAATGAAAACTATTTAATACAAAATATACAAAAAAAAAGAATTAAACAACTTTTTTTGCATTTAGATAGAAACACACAAACACTCTCGTAAGCAGTCGCACACATACACACACACAAACATGGATATATACTTACAACCCTAAACATTAACATGGATCTGTATGTAAATTTAGCAGATACTACAAGCAATACGAGTACTTACACTCTTATTAATGTAAAATAAATATGTAAATTTGTAGATACTCATACATAAACATCTATATTGGTAGATATATGCATCTGCGTGTGTGTGTGTGTGTAAGCGTTTGTATCTAAATAATTTTGTTGTTTCCATTAAAATTTTTTTTTGTTAGATGTGTGTGCGAGCGTTTTTTTATTTTTGTCTTTATACCTCCATTTTTATAAACAGAATTAATTTTTGTAGTTGTAGTATGAATTCATTTTTGTTTTTGTTGCTTTTTAGAACCAAAACCGAACTTTAGAACATTTGAAAATATGTATAATAATAACAACAACGAAGTAGAATATAAAAAAAATATTTGTACGCGACTTGAAATTACAACGAGTTTTGTTGGATTTTTTGTTCTGTATTTTACCTTGAATAAATCTTGTTTAATTATAATTTTTTTTTTTGTAATTTATTAGCATTAGAAAATTGCAACGAAAACAAAAATTATATCAATAAGAAAAACAACAGCAACAAGAATAAAAAATATCTTAATTTTGTATTAACACTATGAAATGCATTAATGGAAATTGTTGGATTAATTGAAAACAAGTACAAGAAATGGGAAAGGCATTTGAAAAAAAAAAAACAAATACTCGTAAAATCGGGAAATGCCAGAAGAATATAAGCGACTGACAGAATTTCTTGTCTAAGATGTCTTATTGCGCCCACTAACTGATGGCCTAAAAATGTTTATATTGTAATTTTCTCCTACTAGTATTTACTTAGTGGTTTAGAATCCTTATTACACTTACATTTACGCTACTACCAATATGTGACTCTAAGAAAAACACATTTGCACAACAATAGAAGATTTCAGAATGATCTTCGCAGAGATACTGTGCCCGGAAGAAAAAAGAAACCACACTTGCAAGACTCATGAGATGTTAGGCTGCATAAAAGATCTTTCAGGTTGAGCTGCTATTTTCTTGAAAAAATGGTTTTTTGACAGAAGTATCTCCTAACCTGTAAGACTTGTAAAAAAATTATTTGGATATATTTTAAAGGTTATTTTATTCTGCATCTATAACTGTTTTCATTAATTTAACGGAAAAGCTAATTTTCTAGTTGTTACAAATTATATGGTAGAGAACGGAAAATCTGAAGAAAGACAGTCACAATTAAAGTTAACTATGACACGTTGGACCTTTTTTACTAGTTACCAATAGTTAAATTTAGCATTCAGTGGAGCAAATAATTGTTTGCGAGAAAAAAAAATTAAATGGAAAGTGATATTATTTTTCAGGTAGGAGATGTCGAGTAGAACAAGAATCTGTTTGGGAATTTCCCAAACACCAGCAAAATCTTGAGTTATGGGTAATAAAACCGGTTTTCGTACCTTCCTGCATAAAATGGGTAACTTAGTTGAATATCAACCGATCAACTCATTTAGAAAGAAAACATTAAGCCGTCCTGTTGAAACCAAATATTGCCAATATCCTCCTGTGCAATTTTTTTGAACAAAAATTCGTTCAACATAGCCCGATAACGATCGCCATTGACTAACGGCCACTCCTTGCTCATTTTCAAAGAAAAATGGCCCAATTATGCCTCTGGACCAAAATCCGCAGCAAACAGGGACTCGTTTTGGGTGCGTCGGCTTTTCAATGTACGCGTGCGGGATTTCTGTGCTGCAAATGCGACAATTTTGCTTGTTTGCATACCCGCCAAGATCAAAATGAGCGTCATCTGAAAAGATGATTTTGTTTTGGCAAAATCGGCATCTTCTGTAAGTCGATCGCAGGCCCACTTAGCGAAGCGAAAACACAACCATATTCGTTCAGCGGAAGGATAAAACTAATTATCTGTCAAATCAGACATGAGCTAAGTGTTTCCATTCACGAAATAAGCACTAGTTGAAAAAAAACGTTAGATTGCGGACCCTTTATATCATTTAAGTAAACTTGAGAAATCTGTTCGTATTTCTTAACCAAAACCATTTTTTTTTCGTCTTTTTTCAACTTTGGAGACATTTTTACACAGTATTTTATAAATGAACCGTACAATTTTTGAATATATTTCCAAAATATGTTTATTTTTGAGTTAAGCCCAACTTTTTTTTTTAATTCGTTAAAAACTGACTGCGTTATTAAATTTTTTATTAAAATAAAATTTTTTCACTAAAAAATGTTGGCTTGGCAATTTTTTTTAAATATTCTGAAATCCTTTTTATTTTATTTTTCCAAATATTTTTTGTTGAAAATGTTCGCCTTGTTCAGCGCTGTAGTGGTCCAGCTTTTCTTCGAAGAAGTTCAAATGTGCAGGAAATGATTTTTTATGAACACATTTTCTTTATAATCAAATATAATAAGCCCTTTTCAAGTAAGGTCTCATAAATATATGTCGTATCACTTCTTTTTTAGGAGATAACGGTATATCTCAAATACTATAGGCAACCTAAAGAGCAAAGTCCCGATTTGGGGAACAATTTTCAATTGGTTTGGTTAAATTTTTACACTTGTGTAATTAGACAATTTTATTTATCATTTTTTTTTAAATAAATATTAGTTTCAAGGCGAATTCGCTTTGATTAACTTTATATTTTCTTCAAACTCCAATTTATAAAGAAAATTTTAATTAGTTATTCTCTCTTATCGTTACAGTTTACATTTCATGCAGGTTTTTGTTTTAAAAAAGTTTAATGCCCAAAAATATTAATAAAAAAATTTTTTTTTAAAAACTTAATTGAAAAGAAAACTTACAATATGGCAGAATGTTCATATGCCAGATGCCTACAGGAGCGACGCTTAATCAAACGGGAATTGATGAAACATTCAAAGGATGTGCTACAAATTGTTGGTAAGTTAATCAAATTTTTAGCAGATATATAAAACATGAACAGAGATGCTAAGAAATGTTGTGTATCAAGCCATTACGAAATAAATCAATAGTATTTCAGGTTCAGGTTTAATTCCTGTATATATCATCTAGCAAGCATATTTCGTTCTTGAAAGTATTTAAATGTAAGCAAATTATAGGCAAGTTGTTTATAACAACCAATTATTTCAAATCAACTGTAAAATACTAGTCAAATTCGATATACACTACTTGCCACATGAATAGAACCCCTAACAAAATATATCATCTAAAAGAAAATGGCTACGAAATGAATTTCTATTTCTATTTAAATGTAATTTATTTGCTATTGAACACTACAAAAATGAGTTCAACTGGTTTTGTTTTTATAAAAAAAAATTTTTAAAGAAAGTCAAAAAAATGCATTCAAAATTTGCGTCACATGAATAGGACACTTTTATAAAAAACCAGTTTATAATTTTACTTTTAATTCAAAAGTTTAACAAAATTTTAATCTTTATTTGTGCTTAATTCCAGAATTGTGTTGGGTTATTTAAAATTTTTTGTTTTACTCATGATATTCTCATGAATTATTTATTCAGTACAATAAGCATATCTACTCGTATATGGACCATTTCATCAGACACTACTCTAAGTTCTCAGTAGATTACTCCCAACATTTCTCGGCAAATATTAGAACCATTGACTAAATAAGAAGATGCCTATAGTTCCCCTGATCCTCCCAGAAATTTGACTATATGACGGCTAGCATCATATCTGCCTGAAAAACACTAGACGTTTCCGGTTGTCGGAATGAAAGTCATATGTCAAGTTTTTAAGAGCCTAGCCATCGTAGCTCCGTCAGTGGACACTCTGGTGTCATATCTATACGAGTATACATATATGCCCCGCTTTCACTCTCGCTTGGAAAGAAAAACTACTTTGAAAAACGTATCGAAGTTAATAACGGGAGCCACGTAGTCAGTAGGCGCCATATGATCATATGCCCTATGGCTAACAGGCCTACGCGACCACGGCGGCACACCTCCATCCGATGGTTCAAATTTTCGATCTCGCTGAGGCATAATTTAGGTTCTATGAAGTTAATGTGCCGAGTTATCTCACCTTCTAGCTCTTGAATTGTTGCTGGCTTATCGACGTACACCTTTTCTTTCAAATAACCCCAAAGAAAGAAGTCCAACGGTGTCAAATCACATGATCTTGGCGGCCAATTGAAATCGCCACCACGTGAGATAATACGACCATTGAATTTGTCGCGCAAAAGAGTAATTTTTCCGTTAGCTGTGTGGCAAGTGGCACCGTCCTGTTGAAACCACATATAGCAAACATCCATATCTTCCAATTCGGGCCATAAAGAGTTCGTTATCATCTCACGATAGCGAATACCATTCACAGTAACTGCCTGACCGGAATCATTTTGGAAATAATACGGCCCGATGATGCCACCAGCCCATAAACCGCACCAAACAGTCGCTCTTTGTGGGTGCATTGGTTTTTCGACAATCACTCTTTGATTATCATTCACCCAAATGCGGCAATTCTGCTTATTGACGAATCCACTGAGGTGAAAATGTGCCTCATCATTGAAGATAATTTTTTTTGAAAATTGATCATCCACTGTTGCCATTTCTTGCCACCATTCTGACCATTGACGACATTTCGAATGGTCAAGAGGCTTTAGTTCTTGAGTCAATTGCACCTTGTAAGCGTGTAAATGCAAATCTTTATGCATAATGTTCATCAACAACGAGCGTGAGAGCTGCAATTATTAGGCTCTTCAGCCACACTATCGCAAACAGCAGCAATATTTTCTGCCGTATGAGCTGTACGAGCATGCACTGCTGCTTTCACACCTCCTACAGAGCCAGTTTGCTCAAATTTTTGACCAATTTTTCCGATTGTACGCACATTTGGACGATTAAATTGACCGAAAAAATCACGAAGTGCACGATATGTATTTTGATTTGAACGCCAATTTTCATAATAAGTCTGAATAACTTTAACGCGTTGCTCGATTGTGTGTCTTTCCATGGTTCAAATTGAATTAGTATGAAATTGAGAAATGTAGAAAAAAATTTTATGTTTAGATGTGGTTTACATTCAACATCGGCCCTTAAAATTTATCCACCCTTTATGTTTCCACCAGCTTCATACAGATAATAATTTACTGGATATAAAAAAATTTTATAAAATTTTTACATAAAATTCTATCCAATAACTGAAATATTTTAAAAAAGAAATTTATTTTTGAAAGAGAATAAAGAGTCTTTTGCAATCGAATCCAGTATTCGATATAAAACAGAAATCAAAAGATTTTGTTCTTAGAAAAATCTTAAGCCCGGTAAAAAGTCGGCCTGGAAGAATCGCTTCATTCTATAGAGGATTTAACTTTTAAACCTTAGCCGAAGCCAAATGTTGCTTAGAGAATAAAAATCTACTAATTCCCCAAAATAAATAAATTCAAATTAATTATACTATTTTAAATATTTATGTAATAACTATTTCTTGCCGGTATCGTACAATTGTTCACTCCATGGGTGGGAATTATTAAAGCAAGAAAAATTGAGAACAATCTGTTAAAAATATGCCCTTTGATTAGTTAAACAAAAAATTAAAGTGAACTTTTGCTTATACTCGTACGTAACAAATTTAAGAAAATCCATTGGAAAACACAAAATCTATTTTAATTATAGGGAAGATATAATTAAAGCTTGGCTTTGCTTAACAATAAATAATACAAATAAAAATGATAATGCATAATTGGAGTTGAGCACTTTTTGATTCCAAATAATTATTTACTTATGTTTATTACTTTCAAATTTATTCGTCGTCTTAAACTTAACAGAAATAATTCTCTTTAAGTATTAAAGTTCTAAAACGAAATACTTTATTTTTGATATAGAGAAAAATCACAAACAATACAGAAACACACTTGTTGCTGAAATATTTAATACAAACAACATCTAAAGAAAAATAAATGAAAAAGCTGTAACAAGAAAAATATTGAAAGAAGAACGTAACATGAATAACAATTTTTGCTTTTTATTAAAGTTCTTTGATTTATAGACGAAAATGTACAAAAAAAATTTTTATATATGAAGCAGGGAGTTGCAGTGGGAAATGAAAATTACAAAAGAAAGAGAAGAAAACGTTTTATATACCGGAAAAATATAACTTCTCTGTCGCAGTGATGGTTTAGCTTAGCATCATAAAAAATAACGAGATAAAATTCTGCAGCCAAATCTCCCTGACTCTAGGCCACAGTATTGCATTTACTATTTTCTTTTTTGTTTTTGTATTTAACCACCTGCTAAATATATACGATTTTTTCAGTATCTGTCTTTTCGTTTTATTTCGTTATATTTTTTGCATTTCCCTCTTTAGCAATTTCTTACCAAACCTTCTTAATTTTTTTGTTCTTTTTTTTGGTTTGTTTTCAGTTTATTTTATATTTTACTAAAGCAGCACAACTAACTAGTCATATTATACAGACAATAGAAAGGCAAGTAAGCGTTTTTGGCACATGTCCACAATTTAGTGTGCAGATGAAATGCTTCCTTATTGCCACCTCAACACTTATTTGCCTCTGAGTGCACTCATACTTGCAGCACATGCTTACATGAAAAAAAAATAAATATTTGGCTGTACAAATACACAGAAAAGTAAAACCAAGTCCTTAAGTTGCTGGCAATTCTGGCATGCAAGCAAACTCTGGGTGCATGTGTGGGTGTGTTTGAAGTGCAATAGTTTGTGAGTGTATATGAGCAAAATTCTTGTATTATGTAGATCATTCTTGTTATTTTTATTTTAACATTGTCCCCATTTCGTTTATAACAGTTTTGTTGTTGTTCCAAAAAGGATTCCACTTCACCCCACTCCCACATACTATGAAGGCAGACTATGAATCCTTAATATTTATCAGTTACATGTGTGCGTAAATATATCTGTGTGTATGAGTTTATTTGTAGTTGACCCAAACCTGTTGCCATTTCAGGGAAATAAACAAGCACATACTCGTATTACAGCCACATGCACAACAAAACAACTCGGCAACATATTTTCCATTTTTTTTGTTCATCTTCTTTCAAATTTACAACAGTGATGACGACAACGACAAGTTTTTTGTTTCTGCGTAAGTGTGTGTATGTGAATGACTTTTACGAAACAAAAACGTAACATAGCGAAACCGAAATCAAAAAAAAGTGCACTAGTGTGAGGCAACAACATGTTGATTGCCTTATTTACCCCATCACCAACATCACAGTAAGAGTTTGTTGTTGTCACCTAAGCGTACCGATTATAAAACTTGAATTGGGATAATGGAGCGTACTGAAGCAGACCTAAAAACAAAAACCAGAAACTAAAACCATAAAAGCATACAAGCATTGGGAAATGTCGAAAAACCAATGTCTGCATCCCCTAAAAAAAACCAACACAAGTCAAACCAAAACTGTAACTTTTAAGCAAACGTAAAAGAAAATTTTGCTAAAAGAGAATATGAAATTTGAAAAAATTTGATTTCATAAAGAAATTAAAGAAGAATTATATACGTTTGCTAATAAATACTTCATCCTACGCGTGTCGTTTACTACCAATTCCAGCATTATTTTGTTAAGTTTACAAAAAAATGGCTGGAAAGTCCAGGGACAGTAGAATTTTATGAGGAATATTTTTGTCAAACATTTTAACCCTCTCACTCTTCAACTTGTATGCCTTTTTGTCTTTTTTAAATGAGTGTAAGTTTTTTAATCAGTTTTTTCTTTATTTAAAAAAAAGTTAGATTTTGTTGTGCAGTGTTATTCAAAATTTAGATATTTTTTTGTTATTAGTATTTACGGTTTTTTGGTTATTTTCTTTCCTTCTTTTGCTTTCACAATCTTTTTTTTTTGTTGTGCCAAGCACAAAAAAGCTTTAATGGAACTTTAAGAAACCGAAATTTAATGACGTATTTTAATTTAATGACTTACGAGTATATTATGTTTCGTAGCGTCGTCTTGGTGTTACCAAGGAAAGTAAAAAATTGTTGGATTTACAAAAAAGTTCAATAAATATTTAATTACTCTTTTGTTTTTACCACAAAAGTTTTTCGCGCCTTTACACTAGGTGTTCAAATTTGGAAAGAATGTTTCTTTTTCTGTTAAAGCTATTATTGATTTCTCCACGTCGCTACCTCTTAGACTGTACAGAATATTTTCGGAGGAAAATGTCTATACTCCCCAATATAAAAGCTTCCAATTTAATAGCTTTTCTATGGGTTTGGTGAGCAAAGGCGTGATAACTATCTAAAAAAATACTTAACAGTATTACTTCTGCACCACCTTTTTAATTTTATCTTTCCAAGCTTTTTATTTAATTGTGACGTAGGCACAAGAGAAGTATTAGACAATTTGCTTTTTCGACCATTCTGTTATAAATTTTAATTCCAACAATTTACCCACTTCGAAATAAGTCTCATCTTTAGTATCTAAAAATTTAAAAAAAAATTGAAAATACAATTATTTGCTTTTCAGATTTTTGCTCTTACTCAATATTTCTGCTGCACACTGAAAACGAAATTACGGAAATGGTTATCTTTTTAAGTATTATTACGAAAAATCATGCTGTTGAACCACTGTGTTGTTATTTATAAGAAACTGTATTTACGTATGTACATGTAGCATTTTATTGTTTAAGTTGAATTTGGAAATGTAATGCTTGTGTTGTAGAGTTGGTTAGATTTAAAATGACCATTACAGTTTGGTTACTAGATAAATCTAGAAGGCTCTGGGCTGAGCTGAAATGACCGTTATGTTTTAATTTCATGACGTTACAGTTTGTTTTCATAACCGTTACAGTTTGGTTTCATTACATGATAAATCTAGAAAGTTCCAAATTCAGGTGAAACGGTATCTATGTAAGGCAATGCTGAGGTTGCCATAAAATTGTTGTAGTTGAGAGGCTAAACAGTACACTAGATGTTTCATAAACAATAAAGTGTAGTTGTGAAGGTTAAAATAAAAGTGTATTTCTACAATAAGTGTTGAGAAAAGTGTACTACTTATGATTAATTTTTACAATAACGAACCTAATCGTTTTTATGACAGTGTAAAAAAGTAACAACATTTTTGGCATTCAGATTATTTGACATATTATATGTCAAAAGCTTTGGTATCACCCTGTGTTTATTTATAAGATACAAAAAATACTGTAAATATAGCCATATAAAAGCGGGTGACCATTTAAAGGTTTCAATGTCTATATGTATTTTGAAATACTGACAATAACGCCCTAAGCAAAATTACGTTCACTTTTCTTTTTTCTTCTGTTGCTCTTAAATCTGGAGTTCTGGCTGATCATGCTAAATTGCCAACTCCGCGAAATTAGTCTTCGTGGAAAAAAAAATAAGGACCAATGATGTTTCCAGTTGTTTTTAGTGATTGCAATGATGTTTCATGTATTAATTGAGGATTCTGTGTTCCTCAAAACCGACTGTTTTGTCGCATGTAAACGATAAATTAGGATATTTTTGACGCAATTTCCGCTGAGTGGCAATAATGGAACGATTATTTTCAATAAATATTGTTAGTATTTCTTATTTCTTTGGGACAATCCTTAGATTTATCCTCAGATTACTCGCCAACTTTTTAAGTTTAAAATGTACGATAGTGCTCACTTGCCGCTAAATATTTCTTTGAAATGTGAAAATGACATCGAAGATGCTATAAACATTGTTACTAGCATCATGACAAATGCTGCTAAAGTGTCCATCCCTTCTCCAAACTCAATAAACAGATGTAAAAACAGCTGTACTGGCCACAATTAGTTCCTCATTCGAGAAAAAAGAAAACGAAGGCGTCAATGGAAAGAATGCCTTTCTCCTGGGAGGAAAACGAAAATTGCGAAACGCATTGCAAGAAGATAAACCGTACAATCTCGTACAATTTCTTAAAAACACAGACTACAGCCTCTGGAAGGCTGTTAAAAAATTTGCAGGCAGTTCTGAAGAAAAGGTTGAGACGTTTGCAGAATGTATTTATTTCACATGATACACCCTCTTATGTTATGACAACCATCATAAATGACGTGGCCGATCAAATTTAGATTATCCATCTTTCACCCTGCTATTAAATCATAAAACACAAAAAAAGCTTCAGGAAGCGAATCTACCACATTCGGCTCGGAGTATAATTTTTTCATTATTAATTCTATTCTAAAAGTTGGTGTTTTTCCCGATTTATGGAAACATTCCGAAATCGTTATTATACCTAAGACAAGTGACAACATATCATCCAATAAACTTATTACCAATTCTATCAAAAGTCTTCAAGAAAATGCTGCTAAATAGTCTAGAACCCAAACCATCAATTTGTCTTCAGAAAAAAGCGCAGTACTATAAGCAAGTACACAGAATAAGAAATCTTGTATGATAAACATTACAGCTCCATGCTTTTCATAGACATATCACAAGCATTTGATAAAGTCTGGCACGATGGATTATTAAACAAAATCATCAGATTTCTGCCATCGAATATACATAAGTTGTTAAAAAGCTATATAACAAATCGTGCCCCAAGGAAGTATTCTGGGAAAGTTTTTTTACGTATTGTATACAGCTGATATGCCAACTAGTCAATTGACACACACATCTACCATTGCTGCTGATACAGCTATAATCAGCGTTCATGATAATCGAATAGTTGCATCTAGCCAACTTCAGAACCACGTGAAATACGTTGGAATACATGTCGATCATCGACTTACATGGACTCACCACATCGTAGAAAAAACGTCAATTAAAAATGAGATCTGCTCAACTTTACTGGCAAATTTATCGCTAGATTTAAACCTTAAAGTGTTACTATATAAAACGGTCCTAAAACTTATTTGGTTACACGGTGTGCAGGTCTGGGGAACAGCCTCACCATCTAATATTGACAAATTACAAAGAAGACAATCTAAGCTTTTAAGAATAATAACAGGTGCTCCATGGCGCATCAGAAATAAAAATATCGATAGGGATCTCAACATACCGACTCTACAAGAGGAAATTATAAAAAATACTACCCATTATAGATTGAGAATGTTGCTTCATCCATATTCACTTGCCAAGGGTTTGCTACGGTTCGAGGCCCATAAACGACGCAAGAGAACTGCAACCTTTAAACTGACCACCTCAAGCTATCATTTTGTGAGCATGTTATGTTGAAGGTGTAGTGACAATAAAAACTACTTTATTTTTTTTTTTTTTTTATTTTTATTTATTCAGGTTAAGATCCTAATACTCATTGTAAGTTTCTAAAAGGAAATATTCAATATAAATGAGATTGAAAAAAACTATTTCGACTCGTTCTTGTGGTGTATACTCGTATAATAAAGTTTGGACGTCTACACAACACAATAGTTAAAGTGAAACTGAGCTAAATGTCACATAACCAAGATAACGCGCAATCAAAATGGTAGTGGGACAAAAAAATTAAGAGCAACGCATAGATACACGCATACCAGACAGCTAAAACCGGCGTATGCAACACATTTGATTAAATCATGTTCGATTCACAATTAAATATTGATTGTTTTTTATGATGTTCGACATGATTTTTAAAAAGCAAAATGTAAAGATTTGAAAGCATAAATATGCAAATAGCCATTATAAATATCAACCAAACCACATGCTTGAGCAAATTACTGCGTAGTAAGATACTGGTGGGTTTTTCGTTTTGTGTACTTGTATTAAAATACGGCTTTATATTGTTGAATATTTTCATCAAGACATATGCATTCTAATGCTGTTTAGATTCAATCGTGTCGTACAGCATAAAAAGACAATCAGTTTCTAATAGAGATTTAATCAAATGTTGTGTACGATTTTTATTCAAATTGTTCGTTTGTGTGGCTTGATTGATAAGTAAATATTTTTAATCATACACAAAAACGCAATGACTGCTATGCACATGAGAACAAAAAATAGTCATTAAAATGATAATGATCATTAGGCATAACATAATTAGAAGGTTGTTTTGAATGAAATTTTGCAGAAATGTTTCTGAAAAGATTTCTTATATTTTAAATGGGTACCGCATTTTTTTTCAAATTTATGTTTTTATGGCAAAAAAATTTTTGCGAAAAAAACAGAAAGTTAAGAGTTCGCATCATTTATTTAGCGATTATGCTAAATTCAAATAGCAATTTGTGCCCAGGGACTTCCAACAAATTGGCTCAGAAAACTTTTTTGTAGGTCTTCTAGGGGCTTCAAAAAGCTGATTTCAACATCCACACGGAAAGTAGGATAAACATTACTAAAAGTAAAAAGTATAAAAATTATCCGAAATAAGTTAGCAGTAGAAATTTTTTAATTTTATTAGTTTCCAATTGTCCGAAAAAGGATTAAAAATTTATTTAGATTTACAGAGAGACTCTCTAGGTAGAATAATATCATTTCCGTAAAAAAAATTTACAAAAAAATTCGAGTTAAAGGAACGAATACATAAGAATTTCAGTACAAAATTTCGGCCCGCTATGAAACATTCTTTTTCCTTTCCACGAATAGAAATGTCGAAATCAGTCACTTGTTTATTTCTTATCGTGCGGATATTTTTTTTTTGTATATAAAACACAAACAAGCAGAAGCAAACCACTTATGAACATTCGCAATTAATTTCATGTTCTAAATAAAATTGATTTTTTAAAAGCCATGCCGGCTTTTCTTTTGAATTAAAAAACTCTCCTGTTTACAATTATTTTTTTGTAAATTTGCGTGTATGTTCTTTCTTTTTACTGACATTCCTCTCTTTGAAAGGGGCAATTATATTTATAACCAGGGAAACAACATATATGCAACTGCATGTTCTTAGTAGTACAACATACAGAGTTGTGGATGATTTATTTGTGCATTTATGTTCCAAAACTTTTTACGAATTTTGGCACAGATTTGTTGGTGCATATTTTTGCATATTTTGTTTATAACAGCATTTTATTGCATATTTTCGTTTAGAGAACATGTTTTTACATTTTTTGGTATATAAAGAGCATAACAGTGCCAGCTCGCTAATTCGAAGGTGTGTAATCCGAATTGAATTTATGATGTATTACATACTCTATAGTCCGCATTGATTGCAAGTTCACTAAACCGAATTTTAATTTTTATTTTTTTGCTTTCTTATTATTGTGCCTGTTTTTTTTACAAAACCATGTGTGGAATTTTAAAACAGGATATCATTGAGATACAGAGCCTTCTATTATTGACACTGTACATATTTAAAATGTTTTATGTCTTGTTGCTGAATGGTATTAGTCGCGAAAACATCAATTTAAATAATATGGCCAAAAAAAGTGCACATAAAACGCTGTCATTAGCTGATAAGCTTAAAATAATAGAAGAAGTATATCGCGGACAATCAGGAAAAATTTTAGCAAAGAAATTTGGTGTAGGAGCTTCAACAATTTATACCATAAAAAAATACTGAAAATATTAAAAAACCTGTGTAAAAATGTTATTCAATAAAAGTTACTGTGCCTAAATATGTAGGTACATATTATAAGATTTACTAAGAATACTGATGGAAATACTTCGTTTATTAGTTCAGAATCAAAGCCTACAATTATAAAACACGTTAAAAAACCTGAAGCTGTGCAGGCCTTAAATACTTCAATAGATTGGGCAAGGGAACGAGGTACATGATGCTAAAAAAAATTGCGGAACAAGGCTTTGGAAGCATGATGTATCACAAATTATGTATTTGAGAAAAGCTTTAATTTTTTCATTTTTGATTAACAAAAATACAATAAACTTCTTTTGAAATCCTGGCTTGTGTTTTATGGTCGAATATAGTGAATTATAATAAAAAGTGTTTTTTTATAGATGTATAGAACTTTAAGTTGGCATTACTGTTCAAGATGGCGACCGATTTAACAGCTGTCAAGTGCTTTATTCTCAGTTTGGTTTGGCAATTCATCATGAATAGACTCACGCCTGACAACGCTTGCAAATAGTGCAATTTTATTTCGAAAATAATGGTTCTGTGCGGAATACGTATCTCGCACTACTACGTTTAACGATGAAGCGCACTTCTGGTTGAATGGCTATATCAACAAACAATACTGCGGCATTTGGAGTGAAGCTAATCCTCAAGTGTATGTCGGAACACCGTTACATCCAGAAAAACTGACTGTTCGGTGCGCTTTATCGGCTGGTGGAATCATTGTTCCGTACTTCTTCAAAAACGATGATATCCAGAACGTTACAGTCAATGGTGATCGGTATAGAGCCATGAATACTAACTTTTTCATTCTTGAATTGAACAACCATGATGTCCCGGAGCTGTGGTTCCAACAAGACGGCGCAATCGATTTATTGAAAGACACGTTTGGTGACCGCCTAATTTCACGTTTTGGACCTGTGAATTGGCCTCCAAGATCTTGTGATTTAACACCGCTAGACTACATTCTGTGGGGCTATGTAAAGTCATTGGTCTATGCGGATAAGCCACAAAAGCTTGACCATTTGGAAGACAACATTCGTCGTGTTATTGCCGATATACGGCCACAAATGTTGGAAAAAGTCATCGAAAATTGGACGTCCAGATTGGACTACATCCGAGCCAGCCGTGGCGGTCATATGCCAGAAATCATATTTAAAATGTAATGCCACAAGATTATCTTTCGGATAAATAAAATTCATGTCAATCGAATAATCCATCGTTGTTTTATATCAATTTAAAGCTCTATACGTCTATAAAAACACCCTTTACATAATAACAGTACATTCAGTAATCCGAATCAGAGTCTGCAATCATTAATTCGGATTAGCGAGCTGGCACTGTATTTTAAAAATATTTCATACTTTTTACTTTACCAATCAATTGGCATACATAAATGAAAATCCTCAAAGCAAATAGTATCGTTTAAATATGCTCTATCACATCAGCAGGCATTGAAAAGTAATTTTCGATTTTAAAGTTTATTTAGACATAATAGACACGATTTAATTTGAAAAGTTAAGTCAATATTTTGTTGTTTATTGCAATAGCGGTTGCCAATGAAAACTGTCTTATTTACTAAATATTAAAATATGCGACTGTACGTGTATTTGACATTGAACTCCTAAACGGTTGGACCGGTTAAATTGAATTTTTGTGTGCGTCTTGGAAAGTTTAGCGTCACAAGCTGCCCGACAGTTGGCGCTGCAGTCGGTATCTGGCCTACTTATCTACTACCTGTTCTTACCCGGGCTTGCACGGTCCTTTACTCTTTTAGTAAGATTTCATAGAGTAAGAAGATCAACAAATTTCAAGTCAAAACAACGTTTGCCGGGTCAGTTAGTGTATTTATACATTCAGATCTCAAGGAAAATTTAATTTTTGTTATTTTCTGTTGTGTTTCTTATTATGTTTAAGTTTTCTAAAGCAAATGTTAAATAAAAATGTTGATTTCTGCTATTTGTTTCCTTTAAAGTATAATGCTCTTATCCAAAAAAAATTG
Organism: Thelaira solivaga; assembly: GCA_947397855.1. Classification (NCBI taxonomy): domain Eukaryota; kingdom Metazoa; phylum Arthropoda; class Insecta; order Diptera; family Tachinidae; genus Thelaira; species Thelaira solivaga. The sequence continues at coordinate 48,140,215 of OX377610.1, read as the reverse complement.
ACGTAGACTTTAAAGTAAAATTTATGAAAAAATTATATGAAAAACTTCGATAACGTTGACTTTAAAGTCTACATTATTTTTGGATAAGGGGGTAATTCTTTAGATTTTTAGAGCATATTTTCAGGTCTTTATAGCATTTTTAATGCGCAGAAAACACATTTTTTAGAGCATATGTTTGGTTTCCCTGTTTATGACAAGGGTTGTGAAATGGTTTACGTTAAAAAACTTGAAGGTAATTGAATGACAAGTCCGAAGTCAAAAGAAAATGTAGATCCTCACGAATCATTTGACTTACGTCTATTGGGACCAGTATTCCCCCACATAGGTCTCCGCACAGTGAGCCAAAGGATAGAAATTGTTCTGAAGTTTTCTTTAACTTTTCACATATTTGTGTGGAATTTTTAATTTGATTAAAATAATTGTCATATTGATTAAATATTTCATTTTAATTATTTAACCAAAGTGACCATGATTTTTGTCAGTTGTCATATTGATTAAATATTTACTTAATTCTATTAAACAATAAATCAATATTTATTTCTGTTTACACAGCTGTTGAGCAGTAGTTCTTGTTATACTATCTGATTAAATACAAATATAGGGTGTTTTTATTCTCTGTATGATAACTATTGACACCGATAACTATGGTTTGAAAGCTGAGAATATTAGACTGTGTTGACATTTCTATTCAGTGAGATTTGGCGTTTGATCGATTAATTCCAGAAGACCGTTTCCAAATTTTGAAAATTTACTTAAAAAAAAAATTTGTTCGTTCAGTTATTAATCGTCTTAGCACTAATTTTACTATTCTAGATTTGAACGAAATAATAATTGTTATTGTAGTTCTCATTCAGCTAAAAACACCCTACTAAATATTTTCGGGCAATCTCAATTAACTTGAAACAAAATAAAATTAAAAACAAAACTTTCTAAATACTTAAATAATAATTCATTATTTTTGAACCAATGAGAACGTTACATTAAACTAATGACAACAATTCTTTGATTCAAATGATTTATTTCATGAAATTAATGAATATTTCATTGAATTAATGAAATATTACATTAGTCTCATGAAAGGTTGTTATTGGTTAAAAAAATAATTAAATTTTTAATTTGATTAATAAACAAATGTCTTTCAGTGACAATTATTATAAAATATTTTTTCCTGCCGTTTTATGTCGCCGATATATTTTGTAGTTTGCCTGGTAGCCCCCTTCGTTAATAAAAATTTATTTTACACTTTTTTCTCTTGCACGCTATAAATTAATTTTTCTATGTTTGATTAAAAGGAAACCCAGCTACAAGAATTTGTAGAAGGACACCGCCAATGATGATGATTTTGTCATTACTTTTATTCTGTTCTTTTAGGTAACAGTGACTGATGACGACTACAGAGGGTGTGGTAGTGTTGATGAACATTTGTTGTTGTTGATTTTCTTTCATTTCATTTCATTTTACACATCCACTTGTAGCTTCAAGGAAGTCAGCTGCTATAATAATTTTTTATTTTTGTTTTTTTCGTCTTTATTATTTTGTCTATTTTTTAAGTTTTACGTATTTCGTTGAATTAATAAAATAAAAACTTTTGTTGCAAAGTGGTAAGCAGTTAGTTGTGAGTGTTACTCAGTGTCGTAGCTGAATAAAAGAATTATGTGTTAGGTGCTGTTGACCTTTTAATTAAATGAAATTTTAATGCTTGGCCCTATTACGTAGTATCCAAAATCATAAAAAAAGCTATATTGTGCCCTGAAAGAGAGTGTTGCTTGAAATTATTTCCAAAAATTATCTATTATGGCTCTATAATCTATAATATATAATTCTATTTGCAGCATCATTCATAAGAAAAATAAAATAAGATAAAACTTATGCATTCAACAAAGAACGGCTTAGTGAAACCTACATTTTTTCATATCTCAAAAAGTCTTACAACGACATATTCACGACTGTGTTCCAAATTTTTTACAAATAATTTCCTACATGAATTAAAACTCTTCTACGATCAACTGATAGTTGAAAAAAATAACGTTTATTTCCTCCACCCACCGTTATCAGGCTAGTTTTTCGTTTACATTTTGCTGTTCTCCTTGCAAAACAGCTATAACAAATATTTTCGTAAGTCAACAAAGATAACAAAATATAGAAATGGTAACTGACTAAATAAAACTACAACACGTTTTTGCACAAATTTTTATTATTCTATGTACTTCTTTCTAACACAAAAAACGAACACACATACACATAGAAAACACTGCATAAAAATGGAACAGTCGGGTGCATGCAAAAGAAAGGAGGTTGGATGAGCAAAGACTACACTAATAATAATAATAATGACTTTACTAAATAGAAAAAGGAATTGTAAAAAAATGGGCATGAGAAAGTAGCGTTCAGACGACGAAAACGATTGGCGATGAAATTTTTAGCAACAACAAAAACAAAATATTCATTTTTAAGTGATTTCATAAAATGCATACACCTACACACATACACACACACACACACACACACAATAACAACAACTAACGTGAACAAACTACGACAAGGACTTAATATTAAATTCGGAGAGTAACGAAAAACCCTAGTGAAAAGAAGAACAAAAACATACGAATTCACCAGCAGCATTCTCTATGCACGATTATTTAATTTTTTTTTCGTGCCCGAACTTAAAACGCAACCAACTATTACAACAACAATAGCAGAAACGAAAATATATGAAAACATAAAACCTAAATAGAGCAAAATACCGAAAACTCTAACGACTAATACTTCCACACAATTCAGTGCTCCCAAGCTCAAGTTTGATTTTTTTCTATTTCTACTAAAAGTGGTGATGGGTGTAGACGCACATGGTTGCGTGTGTGTTTGAGAAAATGCAACTGTGTTAGTGGTTGTGTGTTCCATTTTTTTTAAGTTCTCATTTTATTTTGTGTTTTTTCGTTTTCTTCTTTTTAACCAAAAAAAAGGAGCAGGATGTATTTGTGTGTGTGTGTGTGTGTATTTAGTATATGTGAATATATGTACGAAAGCAAAATTGTTCAAGTCAGGAATTTAAAATAGAATAGTGAAGTACTATTGAGGGTACTTTCTTTTATTTCATAATTGTAGTAGCGAAATGGGCTAATTGTGACACGAATCAAACTAAATGAATGTCCTTTGAATATTCCACATGCAAATAGCCCATTCCAAATCACCGTTTAGTGTACCATTTTGCTGTTTAATGCAGAGTTGTAAAAGAAACAGAACGAAACGTTTGCATTCGTTTCTTTTTATAGTTTTCAGAGAATAAACCAAAAGCAAATAAAGCGCAATGCAAACATTTTGCGCTGATTTCTTTTGTACTTGTTTTTGTTCATGTAAAAGAACAGTACGATTCATTTAAACGTAAGCAGCTAGAAAACAAATGAATGAAAATGAAAAATAACTACGCAGTAAATAATTTTTTGGAAAAAGCATTGTGGTGCATTGTGGTATGCTCTAGCAAACTAACTTATGTGCCTACATTAAAGGAAGAAGACGCAGCACAAAGCCAATAGTTTTATGGTCTTATTTTGTAAGTCATGGTGATAATTTTAAAATTTTATAAATGACTGCGTCTGTGCGTTTAACCAACGCTTAACACATATAACTTATTAAACCATTACGTGCTTATGATAACCATCCTATATCTCAGTACTGAAATAATCGTAAATATTATCGTTTGGTATCCCTGCCAATATTCTAATGCTTGGGCTTTTTTTAATTGTCTGAAATAAATAAGACAATGGTTATTTTTATATATATTTTGAAAAATTTGTTTCCTTTTTCTTTCAATACTGTTCATATATATTTTGAATTTCATGAATACAACGTTAGAAAAAAATCCAGGTGTTTGTTGACAAAATGTGAGACGTTGTGTTTTATAAAATAATATATTGAGGTATTCATACTAATAATGACGTAAGAAACAGCTGCAGCAACGCGAATAATCACTTTTTTTTTTAAATGCAAGGTGAATTGTGATATTGTTGCTTAAATCATTCTGTTTTTCGTTTTATACATTTAAAAAGCGATTAAGAATTTTGAAAGATTTATGACTTTACAGGATTATTACCTATGTAATAACTAGTTACTTGTACTCAAATCTTAAAATAAAAGAAATATTGTACGGTTAAATAAAAAAGTTATATGTCTCTTCTCAGTAGGCGCAAGGTATCACTTCTCTTAAGCCTCCTGTGTTCCTCGAACTGTAACAGGTCCCTGGCGAGGGCGTTTGGATGTGTCGCCAGTTTGTGAACGTACTTAGTACAATATTTTTCAATTTCCTCCAGAACCGTTGGAATTTCAAGATCTCTGTTGATATTCTCATTTCTTATATACCAGGGGGCGCAGACTATTGTTCGTAAAATACTCTTTGTAACTTTTGGATGTTAGATGCACACGCAGTTCCCCAAAGCTGAATGCCATATGTCCAGATTGGTTTAATAATGGCTTTATATAACAGAACTTTATTTTCCAAAGATAGAGATGAAAATGGACCTATCAGCCACATTAGTCGAGCTGTTTTTAGTTTCATAGCTGAGATTTTGGCCTCAATGTGTCGTGACCATGTTAGGCGTCTGTCAAGATGGATTCCTTGATATTTAGTTTGGGTTTCCACCGGAACAATGACGTTATTTATTTTTATTGGCGTACAATTAGCCTTTCTTAGTGTGAAAGTCACATGGGCACATTTTGATGGATTTACTTTGATTTTCCATTTATTTAGCCAACCTTCCAGCTCGTTTATATGAGCTTGTAAGTGCTCAGATGCAGTTCCTGGATCTTTGTTCACACTTAAAAATGCCGTGTCATCTGCAAACGTTGACGTGATAGTATGTCGATTTGTATTCATATCGGATGTATAGACGATGTATAATAGCGGGCCAAGTATACTTCCTTGGGGGACGTCTGCAGAAATCTTCTTAACTGGTGAAAATACATTTTTTGACCGTACCTTAAATGTTCTATCAGTCAAGTAACTTTTAATCAGCTTGTGGGTGTTTGCAGGAAGAAGTCGTGTTACTTTTGTGCTTCGGAGACATCAATGAACAATGCTGAACAAAACAGCTTTTTCTCAAAGGACGATCTGATAGCAGTAACAATTCTGTGAACCTGCTATGTAGTTCCATGGCCAGCCCGGAAGCCGAACTGATGTTCTGGAATAATATTTCGCTCTTAAATAAAAATATTTACTTCGGCGGAATACTGAAGGATACATACAAGTTGTGATTTTATTTACACCGAGAGAAACTACATACCAACGACACGTTTTATTGGACTAGAAATATTCATTGATTTTATAAAATAATTTCATTAATAAAGGGTGTTTTTTATACACGTATAGAACTTTAAGTTTTACATTCAACATATCTTTTCATTGGAATGATGAAAGATTTTCGCTTCAGTGTAGCTAGCAGCTTTCAGATGTTCTTGTAAAAATAGTAACTTGAATATCTAAACTTATGTTATATAAAATCATATGTTCCATATCATTATAAATTCTAGACAAAAACTCGGTAGCAATAGCTCTGTAATACTCGTTGTTGGGTAGAATGCTATTTCTAGTAGTCCTTCGCAAAAAAAAAATTCTAACGTAGCCACAATTCCAAAGTCCACTCTCTGTCTTTCTTTGTGAATAAATAGACATCTTAGTTTTTATTTTATTTTTATTTCAACATGTGGCTGATTTTTTCGCCGTTATTGCCATAGCCTTTCAAATGCGCTTAGTCAACACATATAATTTCTCTACAAAGGCTGAATATAATTTAAATGTATCATAGAAAACATTACCATCCGATAGTACATAGGAAATTTTCATAAAAAACACTTAATTTCTTTGGTACTCACAAAAGTTTGGTATATACAAAAACTGATCAATAACTCTTTATTAGTGGTACTTTTCACATTAAAATGGTTCCTATCAGCTACACAACATTCACATCCTCACTGAAAGTAGTGCAGTCAGTAGTGATGATGGTGGCAGATTGTGTTTTGGCTCTGCATAAGTAGAATTATATTTAGGATCCTTTTTGTTGTTTTCTTTCATTTGAGTGTGTGTGTTTTTTTTAGTGTAAACCTGAAGTTTTTTATGTGAAAATGTGTACGATTTTCAACTTTTTTTTTCATGCAGTTTGGGTCTTTAGGTTATAAATTTTTTTGAGAGAATTTTTTTTGCCTTCCTTCTTTACACATTACTTGGGTGTTTAAATGCGATATTGGCGGGGTGTCCTAAAGCATGCTCTGGCTCCAGTCTCTGATATTATTATGCAATATATAAGAAATAACGAGCAATAAGGAAAGCAAATGTTAAAGGACCCCGTTTTTTAGCACAAAAATACAACAAAAACACAAAAAGAAGTGCATGAAAAAATACAAAATTGGTTGCTTAAAATATTTACGTGCCAGTCATCGGTATGAGTATATAAAGCTACAAGTGGGTGGGTAGACACTACTCGTATTATACATGTCATGATGATGATGATGATGATAACGATGTTGTTTTGGAAGTACGAGTAAATAGGGTACGTGTTTTTTATTTATTTTTTTTTTTTTTTTGGTTGTTGCTTAAAAAATATATATAATACAAGGAATAAACGTTAGTAAGGATCTTTTAAATAGAAAATGGTTGGTAGTTAGTGGTGGTGGTGGTTATGGTGATGGTAAAAGTAGTTTAATGAAAAATTCTGTGTGGCAGGGCTATCATGAAGTAGAATTGTTGCCTGGCTGGCTGACTAACTTCCATGTGTTAGTATTTTTTAAATATAATAGTGTTTGTTTGTATTGAACCAAAGGATTTAGTTTAGTTTAGAGACGAATATAATAAAATTGTATAACGAAAAACTGACATTATGTATAAGTACATGAGTGTGTCTATGTCTTCAAATGAAATAGGAAAAAAATATATAGAATTTTTTGGTAGTGTGGGTGTGTTCAATGGCTTTTAATTTTTTATCTTTTTTTAGGTAAATCATAGAATGTATGCGTGTATGAGTAAGAAAAAATATTTGAAAAGAATTTTTCGTTTCATTTTGACCGAAATAAGACCCAACCCATTATAAGTATTCCCAAGCAATGAGAAAAACGAAAGACAATCTTGGAAAAAAATAAAGTAAAAAAAATAGTCCACATTTACAGAAGCTACAAGTGATCTTTGAATATTTATGACATGAAGTATTTTTATTTCAAATCATTTTATGAGTACGAGTATGTGCAGTTTATTTGCACAAATTCAATTAATCTTTATTTATCTATGAAAATTTCTGTTCAGACATTTCTTCAATTGCATTAAATCTTAATCTCATAATTCGATTAAGCTTTACATAGAAATTATAGATATTTTTCTTAAATAATTATTTTTTATTTTTATTTTTTAATAAAAATTACAACAAATAAAATTTAATTAAATATTTATGAAATTATTTCAATTCCGTTCAGTGAACACGGAATAGGACAACATTTTTACAAGTGTGTGTCTGTATAAAAATTAGTTTTATTTAAAACAAGTTAAATTCCTTTCATATTTTTCACTTTCCACATTCTTCAAAATATTCCAAAAATATATATTAAAAAAAGAATTGGCAAATAATTAAAACAAATGTATTTGAATACTTCTTTTTTTCGTTAATGTTACAATAAATAACTAACTTCATTTAAATAAATTAAAATTAGTGACACACGAAAAAATCCATTATGGAATTTTTATTTTTAATGGCAGTAAAATTTGTGTAAGGACTCGATTTTTAAATATAAAAGAAGTACAAGTACCAAGTAATTGAATACTTAAATTATTATGATATAAAAAAATACAATAGAATATAAAAACATTTTAAAGAAACAAAGATACATAGATACCAGATAGATGAATTTAGAAAATCAATTATTAATTTTTTATGGCATTAGGACTTGCTGAATAATCAATAAATCTATACAGTTAATTAAATCTGTTGCACATTATTCTGAGCGGATAGGCATTGGAATAATAGTTCTACAAAATGAAACCCAACCCAAGCCCTGTCCAAGATGTCCAATAAAAACGCGAAATAAATTTAATTTAAACTTTTTTTAAACCAAAAATATAGTAAAATTTTTGAGATCAAAATACAGGAATCAAATCAAATCGCTGCCTCCCTATTTCAACAGGATTTCTTTATTCATAGTTTTATGTAGAGATGCCAAACGGGACTAGTTTTCCAAGATTTTTAATTTAATCCCTAGTGGGATTTTCGGGATTTTCAAATAAAAAAAAATATTTGTCAAAAAACAAAACAATATTTATTTCCATTTTATGTAAAATTTATTTAAACTTAAGATCATTTTTATTAATTACTTTTTTTATTTTTATAAAATATAATTTTATTATTTTCATTTCGATACATCTTTGTTTAGCATCTTCAGGAAATATTTTTTTGAAATAATATAAATTTTCTTTTTCAATTGAAAGAAAAATTAAAACATACTATGCATATTATTAGTTAATATTATTCAAGCTTAAGATCTCAATGAAAAAACTGTTTTTGATTTATTTTCCAATATTTCGACTTTTTTATTAAAATTTTTTCAAATAAATTTTACATAAAATACAAATAAAAAGATCGAATAATATTATGAATGAATCGAGAGTACATTAATTAAAAAAATTAAAGAGGACTTGAATACAGGAGCATTTTGGAAAATAATGAAACAAGTAAAATATTTAATAGACTTTGGATAAACCAAAAAGGAAATAATTATTGTAAAGGGTGGTTAAATTTTAAGGGCCGATGTTGATTTTGAATAAAACACAAATTATTTAGGAAATTATTGTCATTTCTTCTTACTATGATAATATGGTATGGTTCAATTATGTTTGGAACAAAATATCGGTCAAACGGCCGTTGCGACCTCGGCGGCACACCTCCACCCGATGGTTCAAATTTTCGATCTCGCTGAGGCATAATTGAGGTTCTATGAAGTTAATGTGCCGAGTTATCTCACCTTCTAGCTCTTGAATTGTTGCTGGCTTATCGATGTACACCTTTTCTTTCAAATAACCCTAAAGAAAGAAGTCCAACGGTGTCAAATCACATGATCTTGGCTGCCAATTGACATCGCCACCACGTGAGAACACGTCCATTGAATTTGTCGCTCAAAAGAGCCATTGTTTCGTTAACTGTGTGGCAAGTGGCACCGTCTTGTTAAAACCACATATCGTTCACATCCATATCTTCCAATTCGGGCCATAAAAAGTTCGTTATCATCTCACGATAGCGAACACCATTCACAGTAACTGCTTGACCGGCCTCATTTTGGAAAAAATACGGCCCGATGATGCCGCCAGCCCATAAACCACACCAAACATTCACTCTTTGTGGGTACATTCGTTTTTCGACAATCACTTTTGGATTATCATTCGCTCAAATGCGGTAATTCTGCTTATTAACGAATCCACTGAGGTGTGTCACGAAGTGCACGATATGCATTTTGATTTGAACGCCCATTTTGATAACAAGTCTAACGCATTAGTTAGATAACTTTAACGCATTAGTCGATTGTGTATCTTTCCATGGTTTAATTTGAGTTAATCTGAAATTGAGAAATGTCAAATAAAATTCAGAAAAAAAACTTGATGTTTAGGTGTGGTTCACATTCAACATCGGCCCTTAAAATTTAACCACTCTTATAGTATGGATTTAGTAAATTATTCGATCTTATAAATTTGTTATTAGTAATAATTATTATGTTATTTTTTTTTTATTATAAAAATAAATTTCTCTGAAGAAGATCTCCAAAATAAAGTCGAAATATTGGAAAATTAAAACAAAAACAATTTTTTCATTGAGATCTTCAGCTTGAGTAATATTACTAATAATATTCATAGTATAATTAATTTTTCTTTCAATTGAAAATTTTTATTATTTTAAAAACATATTTCCTGAAGATGCTACAGATAGATGTAGCGAAATATTGAAATAAAAGTAATAAAATTATATTTTATAAAAATAAAAAAAAATAATTAGTAAATAAAAAATAAGAAGATAGATTAATTAAGATATTATGATTGAATATTTATTTCCATTTAATAAATTTATAATTAACAAAATAATAATTTTATAATAAGAAATTTATCTAGTTCATTTTACTAGATTTCCGATAAAAAATAAAATCCGGCTTGTTACCAGATTTTGTTAATAATACACAAAAAAAACGACACTACACAAGAAAATTTGACATTTTGATGAAATAAAAAACAAAATTAAAATAAAAAAAAATATTTTCAAATTTACGGAAATACATACACAAAAAAGGATAATTGTTAATTATTATATTAATTTAAATATAATGCACTCGTTAGCCAGTTTGTGTTTCTTACGAAAATTAAATTTTGATTTATGTCAAAAAAAGCTAATGTAAACTGTACTCGTATAGATTTTGAAAGAGATTTCATATAAATTCTAGTAAATTTCGGTTCAATGTAAATGTACTATAAGCGCACAAAAGCGGAAGAAAGAAAAATTTTAACATGACATGGAGAATATAAGGCAGCTCTACAATATTCATACGATGATCATAATTATTATGGCAATATATTCAACCGTAATGACCATATTAATATTCGCAATTAAGTAATGAATTATCACTAAGGATGAAAGGGCTAATAAAAAATTTGTCAACTTTTTATATGGAAGTGCACGTCAATCTCAGATGTGAAAGAATTAATAAGGCTGAAATTTCATATAGACTTAAAGACCATATAATCATAATTGATGATAGTGCTAGAAATAAGATATATCGACAATCCAATTGACATAATACTGTCTTTGAAGAAATTAATATTGAAAATTCAATCACTAAATATAGAAATACTTGCTACTGTAAATAAGAAAAAGAGAAGATGCACAGAAAGAATAAGAAGTAAAAGAGCAGAAAGAGAATAAGAATAGAATGCAGAATTAGAAAAAGATGAGGAAAAAGAATTGTGTGTAGATTGCTGATTCTAATAAAATTTTGTCAATAATAAGTAAATTTTGAAACAGTTTCATTACATACAGTAGGGCCATTAAAATACTTAAACCGATATAGGTATATATTGACAATACAATATGATTTAACTAAATATGAATAAAACTAATTTTAATTTTCTACTTTTAACACCAAGAAAAATTGAATTTAATTAAAAAGCTGCGTATTGTGATGAGGTTAAAAAATTCTCGTATTCCATTTCCTAATATACTTGAGTTAAATACTTAACATTAACAATACATAGCATCCCAAAAAAGGTGGTGACACAGATGGTGCTGATAGGGGGAAAGGGATTTCTCCGAAATTGATGGCTCCACCAAACCAGTGCCTGGGGTTAAAATCAATGGCCCATAATCATAGTCAAACAATAAAGTTGGTTCTTTTTAAAAACAACCTAAAAAATAAAAGCTGTTACTAAAAATTTTAGTACTATAGACAAAACAAAAGTAGGTTTTAAGTTGAATCAACTTTAACAGGGTATCACCAATATTTCAACTAGCATTTCTATACAATATGCAGCAAAATATAAAAAAGTGAAAAGTAATTTACATTTTTTAAAAAATCGTTATTTTTATATTTTCAATTTTTTTATGGTTTAAGTCCTCGAGAATTTCAAAATCTCTGTAGGCGTTTTACAATGCAAACATTTTTTAATATGCTTATAAAAAATTTTTTTTTATAATCTATTTGGAATTTTTACTTAATTTTATTTTTATTTATGACAGAATATTTTTTTTTTTTTGTTTTGTTTGTTTGATTTTCTGTTTCTAAATTATTTAAAAATAACTTCAGTATATTTTAAATTTGAAATCGACTTTTTTGCTAAAAATACATTTTAGCTTGTCTATAGTAGACCTAAAGTACATATTAAAGAAAAATATATTTAAGTACTCTTAATGTATACTTTTTTTCTGACTATGATTATTTACCAATTTTTCTGCATTTCAAATAATATCAAATTACCAGAAATTAAAATAACAAATAAAAAACATTATGTACCTTCAATAATAGGGAATTAATGGAAATATTATTGATAATAGGTACATATACTGAACTAAAAATCGCGAGTAATAACAAAAAACATAATAATAAAACAAATAGTTCAATGAAAAAGTCATATAGAAAAATCTATTAATTATAATATTTTTAGTTTGAAATTTAGAAGAATGAATAAATTTTCTTAAATAAATAAAATTTTAATAGGATTTTTTCAAGAGTTTACTGTACTCGGTCATGCGATGGGAGAACGTATTCATCACATTTCATATCTGTGTTTCTTCAACATAATTAGAACAATTATTTTGGATAAAACATTTAATTAGCAGCACTATGCGCCAAAGCTTAATAGATCGTATTTTAATAATGAGCCAACCTTACAAGTTGCGAGTATTGATTTCAATAAATAATAAAATTATTCTTTATTTCTTTATTTTAGTATAGAGAGGGTATGTACTCCAATTTTTAGAGAAATCTGTTTACAAATAGAATTTTAATAGTCAAAAAACAGATATTCACAACTTTACAAAGTGTTTCATGCTTTTGCTTAAATTGAGTATGGGCGTGATTGGTTCAAATGTATATGGTGACCTTCCTTGGAGTATAGAGATTATATATGGCAAATTTCAGTTCCAGCGAACAAACAAATAAACAAGCAACAGAAAATCAGTTTTATTTATATACTCGTATGCATGTAGATGAAAGGCAACATAATTTATAAAATAAGAACTTGACATATACGAGTAGTTGTTACCCGTATGATGTTTTCTAGTGTATTAACCTCACAATTTTTCTTTTGTAAGCTTGATTCTTCCCTAGACCATGGGCTTAAAAAATTTGACAATATAAAGAGTGTTAATTAGAATGTCTGACTGTAGTCAAGTTCTTTAAGAAAAAAAAATTTTTTTCAGGGTCGTATGACTGCAAAATTCGTTTTCTTCTTCTTCGAGTTTATTTTCTTTTTCTTTTTGCTTCTTTTATTTCTGTCTGTTAGTACTGAAATAATTATTGTAGAATCATAGATGACCCAAAAGTGGTATTTCAGAAGCTAAAAATTTTTTTTTTTAATTATCGAATTAGTAGTAGCGACATGTTAAATAAATTTCTCAAACAACAATTCAACTTTATACACATAAATTATATTTATTGAATTTTGGTAGCTTTTTTAGAAATTCGTAAAGGGCACACATGATTTAATTTCGTTACAATTGCAATTGCAAGAATTTTTACATTTTTATTTCAGTATTAATGAAACGATTCAATTTAATCTAATTTTTAGTTATCGTTGGTGTATGTTAGCTAAAATTTAGGTTACCATATGGTTAATATTGTATCTGTTGCATGCCACACCAACGTGTCTGTGAGTATGCACTGGTGAGAAATAGAATGCTTATTCCTTTTTTAGTTTTATTTTGTTCTTTAACATTTTACTATTGTGCATTTTGTGCTGCGTATGGTGAAAGAAGGAGCAAAAGTTTTTGTGTGAGGAATAGCAAATTGTTTCTGTTTTAGTGGGTGCAGAAGCAACAGGGATATAAGGGGAGGGGTTGGTTTTTGTGAAGTAAACTTACCAAAAAATATATATATCGATGTGTATATGTGTCTGTGTATGTATAAAATAAAAACTATTTTATATAGTTTTGTGCATGTGAGCATGTATACAAACATACACATACTCTGCTATTTTGTACATAAACGTAATAGCGTTTGTGAGTGTGTGTGTGTTTTTTTTTTATTTGCAGTTGAAAGTTTGAGTACCCAGAATAATACAACAACTTGTTGTACGGCATCAACGAAAACTGGTGAAAAACAAAATGGCGAAAAAAGAACTATAAAAAAACTATTTTTGTTGTTTTTTTATAGAAAATTTTTAACTGTTTTGTAAAAAAGTTTCGTGTGCTCGTAATAAGGATGGCAGGAAAAATAATATTTAATAGTTTTTGTTGTTGTTGCTGTTGTTTTCTGTGTAGTATTTTCATAGAGATATTTTATACTTTGGTTAGCGAATAGAAGAACATTAAGGCTGGGTAGGATGTGAATACATCGACACAAGAGTATGAAGTTGTATGTTTTAAAAAGATGAATTGTGGGGGTATGAGCTTGAAGTTGGCTTTTGGGTGATTCTCGCTTTTTTTTTTCTTGCTTTTTTTTTTTTTTTTGGTACTAAATTTTCTGTGCTGCTTTTGTGAGAAAATAAAGAGAAGTGCGGCTGGCGACGGGTTTGAGTTGTATATTTTGATATTTCGTTATTACATTTGACTAGAGCTGCATCATTGGCTGCTTAGTTTAGAACCCACATTAAGGCAGCTGCTAACTTTAGAGCTAAAAATAAAGTGGGTTTTTAGCTTAGTGGATGGAAGGGGTCAGTAGTGTTTAATGTAGTTAAACTATTTTTTGGCCGCTTAGTGGCAGCAAAGGACTTAAATTTTTTTTCACTTTCTTCTTTTTTTGACGAAAATTCTCCTGCTCTAAGTTACTTACTACAAAATACCCGTACAGGGTAGCAAATGTTTTTGTTTTTCTTTTAATGGCTGCTTGTTGCAGTTGCTGCTGCCTTTACGATTTTACTGCTTGGCTGTTATTGCTGTTGGCTGTTGTGCAACAAGTGAGTTTGGCAATAGCTGGTATAAGGACAACAACTATTATGGCTTTTTTTGTCGTGTTTCCTTTACGTTTTAACGCTAAAGTTGTTTTGTCTCGTTTATAACGTCACTTACACAAAGTTTAACAGCAGACACTTACGCGTCATTGGTGTTTTGTATAACAAAAGGCAGCAACACACAGAAAAACAATATTTTTTTCAAAACTTTTGGTGCAAATATTTGGGTTGGTAGATAAAAAAAAAACAACAAAGCAAAACAGCACACATTGTGTGTATGTATTTACATAGATTTTAGTAGTTAAATATTTTGTTGTTGTTGTTGTTGTTTTTTGCATAGTTGCGGCTGCACACAGCATCAGAGACTTTGTCAACAATAATTGTTTGTTAGTCTTAAAAGCAACAGGCTTGTGGCAAGCACGCTCGTCTTCAAGAAAATCTACCAAAAAGAGAAAGAAAGAAAGAAAAACTTTAAAATAAAAAACTTCCGGTTAAAGAAAAGTGCAAGACACACGCATACGCACACATGCACATACACTATTAAATAGTGTGTTTGTTGCATACCTTAAGTCTATGAAAGTGTACTTTATAGAAAATAGTGTTGACATTTTAATGTTATTAGCATCAATTGTGGCAACAATTGCCAGACTAACAACTGTTGCTCTTTTGCCTGTAAGCAAAAACTAACATCCACATTTAAATCAACAAGTATTTAAGCAAATAAACTAGCATAATACGGCATGTGTTTGTGTATACAAAATATAGAAAGCATAAAAAAATGTCTGCAAAGTGTCCCTATGTGTGAGTACTAGTGTATGAGCTTGTGCATCAATAAGTGTTGACAACAGTTTTATAGCCTAACTTTAGAAAATAACAATTAAGCTACTTGTAAAAATTAAGAAAAAATAACAATTAAGTTTTATTCTTTAAAGGCTTAAGCAAACAAGGTCACATCACATGGCAATTTAAGCTGAGCTATCAGTTAACTACTAACTTCCGTTTCCTCTACAGCTAAAAAAATAAATATATCCATGAGACTTATTAATTGTAAAAAGATTAAAATTCATTCAAGTTATTTATTAAATTATAATTATACTTACAATAAACTATGCATCAGATCTATCTATCCAAGTAAATAATAATAATAAAGACATTTAATAAACTTATTTTATGTATAATAAATAAGAGAAAATAACTAAACATTATCTTTAAATTGACACACACACACGCGAAGTATACTCGTTCGTACTATGAAGTATTAGAAATCATTAAAATAATTCCTTATCGAAACATATGTTTTAATCAATTTAAATATTAGAAAAAAATAATCAGTAAATTAACGGTAACTTATTAAAAAACAATTAATTTGAATTCAATGCAAATAAAATACATTAAATAGTTCAGTCGCCAGTACAAAATGGTAAGTAAAAAATTATTTTATTTTTAACTAACTGTTTTGCCCGATCTCTCTCGGTCGTTATACCTATGAGTCTGAATATGTATAAAAATTCAAAGCAATTTGTTTAAAATCTGATTTTTAATTAGTTTTTTTTTCCCAGTCTCGCGTTGATAGTACAAATTGTCGCCCTTCCACAGATCCGAGTAAAAGTAATGATTTTATGTACCAAATTTAAAAAAGGCAGTTGGAAAATCATTGAGTAATGGACGTAGATAATAAAGCTTTGGTGAAAGAATTTTTAAATTCGGTTCAGTAGTTTTAGAGTTTATAATAGTAGTATAGATTTCAATTTCTCAGAAATTTATTTTCAAAACCAAATTTTTGTTCTTAATTTTCAAAATTACACAAGTTCACAGATTGTAGTAAATTTTTGGACCAAAGACTTGAAAACTATTTCCAAAGTATTTGGGAGCACTATGTTTCTCTTTTATGTCCTTCACTGTAAGTATATATAAGTTTGTGTTTCCGGTTGTAATTTCTACACCGTAAAAATTATCCTTATAAATAGCGAAGTCGAATAAACGACATCAGTCTGTCTATGGAGTCATTGAAATCAACTTTCTGAAGTCCCTCAACGCACAGAAAAATTAAGCATACCAATCTGTCGGTTGTTTGTGTCTTTCAGTTGCTATTAAAATTAAGCTAGATCGGTTCATAAATCGCAGAGGTATGAGTCAGGAAAAGAGGATTTCTCTATTTATGACCATTTTCTGAATGGGCTTTTTTTCGTAAAACTGCAAACATGTGTATGTATGTGCGCCTTTTAAATGACCTCGAAATAATAGAATTACGAATACAGAAATCATGTTGAAAGAGGATTTTTGACTTTTGACGTTAATTTTAAATCCTTTATTAATATTTAATATTTAATTAAATATTTTTATTTTAAAAATTGTTAGCAAAATTAAATAAAATTATATTTTTTTCCATTCGTATTGAATATCTTTCTTAATTTAAAAATTGAGTGTCTACAGAAATTTTCTTGCTTTTAAGAATAAGGTTCTCAGAGAGTTAGTTTTAGTTTCCTGAACTGAAGTTAATTATTTATTTTAGGTTTAATAAAAAAAAATTTTAATCAATATTTTTTATTTATTTTTTATTATTTTATTAGATTTTTTTTGTTGAAAAGTCCAGTCTATTAATTTTTATAACAAAATAACCGTTTTAATTATATATTTTTTTTTGTTTTTTGATATTTAAGAAACCTCATTGTTTTTAATACAGTGAAGGGTATATAGGACTCGGCACATCTGAATTTAACTTGTTTCAAATTAACTCTGGCGACCGAGATGGGAGTTGACGCGATTTTTTTTATTAAAAAAAAATTAAGAGAAAGAGACAAAAATCCACAGAAAACGTTACTTGCGATTTTATTCACAATTAAAACAATTTGATTAGTAAGCGAATTAAAATTAAGTCAACACTCGAAATTGCTTTGGGAACAATTTTCAGTTGCTCCGATCCAAAACCGTGTATACTTGCGAAATTAAAATCGCTGTAGATTTAAACAAAATTAAAAATATTTTGCTTTTAAATCAGACATTTGATATATACTAAAAACCTTTTATTGGAGAATAAAAGCAGATTTTTCATTGTAAAAATTTTAACGACAAATTCTTCTTCTTATTTTCAGCATACAAAATTTTTTGGTTTCTTGAATAGCAATATCCGCTGGACAGAATTTAGATAAAGTTATAGTAGTTTCAGCAGCTGAACGGTATTCACATCTACTATTATTTAATTACCCGTGTGGGAAACAAGTATTAGTATTAAGCTACCATCAACGGATCAGGAATTGAATATATCGATTCATTAAAATGAACGGATGTTTCCTTTTATTCCCATAAATCAATAAATTTATGAGACGAACTTTGCACAATTTTCATAACAAAATAAAAGCATTAAAATTAAGTCCAAAAAGAGTATTTTACTTATCCTGGATAAAGTACTTTAATTCTCTTGTCTTTCTGCTGTTGCTAAGAATGTTAACAACTAGCAGATTTGAATGAATTTTAAAAGCTTCTTTAAATATTTTCCAGTAAAATTTTTCTTAACTTTAATTTAAACAATCTGAACTTTACGAATGCTCGAAATTTTTGTTTTAGATAAATGAACTTGAATAAGAACCGAAAAAGTAAAATAGTTAGAATAAATGCAGCACAACTTTTTTCTGTCAACTAACTGCAAAAATTTTCAGTATTTTAGGTTCTTTAGACTAATTTTTTTCTTGAGAATTTTTTAGCCAAATATGAGATAATTGAAGACGCTGCT
The DNA here is from genome assembly GCA_947397855.1 of Thelaira solivaga. Taxonomy (NCBI): domain Eukaryota; kingdom Metazoa; phylum Arthropoda; class Insecta; order Diptera; family Tachinidae; genus Thelaira; species Thelaira solivaga. Next base: position 48,121,874 of record OX377610.1, on the reverse strand, counting down.
TCATCGTATCCGAATTTGTAGCAAAATGTATAAAAACTTATAAATTATACCGCCTATAATTTGTTCTCATTTAATATGAAATTTTCTTACCGATTTCGTTATTTATTCTTAAATTCGCATATCTTTAAATTGTCATACGCAGTTAAAAAAAATCGTTACATTATGAGTATCAGAAATTTTATCATATATGTAGATCAAATATGCAGCTTCTGCAACACAAGGAACTGGACCAACTCATGTAAAAATCTTACACAAAAAATACTCAAAAATTTTTGCTATGGAAACAGTGCAAAGTCATGTACATATTTTTCGCAAGAATTTAAGACTGTAAGGAATAACTCGGTCATCTAGACAAATTGCAAGAATTTTATAAAATTTTCTAAGGATTTGTGAATTGAAAATTTTTAACTCTTAAGGTTTTGCACAACGTCTAGCTTGTTATTTTCGAATTTAATTAAGAATGTGTTAAGGATATGATTTAAACAAACCTATGCAAAAGACACTTCTCTTCAAATCAGTAATATTCAAGTGTATCGTCTAGGAGATAACGGTGTATCTAGGAAACTAGAGCCAATTTGAACAAACCAAATGCAGATTTAAAATCAAAGCTCCAAAATTCTTTGCATACAGTTTTCAGTTGCTCTGATTCAACAATGAACTTAAATTTGTTTGTTTTTAAAGGTAAAGTTTTGTTTGTTAAAGGCGTTTTTTATAGACGTGTAGAACTTTAAGTTGGCATTACTGTCAAGATGGCTACCGATTTAGCAGCTGTCAAGTGATTTATTCTCAGTTTGGTTTGGCAATTCATCATGAATAGACTCACGCCTGAACAACGCTTGCAAATAGTGCAATTTTATTTCGAAAACGAGATTGCCGTTGTTCCCGATTTTCATAAGCGATTTTTGTTTAGCGATGAAGCGCACTTCTGGTTGAATGGCTACGTCAACAAACAAAACTGCGGCATTTGGAGTGAAGCTAATCCTCAAGTGTATGTCGAAACACCGTTACATCCAGAAAAACTGACTGTTTGGTGCGCTTTATGGGCTGGTGGAATCATTGGTCCGTACTTCTTCAAAAACGATGATGGCCAGAACGTTACAGTCAATGGTGATCGGTATAGAGCCATGATTACTAACTTTTTCATTCCTGAATTGAACAACCATGATGTCCAGGAGCTGTGGTTCCAAGAAGACGGCGCAACATGTCACACAGCTCGTGCCACAATCGATTTATTGAAAGACACGTTTGGTGACCGCCTAATTTCACTTTTTGGACCTGTGAATTGGCCTCCAAGATCTTGTGATTTAACACCGCTAGACTACTTTCTGTGGGGCTATGTAAAGTCATTGGTCTATGCGGATAAGCCACAAACGCTTGACCATTTGGAAGACAACATTCGCCATGTTATTGCCGATATACGGCCACAAATGTTGGAAAAAGTCATCGAAAGTTGGATGTCCAGATTGGACCAGACGTGGCGGTCATATGCCAGAAATCATATTTAAAATGTAATGCCACAAGATTATCTTTCGGATAAATAAAATTCATGGCAATCGAATAATCCATCGTTGTTTTATTGCAATTTAAAGTTCTATACGTCTATAAAAAACATCCTTTACATTGATAACCTGATGTTATTGAGGGAATTAAAAATTTCTTCGCTAACATATCCATGTCACTATATCTCTATACGAGGTTTTTGATCTACTTGTAAAAAAATATGTTTCTTATCACCATCGCAATATTCCTTGGCTATTAAATTTAAATAACGATCTAAATATTAAGCGGATTAGTAAAAATGTAAGTCCTGTTGCTTCATATTGGCTTGTCGTGAATTTGACAATGACAACGACGCTTGCAATAAGGTTGATTAAATTTTATTTTGGTAGCTATTACAGTCGTCAACATATGTGCTTGTGTCTCATAATTGAATTAATAAATAAATAATAATTCGCTTCTGAAAGTAATAGCAAAACAACCTGAATACAAAAGATAAATGGTGAGAACACAGTTCAGACCAACAGCAAAAACATCATTACTGAGATTTAAAGTTATAAACAAATTTTTAGTCATTAAATTAAATTCAAAGGAAGAAACTAAGGGAAGAAGTCTTTTCTTTCAGAAATACTGATAGTAGGATTTTTTTTTTTTAATTAAAGTGAAAGAAGACTAAAACTTCTTGTTGATTGTTTGTATTTATTCACATCCACGTAAGTGAAGATATTTTGTACGTTTGCATGACTGAAAGTCTGCCGTATATGTCCACATACATACCTGCGCGTGAATTTGTTTTTTGTTGTTATTTTTACCATTTGTTTTGCTGCATATAGATACACACACTCATATAAATGTACGTACGTGAGTGTATTTATGGACATGCATGTTTAGCTTCAACTCTTGACACTTGTTGATTGCATATTCGATTCTTTTTCTTGTTTGCGCTTTATGTATGTGTGTGTGGATGTGTATCTAGAATATTTTTTGATGTACTGGTTACACACACACACATAAGACAGAATAAATAAATATTCTGTTTGTATGCTAGTTCCTTTACGGAAATGTTTTTGTAAATAACGAAGCAACAAGTGTATTCTTAAATATTTTGTCTACCCTCTCTCTTCTCTCTTTTTTCTCTTGGATGTTGTTCTACATTCTTGTTTTTTATATCCTTTTTCTTAAAATTTTACTTTCTCCTGAAATTTTCTATTTATCCTCCTAATGCTTTGTAAAAAATTTCTTCTTCAACTTGTTGCTTTTAAGGAGGCTGTTGTATTTATACATATTTTTTTTTATTGTCAAAACTTGAAAACATATTTTAAAAAGTTTTCTTTGTAGTTAGTTCGTTCAACAAACGTCATCTCACTGGTATACAAAACTCCGTCTGCGTTCATTTTATTTTATGAAAAGTTAAATTTTGTTAAGGTTAACTTAAATCTACAAACATGTTGACAACTCGTTCATCCATTTAAATATTTTCACGTTTGCACAAGAACCTTAAATAAACAAATTTTACATTCAGTGGAAAACTTAAGTGAATTATCTATCACGTTACCGAGAAGAGATTTTTAGAAATTCGAATATTAAAGGGGGTACAAATGAGTAAAAGCGGGTAAAATCTGACTTGTTATAAATCAGAAATTAAAACAGATAGAGCCAAAATTCAAGCTACAAAATACTCTTCCAAAAAATAAGCAGATAGCTGTTTGGTACTAAAACAGGCAATAATACTAATGTTGGTATGTCTTTCATAGTAACAATCACAGCAACAAAAACTAATAGTATTTTTCTCTTCTTAAAAAAGTTTGCAATGTATCTCGCCAGTTTTTAGTAGTATTTTGTATATTATGTTCAAGTTAAGAACTGAACGAAATAATAAACCGAAAGAATGACAATAAGGTACTTTATATTGTTTTTAATGATAATTATATTTTTTATTAATTTTAATGGTACAAAGAGTACCATTAATGTTAACGTACTTATTAAAGCTATAAGACTGGACTCAAACGCACTGTAGAAAAGTAAAAAATCATTTTTTATTTCAATTTATACTTTTTGATTTTTTAATATGTATTAATGGACTTAGAACTATGAGAGAGAGAGGTCTTCAACAAAATAAGACATTATAAAATTAACAATATCTAAGAATAGTTAACGAAGTAGCATATTCAAAGCTAACGAAATATAAAACTCACTTGCTTTTAGTCATTTGAACAGAAAAATTTAATTAGAACACATTTTAAATATTTAACAATGCATAAATTTATATTCTTTCTAATTAGTGGTAACGGTGAAACTTACCTTCGTCCATTGTTTAAATCAAATTCAAAATTTATATTTTTTATTGAATCAACTGCCGCTCATAATAACTATTTTAAATTATAATAATTTTATTAAATTATTCGATCTTATAAATTTATTATTATTTTATATTAATCAAGCTTAAGATCTTAAAAAATTGTTTTTATTTAAATTTTCCAATATTTCGACTTTCTTTTGAAGGTCTTCAGGGAAATTTATTTTTATAATAAAATAAAATTTTATATGTCAAAATTATTAAATTTCAAAAATTTAAACTATATAAATATTTGTTTCCTGTTTTTTTTTCATATTTTGATAATAGAACTATATTAAATTCAGCAAATAATTATAAGCGCAGATATATGTTAGAAATGTTAAATGTTATAAATGTTCCCTTACAAAAAAGAATTAATTTTAAAGCAGATACAGATAAAGTTGCTCATAGTTATAGATATTTAATTTATAAAAATAAAAATAAATAAATTTATGGTATTATTAATGTTTTTCATATATTAATTTTATTTTAATTTTAATTCTAATTGTTATGATTATTAATATTAATTATTGTATTTAATTAATTGTTTCGTAGTGTATTAAAATAGGATCAGGAACAAATATTTATATAGTTTTAATTTTTCAAATTTAATAATTTTGACATATAAAATTTTATTTTGTTATAAAAATAAATTTCCCTGAAGAAGACCTTCAAAAGAAAGTCGAAATATCGGAAAATTTAAATAAAAACAATTTTTTAAGAGCTTAAGCTTGATTATAATTAAATAATAATAACTTTATATTATAGTTTAATATTAGGTCAGAAGTGATTTTTCTTAAATAAGAATTCTATGGTAAGCAATAATCTATCACTTTACGAATGTCTCATTTAATTTATTAACATAAACACTCAGTCGCTGCCTAAATTCTAAGCCAATTTAGGATACTGATAATTCAGTTACGGCAATTTAATTTTTAATTGTGATAATAGAAAATCGATGTTACAGATGGAAACGTTTTTAAGAGAACTAAATTTTGAACTCTTTTATAGAATCAATCAATTTATCAATATTTTTTTAATAGACTAGGTACATAAATGTTACCCTGACTTCCAAGTCATCGTGATGTACACATACGTAGACTATCAGTCAGGTTCTAGTTTCCACTTTGAATTAAAAGTGGTTTGATTTCACTTCAATTTGAATGTTTGATGTTCTGAGTTCTACATTTTGCTTTTCATTTACTTTTTATTCTCGAACATCAATTCGTAGTGAATTTCTATATTTTACAAATGAAGTTAAGTCACACAGAAGTGTTTTGAAAATATATACTTTTAAATTTCATAGCGAAACTAAAAATTTTTAGAGAAATATGCAAGTATATATTATTACAATTATCGGGGTTTTCAACAGGGACGCTACAAAAGTAGAGCGACAGGGACAGCAAACGACGCCATATTTTTTGCCGCTCTTTTGACATTTCACTTCAGTAAGGTTTGCCAATTTATGGTCGTCTTAATCGTCCTAACAGATCAACAATTGAGCGTCTAGTGAAAAAATTTGAATCCACAGGAACAGTACAAAATGTTCGCATGCCAGTGAGACAAAGAAGTGCCCGTAGTGTCGAGAATATTGCTGCCGCTGAGGCTTCAGTTGAAGAAAGCCCAAATGTGTCTCTCACACGTCGTTCTCAAGCGTTGGGCATCTCTGTGACGTCGTTGTGGCGAATTTTGCGAAAAGATCTTGGCCTACATCCTTACAAGATAAAATTGACGCAAGAACTGAAGCTGCTTGACCACCAGAAGCGTCGTTTGTTCGTGAATTGGGCTGAGCAACAACTTGAAAATGATTCGGATTTTCATCGAAAAATCATCTTCAGCGATGAGGCTCATTTCTGGCTGAATGGCTTCATCAATAAACCAAATATGCGTTGTTGGTCAGACAGCAATCCACACGTACTCCATGAGTCATCATTGCATCCCAAAAAAATTACGGTTTGGTGTGGTTTAGGTGCCGGCGGCGTCATTGGGCTGTACTTCTTCCGTGATGATCAAGACCGGCATGTTACTGTGAATGGGAATCGCTACCGTTCAATGATAACCGAATATTTCTGGCCCCAATTGGATAATATGGACTTGGAGGACATGTGGTTCCAACAGGACGGCGCCACAAGCCACACAGCGAATGTCACAATCAATTTATTGGAAACCAAGTTTGGAGAACGTATTATCTCACGAAATGGTCCAGTCGATTGGCCTCGGTCGTGCGATTTGACGCCGTTAGATTATTTTCTGTGGGACTACGTCAAGTCTATGGTCTATGCCAACAAGCCAGCGACGATTGATGAACTTCGTACGAATATCGAACGTGAAATTGCAGCAGTATCGGCCGATTTATGCTTGAAAACCGTCGAAAATTGGGTTCAGAGTCTGGACTTCTGCAAGCATGCCCGTGGTGGCCATGCAAAAGAAATCGAGTTTCATACATAATGACACCGAACGTACTTTCACAGGAATAAAGAATCCAAAACCGTTTTTGTTTTATTTAAAAAAAACTTTTGTAGCGCTCTTATTGAAAAACGCTTTAGCATAATAAAAGATAAATATATTTTTATTTAAAATGGAAATTGTTAATGTTTATAAAGCAAAAAATAAGAACACAACGCAGGAATTGCATAAAAGGACCTAGCAAAGATGTGCCTGAAACCAATTACTACACCTAACGAAGCCATGTACCATGTCGACCCTTATAGTTGACAATGCAGTGAGACCCATTCGGTAGATCTCTTTCTTATGCTCGCCACCGTAGTTACGTTGAAGTGCCACCATTAGGTCATTATAGTTTTTCCTGCAGCTGGCTGGCACACTTTCTAAGATATCTGCTGCCGTTCCCTTCAATGCCAAAATAAGCTCAATAGCTTTTTCTTCGTTGTTCCACATATTTTTGTCTGCCACTCTTTCAAACTGAAACTGTTTTCAGGTCACATAATTTTTCGCAAAAATCTCTATCAAGGTCTTGTAGTTTTTCACAAACATCTTTTTCCAAGTTAGACACTCTTGTCTCAATGCCGTCTACTCGTTTATTTATTACTTCTGATATTTGTTGAAGGTTATCACTCTTCTTGAACTTTCTCTAGAAGCTTCTCGCTGTTTTCACTCACTTTCTGCAGCCTCGTTATTGACTCTTCTTTGACTTTTTCTAAAAGCTTTTCGTTATTTTCTAGAAGTTTCTCGTTATTTTTTTAAACTCTTCTTTTACTTTTTCTAGAAGTTTCTCGTTGTTTGTTCTAAACTCTTCTTTTATTACTTTCTGCAGATTTTCCATCATAGCTGAGAACATTGATTTGAAATTTGCATTGCTTGCCATTGGGGAGGACTTGCATGTACTTATTTCCAGGTCTTCCTTTTCTTCGAAATTATGAGTATTGATATCCATCCCACGCCGCTCGAATTCTTCCAATAGTCGCTTCTGGAGCTCTACTTTATTTCCTGCTGTTGGAAGATCCAGCTTGCTCAACTCTTCCTTCAACTGATCTACTTTTAACTCAATAAGTTTTCTTTTCTTAACACTTGGTGTAGAAACACACTTTATTTATAACCGTTACAACGACACTTTATTATTTTTGACACACCTTGTTTACAGTCTAATGTCTCAACCAGAACTGAACTGTTTTAACAATCTCAGCACTGCCTTATATACTGTTTACTTTAGACACTGTAACAGACATTTCAACACACAGCTCACACACAAGCATTACACTATAAAATTCTAAGAATTAACATAAACACTGAATTGCCACATGTACACATACAGAAATACAATTTCTTGTGAATAATAAAACACAGTCATACAATATAGTGCTTTTCGTAAAAATATTATTTATGTAGCAGCAATTAGTCTATTCTTTACCTCACATCAAGAATAAAAACGTAAAACTTACAAAAAGACTTGTTAATGGTTAAGCTTCGAGCATAAGCCCCCTATACCACTTAAACATATTCTTAGAAATAGATTTTACTAGAAAGACAAAAAGAGAATAATGTATGTAAATATAAAGGGTGTCCCAACAAGAACGCATAACGATTTAAATTTTAAATAAATGACTGATGCAACAATTGAATTGTTTCTCTGGCTGTATGACATGTGGCGCCGTCTTGTTGAAACCACAAGCCCTCCACATTCATTTCTTCAATTCTAGGCAAGAAAAAACTGGTTATCATTTCACGATACCGAACACCATTGACTGTTTGCGCTTGACCTGCCTCATTTTCATAAAAAAAAAGTCCAATGATTCCTCCAGCCCAAAAACCACATAACAGTGACACGTTGAGGATGCATTTGCTTGTCGTGAATTACTCGAGGATTGTTCTCACCCCAAATGCGACAATTCTGCCTATTAACGAAGCCATCAAGGTGGAAATGGGCCTCGTCACTGAAGATGATTTTATCGGCAAAATCAGCATTTTCATGTTGTCTCTCCAATACCCAATTAACAAGCTCCCTTCGCTGTCCATGGTCATTTTTTACTAACCTTGTACCTTCTACTAGCAAACAATAACAATTGTTCACATGTCAAACAATGACACTTCGAATGGCGCCAAATTTAAATCTTGCGTTCTTGTTCGGACACCCTTTATAACTTCAAAGAGCAACGTTGCTCTCAAAACTTTACTCATTAAATTATAGTTTAATTACGTTTATGATGGACAGTGTATCTAATCAAAATTAAAATCTCTTAGCAGTATCTAATGCTACTTTACTTTTTTTCAAAGATTGCAAAATCTTGTATAAAGCAAATACATAAATACTTGAATTTAACACAGGGGATAAAATGGCCACGAAATGTTTTATGAAAATTCCACACCCAAATCTACACAGCCCTGTACCAAAGCAATTGAAAACTGATTCCAAAGAAGTTAAGAAGGCTTATTTTAAATATAAGCAAGTTTTTTAAATTGGCTCCAATTTTCAGAGTATACGATTTACTTAAAAATGGTTTTTTATATTTTTTACATTAAAGTTTTCTTAAAGTCGTACCAACATCGATTTTAGATTACCAACAATGTTTTTTATTTTGGCAGAATTTTAAAATTTTTGATTTTCAAAAAATTATTTAAAATAAAGCAACCATAAAAATCAGCTGTTTTCTTTAAGCATATAGTCTTATGATTTTCATCGATTTCATTGAAATCGATGCACAACTTTTGGTTTTATTGCCACGCGAAGTTGTCATATTTGATATTTGATTGTTACAGTGTTGGATTTTTTTACAAATCGAGAAACGGTGGAGTTTTTTTGCTTAACACTATCTTATAGTTTTCATTAACGGGTTACAACATTTTTATAAAATTTTAAATATTTATAATACAGACATAATCGCATTCTTTTTTGATTGTGTATGACTAATCTTTATGATTCAAAATTGTAAATTTTAATAAATTCTGCCAATTTGGAATACAACAGTTGCAGAGCGAATTGTTTAATTCGGCCTCCTTGTAGATTCGTTTTTGTTGCCTTGTTTCGTAAAATCGTATTTTTTGAATTATGACATACAGACATGTTTTGAAAATCACACTTTCTCAAAGTGATTTCAAATCACGTAAAAATTGGTACGTGATTTAAACCGGTTAGCTAACTGCCTTACGATATCAAATCACTTAACTTTTTTTTAAATATTTTGCTTTGAATTTTTTAGCAAAATGATTACATACACTGAATTTGATTTATATTTTATTAGTTTTTGTTAAAAATTTAATTATTTTATGCAAAAGACCGTAAAATTTAAAAAAAAACACTTTATTTTTTGTTCACAATTTTTTTTGTTTATACTTTTCGTGATTTACTCTTCCTTTTTAGTACTCAGCTGGCACTATTTATCCAAAAAGTTATTTAAGATTGCCAGATCAGCAACGTTTTAAAGTCGTGTATTGTATGACTAAATTATTTTAAAAAAAATAAAAAAAATTGTCAAATTTGTTAACAAATAAATAAAAATATTCAATTCTTAGCACGCTTGAATACTTAAATTTAGTGTAGGAAGTTTAAAAAATGATTGAAAACGACACTAAACGGCTGTGGCAGCACTGTATTTTTATTCTTCGAATATAAAACTCGCGGCACAGGGGGTTTTGTGCTTCATAAAATTATATTTTGGAAAAAAATTAATAAAAATAAAAGTATTAATAAATAAATTTCGGAGTAAAAAGCATTTAAAAGTTATATTTCTCAGGGGTCTTTAAAAAAATAACGCACAGACAAAAATTTTCCTGAAATGTATGGATCGGCACCTAGATATGGCCAAATGATTTGTCAAAGGTGCAAAATAATTAATTGGGACCACCCACCAAAGAAGTCCGTAGACAAAAATTTTTTTTAATACAAATGGCTAGTAAAGTTATGTAAAGCTGGTGGCCAACGGTTCAATATATATGTAATATCTTTCACTAACGAACAAATTGCAGTCATATGCGGCTTGTATGTTTCAGTCGATGGAATTGAAAGTGCAAAAAGTTATGGGGTGACAAAGAAAGTATTACCCGCCGCATCACCCGTCTCGGAAGCTACAAACATACACAAACCAACTCACAACATTAATTTGCAACATCAGCCGCTTCGGAATGCACAACTATATACAATATAAAACGTTGGAGTACCATTGCAGGTAGCCAAAAGCGGAAAAGAAATAATGATGATATTCAGGATGTTCTAGAAATGGAAGCAAAACATTTCAAGAAAATATCGTGCATTTAAAAAAAATTAAATCTGAAATAAAAGACGTGTCTAGAAATATTTGAGAGTTAAGACTATTAAAAGAAACCATTAGGCACAACCACGCCATATTCATTTAAAAGGTAACTGTGGAGAATACAAAACAACCTATTTAAATGTGCCTCATCACTGAAAATGATTTTCTTCGAAAATTGATTTTCTTTTTCATAATAAGCCTCGTTGCTCGATTGTGTATCTTTCCATGGTTCTAATTCAGTTAGTCTGAAATTGAGAAATGTCAAATGAAATGCAGAACAAAACTTGACGTTTAAGTGTGGTTCACGTTCAACATCGGCCCTTAAAATGTAACCACCCTTCACATAAATATTCTTTGAATAGTTTTTGCATATGGAATGAATTGCACAACACAAAATAACAATAGTAAAAGTTTTAGAAACGACATAAGATAAATAGAACAATTTGGAGACACCTGCACTGACATATTAACCAGTACCATAAAAAGGGCTTTTGTAAGATGTCATAAAATATGGTTTTAACGGGTACCCTAAATTTCCCGGCCCGCCAAAAAAATATTTCTCTTACATAAAATGTTAAAAAAAATAAAAGCTATGAACCCAAAAATGTCAAATTGAAAGCCAACGATGAATGTTTAAAAAGATGAATTGATATGTTAATCATTTGTAAAATTCTCATGAAGCACGATAGAGGACTAAATGCTCGTTTGAATTATCATGACAAAACCTTGCTCAAACGATATACTAAGTATCCACATCTACATTCTTGGTTTTACGAAACATTTTAAAAATACATTTTCCGAGCACTGCTCTTTAAGTTGATGGAGCCGTATTAAGAATTTTTTAAATATAGACGACCTCTTCTTTAAAATAATATGTGGTTCGTTTGCAAATATGTAAAATCTCTTAGAGAAATCAACATATTTATTTACATTTGTACGAGTATATATGTATAACATACAGCTATTACATATTGTAAACACATGGAAGATATATTTTATTACCTAGCTATCAGGGATTACCAGTATTTAACCCAAAAATAACACCAGATTCTTGTTTCATTTACATATGTTCTGACTAAATAAATTTTTAAAGAGAAAAATAAACTGCAAAAATAAAAAAACATAGCCATTTCGCTGATTTTTTCTTGTAAAGTGCCATAAATGGTGATTTTTTTAAATGTTTGTATGGGGAACCCCCCAAGGGTGGTCCCAGGCGGTATGCCACTGGCATAGGTGGGTCGGCCCTCCAAAATTAGTGGGGGTCGGTCATACATTTTGACTCGATTGAGGCACTGTAAATAGCTCAAAGTGAGATTTTTCAAAATTTGACCCTTTCGGTCAAAAGTCGAAACATCAAAATACATTGTAGAGGTATGGTTCCTTCGGCAAAGTTTCTTATTTTGATCCCTAAAATACGATTTTCCTTTGAGCTATTTTTTTGCCTCCATACAAATCGACCCGCCCTAATGTATGCACTTATGCAAACATATTTATAAGTATGTCATAAATATTAAAAAGATATTTACAAATATTAAAAACGTAAGGAGTTACGTTAAAACATATTTAACTCAGCATACTTATCTTCACTTACTTCAAAAAAATTATGTAATTGAAACGATTAGTTCCTTAAGCTTAAAATCATATTTAATATAAAAATTTATTTATTTATTATTGGAGCCATACATATATCGATATCAAAATAGATTTTTATAACACGACCTCTACTTAACAAACTACCCGTTTCAGTAAAAAAAATTCATATAAATTTACAATTACAATAGTATAAAAAAAGAAATGACAAACATTGATAAAAATAATTTTCTTTTATTACATATTTTGTTATTAATCTTAAAATAAATAATTAATTTTAGTTCAAGAAACTAAAATGAACGAGTTCTAAAAAAAATCCTTTCTGAGAACCTCATTTTTAAAAGCTATAAAATGTCTTCATACACTCAATTTGTAAGTTAATAAAAAAATTAATTCTAAGAAAGATATTAAATAGGTGTGCAAAAAGATTTATTTTCATTTAATGAAAAAATTAAGGAAAATCCAATATTTCGGTTGTATTTTTGATATTCCTTGACCATTTGGGTATCTATTGCTATAATTTTTAGCACAGATATTATGACTGTCATTTCAACTAAAAATGCATAACACGTTTTTTGTCTGTTTCGGTGTTTAAACAAAATATGCAAAAAATACACACAAAAAATGTTCAAAAATAGAGTTGCGGCTGAACTTCTATAGCAATAATCTGACAGAAGCAACTGACAGTTTGGTGTACTAAGCTTTGTTGTGCGTTGTCTAGGGACTTCAGAAAGTTGATTGCAACGACTTGACGGATAGACAGTTAGATAGACGAACATCGCTAAATTAACGCTATTTATAAGTAAATATAAAGAATATATATACTTTATAGGGTGTCGCATATACGGTATAGAAATTACAAACGGAATCATAAAGTATAAAAAAACAACTTTTAGTAGCTCTAGTTCAAAAGTTGATTTGAATTTCATGAATTTGTGAATACCCTCTTAATTTAATTTCTATTTGAATAATTTCCTTAAAATTATAAACTTATACTTATGTTGCAGCATTTTAAAAGTCGGTTTAAGTTTTATTGTTAGAAATGTTAAACTTCCCTTGTAATAAATATAACTGCTCAGAGAAGGTTTTAAATTTTTCGAACATTTTTTAGGCATTTAAGACATTACAAATCCACTGTGAAACACTTTATTTAGATTCGTACTTAATTGCAATGAAATTAATATTTGTCTAATAAAAATTGCATCAAAAAAGAAAAACATGGGATGAAAAAATGAGAAGATAATCGATTTTGTGTGAGCTACATTATAAAGAAGAAATTCCCTTCTTGACCGCAATTTTGCAATAAAAGGAAAGGAAATAAAGAACAACGATAAAAATGCTATGAAATAAGGATTATATAATGAATGAACAAAATAAAAAAATACGCGTACCATAATAATAAAAATAGTTTTTTCTATTTTCTTTAAAACACACTCGAAAAGTAAGTGAATAAAAATAGTAAAAAAAAGTTTACATATTTTACTTTCAGCGTTGCCATTTTAGCCTTTTTAAGGCTAGATTTGTCCTTTTTTTCTCGCATTCAACCTCAAAATTTATGATTTAGCCTCTAGCTTTTTCCTAGCCTTTTTGTGTTTCAAAATAGCCTCTTTTGGAAAAATTAAGACAAATCATACATAAACAAACTGAGACTGAAACCAAATTAGCTAAAGTACTGTTTTCGATAAAACTTTGATTTGTAAATTGATAAATTGGCCGAACGAAGGTAATTTCATAAGTAAAGAAAAGTATTTGGCTTCTAATAAACATTATAATTAAGATTTTTAATGTAAGGAAGAATTAAGAAAATTGTTATTTTTAGGATGTAGTTTTTTAACTTTTTTCTAGCTTATTTTTTTCGGCGTGACTTAGCTCTTTCTAGCTTTTTTTTAATGGAAATATAGATTATTTATTTTCTAGCTCCTGGCAATGCATATTATCTTTCTTCTTGTGTATATGCTAAATGTATTTGCGATAATTGACTCGGCTTAATTTTATTTCGCCTTATAACTGCTCCTAATTTTGATCGAAAAAGCAGTTAATAAATTTTAAGTATTACGATTTCGACGACCAAAGCTGCTTTCTTATTGGCGGTATTGCAATCCACTGAATTTATTCTGTTGTTACCTTTTAACTGTTTAAAACTTCAAAAGCCACCAGATCAATCTTAAAATTTGATTGAGATATAACGATGTAATCTATTTAAATTTATGAAACGGTTCAAGGAACTTAAAATGGAATCTTTTTTGAAACATTAAAATTTTTATTTTTCGTTAACCGATTAATTTGGTATACAATTTGACAATAAGCAGGTAATGAACTTTAGCATGTTTAGAATATAAAGTGGTTACAACTCTACAGCTGTTTTTTGTTTATATTTGTTTTGGGTAAAATGTAATGTCACAATTTTTTTCATTTTTCTTTATCTATTTACGAAATTTGTTTAATTTTTTTTTTATTTATTCTTTCTTGTGTATACAAAATTGTATACGAGTACATAAATATTTTTGTGTATGTGTTGATTTTGTCATTCGCTATCCCATTTTACACAAACAAAATGTAAGGTGAGCTAACCTTATTTAATGAAAATTGACAGTAACGACAAATTATTTGTTTACACCTTGAGAGTATAACGAACAAAACAAAAAAGAATTAAAATAAAATTAGTTCTTATTCTTACTAATCGTAATTATTTGGCAAATTGCTTAAATTTGAAATTGCTTCAGTACCATAACGAATTAAATAAAAAAGAAATGCGGATATCCAGTTTGTCATTAGTTGTGTAATTTCCACAACGTATATATAAGACACTCTAGAAAGTATATATATAATCTGAAACCTTATATATAGCGGAATCAATGTAGCGATGTCCGTCTATCAGTGTAGATGTTGAAATCAGCTTTCTCAAGTCCCTAGAAGACCTACAGAAAAGTTTAGCTTGTCAATTTGTTAGAAGTTCCTGTCGTCAGCTTGCTATTTAAATTCAACTCAATTTTTGGCGTAGTTTGTCAAAACTACAAAGCGGACAGAAGAACACGACAGACAGTTTTATCAGATAAAACATAGCTATGCAAAAAAATTAGAAAAATAGGTTCGCAAATAAATAGCCGAGAAAAATAAAAAAAAAAAAAAACAATCAAGTTTTAGTTTATTAAGCTTGAGGTCGTATTATAAAAATTTATTTTTATATTGATATTTCGCTTCATTAATAAATAAATAAATTGTTACAATAAACTAGCTAGCCGTTTGAATTAAATTTTTTTTAATATTTAGAAGATGAAAAGTGAAAAATACGAATACTCGGCACATCCGAATTTAAATTGTTTTTTATTTGACAGTTAAGCTGGACATTAATTTACCCGATTATTTAAAAAAAGTGTGAGTGCACAATTTTTCTTTTCGTGGAAACATTTAAAAAGAATTAACTAATAGGTCTAGCGCTTCTCGAGTGATGACCTTACCAAAGAACGGCATTTGATTTATATTTATAAAGATTTAAAAAAAATTTATACCCTCTAAAATGATATAAAGTGATACAATCACATCAAAATATATCAAATGTGATAGTAATATTTATGAAAAACTGTATGAAGTCAAAAATTTTTTGTGAAATTTTATTTTTATTTTCACGTGTTTCTAAAAAGCACTAATTACAAAAAAATTCAAATTAGATATGCCTTGTGCAAAAATAAACTTCTTAAAATGAAGCTTATAACGAAAAATTTTAAAAATATTCTTGATTAATTTTTCCTATTAAGAGATAGTAAAATTTTTTAAATTCAACTTTCTTTTATGAATTTGTAAAGGTTTTCGTCAATATTTTTCAATCAATATTAAAAAATAAATATGTTTAAATTCGTTCATCAATTTCACAACACATGTAGTCATTTCTCTGCCTGTGTAATAAATAAAAAAAGCTCCAGTCAACTTAAAGAAAATGAAAATATTGAGAACAACACAAAAGAAGTAAATATCTGAAAAAACCAAAATGATAAATTTATTAGAATGTAGGAAGAAGTATAAAAGTAATAAAAGAAGATAAATTTCTAGAAGAATATACTCGTACTTACGAGTATTTTGTAGAACAAAGAAAAAAATGGACGATGGGAAGTAACATTAATAAAAATAAAATTATGGAAAAGGAAATGTATGTAACAAAATGAAAATGAAAAAATAAACATTTTCCTTTTGGGTGGGGCTTTTAAAAACTATATGAAACGAATGTAGAGAAAAATGACAAAGAAATTTAAAATAACACATACACAAATTACAAAATTGTTAAATAAAAACTATTTTGCTATAATAAAACTGGTAATAATTAATTGGATATTAATCCCCATTTAATTTTAACACTTTTTAATAAAAAAATATATTAAAGTTTGATTTAAACATAGTATTAATGAAAACTTTCATTTTATTTCGTTTTAAGTAAGTGATACAAATGGAATATGTATTTCATAATTGCTGGAGAATAAAAATTATCTATAAGTAATCGATTTGTTAAATAACAATTATACCTACATCATTGAAAACATAGTTATTCGGCATTATATTATAGTTTATTAAGAGTGCTAAAATAAAGCGTGGTTAAATTTTAAGGGCCGATGTTGATTTTGAAAAAAAAATAAAATTATTGTCATTTCTCTTTATAATCATAATATGGTATGGCTCAATTACGCATGGAAGAAAATATCGACCAAATGGCACACTTCCATCCAATAGTCCAAATTTTCGATGACGCTGAGGCATAATTGAGGTTCTATGCCGTTAATGTGCCGAATTATCTCATCTTTTAGCTCTTGAATTCTTGCTGGCTTATCGACGTACACCTTTTCTTTCAAATAACCCCAAAGAAAAAAGTCCAACGGTGTCAAATCACATGATCTTGGCGGTCAATTGAAATCGCCATCACGTGAGATAACACGGCCATTGAATTTGTCGCGCAAAAGAGTAATTTTTCCGTTAGCTGTTTGGCAAGTGGTACCGTCCTGTTGAAATCACATATCATCCACATCCATATCTTTCAATTCGGGCCATAAAAAGTTCGTTATTATCTCTCGATAGCGAACACGATGCACAGTAACTGCCTGACCGGCCTCATTTTGGAAAAAATATGGACCGATGATGCCACCAGCCCATAAACCGCACCAAACAGTCGCTCTTTGTGGGTGCATTGGTTTTTCGACAATCACTCTTTGATTATCATTCGCCCAAATGCGGCAATTCTGCTTATTGACGAATCCACTGAGGTGAAAATGTGCCTCATCATTGAAGATAATTTTCTTCGAAAATTGATCATCCACTGTTGCCATTTCTTGCCACCATTCTGACCATTGACGACATTTCGAATGGTCAAGAGGCTTTAGTTCTTGAGTCAATTGCACCTTGTAAGCGTGTAAATGCAAGTCTTTATGCATAATGCTCATCAACAACGAGCGTGAAAGCTGCAATTATTAGGCTCTTCAGCCACACTATCGCAAACAGCAGCAATATTTTCTGCCGTATGAGCTGTGCGAGCATGAACTGGTGTTTTCACATCTTCTACAGACCCGGTTGGCCCAAATTTTTCACGATTTTTCCGATTGTACGCACATTTGGACGATTAAATTGACCGAAAAAATCACGAAGTGCACGATATACATTTTGATTGGAACGGCCATGTTCATTATAAGCCTGAATAACTTTAACGCGTTGCTCGACTGTGTATCTTTCCATGGTTCAATTTGAATTAGTCTGAAATTGAGAAATGTTAAATGAAATGCAGAAAAAAACTTGACTGAAAACATATTTGATCACAATTACATCTGTGTTAATAAAGAAAAATCGATTAACTGGACTTATTGACGCATTTGGATCGTGCCAAATGGCAATGAAAACAATACCCGGTTTTTCCATATTTTGAAAATTTTCTAATAAAAAAATTAAATAATAGGTATTTGGTACTTTTTCGATATTTGTACTTTTGCGGGATAAAAAGGGTAAAAACTAATGGTTGTACATTTTTTTAACCCCATTTATCTTTCATAGTAACAATCATAGCAACAAAAACTAAATTGTATTCTTCCCTTCCTAAAAAGGTCTCCAATATGTATTGACACTTTTTAAAATTCGAGCTAAGGGGTAAAATATGTACCAATTTTTACTACTAATTCTAAATATGTACATTTATGTAAATTGATGCAGCAATTGGACTGAAACGATCTGGAGCAAAATGAAAATCATTTAGGAGACAAATGGAACATTTTATCGATTATCGACTCTTTGATATTTTATTACTAACGAAACTATATGTACGATATTAGCGACCAGCGCTTCTGAGCAAATGGATACCATTTGGTTTTGTAATGAAAACGAATCTAGAAGTACTAGATTGGGGTCAAACGTCCTGAGGAAAATTATTAGGTTATGTATGGTACTTTTTATAAATTTTTTTGATATTTTGTTTTTAGGGGATGTAAAAGTACTAGATTTGGGTAAAATGGTCTGAAGCAATGTGGAAAACCATTTCTATTGGTAGTTTTTTGAATTTTCATACTAACAAACCTAGAACTATGAAATTTTTGTCAAACGCTCTTGAGCAAAGTAAAAAATCATTCAGAAGTAAAACAGTACTTTTAGTTGATTTAAATGCTACGTTTTGATTTTTTAACATTAACGACCGACCTCAAAAGGCGCTCAGTAAATAGAAAAATCAATTAACTGATAAAATGGCACTTTTTCTATATTTTAATGACAACTTTTCATTTTATTTGTATTGAAAATCTAGAACTGAGATAAAATGGTCAACAACGAAATAATAAATTATAATAGCGGCAGAAGAGTACTTCGCTGACGAAGTTGCAGGTGGCATGTTAGTTGCTAATAATTTGCCTAACGCTTATATTCCACGTAGCATTCACTGTGATCAGTGCTTATGTGTGCGGACGAAAGATGTTCGACAGAAATATGCAACAAAAATCATCATTGACAATCCCCACCCTGATATCTGAAGTGAACGTATCCGGTTATCAATTTAATTAGACGAGGAACTGCGATAATATATGTATATACTTTCTCTCCTGTCCCTGAATCCCTACATGACCACCATATGAGTCTGCTTGCACTATGGAATATGTTACCTCTCTTCACCTCTATAGGAAGACCCGTTGCAAGACCCTAACTCTAGGAAACGCATTGCCCACCTCGTTACTGACAACTCTTATATGATTCGGAACATATTCAGAGCCAAACTGAAATGTGCATCCATCTACTTAATACGCGTTCAAACCAATTGGTTGCCAAGCATAATTAGAATTATTTTATCTTATTCTCGACTCTCCAGCAACTGATATAGAGCATACAGTACACTAAATATCTGTAACTGACTGATATTAGAATTAAAATTAGGGGCGGGAACTATTAAATTGGTCCCTGCGGATAGAATAGACCTATTGTGAGTAAGCTCATGTTACAAATTTTCTATAAGTGTGGTAATCATTAAAAATTCAAAAACTTCCTTGACTAATGTCAGGCGGTAGGTAGTGATGCCTTGAGTAACAAAAGGGTCAAATACTGGTCTAATGACCAGTACATGTTCTGATTAAAGACGTGCACGAGGTACAAGTGTTGTCAAAACATACTTATATATACTCGTATTTGTTACTGCTGGTGTAAGAGAGAGAATGAGTACAACAAATACGAGTATGGTGTGGTTTTGTTTTTGCACAGTAACTCAACTCATACACATATTCAGAGTTATAAATAATTTTGCAGCGAGTGAGGAATTTCAACAAATGTTTTCAAATACTTTGTTGTATAAATAGATAACGGGTGGCCCAAATGAGACCTAGTGAGCGTATTGTAGTCATTGTTGGGGGTCTTGCGGTAGAAGCTGTTGCACAATTTGAACTTTGTATGGATACATCTTAAGATCCAGCTTTAAAATTCTCTGTAATGTTGTTCTGGGTATACCCAATTGGCCGGAACGGCGATGAGTTGAGACAGATGGATCATTTGCAACACTCTTATAATTATTAATATAGAAATTAATTTGTATTGCTGTTTAAGATTCTTATTTATACAATTTTTGAATTGTATATTAATTTTATTGAATAAGAAAAATAAAAATTATTCCCAGACACTAGTTTGCTGGAGCGACACTTTCGGAAAAATCCTTTTTTAAAAATCAGGAGCATTTGTGTCAACAACTTTGGAATGTTTTGATAAATCAAGTATTTAAACAGAACTGTGAAAATGGAATACGAGAATTTTTCATAATCAGAATTCCTTCATACCTAAAACACAACCACACAGTCGTAATAATCACCCCTATTCTGGATTTCGATTACGTTCCCGCACTAAGTTACGTTACGATCGAAAGATGGCATTCCAGCAAAAAACTGAATCGAAAGAAAAAGAAGACAAGAGTGTTTGTATACAAGTTCTTTCGTTATGAAACTTTTGAAATAGGAACAGGGAAATAAGTAATTTTGTAAATGTGTTAATACAAAGTTAAATTTTGTGCAAAAAACTATTGATAAATAAAATAAATAAAAACTAAATTTGATAGGAACTTTATTTATTACAAAAACTGTTGTTTTTGACATGCAATAAATTAAAAACTTCAAATTTTAGTAAAAAGAATATAATTTTTCTTTAAAAATCTGTCTCATTGCATTTTCTACTTAAATTTTTTTTTAATTGCAAAAACTAAAATCGAAAAAACTCCCTCAACAAATTTTCAGCTTAGAAAAACGTAGCTACAATAGAAATGTAAAAAACTTCGATTGCAACAGAGTGGAAAAGAACAAAAAAAATCAAAGCTGCCAAACGAAAAAATTTCGATCCGAATAGAAACCCAGAATCCCAAAACTGCCAAACGGAGAAATATCAATTTCTCTATTTCAAATTAAATTAAGGGATTACCACACCCATTTATAATCAACATTGTTGAATAGAACAGGGTGTATATACAAATTATTTATTATTGAAAAACTTTTTTTTTCAAATTTATATTTTTATTAACAAATTTATTAATTTTTCGTTATTTGTTTCGGAATTGCTGAATCTCTTATAATTTTTAATACAGAAAAATAAAAATATGTATAAATAAGAAACTAAAACAGCAATACAAATTAATTTCTATATTTAATTTTTTGTTTAATTTGTAATCTATTTTAATAAGAAAAAAATTAATTTTTATATTGGTGAAAACTCAATGCTACCGAGTTGTTAATATCGTAAGAAAACCTAAAAAAAATTTTTGCCATTTTTTTTCAAGTCAAAAATATGAAATTTAACGCTAAAACCACTAAATTTATTGCTGTATCGTTGTGTTTCTTTTTATTTTTATACCCTTCAAAAAGGTGAAAAGAGTAAAAATAAGTTTGTCAGTACGTGTGTAATTTCACCGTACATGGGACACTATAAATTATATATATATATATTCTGAATCCTTATAAGTAGCGAGTCGATTTAGCGATATCCATCTGTCCGTGTGGATGTTGAAATTAACTTTCTGAAGTCAATAGAAAGCTTACAGAAAAGTTTAGTACGTCAATTTGTTGGAAGTTCCTGTCGTCAGCTTGCTATTGAAATTCAGCCCATCACTATATAAATAGCTGAGCAATGCGCTCTGAAGTGCGACTATATCTATTTTTTTTTTACCATTTTTCAAAACGGACAGAAAAACGTGGCACATAGTGTAATTAGATATGACTGACATATTGGCTGTGTAAAAAATCAGAGGGATCGATAAACGAAAAATCAAAAATACAACTAAAATTTTAGGTTTTTTTATTTTAGCTGTTTTTTACGTATTTAGTCTAAACTACAAAGCGGGCAAAAAAAATTTATTAAAAGCATTCGTAATGTCTGCGCAAAAAAAAAGAGAGCATTTTTTAGAAAATAGCATTTTCATTAATTTTTGCTTCGTTTTTTTATGAAAATTTTTAAGCTGTCATGTAGGTAATGCTTGTACACACAAATACGAAACCTAAAAAAGTGTGTATATATGTGTGTGTTTTTAAATGCTTTTACGGTCATTTTCATAACATATTATTAAAATTTAACCCGAACCTTATCCGCAAGTTGGCTTGGTTAACTGGCGGCAATTAACCAACGGTTACCCATATAGGTTTCACCATCATTTGGTTATTTAGCAAAACAATACCGTAGACCAGGACCACATACAGCAAGTTTAGTTGGGCAACTCTTAATTTTGTAGGAGAGAGAGGAAAGAAGAATGCAAAGGAGTACAAACTTGTTCGTACTCCTCAATTCCTTTTTGTTCTCTCTTCGTATCTTTTATAAAGATGTAAGAATAGAAGACGGATAGCTTGAGACTCAATGAATAACTGAATAAGAATGCTAAAATTGCCGAAACAAAATTGTTGTGTGTAGATACAGGGACAATTTTAAAAGAGAATTGAGAAAGAATTGCCCAACTTAACTTGCTCTATGTGGTCTTGGTCGTAGATAGTATGGCAATACTGTGTCTATTTGTTTACGAAAAATAGTGTAATGAAAAAATAAAAAATAAATATTTTTGGTAAAAAAGCTGTAGTAAAAAAATTTAAGCAACAGGGCGACATGTTATTTATAAGTTCCTACAGGAAGACATATGTAGCTCGGTTGAATTCGCTATTCGCAATCGTCTATGATTCGTTTGGAAATTATTAAAATCTCTTAGAGAAATCAACGTAGTTTGCACATTTGTACCTCTTCATTTATATTTTTCTTAAACATATTTGGAAATATTTGATGACGTGAGACTTATTTGCTAAATATGCCATAAATACTAAAAAGATGTTTACAAATATTAAATAACGTAAGGGGTTACGTTAAAACATATTTAACTCTTCAAAAAATTATGTAATTGAAAAGGCTAGTTAATTAAGCTTGAGGTCGTGTTATTTATATATAAAAATGTATTTATTTATTATTTGTAGAGAAATATGGATACAAAAATAAATTTATATAATACGACCTCAACTTAATCTTCCCGTTTTCTTCAGTGGCTCGTCCGGAAGTTGTTAAAATCCCTCACAGCAACAGCAAAAAAAAAATTTAATAATCCAAAGTAGTTTCTAAATATTTTTGCAATAGGTTACAAATCTAGATGACCTCCGCTAAACTACTACTAAAAACATATATAAAGGGTGGTAAAATTTTAAGGGCCGATGTTGAATGTGAGCCACACCTAAACGTCAAGCTTTTTTCTGAATTTCATTTGACGTTTCTCAATTTCAGACTAACTTAATTTGAACCATGGAAAGATGAATAATCGAGCAGCGCGTTACTTTTTATGAAAACAAACGTTCAAATCAAAATGCATATCGTGCAAATCACCTTCTGTGATGAGGCACATTGCATTCGTCAATAAGCAGAATTGCCGCATTTAGGTGAATGATAATCAAAGAGTGATTGTCGAAAAATCAATGTACCCAAAAAGAGTGACTGTTTGGTGCGGTTTATGGGCTGACGGCATCATCGGGCCATATTTTTTCCAAAATGAGACCGGTCAGGCAGTTACTGTGAATGGTGTTCGCTATCGTGAGATGATAACGAACTTTTTATGGCCCGAATTGAAAGATATGGATGTGGATGATATGTGGTTTCAACAGGACGGTGCCACTTGCCACACAGCCAACGGAACAATGGCTCTTTTGCGCGACAAATTTAATGGCCGTGTTATTTCACGTGATGGCGATTTCAATTGGTCGCCAAGATCATGTGATTTGACACCGTTGGACTTCTTCTTTAGGGTTATTTGAAAGAAAAGGTGTACGTCGATAAGTCAGCAAGAATTCAAGAGCTAAAAGATGAGATAATTCGGCACATTAACGGCATATAACCTCAATTATGCCTCAGCGTCATAGAAAATTTGGATGGAGGTGTGTCGCTGAGGTCGCGGCGGCCATTTGGTCGATATTTTGTTCCATACATAATTGAATTGAATTCATACACGGTATCACTAATTCCTTATTTGTCATTTTACTGATCGCAAGTGTCAAAAATGTTGTTTGCAAATTCGCTTGCAAGTAGATGGTGTTAGTAAAAATGTGTGTGTGTTGAAGGAAATTCCATATGGCAACAGGATTATATAAAGATATGCTTACTTTTTTCTTCTCATAAATCATGTGCAGCAAGTCTAGTAGCTACTAGCTAGTAAATTTTATATACATACATATGTTATATTTTAATATCCATCATCAGAATACATTTTTAAACCCTTCACTGTAAGAAGAAGGGTATACATGCATAAGTTTTTGATTCCGTTTGTAATTTCTACACCGTACATGAGACACCCTATAAGGTATATTCAGCAATGTCCGTGTGTACGTGCGTATAGTCGTTTGTCTAAAATACAAAACGAACAAAAACTGTGGCATACAGTTTTAAAATTTTTTTAATATTTTGCATTCTTTTTTTATTAATTTAAAAATTGAGTGTGCAGAAATTTTATTGATTTTAAAAATAAGATTCTACGAAAAAATATTTTCTTAGTACTCGTTAACTTTAGTTTCTTGAACTGAAATTAATCATTTACTTTAGGATTGATAAAAAAAATAGGTACTCAAAAAAAAATATATTTATCAATATTTTTCCTTTCTTTTTTAATTTTTATATAATTTCTTATTTGTAAGTTTATTTGACCTTTTTAGCTTAATAAATTGTCCGTTATCAGTATAATATATTTTTTATATTTATGTGCGATCAACTCGCTAACACAGTGAAGGGTAGATAAGATTCGGCACAGCCGAATTTAACTTGTTTCCATTTTTCTTTTGTATATGCGTAGTGTAAAGAAACCCTTTAATGCCAGTCACCGTAATTTCACATTAAAATAAACACTCATCGTCAAATTCAGCTACACAAATTCAAGTTTGTTCATTCACCCAAGTGACTGTCACTGCACATTTGCTTGTAGTTACAATATTTTACATTTAGCTTAAACTTGACTTACTTTGAACTCATGTCTACAATAACTAACCTCGCCCGATATTAATTATACAACAACGACATCAACCACAATAACGAACGACTTTTTGTCAATATATTTTGACATTTGTTATACCAAATGTACGCGGGAATGTGTATGCGTGTTTTGAAAGATCATATAGCACAATGGATTTTGCGAATGAAACAGTAAAAAAATCAAAAAAAAAATGAGATCGTGTGTTTTTGCTTTTATTCTTTTTGCTTTTTACTGCTATTTATAACGACATCTGAGCGTGTACAAATTCATGTGCATGTGTTTTTTCGTGTATACCATGTTTACTATTTTACACACGTGTATGAATCAATGTATGTACGAGTGTGTATGTATGTATATCAAATCATGATACTCATGTATACTTATCTAAATGTATGTTTTTTGGTATTGTTTTGTTGTTATTGTTAGGTATTTTCATTTTAACGCTCTTGTTAAGCTTCAATTTGTTTTATTCTTAAGCATTTTATTCATGCTTTTGTGCATATAAATACATACATCCATACTCTTGCGTATGTTTGCCTGAAAAAATAGTTATTTCTGTTACTATTTCATAGATACGCATAAATTGTACGTTTTCTTATACAAATACACACACACATAAATATAATAAATATAACTGTATATACTTGACTCTAGAACAACGGCTCAAATCAAAATATTTTTAATATTCTTTAACTCTACATATTATAAATAGTATGAAAGTGATGATTTATAGTATGAATTAGGCGCTATCACTGAATTCTGAATAAATTCAGAACTCATAAATGGATTTTAATGTTCATTTTATTTGTAACTAGTTGACCCGGCAAACGTTGTCTTGCCTTAAAATTTTCATATATTCGATCTTCTTACACTAAGAAATCGTACTCATAAAGCAAAGAACCGTGCGAGACCGGGTAAAAACAGGTAGTAGGCAAATAAGCCAGATACCGGCTATAGCGCTACCTGCCGGGCGGATTTGTGACGTTAAAATTTCCAAGATTATACATATAAAACTTCCTCTTGAATAACTCTATCTATAAAAAAAACCGCATCAAAATCCGTTATGTAGTTTTAAAGATTTAAGCATACATAGGGATATAGGGACAGAGAAAGCGACTTTGTTTTATACTATGTAGTGATGATTGTGTTCATTGTTAGGTTAGGTTAAACAGGTCGCCCGAAAGGAAAACCAAAAGCTGGGCTTACTTGGATCCTCTGATGTGGTCGCTTTGTGATACCTGCATAGAGGAAAATAAGGAAGAGGAAGGATAGTAATAGAAGAGTGAAGGGAAAGGAAAGAAGATAGAGAAAGAAAGTAAATGAGTCCGTCACACAAACCAACCGCTGCTTCTAATGAAGCCATATAGCATGTCGACACTTGCATTCGACAGCGCAGTGAGAACCTGCAGACGTCGCTCACCGAAGTGGATTATGCGCTGCTCTTCCAGGGCTGGACACTGGCAGAGAAAGTATTTCACAGTTTCCTCCTCTTCCTCGTCCTGACAACTTCTACAGTAGTCGTTATACCGCAATCTCATTCTCCTAGCATGGTTGCCAAAATTGCAGTGTCCTGTTACTACAGCTACCACATTTCTCAATCGGGCTCTTTGGAGCCCCAAAAAATCCCTACTGCGACTGTTATACAGCTTAGGCCAGATCATCCTCCACGTATTACACGTCCATTCGTCTTTCCATCTGGACTGTGCCCTTCGCAAGAATATGCTCTAGATCTCTTTTTTACAGACCGATAGAGGGATGCCACAGGGCACATTGGCAGCTTGCTCTGGCAGCCTCGACCTGTTCTGGAGCCATCGGTAAAGACATATAGATCTTCTCTTAGAGAAGAAGATCCCATTGAGATTCCCGTTTCGTCTCAGTGACATAGTCAATGAGATTGAGAATCTCCCTCCAAGTACCAATTATCGCCGAATGTCCCCATGATCTATGGTTTCACTCTCGCGCCGCATGCAATCGTACGGACGCAAATAGTGCCAATTTCTCAGCCTTTAGATCAACTGGGAACCAATTTAGCATCGTGAAGAGTACCTTGTTGGGCGTTGATCTCGTGGCCCCTGTAATCAAGGTGGCCATGCATCTAAGAACCCTTTCAAATCGGGATCTGTTGCTAGTCGTGTTTAGTGCTTTCCACCACAGCACGACTCCATAAAACAAGATGGACTGGATCACCATCTTGAATACCCAGTGAACGTTGCGAGGACGTAAGCCCCATTTCATCCCAATGGCATTCCTACAGGCGTGTTCATTTATGATTTTTAAGGAATTTTTTTAGGAACAAAAAGTACAATTTATAAGTATGCATACATATATTCAAAGCAAACACAAAAAAAATTTAAAAACTAATAACTACAGAAAATTTAAGAAATTCTGTGATTACATGTCATGTTATGTTTAGAAAAGTGATGCATATCGCCTGATATTAAAAAGGTACGTTAATTTTTAGGCTGCATCTAGTCTTGCTGGATCTTTTACTTTATGACGTAGAATCCTTAGAGCGTATAGAAATTTCATGTACCAAATTACAAAATTTCCGTTGCAAAATAAAAATTTTAAGGCTAATAAAAAACAAAAAATTAGTTTTGTTTATATATGTAGATGATTCGTTTTTGTCAGTGATATAAATAAATAAATTTATAAATAATTATATATTCAGGTATTATTATTTTATTTAATTCTTGTAACACTCATACGTCCTATATAAAACATGCTAAATTCGGCTGTACCTAGTCTTCTATACTTTTAACTGTAGTAGCTAAATGCTCACATTGTTTGGATGTATTCAACAAATGGTAATAAATTTTATTAAAAGGGCAAAAGAATTTTCTTTGAATACATATTTTTTTGGTAATAAAATAAATAATTAGTTATTTTCAGTTAAAGAAATTTAAATTAACGAAATACAGAAAAATATCATTGTCCCAATTTTTAAATTAAAAAAAATATTTAGGAAAGATGTCAAATAAGATTGCAAAATAAATTAAAGTAAATTTTATTTAACATATTTGCAAGCATTTTTTAAGCCATGGCAGAATTAACAAGGTACTGACAGTAGAAAACGTGCTTGAGAGCCGATGTTTTATACATACATATAAAGTTTAAGTGTATGAGTGCATTACATTGGTTTTTTCTCTTTTAGTATGACATGTGTTTGACACATAGGAGATAAGAGATGATTTTTGTTTTTGCATTTCAGTGTTTGTTGTAGACTTGTCGCTACCTTGTATAATTCTGCCATTTTTTAACTTGGGGGTCACACGATCAAGTTTTCATTCAATTTTTAAAATTTCTCTCATTTTTTTACCAATACACTCACACTTTTAAAATTTGCTGAGAGTTTGCTTTCAATTTTTCGTTCAATTGAGTGTTTCAAATTACAGTCAAGAAAACAGCTGACTGCAGTTTTTTTATTCCAAATTTGAATTCTTATTCTGCCGCCAGTATTGTTTTGTTTTTTTTTTTAAATATGTTTGTGACCAAATTAAAGAAATATAACGACGTTTTGCAGTTCATAGAGATATACAGAAGGCATGAA
Organism: Thelaira solivaga; assembly: GCA_947397855.1. Lineage (NCBI taxonomy): Eukaryota > Metazoa > Arthropoda > Insecta > Diptera > Tachinidae > Thelaira > Thelaira solivaga. Next base: position 48,093,243 of record OX377610.1, on the reverse strand, counting down.
GTTCTGTAGAACATGAATATTCCTGCATATAGACGGAATAATTTAAAAATTAAGGCATATAACTCTATTGCCGCCGAAACAAAACTGTCGGTGGAAGAGGTTAAAAAAAAACATATTGTTGAAAAACCCTTGTTGAAAGCTTTGAAATTGCGTGCAGCCTACGTCACAGCTTTCAATTTTTGTGAATTTTGACAAGCAGTATGTGTAAATTTCTTGAAAGAGAATTGTAAAAAAACTTGATCGTGTGACTGCAGTGTAAGTCAAGAAACTCAAATTAACTGTAAAAGTCAAAAACTATATTTCAATATAATTTCTGTATTCGCATTTCCATACATGCACACGTCTGTATAACTGGTTTCGTGCGTGCGGGCACCCACATTACACACACTTATGTTTTCCTTTGTTAATTTACAAGTTAAAAATTTCCATAAAAAAACAGAACAGAAAGTAATGACAATCTAAAATTTCGGACCTAGAATATATACATATGTATGCACTTTATAAAGTATACATATATACATGTACGATGTAGAAATTCTAATGGTAATGACAAACTTTTTATACTTTTTTCACTTTCATTATTATTTTCCTCACATTTTTAGGTTTGAAACAAAAATCAGCCAAATTGGTGCAATTGTTGTTGAATTTTTCACTTAGCAACACATTTGACGGTTAATTGTAATTTAAATAAATTTTGTTTCTGTTATGATTTTAGTCTGTCAGTAAGAGAGTACTGATGTGCTTATCAAAATGAATTATGAATGAAATAATATTTTATAGTGATTGCTTGAATATTATTTACAACATTCTAAGTCATTCGCTAGTCTGCTCAAAATAAAAAATTGTTAACGTCCTTTTATATACACAAATATCTTGCGATAAGCAAAGAGCAAGCGCAACACATTTAGCTTTCGCATCGCAATACAGAGTAGCCCCCAGCGGTGCTATTATGTATTTCGATTCGAATCGAAATGGCTTTCGAAAAGAATTTTCAATTCGAAAAAAACCTAATATGTAGACTTTTCGAAAATCCAACAGAGTTGTATTAACAGTTTTGAGGATAATTTTAAAAATGTTAATTTTTTTTCGAATTTTCTACACAATTCATTTTTTTTTTTCAAATTGAAAATTCTCTTAGCAAGCCTTTTCGATTTGAATTGAAATTTATGTATATAATAACCCCCCGGGTGCTTTGAACAAATGAAGCTAATTTTAAAGTCCCGCGGACTATTATAGTTGAAAAACATCTTGTATCATTTAGAGAGGTCTATTGGCATCAAAATTAATTCTGAAACTATGTCGAGTAACAAAGACGTCTGAATCTATACCTTTTTTAGCTAAAAGCACTCCTACATTAACGTTCTGGCTTGTATATTTCCAAGTAAATTGTAAGTATGTGGCACCTATGTATGATTTTTATTCAGCTTCAGAAGTCTTAAGTCACTACGGATCGAAACTAAAAATGATTTATTTAAAGCAATAAGGAACTTTATCAAATCGTTTATTATAAGAATTTTATCTACCAAACATAAGCTCTATCGCACTAATCGTAAAGCTGACATCAACTGTTGCAGCTTTTGATTACATACACATACATACATCGTTGCATTCTTATGTACAAACAATTGCAGATATGTACCGAGACAAAAGACACAAATAATAGTGTGTACGGATATTTGTAAACTAAAAGAACGTAGAGTTATTATTTCATATTAGTGGAAATAGACTTTCAACAATGCTTCCGTGTAAATGTCGCACAAGTCAACAAGTTGAAATTTGATGAGGTTGTTACTTGCAGTTAATGCTTCACCGTTGCTGCCTCAGATTGCAGTAATTGTAGTTGTTGTTGTAATTGCTGTTACTTATTGTTGGTGCCAATACCATTTTAATATTGAAAGCAATTGTTGATATTGTTGTGTGAGCTACAGCCTATGGTTTTTGCAATTGTTGTTGTCGCTGCAACAAAATCTTGTTATTTTGGTGTGTGACTATTGCTGCCGCTTTAACAATAATCATCAATGATATTGTTGTTATTAAAACGCTGGCTGAATTGAATGAGTGAATGACTGACTGGCTTTAGTTATATATTTCGTTTGTCTTGTTCCCTCATACCTCAACATCAGACTTGTGCTTAGAATATATGTATGCAGCAGCAGCAGTAACAACAGTAACAACATTAGTTTGTTGTTCGTTGTCAATGCACAAGGCCAACGTGTGGCAGTTTACATTTTTATTATGATTACGGTTTTAAAATGTACATAATTGGACATATTGAGACACTTATTTATGATTTCGTATATTGTAGATGTATCCGCAGACATTCAATATGAGTCTCTGGCAAAGAACATACATCCAACTTGTCACACAACGTCTTTGAAGACAATTCAATAAACTGAAATGGTGTCGGGCTTAAGTTGCAAAAATTATTTCAAAAATTTCATTTTAAAATATGTACACTCATACTACACACATTTACATCTTTATATTAAATTTTGTTATGAAAAAAATAAAACATTAAAATCTTATACTCGTATATGATATAAACGATTCAGGTCAATAAGGTGCACCAATACAATTCAACCATGATTTAGACGAGGATATTCGAGTTTTTTTTTTTTTGCAAAACATTTTCTAAAAATTATTAATATTCACTAAAAAGAAGACGATAGAAAAAAACAAAGTTGCCGTTATAGCCAATACTTTCATATTTTTATCTGAGGGATTAAGAACACAGAGATAAGAACACTGTGGGATTAATTCATATCGAGCTAAATAAGTTTAGAACTTCAGACAGAGACAGAACCTCTAGCATTGGAGTTATATCCGTTACCGCTTACCATATTTATATTGGGCTGACGCAAGAGAAAAGTGGACGGGAGTGAGCATACTCCAGCTGCAAGCAACCCGGATAACCACATGTATTTTACAGTTTTCAATAACTTAAATTTCATTCTAATTTTTTCTCTTACCCGTAGTTTTCTCAATATTTTTTCTTATTTACAAAAAAAAAATTTTCTCGTAAATTTTATTCATAATTGTGCCGTGTCTTATATACAATTCACTCTAGTAGTCAAATATTTATATTTTTAATTTTACATATTCTTCTTAAATATTCGAAAATAAAAATTACAAAAGAGATTTTTATTGAAATGACAAATGAGCTGTTTTCTAAAGTAGTAAAATGCAATTTTAAAATAAAATTTGCAAGAGTGAATGGTATAAAAATATGTACTAAAGGCCTGCAAAAGCATACTTGAAAGCCACACATCATTACAAACGTCTGTAATATTTTATAATAAAAAGTAGTTGTAAGGGGTTTCAAATATGCTTGTGCAGCCTTTTAGTAGGTACATGCTGAAAATAAAACGCAATTATTTCTCAACCCTGAAATTACTTTATATGTCAAAATTTTATAAAAAATATTATATAAGGGGAATTCACTCTTGTTGGCATTTGTGCAATTAAATCAAATTTGTATCTACAGGGTGTCCGCCGGGAATGTATACTACTTTGTTTTGCCGCCATTTTGATAAACATTCGTCTTGACAGTTCATATTTGGCAGTCGTGAAGTAGACAGATATTCGATAAACCAACGTGTTTTTTAATCGTTAAAACATTTTACCAAAATCAATCATCGATTACTATGACAATGAGAAAGTTACGTGCAATTTTTGGGAGAAACAACATGCCAACAAAACGCAGTGAATGATTTCGGAAGAAAGAGGGTCTGTAGGTGATTAGCCCAAGCATGGACCACAACGTACTGCAAGACCGGCTGAAAACATTACTGCTGCTCAAGAAAGTGTTCAAGACAATTCATCAACCTCAATTCGACGCCGTGCTCAGGAGCTTGGTCTTCAAAAAACAATCGAATGCTTTGAGCTTGATTAACATGTGGTATCAACAAGACGGTGCTACATCGCATACAGCCAGGATTACAATGGAATTACTGCGAGACCTCTTTCCACAACAAGTTATTTCAAGAAATGTTGATGTTGATTAGATTCCACGGTCGCCTGATTTGAGTGCTCCGGACTTCTTTTTGTGGAGATATCTGAAAAGCAAGGTTTATGCAAATAAACCAGAAAATCTTGAGCAACTCAAACAAAATATTCGTGTGAGAATGTAATGAAAAATGTGCTCAAAGGGCTCTCATTTGTGAGACTAACAGAGGCGGACATTTATCTGATATTGTATTCCATACATAATTGCCGACATTAAATAAAACATTTATCAATATAAGAACCATTCTCTTTTATTTAATCAAAAATTATTAACAAACAAAGTATTTAGTATATATTCCCGGCGGACACCCTGTATTTCTTGTTCCAATGTGTACAAGACCTATTCTACGATTGTAGTAAAAAAAAATCATCACAGCTGATTTCATAGAGAATAAACATAAACAAAATACTCATGTATATTTTTTTCTTGAACCAACGGCAATGCCAAAATTATCAGAAAAAACCAAAATAATAAATTTTCTAGTTTAAAATGCTCTCAATGAAATTGAATTTCATCATTTTCCTTGTTTATTTTCTTTTTTTATAGATGGAACTCGTATAGAGAACAGAGTACATTATTAGTTAAGCCACAGTACATTTTTGAAACTTACGACGGTGGCGCACACTCGTTAAAGTTTACAATGCAAAATAAGATCCAGTTGTTGTATGAACTTTCTTAAAATTTGGTTTTAACTCATGGAGTTTTATATAAAACTATAATTTTCCTTTTTTTAGCAGTGCTTTTAAACCAAACATAAATTTGATTTAAGCCTACGTTGGTAATTTACATGTCGTTTATTACCGGCGTACAATTTGATAACTCTGACCTTTAGTTTGCTTTTTGCAATGATTTTCAGTCTTGCGAATTTTATAAACCGGTGCAAGGCTCAGTTTCATATATTTTGTTGTTGTGAGGTGCAAAATTTAAAATATTTTGCCACACTTGCAATATCTGCAAGACTAGCAAGGGTAGCTTGCATTTAAGAGTGAAAAGCGCTATTATTTAATTAAATGAATTTTGCCGAGCCTTTTCAAAATTTAAAGAAATGAATTGCTGTCACACATTTTCTAATGTTCATATTTTGTCAAAAAGCGTTCAATTTGAATTCATTTTTCTTGGTTTGTTGGTCATCATTGAATTTTTATTTGAACACATCGCTCATTTTAAACTCTACATATGTAACTAAATATAAAGTATTTAAAAAAATTAATTTTTTTTAATTAAAGGCATTCAGCTTTTAGTGCAAATGGGCTTTCAAAAGAGCAAAATGCAATATATCTTAGCTTTATAGGTAGATACCAGATATTTGTTGCTTACAATTTTATACGTGTACTTAAGTACGTATGATCCATATTGTAAGCCCAATTGTATAACAAATAGTTAAAACCCTATTGTTGTTATTCAATATCGTCTTGACAAACTTATTTTGTGTGAAATTTGAAAAGCAAAATGTGAGTAATGTAAAAAAAAAACAAATGAATTATCTATATTAACACAGGAAATTGTATGTCTTCGTTTCTTGACCATACCCAATAAAAAATTTGTCAATACTTAAATTCCCCTGTTTGCTCATATTGTTTTGTTTTTTTTATATTTTTTTTTTGTTGTTTTTTCTGTTGTCGCTTAGTCTGTCACTGTTTATTCTCTTCTTTGTTTTGTTAATTTTTATTTTCATTTCTTTTTTTCGGGAGATTTTGTTCAAACACCGACTGACTTGACTGCTTAAATAAATGACGGCATATTTCGTTTTAGTGCTGTCCACCCAGCAAACAAACAAGGTTTAATAAATAAGTAAAATAATTCTTGATAAAATATACAGTTAAACGTCGATTAAACGGGCCTCTATTAATCAGTTATATCTGTTAGCCGGAATGGGGTTCTTTTTATTTTTTCCTTCTATTATCCGTGGTTTACCTCTATTATCCGTGCAGCATTCATATGTTTTTTATTATGTAAATTTAAATCCGTTAAGTTCATGTACCCACACATAAGAACATATTTGAGTTTAATGCATTTAGTAAGTGAGATTTGATCTGCTAACACCTGTTTTGGAATGATGGCTCCTTCAAGTAGTAAATTACCAAAAAGAGCAAGAAAAGGTCTTTCAATTAAAGACAAAATTACTTTGATTCATGACTACGACAAAAACATATCTGTTATGTTGCTTTCTGAAAAATATGGAGTTTGTAAGCAAACTGTACACGATTTGGTGAAAAACAAAGAGCTATATGGTTCCAAAAGTGATTCAATCGACGGCTTAAATATTAGATATACACTCAAAAATTCCGAAAATCCGAAAGTAGATTTTGCACTAAAAGACTGAAATAGAAACTCCAACGTTGGCACAAGCGATAGAGGCCTGTAATGTTCTGTTACAGTTTGTAGAAAATTCTCCAGTTATATCAGAACCAGGTAAAATCCAGATGCATCGTATTCAAAACCAATTATTGAGAGAAAAATTAAAAGCAAAGAGGTAAAGTAATATAAAAGAATATTTTAAATAAACAAATATTTCGTCAGAAGAAATAAATTTCTGTATATTTTAATATAATCTCTATTAACCGTGTATTTCGATTATTCTTGCTAGTGCCGGTCCCACGAGGGCCGGATAATCGAGGTTTAACTGTATATGAAACTTGGGAGTAACCCACTGAAAATCAGGGTAGCTTTCTTGAAATGATCCATATAGATATGCTTTCCCTCTTAGTACTCATTTACAACATATTTATGATATGATTAAAAGCTTTTGCTCATGTTTTTCACAGAAGCATTGTTTTAGAAGTCACACACGATATGTTGATATTTCACAAAATAAACTTTGACTACACAGTGTGAACAACATCTCGTGTATATTTATTATTATATTTTCTCACATTACTGAAATTAATAATTTTTAAATTCAAACTTTTGGGCTGAGGAAAAATTACGGCAGTCGATATCGATCGGACGTACGAGTATATGGAGATTTCGTTCGATATCGAATATCGTAATAGCTTTTCTGATTAGTTTAATAATTTTAAATTTCAATGAAATTAAATTAACAATCTTGGAAGCTGCATAAGTATATGAAATTAGGGAATATTTTATTAACAATAAGTTCAATTTTTATTTGCTTTGAAGACTGTTTGAGAAGGAGGAAAATTGGTTTTGATATAAGAGATTTGATTTGTTCAAAGGAGTAACTCAGTTTAATTTTTTAGATTGGGTAGGTTTGACACTTTCCATCCGCACACCAAGTCGGCTTGGCTAAGAATATATGAATAAATTCTAAGCACTTTATAACTGGCTAACTAAAATATTAGTATAAGTTAATTGCCAAAGATCTTACAGAAGGCTACTTACTGGTTGTAATGAGTAATGAGCACAAAGTAAATTGCAGAGGCTTTATATTTCACAAAGCTATGAGGCTAATAAATTCTATCCCTGTGATGTTCTCTCTCATGGGTTACCAAACCTTGTTATAAATATGTAGATTTTCATAAGTACTGAATGAGAATTATAAGTGCATGTATGGTTAGTATTATACATACATATAGTGGGTTGTTCTGCAATGGTCCTATGAAGAGTTTGTAATGTCATGTTACAGCTTTATATTATAATAATATCAAAAGCAGCTTTGGTATGTATAACATGTTTAAATTAATTTGGATCTTACTTTTGTTGACTAAGAACGCGATCTGATGCTTAACAGCGGATCCAAACACTGAACGGAAAATTTCGTTTGGTTTGGGTTTTTGTTCGGCAATACTAAGAAGAATAGGGGAAGCTGAGGTTCCCGGACAATTGAGAGCTCAGTGCAGACTGAGATAGGCAAAATATTTTTCTTGTATATACGCATGATTTAGTCACAATTGGTAACACAAACGCTTAAAGTTAAATGCGAGTCTACCAGATGTTCTGTCTTATAAAAATAAGTCATCTTGTCAGGAAGCTTTCGCAGTGGAATCATGGTTCATTTTCGTTTTTATTGCCAAAAGAGTGATAATTATGCGCGTACAATGACAACTGATAGGAACTTCCAAATTTGAAACGCGTTCGCACTTTGTTTACTGGGAACATTTTCGATGTTGTTCGTTGTTTTAGGTATTTTTTATTAAAATTTTTTATTTTTGTTTGATGTTGTTGTATTAGCATGTATTTTTGCTGTTTTCATGGTTAATAACCTTAACATTTTTTATGGTTGTTGTTGTTGTTACTGTTTTTTAGTATGTTTTTTGTTAATTTTTTTTTGTTTTCATTATTTGTAGAATTTTTTTCTCTTTCTTTGCTAAAATTGTTCTGTTATTTGTATGGCTTCAATGTTTCGCTATTGGGTTTGCATGGGTGTGTGTGCTTGTATGGCTGTGTTTAGCACGCACATAATATATTCGCATAAACATGCATGTTGACAATGACTGTTTGAGCGAATAAATAAATGAATGAAAATGAATAAAAATGAATGTTTATTTATTTGAGGCCTGGATATACTAGAGAGCTCTTCTCACTATCCCCTTGTCCCTGCGTACCTTCATAAACAATATAGAACTTATACTAAAGTAAAGTTCTAGTTTAGTAAATAAAATAATGACAAAAGAAACGTTAAAAAACACAAGCAGAACAACTTCACATAATGACCCATCATTCGTATGTAAGTAGGTACATACGAGTCCATACGTACAACAAACAATCAAATAAAGGCAACAGCAGCAGCAATAACACAAGCCACATTATTATTTAATTTTTATAAGCATTTCTTGTTTCTCTTTCTACTTTTTTTGGTTTTTTGGACAACTGTACCTACCCTACCTCAATAATTTGTCTATAGAGTATGGACTGTGCAGAGTTCAATTCATTTAATTATTTTTCCTTTGTTTTATCATTTACTAATTTTTGTTTGTTTTTAAGCAAAAAAAAAAATAAATAAAAAATACGCAGTTTAATGTATGCACATACAGTTAATCACAGAAATATTTTGCTTAAATTTATATTAGATACATATATAAATTTTTTTCTTCTAGTATTAAAGCATAGTCTGTCGGATGATGCTTGCAAAAAAAGAAAAACAACAACAACTTTCAATTCGCTATAGTTTTTATGGCTTTTTATTTATCAATTTTAACGTCACAAAAGTGTTTTGCTTTTTGAAGACTACCGTTAATGTTTTTAAATTTGTGTTTTTTTTTGGTTTTTTTCCTTTCTCTACAAATAGCACTTATTTAATATGTTTTTGCATCATAATTAGTTGCAAACTTGTTAATTTTGTGAGCAGGTGTAAAGTTTTTGATCTAAAAATGCCAAAAGGAAAGGAATTATAAATATTTCAGAAAAAAATTATATTGCATCTCCATAATCAAGGCAAATCAATAAAAAATATTTGTGATATATTTGATCGATGTCGGCAAACAATTGAAAACGTGATAAAACGAGCCAAAGAGCGCGGTAGTATCAAAAATATTTCACGAAAGCTTCGCGCAAAGCTGTTGACTTTAAGAAATGAAAAACAAAGAAAACTGTGAAAATCCCCATTTATCAGCACCAAAAATTAATCAAAAGCTTAGAGCGAAGCTACGAACAAGTGTAAGTGACGGAACCATTCGGAGAGTTCTAAGAGAATGATATTAACGGTCGCGTAGCAAGAAAAAAGCCTTTTATTTCTGAAATCAATTGACAATAACGCCTTTCATTTGCTGATCTCTATAAAACTAAGACTTTTGAGTTTTAGTGACGAAAGCATGATGTGGCGCAGGCCAAATGAATCTCTAAATATAAAAAATATAAAACCAACTGTAAAACATGGTCGTGGTTCTCTTATGGTGTGGGGCTTTATCTCTGCGTTAGGAGTCGGAGGAGTTGGTGTTTATAGACGGCAATTATATATAAGCTTCTATATTTATCCATTTTAAAAGAAAATCTTCATGCTAGTGCTGAAAAAATGGGGTCATCTAGGAATGGGTACTACTTTCAACATGATAATGACCCTAAGCATACAGCTTTAGACGTTAAACTATGGCTTTTATATAACACCAAACATCTGCCAACACCACCACAAAGTCCCGATATAAATCCCATCGAAAACCTTTGGGCTTATTTGAATGAAAAAGTTCGGGAACATAGCATTTCATCCAAAAAAACGTTGAAAAAATATTGGAAGAAGAATGGTACAAGATATCTGCTGAAAAATTTAGAAATTTAATTTAAACAAAGCCTAGACGCCTGGAATCAGTTATAGCTTTTTTTTTCTTAGACCAACCAAAAAGTGAATAAAAATTTAAAAGCAAAATACTTTTGTGACCTAAAAAGTTAGCAACTATTTTATATTATTTTAAAGATCTCATGAACTACAAATGATTTTTATACTTTACCATAATGAATTAAAGTTTAAGTTTTCCTTAATTAATATTTAATAAAACATACATAAATTTTTTTTAAATATTTTTATGCAGCATTTTTTTATATCTAACTTTTTTTTTTTTTTTTTTAACATTGAAGCTTGAGTTATTTGAAAATTAGAATTAGAATGAGGAGCGGAAAAAGTGACCTAGTCACCAAAATTGTGACGCTACTCTCAAGCTACAAATTAGATCATTACAGTGACACAATATGTGTTCTGCTATCTCTTCTTCTACGTTACATAACTTGCAGATATCATTGTAACTGATCCTCATATTCGCCAAGTGTTTCAATACTTGCGAATTCCTGACCGGGCCAAGCTAAGTAATTCCTTTTTTCCCTTCTGAGAACGGAATGGCATGAATGTTTTCGCTACCCTGATATCTTTTGTTTCCAGACTGTATTGTTGCGATTCTCTTTCCTGCCACTGCCTAATTGAGCTTAATAGAATTATTAGCTGCCCTTTTTCTGCCTTCTCATTGCCTACATATCCACTATGATCTGGCACATATACCAAGTGAACCCTGCTATTAGTTGCTAATCTTTCTAGAAGTTTTAGGCAATCCCAGACCAGTTTTGATCTTATCTGAAAGGTACTGAGTGCCTTCTGCTGTTCGAGTGAATATAGATATGACTGTTATTTGTGTCTCTCTCTCTTCCTCTCTTAGACAGCGCTCTGCGGCATGTATTTCGGTCTGAAAAGCTTACTTCTCTTGACCCATGCTGGCAGACACGCTTCTTCTGAGGTTGATATCAAAAAGTTTTGTGTTTGAATACATACATAAATTTAATTAACAGTTAAAATTAAAACAAGTTAACTTCTGCTGTGATGATTTTTATTATGTTAGACAAATATTTTTCACTTTCCACATTCTTTTTAAATATAAAAAAAATTACATATCTAATTAAAACGGCTAATTATTGAAGCAAAATATTGTCTCATTATAAAAATAAAAAAATAATTTTCTTATAATACCAATTTTTTTTATTAATCCGAAATGAATAATTATTTCTAAGAAAAAAATTTTTTTTTAAAACCTTGGGCCATAGTCACAGTCACAAAAAAGTATGTTTATATTAAAGGATGATTTGTGTTCTATGAACTTAAAGTCGTTTTTAAAAATATATCGACTTTAGTGTGACTATTATTATGGCCTCATATTTTTAAAATGTTTGCAGGCACTCAACTTTTAAATTAATAAAAAAGAAAATGGCTATTTTATTTAGCTTGAGGTCTTATTTTATAAATTTAGTTTTATATTGATGAAGAAGCTACGCAAGTTGGTTGAAACATCGATAAAAAAATAAATTTATAAAATAAGGCCTCAAGCTTAATAAAATAACCATTTTAATTAAAAAGAGAAAAGTCAAATAAACTAACAAAAAAAAAAAAATTTCTGCTAACCGGAGCATCTTCGTTCATGTGCACTACATTACACAGCCAGCGCAATCTTTGCTTATTTATGCGCTTCAGTGTCGGAGTACAGCTCACCTTGTCTGAATCCTCGTCTGGTTTTAAGTGATTCGGAAATATCAATTTTAATTTTAACTGATGATTTCGTATCAGTTAGGGTTATTCAGCATAGCCTTATCAACTTCGCCGGAATGCCAAATTCAAACATAGCCTGATATAGCTTCGCACGAATCGTACTGTCAAAAGCAGCTTTGTAATCAGCACACTTGTCCTATCTGTTACCAGGTTTCCTTGTTAATCTTTACAGGAAGAAATACCAGTACAAAAGCCCTCTGTCCGTTGTTTAACTTTTTGATTTTCGGGCGTCATTTCTCGTCCTGTACATCTCGATCTCACCACACTCACTCCTTTCCATCTCTTTCTTCGGAATAGACGTTTCTCCTAGTTCCTTTTTTCCTGATATCTCTCCCGTGCACTTTGCGTTGCTTTGTTACTTGATAAATGTGATGCATTTTCTTGTTCAGTAGCGTTGCAACACTCTTGGTCGTACCATTGGTTCTTTGGTGCTTAATCAGCACGAAAAATTATCGGGACCAGTAGTGCCTTCATGGAGCAACTCGATAACTCGAGTGGAATAAGAGGTGATATTACGTTGCGTTCGCAGATTTGCGACGTCTAACTTCTTCTGTCCATGTATACCTACATTTCTCGCTATACAAAGTCTTGCTCTCACTTTAGCTGCTACAAGGTAATGCTTAGAATCACTGTTGGCGCCTCAGATCGAATGCACGTCCAACGCACTGGAGGAATGTATTCCGTCAATCACAACGTGGTCGATTTGGTTTTTTGTTATCTTATCGGGTGATGTCCATGTTGCTTTATACATGACGGGATTCTGAAATCTGCTACTGCTAACTACCATGTTGTGTGCCACTGTAAAAGAAATCAATCTCATATCATTGTCAGTTGTTTCCTCGTGGAGACTAATTTTCCCGATTGTTGGCGTTTAAATCACCCAGAATATGAAAAAAAATATTTTTTGGGTACTTCCCATATAAAATGTCTGGACTAGTTGGTCGCTTGTATTATAGAATCCGCACATTATTTTCAATGCTTCTCATTCCGAAATTTATGCTGTTTTTGCGAGCATAAAAAACTACAATGTAATCGGATTTAGCTCATCAACAAACCTTTAACATCTTTTTACGTCCGGTAAATGCTAAAAAAAATAAATTACCACACACAGTCCCGATACGAACTACTTATGATTGGTTTCTCTGCTGCTCATACAGCTCCTTCCAAACCCGTTATCTTTAAAATCGTAAGCAGTCACAATAAATAAAAAGTTAAATTTCTCTTTACATTTAATGTTACTACTCTGCACTTCACTATTTAATAAGAGCTGTCAGTATAAAGATACTTGTTTTTACAACTTACAACTACAATAATAACAATAGCAACAACAACAACAATAACAATAGCGCCAATCGAACAAAATGGCAATTATCAGTGACCTTAACGAAATTCATGTACTTTGTAATTTTTATTAATTGCAGTTAATTAAAGTTTTTTAATTTGATGGAGTTAGTTCTGTTTTATACACTTCACAAAAGTGAAGAGGGTATGCATAAGTTTGTCATTCCTTGTAAGATTCCTACACCGTACATGTGTTTTTATTCTGGATCCCTATAAGTAGCTGAGTGGACTTAGCGATGTTCGTCTGTCTGTGTTAATGTTGAAACCAATTTTCTAAGGCTCTAGAAAAAACTACAGAGAAGTTTTGTATACCGATTTGTTAGAAGTTTTTATGTGCAAGTTGTTATTTATATTTAGCCTAATCGATACATAAACGGTTGAGCTATTAGATCTGAAGTGCAACGACCTCTATTTTTTTACCATTTTTTTGAGTGCGTTATGCGAAGTATTTCGTCTAAAATACGAAAGGAAATATAAAACGTATTACGTAGTTTTATTAGATATAACATTTATACTTTCTGTGCAAAATATCAAAACAATCTGTTCTCAAATAGCCAAGAAAAATAAAAAATACAACTGAAATTTTAAATTTTCATTAATTTCTGCTTTGTTTTTATCTAAATTTTAAGGATGTACATGTGCGAATATGTATGTTTGTCTTTTAAATGCTTTTTTTGTGTAGTACTTAGAGCTAAGAATACAGAAATCTTATTGAGCTACAGTTTTGGATATTTTTGCGTTAATATAAAATTCTTTGATTTGATATTAAATACTTATTTTAGCATTTGGTTTGGTGTAAATAATGTTTGCAAACATTTTTAATTAAATTACATTTATTCCTAATGAATATCTTCCTTTTTTTATATAAAAACTTAGTACCAACAGACATTTTATTGCTTTTAATAACAAGGATTCTACACCGCCTTTGAAATGAATTATTTATTTTAGGATTAAAAAAAAGGAATTCAAATAAATTTATTTTAAGGAATATTTGCCATTGCATTAAAAATATTTTTTATAATTGTTTTATTATGTTGAGTAAATATGTGTACATTTATAAATATATTAACTAGCATTTAACTCGCTACTTCGTCAGCGAAGTACCATACTGTCGCTATTATAATTTCGTATTTCTTTGTAGACTATTTAATCTCAGTTCTAAATTTTTTAATACAAATTACATTAAAAGGTATCATTAAAATATAGAAAAAGGACCGTTTCGTCAATTTATTGATTTTTATATTTATTAATTACCGTTAGAGCTCGGTCTGATAGTTATAAATTCGTTAATGTTAAAAAATACTATTATAGTATATAAATAAAAAGTACAGTTTTCTTCTCTTAATTATTTTTCACCTTGTCCTGAACCGTTTAAGCTCAGTCTAATAGTTTTAGGTTCGTTAATATTAAAAAAGTACCATTGAAATCAATAAAAAAAAGTACTGCTTGCCTGTTAATAATTTTTTTTCTTTGCTTAAGAGCGTTACACCCCAATCTCATAGTTCTAGTGTTGTTAGCATGAAAAACCGAAAAATACCAATAAAAAGTACTATTTTTCCCATTCATGGTTTTCTACCTTACCTTAGATGATTTGAGCCAAATCCAATAATTTTACATTCCTTAATAATAAAATACGAAAAAGTACCAAAAAAAATTATAAAAGTACCATTTTTCCTCTTAATGATTTTTAATTTTACTTGGGACCATTTAAGCTCAATAACGTAGTGCCAGGTGTTTACATTAAAAAAATCAAAAAATACCATTAAAATGTATAAAAAGTACCAATTTGTCCCTTAATGATTTTTCAATTTAACCGTTTAAGCCTAGACTTGTTAATACTAAAATATCAAAAAGTACCATTAAAATCCATAAAAAGTACCATTTTTATTTCTTAATGATATTTTATTTTGATAAGGACGGTTTAATTCTGCTGCGAAATCTCTAGGTTTGCACATAACATTAAAAATACCATTAAACTTGTTTATACATATATTTATAAAGTAAAAATTTTTCTTTTGGTACTTTTTTCTCCCTTAAAACAATTTTTTTTACCACTGATTTTTATTGGGTGCTACAAATTAGTAATAAAAATTCTATATGCTGCATCAATTTACATTATGGTACATATAGGGTCCGCCATCGAACTTTTTTTTTCAACTACTGCTTATTTCGTGAATGGTAACACTAAGCTCATGTCTGATTTGACAGATAATTAGTTTTATCCTTCCGCTGAAAGAATATGGTTGTGTTTTCGCTTCGCTAAGTGGGCCTGCGATCGACTTACGGAAGATGCCGATTTTGTAAAAAAAAAATCATCTTTTCAGATGAAGCTCATTTTGATCTTGGCGGGTATGTAAACAAGCAAAATTGTCGCATTTGGGGCACAGAAAACCCGCACGCATACATTGAAAAGTCGACGCACCCAAAACGAGTCACTGTTTGGTGCAGAATTTGGTCCAGAGGCATAATTGGGCCATTTTTCTTCGAAAATGAGCAAGGAGTGGCCGTTAGTCAATGGCGATCGTTATCGGGCCATGTTGAACGAATTTTTGTTCACAAAAATTGAAGAGGAGGATATTGGCAACATTTGGTTTAAACAGGACGGCGCTACGTGTTAATTATAAAACAGGTGTGAATAACGATATAACAAAATTATAAAATTTTAGAAATTGTAAAATTTACTCTAAAATTATTTTTGTAAATAGTTTATTTTTTTCAAGAATACGCGCGTGTTAAGTAAAACTATGAGACGTTTAATAAAAAGTATTTATAAAGAACAAAAGCAATGAATACAAAATAAATAAAAAAAACATTGATTCAGGCATAGTATAATTATACAAAGTATACGCACCATTTTATTTTGTTAGTGTAAAATTAGATATGGAATGTCAAAATGATGAAAGAAAACAAAGCATAATGCTATTATTTTGTAAACAAACAAAGCAAAAAGAAAAAAAATGTAAACAAAAAACACATGTAGAGTTACTTCCACTTGATATAATTACACTATAGATAGAGGACGACAAAAATACAAAATTCTCATTCTGTTTGGAATTTATTCAAAGGAGCTAAAATGTTATGTGATTGTGCTTTCATAATAATGAGTTTCAGTTAAGGCACTATTACACTATGAAAGAAATATTACGATTTGTCACATATTTGCATAAAACTTCACACTACAATGCTGACAGGATACTGTAGGTAGATGATGACTCCTTTCCTTATTTGCCCAGCAGTAGGAAAATTCCAAATAAGTTACCTAGATAGTTTAATATTGGGTCCAGAGGACTTTCGGAAATTTAATCCCACAACAATTGCGGAATGCATAGGGAGCCTTAAATAGTTTTAGTTGGCGGTTTGGCTACACATCCTACATGTGGTGGTGCTGTTATGGCCCCTGAGGATAATAATAAACTCACCTGCAAATCCTTTATCTGTACTAGTATTATCACTTGAATTTTTTTTTTGCAAATGGAGTATTTTATTTCATCTCCAATTACTTTATTGGTTTTCCATTTGCTTACGTTTTATTTTTATTTAGATAAACCCTAGTGATTCTGTGTTTTTTTATATTTTCATTTTATACTCATATAATTATTGTAGCCTCAGAAGTATAAAATACCAAGTATCTTCACTGTAGTTGTTTGTTTAACTATAATTGACAAATTATTTGTAAGTCCATATCTAACAAATTTTTGTTGGGCTCGTTCAGAATAATTTGAATTAAATGAAAATTCAGTTTCTAAATACTCCAAAACTACATTCAGATATTTTCTACTATTTGATATTTTTACATATACAACATAATCACTGCTATTATATAAGTCGCCGGTAACTTTTTGTTGACTTTATTGTCATTATCTAATAGTGTTTTCAGACTGAGTTAATTTAACATAAATGCGGTTTTAACGTTAAATCCAACTCATAAAAACTGTATTTACCATACAAAGTTAATTTAATAAATCCACATTAAATCCTATTTTGGAATTGAATTTAAGATGGATTTATGATATACATCACTATTTTTGTGTTACCAAGTTAAAAAGATCTGTACATATAGCAACAGCTGCTAATGTTATTGAATGAAATAATAAAATAAAAACCATTTAAAATATTTTCAGAAGAAAATGCTTTCAATGGCAGCAACAATAAAAGCATTTCGACAGAGAAAATATGTGTTTCGTATGTTTATTTACCAAAGGTCACACATGTCGTAGCTGCTGTACAGTTGGTCAAATAAGTTTTGTACAAAGTAACGCATCAAATACACTTATTTCAATGCGAAATTTTTATTGTTTTGTATAAATTTATTTGACACACTGTATGTTAAATATTGAATTTTAAAAATTTGCAGTGTGAACGCAAAATAATCTGTTGGTGAATTTAGTGTTAAATTCAGTATTTAACTTTCAGTCTGAAAACACAGTTGTGTTGCCGGCGACACATTATCGATAATTTGAAAGAAATAAGAGTCATCTCAATATTCCCTATATATTTTGCAAAAGCTGATGATGAAGAATATCAAAAATATTTTAGTCTGCAAAGGAATGTCTTAAGGAAAAGGTCGGTCACTTTTTATTTACAGGATAGCAAAGTATATCATCATATACTTTCAATTAAAGTTTTTGCAAGCCATTAACATTCCTTATTAAAATTCAATTTTCTTCCAGTCAGCTTTGAAATTGCTAAACTTTACTTACTTTCTTGTTCAGAAATTAATTAAAATTGCTTTAAATTAGTTATTTTAATTCTTTTCTTTTAATTTTAAATATTATTTGCTTTTAAAGTCTAGAACTTTTCATTTTTAATTTTCAAAAATGTTCCTGTTGCAAAGCTTAAAACATTTTGTAGCCTTTGAGTCGCTCTGAAAATATATGGTCACAAATATGTAACTTTTTCAACTCAACGGCGACTTTAAATCGCATCATATAATACTAAATAGCAATCAACAGCAATCGATTACTGTCAATGGTGGATCACTCGCTGTCGACTTACATAATAGGGTGAATGAGTACTTTGACGGTTGGCCCCTAATTAAAATAAGGGCTTAACTTATGGCTACCTGTACTATTTCAAAAAGCGTAACTGTAACAATTAAATTTTTCTTTGATGATGATGTCGTCACTTCATTATTCAAATGACGTAAGACAAAAAATTTTAATTATTTTGGAATTTATAATTTTGTAATGAGCAAAGAATATTTCTTAAATTGAACTTATCTCTAAAATTATATTAAATTTTGATTAGTAATAATGGCTACTATTGCAATATATTTTAACAATGAAACATTTTGTTGAACTAGTGCTAAAACAATCGATGAAAAGGAATTTTTGTTAACAAAGGGTAAGTGTACGAGTATATTTATTTTATAATGGCAACGACCTGATTTATCAAGGTATTATTACAATGAAATATCTATCAGTTATTATCAGAGCGGCACATACATACGTACATACGAGTAACTACAGCAACAGATAAAACTGCATTTAAGTGGAGAAGTGCAACTGTTAACACTACCTTAATATGGCTTATATTGTACTAAAAGTTGAATGCTTTGTTATAAATTTCAAGAATTATTCTGAATTAATTAATTTATTTTATTTTAATTATTAAGTAATACTTGATGCAATATTTAATAAACACAATATATTTTAACTGTCATTTCCATCAAAGCAAGAAAACAATATTTCAAAAAACGTCAACCTCATCTTACTCCCTCTTCAGATTTTATTTAGCACATAATTTTATACTTACTTTATTTAATTGGCTGCCAGTTCGTTTTTATAAGAAAAATCTCAC
The DNA here is from genome assembly GCA_947397855.1 of Thelaira solivaga. Classification (NCBI taxonomy): domain Eukaryota; kingdom Metazoa; phylum Arthropoda; class Insecta; order Diptera; family Tachinidae; genus Thelaira; species Thelaira solivaga. The sequence goes on along the minus strand of OX377610.1, from coordinate 48,074,179 downwards.
AGTGGGGAAGAAAAAAAGCATAAAAATTATTTTTCTAATTTTAACACTTTGTAGACCAAGGTTTGAAATCGTTGAAAAAAGTATAATTTTTTTGTATTACACTTAAAGTTAAGACTTTAGAAACTCATTTACAAAATTTTAAATTTGTACAAGACCTGCAAGGATTCAAGAGGGACATGGTACTTTTAAGTACCGACGATGTGAATGAATACTCGTATTTATTCTGTGATATTTAAAAAAAAACAGTTTTTTTTAACATTGAAAAATAAATATTATGATTGAATGCTGTTTATGTTGCAAAATTCGCATCTTCCGACAAAATTAGCCAGTTTATACAAAAATTGCCTAACCGTATCTCTTTTGGAATTGATATCACTTTCTAGCTTTTACGGCCTACTATTACGTTATTTTGAGCCAACAGGCCCATAGTTACAGAGCGCCTAAACTCCAAAAGAGTTATTTTTTAAGAAGACTGACAATAAATTACATAAGCTTTAATAAACGTGATTTCCGAAAGATCAGAGAAAATTCGGTGGCACCATTTTTTCGATTTTCATTCCAGATCATAAGCACTTGATAATTGTTCAGCGCAGTCAAATCCACCAATAATGGAATTATAGTCTCTCCCAGAAACAGTCGTTTGCTCTGTTTCTTGAAAATTTTATGCCAAAAATATTGCTTTGTAATCCATCTACTTGAAAATGGTTATCCGGTACATGACACTCTAGTGTTCCAATCACTCCTTTTCATTTTTGTGTCAATTTGAAAATTTTCAGGAGTTCCTTTTTTATCGTACCATATAGTTGCACAGGCTAATGTTCCTTAAGTTTTTAGTTTTCTAGAAGACGGATTGATGTGAAGTAATTATCAAAATATATAATTTTAATCTTTCCCCAGTCTTCTTCTGTCGTTGATGAAACAACGCGTTCTCCAAGACAAAATTCAGAAGAATTTTTCTTGATATACAGAAAATTTTTTTATATAACCGTTCTGGTCAGCTAAAAACCATACTTTATAACCTCTTTTTATTGGCTTCATTGGACAGTACTGTTTCATAGCATTTCGTCCATTGAACAGAATCATCGATTCATCTACAGAAAGCTATCTTGTGCCATGATAAAACTTTTGAAACTTTTTATTCAACTCATCAATCATAGGTCGAAGTTTTAAGATGCGGTCTTTATTGTCTTGGGGAACTTTCCAATTATCGTAGAAGTGGACATTGCTCAAGATGTTGACGAATCTATTTCGGCGCATTGTTTTGATAATTATAAGCAAGCAAACAACATTACTTGTTCACCAATAATTTTTCCGACTGGAAAGTTTGAGATAACCCATAAGAAAGTTTATGCCCACAAAAGCGTAAAATTAAATTTTTGACTGAAATGTTATATTTTTCGTTACGTCGGAAATAAATAAAATTAAATACTCAGTATGAGTGTTGATATTATCAAATATTCTCTCTACAGGTCCTTTTGGTAGGGAAAATTTATTAATACTTGTTTCATGAGTTTTTGATTTCCATCGTCTATTAGGCTCGTCATCCCTTTTTTTGATGGCTGGTACTGGACTTTACTTTCACATTATTGTTTTCAGCATGACTTTCATTTTCTATGATATTATAACGGTGTTGTAGTATTTCACATTCACTAATTTGCAATATCAGTGTCATCATAGTTCTATTGGTGCAAATCAAAAAGACAGTAATACAAACTAACACACATACCCAGGAGGTACTTACCAGTCTTTTGAAATTATTTGCAAAATAAAACAGAACTAAAATATTTTTCTTTTTTAACACTATTATGTACAAGAAAATCAATTAGTTTTCAATAAAAATACACTTTTTGAGGCACCAAAATTTCAGCAATTCAAAATTATGTCAGGAAAGCTCATGTATACAGCAGAAGCACATTTCAATTAACCGTCATTTTGGGCAAACCAAATTGCCAATACGCAAAACGATTTAAGATTATTTTCTTTTTCGAAGTACCTCTAGCCAAAACCAATAAAAATTGTTTCTGTTTTTATTTTGAGAGTCAGTTATCGTCGGTCGACAGGTCTATAAGTCTACTCTATATAAAATAGTTAATTTGGTTCTACATATTACTACATTAGAAGTCGAAAAAGAGGATTTTTAAGAAAAAAGACCAAAAAATATTGCAGTTAACACAATGGGAACACAGGTGCCAATGTGGTCGAATAAGTGAACTTTTAACCGAAATCACTTTTGCATTTTTTAACTTCTTCTTATTATTATTAGCTAATTAATATTTATAAAGGTGAACTTGCTAGTAGTTATAAAACAATTTATTTCATTCGTGTGAAAAAGGTGAAATTTACATATACGAGTAAAACAACTATTATTGGTTCTGTATATTTTTTTAACTTTTCACAATATGTACAACGCTATCTGATATTGATATATCTATAGATTATTATTATGTTTATTCTAATGAGCCATAATTTCATCACGACCTTTAAGATCCCAAAATAAAACTATCCATGACTCTCTTTATTGTAGGATTCTGGGGCGAATATAACATTGTTTTTCTTAACCCTCATACATTTTATTAATATGTTTCTTGAGTCTACAATTTCATTCAGGAATTGAATAGAGAGTTGTATGTCATTTCTGTTTAATTTCAGAATAATCTCTGTCCTAATTCATTCGCTTTTAATGAGTCTTCTGTAGTGTCGCATACCCGCTTTTTTCATAATCGGTACCGGAATTATTTTTGCTTTCATAAGCAGCAAATTGAAAAAGATAACTGCGGCTAGGATGACGGTAGATAAGCTCCTCTGTAGCCTTTTCTACTAGGAAAATTGAAAACCCTGCAGATGCTGTCATTGATTCTGCATCTTAAATTTTCGCTATCAGATCAGGTCAGACACACCTTGATCATTATCGTGAGTCTTTCATCGTTATCATCAGGTATTAAATCATATTCTTCGTTACTATTATCACATATTAAAATTAGTTCAATATTATTTTCATTGAGTCTATGAATCATTATTTGTATTTAAAGGTATTTTTACTACTTTTATGTCTATGGGAACACCAGTGTCCCTTTCATTCAAAACGCAAAAATAATAATCATTTTATAACGGTATATAACGAAAATATACATTCTTGGTAATAAATATTTCACAATATAATAATATAAAAAAAACACACATTATATTTCAAAAACACTGAGAAAGTACGCTCCACAGATTGGCAAATCCAAATGAGCATAAATAGCGTTATACTATTTTGTTGATGGTGAGGAACAGTTAATTATTTATAAATATACCCTCTAACTCAATAAAAAATAAATTCAACAAGTTCTTTTTGTTATGAAAATGAAATCTTGATAAATGTAAAAAAATTCCACTGTGAACGGTGCAGATTTTAAAAAATATTATTTATCAAATGTACTATAATAGATTTTGCTTTGGTGTAACTTCACTATTAGCAAATAGCAAGCATACATACTTCAAAATAAAACGTTACTGTAAAATAAATGTAATTTTAAAATATTTATTTTAAATCATAAAATTTTTAAATTTATGTTATTAAAACATTTTAAAGTACCCCACTGTGCGTCACTCTAGTCATTAATTTATCACAAAACTTAAATAACATTTTGTCTTATTATTTTGCTCACTAAAAAATATAATAAAAAAGAAATAACAACAACAAGAAAAAAACGTGAACGATAAGCAGGGCAACAACTCCACAAACTGCAGATATGTACTGGCATGTGTGTATGTGACCAGGCCAATCAATTTTAAAAAAAATAAGAGCTCTTATCGTTATCGCAATTTTATTTGTTTACACATTTTTTTTTTGTTTTGTTTTTAGTAACGAAATCTAAAAAAAAAACTTAAAATAAAAACAAAAATCACAAAACCGCAATAAAATATGTGTGTGTGGGTATAATTTTAGATGGAATTTGTTTATTAAAATAAAATTATAAAAAAATCAACAACACAAAGCAGACAATATTTTAAAAATTACTACACAAAAAAAAAACCAAAAAATACATTTATTAAAACAGAGATTAAATAAGTCCTATAATAAATGAGCTGTTATTTTTGAAAGTGGTGTAACTCCACTTTTTTTTAATTAGTCAGCAGTAATTTTAGCATATATTTACATATATATAAGACGGTGTCTATATCTTACTAAAATTACTGTTCACTCATTCGATAATAAAAGTGGACTTATACCACTTTCAAAAATTGCATGTCAAACAATGAAAAGTCTTTAAAGCCTTTTTATAATTTAACTGAACGAGATTTATGTTCGTATTTATAAAAAAATATATAGAAAAGAATATTTAAGACTTTTTCAATTTATATTAGTTGTGGCCAACTGTTTTTTTTAATGTGTAGCCTTAAGGACTTTCCTAAACTAACACTATTTTTATACCCTTCACTGTAAATAAGAAGGGTAGGGTATATATAACTTTGTGATTCCGTTTGTAATTTCTACACCCTACATGGGACACCCTATAAAGGATATATTCTGGATCATTATAAGTAGCAGAGTCGATTTAGCGATGTCCGTCTGTCTGTCCGTGTAGTCGTTGAAATCAACTTTCAGAAGAATCTAGACAACATACAGGAAATTATAGCATATCGAACGGTCAGTTGTTTCTGTAAGACTATTGCTATGGAAATTCAGCCAGATTGGTCTATAAATGGCGGAGCTATGAATCAAAAACCGAAACTGCCTCTATTTTTGACCATTTTTTGAGTGGGTTTTTTGCCTATTTGGTCTAAACTAAAAACCGGACTAAAGAACGTAATATGCAGTTTTGTCATAATACCTGTGCTAAAAATGAAAGCAATCGGTCCACAAATGGCCGAGGAATATCAAAAACACAACCGAAATTTTAGATTTTCATTAATTATGGCTTTGTTTTTATGTGATTTTTATCTAAACTGAAAAAAAGTAGTACGCAGTTTTTTCAAACATCACATTCATAGTATCGTAACCACAACTCAGTTGGATGGGTCCATAAATGGCGGAGCTATGAGATCAAAATCGCGACTATCTCTATTTTTTGACCATTTTTGGTGCGTTTTTTGCGTAATTTGTCTAAACTACCAGACGGACAATAAAACGTGGTACGCAGTTTTATTAAAAATAACAGTCGTAATATCTGTGCAAAAAATCAGAAAGATCGGTCCATAAATGGACCAGTAAAATCAAAAATACAACCGGCATTTCACGTTTTCATTAATTTTTGTATTGTTTTTGCTTTGCTTTTGCTTTATTTTTTTTGTTTAAAATTTTTTAGTTATCATGTGCGCAATGCTTTGTGCACAGAAACACGAAAAATAAAAAATTGTATGTGTGTGTGTGTGGTTTTTATTGCCTTGAGTTCATTAGATCTTTCTCGATAATTCAATATTTAATTAAATATGTTTGGCTTAAAAATTTTTACAGTGCCTGTAGACATTTTATTGCTTTTAAAAATGAAGTTCTCAGAAAGGATTGTTTCTTAGAACTTGCTAATTTTAGTCGTATTATAAAAATTTATTTTTTTATTGATATTTCGCTCCAATAAATAAATAAATTTTTCGTATTTAATACGACCTCAAGCTGAACAAAGTATTCATTTCAATTACATACTTTTGTGAAGTGAGTGAAGATAAATATGGTTATGTTTTCACGCAATTCCTTATGTTTTTTTAGTATTTGTAAATATCTTTTCAGTATTTTTGACATACTAAGATACAAATGTGCATAAATACGTTGATTTCTCTAATAGATTGCAAACGAATCGTAGAATATTACGGGTTGATACACATATCGTTTTAAACAAGAGGGAGTACTCAGAAAAAACTTTGTATTATTTTTAAAAAATTCCCCAGTACCCTTCTTGTGAGGAATTTTTACCATTACCCACTTTGCAGAGGTACCATTCCCGATTTTGGCCAGGAAAATTGCCAAAATCAAAATTTAATTTTATCTGTAGGCTTTAAACTTTTTGGAATTGTTTTAACATTTTCTGAAAATTTCGTAGTTTTTATTTTATGATGCAAAACGGAAACTGCCAAAATCCTTGAGAACAACACTACTGGAGTATATGAAAATTTCAAAAAAAATTTAAATATAGATAATAGTATTTATTGACGTAAGACGTATTTAATAAATATGCCATTAATACTGACAATATATTTACAAATACTAAAGAACATAATGGTGTACGTTAAAGCATATTTAACGCGGCATAGTTATCTTCACTCATTTAATTTTTTCTATAGTATTATAGAAGAATGTGGAAAGTGAAAAATATTAATATTTCGCTAACACAGTGAAGGGTATATAAGACTCGGCACTGCCGAATTTAACTTGTTTGTGCCTCATTTTAATTATAAAAGCGGTTAAAATTTTTATTTTTCCTTATTTTTGATTTTAAGACGGCAGACCGGAGTTGAATTAGCAATATCCGTCTGTGAGTTTTTTATTCTTGGCTTAAGTACAAAACAGAGAGTAAAAAAATCCTGTGTATGAATTATTCAACTCAAAAAAAGTCGAGCACAACATTTGATTAAATCATATCTGAGGCACGATTAAAAACTTATTTTTTTATGCTGCTGGACACGATTGAATTTAAAAAGCAAAATTCAAACATTCAAAATCACAAATATGCAAAATGGTATTAAATCAACGATCACACATATTTGAGTAAAGTACTGCATAGTAAAATACGACTTTGTATTGCTGAATGTTTTAATCAAGGCATATGCAGCTAAGTCTGTGTTTGAAATTCGTTTTTTAGATTCAATCGTGTCGAACAGGATAAAAAACAATCAGTTTCTAATGGTTTGTTTTTGTGGTTTGATTCATTATAATGAATGTATAATTATAGATACATAAAAATTTTTAATCATACACAATCACTGGAAAATGCGATTTTTGCAGTTCTTTGGTACAAAACTAACAAAAAACGTGGTACTCAGTTTGGTCAGAAGACTATCGTAGCTTTCATATGTATGCAAAAATGCAAAAAATCGGTTTCTAAATAGTCCAGAAATGACAAATAATTGAATTTTTGTTTTATTTTTGTAGAAAATTTTAAATTCAAGTAGCCGTGCTAAATATGTGCGCACACACGAAAGCAGTCTTGCTTAAAAATACTATGAATGTGTGTTTATTAATTGTCTTATGAATAATACAAATATAAATACAGATACATACGAGTACATATGTATGTTATTGCTTATAGAAATACTGTTTAATTTTTAAACTTTTTAGATATTTTTTTTTAACAAGAGGGTGAATTTCGACAAAAACTTCGTAAATTGTAACCATATTCATTCCATTTAGTGTCGGCAACATCGTTATCAATTTTAAAGCAACATCAGTTTTTGTGTTTGTCGACATCAATTCACTTATTTTATGAAAAAATACACGGCAATATTGGTAGCAAACGTTCTTACATAATAACAAGTAAATGTTAATAGACATCAATATGCAGAGCATTGAAACACTTGGCAAATATGAGGACGAGCCTCAACGATATCTGCGGAGGCAGACACACAGGAGAACATATATTGTGTCACTGTAGTAATCTAATTCAGACCCGTTTTCATTATTTAGGTCATTAAAAAGAAGTCTCTGAATTCGCAAAGAATTCTAAACTTATGGAAGTTATGTAACATTACACGCAAAGAAAAAAGATGGCTGAATATGGTTACCGCAAACACATGTTTGTTCTTAACAAAAATATTATTATTAATTTGAGGCATCTAAACATTATTATGATTACGATAAACATGTTTCTAGTTATTTTTAACCATAGTAAATATAATATGTTTGCCGTCATAGATCAACCATGTCATTATCATATTATTTTTAATAAATTTTTAACTGAAACAATAAATATGTTAATAGTAAACATAATAATGAGAAAATATGGTTGAATGTAAATTGTTTTCTATTTTGTCTCTTCCGCAACCATATAAATAAAGCGATTATAAAACAAAAAGTGAATCATTCAAATTCTACTGAGCTTTGTAGCTGAAGTGGTTGAGTTCGAATATTGGTAGAGTCAAATAAAATTAAAAAAATAAATTCAAGGCCGCTGTATTATGTAATAAATAAATACAAAATAATAGAAAAGAAAAATCAATGGAAAAAAAAATTTATTTATACAAAAAATTATATTAAATTTTTTTTTAAATTTAGAAGAATTTTCTTATACAGACCAATAAAAACCCCTGATGAATTATTGTTTATTCATCAATACGACTAGATTTTGATTTTAAAGGAAAATTCATTTACAAAACCACAAAACGTAGTGGGATTTTTATTCCTTAAAAAATAGAAATTCTGTGCTGTTACTGTAACCCAGCGGATCACATTGTGTGCAAATATATAAAATAACTCAAACAATTTAGACGATTCGATTGCTTGTGTTACGGAAATAACACAAATAGAAAAAAAGTACTCGCACTAAGCAAAATATATTTCTTAAATCATTTTTAATAAAAAGAAATTCTTTAATTAAATTTAGTACTCCATTGCAAGATACATTTTTTTGTTTTACATTTTATTAAAACAGTTTTTCTATCAAGCAAATTCTTTTAATCAAGCACACACAAATATATGTAATTAAATAAAAATAAAAAAAATTGTCTATTTTATGCGACCAAACTACTTGTAAAAAGGGTCAAACTACTCATAAATACTTAAATAAATTTCAGTAATTTTTTAATAAAGCTCTTTCAGAGTTACTTTTTTACTAAGTACAATTTTGTATTTTTTTTTTGTTTGCTTAGAAAAAATAAAATATCTTTTTCTAAATTAGAAATTCTAGACATTTTGCAATACAGCTACTACAGCCAAATAGACAAAGACAAAGTTAGAAATTAACAGAAACAAAAAAAAAACGGCCTATTATACTTTAACTACATCTTTTCACAAATCATGATGAAATTACATTGAAAAATTCTTTAAACCACATTTTAGAAAACATTTAAGAAAACAGCAGCTACTGAAAAAAAATTGAGTAAAAAAAGCAGAAAAATTAAAACAAAACTAAATAAAATAAAATATAGTGGCTACTGACTAAAAAGAAAAAAAAAATTCAGAGAAGAGAGCAAAAAAGAAGAAGAAACACACTAAAAATAACAACAGAAGCATACAGTATCTAACAAATTCTTACAAGATGGCGTTCTTTTAGACCATTTCCTGTTCTCACCGTTTATAATAAAACAGCAGCAAGAAAACTCATTTGCTAGAAAAATACTAACTAAATAAATTCTAGTAACAAACAAAAACTACCCGAACAACTTGCATTAAAGTATTTTTCAACAGAATTTCATTTCAAACAAGGGGACAAAAACTTATAAACACTTACACACACAAAGGCACGCATTCGTATACAAATATTTTGCAGTAAAACCAAAGATTTTAAAACTAAAAAAAGGCAACCAAAAACAGGAACAAAAAGCCAAATGAATTCAAAGCAAACTAAACTAAAAAGAAAAAAATTCACATAAATTACTAACGATGAAAATGGTAAAAATCTATATTACAACTTTTTGTGCCAATCGCAAACACTGTGCACACATTATAAATCCAAACTAACTAAGCAAACACTGATGCAAACAAAATAATTGTAATTGAAACACATATAGAGATTTACGCATGCACACACACACACTTCACAAATACATATATATATATTCAAGTACTCTTGTATTTATTTATTAAAAAGCACTACTTTACAACTCATTTGAAGCTCAAGAGAAAACTTTTATATTTTAGTTGGAAATTGCAATAACAACAATGTCGATGTTTTTTTTATTATAATTCTAAATAGTAAATTTATAATAAAAAGAACTAATACTTACTTAAGATAACTGGCACTCTCTCCCTTTTAAATAAATCGTCAACAGAGATAATGCTAAGCCAGTGATTTTTATTCGGCTTAGAAAAAGTTGAAAAGTGATTAAAAAAAAAAGTAACAATTATAAAAAAAATCACATTTGTCCATCAACATTTTATACAAAAACGTCAAGAAAATTGAAAAAATTTTCTTTTCACATTGTCTTTCAAAATAGAGTCGTTTATGAATCCATTTAAGCATTTTAAGGAGAAAAATTTAATATTTATTACAGACAAAAGAGATAATTAATTTTATTAGGATGTTATTGTCCCTGCTCTGTATACTGAATTAAAAAAATTTCGTTCTACAACGAATTCACATTTTAAAACAGAATAAACAAACTTGTCGAAAGTAAATGGTATAGCAAAAGAACCAATAAAAACATGAAAAAAAAACAATTAACACAAAAAATCTAAAGTTTTTTTTTTAAATTTTCGTCAAAATTACACTTTACGTAAGTTTAAAAAAATAATTTAAAAAACACTCTGAAATTTCTTCATATTGAAGGCAATTAAGATTAGTGAAACTTTTTGGTCCATATTGTATCAGTGCCGCAACGATGACAAACAGAATAGATTCGGTACTGTAGAACGGTCCGCCGGCAGCCGAATGGTGTGTGTGGGAGCGGCAGACGTCACTGAGGGTTGTTTAATTTTTCAACACACTAGCATTTTGTTGTTGTAATGTAATAAATAGATATTGATAAGTTTTTTCTTTGCTTTAATACTAGATATAAGTATCGGAATAATTGTACGCGGGCTTACATATGTTTGTATTATTTATAACGAGTTCGAGTTTTTATCGTCTATACCCGTAAATATAAATACAACTTATTGTCTGTTGCTTTGTTTTTGTATTTGTTTGTTCGCTATACACATTTGTTTTCTTCAAAGGAATTCTTTACAATTAGATGCACAAGCTAAAGATTCTAACTCACAAAGTAAAATGGCCTTATTATTTTTCTTAGTATTTACTTCGTGATTCACACACTTTTGCAAGAATAGAAAACGACTTTCGTAACACATTTACTATTCAAATTAGAGTAGATCTTTTAAAGCTTTAATAAAAGTACTCGAGATTCATCTGGAATAATACTTTTTTACTATTTGCGGAAAATCTTGCTAATGTTCGTCTTACTAATGCGTAAGGATGTCAAACCGTTATTAAAACAGCATATAGGTATGTTGTTTTTTATTTATGACACTATTGAAGTTCAAGAAAAATCTATTGTGAAATTGGTTGCTGCGTGGAAGTCGCCTTTTCGCAAATATTTATATAATTTTATTAAGTTTGTGACAATTACGCTGTCTGGAGAACATTGTACGGGTATTACATTATTTACCTTTTTTTTAATTTTTCCTTTTTGTTCACAATAATTTTTTATTTCTTAAAATTCTATATAAATTCTTATTTAAAATTCGATAAATTGATATATTTAAATATATATTAGTTTGTTTAAAATTTGGAAATTGAACAGTAGAAAGTAGTAGGGTTTATTATACCCTAGTATCCTTTAAGGATGCTTTTTTTTAAAAAATACTTGAAGGTCTCGTTAGTTGTAAACCTTGGAATGTGCAAGCTGAAGAATCACTTTCCTTGGTGTAGTTTGAAAAATTTAATTTACATAAAATAGCTGCAATCTGCAATCAATTTAAGCACTAAAAGATAAAATTCAGTGCTGCATTGAAACTGTAACAACAATGTATCAGTTGATGCATTAAACACATTGGAGACACCAGTCTACTGACTTCAACTTGTCAAAAATTGAATACACTTGTTTATATGAAAATGATTATCTTCACGACAGCACGGCTCCATGGCTACATGGACACTGTTGTATCTGTCGTCAACTTAGACTGATTTTCGTTGGCGCTAATGAGGTTACAACCTCTTGATTGAATTGAATTGTTTTCAAATTATTACGTGTTTTAATTATATCTATATAATAAATGTGTGTTTACGTTTGTTTTTGAGATTGAAAAAATTATTTTATTCTTACACATATTGAAAAATATTTTTTTTTTTAAATCCGAAATTATTCATTATTGTTTTAGTTAGCGTTTAGCTTGGTTTGGTGAAGCCAAAAAGCGATGGTTGTTACAAAGCTTATTTAATTTTTTTTAGACATATTTTTCACACAAATATTAACAAAAAATAATTTTATTCTATATCAAAGCGTACAAATTACAGATCAGCTGCTACAATTGCTGCTGCCACTTCTAAAACTATTAAGTAGCTGGCTACACGGTGACATGTGACACAATCTTGTTGTGAAAAATTCACAGTCCTTACAAAAGGCATAATGTAATCTCCCAAAATATTATGTCTATAACATATTTTAGCCTTTGAAATTGAAAATAGTAATTAATGGAAACATATTTATATATGTAAAAGAATAAGTGTACAGAAAAGTGCCCTGCAATCTAGTTTTAGAATTGTAATTGTTGTAAATAAACCATAAGAAGTTCTATTACAAATGAAGTTAAAAGAGAAAAAATTCCAATCAAAATTATACTTTTCTGCGTTATTAAATTTGTAATAATAAAGAAATATTCAGGACTAGATTTGAATGTATAGTGGCGCGAAGAGGAGGAGCTCTATAGAGGATAGATCAACAAAAATATTTTTCACTAGAGTAATTCCATTAATTCTATTTCCAATATCAACCCATAATATAAAAAAAAAAAATTTAATACTACCATTTTATTGAAAGAATTTTTAATTACAAAATCTAGAATTTTTTTACGTTTTATTTTATTTTGGAAATAAACCCGATATTTTTTATAAGCCCGATATTTTTTATAAAATATCGGTGAATACAATTAGTTGATACTATTGAGGATAAAGTATTCATGGTTTGAACTTGTGAAATTGGCATCACTGGCATGCAGCAGAAAAAAATCTTTGTCTCACATCTAAATGCACATTCATACGATTGCAAAAAAAAGGAGAAAGAAAAACTAGAAAACACAACTACAAAAAAAAAAAAAAAAAAACAAAAGAAAAGAGACTACAGCAAATGCTTAAAACATGAAAATGTTGCACGTGTATGGAATAAAATATTTAAACTCAATATTAGCAAGCAACAACAACAACAACAACAAGAACAAGAAAAATCATAAAGCAAAAACATGCTTACAAAAATCAAAAAGATTTTTAATTTTGGGGAGGTTTGAGAAAATTCTCTTTAAAATTCATTTTTTTATAGCTTTATGGTGGATAAAAAATATTCCTAAAAAAGAGAGCAGAATTTTAGTTAATTTCTTGGAGAATTTTTTTAATAAAAATGTTATGCACAATAAAAATAAAACTGTTTTGGGTTAAGTTACTAATTCAATAAAGTGAAATAAATGAGTTACTTGTGACTCCTTTCTCCTTTAAATTTTCATTAAATTAAGCTTATAATTTTTTTTTGGTACAACAAAAAAAAAAGAGATGTTGACATACTTTAATTGAACAAAAAAACCTGCACCAACGTGAATGATATTAATGCTACTTGGATTTACTTAAGAGTCGCTGATGATGGAGAGTACATACCATTAAATATTGAGAAGAAAATTGCAATTCCCTTAAAGAGAAAAAAATAAAATTTTCACAGCTTAACGCAAAAGAGTGATAAAATAAAATAAAATCAAAAATAGTTAATTTTTTTTTTTCAATTTATCTTGTTATTTTCAAAAAAGCCTTCTTAAAACCAGCTAAAACCCAAAAAAAACTAATTTTTATTCTAGGCAAAATAAATATAAATCAATAAGGATTTCAATGGCTTTAACATTAAAAAATGTATTTTTTAGTTGAATAAAAATTTTAATTAAGTTTTTCTTTCCAGAATGTAAATAAATAATACAAAAATTCATACATTTAGTATTAAAGTACTTCCCTTAAATGTTCACTTTCTGCAACTTGTTGAGTCTCACCACAATTAATTTCAATGAATTCGAAAAATATTTAAAAAAATGCCCAAGATGTAAAAAGATCTAAGAAGTAAAAAAAAATTAAAGAAGTAAGTTTATTGTAATTATTAGTTATGGATATGCAGGTGGTACTTCGATTTTTGTAAATTTTAATTGCATTCTTCTTGACGATCGTATTGAAAAGTACAAAGAGGAAATATTTCTATAGACACAGTTGGAAAATGCTTTGTAAATATTTAAATTTACATTTTTCATTGTAAGTAAGAAATGTATATAAAGTATACAGATCGTTATAAATAGCGGAATTGATTTTGCGATGTTCGTCTCTCCATCTACACTTTTACACAATTTTTCTAAGTGCGTTTTTTACCTTAAAATACAAACCGTGGTATACAGTCTTGCGAAAAATACCTTCGTAATGGCAGAGAAATAAAAAATTCAGCAGATTTCTTATTAATTTCGGTTTTTTTTAAAGGAAATATTTAAGCTATCCATGTGTAATGTTTGGGCACACACCCCAAAGCAGACATTCGCTCCTATGCCTGGCAATTGTCTTATATGTGATAGCACAACGATGTGATTTTTAATGTATTTTTTGATTTTTCTCGTTAATTTGAATTTTTTTTATCTCAAATTAAAAAAATATTTTAGCATTATGTTCCTTTTAAAAAATTTTTAATTCAATTAAATTTAATTATTTTGAATTCTTATTGTATTTTTTTTAGAATTACTTTAAGAATTGTTTTTTGTGTGCAAATTTGTGTGACATTTAATTATAAAATAAGCGGATATCAAATTTCTATCCTTACGTTTTTGATTTTATAATATGCTGTTTTCGCACTATCACACTTTTCTATTTGATTTGATTTTTTGAGAAGTATTACAGTGTAAAACTCTTACTCCAAGAAAGTTTACCATATATTTTTATGTCGGTCATGTCCACGTTTCAACTAAGTAGTTTAAGTTTATTTTTTTAATAATCAAAAGCCAAGTTTTTTAAAGATTGTTCTGAATTTTGGTATATACACCTTTCTTAAATTAACAAAATGACATTTATAATTGAGTTGTTCAGGTAGTAAATGCAAAGTATGTTTATGGTGAACTTTTAGTAATAAAGATGACACAGACCACGTCCGCAACTTCAAGCAGAAATGACTCTCAGAGAAAACAGGCCTATAATTAAAACGAGGATTGCAACTTCACGAACTGTTATTTAATTTTTTTTACATTTCCGCAAGACTTATACAATTTCGACTACAATTATGCACCAAGTGAATTTTTAAAGTTAATATTTATATTATCAGCGTTCTCGGAGCTAGGAAATTAATAAGCTAGATTGACTAAAAAAGGCTGGAAAAAGCAAAATTTTCTTAATTTTGTATTTTTATTTATGATTCTTAAAAAAACAGTAAAATTACTAAACGGTACCAGAATTCTTTAGAACAAAATTTGTGTTACAAGAGATTTTTTAATGATAGTTTTCTGCAACATTATTAAGCCATTGCGAATAATTTTCATTTGAAAAATAACGCTACGATATGAAGTACGAGTATATGCTGAAAATAAAGCACATATAATTTATAATTTCATTTTTGAAATTAATTTTTCTCTGAATAACTTATCAACTTACATTTCAGAATTTTATTCAAACTTTAGTTAATATCAATATTTTCCCATCTAAAGCAAATGTAAATATTTGTTTCTACAACCAATGCGACATTTTTTTTGAAAATTTAAAAGTAGACAAATTATAAATTTAATCCAATTCAAGCTTGGAGTTTACAGAACAAACAAAGAGACGAGAAGCCTAAAATAATTGTGTTCGGAGATAAATTTTCTTCTTATTTTCATTAAAAAATGCTTTTTGAAAACGAAAAAAGCTAGAGGCTGAGTTATAAATTTCGAGGCCAATTGCTAGAAAAAAAGGCAAAATCTAGCCATAAAAAGGCTAAAATGGCAACGCCAATACCTATATTATTTATTGAAATGTCCATATTATGTGGTAAATACGATATTTGTGCGTTTACAAATATGTATGTGTTTATGTTTTTTACTTTTGTCAGACACAAATAAAAACTGTCAAAATCATATGGTAACTTATATCGCTTTTGATTGCCTGAGAATGTTGATTGAAGTGTAACTTGAATAACCATTGTAACAGAATTTTATACTTAAATCTAAAGTTATATTTAAGTACACTGCCAAAAATTTAACTTAATTCCTTGAATAAAGAAATTCATTATGTTCACTATATTTTTAATAATTTGCAGCTTAAACTCTTAAACAAAAAATGTAAGTAACAAGTACACATACATACATATGTACGTATATTTATTTTGCATACTGTATATGTATGTACTTATATTACACACAACTACATGTGATAATATATTTTTCCTTGTCAATTGCCGAAAAATGTTATCTAGAATTTAACTTTAAGACCACCGCTGCTTTTGATTACAATACATTCTGTCATTACTATTTTTTTTTTTTCATTTTTGCAAAAAACAACCTGTGGCCATGATTTTGCCCAATATAAAAAAATCGCTCAAATAATGAGTCAAACTCGTTTAAAGAATATTATTATCGTTAATAGTTACATGTTATGAGTTTGCTTACAACTGATTACAACAAATAAAAGAACAAATGGAATTTGCAACTCAACATGATGGAGCAAAGGATTGAACCAACAAAAATAAAATATTCTTCTTATTACATCAAACCAACAAACACAACCAAGCAACCAACCAACCAACTCATCAAACATTTATAATGTGTCTGTTCGTCTGTCTGGTTGTTTTGTTTTGGTTTGTACTTACATACGAGTATATATGCTACTTAATTTTTTTTATTTTTCTTCAAAAATGTGTATGAAACACAGAAAAAAACGATGTGTCAACAAAGTCATGTTTTAATGTGGCATGTGTATGGATGTGTGTGTGTATGTTTATTTTCATTTTATTTATTTGCAACTCCCCCTTTTAAATGCAGTCATTCTATTCTTTGTTAATGTTTGTACTTCATTCTCTTTGCTTTTGGTAAAAATAATTTTCTTTTGTTTTTGCTTTTTTTAACTTTTTGTTCTAGGAGAATGTTTTGTAAAAAACTGCACTCTTGCTCACTTGCTGTAATGCTATTTCTTGTTTGCATGTTCTTCGTGTGCATGTGTGCGAGTGTGTTTTTGCAAGCTTGTTTATTGTTCTTAGGGTTCGGTTTCTTTCTTAGTGTGTGAGTTTGAGCTCGAAAGTGTGTGTGTGATTGCTTTTTTAATTTTTTTTACATATTGAGTAAGTGAGTTTGGCCAGTGTGAGAGAACAACAACAAAATTACTTAATGTTTGTGTGTGTAAAAGAATTTTTTAATTCTCTCTATAGCATTTATGAGTGAGTGAGGTGTGTAAGTACAAAAAAGTGAGGTGGTTTTATTTATTGTCAATGTTTTCATATGTGTGTGTGTGTTTATGCAGTTACCCATACATTAGCAAAAACATACTTCCTTGCATTTACGCAATGTTTGTGTGTGCGTTCGTGTGCATTTTATAGTTAATATGTGGTGTGATGTCGGTCTGCTCTATTTTTCTGATGTTTTGAGCTTGAGTTGGCATGATTTAACTCAATGGCGGTTATTTTCTAGATTTAAAAAAAAAATTCTACAAATACATTTACACTTAATTTTTTAAAAAACAACTACAGCTCATACTAGCGAGCACACACACACACATAAACACACACACAGTCCACCTCAAAAGCTTTATTCAGCTGCAAGTTTTTTATATTAATTTTTAAGCAGCAGCAAAAATTTTTTTTATAATAAAAAATGCATTTTTCTTATTATTTTCGTTGTTGTTGTTTTGTTTTTTGGCTGTGTGTGTGTTTGTTTTTTATAATGTTGCTTGTCGATTATTCAGTTTTGCGCTCCATTCTTCTTTAGAATAGTTATAATGTGGTGGTTTTTAAGAACAGAACGTCGGGCCAGCCAACAGCAACAACGCTTGCGACGCTAATACGTCACACTAGAGACGACGTAAAAAAACTACGTAAATTTTTTTTATTTAAGACGACCACAATTTTAATATGCTTCGTTTTCGTGTATTTTTTTAAATAAAATAATAACCATGTTTGTAAACTGTTTCTTTTAATGAAATTTTCGAGGTTATGCGAGTAAATTTTGGACTTTCTCGGGAGGTTCTTGCAGTATTTAGTTAAATCGAGTTATAAAGTGCGCGTATGTGTGTGTTTTAAATAATTTTATTTTATTTTGAGAAAAGCTTGTGCAGCGCTCGGTCGTTAGTCGTTTTTAAACAACGTAGTCAATATGCAACGGGAACGCAAATTCGGACGCGTCTCGAAACGATCCGAGTAGCGTCCGATCGTTTCTTTTATTACAATAGTAAACATAACAATTTTATTTATTTTCAACTATAAAAAGTAAAAGAAAATACGAATTTATACTTTAACAAGTACTTGTACTAACAACAAGAGTATTGATTAATAATAATAATTACAACAACAAGACAACAAAATTATATATAATTAAAATTAAAAAAGAACATTTCTTTCCAATTCCACACTCAGAGAAATATTTGTTTGTATATTTTTAAGTATAGTAAAATTAAAATAAAATAAATGAATATTAATAACCATTTTTGAAATCATATACAGGAATATTTGAAAATATAGCAAGAAACCTAACTGAGTGGGTTTTGTTTTGGTGTGTGTGTGTTTACAGTTTTTGAAATAATTTTCTTTACATCTCCCGGTTTATTTTTTAAATAATTTTCGTTTACATGCTTCACTTTTTTTTGGTGCGGTGTGTGTTCACTTTTCTGTGTTCTGTGCAGTTCTGTTTGCAGTTTTTTGTGTGCAGTTTTTTATTCTTTGTGTTTTTGTTGTTGCTGCTGTTTTTTTGCTATTTGTCAAATTTAACGCGTTTTAACGTTTGTTGCCATGATTCTTTTTTACATCGTTTTCCATTTTAGTTCGCAATCGTTGCATTACGCGCTCACTTGCTCGCCGCTAACTACGCTCCAACAACATTTACGCGTTCTTGTAATAATTAATTAATAATAATCATAATAATAACAACAAGAAAAACAACAACAAGAAAATAACAATACAACTTAAAAATTAAAAACATTTATTTGTTTCAATTGAGTTTTTTTGTTTTTGTTTCTTTACTTAGTAAATGCATGGCATATTTTAATAATTTTATTAATAAAAATTTTTTATTTTAACTTTTGGTGTTAGTGCATGCGTATGTGTGGTTAAAAATTAAATTTTTTTATTGTTTAATTTAAATAAAAAAAAAAAATAATGTGTTGTTTTTTTTGCTAATAAATTAGGAAGCAATTAAAAAATGCATTCGTACGTTTATTTTTCGCAATGCGTGAGTGCACCCAAATAAAATTTTTGTTTAATGCGGAAATTTCGAATTTTGAAAATATTTTTTCTTATTTACAAAAAAATCAAGGTCTTTTATATTATTAAAATAAAATTATAAAAATTAATTCAAATAATAAATACATACATTTATATATGTATGTAAAATGTATGTAAAATAGGAAGGAAATCAATTTTTGTTTCATTAGTCTAGTTTGGTTTTTTAAAAATGTCCAATTCAAAACGTATAAAAACTGAACCGATATTCGTCAATAAAGAAAATTTATTAAGAGTGCCGTGCTAAAAAAAAGTAATTTAAAATTAAATAAGATATTTCATAAAAATTAATGAAAAAAAAAAAATAACCACAAAATTTCGAAAAAAAAGTTCATTTAGATATGACACATTATTAATAAAATGTTTAATCGAGCTTTATTAAATAGTGCGTTATTTGCAAATTAAATAACATTAATCCAATAATTAATAAAAAAATTAAGAAAACAGATTCAAATCAAGAAATCAATGCAAATCAAAAATATTAATTGAAACCTAAATTAATAATAGAAAAAAGCAAAAGAAATTTAAAAACAAGTGAAAACAAAAAAAAATTAAAAAAAAACAAAGATTTCCAGAAATTAATACTGCCAAATGAATAAATTAATTTGTTATTGTGAAAAATTACAAACCAACGAAAAAGAAAGAAATAAGAGAACTAGATCGGTATTACAATAATTGACATTTTGGTCGATATTGAATACTTATTTATTAAAACAGTTTAAGCGAATTTTTAGTTTCTAAAGTAAATTAAATTGTGAAAATTAACTAAAAAAATTGTGAATATTTTATGCATAAATTTGTAAAAGTTAGATGGCGTTATCAAATAGCAAAGCAAGTTTTACTGCAGCAGTCTTAGAATAATCTATTTAGATTAAGTCACGTCACGTGGCTGCATAAAGTTTCTAAAAAGGCTTTCACAGACATCTCAATGTTCAAGTGATTAGTGCATTTCATAAAAAAGATCAAAAGAAAGACCAAGTTTTATACCTTAAGAACTAGTCGGGTGACATATTTCGATATTAATTTAAATTTAAATCTTTAAATTTTTTAAAAATTAAAAAGCAGAAGCACCCATTGTTAACAAAAAACGTTCTAGACTAAATATTTAAGAAACTGAACACAAGTAATTCTTTTGAACAGAGTGTACATTTTGAAGGCAATAAGCTACCTAATATGGATCACTCAAAACTTTTATATTTTTAACAAAACCTTAAAAAATAGCGCAAAACATCATGAATATATATTTTTTAATTTGAGATTATTGCAAAATTCTTCAGATTACCTCCCAGAGAAAATTTATATATTAAATATTTTTGAAGTCCCTAAGCGCTGAAATGACAATAGCCTAAAATGTTTAACAAAAAATACTTTTTAATTAAAAATGTACCATTTAACTTGGTAAAAATACTACAACAAAATTAATTTTCTATCCCTGACTAACAACCACACTACACCAAAAAAAAATAATTCATTATTTTTCAACCAATAATAATGTTTGATTAGACTAATGACAACATTTCATTGATTTAATGAAATGTTTTATTATATGAATGAATAATTCATTTAATTAATGAAATATTTCATTGGTCCGATTAGTTGAAAAATAATGAAAGTTTTCATTGGATTAATGAACAAAATTCTTTAATTTCTTAAATAGATAATTAATGTGATTTTATGGCTTAGTATTTGAAAATCAGCTTGAAAATGCCATCACTATTAAAGCCGTGATTATTACTTTGTTGTGTCATTGGGAAAATAAGTAAAGTTTTATTGCAAAATATGTTAAAAAAATTTGAGAAAATACTAAAAATTCATATCAATAGCACGAAATTTATCGAAATGCGGTGTTTTGCAAGCAAATTTATTTAATTATTTTATATTGATTTTGTTTTTATAAAAAGTGCATTAGCTTATTGTCAACAAAACAAATTCCATTTTGCTGGACAGACTTAAAATAATTTATCTCAACAAAAGTTGCCTGGAAAGTTGATTGAACTCGACATACTGCGTGTCTATTGAATATACAGCATTTTACTCGTGGTGCTCTATCCTATAGCTATAGCTATTCAACTACAACCTAAAAGCTTTTATATACTTTTTTCTATGAAACAAAATTTGAAAGATTCTAAACTACGGAGCTCCAAGCTTTGAAATAGTTGAACTCTGCATCTAAAATAAATGGCTGTTTTGGAACAAGTTTGGCTTTAATGTTTCTGCCCATATAATGAAAATGAAAAAGGTAATGAGTGCAGTAAGAAAAATAACAAGAAAATTAAAAAATGTACAAGATTTTACTTTACAAACAACGGGAAATCAGAGTGATTTCGAAGAACTAACCAAGGATTAAAACAATAATAGAAAAAAAGTATTTCCAATTATAAATAACAAGTTAAATTCGGCTGTGCCGAGTCTTATATACCCTTCACTTTAAACATTCTTTTTAAATATTAAAAAAAGGAAGAAAAAATTATATAATTGAAACGCCTAGTTCATTAAGCTTGAGGTCGTATTATTAAAATTTATGTATTTATTATTGCAGCGAAGTAAAGTTTTCAATATGACCACAAGCTTAATAAACTAGCCGTTCAAATAAAGTTCAAATAAACTTACAAAAAAAAAGTTCAAATAAACTTACAAATTAAAAAAAATATGATAAAAATGTTTTCTTTGAATACCAATATAAAATAATTAATTTCACTTCAAGAAACTAAAATTAACGAGTTCTAAAGAAAGTCTTCTCTGAGAACTTTTTTTAACGCAAAAAAATATCTTCAGTCACTCAATTTTTAAAATAATAAAAAAATAAATTCTGAGAAAGATATCCAATAGGAATGCAAAAAATATAATTTAATTAATTTTTCAAACATTTGCAAACAATTTTTATACCAAACAAATTTAATTAAATATCAATAAAGAACTTCAAATTAACGGCAAAAATCAAAAAAAAAATAAATATATATTTTAATAAGATTTCTGTAGTAGAACGCACTGTAGTGCCATCACTACCCCTAGACCTATGTAGTGCCATCATTACGACACAGAATACACACACACACACATACGTTTATATAAGACTGACTGCCTTCTTTTGTGTTTGTATACACAAACATTACGCACATGAACAGCTTAAAAATTTCCATTAAAAAAAAATAAAGGAAAACAAAATCTGAAATTTCTATTGTAAAGAGTGATCCATTTCGAGGTTCCCTACTTTTTTAAAGAAAAAAACACAGAAAATTCAAATTTAATGGAGAATGTTTATTATCATTTGAAAGAACATTCTTTGGCATTTATTTTTTGAAGATTATGTCTATCAAAGGTTGGCCGTTGCTACGTCGCAGATGGTCCATCCGTTGAATCCAATTTTCAATGACTCGTCCGAGCATTTCGACTGGTAACTGGCGAATGACACACATGATTTTTTCCTCCAAGGCCTGAAACTTTAGACTTTATATATCCCCACAGGAAAAAGTCTAGCGGTGTGATATCACACGATTTTGGTGGCCAATCGACCGGCCCAAAACGTAAAATTATATTCTCACCGAAATGTTCTCTCAATAAATCCATTGATTGATGCGACGTGTGGGAAGTGGCGCCGTCTTTCTGAAACCAAATGTCGCCGAGATCACGAGCTTCAATTTCAGACACCAAATAGTCGGTTATCATGGCACGATAACGGTCGACATTGACGGTTACGGTCTCCGTGTACAGTCTCAGCTATGGCCACTATATTTTCTTCACAGCGTGCTGGACGTGGTTTATTCGGTCGAATATCATCCAATAATGAATGCTGGGTCTCAAAATGGGTGATGGTGTTGCGAATAGTATGCTCAGTAGGTCGATTATGTTGACCATAAGTTGAGCGAAGTGCACGAAACACTTTCATCACAGAACGTGAATTTTCGTAATAAAGTTGAACGATTTGTCCACGTTGTTCAGGCGTAAGTCTTTCCATTATGAAATGCTACACAATACTAAACAAAAATAATATGACAGCATGACGCGATTCACGCGACCACTTTTTTCGGCCCCTTTTGTATTTTAGAAAAAATAAACCAAAAACCCACTCAGACAAATGGTCAAAAATAGAGGTAGTCGTGCTTTTTGACTCATAGCTTTGCCATTTATGAACCTATTCAGCTAAATGACAATAACAACTGACAAACAGAAAGAATTGATTGATTGGTCCGCTATAGTTTTCTGTACGTTGACTAGGAACTTCAAAAATTTGATTCAATGACACAACGGACAGGCAGACGGACATCGCTAAATCGATATAAAAACCTGAAAAATGCTGAATAGGTAAAATATGTTTCATTAAAGACTAGAATAATTAACCGTAATAATATATACGGAAAATCTAGTCTATTTAATATTGTCATGTACTAACGGGTGGCCCAAATGAGACTTAGTGAGCGTATTGTAGTCGTTGTTGGGGGTCTTGCGGTAGAAGCTGTTGCACAATTTGAACTTTGTATAGATACATCATAAGATCCAGCTTTAAAATTCTCTGTTATGTTGTTCTGGGTATACCCAATTGGCCGGAACGGCGACGAGTTGAGACAGATGGATCATTTGCAACACTCTGCTGCACAGCTTCCACGTTGTCTTCAGTACGAATATTTCGATGAACACCTCTTCCTGGACGGTCGGCAACTGAATCCAGTTGCTCAAAATGGCGAACTAAACTTTTAATCATGGAAGATGTGGGCGCTGATCTTACGTTAAAAAAAACGGCGATAATTTCGCTGCGTTAGAACAATTGATCGTTGAGAAGAATAATAAAAATCGATAATTTTAATGCGTTGTTCTGGACTGTACGTATTCATTTTAAATTTCCAAGAGTTCAGTTATAATGTGCAAAAAGAAAAAATAAATTATGTTAAAGAATAAAAAAGTTATTTGAGTCTCACATCAGCTGGTCTTATTTGGGCTACCCTGTAGTTTGCCTACATCAGAGAAAGTTCCAAATCTACCCTCTGTTACGGGTATTACCGAAAAAGTCTAATACTCGCTTATTCTTGTAAAAATCATACAATAGATGACTTCATAACAGTTAACAACTTTAAAAAGAAAGCCTTTCCATATTCCAAATTAAGCACTTGATGTTAAATTTTCTGAAAACCTTTTTATCGAACAACAACAACGACAAATTTTTTTTTTAATTTCAATTTATTCATTTTTAGATTTTTAATAATAATAATCATTATTATTTCTTTACAATTTTTTCTAAAACTATTATATTCAGAAAAAGTGACACATAAACATGTGGATAGGTGCAAGCAAAGGTAAAATTATTTGACACAAAAATAACAAAATTTTGTTAAATTTTTTTTGATTCGAAGCGAGTACTTAGTCACTGACTTTTGGCTTAAAAATTTTTGTCCACTAATTGCCAACAGAAGCTAATTTTATAGTTTGAACAAGATATTTTCATGAAGAATTTGTTTTTATTGTTGATGTATTTATGTGCATCACCTTCTATGCCTCTGCTTAAAACTGGGGGCCAACATAATCTACTCTTCCATTTAATTCTTTGGGGCATAATGTCAAATTTACATTCATCAATGATTAAAAGAAAGAAAAAGTTCTTGAAAATATTTATGAGCATATTTTTTGAGTGTATTACTCATAAGAACAGAACAGTTAATTGTCAACTGAATAATTAAATTTTAAAATATAATAAAACTAGCAAGTACAGGTCCGGTGTTAAAAAAATCTCAGTTCCCAAACTAACGAAAATAATTTTTTTTTGCTTAATTAATGAGCCTTTTTCTCAGAATATTCAGATTTTCTAATCCAAAATTTAAGCTAGGTTCGCACGTGCTTAAAACTTTTAAGAAACAATAAAATATTATACGAAATATTTGAATAAGAACAAACTGCAAAATCCTACATTCCTCTTTCATAAATGTTAATATGTAATTTGAAAATGTATTTACTGATTTAGTAAAATATTTTTAAAACAAAAAGAATTAAAAATCACAAACCAGAAAGTTTTGAAATTAAAATCTTACACTAATGATATCTATCACTCTGAATCACTTTTATTGAGTGCTATTGCGTTTTACCCTTCTGAGCCAAGTAGAAAACTCCCAACATATAAAAAAATATGATTTGACCTAGAACCAGTTTTCTCTTTCATTTTATTAATATCATAGTGAAATTAAACTAGGTGACATTGAAACGTCGCTAATTTTTTGTTCATAATTGAGTTCCCTACTGTCAAACGTTGTTTACAATTCTTTAAAAATATATACGTATGTATATAAACAACTAGTGTTAGAACGAGATAAATAGTGGATTAAAAATATTTCTTTCCGCTTTAGCACACATGTTTAATTTGTACTATAAAAAAGCTTTCTTCTTAAAATTTTTAAAAGCATTAAAATCTCACTAATGCAAATTAAAATTTTACCCTGACAGACGACAGTTTCTGATTTAGTAAGCAGCTTGCATGGCAGAATTATACACGGTAAAGCTAGAATTAACCGAACGTCGCGTAAGATTTAGTTTTCAGCTGATCCGTTTTGTTATATGAAAAGCAATGAAAGTGCTTATCGAAAACAAATGTCACGTTGACGGTATGGCAAGATGTGTATAAAATTGAATTTGGCAATGCTTACGTTTATGTACAGCTGAGACAGAAAGTTTAAA
This sequence comes from Thelaira solivaga, assembly GCA_947397855.1. Taxonomy (NCBI): domain Eukaryota; kingdom Metazoa; phylum Arthropoda; class Insecta; order Diptera; family Tachinidae; genus Thelaira; species Thelaira solivaga. The sequence goes on along the minus strand of OX377610.1, from coordinate 48,048,280 downwards.
TAATTAAAGTGCTTAAAACATTTCTAAAAATAACAAAAACCAACTAAAAACAACAATATTAAATAAAAATAAGATTCAATGCAAATCCTCTCAAACACTCGCATTTTTCTATGTATTTTGAGCACAAAAACAATGGCGGTCAAATCGAGGAGAGCTAAAAATGTGCAGCTGTCTTAAATGCTTTACCGTGTATAATTGAGCCATGTGAAATATTAGTTTCTGTGTGCTTTGTCCGCAGCATACTATATCTAGTAGAAACAATTTAATAGCACTGTATTGTTTAATACTATCAATCCATATTCATTCATGTTCCTTTGTAAAATGCATATTACGCAATGGACATTGGCAGCGTCCGAGATGACGCAGTTGACGACTGCTATACTTTATCTCAAAGAATGTTAGTTTACAATTTAATTTAATTTCTAATTTTAATAAAATATTTTTTTTTTAAATTTTAATCACTTTATCAATCTGAGTCTAAGTTTATTGCAAGACGAATCTTTCAGTTTGCAGTTTAAATAGGAAAAATTGGTCTTTTAAAAAAATTAAATTTTTAGAATCACCATAACCAATAAATAAAAATGTGAAATTGCGATATATTATTGAAATTAAAATTGATTATTTAAAGTGGGCACTCCTTTTCTGGAATCATTTCAATTTAAAATTGTTTAATTAATATTTGAGAGGAAGTTTAATTAATTAAAGTTTAATATCGTGAAACAATAATTTTTCATTTTAAAAAAGTTTTCCGTAATATTTTTGCTTAACATTTATTTATAAAAGGTGATTTTATAAGAACTATCGGAAATTTAAAAAAAAAACACATAAAATTCAGAAAAATGCATGAAATATTTATTTGGATCGATAGTTGGGTCGATATAATTTAATGTTTGAAGATTATTTCATGCAAATGTTGGCCGCGGCTGCGCCTCAAATGGTCCATCCGCTTAGTCCAATTTTGGCATACTCTTTCCAACATTTCGGCCAGTATCTCACGAATAATGTTGGCAATGTTGGCTTCCAGTGCGTCAATCGAAGCGGGCTTGTCCCTATAGACATTAGCCTTAACATAGCCCCACAAAAAATAGTCTAGAGGCGTTAAATCGCACGATCTGGGCGGCGTGAAATAAACTGTTCACCGAACTCGCCTCTCAATTGGTCGAATGTTTCGCGTGCTGTGTGGCATGTGGCACCGTCTTGTTGAAACCACATGTCATGCAAGTCAAGCTCTTCCATTTTGGGCAAAAAAAAAAGTTTGTTATCATCGCACGGTAGCGCTAACCATTCACAGTAACGTTGTGATTCGCATCATCTTTGAAGAAATACGGCCCAATGATGCCGCCAGCCCATAATCCGCACCAAACGGTTGTTTTTTGTGGATGCATTGGTAGCTCTTGCAATGCTTCTGGCTGCTCTTCACTCCAAATACGGCAGTTTTGCTTGTTCACGTATCCATTCAACCAGAAATGAGCCTCGTCGCTGAACACAATTCTTCGATAAAAAAGTGGATCTTCATCTAACTTTTCAAGAGCCCATTCACCAAAAATTTGGCGTTGTGGTAGGTCGTTTGGCTTCAATTCTTGCACCAGTTGTATCTTATAAGGCTTCACACCCAAATCCTTCCGCAAAATTTTCCACGTAGTGGAGTAACAGAGGCCCAATTGCTGCGAACGGCGCCGAATCGATAATTCACGGTCATCACCAACACTGGCCGATACGGCTGCGATATTTTCTTCAGTTCGCACTCTACGTAAGCGTGTTGGTGGTTTAATGTCCAACAATGTAAATTTGGTGCGAAATTTTGTTACAATAGCCCGAATAGAAGCCTCAGTAGGTCGATTAAACTGACCATAAAATGGAAGAAGCGCGCGATGAACTTTCTTAACAGAGCACGCATTTTGGTAATAAAATTCAATAATTTGCAAGCGTTGTTCGTTTGTAAGACGATTCATGATTAAATTATAGACCAAACTGAAGATGTTTGACAGTGACACAAGATACAAAACGTGCGTGAGCTGTCAAAACTAGTGTTGCCAAAAAGATAATAGCAAAAAAATCACTCTTTAGTTGGCATAAAAAATTCCTCTTTAATTTGTCTGTAAATTTTTTTGTTTTTTTTTTATTTCCGCTTAGTCCAGCCAGTCCTTAAAAAAACAGAATTTGTCTATTATTTTAAGCTAAAATATTTAGTTTTTCTTATTTAAATTCTGTATTTTAACCAGGTTTTCTATTATAAAGGGTCCGCCATCTAACGTTTTTTTTTTTCAACTAGTGCTTATTTGGTGAATGGTAACACTTAGCTCATGTCTGATTTGACAGATAATTAGTTTTATCCTTCCGCTGAACGAATATGGTTGTGTATACGCTTGAACAACGCTGGGAAATATTGCGACATTACTTTGAAAATCATGGTAATGTTGCCTGCGATCGACTTACATAAGATGCCGATTTTGCCAAAAAAAATCATCTTTTCAGATGAAGCTCATTTTGATCTTGGCGGGTATGTAAACAAGCAAAATTGTCGCATTTGGGGCACAGAAAACCCGCAAGCATACATTGAAGCCGACGCACCCAAAACGAGTCACTGTTTGGTGCAGAATTTGGTCCAGAGGCATAATTGGGCCATTTTTCTTCGAAAATGAGCAAGGAGTGGCCGTTACAGTCAATGGCGATGTTGAACGAATTTTTGTTCACAAAAATTGAAGAGAAGGATATTGGCAACATTTAATTTCAACAGGACGGCACAACGTGCCACACAGCCGAAGCTACACTCGATGTTTTGCGCCCTGTTTTTGAAGATCGCATTATCAGCCGCAGAGCTGATGTCGTTTGGCCACCTCTGAGCTGCGATTTGACACCGTTGGATTATTATTTGTGGGGTGCCGTCAAAGATAAGTGTTACGCCGACAAGCCAGAGACAATTGACGCTTTAAAAGACAATATTCGTGAAGCCATTTGTGAAATACAGCTGCACACAATCGATAATGTGCTTAAAAATTGGACCGATCGCGTAGGCTACTGCATGGCCAGCCGAGGCAGCCATTTGAATGAAATTATTTTCCATTATTAACCGGAAGGATTGTACTTTCAAATAAAAAAAGAAATTTGAGAAAATATTCAGTAGTTTTTTTTTAGCATTTTAGCATTTAAAAAAAAAGTTAATTTGCGGACCCTGTATATATTTTTTTACTACCTATAATAATTTTATTTTTTACACTTTTTTCTTTGAGCACGAGAAAGACGAAGTACGTAACTAAAAAAACGCATTAATTCACAAAATGCAGACAGTTGAAAAAAGTAGAACCTGAAGGCCAAAAATAATACAAAATATAAAACCGACTGGAACAAATTTCAATTAGAAAAAATTATTTATAACCCCTTCCTAACCCACTCTGTTAAAAAAAAAGCAAGAAGAAAAACTTTATTTTTCTGTATTAAAAAAAATAATATAATAAAAGAAAGAAGCTGAGAAAAAATTGTAAATATATTTTTGGTAGCTACATATTACGTACATTATTTTTTTTAAAGCAAAAACGAATTTTTTCATGTTTTTAGTTTTTAACATTTTATAAAATACACCTTTTACTTTTTTTCGTATAAATTTTTTTTTTCTCATCATCATCAGAGTTTAGCAACGTTTAGCTTTAAACTAGTGCTCCTCATCTAAATTTTTTTGTGCTAACTACGATGATTCCTTGTCTAGAGGTTTGTTGTTTGTCGACCGACAATGATGACGACTACTACTACGACATTCATCCACTCCTTCCCTCATTCATTCATACGTTGTTGGGTTCTTAACTAAACTTTGCCGTTGGGATTTCCGTAACAATGATGGCTGCTACAAGAAGCAAAAAAAAAATTAAAAAAAAAGAAAAATTCCTATTCTTTTACACTTTCAAAAATTAACGATTTCTAGTTTTTTTTAGATGGAATTCATGAGGAAATAAAATTGTAAAAATAGCAAAAATATTAATTAAAGGGTATTGAAAAAAATGAATAAAATTAGAAAAAATTAACATATTTTTTTTTTGACAAAATTTATTAAAGTGTGACAAAAACTGGACGCCGTTTAAAGTTAGTAGTTGAAGTTTTATTGTAAAACTTAAAATTAATTGGAAAATGGTAACACAAGCTTACAAATTGAATTTAACCAGTACAATTGAAAACTGTTTTGGAGCGTTGATTTTAAATGATTTTGTGCGCAAAACACCTTTTTCGTGAATTGAATTTACTTTGAGAAAAAGTGGTTTACAGAAAATCGATGCATTTTCGACTCTACTACCTGTAATACTGAATAAAATTTATTTATTAATAAATAAAATGAAATGAAATAGCGCCAAAATAATATGTCAATAAATTTGACAGTCGTAAGGCTTTCATAATTTTTAGAAAATTTGCTAAGCGTTTATCAGGGGTGCATACGAACAAAAAATTACAAAACAGCTGACTTTTATTACAGTATAAAACCCCTATCAGTGCTTCATAGTGAAGCACATTCCCATATGCGTACAGCAGTATCACAATTACAATTTTGTCATAAAAACTTTAGCGAGTGCCAAATGGAAAGAAAAAAAGAATTTAATTTTAAATTATCTTATAGGGCTTAAATGTCGACAAGAATGAAAAACATTTCACCTATTTTCTGCTAGTCTATAGATCTAATTTTGCCGAAGACAGCAAAACAAAATTTCAATTAGTATAACATGTACTCGTGAGTAAAATTGCACAGCTTGGAAACTAGCAAAGCCCCAATGGTATTTTTGTTACTTTCAAAAATTACTTCGAAGGCACTTTGCACTATATTTAAAAAAATATATATATACTCTGTGTATGTATGTAGTTATCGCACAGTTATATGTGACAGTTCTTTCTATCTGTCCAATTTTTTCACTTAATAATAAAGTACCATAAAAGATAATAGTATAAAAAATAAATCTGTTATTTAGTAAAAAAATTTTATTTTTCTCAAGTTTTCTGTGTCAATTATTTTTTATTGAACTTTTTCAGAAAGTACAAAAAAATCTTTTCAAAGGCTTGCAGTTTTATTCCTAATAAAAAGAAAGCAGTTCCTTAGATACTCGTTCTAACGAGCTGCTAGTTAAAATGCCGATTTGAGTTAGTAAATAGATCACATTTTTATTCTAAAATTTTAGGAAATCAATTCTGAAATTTAAGGATGCCACATTGTAATTGATTTAAACATTGCTCTACATTTTTGTTTATGTAAATGAATTTTTTTAAAACTTATTTATTTTATTTATTCAGTTTTGCTGTAAAAAAATTATTTATCTAATCACTTTTTCAATATCTTTTATAAATTCATAATTTTTTTACTTTGAATAACTCTGTACAGTGCTTTAGTAGGTCTTTGGCAGGTCACTAGCAACTTGCTTTAAAAACGAATAACTACAACTAACTGCCAACTTTATGTTATGAATAAAGCTGTTAATTCTTTTCTAAATGTAGGAAAAAGACTAGCAATAGTTTCTGAAAAAAAACACTCATCCTTTTAGAATAGTTATAAAAAAATTTCGTTCTACTGTTGTTGTATAAATTTTTTTTTGACGGCCCAATTTTAATTTTGTTTTTATGTGCACAACATTGGTTTCTTTTCCTTTTTTTCAAAAAAGCTCTAATATTTTTGTTAGCGTTAATTAGACTTAGGCATAATCGTTCATTTCACTGAATCGTTCAGATTTTTCAAATCACTTAAATGATCTAGGTCATTTTACTTGTTCATAGTTCATTTCGGACACTATACAATGACTTTTGATTTTTGTTCGTCATTCCTATCGCACACTGTACGATGACTCTTGATTTCCGTTCATCGTTCCTTTCATACACAGTGAAGCACAAACTTGTGACTTTCGTCCATAGTACCTTTGTTCATTGTATTTATTTATTATACACCGTGCTACCTTTATAATGATATATAATTACAACTGATCAAATTTTAGATATTTTAATTCTAAACAGTCAGCGATGGATGAAAGAAATAATATAAAAAATTTTAATCCATATGCTGAATCGTTCATATGAACTAGGGCGGCTATGAAGACAACAAGCCTAGTGTTAATAACGGTAAAACTCTAAAAAAATTTAGTGTTAAAAAATAATATTCAAAGTTCCTTTAAGTAATAATTTATTTTTTTTAGTTTTTAATGCGATTTCTATTCTCATATTTCGCTTGCTTTATCGTACTCAAAAGTGAGCAGCCTCAGCATTACTAAACGATAGTACTAGATAACTAAATACTAAATGGAACAATTAATTAAAGTGCATTTTTATTTTACAAGTTAGAAGCCAAATACTTTTTTTTACTTATGAAATTACCTTCGCTCGACCAATTTTTCAATTTACATATCGAAGTTTTGTCGAAAATATTACTTTAGCTAATTTGGTTTCAGTCTCAGTTTATGTATGATTTATTTTCATTTTTGTAAAAAAGGTTATTTAAGGCTAAGAAAATAGCTAGAGCCTAAATTATAAATTTTGAGGCTGAATGCGAGAAAAAAGGCTAAATCTAGGCTTAAAAAAGCTAAAATGGCAACGCTGCTCGTTAGTTTGAATTTCTTGAACTGAAATTAATTATTTATTTTAAGATTAATAAAATAATATTATAGGTATTCAAAGAAAATTATTTTTATTAATGCAATTTTTTTATATAATTTTTATTTGTAAGTTTATTTGAGCTTTTTTATTTAAACGTCTAGTTTATTAACCTTGAGGTGGTATTATAAAAATTTATTTTTATATCAATATTTCGCTACAATAATAAATAAATACATTTTTTATGTTAATTTTAAAATTGAGTGTCTGCAGATATTTTATTGCTTTTATAAATAAAATTCTCAGAAAGGATTTTTTTTTTTTTTGATATTTAAGAAGGTGATAAGTAAAAATATAATTATTTGGCTAACATAGTGAAGGGTCACAGGCTTGTTTATTGAATTTTTTGGGACGAGGCAGCTTTTGTTGAAAATAAGCAATTGTACAGATAAAATCTGTTTTTTGATTAGCTGTTTTTACCCAGTCTCACGTGGCCAATACAAATTGGCAATCTTCAAACTGACATCCGGAGAAGTGAGAATAGGCTATCCCACAATATGTAGTTACATTTTTTGGAATATATGAATTTTATGCACCAAATTCGTTGGAAAATAGAATTTTAATTGCTAAATCACTAAATAATGTACGTAAACGTGAGGGTAGTGTTATGTTATATTGCCTATGTTACTCGCTGATAATGTAGACTTATAGTGGTGAAAAATATACCACAAAAAAAAATATTTTAAAAAGAAACGACAAATATAAATAGATTAAAATAATTTTCTTTGAATATAATATTTTTTGTAATTAATTTTAGTTCCAGAAATTCAAACTAACGAGATGTAAGAAATAATCCTTTCTGAGAATTTTATTTTTAAAAGCAATAAAATATTTGCAGACACTCAATTTTTATATTAATACGAAAGAATCTGAGAAAGATGTCCCATAAGAATGAAACTTATTTTCATATAAAGAAATTAAGATACAGAAAAAATTCCTTTTAGCATTTCACTTGCTATAAGATTTTTGTTTTCTTAGTTCTTTTATGTTAAAGGCATCTATAAAGCATGCTTGCATAAGACCGATTAACTGGTTTGGTGTATGTGTTCACAAACATTACGCACTTGTGCAGATTAAAAATTTCCATAAAAAATCAAGCAGATATTAATGAAAATCTGAAATTTCTTTGGTATTTTTGATTTTTTCAGCTGATTGATGTGATTTTTTTTGCACAGACATTGTTGTGTCTGTTATTTATTTCTGATGAAACTGAGTACCATATTTTTTGATTTTAGATAAAATACGCAAAAAACACCTTCAAAATATGGTCAGAGCTCATAAATCGGCTATTAATGACAGATTGGATTGAATGTAAATAATAAACTGCGTACAGGAACTTCCAACAAATTGTAATATTAATCTTTTCTGATGGTCTTCTAGACTTCAGAAAATTGATTTCAACATCCACACGGTAAACGGATATCGCTAAAGTAACTCTGCTTTTTTCAAAGACCCAGAATACGTAAACTTTATAGGGTGGCATATGTACGGTGTAGAATGTTATTTATAGTAAAGGGTATAAAAAAATTAGAAATATATGAAAATATATATTTTGAAAAATAAAAATCTTCTTGCTGTTTAAGTAAATTACAGTTACCTAAAATGTTTGTTTTAAAATTTTTATACGGAATTGAAAAAGGGCATTCTTGCCCTAAAAATATATTAGTAAATGGCATTTTTTAGAGAATAGTTATGAAAGTGATTTCGTTTCCGCAAAAAAAGGGCACGGTTCACAAAATTAGTAGCAAAAAGCCTATTGTCACACCATTGAATTTAGTTTTATCAGAATGGTATGAATCTATGAGAGTAATCCACTGAATACTCGTATAGGAGTAGCTTCCATGAAATGATTCATATGTATATATAAGAAATACATTTTAATAATCATTAAAATTTTTATTGAATTGAGTGGAACTCCACAACGTAGTATAAAATTAATTGAAATTTGGCTTTAGGAAAAATTCTTTTTTTTTTTTAATAAAACACACACATACGCACACGCCTTTTAAAAAATATTATCTTGCCACGCATGTGAACGTTAAATAATTAAACCTTAAATAACACGAGAACCAAAAAAATATTTTAAATTTCATTTGTTATTTTCTTTTGGGTGTAAATTTAATATTTTTTTGTTTTTTTTTTACTTAAAGGTTTTTTTTAAGAAACTTTTTTATAAAATGTCAAAATAATAATTGTATTTATTGTTAACAAACTAAATTATTTTTTATTAAGAAATTTTTTTTGTAAAAAGAATTAAAATAAAATAGAAGCAACAACAATTACAACATTTATAACAAGAAAGTGCAATCAATTATTTAACTTAAATTAAAACATAAAAGAAGAGGAAGCAAATACAAAAAAAATATGTAAAACATATTAAGCGGAAAGTAATTAAAAAAGTAAGCAAAATTTTAATACTTTTGAATTATTTTTTCTTTTCATTAAAAAAAAAAACTTAATTTTGCCACATGAACAATAAACCAACATATCACAAAATATTTAACAGAAAACAATTTAAAAAAACAGCACTCATATACAAAAACCAATAACAACAAAATATATATTAAAAAAAGTTAAACTGTCGCTTTAATATACAAAATAAATTTAAAAAAAAAGAAACTGATTATATACCAGCACTGCTCTTATATACTACTGCTACCTCTACATACCCAGTTTGAAGAGTGGTACATAAGTATATGTAATATTAATAACAACAACATTCCATTATCCTTCTGATGCAGCACCTGCAACAACAACAATATTATTACTACTCTAAAAAAATCAAAGTAGAAAATAAAAATCACCACTCCACTACTTCATTAACATCATCAGTGTCTGCTGGCCCCAAACATTAACAAAGCAAAACAGACAAAAAATAAAAACCTTCGGCCTATTTTTATATAAAAACTCTTGTTAAATACAATAATTATTTTAAAAAAAATATTTTTTAAGCAAAAGTGCGTATTTTACACCCCAAATTAACAAAAAACTCTATACAGACATTGACTATCCGTTTTGCCACCCCCTTTAAAAATAATTTGGTTTTTATTATCATTGATTTGTCTGTGCGTGTGAGTGTTTGTAAAATGGTATTAACAGAAGGAAGTTCAACATCAGAGTAGTCACTGGTTGGTTTGGATTAAAAAGAGAGAAACTTTAATAAAAATTGTTTAAATCGTTTGGGTTAAATTATTTTTTTTTTTATTTTTTTTAAATAATATTTTTTGGTGTTTTACGCACAGTTCTGTTAACCGTTTTATGTTGTTTGCCACCAAATTCACCGTTCTTATTTGAATAAAATTCCAGAGAGGAATAAAACCATAACAAAAAATTAAAAAACATTGTGGATATATAAAGCCTTTAATTTAAATCAATATAAAAGTACAATTAAAGTACACAGTCGCACTTACACAAATACAGTGTCATACATACACCTACATATAAAAAAAGAAACAAAAAGAGAATGATAGAAACGTTTTACAGTAATAAAAGGAAATAGAAGATAAAAAACAACCAACCAAACCAACTCTAAATGTCAATGAAAAAAAACCTAACGCATTGTATGTTTCACCGAAATTTGTTGCGGATATAAAATAATAAAAAATATGATGCTATGCACATCAGCGCCTATGAAGCATGTACGTATGTCACATTTATTTATTTATATATATTTTTTTTTTATAAAACAAAAAAACTTTTTTAATTTAAATGATATTTTGCCCATTATGTAATTACATATACATAGCATTGTAGTTAATTACATTAAAAAATATATAAGGTACATACATTAACATTATTTATAAAAAACATTCCAAGATTTTAGCAAAAATAATAAAAAAAAAAAAAAAGAACCAAACCAGCAGGTGGTTAACAAATAACACAGCTACATACATACATACGAACTTATAGTATCATTTAAAACTGATAAAAATCCATTGTTAAAAGTCTTAAGAAGTTTTTAAAATTCAGTTTATGCAAAACTAGCATTTAACGCCATCGTTTTTTACTAATTCTCTCAAATTCATACTTCTAGGTTTCTAGGTTGGTTAATATTCAAAACTAAAAATACTCATTCGAAACTTTGTGAAGAAGAATATAATATAATTTAATTTTTACTGTTATCATTGTTACTTTAAGAGATTTTTGGGATTAAAAACCGTATCAAAATTACATTTATCAAAAAAGTAGCAGACTTTTTCTTTTTGGAAATTTAATTATGAAGCTAAGATATACGAGTATCTACAATATAACAGTTTACCCCTTTATGTCTCCTAAATATTTGAATTAAAAAATAAAATTCTGCATACTCGTTCTATGCATTGTGAAGTGGCATGAGCCAATTGAACTAGGTGATGAAGAATCAGTCACTGATTTAGTCACTTATTACGTTACTCTTTCATACAAGTATTATTTATTCATTTTTGAGTAAAACCATTAACAGCTTATTTCCATTTTCTGACACAGCTAATAAAAAAACAAAAATAACTCTAAATTTGATAAGCCTTCTAGTACTCCGTATGATATTTATGATGTTGTTTCTTACACCCTTCTTATATCGTTTTAGTATTGGTTTCAAAATATTTGGTAGAATTGTGATTGGAGTTGATTGACATTTTGATTTCTTTTTTGTTCCCGCTTATAGCTTTAATTCTAATTCACTACAATTGAGATCAAGTCATTTGACCACTGCGGACAGAATAAACTTATTATCTCATGTTACAAATATTCTCTACGTATAGTATTCATTAGAAATTCAGAGCTTAGTAGAGCTGATAGGCAGTCAGTGGAATGATCTAATGCCACTGAAGCTGCTAGCCACACCTTTTCTCAGGAGTGCGCTAGCCTCTTCAGAAATGTTAGACAATCCTGACCAGTTTTCATCTCACTTCGATAGTACTGAGTGCCTGCAATGCTGTTTTGATGTCAAGTTCTTCTGTATTTCGCCTTTAAAACTTGAGTTCTTTTAACCCATACTGCCAAATACCGTTTTCTTGGGATTTTGACCAAATACCCCTACTCCAACAGCTTTAACCGTTCTCGAGCCATCTGTCACTAAATAAAAGTGCATAAATTTTAGTAAAATCCAATTTAAATATTATAAAAGAAATACACTTAATTGAATATGCTGCTGTAATTTGGACAAACCTATTTTCCAAATGCTTTTGTGTCAGTAAGCACACACAGAAAACAACTTCGGTTGTGATACTCGAATTCGTTGCCAATCGAATTTAGGCGGTTGCATGAACTATCATACAAAAAAAAGTCAACAAAAGAAAATAAAAGATAACAATAAAAAGTCAAAATTCAACACTTAAACATTTAAATTAAAATATAATCCTCTATCCTTGTTTGTCTACTTCTTATTTAGATTAGTCCAGGACACAGAATTCGCTTATATTTATCTGAAAAAATAATACATAAATCAAATACAATATTTCAATATAATGTCATATGAAGAAAAAACACTCACCTAGTTTATATCCTGCGGCTAATGGTTCATTGATATTGTAGTTGGTTTACGTAGCAGATAGCACCCATCAACTATTATACAATAGCAATAATTTAAATTAAACACAAATTTTTTAGAATTACAATTTTTATTTTTTTATATTTTTTTGAGAAATGTCAAAAACTAAAGAACAAATTCTCTAATTATGGTTTGTTAATACTGAATTTCCATTCGAATTAGATATTACAACCATTATTTTACTGTTATAATAGTATTTCATGTGATTCAAGTAGTTGTCTCCAACGAATCTGTATATTTTTAGTCAATGATATATCGGTTGAAGCAAACAATATCAAAATTGTGAGAATCGCCTTTTCATCATGAACATAATTTAAGGGCTACAAATAATGATTATCTGGCAAATGGGTAAAAATACAATTATTATAATAAAATTTTAGTTTAAACAAATGAAATTGTAATCGATTTCCAACCAATCTTTTTTGTGTGTGTATACATATTTCCTATGTCCCCGTTTAGACGAGGAAACATTTAGATGGGAAACATTTCGTTTGTAGGCAAATTACGGGTGGAGAAGAGAGCATAATTTTTGTGTTCGGTACTCGGCGACACGCTTTGTTCACATATTCTTTGTTGATATTTTCTTTATTTCTCTTTTCTTTCATTGTTTTGTGTGCAAATAATAACAATAATAATGGAATGTTGCCGGCAACATGTTCGTCTGTGTGACCGCGAAAGAAAAAGCAAAAGAGGATTCAAGATGTTTTTCTTCCAAATGTTTCCTCGTCTAAATGGGGACTATTAAAACAAATTTTAAAAAGCGTTAGCGATTTTGTCTTCAATTTATGAACACAATTGATTTGGTTGAAGATTCACAATAAACAATTTCTTGTATTTTTTGTAAATTAAATATTTTACACATTTTCTGTCTGTCCTTCTAGTTTTATTTATTTTTGCTTTGTTAATTTAATTGCTGGATAAGTTCTTCATAAGCCGTTGTTAAAATTTTGCAAGTGAGAAAAAATTCTAGGTCTTTCATGAATTTTCTTAAAATTAAATTAAGTTCATGGAATTTTAATCAAAAATAATATTTTCATTTGTTTTATTCAAGATTTTTTGAGCAGCATTACATTTGTATAAAATCTGCATTGACAATTTATATTCAGCGTTGTCAACTTTTAAATTTCAGAAAGAACTGGCACCAAGAAATATATATTTTTTTTTTCTTAAATTTCTCCATGGAAAATTTTTTAAATCACTAACAACGGTGCTCTTATTTGACAGTACGTATTTGAAAGAATATCTTCTCTCATTTTGCTAAGTTTTAATCATCAATAGATTTGTTGTAAATCTGCGTTGAGAATTGACATTTCGCTTACTGCATGCAGTCATGAAACTGTAAAAGCTTGTTTAGCTGAACGTGGTTGAAAACGTCCGTCGACGCGCGTTGACGTTAAAACGTTTGTGTAGTTATAGAACATTTAAAAACGTGTCATATGCTTTTCACATAAGAAAAAAAATTAAATTTTTTTTTTACAAAAAACCGTATCACACTTTTTGTTGTAGTGTTTAATTATTAAATATTGTTGTTTTTAGTTGATTTTTGTTATTTTTAGAAAAGTTTTAAGCACTTTAATTATTAAAACTTTCTTTTATACGCGCTTCACTTCTTTTTTTTCCAATAAAAAACTACTCTGTCTCAGCCGTGCCGTAAAAACGTTGCTAAATTCTATTTTATACAAATCTTGCCGTACCGTCTACGTGACATTTGTTTTCGATAAGCACTTTCATTGCTTTTCATATAACAAAACGGATCAGCTGGTAACGAACCTTCGGTTAATTCTAGCTTAATACCTCAAACCTTTAGCTCTTTCATTAAGCAAAACACTCAGCATTATTTTAATTATTCTATAATTTTTAAGCATAAAACAATTTTACACGTTTTGTTTTTTTTTTTTTTTTGCAAATTATAGAATTTTGTGGTTAATTTGAAAGACTTTTTCAACTTTATTTTTTAAAATTACATTTCTTTACGTTGTAAGTTTTCTATTTTCCACCTATATGTATGTCTGCCTGTTATAGCGATGGTTTTGCCATGTTATGCATTTACATTATGCTAGCAAAATTCTAGGATGTCTTAAATACAATAACTATAATTTTTTTTTAAATTTCTTATTTTGAATGCTTTGATAAGGAATTCAAAATATGGGTCTATAGTTTTTGGACAAACAAATGTAAATGATATTTTTAATTCAATTTCCTTTACAGATATTAATTTATTAAAACACTCATTAAAGTCAATTAAATTGTAAAATTAAACAGGGTGATATTTTAAAAAAGTTTTGCAAAAATATGTTTTATTTATAAGCTCGATCTTTCAAATAATAAGAAAAAATTTAAAAACTCAATTACCTACACTTTTTATGATTAAAAAAACAAAAGCAAATTTAAAAAAGCAGCGAAATAAAAACATGCAAAATATAAATAAAAATTAAATAAAACCAACAAATACCTTGAACTCTACAAGTCCTTCACAAGAAAACAAAAAAAAAATTATTTTAATTTTTTTCAGCAATAAAAGATGATTTAAGATCATGTAAGTACACTAACAACAACAAAACAAGTACATACACATAAAAAAACTGAAAAGAAGAAGAACAACAACATTATCACCATCTTCATGAACATTACCGATATACTCGTACACAAACGTGTAGGGCAAGTAAGTTTTACATGTAAAATATTTTGAACGAAAATTTAAGCGCTTTTGACTGTGTAAGTATGTACGTATATCAATGAGTGGGTTTGTGGTTATTAGTGATGTACGCATGTACGTACTAGATATTTAAGTACTTAAGGACGCAAGTTCAAAAAACTTAAAAAACAAAAATTCACTTAAAGATAAACACACACTCTCTCACACACACTGACATGCCTGAGAATGCATATTGCTAGAATTTCTCAATAACATACCTACAAACTGACTGGCTGATACATATAAAATTCAACTGACAATATATTTAAATACTTAAATAAATTGTATTGTAACGAATGAAAAACTGCAAAGAGTAAAGACCAACGGTTTTTCTTTAAAAATGAATGAATGCATTTTAGTTGCATGCGCCCAGTACGATGTGTTACTTCACGTTACTTTGTAAAAAGTATTATAATACATCTTCAGCTTGATTGGTAGATATTGAAGGGCTGTGCAAGCATACAAACATGTGTAATATTTTATAAAAAAATGCTTATAAGTCATTTGAAGTATACTTGTACAGCCCTCTGGTAGATATCATCATCATCATCTTCACCACGTCATCATTTCGTTTTCTCTATAAAAATAACTGTAGTTTTATAAGTATTCTATTGGATTTTCATTAATATTTAATTTTCCGACTTAGAAAATTATAAAAATTAAAATGTTTAAAATGATTTCTCTGCCTATTTGATGCAACTCACGAATCCCATTCACAAATATAGATTGGATGTATTTTTAAGTCCAAATGGTAGAATGGGCTGCAATATGTCCACATTTGGACTTCAGACAACTTGGGCCAGTTCGGCGCTGAACAAGTCGAACATTCTCACAGAGAAATTGTTGCAAAAATAAAATAAAAATGATTTCAGAATATTTTTGGTCACTTCACTGATGAGACTGAGTTAAAATAGTATATCTGAAAAATTTTTTTTTATATTATAAAAAGTTTAATAACAACTGATAAAACTTTTAACGTATTTAAAAAAGTTTTATTTTACTCATTTATAAACATATTATGAAAATTAATTAAAAAATTGTACGATTAAAAAAAATGTTTTTGGTTGAGAAATAGGCACAGATTTTTCAAGTTTACTTAAATGATATAGATACCATTTAAACGGCTTCAATATTTTCTTTCTGAATCTGCTGAAAGTTACTGGTTTATAAGTGCATGAAGGTACGATAAGCCGGATTTTTATCCATTACTCAAGATTTTGGAATGCTTTGGAAAATTTCAAAAACAGATTCTTGTTGTACTCGACAAGTATTTTTTTTTTGTCGCACAGTGTTATTTAACAATTTCGACCAACTGAGGCTTTTGCAGTGCGGAAACCTGAAAAGAAGTGAGTGGTCTGAAAGATTGTGAAGTTGTCATTGAGTACAGGGTATAGTAAACAAAAATTTTGTTTACTATACCCTTCACTGTAAGTAATAAGGGTTATATAAGTTTTTGATTCCGTTTTTAACATCGTACATGTGCCACCTTATAAAGTATGTATATTCTGGATCCTTATAAATAGCGGAGTCGATTAAGAGATGTCTGTGTAGTCGTTGAAATATGTTGTATGTTTTTGTTCCTGATAATCTAAACCAGCTGTTTCGCGTAATAATTTCAAGAGAGTCGTGAAGTTTATAATTTCTGTTTTATTCGTCCTATCAGAGACGATGAGACATGAAGAGTTCCAGATAGGTTCTAAAATTTCCATATGCCCGCTAAGATTGTCTTCTTTAAGATAGGAAAGACCAGGTAATCTTAGGACAGAACTAACTGCTGCTCCCCTACTTACAATATGTGTTGCGATATTACTTTATTAAAAATCCCTGTAAATGCTGATTATATCGATTTTTTTTCTCTATTTTACTACATCCTGTGGCCTGTACATTTTGTTTAAAGACAAAGTAACAGCATTCATTAAAAAATTGGAGCTATGGATATCCAATTTAGACATGTTTCCAATTTTAAATGACGCCGGTACCAGACACAATATTAAAAAAAAAAATTTAAAGAACATTTGCAAAGTTTACTAAAACATTTTTGACATTATTCCGACGATATTGATTTTACATTATTTGAATGTATTCAGAATATCTTGCGATAATTCATTGCAACAGAAATGTGATAGTAAAACTTTAATTCAGTTTTGGGCGGAACGAAAAACAGATTATATTACTTTGTCGGATAGAGCTATAATAATCACATTTATGCGAAATCTAATTTTCTGCTTTGACTATTTCAACAATAACACCACAATTTGAGAAATTTTGTGCTAACAAATAAGCTCATCAAATTAATTTTTTTCTATAAACATACATACTAAATTTTTATTAATTTTTATTCTATTCGCCCTTATCGCGAATCTCAAGGGAATAAATTCTAGGGAATAATTTGTTTATTCCCATGATTTATGTTATTAGAAAAAAAACACAAATTATTGGAGAAAAGTAAAAGGACGGAATTTAAGGATTCATCAAATCCATTGTGTTTACCGGAAGTAATGTAAGTGAAAACATGAAGTATTGTTGGCACTAGGTACATATAAATAAGCTGTTTGCAGGTTCCAGCAACATTTGCTAGTTAACAAAGCAGCTCTTAAATACCTTATAGATATATTGAACTAGAACTGCCTACCAGAAAGAAAGTGGTCACCGATTCCATCGGTTGTGAAGCTTGCAGCATGTCTACAATTTTTTATAGGATACAGAAAATAATATTCTTTGGAAAGACAGACAATCTTAAATCAAAAAAACAATAAATCATATTTGTATTATTTTTGTATCACATAAAATAATCTTAATAAAAAGGCACATACTTTTAAAACTAAAAAATTGTCACATTCTTATACGAGTTGCTTGATTTTTAGGTGCTCTAATTGGATTTGTCTCTGCAACAATTCTAAATTTTATTCCCAATCGAAATGTTGGTGAAAAAAGTAACATTACTGTTGGAAAAAAATCCACAAGAATACAAATCGTAAACATGGGAGTTTTTTCAAGTGGAAATAATTCACGATTGCAACTTGAGGGAAAAGGGAAATATTTTGAAGGCAAAAATATTCATAATAGGAGTGAATACTTCTTAAAACTTGAAAATGTGCTTATAATGTTTTATGTAGTAAGAGGGTGCCAATTTTTAATTTTTTTTTTCTTATGTGGGTAGCAGTATCAGAAAGCTTGGAAACCGCTGACCTAAACTCTGACCACTTGAGCTGAACAAACTACTATTTGTCTCTCATTTATGTCTTGTAATTTGTAAATAATAAAAAAAAATTCTTCAAAACAATTGTACAGACATTTTTCTATAGACTTTTCGAACTATAATGGTCGAAACTTAAAAATTAAGATAAAAATATTATATTTTTAAACATGTTATTTTCTTTGTCTTATTATTTTATTATAGCAATAACTACAGTAAGAATTTTGTTGAGATTTTAGATTTAAAGATACCGATTAGTTAAATGTCTCATCTTCCCTCTTCAATTTGCCTTTCATTGCTGGCTAACAAAAAACCGACTAATTGCTCTCTAAAATTCTAAGTTTTATCTATTGGTAACTTCTAATAGAGTACCTTGTATATAAATCGTAAACCAAATTTAACTTTTTAATTAAATTTAATATCAAACCATTTCACATTTAAGACATGTTATACAAACAAATTTTAACTACGGCTTCGACACAACGTCCAATTTGAGTACATCAAAATTTCATGTAATTCTATTCTACTCACACTATCAGATAAAGTAAGTTAACACATACTAAAGAGTGATTTTTTTGCTATTATCTTTTTGGCAACACTAGTTTTGACAGCTCACGCACGTTTTGTATCTTGTGTCACTGTCAAACATCTTCAGTTTGGTCTATAATTTAATCATGAATCGTCTTACAAACGAACAACGCTTGCAAATTATTGAATTTTATTACCAAAATGCGTGCTCTGTTAAGAAAGTTCATCGCGCGCTTCTTCCATTTTATGGTCAGTTTAATCGACCTACTGAGGCTTCTATTCGGGCTATTGTAACAAAATTTCGCACCAAATTTACATTATTGGACATTAAACCACCAACACGCTTACGTAGAGTGCGAACTGAAGAAAATATCGCAGCCGTATCGGCCAGTGTTGGTGATGACCGTGAATTATCGATTCGGCGCCGTTCGCAGCAATTGGGCCTCTGTTACTCCACTACGTGGAAAATTTTGCGGAAGGATTTGGGTGTGAAGCCTTATAAGATACAACTGGTGCAAGAATTGAAGCCAAACGACCTACCACAACACCAAATTTTTGGTGAATGGGCTCTTGAAAAGTTATATGAAGATCCACTTTTTTATCGAAGAATTGTGTTCAGCGACGAGGCTCATTTCTGGTTGAATGGATACGTGAAAAAGCAAAACTGCCGTATTTGGAGTGAAGAGCAGCCAGAAGCATTGCAAGAGCTACCAATGCATCCACAAAAAACAACCGTTTGGTGCGGATTATGGGCTGGCGGCATCATTGGGCCGTATTTCTTCAAAGATGATGCGAATCACAACGTTACTGTGAATGGTGAGCGCTACCGTGCGATGATAACAAACTTTTTTTTGCCCAAAATGGAAGAGCTTGACTTGCATGACATGTGGTTTCAACAAGACGGTGCCACATGCCACACAGCACGCGAAACAATGGACCAAGGCGAGGCGAGTTCGGTGAACAGTTTATTTCACGCTTGGGACCAGTCAATTGGCCGCCCAGATCGTGCGATTTAACGCCTCTAGACTATTTTTTGTGGGGCTATGTTAAGGCTAATGTTTATAGGGACAAGCCCGCTTCGATTGACGCACTGGAAGCCAACATTGCCAACATTATTCGTGAGATACCGGCCGAAATGTTGGAAAGAGTATGCCAAAATTGGACTAGACGGATGGACCATTTGAGGCGCAGCCGCGGCCAACATTTGCATGAAATAATCTTCAAACATTAAATTATATCGACCCAACTATCGATCCAAATAAATATTTCATGCATTTTTCTGAATTTTATGTGTTTTTTTTTTAAATTTCCGATAGTTCTTATAAAATCACCTTTTAGTATGTTATTAACGTGCATTTATTGTATATTTGTTAGCGCCAAGAGACACTTTTTTGTGTAAATGGAATTTTCCGAGAAATTAATAAGTCGGACAAAGTTAGAATTTAACAAGTCGGTAACACATTTTTAGTGTACAATATCTCACTTATACATAGAAGTTACAAATAGTTTTTACAGAGTAATTATGTGGGGATACTGCGAGCAACAATATGTTTCATAAATAAATGAAACAATTCGCTCTCTTGTGTATTATTTAAATGTTGTGCATACACAAGATTGTAAAACTATTAAGTGTGGCACAGTACAGTGTACACTCAAAATATTATGTAGGTAAATTCAAATGAAAAATCATTTTGAACAAATGAAAAATTATTTAGAAAGAAGACTACTAACATTCCATTTGATTCAAACACATTTTTCATTTATTTTTTACTGCTAGTTTTTTAACAACCAAAATTCGTAAAAATAAACTACATTTGATATATTTCAACTGACTGAAAACAAACAGTAAAATTACTGTATTTTTATTTTTTTAAAACAGTAAAACCTTTTCCCCAAAAATATTAAAAAAAGAAGAATTTGTCTTTAAATTATTATTTAATATTTTTTTTATGTTTACATATAACACAAAAAATAAATACATCAATATATGATTGCATAATTTACGATTCTTTGGGATAGAATAGGCTCAGAATTCAGGCTCTCATAAGTGACAAAAATGTCCAAAAAAAATTCTCAGTTCTGCAAGAAGAATAAATCACATGCTTACATATATATTGCATATGAAAAAAATAGATTTTTATATTTTATCTTCGACTGTTAGGTTTCTTCGACTAAAGCAAAGGGAAAGCATCATCCGTCCTCCCGACACTGAGTAAATTAGAAAACAGTAACCAATAAAAAACTAAATTATTATTTTTAATTACGTGTTACCTACGTATGCATATGGTAGCATAAAAGTTGGCCGGTAAATGCAGTAGATCATTCTACATTTGTATGTATGTTGAAGAAGGCTAGGTTTGCCTGTAAAGAGAATTTAAAACACTAATTAAGTATTTTTAGCCAGTTTTATATTAAGTATTTACATGCATGCATATGAGCTGAAAGTTTTCAGTTTTATTTTTTAATAATTTGTAATTTTGATTTTTTTCCCTTTGACAACTTTTTGATTTTCTTTAAATTTCGTTTGAAAATATTTTAAGTAAAACAAATGAAAAAATATGGTTTTTAAGCAATAAGTACATATAAAATTAACTGATTTTTTTATCTGTACATAAAATCGTTATTTTTGTTGGCTGGTTTTTTTTAACAACATACCTACATAAATAGCTGAAAAATAAATTTCTTTGTAAAAGAACTATGTATATTTTCATTTGTTTTTTAACTTAACGGAAAACTGTAAAACAAACTACAAACAGTTAATGTAAAACTCTTTTGAGTGTACTGAATAAAGTACAAAATTAGTGAATTTTGTCAACTATGGTAACGACGATATTATAACGAAGAATATTTTTTCACTGAAATTTTTTTTTAATTATTATATAATCTGGCATTTCTTTCTTTTTTTAAATATGATTTCCCGCTTATGTCCACAGTGGCTACTCTTTTCAATAAATCCGGCGTCAATGGCTTGAATATTGGTTTCGAATGCTTCAATAGTTGCGGTTTTTTTTAGCATAAACTAAAGTGAAGAAAACTACCTCTGGAAATAAAGTTCTCACCAAGTCACTGTAGTCAAAAAACCTATTGTGATACTACTCCCAGAGTCTAGTATTCATTAAGAATTCAAAAACTTCTTTTATTATTTTAAGTTGCCATTTAACCCGAAATGAGCATCATCACTCCACACAAATCTCTATGAACTTTGTCAACAGATTTTTTTCAAAGTGAATCTAAGCAATTTGAATTATAGAATTCATAATAACCTTACTAAACAGAAATTTCAACACGGTCTGACACTCTCAGTTGTCAGTTCCCTCACACATGTTGTAAGTGATGATTTATATCATTTTAATCCTTTTAATTTTTTCTATAAATTATATCCGCATTTATGACATATTTATCATTAAATTATAAGCCCTCACATTCTTTTTTTTTCGCTGACATTTACAGTCAATACTGCTACTTTAAATGTAAATTTAATTAATAATTTAATTTAAAAAGAAAAATATATAACTGATAAGAAATTCCATTTTCCAAGAAAAACAAAACTTTATTAAAAGACTATAAAAGAACAAAAAGATTATTTGATTAAAGTTTCAACTAAATATTGTGTATGTAATAAATTTTTGAATATAAATTCAGCAATTATTAATAATTATGTAACACTATCTGAGTATACTTATATCAAATAGTTTACATAACTAGCTTTATGTACTTACTGTCATAATATACCAATAAAATATTTTTTCTAAAATTATTTTAAACTTAAATCCTATTTTTTATAAAAAATATTAGACCCAAAGAAAAAAGCTAATAAAACCTTTTTTTATTTTATTTACAAATAAATTAACTTAAACTTTTCAAAGTTTTTTTTTAAATAAAATCTTCAGTCATATCAGATTTACTAAATAATCTTTTCTGTATACGTATTTTGAAAAAATTTTTAAATTTAGTTGTATTGAAAAATTTTGGTTACTTAAAAAATTAATTACTGTGAACAATTTTTTTTTCTCATTTTTCATCTATCAGCTGATGTAGCTGACAGATTTGGTTAAATAAAGAAATGCAAGCTCCATGTTTTGTGTATTACTGTTGTGTTTAAATCATATTACAATTACAAAAAATATTTTGAACTTGAAAATTTCTCTTATTACACGAATAGAAATCTCTGGGAAAGTGGGAAACTAAAATAGCAGAATTTTCCGAGAATCCCGGCAACAACATTAATGCAAATGTCAGCGTGCAAAAAGTAAAACGAAAAAACTATTTAAATAAAATACAATGAGGAATAAAAATGAAGCAGCGTGCATTCTTAGCGTCATTGTATTTTTTTTTTTTTTTTTTTTTTTTTTGGTTTTCAAGAACAACTCTCAAAGAAACAAGTTGAATTCGGCTGTGCCGATTTTTTTATCGTACTTTTAAGTTCTCACATGCTTTTTAAATATAAAAAAAGATTTCTAATGGAATGATATATATTGATAATTATCTTTGAATAATTTTTGTTAATCCTAAAACAAATAATTAATTTCAGTTAAAAATAAATTCCAATTAATGATATGCACAGTTTTTAAATATAAAAAAGAAATTGTAAGAAAAATATCCAATAAGAATGGAAACTAATCAAGTTTAATTTCATTTAAATTGTTTGCAAACATTTTTTAAACCAAACATATTTGAATAAATATTTATTTTCAAATAAAGAAATTTAAATTAACGTTAAAAATTAGTAAGTACATCTTTCTACAAAATATCTGTATTCGTAGTTCTATTACACAAAAGGCATTTAAACGATACACACAAATACACACGCTTGAGAGCGATTGCTTGGTTTTGTGTATGTCCGCACACTCGTTGTTAACGTGTGTGATTGCTTTCGCTAAGACGCACATGTACTATTTAAAATTTCCCAAAAAAGTAAATAAACAGAAAAAATGCAAAACTAAAATTTTGGTCTTTGGACTGCAAAAACTTGATATCGTAAACACCGAATATCAGTAAATCGAGTCCCTTTTTTATAGGGATGCAACATATATATAATTTATAGGGTGGCACATATAAAGCGTAAAAATTTTAAGCGAAATTACAAGCTTACATACATAGGAATCGACATTCAACTTCTTCATATATTATGATACACAGCAAAATTGTTGACTCCTACAATTAAAAATAAATCTAAACTTAACTTTCGAATTTTACGACAATGCCCCTAAACTCATACAAATGCGTCCATTAATTTTTTTTTTTAATATTTCAAGTAAAAGGAATCAATTTTTTTCATGTTATGTAAATTTATAACTAAAAAAATATGAAAAAATTATATACTCTTTTTGAAAAGATGCTTCATGTATTCTGAAGGAAAAGATCTGCTATAACCCAGATAGTTGTTGATATACTGTAAATACTAATTTGGGCTAAGCACTACCTTACATAAACCAAATGTGAAGTTTTAATGATGGAGCACACATATGTTTTGGTTTTTAAAATACAGATTGAAATATCTTTTTTATTTTAATAACTTTGCCGCAAGTGGGGCAAAACGAGTCAGCGTCACGTTTATAACCTCTGGAAGTCATTTTGTACAGATTGATGACGGTACAATACATAATACATAAATGAGTTTGTTGTACAGGTATATTATGGAAGCAAGAAACACTACCACGCCTTTTACTTCGATTTCGATAGCGGTAGCGAGCACTTACCGACATTATTAAGTCGCTAAAAACAAAAATTTCTAGATTGGTAAAACTATTTTAAAAGCAAATATTTTTGTGTCAGATCTCAGTTTTTTATATATTTTTGTTTATATAACCAGAATACGAGTATATCATGTACTCGTATGTACAAAAAATTACAATTTATTGTTGTCCAATATATATTATTTAAATAAAATTTACTTAGATCAAATAATTTAACAAAATATAAAAAAAAAATTTATTAAAAAATTCATGAAAAACGGCAAACTTTTTAGAAAATACAATACAAAATGCCGCTTTATTATGTCGCTGACAAAAAAACAAAAAAAAAAACTATTTTACAAATATTGCATTTTTGCATTCCAATTTTTTGATAAGAAATGTGTAACAAAATGAAATTTCCGTTTTTTTTTTATTTTTCTATAATTAAAATAATTTTTTTTTTGAAAACACAAAAAATATGAGATTGTTAAACAATTTGAACAGTTAATTTTTTTGTGTGCTATGTATAAAACAGAATCAGAACAAACAATAAAAGCAGCAGTAACAAATATTTTTAATCATTGTTGTTATTGTTTTTAATTTTTGCGTAATTTTTCACATTTTTATTTACATGGCAAAATTGTTATTGGCGAAAAAATGCTGACAACAATAACGATACTGGATGCTGTTGCTGATGCTGATGCGGTTAAAAAAAAGGGAAAAATCTTTTTCATAATTTGGGTCATAATTAAAAACTTGTCATATTTTATTAACAAATGATAAGCGTAATTGTTTAATAATTTTTGTGTGAAGAACATAAAAAAGTATGTAAGTGCTGTTCCGTTTGTGTTCTTCTTGTTTGCATGTTGTTGTTCAATTGAAAACAACATTGTGTTGTTCTTCGAAATAAAACAATAAATATTTGTGCTTGCATGTGTGCGTTTGTGTATATATTAAATAAATTTAAACCATGAAACAAAAGTTTTTATTGTAAAAGATCTACCGAAATATATTTTAGTTTTTATGTGCAAGTATTTACAAGTTTTGAACACTGTGTTCAAACATAGAAAATAATCGCAAAAAAATGTTTATACTGATGAAATTAAATCAATTAAATGTTTAATAATTACACTATTTCTTTTGTTTAGTTAAGACTTAGTCATAAAGAGTAATAGCCATATTCATAATGACATAATATTCAGAATTGATTGTTAATCTTTTATTAATACAACAATTTTAAAGAAGATATCTTTATATATGAACAATATGTTTTTTTTTTCTCGCATGTTTTTTTGTATGTTTATATTTTGCCGTGCAGTTAATACATATTTTGTTTTTCAATTTCTGATAATTTGATTTTATTTGAAATGCAGAAAAATTGATATTAATCCCAGACATTGGTTTGGTGGAGCGGTCACTTTCAGAAATATCCCTTTCTACTCATCATCACCAAATGTTAAGCATTTAACTCACTAATTCACAATCCATAGCTTTAATTAATTTTTATTTTTTTGTTTGTTTTAAAGTAGGGTTGCTCTTACTTTAAGGCTATTTTAAAATAATAATCATATTGTGTTGTTCAATTTAGATTATTTTGGTTGTGTTACAGCTGAAAGGTAAATTGAAACAAAAACTTCCTATCAAAATTTATATATGAATTTTTCGGATTTTTTTTGAACTTATATCTACAATTTTTATAAATTTCATAGCTTCCAGGAAGAAACGGAGTTCACAATATCTCAGAGGAGAGACCACTTTATATTATATAGCTGCGCGGGCCTTTTACATTTCCAAAATTCTCCAAAGTTGTAATTTAAGGGATGCAATGTTTTCATTATTGAACGGGTTAATGAAGCAAATTATTTAAAAGCTGGGAGAATACTTTAAAAGACACTATATAAATATTGTTTTTTTTAGCTTCTAATACATTTGTTCAATATTACATTGGGATACCTATAAGTTGTCAAGTCTTCGTTTACCACTAAAATTGTGTTGCATACAAAAGTTATTTATACGAGTATGTATAAAAGTAAAGCGTTGCATAGCTTTCTTTACCATTTCCATCCTAAAATTTACGTTTTTATTATCTGCACAAAAAAACTACCTTTTTTGGCGCACTGTAAACTCATCAATATTTCAAATTCTATGTATCAGTTTTTTCTTGAAATTTTTATTTTAATATTAGATTGTTGAGGAGGCTATTTTACAAATTTTTTCATAACTTTAAAATAACTTATCCGCTTTTGTTACAAAATATCTCAAAAAAGTTTAATTGTATGAGTTTTAATTTGTTTTTACATCATCTTTTTGGTGCAATTTTTATTTTTCGTGCTATTGGGAAAAGTGTTGAAAAAATATTTTTTAAAAATTATAAAATTTTTGAAATTCAAAAATTCATAAAAAATAGTAAGTGGCCAATAATAAATGATTTTATTATATAATTTGAAAATGAAAATAAATTTTACTATAAAACATTAAAATGCATCTGTAAATACTGATTTAATTTCCCTTAAAATGAAAGTAATCAGTTTGGAGAAAAAAATGTTTATTTTCATTATTTGCTTCCATAATTTATTTTATAGTTTTTTAGAAAATTATTTTTTTTTATTGGGTGTCTATCAATCTGGAGGTCGCAGGTTCCATTCCTGACAAGACTCTTTTATCTGATGTTGATGTTGAAATTTGATGTGTGTATCCCCCGCTTAAAAGCATTGCGAATACAGACATCTTTTATATAATTAATTAAATATGTTTTATTTAAATAATAATTTAGGCAAATATTTGTAAAAATAAATGAAATTATATTTATTTTGCATTTCTCTTTTATATCGTTTTTAGAATTTTTTTATTAATTTAAAAATTGAGTGTCTGCAGAAATTTAATTGCTTCTGAAAATAAGATTCTCAGCCGTTTCAATTATATAATTTTTTTATATTTAAGAAGAATGTGCAAAGTGAAATGTATGAATATATGGCATAGTGAAGAGTATATAAGACTCGGCACTGCCGAATGGAACTTGTTTTGTTTTTAAATGACATGTTGAAAACATTGTATTGCCAGTCTGATATTGGAAAATTTCTTAATACTTTTGTAATACTCTTTTCGTAATAAACCTTTATCAGCCTTAAAGTAGTTGTTAGCTAATATACGTATTAAACCAATATTAAAATTCTATAGTGAATATGGCTGTAAATATTTCATTAACTAAATTAAAAATTATGATAATAATTACAAGTATTTTAACTAAAATGTTTAATTAGCAGTCATTCTATATTCAGTTTAATTAAAAGTCACATCTATATTCACTCTGACAGCAGGGCGGCATTAGAGATACTCATTGCCTTTGAGATAAGATCGAAAGTGGTCTGGGAGTGTCTAGCACTTTTGAAGAGACTGGTATATAATACGAGGGTTGCCTTTTATATTTCGGGATTAGAGAACAACAACAAATATTAATCATCGAAAATCACTTTATTGTTTTTCAAAATATTTCCCATGAAGATCTATACACTTTTGCATGCGCTTGAACCAATTGTCGAATTTTTTTCGACACAATTTTTTTGACAGTCAAATGTTTATGCAATATTGAATGTATGCTGGTCCCACTAATGCTTAAGGTTGTCTCAATCTCACGATAGGTCACATGACGATCTTGCAATATCAGTTAGCGCACAGCATCAATGGTTTTCGGAACAACAACTGATTTTGGACGACCTTCACGAAATTCGTCGTGGAGTGAACTACGACCACGATTGAATTCACCATACCATCGATAAACACTGGTCCTTAATGGAGCTTCATCGCCAAAAATTGAATTAAGTTCATCCATGCACTGTTGCTGAGTTAATCCATGTCGAAAGTTGTAAAAAATAATCGCACGAAAATGTGCACGATTTAATTCCATGTTTGGGCCGAGTTACTGTAAATAACACAAATAGCGCTCGTATGTCAAAACGTTCTGAAAACGTATAACCTCAAAAATCGATACAGCTGTCAGTTGACAGGTTGCAACACCAGGGTTGCCAAATCTAGAAATATAAAAAGGAACCCTCGTAACAAGGTTCACCTGGCATGGGTTTCAGGTCATAGTGGATATGTAGCCAACAAAGGGCAGACGAACTCATGAGAAAGGTGTGGCTAGTAGCGTCATTGCTCTATTAAACTAATTAAAATCAAAAATTCAATATTAAGTTCGAAAATTATTAATTGAGCTTAAAATAAAGTTAAATTCGACTGTGGCGAGTCTTATACACTCTTCACTGTGTCAAATACATCTCACTTTCAACAGTCTTCCTAAATATAAAAAAAATTATAAAATTGAAACGGGTAGCTTATTATAAAAACTTATTGCTTTATTATTATAACGAAATACCGATATAAAAATAAATTTTTAAAATTCGACCTCAAACTTAATAAATAAAAATTATATATAAAAAACAGAAATAGCGAAAATTGATAAAAAAATTTTTCCTTGAATACCATTTTTTTATTAATCCTATATAAATAATTAATTTCTCCTCTAAGAAGAAATCCTTTCCGAAATTCTTATTTTTAAAAGCAATAAAATGCCTACAGACACTCAATTTTTAAATTAATAAAAAATAAATTCTAAGATGATATCCTACAGGAATGAAAAAAAAAATTTATTTAACTTAATTTTGCAAACATACATAATTAATTAAATATTTAATATCAATAAAAGAACCTCTAACTCCGGCTGAGTTTCAATAGAAAATGAAAAACAAAAACATCTGACAGATTAGTATGCTAAACTTTTCTGTACGTTGTCTAAGGACCTTAGAAAGCTGATTTCAATGACTACATAGACAGACGGACAAGCAGAAGGACATCGTATATATACTTTATAGGGTGACACATAAAGTAAAGAGTGGTTAAATTTTAGGGGCCGATGTTGATTTTGAATAAAACACAAATTATTTAGGAAATTATTATCATTTCTTTTTATTGTGATAGTATTGTATGGTTCAATTATGTGTGGAACAAAATATCGGCCAAATGGTCGCCACACGTCTACTGAGGCGGCACACGTCCGCTGAGGCATAATTGAGGTTCTATGCCATTAATGTGCCGAATTATTTTATCCTTTAGCTCTTGAATTGTTGCTGGCTTATCGACGTACACCTTTTCTTTCAAATAACCCAAAAGAAAGAAGTCCAATGGTGTCAAATCACATGATCTTGGCGGACAATTGAGCGATTGTTTTGTTACTTGTGTGGCAAGTGGCACCATCCTGTTGAAACCACATATCATCCACATCCATATCTTCCAATTCGGGTCATAAAAAATTCGTAATAATCTCACGAGCACCATTCAAAGTCACGGCTATCATAGAATCCAAGTCGGTTTTGTTAATTTTCGGTTTTGCAAGCCAATATTGGTTTCATTTGGTGTCATGAAACCAAGTCGTTTTTGTTATTTTCGAAGACAATTAAAACCGATGTTCGAATCAGTTGTTCTATACATTAGTTTATTTGTATGAAATTGTTTATGTAAATGTTTGATAACAATTTTGATAAATCTTAGTTTTTTCGTTCAAATAAAAATAAAAACGTGTTTTTTTATCAAAAATTTTTAATATAAAATATATAATTAGTGTCAGTGAAATAAGTAATGAAATAAAATGACTTTGCCGTTGTAGGATTTTTATTATTAGAAGAAGAACGCTCACAGAAAGTAAAAAGAATATTCATAAATTACCGGTTAAATAAAGAAGCTTTCCGTTTACATATTTTTGCCGTAAACCTCAGCTTTTTATTGATTCATCCAACTGTTGTCAAAGAGATCACACAGTTGGCTTATCAAGTTTTGTAAATCCCTTCGCAGCGTCAGGATATTTTTCTATAAAATGCATAATTATTGAGTTTTAAGTGCTTTTTTTTTTTTTGTTAGAGAAAAAAAGTATGAATAAAAATTTATTTTTGTAGAATTAATATTAATTTACTTAAATTTTTATTAAATATCAAACTGCATGTGAATTTATAATGACAAAAGTCCGTTTTAGTCACTTGCTTTATTTGAAATTAAACAAACCAACAACTATCTACTGATTGGTTTCAATTCAATACAAAACCGATAGCATTGATTTCTGTGACACCTAAAACCGACATTAATTCTAGTTCGAAAATGAAACCGACAACATTGGATTTCATGACACCAAAGTAATTTTTTTGTCGGTTTCAAATCCAATACCGACAACATTGGATTCTATGACAGCCCTGAGTAACTGCCTGACTGGCCTCATTTTGGAAAAATACGGCCCGATAATGCCACCAGCCCATAAACCGCACCAAACAGTCACTCTTTATCGGTGCATTAGTTTTTCGACAATCACTTTTGGATTATCATTCGCCCAAATGCGGCAATTCTGCTTATTGAAGAATCCACTGAGTTAAAAAATGTGCTTTATCACTGAAGATGATTTATCTTCCACTGTTGCCATTTCTTGCCACCATTCTGACCATTGACGGCATTTGGAAAGGTCAAGAGGTTCTTGAGTCAATTGCACTTTGTAAGTATGTAAATGCAAGTCTTTATGCATAATGTTCATCAACGACGAGCGTGAGAGGCGTAATTGTTGGGCACGACGACGAGTTGAGGTGGACGGCCACAATATCGCGAACAGCAGCAATATTTTCTACAGTACGAGCTGTACGAGCATACACTGGTGTTTTCACATCTCCTACAGACCCGGTTTGCTCACGATTTTTTCGATTGTACGCACATTTGGACAATTAAATTGACCGAAAAAATCACAAAGTGCACGATATGCATTTTGATTTGAACGCCCATTTTCATAATAAGCCTGAATAACTTTAACGCGTTACTCGATTGTGTATCTTTCCATGGTTCAAATTGAGTTAATCTGAAATTGAGAAATGTCAAATGAAATGCAAAAAAAAATTGACGTTTAGGTGTGGTTCACATTCAACATCGGCCCTTACAATTTAGCCACCCTTTATAAAAAAAAGTTAATTTTAAAATTAAATTCTATGCTTGGTTCAAAATTTCGAAATCTTTAAGATAAGCTTTCATACATATAAGAAACTAATATACAAATTTAAAAGCATGAAAATTCCAAAATTTTTAACTGCGTTGGACACCTAAAATCTTTTTTAATTGTGCGTATGTATTGGTATTTGACATGAAAGTTTCAATTACACTCTTTACGTAATGCTTGTTGTTTAATAAAAAAAATTTTTTTTTTCTTAAGAAACCTTTCGTATGTATAAATTTTTCCACCTTTTTTTGCTGCTCAAAACCATCTGAATAAATAAATTTGAAAACTGAAATTGCAACAAATTGCAATAACAGACAATTAAGAAAATAAAATGAAAAATTATTGACAGTTTAGAAAATAACAAACTCGTAAATATTTCAATATATATTTAATTGGTTTCATAAAATGAGAAACAAGAAAAGAGATAAAAAAAAGGAGTGAAAGAAATGACATTCAAATAGAATCAAATAGTTCTAAAAATGAGAAATTTAAAGCACTTTTTGACATTTTAATGACACGGAAAAGTAATAAAATTAAAAATGTAAACTTAATCATTAAATTACCAACAAAATATACCCACGAAATACTACATTCAATTAACAAGCACATAAAACAAATCAAATTCGAATTAAACTTCAGTAAAGTACTTGTATAAAAGGAAATAAAAAAAAAAACGAATTTAAATAATAAAGAAAACTGCAACCCCTTAATAAAGAATAAATTTTAAATGATACAATCAGCAACATCATCATCATCATTGTTGTTGTTGTCGTCATCTTCTCATCAATGATTTTTAACAACTTTATCAGCATCTAACAAATTTGTTGTAATATGTATTACAATTGTTACATTAAATTTAAAATTTAACACACTCACACACACATACACAGCCATGCAAAGGTACGGACCTTGCTCTAACAAACATTTTTTACGAGTAAGTTGAATTTATTTTTTTTTTTTTTTTTTTTTTTTAAAGCAACCAAGCAGAAAGTGGCAACCAGCAAATAAAATTAGACTTTCGTGTAGAGCAGGCATTTACAAACAACAAGTGTTCTTTGGAGACAAAAACTATTCCGTTTTAGTCTACATTTGCTCTCTTTTTATTTAAGTCAGCTCCATAGCATCGGCATGCATGTATGTATGCAACTTCAGCAGCCATGCTGCACAACTAGCTCCCAGTAACATGAATGAATTGGCGCTACCAATGTCATTCTGCACCTTGTAAACAGTATTAAATATAAAAAAAAAAATTCATCGTGGCTAGTATATGTTAATGTAAACCGTACAAAAAATATGCATGTGCATGTGCATTCTTGCTTTAACACACTCATACTAGTGGATTTTCTACGGGAATAAGTAGATAGACACACATACATACTTATAACATGCATATGGTTAAAAAAAAAGACACATCTAAACTAAGCATTTGTTCTAAGCATTGGCGCACAATGGGTTCGTTGATCATTTCAATAAAAAAAAAAAAACTGCATAATTCTGATTTCAAACAAGAACAAATCTCAAGCTAAAGTTATTAATAAAAGAAAAATATGAATATTAGTAAAAAAGATTTGGTTAAAGTTTTATTTTAGAGATAAAAATGCCTATTTTTTTCTAGCTTCACTTCTGAGTGAAAAAATTTAAAAAAATTCATATTGTTTTTACTCAAATTCAAAATATAAAATTTATTTGTAATAATTTTTGAAATTATTTTGCGAATTTTTCAAACTGTGATAGAAATTTGTAAGCAGTGCATTTTATGATTTTTGGGTTTAAGGTTTGTTAACATTAGAAAAACAAAAACGTTCATTAAAATACGTTAAAAGTACCATATTCTGTGGCAGCAAGGAATTTATAGCAAATGTATTAGCTCAGCCGAAATGACATCCAACTCTACGCAATAAATTCTTGACAGAACATTGTAGACTCAATAAACAATAAACACTTATGAAGTACATGATGACTTCTGTCCTTTCTGCCAATAAGGTTAAGAAAACCAGTGTAGAGTCCCACAACAATATAGAGATTTGTCTTGAATTATTTTAGTTGGGATCTTAAAGAGCGTGATGCAATTATGGCTGATAAAGATGATACATAATGTTAATCCAATAAAATAAATCAATATCAGAAAGCCTTGTATATATTGTGAAAAGTTAAAAGAACAAACAACTCTTGTTTTATATGTACATTTCACACGGATTAGATAAATTGTTTTGCTTCTTGCCATAACCACCAGCTATTTTACCTTTATTAAGCTTAAAATAAATTTTTGAATATAATGAGATTAATAGTAATAAGAAAAATAAGTTAATAAAAGCAAAAGTGGTTTGGGCCCAAAATTCACGTGTCCCATTTTTTTTAGCTAAAAATTTTTTTTTTCTTCAAAATCCTTATTTAGACTCTGAATGTAGCTTTATGAACTGTTTTATAATCAGTAGGTCCCTTTTACTTTCTGTTCTGTTATAAATCAGCTGATTTCTTTTTATAAATGGACAATCTGTATAACTGATTGCTTTTTCTGTTCAATTTCGTTCTTTTGTGAATAAGCCTGATAAGAATATAAATTTTCTTTGTAATTATAAGTGACAGCTGATTTTCTCTTAGATTGTCTTTATTTTTGTGTGCTTTTTTTTCTTTTTTACTTTTGAACCTTTTACTTCAATTCGTGAATTACATGTTTACCATCAGGTTTATAAATATGGAGTATTTCAACAATTTTATGTAGATTTTCGCAATAAATATCAAAAAGCTTTTACATTAAAAATATTTAGTTCTTTACATTCCGCACAATTAATAGTTTTTGTAATATTTGCAAACTTTAAACTGTAGTTCGGCACAGCACAGCAGAGAACAGCAGTAACAAGTAAGGACTAACGTTTCATTTACCTTAAAACATAAATAAAACAAAACAAAAATTATAAAAATTTTTGTTTTATCCCCAAAAATGTGAAAGTATTAAAAAATATCTACCAAATTCCTATTCGCTTATATTTTTAGTTGAATATTTTCGCTCCAAAAATTCAAAGAGGGTAGTTGCTTCTTAATTGTTTTACTCATTGTGAAAGGAAACTATCTATCTACGACTTGCAGTAGTCTGTAGCTTCAGCTGTTTAAGCTGGGCGAAATTGAATTAATGAGTCAGTCATTAAATAGCGTTACAATTTTATTTATATAGATGGATGCAACTGAACAAATCAGCTACACAGGAGCTAATTTAGTTGATTATTCTTCATTAATTTGAAAATTAATTTGTTTGCAATATAAATGTAATAGCCTAAGGTAAACCCTAAATAATTATCTTCTTTTATGTACCTGGAATAAATGAAAATTTTACTTGCTTTGTATTTAATAAATTTTAAATTTCTGTACAATTTGCTGAAGTCGACTGTAGACAATGTTTTAGTTTTCATCCCACAGTGCAATTGAAACAACAAAGTAAAATACACCTTGTTGAAAACAAAAACAAAAACAAATATGTATATTAAAGGGAATAATTTTGTACTTTTTTACTGATGCTAGAATTGTAAAAACTACAACTGAAATATAAAAGCAAAAAGGTAGTTAAAAAAAGCGTTTCAAATGCAAGCAGCTGTTAAAAAGGAGTCAGTGTCAACAGCATAAATATAAATGTTTCTGAATGGTAGTAGCAGCAGCAGAAGCATCATCATAAGCAGCAGAATAGTTGAAGAAATAAAACTAAATTAAATTTAGAAAAACTAAAGCGAAAAAAAGAAACAAACTTGAGCCTGATACTGTAAATAAGAAGAAAGCAAAACAAAAAAATGGAAGGAAAAACTTAAGTGAGATAGAGAACTTTGAATATCTAGGCAGGCATTTTAGTTGGCTACCAAAAAAGAAATAAAAACATGAAAAGAACTTCAGCTGCAATATGCAAACCTGCAGATGTAAATCTATCTCTGTTATTTAGAATGTTGTTGCTGTTTTTAGTTTTACTATAACGCCGCCATTCATTCTGAATTAGGCAGGAAAAAATATTAAAAATAAAATAAAAGCACTACTCACTGTATATACTGCACCACAATTTTATTTTATTTCATTTATTTATTTTTTAATGCAACAAAATTCAAACACATGGTTACAGAATGTGGCAGGGTATGAGTGTGAGTGCAAGTACTTGCTTGCAGTTGTAGCTGCAGTTGCATTTTGCGTTGCAATTATTGTCAGAGCAGGTGAAGTGCACGATTATTTTTCTTTCGCTTTTATTTCATTCTTTTGACTATTTTTCTACTATTTCATGTTGCTGTTGCTATTTAGTTTGAATTTGCCGCCGCCAGGAAAGAAACATACAACTAAGTAGGTAGCGGGTATAAAAAAACATTTGTGTGTTTGTTAAATCGTACACACTAGAACATATTTTTTTGTTCATTCGAAACTTTTTTCAATAGCGAGACTGAATGGTTAAAAACAACACAAACAAACAAAAAGGTAAAAATAAGTTGTTAGCCAAGTTTATTCATGTGCTTTTAACATAAATACTACTCCTCCTTCATGTTTTTTGTTCTTTAGCTTGTTTTTTTTTTTTTTTTTTTTTTTTTTTTTTTTTTTTTTTTTTTTTTTTTTGTGCTGTGAAGCAATTGCTTTGGAGGCTGCTGCCATAGTTGTTCAAAAGTAGCATTTATGTAGAGTAAATCCAAATTGTTGTTGGGATTTTTGTTGCTGCCGTTGCAATATAGAGTAACAGCTTCCTTTTGGCATTTTGACAATTGTACGTCGTTCTTTTTCCTAAATGGGGGAATAAAAAAAACAGAGAATAAAAGTGAACACAAAAAATACATTTCGATGCTAGACAGTTGTTTCCGTTTAGAAAATGTTTGGCAACAAAATTTTTTTCTCTCTTTATTTTTTGCAAATCCATTCATTTGCTTTTTTTACAAGTGGTTTTTTATTGACTGTTTTGAGCTGTTGTTGGGTTTTTTTCTTCTTTTATTCCATTTGTTGCCTAAATAAATGCAGGCAGAGGAGACCACTCATGTTCTATTGCTGTTTTCTTTATTTTGAATAGTTTAAGGAGTTTTTTATTTTATTTGTTGCTGTCAGGAGTTGATTTCTGTTTTGTTCGTTTTACTCTTATTTCTGAAGGAACATTTTTTACTTGTTTTTAACATATTAATAGATAAACGTAAACCATGTGTTGCTTATGAAAATGCTAATGATTAATTCTTTTTTTTTAAACCAAAAGCTTCCACATACGAATTTCATTAATCTAATAATCTCATTTAGTTAAATATTTTATTCGAATAGAAATAAAAATAAAAAGACTTTCTTCATATATTTTCATTTGAATGATGTTTTTTGGTTTTTGTTCTTGATGATGAAATCTTAATAGATGCATTCATTGTTTTGATGCAAATGACTATTTAACTAAATTAATGTAGTTTCTCGCCACAAATGCGTCTAAAATAAAAACAAAAAGAAAACCCAGTTTTAAAATATTGATCTTTTATATGAAGCTGTTCGCAATTATAAAGAAATTAATGCTCTCAACTGTTCTTAGTACCACATAGAAATTAGGTTTAATACAGGATGACTGCTGCGGATACTATCAATAAAGGCAGAAAACTTTAAGATTACGTTTATGAGAATTTTGCCATTTTTCAACAACTACATACAGTTTTTTTGGATTAGTTTGTCTTACACTTTTTTTCTAGTCTAAAGCTAAAGTTGTTCCAAAGCCAAGAAAACATTGATTTCTGAGATATTGACTTTATTTATTTATTTATTTCCTGTAGATGCTACCACAAAGATGTAGCTAAATATCGAAATAAAAATAATAAAATTTTATTTTATAAAAATAAAAAAAATAATTAATAAAAAAGATCTCAAGCTCAAATAAATTTTACATAAAATTTTTGAAAATATCCAATTTTAGCGTAAATATCTATGACGTCATAAAATCCCAACGCACGTCAACTAGCAAAACACAAATAAAGTTTTCTTACTCTTAAAAAGTATTATACTTAACGAAATTCTAGACGAGAAGTAATTGGCACTCGATAACTTCACACTGTGGCCTTTTTAATTACAATAATTTTTCTTTAATTTTTATATATTTTTTTAAGTCTTCACTAGTAAATCAGTCCTAAGAATATTACTAAAGTGTTGTTTCCTTATTTCGGAGAGTAAATAATTTTTATTGTAAGACCAGCTGTTTTTTACCCGGCTTCGTTCGGACCTTTACTTTATAAATTGCAATCTTTAGAGTATTAATCTTCAGAGGGTTCCATTTTACAACAGACATTTAATCACCCAATTTATTAAAAATTGGGTGTGGACAGCAATCATATACTCGTACAAATTTAAATCCGTTGAAAAAAAAAATGTAAATCATTAAAGAACCAATTTGATATGTTGCATTCAAAAAAACAAGTAAAAGTAGGCATGTCTAGCAAACTTAAATACAGTATAGAAATTATTTGCACCATATTCCCAAAAAATCCTTTGAAAAACCAAAATTTGTCTCTCTATAGCGAACAAAAGACCATCAAATAAATGAAATTATTAATGTGAAATTATTAACAAGTTAATTAAAATCTTTTATTTTTTAATAAACTTGAATCTTTACATTGAAAAGGAGAATGCAAATGTTGTCATAATAACACACCATTCTTTAGTTCATTCATTTATGCATATCATTTTTATTATCAATGATTACAAATGCATAGGTATTGCGATTTTTAATGACGCTAAGATATTGTAACCTTCAAAAACAGACAGCAAAAAGACTTAATTTCAATTTCAAACTCAAGGCAAATTAAAACAAAACAAATTAGAAAAAAGAGGAGAAAATATAACAATTTCATAATAGAATTTTTTTGCAAGATGTACTAGTTACACAAACAAAATCAAACAATTCATCAAATAATTGAAATTTTATTATTCTTTGATTTAAGAAAGAAATATTTCTAGCTGCATCAAAAATGACCTTTACTTATTTGTTTTAACAAATTGTTAAAACATTTCATTGAAACTCTCTTTCTCTTTCTTAGTCACTTTGATAATCATAAAAATCATCAATTTACAAAACTATTTAATTTATTTAAATGTATTCATGCAATTAAAATAACGTTTATTTGACTACAAATGATTATTTATTGTTGCTTATTGCTGTTTTGCCTTATTATTGACCGTGCTGCCAGCAGGTAAATAACAAAGAAGCTAATTTATCGTTTAAAAAATATTCAAAAAACCCAAATTGTTTAAAAAGGAAAAATTAAAAACTTTTGTTGTTGTCTGTTGATTTGGTTTTTATAAAATTTGTTTAAATTTTTACTGTGATATCATTTTTGATAGTTTAAAAATTCTTAGTTTAGGAAATGTACTATTTTTCAATTTAGCCTTTTTAAGCTATTTTAAAATAGAAAAAAAGTCTTGAAAAAAGCTGTAAGTTAAATTATAAATTTTCAGATTAAATAGATAGATACCAAGAAAATAAAATTCCAACCCAGCCTCAAAAAGCTTAAGCTGGCAACGCTAATTATTAACATTGTTGCTTTTGTGTAAATAAATAATTATCGCTAAAGACGAGAAATCTAACTATTTAATTAGCTCAGCTGCACTGTGGGAAGTTTCTGTCTGGTAGTTTCAATTGTTATTTTTATATTGTTGTTGTTGCTTTTAAGGGTTATCACACCGAATCGTAGGTCAGTTAAGTTTTACATTAAATAAAATAAATTCATATTTAAATGAAAACAGAATGTAAAGATGAAGTCAATGCAAATGTTCGCAATTAAAATAAAAAAAAAAAAAATTTTAATACAATATCCAAAAAAAAAAAATAAAATAAAAATTTATACTCGTAAATTAATTAAAAAAACTTTTCTTAAGAAAAAAAGTTATACTTCATCTTTTACAAAAAATAAATGACTAAAATACTCGCAGTTCTGTTTTCTCTAGGAGAAACAATCATGAACAGACTACTTATTCGATGCACTGAACTAGTCTCATTACTTTTCCTATTCTATTCTAATCATAATTTTAAATGAGTCCTATGGGGTAAAAGCGGTCAAGTAAATGAATTGGGTTTTATATCTAGAATTTTCAGACTATAAAGAAATTTATTTCGTTTTTAGCGATAACATAATTTTCTTCCATGCATTGTTTTTTAAGCGATTGTTTTAAGCTTAATATAATTTGAAAGGTTGTAGCTTGTTGCAATAATTTTAGATTAGAGAACAGTTATTTTTAACACAAAAACTTCCTTTATAGTCCTCTTTTATACTTTAATTCTCAACTAAAAATCCTTAAGTTATAAACACAGTAAACTTAAATGACATTGATGAATGCAATTTAGAAAAGAATTATTTCCTTCACAAAATTAATGTTGATATTTAATTTGGTTAATTTCTAAATATAAAAAAAAAATAATAAACTAAAATTAATATTACGTAAATAGTATCCGCAATAATAATAAAACGTATGCGCGTTTTTTAATACTTCATAAATAAATTTCTAAAAGAAAGAAATAAACAGTCACCATTAGCTGCCAAAACATTATTAATTTAAGTGTCTTAAATAGCTAAAAACAATTAAAACCTTTAGTGGAGCAGCACGGGGGTAGCAAAATTGCTTTTTTAGATTATTTAAAATCAGCAAACGAACTGACTGACCAACCAGGTAGTCAAAGGATTTTACAGGCTTATAGTAGTTAGCAGCTTAGCCGTTTCTTCTCTTCTGCATTTAAAAGTGATTATTTATTGTAAACATCAAAACACCCAGGCCTTTATTATTGTTATTATTTGTCTTATATATCTGATTAAAAACACTGAGACCAATTCAAGTATTATTATAATTATATATATGATAATTCTAAACTAATCAAATGTAAACATGAACATCTGTGGTGTTAAAATATCAATTTTTCAAGTAGATACGATGTTTTCAGCACTTAAAATGTAAACTACCCGCTTTTATCCCAAACTATAATACAAGTTGGCGACAGCTATTTTACACAATTTTAGAACGTATTTACATTGAGTTTTCATATTGTAGTTCTGAAGTGTTGTATGTAGGAAATAGTAGGATAGTGCATTTTGTTGTTGTGTGTAAAAATGTTCTTAAATTTATTTTATTATATTTTTAAATTTGTACACTCCGCTCTTATTTAAATATGATATAAGAGTTTGAATTGTTTGTGCACTTATAAAGTTTTCTTTTGAATCAAAATATTTGTATGCTAATTTCCTTAAACTCTCTTTCTCTGACCGTACACTCAGGCCTAGATGTTGGCTTGAAATGCAACGCATTTTCCCTGTTGCGCATAAAACAGTTTTGTTGTTATTGTTTTGGTCCCATTTACTGTTTTAAAAATAAAAATTAAAAAACAACAACAACTACAATGAATGATGGACCACACCTTAATAATCACTTAGCACAGACAAAAAATTAAAAAAAAAAATCCAACAAGTTAAAAACTGAATGAAAATAATTTATAAAATTGCATTTACTAAATGTTTCAGAAAAGCTAAGACAACTAAAAAAGAAAAATAATAGGGGTGGAAGAAAAGGCATAATAAAATGTTTGTTTGTTGTAAAGCAGGCTAAGGAGCGACTGTAAAACTTCTATTAAAACTAAAACATTAATTTGGAATTTCTCAACTTAATTTAAAATTTTCTATTTATTTAAAAAAATTTAAAAAAAATTTATTTAAAAATTTTTTTTGCCCTGACTGAGATTTAAACCTGTACTTTTATAGTTCAAAAATATTTAAAAATGTTATGTTTCCTCTACATTATGGTTACCTCAACTATAATTTTTCTTTCGGCCATAGATATGTACCACTACCCAGAGGATATTTTGCAGAGCCCATAAACTCATTGTTCAGGGCTTAGAATTTGAATGAAGTCTTGTTTAATGAAAACTCTCCAACTCTTATGGCTGTCAGTCTAGGAGAAGTCTTGTAAAAACTTTAAAACGTTCTGATTCTATTGATTTCTACGTTACTGAAGTTGTAACTACGATTTATATAAGCGGCAACATATTTTACATATGTAACAGGTGTTATCGGCTCATTTGATATACGACTTTACTAATTGTACCACATCGGTTCTAATTGACTAAATTTAGAGACTTGAATTTGCATACTGAGAATAAGTTGTTTTAATAACTTGAATTTTAATTAAAAGCTTCAAAATGTTTCTCACAAAATAAAAAACCAGAAGCAGTTCTTTCTAACTGCTACAGATTTCATAAATAACCTTTCCTATTTAAATCACATATTCTGCATTGATTTAAAAAATACACGACCTTGTTAACTTGACAAATTAGGAAAAACTTTATAGTTTTTAGTATCCCTGTTATTTTAGTCTGTTTTTCAGAAAATACTAGTGTGAACAAATATAACAAACTTCTTTCCAATGATGATATTAAATTTCCTGTTGAGGTGTTTACTTTAAATGAACATATATCCTGTTGATTTGGCGTCATTTATGTACAAAGTTAGTGCACAAGGACAACACTTCCGACGCACACGTACATACACACACATATTTTGTAAAAACACAAACAAATGCATTTTTTATTATTTTTTTTTTACAATTTCAATAAGAAAACAGCAGCTATAAGAAAATATTATTTTTTCTAGTTTATTTTAATAGAAATTAAAAACTATTTCTCTAAAACAAAAACGTAGAAAAATACGATTCTTTCCATTATTAAAAAATAAAAAAGATATTTTCAATGAAGACCTTTTTTAACGCTTTAATTGTTTCATTCTTTATTACAATTTGTTTAAGATACGCTTGTATATTGTGGTTTCGTTGTTCATATTTTTTAAGGAAGAGTTGTTTGTCACCTCCTCTCCTTTGTGACCAGCAATATTTCTAATGGCAATTTAATCATATTGTGTATTGTGGCCTGTTTTAATAAGCGCTTTTCTTGTTTTCGTTTTCATCGTTTTCCTATTTGCTTTTTTGTTACAATAAATACATATTTTTTTAATTACTTAACTTGTAGTTAATAAAAAAAAAATATTTATGTATCGTTTTAATGCAGCAAAATATTTTACATACACCGCTAAAAAAATATAAAAAATTTTAAATGTAAAAAAGCTGTTAGATCGTTTATTTTGTAAGTTTTAAGTTTAGCATGGGGCCAAGCAGTCTAAAAAATAAATACTCACCCGTTCCCGTAAATCCTGGCATTTTCAGGAAAAGCTAAGTCCCGACAACACTTTGATATATTTGCTGTTGATTTCTTTTAAAAAAGAGAAATGTGAAAACAAACACAGTAAAAATTTTTGCTTTAAATATGACACGCTTTGCACCATTACGGAAAAATTGAGAGAGAAAATTTTTGGTCTATACTTTCGAAGCATAAAATTGACACCTAAATTTAATAGCCCATAATCATAGTCACACTAAAGTCGGTATTTTTAAAAAAATCGATTTTAAATTCATTAAATTCTTATGAAAAAAAGTCAGCTCTTAAAAAAAGCATACTTTTTTGTAACTATGATTATGGGCTATTAGGTTTAATTATTTTGCTAGTTTAACTCTAACACCAAAATGCTTAAATTTAATAAGTAAAAAGTTTTATTTTAATTCCTATAAGAATAAGATTAACACCGTCTGCAATACATTTTATTTATGGACTTGTGTACATTTAACATCTACCAGAATAAAGTTAATCTAAACAAGGATAATTCTAATACCCTTTTTTATAGAATATTCTACCGAAAATAAATTAAATAATTTTTTCTTAATTTAAACTTATATGTTTCTTTTGTTCATATTATTATACAAATTTACTTACTGCTCTAGAATATTAATTATAAGCAAGTATGTATTAATTACGTAAGTTTGGAAATTAGGAATGAATTTTAATTAATCTTTTACTTGTAGGTTTTTTTTTTTGTTACTATATAAATTAAGCTAAGTGCTAAATTATGTAAAAAATTTATTTCAAATTCAAGCCTTA
Source organism: Thelaira solivaga (assembly GCA_947397855.1). Classification (NCBI taxonomy): domain Eukaryota; kingdom Metazoa; phylum Arthropoda; class Insecta; order Diptera; family Tachinidae; genus Thelaira; species Thelaira solivaga. The sequence continues at coordinate 48,005,100 of OX377610.1, read as the reverse complement.
AAATAAAGATCAAATACTTGAACAAAATTAAAGTCAAGGGGTACGTCACCACAAAAAATTATAAAATATTGGGATATAGAAGATTTGCTTTTCCTTTATTCTCTTGTAACTGAATATATATGCAGCGTGAATTAAAAGAAAATCTGTAAAAAATAATAGTGATATTTTTTACAAAATTAGCTTCCAAAGTTATAAATCTAATAAATCAGATCTCAAATATTTGGAAAGAAGGAATTTTAATAAGTTCAAAAACGCTAACACATCAGACCAGTAATCTAAATCTTCGGCAACAAAAAATTTATATTTTTCCCAATTATTAAGTAATTCAGAATATTTACTTTTTCCAAAGCGAAGATAAGAATCGTACAGAATCTGTAAAGATGGAATTATTAAATTGCATCAAAGATTTTTATATTTATGGGGTATTTAATACCAATATAGAACTAAATACTAACTCCCAGCAAAGTTAAAAAATCATCGGCTCCCGGTAAAAAAAAAAAAAGATTGCAGTGCTGATCTCTTCTCTATTAAGTGTTATTATTTTCTTAAATAAATTATTTTTCAGATTTTCTTCTAATTATAAAAATATTTTGTGAAGACCGCTAAAACCTTACTTACAGCTTCGATCAGTAATACTTAATGAATTTACCACCATTTGCATTATATGAGGACTATTTAGTTAATGAACTACTGGTCCAATCTACTGCCAGGCTTAAATATGTAAGTACAAAATAACTATTAAATACCTTGTAAGTGTTTATTTATTTCTGCACTTTGTGTTAAATTTTCATCTTTGGTTCGAGAAATTTTTTTGTAGAGTATTTTAACCCTCTAGTTCTACGACTTATGGCTGTTTATTGTTCTTTTTAAAATAGGAGTCAAAAAGTATTTTTTTTATATAAATTTGCTGAACCTTTCATAAATCGAAAGTGGAAAGTTCATATTGTAATTAAAATTTAAGAAACTTTAAACTACAATATCACATTAAACTTTCAAAAAGCCAATAGATTTGTATTTTTTTCTCCTATCTTTCAGAATATGTTCGTAAAATCTTTAAAATTTAGTGTTGCGCAGTTTTATTGGATCAATATTTATGGAATATTCAAAATGGGTAATAAAAACGATATCGAATGCGGAAATTATAAATTTGTATGAAAAATATCTACATCAAGTCAGTCTATTTTACTTTTCTGTGAATGCCGACTTTTAAGTACTCGTATAATTCATGAAGACTGCCAATCAAGAAAAGCTTATCAGCTACCATTTAATAACAACAACAAAATGTATCTGAATAACATTCATTGTACATAGAGTTTTATATAAGACTATGATTTTTTTAACCAAACGACGGCGTTAATTTGTATTAGAAAGAAGTCTTAATTCAAATTAACAAGTGAATTATCTCCATTTCAATGTGAATTAGCTTTTACATAAATGTTTGAAATCAAACTGAATTTATACTGAATCTAGCTTTTTCAATAATTCAAGAAACTCGAAAATCAATGAGCTGTTGCCAAATGTTTTGTATTTGTTATTTTAATTGTTTTTAGAAAGAAAAAATATTGCAATCGCAACACATTTCCTATAATAATATTTTAGATTTCCAAAGAAAAGAAGTGAAGTGTGTGGTCCTCTTAGAATTGTGGTCGGAACGTGCCAAAAAAAATATTATTTTATAAAATAGTTGTTTACAAACAAACAGCTGTTTACTAAAAGCAGAAACTGTCTTCTGTCAGGGTAAAATTTTAATTTGCATTAATGAGATTTTAATCTAAATTAAACTAATAAAATTTTATTTAAGCCTACGTTGGTAATTCACAGGTTGCCTTCAACCGTCGTGAAACTTTAACTTTATTTGTTTGCTTCGTTCAGCTGTTTTGATGGTGCAAACTTTTTGAGTTTGCTTTTTGCAATGGTTTTCAGTCTTGCGAATTTTATAAAGTGAATTCCGTTATTAATTTTTGGAGATTTTTTTTGTTTTTTCAAATAAACTTTGAGTTGTGGTAAAATTAAATTCTGAGTACATAACGTCGACTTCCAAAACTTCAATTGCATTGTAGTTGAACAAAGCATTGCTGCAGTACAAAACATTGACGATGTATCACATTTCAAAAAAAAAAAAAAAAAAAAAAAAAAATCAGCGCTTCAGTTTCAAAGTGGATGTTTTTACTTTTTACTGCTAATAAACATTACAGAATATACGCGTTTACTTATTGTGCATCACTTATGTTTCATATTGTAAAAATTAACAGTACATATAGTTGTTGCATTGTTTCGCAACTTTGTATTTATAAGAAGTTTAAATACCGCATTAGAATTGTATCTAAACATTATCTTATAACGATTTGGAAGTCAGCCACCTTCTTAGTAAATCGTTTTGTTCAATATTTCATACTTAATTTTTCCAGTGCAGCGTATTGTTGGCTTTTAGTAAAATATTTTACAAAAGAGGTTCCTACTCAAACAAAAAAAAAAAAAAAAGAAATATCGTCAATTATAATATCGTTATTAACTGACGTTGCAAAATATTATTTCAACAGAGCAAAACACTAACAGAAACAAAACTCGTGTATTAAAATAAATCTACCTATTAATGAATTAATAATCAAATCTACGTACGATGAATACAGGCATTAAAACTCAAGATGAAATAAAATTTAATTAAGCAAAATAAAAAAAAACACAAAACTTGGTAATTGTTTTCATATAAAGTTAAAATAAAAACAAAAACAAAAGGGAAACAATATAACATGTAGTTTTATTCTATATAAAAATATCATATCAATTATGCTGTTGTTGTTGTTGTTTCCGTTGCTGTGTACGAGTATACTTTTTAGAATATCATGCAATTGCGAATAAGTCATTAAGTAATTTAGTAACGAAAAAAGTAAGTTTTGTTTTTGTTTCTATGTAAATTGACAACTTCTGGGCATTTCAAAGTTCATTAAATTTAACAAAATTATTGGAAATTAATTTCTGGCTAAATAAATATATTCGATGTTTGTTTAATACTGAGAAAGTAATTTAAAATTTTTTTTATAATAATAATTTTATAGAATTTTCAGTACTTCAAAGGGTCTTTAAAATTAAACATTTTAAATTATATTCGTCATTTATTAGGTTGTTGGCGTAAGTATTTGGCTAATTTCAGAACGTGCTGTTAATATTTCTATTTCGCAATTATGGCCCTGACAACTTCAATATGAATTAGATGGAAATTTGGAATAGTCTTCATTGAAAATTTTTATCAGTTTTAAATAGCGTAAATTAGATATTAAATTATAATAGTTTCGTTTACAGCAATAAATTAGTGTTAAATAAAACATTGGAAACTTCTTATTCACTCCCATTATTATAAGAGGGTGTTTTTTATAGACATATAGAACTTTAAATTGCAATAAAACAACGATGGATTATTCGATTGACATGAATTTTATTTATCCGAAAGATAATCTTGTGGCATTACATTTTAACGTCCAATTTTCGATGATTTTTTCCAACATTTGTGGCCGTATATCGGCAATAACACGGCGAATGTTGTCTTCCAAATGGTCAAGCGTTTGTGGCTTATCCGCATAGACCAATGACTTTACATAGCTCCACAGAAAGTAGTCTAGCGGTGTTAAATCACAAGATCCTGGAGGCTAGTTCACAGGTCCAAAACGTGAAATTAGGCGGTCACCAAACGTGTCTTTCAATAAATCGATTGTGGCACGAGCTGTGTGACATGTTGCGCCGTCTTGTTGGAACCACAGCTCCTGGACATCATGGTTGTTCAATTCAGGAATGAAAAAGTTAGTAATCATGGCTCTATACCGATCACCATTGACTGAAACGTTCTGGCCATCATCGTTTTTGAAGAAGTACGGACCAATGATTCCACCAGCCCATAAAGCGCACCAAACAGTCAGTTTTTGTGGATGTAACGCTGTTTCGACATACACTTGAGGATTAGCTTCACTCCAAATGCGGCAGTTTTGTTTGTTGACGTAGCCATTCAACCAGAAGTGCGCTTTATCGCTAAACAAAATTCGCTTATGAAAATCGGGAACAACGGCAATCTCGTTTTGGGCCCATTCGACGAATCTTGTTCAGCCGTGAGTCTATTCATGATGAATTGCCAAACCAAACTGAGAATAAATCACTTGACAGCTGTTAAATCGGTCGCCATCTTGAACAGTAGTGCCAACTCAATGTTCTATACGTCTATAAAAAACACCCTTGATAATCATAAGCCCATTACGCGTCATCACTCGTAATAATTTTCTTGGTGGTTTAAAAATTTTTACAAAAATATAACCACTCCTTTGTAAATCATTTATTTTATTATAGAATTATGACAAAGATCGTTTAGTGTGATACACTAAGAAAATAACTTTGGTTGTGAGAACTGAATTTGTAACTTGGGTTTATCTTAACTGAATAACTAATCCGTTTTATACAAAAAAATATCAATCGCAAATAGTTGCTGTACTATTTAGTTTTTTAATAATTCTTTTAATAGATAAAAAGAAAAAATATTTATACGGCTTACTTGATGAATAAACGTATTTATTTTTCAAATTGTAGTTCAGCTTCAAGTATGCTTGTGCAGTCCTTTAGTAAATATTAAATTTTTTTAATAATTTTTGTAATTCTATATATTAGCGTAAGTTTATTATTTTTTATTTGGTTTTTTTTTGTCCATTTTGGTAACTAAATTCAAATTAACAATAAAAAATATCCAAAAAATCCGAATTGATAAACTTTTTTCTAAGTCACTACCATTTCAGCATTTAACACACATATGTATCTTTAAAAATCATAAAAGCACATGCTTGTGCGCTTATCAAAGTCTTTTTCATTTCAATAAAAAACACAGTGCTGAAATACTTATCTAACTTTTGGTAAAGAAAAGTCAAATTAACTACATCCACGGAAAATCCGTTCTGACATCCTTATTCGTTTAAACAACACAATGTCTGCAGATACTCAATTAAAAAAAAAAAAAAAAGTTAACATCGGAGTGCTGAACTTTCCCTGTAGTAGTCAAATATTGATATATTTAAAGTTTTCCAATTTACAGGCAAATATTGATTAAAATAATTTTCTTTACATATTTTTTCGTTAGTTCTAAAATAAATAACTAATTTCCGGTACAGAACTTTAAATTAACTACCAAAAATACGTTCTGGCATCTTTCATTGTAAAAGCAATAAAATGCTTTTTCATTAGAAAGAATGCAAAATAAAGAGTTTCAAATTAACGGTAAAAATTAAAAAATAAAATACAGTTAAGCCTCGATTAAACGGTTATATCTTTTTATTTTTTCCCTCTATTAACCGTGCTTTACATCTATTCTCCGTGCAGCATTCATATGTTTTTTATTATGTAAATTTAAATCCGGTTCATGTACCCACACATAAGAAAATATTTGCGTTTTAATAAATTTAGTAAGTGAAATTTGATCTGCTAACACCTGTTTTGGAATGATGGCTCCTTCAAATAGCAAATTACCAAAAAGAGCAAGAAAAGTTCATTCAATTTGCTTAAAATTTTTATTTTAATTTTAATTATAATTACGACGTGGTAAGTCCGTAACTTTCTTCACAATTAAAGATAAAATTACTTTGATTCATGACTACGACAAAAACATATCTGTTAAGTTGCTATCTGATGCGATTTGGTGAAAAACAAAGAGCAAATTTTGCTATATGGTTCTAAAAGTTATTCAATCGACGGTTTAAAAAATAGATATACACTCAAAAATTCCGACAATCCGAAAGTAGACTTCGCACTAAAAGACTGAAATAGAAACTCCAACGTTGGCACAAGCGATAGAGGCCTGTAATGTTCTCTTAAAGTTTGTAGAAAATTCTCCATTTATATCATAACCAGATAAAACCCAAATTATTGAGAGACAAATTAAAAGCAAAGAGGCAAAGTAATATAAAAGAATATTTTAAATAAACAAATATTTCGTCAGAATAAATAAATTTCTGTATATTTTAATATAATCTCTATTAACCGTGTATTTCGAGGTTTAACTGTAGTTATATTACCTATAACACAATCGAACACAACATAACATTCGCACAGTAATTATTGTTAATTTATTTACTCTTCTTCTTATGAGAAATCTTTTAATATTCGCATCTCGCGTTAGTGGAATCATTTACCTGTATTATTACGTGTCTTTTCGCACTATAGTAATGTGTTTCGCATAAAACTATTGCAACATTTATCCTCTGAATAATTTATACTTTTACTTTTATTCTATTCTAAGTCCTGTGCTGGAATTGCCCATGATTGGGACCGTTGTAGGCGTGTCAATTTTTTTATGTTTGTGTTTCGACTAGCGACTCAAACAATGTGATCATTGATGCATGCGATATAGGTTTTTTGTTTTTGAAATTTATTTATTACATATTGTTACTTTATTATTTATATAATATATTATTTATATTCGCCTTTGTAGCTTTATATTACATTATTTGAATTAAATAAATAAACATACTTATGGATAAGAACGACTGCTTTCGTATGTAAATTAGAGTAATTTACAAGCATACTTGAAACCACACATCGCTACTAACATGTGTAATATTTTGTAATAAATAGTGCTTAAAAGCAATTTCAAGCTTTAATGTGCTTGCACATGAGCTCTTGCTTTCATTAATAAAAGTGTGTGATTTCCTTGGCCTTTGTGGACCGATTGTTTTGATTTTTTGCACAGACATTATAACTGTCATTTTCAAAAAAAACCTACAAACCATGATTTTTTGTACGTTTTGCATTTAAGACAAAAAATGCAAAAAACCTACTCACCATTTATGGCTTGGCCGGGCAGGCAGATACTTTCATATTTTAAACTCTTTGTATGTTGGGTAAGAACTTCAAGAAATTGGTTTTCACACCTACACTGATAAACTATAATTCGACTCCGCTATTTATAAGGATCCAGAATATATATAGTTTATAGGGTGGCACATGTGCGGTGTAGAAATTACAAACGGAATCACAAGATTATACCCTTTTTACTTACAGTGAAGTGTAAGTTTTCTTGACAATGTTGCTTTAGTCTGAAACTCAATCTAAAAACAGTAGCCAGATTGTTCGTTTTCTATTGCCCGACTTAAATTTTTTTTAAAATTGTTTAAGTATCAATTTCTTAATATACAAGGTGGACAGAAAGAAGTCATCCTATGTTGTTTGGCTCTCATTTTTTTTCTAAATGAAAATGAAATGTGTGCCGTTGCTCCGCCCTGTTGGAGGCACATGTACTCCAGTCCTAATTCGTTCAATTGCGGCAGAAAAAAGTCGGTTAACATCGCCGTCCACTGTTGTCGCCTGACCAGCGTGAACAACGCTTCATGCAGCCACTTTCAGTGGGTGTAATGGCTCCTCGTGCATCATTCGTAGATTTTCGGTGCCCTAGAAGCGATAGTTTTGCTTGTTCACGTACCCGCTGAGGTGGAAATGATCCTCGCCGTTCATTATGATTTTGGTCGAAAAATCGTCCACTTCGATTATTCTGCTTTCTTGGGGAGTGTATCGCTCCAGATCTTGTTCACTTGTATTCTACATCTGTCTAGTTCACAAATGTCAAAACAGATTTAACATTGGCCGCCATTTACAAAAATAAGAGCATCTTCCAATAGGGTGATTTCTTTTAGCCCACCTTGTACATATAAGAACATATTTCTATTAAGATAAAAATTTCAAACTGATAAATCTAATAGTTAACACACACACGCACACATACACAAAAACAGCAACTAATTATAATGATTGTATTAAAATAAATGCACCAACAAACTCTTAAGCCACAAAAAATCTAAGAGGAAAAATAAGCAAATACTAATACTAAGGAAAAAGGAAGTAAAAAAGCAAAAATAAAACTTGTAGACAAAACATGAAAGTGCATTTACGTGGCAATTAAAATAACCAACAATTAAATGGAGAATTAGTGTTTAAAGTCTCTAAGAAGAATTATTAGTCAAGCAGGCAGCGCACACAATCAAGAGAACTTTGTACACAGATTCAATTCATTCTTATTTATTTACTAACTCTTACTCTTACAAAAATAGAAAAATATTGGCTTAAAGAACAGAGTGCGATAACGCACGAAATTGAATAATAAATTTCATTTTATGACATTAAAACTTGTTACTTGATATTAAATGAAAAAAATACGAGTAAAATAATAATAAACAATTTATGAATTTCATCAACATTTTCAATAGAAATGAAATACCCAATTGGAAATTTTCTAACAAAACTTGAAAACTAATGAAAATTAAATAATTTGCAAAGTGAAAAATAGGAAATTAAATACAAAATTAATACGTTCGACTTTTTCATAAAATATGAACAAAATCTGAGTCAACTCTCTCTAATTTAAATATTTTCGGTTCTAGGCTCTAGGCTCTTTATAACTAGAATTTTTTTGATGTGTTTTAAGAAATAAATTAAATGAAAATAAAATTTTATTTAGTTTATTTTCACTGTGAACTGATGTCATCTTGCTCTTAATTATGTTCTATAATTATAGTAATGTCAACGTTTTTCGTGTTCCATCGCTTGGCTTGGTTTCTATGCCATATTTCGACAGTTGCTAAAAGCATTAAAAAATAAATATGAACTCTTGCAAATTAATTTCTATATTAATAAAGGGTGTTTTTTATAGACGTATAGAACTTTAAGTTGGCATTACTGTTCAAGATGGCAACCGACTTAACAGCTGTCAAGTGATTTATTCTCAGTTTGGTTTGGCAATTCATCATGAATAGACTCACGCCTGAACAACGCTTGCAAATAGTGCAATTTGGACGTCCAGATTGGACTACATCCGAGCCAGCCGTGGCGGTCATATGCCAGAAATCATATTTAAAATGTAATGCCACAAGATTATCTTTTGGATAAATAAAATTCATGTCAATCGAATAATCCATCGCTGTTTTATTGCAATTTAAAGTTCTATACGTCTATAAAAACACCCTTTAGTTATAGAGATTCAGCAATACAAAACAAAAAAGCGTAAAAAGAATTTCAAATTAACGTCAAAAATCAAAAATCTTCTTTCAAAAAGATTTATGTATCGTAGTTCTGTTACACTTTAGTGCCATCTGTTACTATGTAAAGCCATCACTACATACAGAATACGCAGAATACACGCATGCATACACAAGTTTGTTTAAGCCCGAATACCTATTTTTGTGTATTGTGTGCACAATATTATGCACATTACAGAGTTTAAAAATTTCGGTTGTATTTTTGAGTTTACTCGACCAATTGTGTACCGATTGCTCTCATTTTCTGTACAGATATTACGACTGTCATTTCTAACAAGACAAATTACGGAAAAAAACGCACCAAAAATGGTCAAAAAATAGAGGTAGTTGCACTTCGGAGCTCATATCTCAACCATTTATGAACCGATTATTCTGAATTTCAATAGTAAACTGAAGCCAGGAATCGCCAACAAATTGAGTACTAAACTTTTCTGAAGGTATTCTGTGGACTTCAGAAAGCTGATTTCAACATCCCCACGGATGGATGGACATGGCTATGTCGACTCCGCTATTTATAACTATCCGGAATTAATATACGAATACTTTATAACGTGTCCCACGTACAGTGTAGAAATTACACACGGAGTGACAAACTTGTATAAATACCCTTTTCACTTTTTGTAAAGGGTATAAAAAAGTGTAAGTGTGTTTAATAAAGCAAGAAAGAGGATGAAAAATCTTCAAATTTGTTATTGCGTTTGTGCGTTTCATATTTTTCATAAATATTAATTATTAAATTAAGAAAAAGGAAAGAAAGTATTAACAGATGTTGAAGAGACTAAAAGCAGAGAGCTAAAGCAATAACGACGTAGAAAAAAAACTAGGAACACCTGAAGTGAATGGATTAGACGATCTACATTTTCTATACTCGTCTACCGAAATTGAAATCATAGTGTGAGATAACTATTGTGGTAATAAAGAGTGATTTTTTTGCTATTATCTTTTTGGCAACACTAGTTTTGACAGCTCACGCACGTTTTGTATCTTGTGTCACTGTCAAACATCTTCAGTTTGGTCTATAATTTAATCATGAATCGTCTTACAAACGAACAACGCTTGCAAATTATTGAATTTTATTACCAAAATGCGTGCTCTTTTAAGAAAGTTCATCGCGCGCTTCTTCCATTTTATGGTCAGTTTAATCCACCTACTGAGGCTTCTATTCGGGCTATTGTAACAAAATTTCGCAACAAATTTACATTGTTGGACATTAAACCACCAACACGCTTACGTAGAGTGCGAACTGAAGAAAATATCGCAGCCGTATCGGCCAGTGTTGGTGATGACCGTGAATTATCGATTCGGCGCCGTTCGCAGTAATTGGGCCTTTGTTACTCCACTACGTGGAAAATTTTGCGGAAGGATTTGGGTGTGAAGCCTTATAAGATACAACTGGTGCAAGAATTGAAGCCAAACGACCTACCACAACGCCAAATTTTTGGTGAATGGGCTCTTGAAAAGTTAGATGAAGATCCACTTTTTTATCGAAGAATTGTGTTCAGCGACGAGGCTCATTTCTAGTTGAATGGATACGTGAACAAGCAAAACTGCCGTATTTATAGTGAAGAGCAGCCAGAAGCATTGCAAGAGCTACCAATGCATCCACAAAAAACAACCGTTTGGTGCTTATTATGGGCTGGCGGCATCATTGGGCCGTATTTCTTCAAAGATGATGCGAATCACAACGTTACTGTGAATGGTGAGCGCTACCGTGCGATGATAACAAACTTTTTTTTGCCCAAAATGGAAGAGCTTGACTTGCATGACATGTGGTTTCAACAAGACGGTGCCACATGCCACACAGCACGCGAAACAATGGACCAATTGAGAGGCGAGTTCGGTGAACAGTTTATTTCACGCCGCCCAGATCGTGCGATTTAACGCCTCTAGACTATTTTTTGTGGGGCTATGTTAAGGCTAATGTCTATAGGGACAAGCCCGCTTCGATTGACGCACTGGAAGACAACATTGCCAACATTATTCGTGAGATACCGGCCGAAATGTTGGAAAGAGTATGCCAAAATTGGACTAAGCGGATGGACCATTTGAGGCGCAGCCGCGGCCAACATTTGCATGAAATAATCTTCAAACATTAAATTATATCGACCCAACTATCGATCCAAATAAATATTTCATGCATTTTTCTGAATTTTATGTGTTTTTTTTTTTTAAATTTCCGATAGTTCTTATAAAATCACCTTTTATAAGAACTAAATAATTAAAAAATTTCAATAAAAGCCCATCAAGTTCAAAACACATCGTAATATGATTTTTTCAAGATTTTCTCGATCTATATTCTTAATTCTTTTGAAACCATGAAACATATTCAATTCTAATCTTTTTTCATTAAACTAAAAGTTATATTTACAACAAACAAAAAACTAAAGAAGAAAATAAATCAACTTGAAGCAACAGAAAACCATATACAAAGTCCAAAATATTTAGTGTGAACTTGCTTTTCATCAAATAATATCGCGAAATCAAGGAATTTGAATTAAACTAGCGGTTTAGTATAGCCAGTTCAAATTGAGACAAAAGTTAAGTGGCCGATCTACGAATATATAGTGCCCATTGTTATAATATATTGATTTATGTAAAAAAATCTGTTCGGATATAGAATTTTATTTAATTGTTGCAAATTCACCTGAATGGAAATAATTCGTTATCATTTGAACCCCTTATCAAATAGTTTTTTTTCTGGAAAACTTATTACGTCAATTTTCAAATGAAGCATTTAAATAAATTTTCATAATAATAATTTTTAGTCGATTAATAAATTTTAAATGAATTAAAAACGTTTCGAATAAAAGTGTCTGAAAAATGTATTATTCAAACACAAATGCTCTTATCCAAAAAAAAATTAACGTAGACTTTAAAGTAAAATTTTTTAAAAAATTATATGAAAAATTTCGTTAACGTTGACTTTAAAGTCTACGTTAATTTTTTAGTATAAGGGAGAAAAAAATTATCGTCATGAAAATTATTATTATAACAAATATGTTCAATTAAATAATTTTGCATTTATTTGTGTATTTGAATTCAAATTTCATTAGAAAAATATTCTAATTGATTAAAAATTATATTTTTTCAAGAATAAATAAGTTTTCTAAAACAAAATTGCTTAAAAAGAAAGAAAAATATTTACCCTTTAAAAAAATGTAAATTAAATGCTGGAATATACCCTTCAAAGTAAAAGACAAATAAAAACCATGCAACACACAACCAAATAGATTAGTTCTCCCAACCGAAATTGTTTCCTAACATATTACCCTCTGACTTACAGTGTAAAGCATAATAAAAAAAGCAAATTATAGCGCAGAAGAAAAGATTTCATGACAAAAATTATTTTAAGGATTGAAATAATTTGAGCAAGAATATCTCTGCGAAACAAACAAAATTTTTTTAAATATTAAAAAAATGCCAAATTTTTCAAACATACATACATAATTATATTCCAAAAATATCAGCTATGATTAACACCAACCTTTATATACGAGTACCCTTCAAATATTTATATTATGAATTTATTACATTCTTCTTAAATATTAATTAATTACATCTATATAAATAATACCCAAATAGCATTCACAAGTAAAAGAGAAGAAAAGAATAAAAATAAAACATTTTTGTTCATTTGTGAAATGTTGGTTGGGAAATTTGTTTATTTAATTCAATGTCTACTCTGTTAAATTTTTTGAGATTTAACGAAACTTGAGAGTAATCCACTGAGGATTCAGAAATGGTCCATATAGATATGCTATCTCTTTTAGTACTTATTATAGTAAGTAAACAAATTTGTTTTCATTTCCAATGATAATACGAGTATAATGGAAAATAACACATTTAGCAGACCAACATAATTAAAATTAAGCACCGAAAAACAATAATTTTTATTTAAAATAATTTTATGAAATGTTATGAAAAGAAAAATATTGATTAATATAATTTTCTTTGAATACATATTTTTTTGTTAATTCTAAGATAAATAATTACTTTTAGTTTAAAAAGCTCAAATTAACGAGATTTAAGAAAAAATTCGTTCTAATATGTTTATTTTTAAAAGCAATTAGTAAAAAAAAGAAAATTAAAAAAAGATATGAAATAGGAATGTAAAATAAATTTAATTTAAATGTTTGCAAACATTTTTAAAAAAAAAATTTTAAATAAACACTTACTATCCAATAAAAAAATTCAAATTAACGGCAACAGTTAAAAACTATCTTTAATAAGATTTGTACATGCATACGTTTGTATAAGACCGATTTCGCCCTTGTATGTTTACTTTCGTTAATACGAGTGTTTTCAGATATTTCCCACAGGTACATTTTAAAAATTTCCTTAAAAAAACAAAACAGAAAATAATGAAAAATTATAATTTCAGTTGTATTTCTGATTTTTCCATGGCATTTGTGTATCAATTGTTTTGATTTCTTGCACAGTCATTACGACTGTCATATCATACCATCTTTTTTTGTCTCTTATGTATTTTAGATAAAATACGCAAAAAAACCCACTAAGAAAAATGGTGCTCTGCCATTTACGAGTATATACCGATCGGTCAGTATTTCAACCATAAGACAGCAATAGCTGAGAGATTGGTACGCTAAACTTTTAGGTACGTGTCTTCAGCTATAGACTTTAGAAAGTTGATTTCAGACACACATCCCTAAGTCGATTCCGCTGTTTATATGGATCAAAATATATATACTTTATAGGGTGGTACATATGTAGTATAGAAATTGCAAACAGAATCACAAACTTATATATTTATACCCTTCCTTCTTACAGTGAAGAGTATAAAAAACAAAAATATAAAAAATTATAAAGCCGGTGGTGTTTCTTCTAAAAATTTAACTTAAAATTTTCATAAAATTTCGTATTTTATTTGTTGGAAACTTTAATTTTTAAACAGCTGATTAGCTTGCAAATCTATACAAGTGCAAAGAAAAATTGTAAGTGGTTTTGTGTTAAAAGAATATGAATTTTTATTTGTAACTAAAAAGTCTTCTTATTTAAGCGTATTTCGTATTTATACATGTCAAAAATTCGTGTATTAAGTAAAAATCCAACAGTGTGAAAACAAAATGTTAAGCAAGTGTGGTGAGTGTGGTGAAATACTTAAGTATTTTTGGCAGTATTATGGTTTTTGTCATTTTTAGAATTTTTTCTAAGCTATCACACTTCTCATTTTATCAGGGCTGCTTTTGTACAAGTAACCAAAGAAAAAACTAGAAATCAGCTGTGAAATTATTTGCCGAGTTTTGTATTTTATTTGAAGTGGGATGGTATAAAAACAGAAAATATTTTCCTTTAGATTTTTTGACAGTCTACTTGATTTGCACCTAATTTCGGTCTCACTAGATCTAATGAAAATGTTAGTACTCTGTATTTTAATGTGAAACCCGCTTTAGTCAAACTTGAGCGCTTTTCAGGATAATTTTGTTTCCACTATATTTCAAAGTTAAGATTATTTGAACAACTTGAAAATTAAAAATTCAACTTTTTTAATTTCCCTTAAATAGTTTTAGTGCCGAACTTTACAAGATAAATTTTATAATTTTTTACAATTTAAATTAAAAAAAAAATAAAATTTTTAACAATTTTTTTCACTAGCAATGATGCTAAATATTAAATGTGCGCACTTAAATAAAGGCATTGCATCAGGTTGACTAAAAATACAACAATTATTACAATAACAATAACAACAACAATAATTATATATATATATATATGAGAAAACAACAACTACAACTACAAAACAAAAACCCGTATAAACAAATTGCAGCTGAAATTTTCAAGGTTTTCCAGTTCATGGATTTGCAACAAGGCGACGGTCGTCGTAGTTGTTGTCGCTAACGTTGACGTTCTTGTGTTCATTGGCGTCATTGTGTTTGTTATTGTTGGTGTAGTTGTTGCTGTATTTCAGTTTATGGCAAATTTAGTCAACGAATTTTAACGTGCAGTCATGGTACGCGTGAGTTATTTTTTTTAAAAATTGTTTTTTTTTTGTTGGCGCTCCCCCTCTTTTTTAGTTTTATATAATTTTTTTTATAAATTTTAGTAAATGTTTTTATAAATATTTTATGTTTGCTTTTTTTCAGGCAAATGTTAATTTAGCACTTTTATATTGTAGAATATTTATATTTTTGCAATTTTTTAATTTTTTTTGTCTTAAAAAGCAACTCATAATTTATTGCTGCTATTTATAAAAGTTTTTTAATCAAGAAATTAAAAAAATAAAATGTTGTTCTTCTCTTTGTGTTCAAGATAGTTTTTTTTGTTATTGCTTTTTTTTATATTGTATTACGTCTTATTTGAAATAAATAAATTTCCCACAGAATAATATTTTTTTAAGAATATTTTATTTAACAAAAAATGTTTATTTTGTAGTCGTTGAAGAAAAACCTATTTTAAATTAATACAAAAAGCAAATTAATTTACATGTGTAATTAAATTAATATAAAACATTTAAATAGTCGCAGCATATAGAAAAGAAAATAAGATAAAGACTTGATGAATAGAAAAGTCATTAAATGTTTTTGTTTAGAGTATTATTTACGGTTTATTAGAAAGGTTGAACTGAAATACGAGAATGTGCTAAAAGTATTTGACAAAAGATCGTGATAATGAAAGGCAATTCAATATTTGTTAAGCCCTACGCTACTGACAGATCCAGAAGGTAAAGAAGTATTCAGCAAGACCGACTAACTCATAAATTTGTTTAATTGTTAAGAAAATCAACTGCCACGGATGAGAGAGTTTAACTTAAAGACTTTGCGTAATCTTGTGTGTAATTGAGCCAAGCACATGACTTTTTAGCTTCCTACAAAAGTACACAAACAATTTATGTTGGGAGAATTAAATTTCTTACTAGTCTAATATTTAGTTGTTACAATAAACCGATATAAACTTGGTCCATACAATGCAATTAGTAATTAGTAAAAGTAATGACTTCGGAAAGCATTTCAGGCAGAAGTTGTGAGTCTTCTTTTTGTTGATTAAAAACCTTACCTAATGAGCTGCATGAGTAGCGACGAAGCGCTTAAAAATTCTAAATAGAATAATTTCCACTATTCCACCATTCAGTTTTTTTTTTTTTTTTAAATTTTTATATAAACTCCAATTGTTTTAAATGACATGTTCCATAATACGTGAAAATAGAACCAACGTGTGTTTTATAATGTACATGTAATTGTGTACCAGTTTCCTAGCATCACCTGCAAAACGGGCTTATCTGTAATAAAAAATAACACAGGTTACTTGCAGGGCTAATTCGATATCGAATGAAAGCTATCGTAATTTCAGTTTTTCTATATTAAAATATTTGAAAATTTTGATACGAGTTGCGCTATATCGAATACGGCATGGTGTCTTATTACATCAAAATAAGGATCTATCCTTACATCTTAAGAACTAGTCCCGTGACATACTCGTATGCTGTGACGTGGTGCTAGCAACTTGGTAAGTTAAAGATTTAAAAAATTTTAAGAGCAAATTCATTCAAAGAATTAATTTTATTAAAAAAAATTTTTTTATAATAAAATATATTAAATTTTCTTGTATTTTACACTAATTAGTTCTTAATTTTTTGTATATAAATACATACATACATGTATACCTATCAATATTTTAGCGTGCAATTCCATTAAGGTAAGGGTAAAATTTAATTATTTTATATTATTTTTTGAAATATAGAAAGATTGATTTTAACCTAGACACTGGCTTGGTAGAGCGATCACTTTCGGAGAAATTCTTCTCTCCTTATCAGCACCATTTGTGTCACCAACTGTGGGATAGGTTAGGTTAAACAGGTCGCCCCAAAGAAATAAAACAAGAGCTGGGCTCACTTCGGTCCTCTGACGTGGTCCCTTTGTGATACCTGTATAGAGGAAAATAAAGAAGAGGAGGGATAGTAATAGCAGAATGAAGGGGAGGAAAGAAGATAGAGAAAGAAAGAAAGAAAGTGAGCGAGTCCGTCACAAAAGCTAACCGCTGCTTCTAATGAAGCCATATAGCATGTCGACACTTGCATTCGACAGCGCAGTGAGACTCTGCAGACGTCGCTCACCGAAGTGGATCATGCGCCGCTCTTACGGGGCCAGACACTGGCAGAAAAGGTATTCCACAGTTTCCTCCTCCTCCTCCTCCTGACAACTTCTACAGTAGTCATTATAACGCAATCTCATTCTCCTAGCATGGTTGCCAAAATTGCAGTGATCCGTTACTACAGCTACCACATTTCTCAATCGGGCTCTTTGGAGCCCCAACAAATCCCTACTGCGACTGCTATCCAGCCTAGGCCAGATCACCCTCGCCGTATTACACATCCATTCATCACTCCATCTGGACTGTGCCTTGCGCAAGAATATGCTATCGATCTCTTTTTTACAGACCGATAGAGGGATGCCACAGGGCACATTGGCATCTTGCTCTGGCAGCCTCGACCCTTCCCTAGCCAGGTTATCCGCCCTGTAGTTCCCCATTGAAGTGCCATGTCCACGCACCCAAATGAGGGTGATCACCGAATGCTCTGGAATTCTATTTAAGGATGTGCGGCATTCTTGGGCCAGTTGGGATGTCGAATAGACACCCGCTAAGGACCTGATTGCAGTCCGACTGTCGGTATAAATGTGAATATTCCTGCCAAATACTCCATGATACCGCAGCTAGTCTGCTGCTTGTTATAGCCATCACTTCAGCTTGTAGAGTGCTGCATTGATTAGAGAGTCTGAAGGATATACTAGTCCCAGACTCCTCAATATGGACTCCACCTCCAACTCCAGAACTATTCTTGGAGCCATCGGTAAAGACATCCAGATCTTCTCCTATAGGAGAAGATCCCATTGAGATTTCCGGTTCATCCAAAATCGTGAATCCGAAGTTCCTCTGTAGGAATGGTCTTGGAGTGACATAGTCAATGAGGTTGGGAATATCCCCCCAAGTGCCAATTATCCCCGAATGCCCCCATGATCTATTGTTCCACTCCCGCGCCGCATGCAATCGCACGGATGCAAATAGTGCCAATTTCTCAGCTTGTAGATCAACTGGCAGCCAATTTAGCATCGTAAAGAGTTCCTTATTGGGCGTTTATCTCATGGCTCCTGTAATCAAGGTGGCCATGCATCTGAAAATCCTCTCAAATCGGGATCGGTTCGTAGTCGTGTTCAGTGCTTTCCACCACACCACGACTCCATAAAACAAGATGGGCTGAATCACCATCTTGAATAGCCAGTGAACGTTGCGAGGATTTAAGCCCCATTTCGTCCCTATGGCTCTCCTGCAGGCGTATATCGCCTCATTTGCCTTCGAGGCCCTTGCTTCTACATTCTCCTTCCATGAGAGTTTTCAATCCAGAATCACTCCCAGGTATTTTGCACTGGCAGAAAGGCTCAATTCCGAGCCGTTTAGCCTTGGCAATCTGAATGCAGGAACTTTGTATTTGCCCGTGAATAATACAAATTTTGTCTTTGTCGGATTGACGTTTAGTCCCACTGACTTACTCCAGTTAGTGATGATTCTAAGCGCCGTCTCCATTCTCAGGGATAATGTATCCAGACAGATTCTTGATATCGCCACCGCGACATCGTCTGCATATGCCACAGTTTTGAAACCCATGGAATCCATCCTCCTGAGAATTGCATTTATGGTTATGTTCCATAAAAGCGGTGATAGGACTCCTCTTTGAGGTGTGCCCCTTCCAGCCGATCTGGTTATCCCAGCCGTACATAGCGAGGATTCTATAATCTTCCACGACTTGCAATTCGCGTAGGCATGCTGAGAGGTTGACAGCAGGCGATCGTCAATCGACATCCGGATTCTGATGCCGATGAGTCTCTCCAGCGTCTTTAGCAAGAAGGATGTCAGACAGATTGGCCTAAAGTCCTTCGCAGTTACGAAAGACGTTTTCGCACCCTTAGGGATGAAAATCACCTTGTCTTTCTCCAGCCCACTGGGATACATGACCATGCAAGGCATGCATTATATACTCCCAGCAGCCAGGGAGAAATTAATATAAAGTTCCTCTGTAAATCAGCAGGTATAATACCGTCCTATCCAAGGAATTTAAAAGGCTGAAAACTATCAATGGCCCATTTTAAGGAATCCATTTCTATTCTCATAGATGAGGATTCCCTATAGTACTGAGCGTCATCGTTCATTGCACCTGAAAGCGTAGAACACCCTGGAAAGTGGGTGTCCATCAACACTTCCAACGCCTCATGACTACTAGCAGTCCACTCCCCATTAGTTCTCCGAATATACCCAGGTACCGTTAGAGATTTGGAGAGAATCTTGCGTAGTCGATAAGTCTCTGAAGAGCTCTTAATGTTCTCACAAAAGTCTCTCCAGGACTTACGCTTTGCATTTCTCACCTCATTTTTGAAACTGTTTACAGAAGCTTTATAGAATGACCAGTTGCCTGTTCTCTTAGCTTCATTGAACAGTTTCCTGCATCTCTTCCTAGATGCAGCTATGGTGGGGGACCACCACGGTGGTCTGTCCCTCTCCCTGTGTACGGAAAGTCTGCAAGACCTTGTAGTGGCCTCCTTGAAAGCCTCCGACAGCTGTGCAACAGCGCTATCTATGTCCTCAACGCCGCTCAAGGGTTGAGGCTCGGTTAGAAACTGGTTAAGGATGTTTCTCTGAGATTCCAAGTCAGTTTTCCTTCTATTAATGAAAGAAGTTACCGGTGTTCTCATAGTACGTATACCGAATTCGATATAGCGATGATCGGAGAACGAACAGTCGCCCGACACCTTCCAGTTCTCCCCAAAATGCGCATAATCTGCGCTCACCAATGTAATATCCAGCACCTCCTGTCTGTTAGTGACCACGAAGGTGGGCTCCGAACCTCTATTTACTACCACTAAATTCTGGTCTAAAATAAAGTCAAAAATGCACTCATCTCTAGTATTAACGTCTCCACTGCCCCACAATGTGTGATGCGCATTGGCATCGGCACCAATTATCAATGGGATGCCTTTGCTCTTCGCCAGCTGTACCATGTCTCTCGTCAAGTTGTTTGGCGGAAGGTCAGTATGGTCATGCGCCATATAGCACGACTGGATCCAGATGGTTGTTCCATCCTTTTCCCATGTCGCACTCACTGTGTGTTCATCACTGTTGTAATCAGAAAGAATGAAGATGTTAAGATGCTTTTTAGCCAAGATGCAGGCTCGAATCCTACCTGTACAATTTGCATATAACAATTTATAGCCCTTTGCGCTGAGTCCAAGAACCTTGCCATCATGATACCAGGGTTCCTGTATCAGCGCCACATCCTCGTCCAGTGCAGTGGATGCTGCCTTGCAGTGATGCAAATTAATTTGAGTCACTGTCGCCATCCGGGTCGTAGTTGATTGTAACGTCGATATCCTCTGTGGATGCTATGTATGTATTGTTTACGTTGAGTATTTCATTCAAGTATTAACAGAAATAGAATACGAGAATTTTTGAACTCTCATCACAATACTTAAATTGAATCTTTCTTAGTGTTACCACTGATGCATTTCATTATTTTTTCAATATCATAAGTGTTACCACTAATGGAATAACTTTTTCTACTATCAATTTTTTGTTGAAATTTATTAATTTTATTTTTTGCATAAGAGAAAAATATTTTATGATGAATTTGGTGTTAGATGATTTTTAGTTATTTATATCCATTCTAATTTATTTTCACTCATATCAATGTTGATCTGAAGTATCTTTTAAAAAACAACTTTATATATAAAAGTTCTTACGAGCTAAAATTGGCCTTTAATAAATTCACACTTTATCGTGAGCCTAACCATTACAAATGCACTCGTACAGAACCCTTAATTAATATTTATTTGCATTTATGAAAGTACTATACTGTGTGTATGTGTGTGTGGGTGTGTGTGGGTGTGTGTGATTATGTATGTGTATGTGTTGCTAGTTTTTTAACTTTTAAATTATTAATATGAATTATATTACATCTTACATATATGTTAAACTGAATTCTTAATTATTGTACAGAATTGTATCACAAGAGAGAGCATAATAAGCAACAGCCAACAAAACAGGCAAAAATACTCGCTAACCTCCAATATGAATAAGAAATGTTCAGTCTTCATTTTGTTGTGTTAAAATGATCGTGTTAGAAAAAACTTTAAGTGGATTAGACTGTTTTTAACGGAAAATGTTTAAACATATTCAATTGTCAGCTTAAAGTAATGGCTTTTCAACATGAATATGAAATGATATGATTAGAAGGTCAGGCTATTAGAACAACCTTGATAGGAAAAATATATTTTAGCATCCATTAAGATTTATTAAGTAACCTAAAACTTTAAATACAAAATAATAAATTTTTTTAAGACTTTAAAGGTTTTGTTACCTTTTAACTTTATGAATGCATGCTAAGCAGGGTTCATATTTATATGAGAATAACCCGGGGTCTATATCTGATGTATTTCTATACTTATAAGAATATTTCTTAAAACAAAACAAAAAATCATGCTAAATGTCAAATTCATATCATGATAGGAAATCACCAGGTATAGACTCCATTTATTAGTGTTATCGCAGCATTATGATAGAAAAAGCATGATATGCTTTATGCTCTTTCTATCTTGATATCAAATATCATTTTAGATTTTAATTTGATTTTGAAGTTTGTTTACTTTCAACTTTTTGTTTAAAATAGGACCAAATAATTATTTTACAGCTTATATGTGCGAATTAATATTTAAAATTTATCGTACTTTTACAAAAAACTTATTTTTTAAGTTTTAAATGATAAAAAATAATAATAAAATATATTTCATCATAATATAAATCCATCAACGACTTCCCCTATGTATTATGCTATTAATATGAAATTGAAATTTGCTCTGCCGGCGTTATATCTACTATTATAATAGAAATACATCAGGTGTAGATCAGATCAGTCAGTTGTTGCGGTATAGGTTCACCGGCTCCAATTAAATATTTAGAGTTGTATTGTTTAGGGATTTGATAAAGTAAAAATGCGTTTATGCTAAAACATTATAGAAGAATAAATAGTACGACCAAGGCATATTATACACCTGCCGACAGTTGTTGTTTCGATACCCTAAATAATAGAACATTAGAAAAAAGTTGGTATTTCAAAGTATTAAACTTTTATTTAAGACTATTACTCGTATTTTCCTAATAAAGCAATCATTCATGTTAATTTCTTCTATTATCCGCATACCATTTTTAATGTATTTAAAAGATTTTAGTTAAATCGTCCCTCATTTAGCTAAACTTTGACTCTAATTATGAGCTTTCTTGTAATACATATCTGCTCATATTAGATATTTAAATAGTTAAATGTGCATAGAAAAATTCAAAATCATAGTTAAGTTGAAATTAAGACCATCCATTTATTTTATTCGATTCCATTGACTGCTGCTCCTATTCGTAAAACAAAATTCAATCAAGTATGTGAACATGTTCTTTATTTTTGCATTATTTTTTTATTCATTGTAATGAGGATTATTGCATGCGTAACATGATGCGTTTAGATTGCATAAAATCCAATAAAAATAAAAGAATAGAATAGAAAAGAAAGAAAATACTGGAAGCATGATTTACTTTGCCTAAAGAAAAAAAAAATGTATGCATAAACGCTCTAAAAAACCAAATGCAAAACAATAAAAATTAAATGAACGAAAAATATGATTACGTGCGGCCGTTTTATTTCTTTTAAAACAATTATGATATTTTATCATAAAAGGTGCATCAATATCTTTGAGGAAAACTCTCTAATTTTGTGTGTGTTTGTTTTATTACTAAAAACAAGAGACTGTTGATGAAGTAAAATCACAAGTTTTCCAACGTTTAAAGAGGAGAAAATTTCCACAATAATTTAAAAATAAATGATACTTAAGGGTCTCGTTTACACAGATTCCGAAATTTTGCTTTATTTTATTTTACATTAAAGCGATTACCCCGTTGACATTTCACCGCAACAAATTTTAATTTACTCAATAAAAACAATTTATCAATGGTTAAAGCATAGACATTTGGCGATGTCAGCTTTCACTACGAGACAAAAAGCCTAAAATTGCTTAAATTCAACTAACTGTTTTTACCCGGTCCCGCCCGGTTCTTAATGGTATAATTAAGAGTTCTTGAAGAAAATAAACTATATTAAAAAATTTCAAAAAAGTATTCGTTTTCCCTATGGCAGAATTATACACGGTAAAGCATTTAAGACAGATGTAAGTTTTCTTGCTCTCTTCGTTTTGGCTTCGTAGTTGTCAAAATTTATTTACATTCTGGCCGCCATTGTTTTTATGCTCAAAATACACAGAAAAGTGCGAACGTATGACCAGATCTACATTGAGCTTCCTCCTTTTTATTTGATATATACGATAGACCTTATTCTTGCAAATAAATGTTTGTTGTAGGGAATATATAATAAATAATTCTGCTATGGTTTTACTTTCTTCTTGAAGGACGAAGGCCACTTCAGCTTCCTATACTGTTATTAATCTGTAAATTTATTCACTGTTAATAAATAAAATAAATAAATAACTTTTTTTGTATAATATTTAAGAATTTGTGTTTTGCTAAAGCCCAAGAAACACAAAGTTTTCAATATCCATCCGGCAAAAGTTTTTATTTCACAAGATGTCTTTTAAAATATGAGATTCCAGACTATGAACTTTTCTTAATTGAAGAAATGGACTTACCCAATACCTTCTTTCAGAGTATTCATTTTCATCCACCATATCAACTATGTCGATTGATTGCTATAACTCAATCAATAGTTTTAAGTTATACTCGTCCATTATTATTATATTATTTATAAGACTAACAAAAACCTTTTTTCAATAAAGGCACAATAACCAACAGTGCCCGCTTACTCAATGCACAAGTATATATATGACAACCTTCTTTAACAAATTTCTTAATATGTACGTGTTCTCCACCTTAGAATATAAGTTATAACATCAACATTTTTGTACTGTTATTCTGGTGACGTTATTTCTTATGTTAGAAAAGAAAAATGTTAAGTGAAGACGCAGCGTTAAGGAAGGTGTGAAAATAAAATTGGTTAAAGTGGTCGATCCGTTTTATACGAATTTATTCATTCACGCTGAAAAGAAAAAAGTCACAGAAACTGTCACTGAACTAACCCTTAACGTATAAAGATCGGCATTTTTTTGTTTAAATAAAATTTAAAAAAAAACAACAAAAAAGTAAATAAATGGTTGCCATATTTAACGAAAAAATAAAACAAAAATTAACGTTAAAATAACAGCAACGGCTATGGTACAACGAAAAGTGTAGCAACATGCTAAAATTTTCTAATTATTAGCAAGCAAATATACCAAAAACAAAATAATAAATAGAAAAAACGCCTAAACATGATTTTTGTTGTTGTTATTATCAAGAACAACAAGCACATGTGTTTATATCATAATTAGTGAGTTAAAACCAACAAAAGCAACAACAACAGATAAACAAAAAATTTTTAAATTGGTGCCTACTCGCCACTGCAGTTGCATTTTGGTGGTAAGTAGTCATTATTTTTGTTGTTTATGCATTTTAAGCCAAGTTACATACTACATGTTGTTGCGTGGTTGTTGGTCTACTCGTACATCATTCTTTTGGATCTCTTGTTCTGTTCCACCAACCAACTTTTCGCTTATTATTTTTTTTTTGCTTCTTTCTTCCCTCTAACACCATCATTATTTGGCTGCTGCTGTTTGTTGAAGATGAAATGTTTATTAAAACATATAAAAACAAGTTTTAACAGCAGGAGGTTTTTACAATGCAATTTACAGCATTGTTTCTTTAAGCAACCACCATCATCACTACTTCCATTTTAAATATTCCACAATTAATTTATCTTTAAATAGGTACGAGTGTTTATATTTAAGCCTAGAACTCAATTCATTTACTAAATTTGAAAGATACAATTATATTTAATTCTTTCCCGTCTATTTAGTTAGTCACTTCGTTCGTCATCTATTCTACCATCCGTCATTTAGTTTTATATTATTGCAGTCTTGCGTGCGACTTGCCAATTTGACAAGTTTGGGAATATTTTTTGCAGCTTCATAATTATAAACGAAAAAAAGTTAAATTAAAATAAAAACAAAAATATTAGCTTTTTCTACAATAAATTAACTATTACCACCAGTCAACTAAAAATAAGTATGTACGATCGTTCTAGGAGGGAAAAATTTTATTTTTTCAATGTCTTCATGATATTCTAAAATTTCGTCTCAAAAATTAATCAGTAGACGACAAGTATGCTGACAGGCTCGCGTAACTTGCCGTGTTCAAAGACGAATATGTTATTAAGGAAAAATATGCAATGTTTTAAGGTCACTAGAGCAACTTGAGTAACTTGCTCTTATTTAAAAAGTTACCTTAAATTATTAAAAAATAACTTTAAAATTTTTTATTATTGGTAAAACTTTATGTATGACCTACTAAAAATCTACTAAAAAAAAATGATTGCAGAAGGCAAACAGTCCCAAATTTTCGAATTGTTGCTTTATTTTCAATGCCAAAATTGCAATTTTGTCAAATTAATCTTTTGCATTGAAAATGGTTACCGAAGTATTTTTGAAAGCTGATTGCAAGTCTCAATTTATTTTTTTCAAATTGACTCCAATTTCTGAGGTATAACGTTATCTGCTAAGTGAGTTAGTGACATGATATATTTGAGAATTACTTGAGAACGGTTTGTTCTACTTGATTGAAAAGAAAATGAGAAATTCCGAATTAAAATTTCTTTAAAATCGGCTTTTAAATTTCAAATATAATGTAGAAGTTGGGACAAGACAAAATTTGTTTGCAAAATTTAGCAATTTTTAAAAATTAATCTATGGAAGTTATCCACTCATATAATTTAAATAAAATGAAACATATTTTATTAAAATCGAGCACAACTTTTGGTTTTAGTCATAATGAATATTTGGAAGCAGCTCTCGAAAATACTTTGGAAATACTTTTCACTTACTCTACTTGAGTTGTATATGTAAAGTTGTGTTATAACGATCTTTTAGATTGTCTTACATGACATGTTAAAGAGGTCATGTTTTGGGGTTACCAACAAAATTATAAAAAATAAACCGAAATTTTTTTGTATTATTACTATTTTAATAATAACAAAGATATCAACCAAAATTAGCGTGGTAAGAGTAGCGTTTTATAGCACCCAGCACTTATTATGAAATCACTAAAGCGCGTATACAACAGTGATGTTAAATCATTTTGTTTAATAAAACCCACTAAAACAAAAATGGAGTTTAAAATGATAGATTATTGCAAAGAAATAAAATTCTATTACTTTGTCAAAATAACAAAAGAAATCTAAAAGCTCATTGTTAAAACTGATTTTATAATTGCTCAGCATTTCCGCCGCGTTATTTCGATTTTCTTTATACATTTTGTAAGAACACTAGAATATTTGGCAGATAAAAAACGCTTGTAGTGCTAATTTAGGTTCGTCTGTAACTTACAGTATGCTGCCGGTGGGGGAAAAAGCTTTTCCGTCACTCCAGCAATCCAGCGTCTGAGTGTAATTTAAATTTTTTCTATATTTTATAAAAATAGTGTTAATAATCATACTTAAGGACATTATTAGAATTTACTTATAAGGTGTCAGATAGTTATAATTGACTTTAGTTATAATATTATGATATAATATTATGATATTTGTTATGTGGAACCACTGCTGTAAATACCAATTACTTTTCGTTGTAATAAATACATAGTGGCAACGGCATACCTTTTTTTTTTTGTCAATTATTTTCCAATAGCTAAGAAATTCGATACTTTTAAAATTTTATTTTAATATTTGTTCTAGTATTGTATAATATGGCAACTTTAAATGATGAAAGTGCATGTTAAAACTGTTATAGTGTTTTCAGACTGAAAGTTAAATACTGAATTTAACATTAAATTCACCAACAGATTATTTTGCATTCACACTGAAAATTTTTTAAATTCAATATTTAACATAATATACAAATAAGTGTATTTGATGCGTTACTTTGTAAAAAACTTATTTGACCAACTGTACAGCTGCCACAGCATGTGTGACCTTCGGAAAATACACTTATGGGACACATACATATTTTCTTGTCTTTCGTGAAAAAACTTCGTTTTCTTCGAAATACTTTTATATCTCCTGCCATTGAAAGAATTTTCTTCTGAAAATATTTGAAATGGTTTTTATTTCATTTAATAACATTATCACTTTTTAACTTGGTAGCACTGAGCTTAACGGACAAAAATAGTGTTGTATTTCATGAATCCAACTTAAATTTAATTCCAAAATGGCATTTAATGTGGATTTATTAAGTTCACTTTGTATGGTAAATACAGTTTTTATGAGTTGGATTTAACGTTAAAACTGCATTTATGTTAAAGTCACTCGGTCTGAAAACACTATTAGAGGCAACATTAACATGTCTTTAGCTTATCATATACTTTTTGGTAGTAACCAAACCCCATTTATCTCTCCTATAACATCCTACTTTTAATTATTGTTTATTTGTAATGATGCCTCTTCGAGCCGTTATTACAACTTTTGATATCTAAAGTTATAATTTTGTGGGGCGAATAACCTTTGGAACCAAATTTGGGTGGATATTTAAGGGCGAACTATCCAATAATTTTAATTTATTTTTCAACCAAAAGCTTGATTTTTGACTTACAAAATCTTAACTTTAACTATCGGTAACTTGCAATAACGGTTTTTAGATGATTTACTTTCAATTGTTATGGGACTATTGAAAATGTCGAAAATGAACTCAAGCGCGGTAAAAATAATACATATAAATTATTTACATCAACACTTTATTTGTCAAATTGAAAGAAAAAATGTGTTCCACCTACAATATTAAAGAATTGTTGTTTTCTAAGCTTTTCAATTGTTAATGCATTAAAATAAGTTATCAATTTTGTTTATAATAGAGTTTTTATTATTATTGTTGTTGGTGCTTCTGCTAACTTTTTTCTCACTTCCGGTGAAAGACTAACTGAAATGACAAATGTTTCTTTATGTTTGACTAATTAAGAAAGTGTTTGTATAAATAGATTTTAGTTGCCACAACATGGAAAAAGGTTTATAATTTACCATTGATAATGTTGCACTATGGTACGCGTTCCTTTGTTTTTTTTTATATATTTTGCTCTTACATACTTCAGAATGTGTGTGTGTACTATCAACAAATGGTATAGAAAAACATTTAAAAATAAATGTTATTAATTTACATTAAGTGAAGGATTTTTCTCATAATTATTAAACGGCAAAAAATAGCAACAACGATGAGCATTAAAAAATGTATAACAAAAATTAATAAAGAAAAAATGTATTTATATTCATTCCGCAATAAAAACAGTACAATAATAAAATAAAAAGTAGAGAAGTACAGAGTGGATGGAGACAAAGTGAAAAATAAAAATCAAGTAAAAATAAATAAGAAAACTTAAAATAAAAAAGAACAACAGCTAAAAGTAAAACGAATACTCGCAACTAATGTACTCGCATGTTGAATAAAAATAAAAAGAAAAAATAAAATTATGAAAAAATGTTGTACAACGAAATGAGTTGGTACTTGATATTTTTCTAGGCATTTAATTTGGTTAAAAAACAATTGCATTGTAAATAGAAAATAGGCAACAGCAACAAAAACAGGCAGCAGCAACAACAACAACGATACGATTTATAAAAAGCCAACAACTAGCCCAGAAGCAACAAACGGAGAGTAGTTACCGTAGCCGCAACATAATATCATGAAAAATATGCAACAATGTAGACAGAGGCAATTAGCTGGTATTGCATTTAATGCAAAGTGCTTATTTAATTGCCACAACTAACTTATACACAGAAACACACTTTTACATAGTCACTATTGCTAAATAGTTTTCGTTGCATGCTCATCTGCGTATACGAGTATGTGTATATGTGCATTTGTTTTTACTTTAGTTGAGCCTTTTTGTTTCTCATAGGCCAAATATATAATAATTGCTAGATGCATCTTATTATATTCCTCTGAATATCAGTCACAAGCAACAAATAAGAAGAAAAAGTACACCGAGAACTGAAAAAATATTCTGACAGTACTAATAACAACACCAAACATAATTATCTTCTTGCTACCACATTAGTTAGTTGTTTCTTTCTACCAATAAAATAAAATCATGCAAAAAAATTTTAACACAAAAACAAAAAAAATTAAATTCTTTTATTTAATTATATTTATATATATATATATATATATATATATATATATAAGATGTTTTCTTTTTATTTTATTTTTTTTTTTTTATATCAAATTTTCCCTTGAAAGTTGTGTGTTAACGAGCTAAATGCATTGCACTGTGGGGTAATTAAAAAAGGCTTTATATTTTTTAATGCATAAAAAAATAAAAATTTTAATTCAATTTTATTCCAAATCCAATTAATTGCTATAAGAATTATATATAAATATTCTATAAGGTTCAGAAACTATGTATGTTTTTATTGAAAAATATAATAAATGTTTATTTCAAGAAAGGAATTAATTTTATTTAATTGAAACTTTTTGCAGAGAAAAATTTTTCCTTAAGAAAAAAGACTTCCAAGTATTTTCAAAAGAAAAATTTTTATATTTTCTGCCACAAGGACTTGAATGATAAGTGTTAAAGTAATTCTTATACATATTTTTTGTATATTTTTATAATTTCATAAAAAAAAAAAATAAGAATTTCACTTTACATAAAGCGTGGTTAAATTTTAAGGGCAGATGTAGAATGTGAACCACACCTAAGCGTCAAGTTTTTTTCTGCATTTCATTTGACATTTTTCAATTTCAGACTAACTCAATTTGAACCATGGAAAGATATACAATCGAATAACGGGTTAAAGTTATTCAGGCTTATTATGAAAATTTGAGTTCAAATCATCTTCAGTGATGAGGCACATTTTCACCTCAGTGGATTCGTCAATAAGCAGAATTGCCGCATTTGGGCGAATGATAATCTAAGAGTGATTGTCAAAAAACCAATGCACCTACAAAGAGTGACTGTTTGGTGCGGTTTATGGGCTGGCGGCATCTGTGGGCCGTATTTTTTCCAAAATGATAACGAACTTTTTATGGCCCGAATTGGAAGATATGGATGTGGGCGATTGTGGTTTCAACAGGATGGTGCCACTTCCCACACAGCTAACGGAACAATGGCTCTTTTGCGCGACAAATTCAATGGCCGTGTTATCTCACGTGGTGGCGATGTCAATTAGCCGCCAAGATCATGTGATTTGACACCGTTGGACTTCTTTCTTTGGGGTTATTTGAAAGAAAAGGTGTACGTCGATAAGCCAGCAACAACTCAAGAGCTAAAGGATGAAATAATTCGGCACACTAATGGCATAGAACCTCAATTATGCCTCAGCGTCATCGAAAATTTGGACCATCGGAAGGAGGTGTGCCGCCGACAAGGCGGCGGCTACTTGCTCCATATTTTAACCATGCCATACTATCATAATAAAAACTAATGACAATAATTTCCTAAACAATTTGTGTTTTATTCGAAATCAACAACGGCCCTTAAAATTTAACCACCTTTTACATACACCTTACATTTTTGGGTACTGCATACTTCTTAACTTGTTAATTGTTTCTCAAGACTCACATAGATTTCCCGATGTGAGGCTTGAGGATGACATATGAGCTTCATAAGATAGTATTGATTATATTGAAAGGTGCCTTAGACTGATATTTCAATGAGACGCTTTGGGTTTTGTTACTATCTTTGATCGCATTAGGGCATGTAAACCAATAAACCGGGAACTGCTTAATAATAATTTTTTTTTAATTTCTATTGAAACAAAGTGTCATTGTAAATATTCAAAGTAAGTTTCTATAATAGCTTTTGATTTTATTTGCTTTGGTGTTATTAAAAACTAGTAGTCTTCAGCCGTTCTTTTAGTTTTTAAGGAAAACTTCATGCTTACTTACACTTTAAGAAAATTTCCATAAAATTCAAATAGTAAAAGTAAATAGTTGCGTTTTTCTCAAAAATTTAAACTACTTTTATCTCTTTAAACATTTTTTTAGAAAATATTCTGTAGAACACAAATACTTTCAGACATTCATTGTAATAATATTCTAATTTAAGTTACAAAGGGTAAACCAGTAGGAACTAATAACGAAATCCGCACAAATTTTATTTATTATTTAAGTAAATAATAATAATTGATTTTTAGCTATTCCAAATATGTATATTAAAGCTACGGTCACATTACGCGAATATTTTACTAATTTAACCGTATTTTTAGTTGAACATCTCTTAATAAATATTTTATATAAAAGTAGCTACCCCGGTAAACGTTGTTTTGCCTTCAAATTTTATTTATATTGAAAAATAATTAAAAAGAGAAGAAAAATATAACTTGAATTATACCGAACCGATTTAAGGAAAATTTTAAAAGTGGGCGTGGTCTATTTTTAATTTCATAAAACCTATGTTGGGTTGTTCTGAACATATAAGGCAAAAATTAGCCAAATTGAATTTGCTGTTCTCTGTTTTGAGATACATTTAAAAAATGGGCATGGCAATGGGCCTAGCCTATTTTAATTTTCATAAAAATTTAAGTGGGGTTTTTATGAAAATATGTGTAACATTTTTGTATATTCGATCTTCTTACTTTAAGAAAAAACAGGTAGTATATAAATAAGCCAGATACCAACTACAGTGGCACCTGGCGGGTGGATTTGAGACGATAAGCCTTCCAAGTTCCAGTTCAGTCGTACAGTCGAATTTTATATATTTAGATAAACTACGCAGTTTAACATGGTAATAAAGGTCAATTGATATTTTTTTATATATTACAGTGATGTGTCACAAAACTCATCTAAAAATTTTAATGAAAATAATAATTAATAAAAATAATATTTAATAAAAGTTGTGTAAAAAAGAGCAAAACTTATTGGCGTGTTGCTTACCTTTACCAAAATTCTCATACCACTTTTTTTACAAAAAGTGTTCGCTTTTTTATTTTTTTTTTTTTTATAATTTACCTAAGACAAACTTCATAATTAACACTTTTAAACAAATATCAAACGGTTACATATACGAATATTTAATTAGCTAAAATTTTCTGTTGATGCTGTGCAGATATGCTAAGCAAAAAAAAATTAAAAGTTTAAAATTGTAGTAATTTGATTTCTTTATTTTACGATTAACAAAAAAAGAAAATTATTTTAATTCTCATTTCATCAAAAATCGTTTTTAATTTTTTATTAATTTTTTTGTTTTTTGTTAAATGTGGAACATTAAAATTATAAATATTTGGCTACTACACTGAAGCGTACATAAGACTCGGTACAGCCGAATTTAACTTGTTATTTTCTTGTTTCATTCAGGACCGTGTGATTCCAGTAGGAAGCAGCAAAAAAAAATTTACCACTGAAAGTTTTAATAGAAAGGTACTTATTCTTAATATTACTATTAGTACCTCTTTTTATTTGATTTGTATTGCGTGCTACAAGTTGATACAAAAAAATTTTTCATACGAGAAAAGTAAGAAAAACTGTTAAACTTATAAAAAAAAATGTAATTCTATCGCTTAGATTATTAAGGTTAGAAAAAGTACTAAACTTTGGGCTTTACGTTTTGTACTGCACATATGTACCAGTATCAGATATTTCTTTTTTTTTTGTATTGATGCCGATTGTATTAGACAACCGATTTCATTCGTTTTTTGTATTCGAAATTTATATTAATATTCGAATTTTCAGTCAGGATGTTTTATTATAAAATTCTCTGGCTTTTCTTAATTTTTACGCAAAAACCAAATGTATAATTGAGCCGGAAAGAATATTTTTGAAAAAAAAAACACCATTTACAAATCTATATGATACTTTTTTTTAATGAAAAAACAACAAATCTTATTAAATTTTTATACAAACATTTGCACAATTATTAAAATGTCTATAAGATTTTAATAGTTTTAAAATAATATAATATAATAATTTTTAATAATAATTTAAATTGTTATAAAAAAAAGTACTTTTTTACAAAAATGTTTGTCTTTACTGCTTAACAAATTTTTAAACATTTGCTTATTATGCTGTAGGGTGCATTACATGTTTATGTATTCACGTGCGATAACAACCAAATAAACTCAATAATATTTTAACCTAAATTATTAGCAAATATTTGTTATTCTTTTCTGACATTAACAAAACAAAAACAAAACACTTTTTTAAACTTTCTGTTAATTATTGTTGTTGCTGCTGTTTCCAGTTTTATACATTTTGTAGTTTAAAAATATATATTTTTTTTGCACTCGCTTAAACTCAAGGTGAATTCTAATTATGTACAATTTTTGTAGTATTTGTTTTCTATTAAAAAATGTTTTCTTCAAAATTCAGTTATTTGTACTTGTTAACAGAAAACAAAAAGTATTTTTTGTTGCTGTTGGCGAAGTTGTTTTTGCCATTATTTTAGTGGTAACAAAAGAAGACCAGCAGCATATGGGTACAAAACCTTTTACAATTGGTAAATTCCATTCTTGATATTCGCACGTTGCTTAAATATTATTGGATGTTATTTTTATAACAAACAAACTTGGTTCTCCTTTTTGCAATTTTTTTTTATAATTTTTTTTTGTTATTTGCTTTGAGTCAATTAGAAAAGTTTTTATTAAAATTATTAACACCAATTGTGTACACAACCTACGAGTATTACGCTGCTACTCTAATTGCAATAGTCAGATAATTTACTCAAATATCGATTTGTGTAACTAAAAAACTAATATTTTTTTTATCAATATATAAGTGTTTAATAGGTACAAGTGAAAAATTTTTGTTTTTAGTTCATGATAGTCGTATGAAATTATTTTCGAAAGCAAAATACATACATACAAATAAATAATTTAAGACTTGATTAGAAGTTTTTTGCATCATCTGGGTTTTAAACAAATTTTCATAAATTAATAAAATTATTTTGTTTTTCTTTTCTTTTTAGGTAAGTGTTTATGTAATTTAAGCAGTAAGTAAAATATTTGTATATTGAAAAGAAAAACATTAACTGTTTTCATAAAAAGTTTCCCATACAAATCGGTTATACGAGGTATGATCAAAAAATAACCGTTATTTTCAAATTTCGTGAGGTACGTATGTTCGATTTTCGCAATTTTTTTTTATTATGTTGGTACACATGTCATACCAAAAAGCGCGTTTCAGAAGTGTTTCGCGGATTAGAAAAAACGCTGGCATAAGTGTATTATATCTGAGGGGGAATACTTTGAAGGGGACAAGATAGTTATTGATGAATAAATAAATACTTTTTGAAAAAATTTAAAATAACGGTTATTTTTTGATCATACCTCGTATATGCAGCTTGAAAAAGTTTTCAAAGTTGAAATTGATAGTATGACTTAAACAGAGTCATGAACAGAAAATTAATTTTTGTAGCTGGTTATGAAAGTTGGATTCTTCTATAACACTCAGATGCTATACAAATACTAAATAGAATTGTGAGTGTTATTTTTGTATTGCTGGTGCACCCATACCAGATGCATACAAAAAAGTGAGAGGCTCCAACCTGTGTAGTGTATCTAAATGTAATTGCTGTAAGGTTAGGCTGAACGTGCAGACCTGCTGGTTTCGGGGCTGCTTTTTAGAACCCCTATTAAGCAAAAAAAAAATTTTTTTAATATTATCAGTTAAATTGTAATTAAAATTAATTTAACTTTACATTCTTAAAAATATAAAATGTATTTGGCATTCGTTTTAATTAAAAATAAAAAATATAAATTTAAGTCTCATATCAAGCCTGTCAATATTTTTGTGAATATTTAACTTTAGGCAATTATTTTACCTAAATTTCTCTAAATAATTTTATTTAAATATTTCTAATTTAACAACAACAATTTCGATACAAATAGTAAACGCATTAAGATAATTCTTTACCACTGATTCAAAATTCACTTAAATTTAATTCCCATTAACATTTTTTTATGAAATGTTTTTGTAGCCAACCCTATGATATGGTAATAATTTTACATGAACAACATTTTTCCTTAAAAAAAAATTATTATAAAAGCTGTTTGAGTAAGAGTACCCTCTATCATTTCATGTTGGGAAATGTCAGAGTTGCCACTACCACACTAAATTTAAAAAATGCATTTTTATTTAAAAACAACATTTCATTATTTTATTAATTTCATAATTTACATTCTATTAAATAAAAACACTTTAACCAAAATTAGTCTTTTCACATTAAAATTATTTAAAACACACAAAATCTGCACTCATGTAATTTCTTTAATGAAATAGTTTTCGAATCTTTGATGAATATTAATATTTCAAATATTCGAGAAAAGCTATCGAGGGCAAAAAAAAAAATTAAATAAAACTTATAGAGATTCTCTGCCACTAATTTTTTTTTATATTTCGTACAAGACAAGGCAAAGCCATAAATGTTATTGAAATGAATATTCACAAATTAATTTAAGCGTTGAAAATTTTTTTTTAATTCTTCGATATTTTCATCTAATTTCAAATCAAAATTCTAAGCACATTAAAAAAATTTTGTCCATAAGCCATTTGAATTTTAAACTTAAGTTAACGAAAAAAATGTTATTAAAATTAAATAAAAAAAAATGTCATAAAATTTATGAAACATGAATTCTTTTCATTAATGTAGAGAACAGTTTCATTAAAATTTCATCAACGAAACGATTTATTGGATTGAAGAAACATTCATTAAAGTGATATGATTACTTTCCTAGAGCTGACGAAAATATTTAATTAATTCTTCGGTTAAGACCCATCTTTTTCTACATTTTCATTAAAAATAATATCGATTGTTAAATTGAATAAAATTTTTCTTATTATTTTTTTTTATAATTTTTTGTTTTTGTTTTTCATATACTCTTTAATTACATTCAGTAATACCCAACGGGCATTCAAATATAAAAGAGAAGAGAAGAATAAAAATAGAATATATAGTTTTCAATATTAAAAATGTTGGTTGGGAAATTTATTTGTTTATTCAGTTCAATGCTTACTGAGTTTTTTGTTTGAATATTTGAATCTTTTTGTGACTTTTGATTAATAATTCTTATTTAGTCAATTGCTTTTACAATATAAAGGTTCTAATGTTTGCAAGAAACGTTGGGAGTAACCTACTGAGGATTCGGAGTAGCGTCTGATGAAATGGTCCATATAGGTATGCTCTCCCCTTCAGTACTTATTGTACTGAATAAATAACTCATGAGAATATCATGAGTAAAAGAATAAATTTTAAAACCAACACAATTTCTGGAATTAAGCACAAATAAAGATTAATATTTTGATAAATAAATAAAATATTTCGTAAGGTAAAAATATTGGTAAGTATATATGTATGTACATACGAAAAAACTAAGAACTAATTTAAAAAAAAAAGCGTAAAAAATATGAGAAATATACGTAATATAAATGGTTCACAAAAAATAGAAGTTTAATTCTACTCGTATATAATAAAAAACAAACGATATAATAAATAATTTCAGAGAATGTTCAGCAATTAAGAATAAGAATTAGGAGTGGGAACACAGCACCTGGTTACCGTGCTCAGAACAGACCTACTGTGGATTTACCTTAAATAACGAAAAATTGTCGAAATTAGACCATTACGGTAACACATTATATATTCTGTTGTTTCTTGCTCTTCGTTACATAACCTGCAAAGCTAATTTTTACTGATCCTCATATTTGCTAAGTCCTTCAATACTGTGTCATGAATCTCATGACAATTCAAATTCCTGACCGGATCAGTCCTATTACGTGATTTTTTTCCCTTTCGAGAATCGCGTGAGATTAATGTCTTCGCTATACTGATTCTCTTACCAGTCACTCCATAATCTTGGGCTTAATTGCGATCCAAGGCATTGCGAGGAATATTCTTCTGCCAATAAAGCTAAAGACGCACCTTTTCTAGTCTCTTTAGAAGTGTTATAAAAGGTGATTTTATAAGAACTATCGGAAATTAAAAAAAAAAAAAAACACATAAAATTCAGAAAAATGCATGAAATATTTATTTAGATCGATAGTTGGGTCGATATAATTTAATGTTTGAAGATTATTTCATGCAAATGTTGGCCGCGGCTGCGCCTCAAATGGTCCATCCGTCTAGTCCAATTTTGGCATACTCTTTCCAACATTTCGGCCGGTATCTCACGAATAATGTTGGCAATGTTGGCTTCCAGTGCGTCAATCGAAGCGGGCTTGTCCCTATAGACATTAGCCTTAACATAGCCCCACAAAAAATAGTCTAGAGGCGTTAAATCGCACGATCTGGGCGGCCAATTGACTGGTCCCAAGCGTGAAATAAACTGTTCACCGAACTCGCCTCTCAATTGGTCCATTGTTTCGCGTGCTGTGTGGCATATGGCACCGTCTTGTTGAAACCACATGTCATGCAAGTCAAGCTCTTCCATTTTGGGCAAAAAAAAGTTTGTTATCATCGCACGGTAGCGCTCACCATTCACAGTAACGTTGTGATTCGCATCATCTTTGAAGAAATACGGCCCAATGATGCCGCCAGCCCATAATCCGCACCAAACGGTTGTTTTTTGTGGATGCATTGGTAGCTCTTGCAATGCTTCTGGCTGCTCTTCACTCCAAATACGGCAGTTTTGCTTGTTCACGTATCCATTCAACCAGAAATGAGCCTCGTCGCTGAACACAATTCTTCGATAAAAAAGTGGATCTTCATCTAACTTTTCAAGAGCCCATTCACCAAAAATTTGGCGTTGTGGTAGGTCGTTTGGCTTCAATTCTTGCACCAGCTGTATCTTATAAGGCTTCACACCCAAATCCTTCCGCAAAATTTTCCACGTAGTGGAGTAACAGAGGCCCAATTGCTGCGAACGGCGCCGAATCGATAATTCACGGTCATCACCAACACTGGCCGATACGGCTGCGATATTTTCTTCAGTTCCCACTCTACGTAAGCGTGTTGGTGGTTTAATGTCCAACAATGTAAATTTGGTGCGAAATTTTGTTACAATAGCCCGAATAGAAGCCTCAGTAGGTGGATTAAACTGACCATAAAATGGAAGAAGCGCGCGACGAACTTTCTTAAAAGAGCACGCATTTTGGTAATAAAATTCAATAATTTGCAAGCGTTGTTCGTTTGTAAGACGATTCATGATTAAATTATAGACCAAACTGAAGATGTTTGACAGTGACACAAGATACAAAACGTGCGTGAGCTGTCAAAACTAGTGTTGCCAAAAAGATAATAGCAAAATAATCACTCTTTACAATCCCAGACTAGTTTTTTTAATCTCACGTAGAAAGAACTGAGTATATGTATCGCTGTCTTGCTAGTAGAGTGAATGAAGTTGAGTCTATTAGTAGCAACTCTTTTAAATTTTTCTCTTAGGTGGAGCTCGCTGGCATATACATTTTTATTACTAAATAAGCTTTTCTGGGATTGCGACCAAATATCCTTGCTCCAACACCTTCAACCGTTTTCGGCCCATCTATTCTATTCTCAATGAATTTCAAATTTCGCACTTGTTTCAGCAATGAATGCACAAGAAGTACAATCTACTTTTCCCAAGATGAGATTTACAATGAACTGCAATGATTCTTTCTTGATGAATCGATGAGTTTGAGAAGAAGTCATTTTCGAGATCTTATCAAGGAAAATTTGGTGTTAAAAATATTATTTCATACAAAATATATCCACGATATTTTTAGAAATATTTACTGTATTGAGTCATGACTGCCAAAAAAGCTTAATCAACAACTTTGCTGTAAACAAAGAAGCAATGAGAACTTAAACTAAAATTGTTTTTGCTACAAAATTCTAAAGGCATTTCCTACGTAAAATTTTAAAAAATATTTTTTCGTTCGAAAATACTTCTCTATTGTGAATATTCAATCACACACGGTCAATCAAACACCTAAGACAACCAGTTAATTATTCAAATTAAATTGTTTTCCAATTTTATTAAAACAAAATTAATTTTCTACTAAATTATTTAATTAATAATTATAAAATCTTGTATTCATAAAACACTGTTACTTTACGTACTCGTACAAACGTCTAAAGGTCAGTTATCAGGAAGCAAAGTAAATTTTTTTTCCTCTCTTTTTTGTA
Organism: Thelaira solivaga; assembly: GCA_947397855.1. Lineage (NCBI taxonomy): Eukaryota > Metazoa > Arthropoda > Insecta > Diptera > Tachinidae > Thelaira > Thelaira solivaga. Next base: position 47,965,945 of record OX377610.1, on the reverse strand, counting down.
TAATTTGTGAAATTCGAACACGTTTGATGTTAGAAAATTGGCAACAGTTTCAGCGAAAAAAAAAACAAATATCAGTAATAGCATTATCATTTGACAGCGCAAAAAAAAATCGGCGTATGTGAGAACCACATAAATTAGTCAAGTTAGTCGAGTTTTAAATGTTGTAAATGATGGTGATTGTGTTTTTTAATATTAATTTTCTCTTACTAATTATTTAATTTAAACTTAAACCTTTTTTTACAATTACAACGACAAAAGTAGTTTAATAACCATTAATAATACTAGTTAACAAACCTGTTTTAGATTAGAAATTAAAAAAATAAAACTTAAATTTATTAAAACGTACATAAAACAATTAAAACTTATTTAAGCACGATCATTAGGGCTTCGTCGAATACTTAGCACACTTTATATCATCGTTTGTTTAAAAGCTGAGCAAAGAAGTTTTCTTTAATTCAAGTGACATCGTGAATTTCACATCTTTAGTTAGCTACTGACTAAAGTTTAAGCAATGAAGTCTCATTAGCTAGTTTTAAATATATAAAAATTAATCGGCAAATGAGCAATTCAGCTAAGTTTTATTTATGAGATAAATTAAATAAAATAATACTCACACGCCAAAGGCACCAGCATAAATTTTATTTGTAAACGAATATCTACTATGTTAATAAGATTTTTGCTATATATGTTTTTTTGTTTGTTTGTAAATACACTGTAAAAATTTTTGTTCTCTAAAGGATTTCTTTGAAATTTATTAGGTTGTCAGATACGTTTTAGTAAACATTGTTTATCCAAGACATCTCAAAGTGGCCGCAATAGACAATTCCAAATTGTCAATATTTATTTCAATTTACAATTTGAATCGGAAAAATAAATAAAAATATTAAAATTTCATGCAACAAAAAATTAAAAACAAAAAATTTGCTTTCAAAAAAAATAAATTCGCTTTTGTCATGATTTTCGGGATGCAATCAGCTTGATATTTACCATACGCTCCCTTTACTCTAAGGATTCTAATTTATATAGCAACAAGCAAGTTTCTAATAAAAATGTTTATTATTTTCTTTTAAGTGTATATAAAATAAATACAAATTTTTGATTACTCAAACTTACAATTAAAATAATTTTTAAGGCATCCACCTACGCTTTAGAATATATTTTCTTAAAATTTTTTATTAAATTCTTTTTTAATATTTTGACGGTCACATGCACATGAAAGCTAGTTAAACAGTTCACTCAGCCACGCCAACAAACACAAACAGTAAGTCGACCAACCAAACTTACGTATGCGGAATTGTTTTTAAATTGAAAAAAAAAAATTATCTTATTATTTTAGCAATATTAGAAAAATACTTAATTTAACTTATTGTATCCATCAATAGCCGTTGTTATATTCAAATTGAGTTGAAATCATTAATTACATTCATTTTTATAAACGTTGAAAACAATTCTCCATTTATGGTTATGGTGCTGCTGTTTTATGCATAAAAAAGGCGCTCCAACTCAAGAGGTGGGGTGTTAATTTAAAATATTTATTTCATAGTTATATTTCTTTTTCGTTTCATTTAATAATTGGTTTTTATATCTATTAAAACAAGAAACAAAAATTAAAATCAAATGCTTTCAACTACAGGGTGGGCCAAAAGAAACCAAGGGGTGTAAAAGTTTAATAACTTTTTTGTTTATTAACTTTTTTTTATTTTTTCTTTCAGATTATATAATATACAAAATGGAAATTATTTTACACTAAGTATGAAAAATGATGTCTCTTAAATGACCACCGTTTTCAGCTTCGCACTGATGGGCTCTTTTTAGAGCATTTTCCATAACATCTTTCAAAACTTGTGGCTGTAGCGTTCGAATTTCTGCAACAATGTTTGCCTTGAGTTCAAGGATTGTCTCTGGCTTGTTCACATACACTCGCTCCTTCAAAAAACCCCAAAGAAAATAGTCGGGTGCTGTCAAATCTGGCGATCGCGCTGGCCAAATAATTTCCGAATTTCGAGAAATTATTCGCTCTCCAAAAATTTGACTTAAAAGTGCCATTGTGTTTCGGGCAGTATGGGCAGTGGCTTCGTCCTGCTGAAACCACATACCAGGTCTGTTTTCAAGAGCAGGACGTAAAAAATTTTCTATCATAAAACGATACCGCTCTCCATTTACGGTTACAGCACTTCCATCTTCATTCTCGAAGAAGTAGTGCCCAATGACATTTTCAGATGTGATCCCACACCATGCTGTACACCTGATGGGGATTTGGATTTTGAGAACCCCAGAACCTACAGTTCTGCTTGTTAACAAAGCCATTCAAATGAAAATGAGCTTCATCACTCATAATAAAATAATTGATCTCTGGTTTAAATAATAAAATTCTATTGTTCTGGTTCTCTGTTCAGTTGTGAACCTCTCCATTATAAATTCTCCAAGTGTTGTCTATATAATCTGAAAGAAAAAATAAAAAAAAATTAATAAACAAAAAAGTTATTAAACTTTTACACCCCTTGGTTTCTTTTGGCCCACCTTGTACAAGGTTTTTGTTTTGTTCAAATAAATTTGGAATTTGGAATTAAATTTTTATTGTAATTGCTTACAAAGCTTGTTTTCAATGGATTTTTTAGTTAGAAAGTCACATTTCGAACCAACCTCGAAGGTGTATTAGAAGAATGATTATCAAGCGATAAACATATTCGTACTGATGTATGCAATGAGGACCTAGTTGTTGTCTTTATTAATTAAATACAAATTGATCACACATTGATAAATGGCACGACAACTTAAGCGTTCTATACTATCGCGCATAAGATATATTTTACAAAACGTAATACTAGATTTTTCTATAAATTTGGTTATTATAAATGTTTTAAATGTAATTAAGCTTAATGTTTATCTTAATTTTTTTTTTTTTAAATTTAATAGTTTTAGTTTTCTCAAATTTACGTATGTGGTTTTTAAATATATAAATAAATAGTATTTAAAGTTAACTAATGACTTAGTACAAAAAAAAATTTCAAAAATAAAAACAAAATTTTTTTATGAAATTGATTAGGTTTTTATTAAGTACTTTTATTGATTACTTTAGTTTTAGTTTAACTTTTTCAATATTCAAAAAATCTCTCACACCAAGTTTTAAAGTTTTTAAAGTGATGAGCAGACACAGCATTCTTAGTGCCGCCTTCACTAAATATCAACTAAATGATTTAATTAGCTTTTAAGTGTGGAAAATCTGAAACTGCTTAAAAGCTTCTTAAACGATATTATAACCAGCGTTGCCATTTTGGCCTTTTCAAGGCTAGACTTAGCCTTTTTTTTCTCGCATTTAGCCTCAAAATTTATGATTTAGCCATTTTTGGAAAAATTAAAACAAATCATACATAAACAAACTGAGACTGAAACCAAATTAGCTAAAGTAATATTTTCGATAAAACTTTGATATATATGTAAATGGATAAATTGGTCGAACGAAGGAAATTTCATAAGTAAAGAAAAGTATTTGTAAAATAAAAATGCACTTTATTTCTAATTGATTAATTAATTGGTCCATTTAGTATTTAGTTATCTCGAACTACCGTGTAGCAATGCTGAGGTTGCTCGCATTAAAAATCAATTAATAAATTATTACTTAAAGTAATTTTAAATATTATTTTTTAACATTAAAAACGACATTATTTTCTTTAGTTTTTGATATTCTATATTTTTTTTTGGTTTTTTTTTTAATTATAATTAAAATTCCTAATGTAATAAAGAATTAAGAAAATTTTTTTTTTTTTTGGCATGAAATGTAGCTTTTTTTCTAGATCCTGGCAATGCTGATTATAAATATATTTGCAGCCTAACCATTAGAAAATGATTTAATTGGGAGCACAAATTTGTAGAAGAAATTTTAATCGAAATTGATTTTAGAGTTTTTCTGTATAAATAAAAATCAGTAATAATTTGAGTAATTTCTTTTTTTAAATTTGACTTAATTTTCTTTATTAAAATTTAAACAAAATAACAACCAAGTATGCGACTTGTATGAAAACTTGCATAGTGTGAGTGCCGCAGTAGTTGTTTATATGTTACGCACACGCTGTGTTCCGCTTTACTAGCTGAAAAACATACTGACAACAATATCGATTATTATGTTGTAAATTAGTTTTGAACATGTTATGAGATACTATCCTTCACTTTTTTTACCCTTCACAAAAAGTGAATAGTATTAATTTTGATAGTCAGTCGTACTAATATTATTTCACTATACTGGCAATTTTTGAGCTAACAAAGCTGAATTAAAGTAACTAAGACACATGATAGCAATTAATGTTATCGGGACTTGTCTTCACCTAAAATTGGAATCCAATCCAATGTACTGAGCTGCAATTTTTGTTATACTAAAATGGGCTTTTGTTGTAATTTTTTTAAGTTCTACTTTCGGTTGATGATGTTGGAATAAGGGTATTTGGTTAAAACCATAGGAGAAGCTTATTTGTTAGTGTGGGTCGAGAAAACTCAGTTTTTAAGGCCGAAGTATATGCCATAGAGCTCTGCCACAAATAATAGTCACATCATATTCATTCTGACAGCAGGGGGCATTACTGGCACTCAATGACATTGAGATAAGATCAAAACTGGTGTGAGGCTGCCTAATACTTCTAAAGAAGCCCGTATAGTGTCATTTACAGGCATTGAGGAAGCAGACGACCCGCAAGAAAAGGGGCGGCTAATAGATTCATTAACCCCAGAACCATTCTGCGGAATGTCTTGAAACTCTATTAAGGTCATTATTAAGGAGTTCCTGAAAAGAGAATCATAACCATTCTGGTTGGAAACAAAGGTAGCGAAAGCTCGGCCTGACTGGACAGGAATTCGCGTTGTCACGGGATTCATGACTGTTCATTGTAGAGTATTGAAACACTTAAGAAACATGAGGATCAGTCGAAATGATCTCTGCATGTTATGTAACAAAGATGAAGAGACAGCAGAACACATATTGTGTCACAACAATTTATAACCATTTTCGATACTTATAGCATCACTGTCTGCAACCGTCGGACATGGAGAATTTGTAACTTGAGAGTAGTGTCACAATAGGTATATTTTGGCCGCAGTGACCAGGTGACATATTTCCGCTCCTGATTCTAATTCAAGTTTTTTAAAAAGCTTTTCCTTTTTATTAATTTTTATTCTTGTTAACCACTTATTTGTTTTTTTTTACGTAAATAAATTATTCTATAATTTATAGCAGATTATCACCACTACAATAGAAAATATTTCACAGCCAAATCGCTCAAATGAATTATCACCCTAAGAGTTATCCATAATTATTTATTCACGAAGAAAACGATTACAAATTTTACATCAATTGCGCTCCACTGTAAACTTATTTTTTTCGGAACTATTTTATTGGTGAAATATATTTTTTTTCAATTGGGAATCGGTAGTATAAAACAAGAAAACTAATTTATTGCTTGCAGTTGGTATTTGTTGGCGTGTAAAAGTAGTTGTAGTTCCTATTGGATTTATTTCAAATTTTTTTTATGTGTATTTCGCTGTCTCTATCTGATTTACTTATAATAAATAGAAAATTACAATTTTAAGCTAACGTTTTTTGTTTGTATTTTAATCAACTTTTTAAATGACGCAGTTATTTTAATGGGTGTCCCAAATGAGTGAGCGTATTGTAGTCGTTGTTGGGGGTCTCGCGGTAGAAGCTGTTCCACAATTTGAACTTTGTATGGATACATCTTAAGATCCAGCTTTAAAATTCTCTGTAATGTTGTTCTGGGTATACCCAATTGGCCGGAACGGCGACAAGTTGAGACAGATGGATCATTTGCAACACTCTGCTGCACAGCTTCCACGTTGTCTTCAGTACGAATATTTCGATGAACACCTCTTCCTGGACGGTCGGCAACTGAACTCAGTTCCTCAAAACGGCGAACTAAACTTGTAATCATGGAAGATGTGGGCGCTGATCTTACGTTCAAAAAAACAGCGATAATTTCGCTGCGACAGAACAATTGATCTTTGAGAAGAATAATACAAATCGATAATTTTAATGCGTTGTTGTGGACTGTACGTATTCATTTTAAATTTCCAAGAGTTCAGTTATAATCTGCAAAAAGAAAAATAAATTATGTTAAAAAATAAAAAAGTTATTTGTGTTTCACATCAGCTGGTCTTATTTGGGCCACCCTGTACTTTATTTTATTATTATTATTATTATTATAAATTATTATTTACATAGTAATAAAAGGAACAGTATAAGAAATAAAAAAGTTTCTTTGCTGTCAAATGTTTGATTTGTTGTAAAAACTTACTTTAGATGATTCTAGAAGTTCTTATTATTTTTTATTTAAAGTGATGAAGAAATAAACTTGAATAAACAGCTAGTTTTCTCAATTTATTTTTATACAGATATTTTGATTAAATAATATTGAAAGGCGAGGTATTGCGACTGCAATTAGAAGATTAAGAAATTAATGCTGCTGTTATTAAATTTTTTTTAAATAATATTTGCAAGGAATTGTTAAAAATTAAAAAGGAAAATGTTGTATATGCATACGTATTAACGTCAGCAGTTAACATATGGCGCAGCCGGCCTAAGTAAATAGTAAATACAAGATCAAAAGCAAAAATTAAAGAGCAGAAGTTTATTGGTGGTAATATTTTCAGACCGATTGATGCTCGCAGGCCTGAAATATTTCAGAAAACTGAAAAGTTTTCAAATAGAACTATGATATTTATTCAAAAGCTGCGGGACTAGAAGACCGTAAGGAGTCAAAAAAAAGTTGGAATTTTCCTTAACGCATGTGCCTCTGCAGAAATTGAAATCTTTAACATATTTGTCGGCATTGCAAACAACATCATAAAAAAACATTAAAAATCAATGGAAATCTATGGCTTGCTCTTCTTGAATATATTTAGAAATACACCCCTTAAAGAAGCTAATGCGTCTCCAGCACAACTTCTTATGAGCCAAAAAACATGAACTGTAGAGGGAAAGACATGGAACAAAGGTGTCATAGCTAACGTTCATAGAACTCTTTGATCTTATTGGATTAAGCTTGAAGACGGTTCTAAGCTGTGCAGGAACTCGATGTGGTTTTGCAAAAAAGTCGACTACAGATTAAAATATTAAAAAATTATATAAAAATAAAAATATATACGTCTATATGATCTTTCTTTAAATTAAGGTTAATTCTAATATTTTAATATTTATATTTTTACACAAATATCGTCTATTTTTATATAATAATTTCACTTTATACACGCAAAGAAAGCAGATGGTTGAGTGGTCACCGCAAACATAGTGTTCTTCACAAATAATAATTATTAATTTGAAGCATCTAAACATTATTATGATCACGATAAACATATTTTTAGTTATTCTTAACCATATTGTGTTTAGTGTCTTAGATCAACCATATAATTATCATATTATATTTAACAATATTTTAGCTGAAACCATAAATATGTTCATAGCAAACATAATAATGAGAAAATATGGTTGAATGTAAATTGTTTTCTATTTTGTCTCTTGCGCCACCATATAAATAAAGTGAGTATAAAACAAAAATTTAATCGTTTAAACTCAACTGAGCTTTGTGGCTGATGTGGTTGAGTAGCTAGTTAATGCTTCTTAACTAAGTGTTCGCAAGTTCGAGTCCTGGTAAAGTCAACTAAAATTTAAAAAAATAAATTCAAACCCGCTGTATTATGTAATAAATAAATACAAAATAATAGAAAAGAAAAATCAATGGAATAAAAAAAACTTTATTTATAAAAAAAATTTAAATATTTTTTAAAACTGCTTATATAAAATATGTATGTATTAAAAAAAAAATACAAAAAAATTCTTGCCCTGACCGGGGGTTGAACCGCAACATCTGCATTTGAAAGCTATTTTTACTATCTTTGATTTAAAAATATATATGGTTCGAAGCAATCATAAATCTAACCATACTATGTTTCCACCAGAATATGGTTGCCTCAATCATATTTTTTCTTTGCGTGTATATATTATCTTTATTTGTATTTAAGGGAAACGTATTAACGTACATATGGCATCCCTACAAAGCATATGTAAATTGTGACTAATGTTAGTAAACATCATGGTCAGTAGTTAACTGAATGACAAAAAAATAACACAGATAACATTAACTAATTTTTAAAAGTAATCGCCCTATCAAAGCAGCGTATTTGAAATATGTATGTTAATTTTGTCAGCATTAAATAGTTACAAGAAGAAACCTACTAGTATTAGACCAAAAACAATTGAAAGTAAAACCGCACTTAATTGAAGAACAATTTTCACACAACTTGTGATCCTTAACCCAATTAAAATCACAGCAATAAACAGTAAAAAACACTAACCAGCTTGCCAACAGTAAAACCAATTTTCTAATACAGTTGACCTTACACGAGGGAGTAGAATATTAAAATTTTTTATATGCAATAAATGCAACACTCAAACATAAACCATTCATTATTAGAACACTTAAGTAATCAAATAAAACACACCACAAACAAAAGCAATTGTTTACCACAAAACAGAAACTTTAAATACAATACTTTTGGTTTACGCCAAAAATAAAACAAAAAAGGCTTGAAAGTAACTTAGTAAATCCTTATGCCAAAAAAAATCTACTTCTACAAAAAACTAAGAATATTTACACACAAACAAATTTTCCAGCACTTCAACACACATTCAACTATGCATTCACATGTTCGTGCATGAATTTTAATACACTATAAAATATGTAAGTGTGTAGTGCTTCTATCAACAAACCACATCCACTAGATACTCTTTTATTTCCAACAACATCTCTACTTCACGTGTGATTCTCTGTATCTGTACGTAAGGCTATAATGCAACAAGTGTTCTTACTCGTATAACTGTATGTGCAGACAAGTTTGTTGTATGTGTGTGAGTGTTTATGTTCACACATCAGTGCATAAGTACTGTTGCCAAAAATAAAACGAAAACAACCCACAACTGAAAGAAAAAGTTACCAAAGTCAAGTGTAGCCAAAAAAGAAAGAAAAAAAAAACCCAAAATAAAAATTAAATGCATACAGCATCAGCTAGACTGTTTCACAAATTGCACTACAAATGGCCCGAAAGCGTTAACGTCATCATCATCATCATCAGTATGCTCTTCTGCAACAATATGATGCCCATGATAGCCATGCAATAACATACACATTTGCTTACCACATATATTGCATGTTGTACACGTACTACATGCTAACTGTAACAATTTTAAAGACCACTTATCTTTTCAAGGCATATGACTATACAATCATCCTCTTTCAATAGACATCGTATACAGCCAAAATAATGTTATCAAAATTTAAAGTATTATGGCAATGATAGGATAACAAGCGAATTTTCACTGTACACAGATCACGTTAATTCTCTGTTTCTCTGAGTTTTTTTTTTTTTGCTCTTGTAATAAAACACTTGTCCTTTTATTTCCTCCAAAAAAAATATTAAATCACATATTTTGCCATAAAAAAGACATCCATATAGTAATGGAAAAAAAGGAGCGTTAATTCGCGTGCTGGTGCATCTCACACATATGAAATGCAGTAAAAGAAAACAAAAACAAGCGGCAAAAAATGTGAATTGGGCAATTGACACGCCGCGTCAGTCATAATAAGAGTTTTAAGGCTAAAAAAAAATATTGGATGCGTTCGACAGTGTATTCGAAGTAAAATTTTGAAAAATTTTAATAAAAAAACAAAAGGAAATATTAGTAAAAATTTTCCATTCCTAAATATGTATTTGCAATAGCAAATGTCTTGGCTAGAATGTCATCATGTCATTCTTCATGATATTCATTCTCATTAATTTTCCATAAGGAAAATATGTTTTCGTTCATAAAATTTGGTTTCTTGTTATTTTTTTTTTCATATTAAAAGTCTTCTAAATTTTCATAAAAAAATTTTTTTTTGGTCACAACTTCAACGATAGCTTTGTGTAGCTTAGAGGAAAATTTGATTGTGAAATTTCGCTTTTTACAGGGTTGCCTTTTATATTTCGGGATTAGAGAACAAAAACAAATATTGATCATCGAAAATCACTTTATTGTTTTTCAAAATATTCCCCATGAACCAATTGTCGAAGCACTTTTGCGGTATCTCCAAAACATGCATTCTGAGTGCGGCAACTGCTTCTTCAGATGTGGAAAAACGTTGACCTCTCAGTTTGTTTTTTACATACGGGAATAAAAAGAAGTCATTCGTTGCCAAGTCAGGACTATACGGCGGATGACTCATCAAATCGACGTTTTGGATGCTCAAAAATGCAGTTGTTTGAGCCGATGTGTGAGAGCTTTCATTGCCGTGGTGAAGAGTGATCCGTTTTCGGCGGTTGGTTTTCCTGATTTCTTGGAAGACAACTGGCAAACAAATGGTTGTGTACCACTCAGAATTGACTGTTCTGCGTTGTTCTAGTAGTACGGTTGCGACATGTCCAGTTTTTCCGGAAAAACAAGCGACCATATGCTTGTAAGTGCTTCGTGTGCGAACAACTTTTGTTGGATTTGGCTCATCTTGAAACACACATTCAGTCGACTGCTGCTTACTTTCGGGCTCATATGCGTAAATCCACGATTCATCACCTGTCACGATGTCATAGACGTGTTTCGAAGCATCGCTATCGTATTTTTTGAGCATTTTTTACGACCAATCGACACGAGCCTTTTTTTGAGCGATTTAAAAATTCTGTGGGATCCAACGCGAACAAATTTTTTTGACAGTCAAATGTTTATGCAATATTGAATTTATGCTGGTCCCACTAATGCCTAAGTCTGTCTCAATCTCACGATAGGTCACATGACGATCTTGCAATATCAGTTCGCGCACAGCATCAATGGTTTTCGGAACAACAACTGATTTTGGACGACCTTCACGAAACTCGTCGTGGAGTGAACTACGACCACGATTGAATTCACCATACCATCGATAAACACTGGTCCTTTATGGAGCTTCATCGCCAAAAATTGAATTAAGTTCAGCCATGCACTGTTGCTGAGTTAATCCACGTCGAAAGTTGTAAAAAATAATCGCACGAAAATGTTCAAAATTTAATTCCATGTTTGGGCCGAATTACTGTAAATAACACAAATAGCCCTCGTATGTCAAAACGTTCTGAAAACGTATAACCTCAAAAATCGATACAGCTGTCAGTTGCCAGGTTGCAACACCAGGGTTGCCAAATCTCGCAATATAAAAGGCAACCCTCGTATTACCATTTTCAAGTAATATTAACATACCTCAAATTCCTTAATCCATTTAGGAGTAAACGTGTTATCGTGGAAGCTGGACGTATTAAATTTTTAATGACTTTTTAACTCAATGGCTATGAAAATGTAGATTTCATTTTAAGAACAAAAACCAAGACAAAAAACTAACTGGATAAAATTTTGTGGTTTTATTTTATTTTATTTTTTCACTTGATTATGACAAGCACGATATCCTTCCTTTAAAATGTTCTAGGCCATATAAAATTAATAGTGACCTTAGGTAATGCCGCACAGTGGCACATTTGCGAGTTGGCAATCAAACATTTTTTGATGGATAGAAAACATCATAAGCTTCAATGAAACATACGTAAAATTTTAGATTCTTTTACTAAATTTCTTTGGTACACAAAAACCTTAACTTTGAGGTACAATAACTAAAAAACTAGTTAATAGTTATGCATAATATTTTAAATATATTTGAATAGAGTTGTTTTTTATAGAAATATGAAAAAAAAATTAAATTTCCAACATCGGTTTTATGGCTAAGCTCAAATGCAATGAAACGATTGCATAAAAAAATTTCAATTCAATGAAATATTTCATATATAAGTTGTGCGAATTAATGAACAAATAAATTAATTCATAAAATATTTCATTAGTTTAATAAAACTTGTCATTAGTTAAAAATGAAAAAAATTCAGAGGATACATAAACAAAATTCTTCCAGTGTGGTACAATATTGGTTATATAGAAATTTTATGAGATTAGTGAAAGTCAAAATATAAACTTAAAAGCGTACTAAATAATATAATTATGCACAGAGCTATATACGAAATCAGTGTATGTTGCCATATGTTTTATATTAGCTGCTCGCAAATACGAATACGACAACGATACTTGCATTAGGCTGAGTACTTAAGTAAAACTTAATGTTCTCAGGTTTTTAATTTAAATAAATCTTGAAAAATTAAAAAAAAAATATTTTTAGTACCACTTAAACCTAACAACCCAAAATTACAAAACAAAAACTAAAAATTATATCTAAAATTAAAAAAATATGTAATAAGAGGTCAGTAAAATATACAGCTTTAGCCAGCTTTGGCTAATAAGAATTTGTATATGACAATAATTTAAAGGATATATAAAAATGATAAAATAAACCTCATTTGTAGCAACACTGGCTATTATACGACTTTTTTTTGAATTGATAAATTTTTGACGAATAGCACAAATATGTTGTAATGGGAGAATTATCCAGGTGCAGCTCCATCAAGATAAATACGGACAATTCAGTGTTATCGATAACAAAAATCACTGTCTCTGAAAAAAAATAAAAATTTTTTTTTTAATATTCAACTTGAAATTGACGTTTTCAACTTAAAATCAATTATATGTTGCCCACTTTTTGATTAATGCACGATTTCTGTGATTTTAAGTTTCGTTTTTGAATTTTTTTGCACTTAAAAGAAATATAAGCAACAAAGAGTTTTGTTTAAAATTTTTTATACGAATATTTGGTTCTTTCTATCATTTCTTATTTTTTCTTTCAATTCAATAAAATTCGAACACCATAAAGAGTCATAAGGGCTTAAGTATAATTTTTTTTAATTTAATTTTCTATTGCACACCTCATAAGTAATGAACTATTCATTAATTTTTATTCCAGTTGGTTCCTAATAAAACAAAAAAGAATCCACTTCACAAGTTATCGGAAATTACTTTCTCCTACAACCAAGTCACTTCAACAAGAAAAAAATTTCATCAAATATGGAGTTTAAGAGAAATTCATAGATACAAAAAATGCCCTTTTAACAAAAAACGTTTTTATACATTTCGTTTGACTGCAATTCAGTAAAACACATAAGTCTCCAAAAAAAAAAAAAACACCAACAAGCAAGTGAATGAATATTGCCTAAAAATTTCTCTCATACTACACACACAAAGGGAAAGAGGATTTTAAACATATTGCCTGATTTTAGGCGGTTTTTTTTTCAACCAACTGCATGTATAAAAAAGTTTTTCTTTTAACTGCTGTTGTGTTTAAGTTGCAATTGTTATACGAATATATTCTGCGTGCTCATTGCTGCCATCAGCATCATCACGTACATGCTGGTTGCTTATTTATTTATTTATTCACTCCTTCCTTTATACAGAATTTTTCAATTCTTTTTTTGTGATTTTTGTTTCTTTTTTTTGGCAAATTTACTCGCAATCTGTCTGTGTCTGCCTTTACTGTCTGCTGATTTTTAAACAATTTTGGGTAATTTTTTCAGTGAAGGAATACGTTGCTATTTTTTCTCTATTGCTGAACTTATGAAGTGGTGCTATTTGCAGTTTGTACTCGTATGCAGTACCAAAATATTCACAATTTTATTGTGTAGAATTTGCTAAAATTTTTGTTTTAGATCTTTTTTCTAGTTAAAATAATTTCGATTAATGGATATCACTTGGATGAATATTGAAATTGTTGAGGGTTTCTTTAGAAAAAGTTGATTTTACAATTAGAGAAATTCGTTTGAAAATTGAAATATAACCAATCAGTGATAAGTAAAACGTGAACAGATTTAAAAGGGTTTAGGAATGATTTTGAGTAAGCGTTGTCAACTGATACAAGAAAATAAAATTTAAAAAATTTCCCATTTCATACTGCAATCAAAACGACTGCTCTGTTTAGACTCTAAGAGAGAAATTCAACGCAATCATACCAAAAATAATTGTATCCTTTTCTGACGTAAAATACATTTTAAATTGACATAAATGCAGACAAAACATTGCAAAAAAGTAAGAAGCAATAAGAGACAAAAAAAAAGTGTGGTGAGATAGAAAATTAAATTTCCTGTGAAATGTCTAATATTTCGAAATAAAACCACACAAATACATTCACATACTACAGGGTGGGCCAAAAGAAACCAAGGGGTGTAAAAGTTTAATAACTTTTTTGTTTATTAACTTTTTTTTATTTTTTCTTTCAGATTATATAATATACAAAATGGAAATTTTTTTACACTAAGTATGAAAAATGATGTCTCTTAAATGACCACCGTTTTCAGCTTCGCACTGATGGGCTCTTTTTAGAGCATTTTCCATAACATCTTTCAAAACTTGTGGCTGTAGCGTTCGAATTTCTGCAACAATGTTTGCCTTGAGTTCAAGGATTGTCTCTGGCTTGTTCACATACACTCGCTCCTTCAAAAAACCCCAAAGAAAATAGTCGGGTGCTGTCAAATCTGGCGATCGCGCTGGCCAAATAATTTCCGAATTTCGAGAAATTATTCGCTCTCCAAAAATTTGACTTAAAAGTGCCATTGTGTCTCGGGCAGTATGGGCAGTGGCTTCGTCCTGCTGAAACCACATACTAGGTCTGTTTTCAAGAGCAGGACGTAAAAAATTTTCTATCATAAAACGATACCGCTCTCCATTTACGGTTACAGCACTTCCATCTTCATTCTCGAAGAAGTAGGCCCCAATGACATTTTCAGATGTGATCCCACACCATACTGTACACCTGATGGGGTGCAATTGGCGTTGATGAATGGCTCTTAAATTTTGAGAACCCCAGAACCTACAGTTCTGCTTGTTAACAAAGCCATTCAAATGAAAATGAGCTTCATCACTCATAATCAAATTTTCAATAAAGTTGATTTGATTTCTGGCCAACTTTTGAAATTTAACTGCAAAATTTAGACGTTGCCGATGATCTGCGGGTTTTAATTCTTGGACCAATTGCACCTTATATGGGTATAACTGTAAATCTTTTTTTTTAAATGCGCCGTAGTGACGTACGAGACATTTCTAGCTGAGCAGAACGCCTTCTGCCAGATGTTTCTGGTGCTTCGTTAACACTTTGCTGTACTCGTTCAATATTTTCCGCAGTGCGACTTAAACGTGGTCTACCGGTTCGAGGCAAATCTCTTACGCTGCCATGTTGGTGATGACGATTAACTAAGCAACGAATCATCGCTTCAGAGGGCGAAATTCTGACGTTAAAATGTCGACGATATGCTCTTTGCGTTAAAATAATTGATCTCTGGTTTAAATAATAAAATTCTATTGTTCTGGTTCTCTGTTCAGTTGTGAACCTCTCCATTATAAATTCTCCAAGTGTTGTCTATATAATCTGAAAGAAAAAATAAAAAAACATTAATAAACAAAAAAGTTATTAAACTTTTACACCCCTTGGTTTCTTTTTGCCCACCCGTATATACAAAAATAAATATAATGGCATAAAAATAAATAAATAAATTACAGAAAATAAACTGCCATATATGGTGAAATACAGAGAATTGAAAATAAAATCTTATGTAGTCCTATACACACCAATGCAGAAGTATTTTAATAGATTTTAGTGAACTAATACAACTTCTAATGCTTGTGTGCTTCTATTTACTAAAACATGTATGTACATATAACAACAAAATTGAATTGTAAATGCAACAGGCCAAAAATCCTAAAAACAAATCTATTACGTAAGAGTAGTTTATGTACCAAAGCACACACCACAACAATCATACACACTTTCCACTTTCATTTTTTGTTGCTCCAGGTTGTGAAAATATTAAACTAAAATAAATAAGATTTATTGCAACATCTCTCTATATACCTATAGTACGGCTTCAACAGATGCCTGCAACAAAAACAAAAACAAAAACTATTAAAATCTAATAACAACTATTTACAATTCCATTCAGTAGTTTAAAAACGTTTTTATTCATTCATTCTTTCATTCATTGAATTCGGAAATTGAATTTAGGCGAAGCAACACAAGCAACAACAAGAACAACATACAGCATTGAAAATAACGGTAACATCACCAAGAGAATATGTTATTTTAATACCCATCTAAACATTAAAAGCAACAGCTTTACGCACATACTCACATGTGTGCTTTTAAACACAGAAAATAACAGACCAACCGACTGACAAATCTACCGACAGACAGCCAATTTACACAATGAAATCAAACTATCTAAACAAGTTGCTACAGCAGACTAAAATACTCTACTGAAAAACGGGATGATTAGGAAGTCTAAACATAATCATACACAAAAATATGCACAAGCATGTGTACGTTCATATACGAGAGCATACCCCAAAGTTGCCTCAAAGAGAGTTTGCCTAGCAAAAGCTAAAAAATTTTAAGACGCTTATATACCAATGAAAAATGAGTAGATTTGATTATAAAGGGTTCGCCAATACGTAGACAATTGAAAGCATCGTGTGCAGTTAGAATTTAGGACCTCTGAATTACTTTGTAAAAGTGAGGACTTACTGACAAAATAGAAACACCATTCATTTTCATTTAGATTTGAATCCATAATGTCTACAGCAAAAACCATATTTTTGAATGAAGTTTTATTACCTCAAAAAATTAGCTTTGTTGTCAAGATCTGGCACAAAACATTCAGACTTAATTAAATGTTGCTGATTACGTTTTAAGTCACCTACTCGCTTGGAGAAATGGCGAAATGAGATATCTGAGAAATTCCCCTAACCCCATCTTCGATACCCCAGAGATACCGCCCATAAAAAATTCAACGAAGAAAGAAGAGCCGGGCAGAGTACGTTATTTTCAGCATTAACTGAAAAATATGCAATGGTGAAAGCCTCAAAAATTTCTCTTCCCTGAAACTTGGGCAAAACCTCCTTCCAACGTGTGATCCCTTCTCGACCAGATACGATACTATCAAGCACTCTAAGAATAGCCAAATCGAATTTTACACCCGTGAACAAAACATTATGTAATGAAGCACTAAAACCCATTATTATTTACAAGTTACCGATAGTTAAAGTTAAGATTTTATAAGTCACATATCAAGCTCTTGGTTTGACATTAAATTAAAAATATCGCTAAGTTAACTATCTACCCAAATTTGGTTCTAAAGTTTTAGCCAAACACCACAAAATTCTAACTTTAACCAGCGAAAGTTGCAATATCGAGCCGAAAAGTGCCACTTGGATTTTATTTTTAATATTCCCTATTGAAAGCTTCCAAGTCCGCTGGCATAAATAGTTTATACGAGTATATAGTTGTTATTGCTTAAATGGAAACGGCACAATAACAATTTATTTATATTCTTTTATTTATTTTTTTACATTTTTGGCCTAAAACTTCTACTCGGTAGATCACTGTGCACATTTAGCGCAATCTATGCAAAAATATTTTTATGTTTATTGCTAAAAACAAATGATTGTCTGCTTGCTTGCCTGTTGCACAATCTATTATTGAAAATTTATTTATTTACACATGATACGTACCGTACATATGTGTGTGTGTGCGCGCGTGTATGCATATGTGCAACGTAACACATTTACTCAACAACAAACTAAATTCTATTTACTTCAAAATTGTATTTGGAAACTAAACATACACGTACAATCAAATACATTCTGATATAGACAACAGATTCATTCATAAAATTTTTGTTTAGTTTTGTTGGTTCTTAATTTTTTTTTTTTTTTTTTTGCTGCATGCAACAAGCTTTGCCGGCAGAGTATAAAATTTGTATGTATTGTTCAAAATAATAGTTAGATAGTTCTAGTGGTGTGTGTATGTGTGTTTGAGTGGTTTTTTATATCTACAGCAATTGTCTTCAACAAGTGCCGACAGTTATATATTTGATCATGTGATGATGAAACTATTGGCTCAGAGTTTGAGCTCATGTGTGAAATAAAGAGAATTAAGAAAAAAAAGGTTTTTCAGGAAAAAATTCTCCTCTCAATATAAATTATAAATCACTTCTCATAACAAGATCTTGGTCCTTTTTATTGTTTCTTAACGCGTACGTCTTAAAAAGTTTTAAATGTTTTTAGTTTTTTTACATTCCACTTCTAAAGTTTTATTGAAATTGATGATAATTACACTTCTCAAACTTAAATTTTATTTCCCAGAATCATATTTATAAATAAGCAGATTTTTTCCTAAATTGCCAATATTGCGCAGTCAAAACCTTTCCTCGACCAAAATATTAAAATCTCCACCAACTTGTCTTGAGCGGAAGTACCACGTAAGCCCACTAAACCAAAATGGAAAATATTAACGTAGAATTACTAAAAAATTCACAATAGATGTTATTAACAAGCATAAGTACATGTGTATCTTATGATTGCGAGTAATAAATTCACTCTGGAAGATTGAGGTCTTGAATGAAATCAATTATGTTGCTTAGAGCTTCTACTAACAGAAGGCATGCAAAAAGTACATGGTCTGGCTGATTCCAATAATTACTATTTTGACTAAACTAACCAGCAGAACTCTTCGACATAATTTTAGAAATCGTCTTATTCTTGCTTTATGTTATCTTAAAAAATTGTTTTGTATTTTCCAATGGGTACCGCCAATGCTTCACACTTCATCGACCTTTCCGTGCCACCCAGTTGGATTCAACCATCGACTTATTTCAAGAATCAGGATTATAAACTTTCTATGCAGCACCAGAATATGTCTTTTATATAAATAAATCCTGATGTTGGAATCTTCTGCAAAGAGATTAAGTATTTCCAGATGACAAAAATATGTCTTATCGTGGTGCAGCTTTGCATGCCTGCTCTTTGACAGAGAGAACAAATACCATAAAACATTCGTTTCGTTTTGCAGTTTCCAGAGAATAAAACAAAAACAAATAAAAGACCATGAACGTAACATGTCTACTCATATATTTGTTTATGTTTTATTCTCTGAAAACTACAAAACGAAACGAATGTTTTAGAGTATGTCCAACCCCTGCACAACTAAGTAAAAAGGCAGACATACAAAACTGCACCACTGTCAAGCAGTAACTCTATTCTTTTAGATTTTATTCACACGATAATTCGTTTTAGCGTTATAATTAGAAGTTTGTCATATGTCTTCCTTTCTAAAAGACAAAAATGTTTAATTTCATTTGTCATTTTCTTTTCAAGATCATTTCGAAATTAATCAATATATAAAGACATTTTTGAGGTTTCTAATTTCATTTTCAACTTTTTGTTTTCGTACAAACTAAATACATTAAATAAAATAATCAACATGTTCCACCAACCATTATGAAAGAAAACAAAACTACTTTTGCCACACACTAAACTCATTCAACAAATACATTTCATCGCAATGAAATTTATTTCTTAAATGACATAATATTTTGCTAAACGAATCTCCTTCTTTATTTGACTTTTTTGCAGTTTATTCATTTAAAGTTTTTCAATTTCTCTAACAAGGCATCTAAATAAATTGTTTAAGAAAATTTAAAGCTACCGCTTCCTTCCTCCGTTTCAAATTCTATAAAATGAAAGTAATGCCAGTAATTCAACTAAGTTTTTTGGCACAATACCCATGATGTTGTGGCAGCAACTACTCGTACTGTATGTAACTACAACATGAACAGCAGCATGAAAACAGACAGAAGAGTCAGCCTTTCTTTGGCATTGTTGTTTTTGTTGTTATTTTATATCTTGTACAAAACAATCTCAAATGAAATTTTGCCAAAGCCAACAAGTGGCAAACAAAAATGTTTATATTTGTTTTTGTCTTTGTTTCTTTAGCCATCAATTACCTCTAAAGACACCAACCATAAAATCTGCTCAAATTGTAGTTTGTGTTCTGAAATTTTATTTGTTGTGTATGTGTTTGATAAATTGCGTCTGTTTCTTATTAAGAAAAAATGTGTATTAACACTTCGTTAAGAAAATCATGAGAAAAATTTAATTAAAATCTAAATATCTTAATACGAGTATATAAATATAATAAAATTCAACTGTACTTGTGTTTGACATTATACTCCTCCTAAACGGCTGGACTGATTAAATTGAATTTCTGTGTATGCCTTTGGGTTACGCCTTGGAAGGTTTAGCGTCTCAAATGCGGCGGCAGGTGCCACTGTAGTTGGTATCTGGCTTATTTATATACTACCTGTTTTTATCCGGTCTTGCACCGTCTTTTTGTCTGTGAGTACGATTTCTTACAGTAAGAAGATCGAATATACAAAACCCAACTTAAATTTTTATGAAAATTAAAATAGACTATCCCCATTGCCATGCCTACTTTTTAAATGTATCTCAAAACGGAGAACGGCAAAACCAATTTGGCTAATTTTTGCCTTAAATGTTCAGAACAACCCAACATAGGTTTTATGAAAATTAAAATTTTTCTCAAATCGGAGATCAATTTGGCTAATTTTTTTATTATATGTTGGTATTTATAACCCAACTTATATTTTTCTTCTCTTTTTAATTATTTTTCGATATAAATAAAATTTGAAGGCAAAACAACATTTGCCGGGTCAGCTAGTAAATATATATAATATCGTTTGTTACAACAAATATTTACAAAAAAATAAACAAAGTTCTGACCATTGATTGTAGAAGAAATCGTACACGTGTATTGGCGTTTTTAAAAGTTTATTCCTGACCCTATGTCGTATTTAGGCTCACAGTTTCATTCTTTAGAAAGTAAAAGTATTAAAACAAAATTCATAGAAATTATATCTAATAAAAAGAATTTTAATTAAATAAAAAATCTCATGAACTGGTATAATTCTTACTACTTCAGTTTACAGAATAGAATTAAACGTAATTTTAAATCGAGCTAATTAAATGGTTTCATTTCTAAGAACAAAACTAATTAATCAAATAAATATATTTTTATATCAAAAGAGGTCATTTCAGGGATGTTTAATTAATCAGCTACAGTAAAACATGTGTGGTCCACTACATGTGAGTCTCATAGCCAAAATAAATGTTTAATTACCCATTTCAAACTAATACATATTTTTGGACTAGTATAGAACACTAAAAAAATAGAAAACGCAGAAAAACAGAAACAGTTTATTTTTTTTAATTACAAAGAAAGAACGAAACAGAGTAAGCTAAATTATTTTTAGTTTCCAGAAGACATATGGCACATAACACATAACTGAAATGGGTTAGTAAAACGCATCCATTTTCTGATGGACAAATTTCATGTAACAGCCCTAAAACTTTATAAAAAATTCATGTATAATAGTTCCAGCCAGTCCTTATGCTTAATTTTAGTGAGCAATCTTTGGCAAAGAAAAATATGGAAACATAGTCTGTATAGATGGTTGGAATAATCATAAAAGTGTTCCATCAAACATGTTGCTTTTAAAAGTAATAATGATTTGATTACACCTAACCAGTAGTAGTGCGATTCAGTAACTTTTATTACGATGAATCGCATTATAAAAAAGGTGTATGTATTGATAATTTATCGAATTCGCTATTCGGTACCACTTGAAATTTTCGGTACAATAAAAAACGTTATTTTGTGATGATTATTTATGTGTTGATAACTTCATCATAAGTTGTATTATATTTTGTATTGAAAATGGCTTTTGAGTTAAAACAATAAACGAATCATGTATATTATAATACACTTACCTTAAAATGTAGCACATACGAGTAGTTACAAAACTTATTTAAAAACATATTTAAAAAAAAATTACATTTACATCACAATTTTTTTTTTTTGTGTTTCATTTTGTGCACAGTATTGCCATACAAAAATAACTTAATGTGTACCATCGATATAAATAAGTTACAGAATCATATTATCGATATTGCAACCGAATAAACACGTCGCAACATATTCTGAATTTTCGTATTGCAAAAAGTTACTGAATCGCACTACAGATGTATTTTTGTAGTAAACATATTATTTTTATATGTAAAATTAATGCGTATGCTTGCATCTGACCAGAATAATTTTTTAATCAAACTATCCGATGTCCCGGTTCAAGCCACGGTCATTACATTTATTTTAATTTATCTTTTTTAATATAAAGTTTTTATATAAATAACAATTTTTTTTTCTTTGATTTTTTTCGTTTCTGCTAATTTATATTTATTTATTTATCACATTGCTTGGAACTAGGGCATACGCCGCTAAGAAGCAATAACTTTATTAACACGTTGACGGACAGTTGCGTCTATAGCCGTCAAGTTTTTAAATTTTTGCTGTTATAGCCGCCATCGTCCCATTACATAGTGTCTAGAGTCCGCTGGCGCCATGGCGGTTGTAGCCGCAACCTAATTAAAGGTGCTGAATTAATCAAAATTAAGTGTATTTAAGCAGAAAGAGTAAAACTATACTTCTAATATTCTAAAAATTACAAAAACATATAGTGTCAATTTTCGAATTTCACTTGTTTCTACTGTCCGTCAACGTGTTAATACAGTTGCGAAAGAAAACAATTTATTTTCAACCACACTTTTCTCATTTAATTAAACATATCCCCCCTTATCCAAAAAAATGACCGAAGACCTTAAATTCAACGTTATCGAAATTTTTATATAAATTTTTCAAAAATTTTATTTTAAAGTCCACGTCATTTTTTTTTTTTATGTTTACGGCAATAATAATATGTTTACTATAAACATATTTATGGTTTCAGCTAAAATTTTAACAAAATTAATATGATAAATTCAACCATATTCATATATAACGGTAAGCATAATATGGATAAAAATAATTAGAAACATGTTTATCGTGATTATAATAAATTTTAAATCCGAAGAACAAAATATGTATGAGGTGACCGGAAAAATGCAAAATTTCTCGTAACCCGTGATACAATTGTTTTGTCTTTATTTCGTATGTTTAAAAAAAGTATCAGCAATGCATATCAGCTTTACGAAAGCAACAAGAGAAACGAAAAAAGGATTCTTGGATATAGAAAAATTTAGAATTTTTCATTTTCACTTAATCTATATTTTGATTTTTGTTTTTCTCCTTTTATTAAGCAAAATGATCAAAACACATAATTTATCAACTTCTTTTTATCTCTCTGCATCCCGAAATAAAAAGAAAACGGTAAAAATCTCTTTTTTCGTTTTTTATATGAACATTTTAAATGTTTCAATTTCATATGGAAAAGGAAAATCAAAATATTTTTTTTAATAAATACTTAGTGCTTAAAATGTAAAGTTTGACAAATTTTTCTTAGAAGTTTTTTGCCAATATCTAATTCAAGTCTGCATACTTTATTTCTCTTTAACTTGAACATTTCCGCAAAATTATATTCTTTTTAGAAATAAATATGTATTGATAATTTAATAAACATCCCGTTTACAAATTATACTTAAAAAAACTTTGGCTCCTATTGTGTTCGTGTTAAAAAAAATTTAATCACTTTCAGATGCAAATTATGCTTCATTAAGCATCATTATTTTCGTATACAAGATTTACCCTTAACAATTTTGCTTTGTGCAAAGCTTCTAACAATGAAACATTTAAAAGGGGGCTTTTTTGTGTTCATTTTTGATAGATTGAAAATAAAACTAAAATCCCTACAAAACCCAAAATAATAAAATAAAACATATACGAAAAATCAATGCACACACATACAACCACAGCAAATGCAGCCACACTAACAAAAATAGGCAATAAGTTAAAATACAGTTGCATTTATATACCCGTTTTTGGCCAATCATAAAGCTGGAAAATGAGCCTAAAATATTTAAATGAAAGAGATAGAGCATGTGATGATAGATGTTGGTGTTGTTGTTGTTTTGGGGTATTTTGTGTATTTATTTTATGTGTGAAAGTATAAGCATGTGTGTGAAAGAATGTTTCTGTGTGTGAGTGGTTTTAATGAAAACCAACAATAATGCACATTTCGAAGAAAAAAACAAATACACACACACACAAACATAAAACTAACCCCTACCCAAAAAAAATTCACTTTAGAAACACACCCACACTTTTTGTAAGTATGTGTTTTGCTTGCATGTGTGTGTTTGTGTGCGTGCAAGTGCATTTGAAAGGAATCTAAACGAAATTTCAAAAACAAAAAGCAAAACAAACAACAAACTAAATTTTAACAAACTTTTTTATTTACTTTGTTAATTTGAAGAATAATAAAATCAAAATATTAAGTTAAACTTTATACTCATGGACTTGGATAGTGCTTTGAGAGCTTAGAAACCTTAAAAAAAACTCAGACTTCTAAAGAAATGGAATCTTTAATAAAAAAATGGAATTTTAGAAAGTTCTGCACATTTTGCGATGTATAAGATCTTTTTACATACTTTATTTGAGTTTACATTCTTGGTTTAATGTGCATGATTACAATTTTTTATATATAAAAAAATCAAAAAATCATGCACAACATGATTTTTATGTGTAAAATTTTAGTTTCAGTAAAGCAAATTTAGATATTCTATTTACCAAAATAATAATCATGTTTGGTACTAAATTGTAATTACGTGAGTTTTTTATTATTGGGTATTCAGCATAATGAAAAGAAATTTTTGACTTATAACACACATTTTATTTAAGCCGTTAATTAGAGTTATGATCGTTATTAATCGATAAGTGTTTGTTTGTAGGACAATGGGACAGCGATATTGTATTAAATCGGCACTCATATTATCGTCCTAATTTTAGTTAAAAAAAAAATTTAATAAAAAGAAATAAAGGGACAAATCGGAATTTTTCCTGAAAAGTTTTATTTCGAAGACGATATTATTTTCTCTCTTCATCACTTAAACCTAAATTTAAATTACAAAAAAATTCAAAACAATAGTAAGCCTATTATAGAATGCCAAATCAGTGCCGAAGTGATGACGACGATAAAAAGCCAGCAAAAAAAAAAAATAACGACTACAAAATGTATGAAGACAACTGAAATGACGATAATATGATTTTATAATCGATTCTTTATATTTAAACACAATCACTTATTAAAAAAAGGGTTCCTATAGAATACGCAGTGTCATGCAACGAGTATAGAGAATAATAATTTACCTTGTGCCTTGTTCTATATAAAAATGCTGAATACACGTACACTATAAGATACAACCAAACAATTTAATTCATTTTGTTTTCCACACTAAAAAATAGTATTTTTAAATCATAAATTAAGAATAGCAAAAGCCAAGATTTGTTAGTTATAAATAGAGTTGTATGAATAATAAAATTTCGGCCGGTCTGTCAAATCTTGAAATTATGATTATTCCAGATATAAATAGATAAAGTTGAACCAACACTCAAGTTTTTTAGAAACCTAATCTGTGATTGCAACGAAACCGGTACTACAGGTGCCGATAGACTCATTAGGACTTTAGAATCCGATGTTCAGTTGGTATACCAATGAGCCTTCCAAAGCCTTTGGATTTATCCCATAGATTAAGAAGAATGATGTAAGATTCTGTTTTTAAAGAGCAAAATCTGATATTAAATTTTAGTAGAAAACCAATTCGCTCTATGTGTACTGACCATTTCAACAAAAGTTTTATTCTTATTCCTTATCTACGAGTATATAATTTTCCAACAATGAGCTAAAAAAATTTGAAGAAAAAGAGTCGTATCTTTTTAAAAACTATTTTAAATCGATTAAATTCTTATGAAGAAAAGTGAGCTTTTAATAAAAGCCTACTTTTTTGTCATTATTATTATGGCCAAAAGGTTCCAAATATCTAAGTATAATAAATTGATATTAATTCAAGTTAATATTGCTACAGAATATCCCTTAAACTTTAGCATTAAGAATGGAAGGTAAAGAGTGATTTTTTTGCTATTATCTTTTTGGCAACACTAGTTTTGACAGCTCACGCACGTTTTGTATCTTGTGTCACTGTCAAACATCTTCAGTTTGGTCTATAATTTAATCATGAATCGTCTTACAAACGAACAACACTAGCAAATTATTGAATTTTATTACCAAAATGCGTGCTCTGTTAAGAAAGTTCATCGCGCGCTTCTTCCATTTTATGGTCAGTTTAA
This sequence comes from Thelaira solivaga, assembly GCA_947397855.1. Lineage (NCBI taxonomy): Eukaryota > Metazoa > Arthropoda > Insecta > Diptera > Tachinidae > Thelaira > Thelaira solivaga. The sequence goes on along the minus strand of OX377610.1, from coordinate 47,939,999 downwards.
TCCACCTACTGAGGCTTCTATTCGGGCTATTGTAACAAAATTTCGCACCAAATTTACATTGTTGGACATTAAACCACCAACACGCTTACGTAGAGTGCGAACTGAAGAAAATATCGCAGCCGTATCGGCCAGTGTTGGTGATGACCGTGAATTATCGATTCGGCGCCGTTCGCAGCAATTGGGCCTCTGTTACTCCACTACGTGGAAAATTTTGCGGAAGGATTTGGGTGTGAAGCCTTATAAGATACAACTGGTGCAAGAATTGAAGCCAAACGACCTACCACAACGCCAAATTTTTGGTGAATGGGCTCTTGAAAAGTTAGATGAAGATCCACTTTTTTATCGAAGAATTGTGTTCAGCGACGAGGCTCATTTCTGGTTGAATGGATACGTGAACAAGCAAAACTGCCGTATTTGGAGTGAAGAGCAGCCAGAAGCATTGCAAGAGCTACCAATGCATCCACAAAAAACAACCGTTTGGTGCGGATTATGGGCTGGCGGCATCATTGGGCCGTATTTCTTCAAAGATGATGCGAATCACAACGTTACTGTGAATGGTGAGCGCTACCGTGCGATGATAACAAACTTTTTTTTGCCCAAAATGGAAGAGCTTGACTTGCATGACATGTGGTTTCAACAAGACGGTGCCACATGCCACACAGCACGCGAAACAATGGACCAAGGCGAGGCGAGTTCGGTGAACAGTTTATTTCACGCTTGGGACCAGTCAATTGGCCGCCCAGATCGTGCGATTTAACGCCTCTAGACTATTTTTTGTGGGGCTATGTTAAGGCTAATGTCTATAGGGACAAGCCCGCTTCGATTGACGCACTGGAAGCCAACATTGCCAACATTATTCGTGAGATACCGGCCGAAATGTTGGAAAGAGTATGCCAAAATTGGACTAGACGGATGGACCATTTGAGGCGCAGCCGCGGCCAACATTTGCATGAAATAATCTTCAAACATTAAATTATATCGACCCAACTATCGATCCAAATAAATATTTCATGCATTTTTCTGAATTTTATGTGTTTTTTTTTTTTTAATTTCCGATAGTTCTTATAAAATCACCTTTTAGTATAACACTTTTTATCGTGTGGCTGCCAAAGAACTATTTAAAGATAATTACAGTAATTTTCCTATAACGCGATTGTTCGCCAGGATATACGTTTTATGCAAATCACGTTTTGAGAAACATATAAATAGGGAAATCACATTAATCTATACCGTATTATAAGAAACTAAAAATTATATGTTATTTAATATAAATTAAATGCATCGCGTTGTATGGAATTTCACATTAATATTTTGCTTAAATCTTTTTTAGCAAAAATTGGTTTTTTATAGATTAATAATATGAAAAGTATTAGATATGATCAACATATGATTTTATTATTTAAATACATTTTTATTGAAACTCTGAATTTTGAAATTAACGTATTTATGTTGCTTACTAAAATTACCAACTATGTAATTAATAGTAATGAATAAGAAAGCTAGTACTAAATTAACCAAGAACAAAATAACTCCATAGATATATAAATTTCTTTCCTTGTAGTAATAAAGCATCGTTCGTCGGATGATACAACAACAACATTTTTTATTTATCGTCATAAAATTATTTTGTTTTTTGAAGATCACTTTTTTATATATAAATTTTTGCGTTTTTCTTTTGTTTTTATATTCTTTACTCTTGGAGTAGCGCTATAAAGAACCCGCGTTGTACGAGAACTTGTCGCATATTTCACACCACGTTATATGGGATTCTCGTTATAGGTGACTTGACTATACATGTCTGCAGCTGTCAAATGTCAATTCTCTCTCTCCTTAATCATGATCAATATTTTGAAATGGAGATCAATATAATAAATAATTATTGCCTTAATGTTTTATTAATTTTTTCCTTTACTCGCACAAGTTTAAACGATTTTTTAAAAAGGAATTTTGTAGTAAGTAAATCTTATAAGAAAAAAAATTATAGAAAAAGTAAATACGATACACACATAACCCAGCGCATTATATGGGGAATAAATGATTTATTAACAGACACAAATAAAGTCGCTTCAATACGAGTACACTTACACTTGCGGTTTTTTTATCAAACTATTTTTTGTGTGTTTTACACAAAAGCTGCAGATATACTCGTACATACTCAATTTATGTATAAAAATAAATATATGTATATAGCAAAAATAAATAATAATATATAACATCATACATACATACGCATATATTTACATATTTTTTAAAATAAAATATATACAAAAATGTGAACATTAAAATTTAAAAATATATTGGAAATAAGACAAACAATTATTGATTTTTTTTGTACATACAATTCACTCTCACCAAACACACATTCATTCATTCACTCCCGTATTTCTCGACTCACACATTTCACTATTAATTCACTGAATTTTAATGTTTGGTGATGGTGTTCTTGTTTTATTTTTTTGTTAATGTCAAAATTAAAAAAATTCATTAATTCTTTATGTGTGTAGTTTTTGGTGGCAGGTACTCGTAGACATGGAATGTGTAACTGACATACGAGGAGATCTAGACAATTTATAATTAAACAAGTCAAATTCGATTGTGCCTTCACTTCAGAGGATAAATATTCACATTTTTCACTTTCCACATTCTTCTTTAAAAAGAATAAAAATAAAAAAATTTACAAGTAAATATTAATTAAAATAATTTTTTAATACCTATTTTTTTCTTAAGCCTAAAACAAATAATTAAATTACGGTAAAGGAATTAAAATTAACGAGATATAAGAAAAAATCTGTTTTGGGATCATTATTTAAAAAAACAATAAATAGTCTGTAGGTACTCAATTTTTAAATGAATTAAAAAAAATTCCAAAAAAATATCCAATAGAAATGCAAAATAAGTTTTATTTAAATCAAAATATTTGGAAGCATATTTTCAACTTATAATTTTTAAATAAATATTTAATTCGAAATAAAGAAATTAAAATACCCAAAAAATCATCTCAAGCATCTCTCTTCCTATAAGATTTCTGTATTCGTAGTTCTATTACACAAAAGGCATGTAAAAGGCACGTTTGTATAAGATCGATTAACAGGTTTCGTGAAAAATTAAGTACCCTATTTTTGGTCCATTTTGTATTTTAGACGAAATAAGCACTCAAGAAAAATAGTAAAAAAAATAGAGGTAGTTGCTCTTTAAAGCTTATCGTTCCGATGTTTATGGAGCGATTAAGCTGAATTGAAATAGCAACCTGTGCGCAGAAATTTTCATCTAATTGTGGGTCGTCCAGAGACTTCAGAAAGTTGATTTTAACATCCACACGGACAAACAGACATCGCTTAATTGACTAAACTATTCACTTTAAGGGTGGCACATGTACGGTGTTCAAATTACACAGGGAATGACAAATACTTTCATTTTTGGTGAAGAGTATAAAAAAAATTTAATCAAATATTTTGTGAAAATGGTTATTTTTAAAAATTAGTTTTTAATTTCAAATATTAACGTAAAGAGATTATCAATAAGAATTTACATAAGAATATGAAAAAGAGCCCTATCTTGAAATTTTTCTAAAAAAAAAACTTGATATTCTAGAATTACTTTTACAGTTTTCATTCAGTTCTTTTTTTGATTATTGAAATCCTTTAAATTCAATTTAAAATCAATTTCTTGAAATATATTTTTCCTTTTTCATTGCTGTTCTTGTGCGTCCAGGGAATACTAAGCAATTTGTAATTTAAACATTTAAAAACTACCATCGTATAAATTCCCCAGAAAAAAAAAATCTCATTTAAATTAAACGAAAAAAAAAAATAATTAATCTTTGAAAGACTCAAACAAAAACATTCAAATTCTTACATATTTACATACAAAAAAGTATACGCATGGCCATATAAAATATAATGCACAGCAAGCAAACTGACATGAAAAGGACAAGTAAAAAAAAGAAATAAAATAGTGCTTTAAGTGATGAATTCGAGTTATACAAAACATTTAAGCTAGTACTGGCCCCAACCTCACTCTGAGTCTCCTGCATAGGATATTCTTATTTAAATTGGGTTTAAAGTGCGATTTATTATTAAACTTAAACAATAATTGTAACATTAGAAAAATAAAAAACATTTTTAACGATATTTAGCGAATATTGTTATTAATTCAAATGAGTTGTTTACTTTAAAGTTAACTGATTAGCTTGGCTGTTGTACGAGTATATTGTATTTTTTGCCTGCTGTACACGGTATAGCAGTGATGCTTGTAAGGTTGTTGAAACGTTCAAATGATACTAAATTTTACTGCTAGTCAGAAAGAAGAAATAAAATTTTTATTGAAATTGTGTTTTTTATTTAGCTATTCAGAAAAAAGTTCTTGTTAGGATTTATTTACAATTACAATATTTGTTTCTTTATATTCAGTATTTGAAAACTGATTGTCTTAACCATCGGCTCTTAGGATATAGGCAGGAATCTTGTGACCCCCACATTGATAGGTTGGTGCACTATCCACTAATCTATGTATGTTACATTCTTTATTACATTTGATTTTTCAATATTTATTTTTCTGTGTTTTATTAACGAGTATAAAAGTGATTAGCGTTTCACCAAATTGTTTTCTGTATTATTAACTTTTGTGTGCTGCCTTTTTGTTTTTGGAATACAAACATTAACATTGTACATATTTGGACATTATTAACATTAACATTATAACAGTGCACAACAATGTCCATTCGTTTAAGCCTCGTCCTGCAGACATGACATTTTGTTCACATTACGACAACAAAAACAGCCTGAAATATAAAAAATAAAGTTGCCAATTTAACAATAACAAATATAAAATACTTTTTTTATGGATGTAGATATGTTTTAACCAACACATTTATGTATCAAAAAAAATAAAAAATTGCATTTCCAAACGTACTTGCAAGCAAACGCGTGTCAATGAAGTTTTTTTTGTAATATTCATATACAATACAATGTATGTATGTATGTATTTATATTGTATAATAATTCTATTATATTTTTAAGTAGGTACATAATATAATGATCATATAAATAAATAGGAGTTTTTAATATGTATATACTCGTACTTCAAGTATGTACATAAAATGCAAATTTCTGCCAGTAGTTTTAATTTAATAAAAAAAAAAGGACAAAAAGAAATTAACGAACAATTTTATTTCTTTATTTCACAAAATATTATTTTGTTTTTCACTTTTAGCCAAATTATTATTTGTCGTTAGCAGTAATAAAGGTCTAAGTTAAAAAAAAGGGAAAAATTTTATTAGGTTAAAAGAGAAAATTAACAAATTTAATGAAATCAAAATCTAATAATCATTAAGAAATAGTTAATAAAAAAATAAAAATTTATGAAGCCAACATAATGAAGAAAATATAATTTAATACGATTTATCGCTTACAACCGCTCTAACACACACTAGTACTTGTATATATTATATGCCTGTAAGCATACATACGCATTTATGTATACATGCTCGCACTAAATCGCTAAAAACGCATTTCAACATGTCTCGTTGTGCTAAATCCCAAGTACAGTTTTATTTACATTTTGTGTGTGAAATTTTTCGTTAATTTTCAAACTAAAAAATATCTGACAGTCATGCAGAAATTTATAAATAAAAAAAACAATAAATAAATAAAATTTTTTAAAGTTACATACAAAATTGAATTCAAAACTTAAAATTAATTTTGAATTTTAAGTTAAAAAATCTAAAAATATTATCACGGGATAAATACAATCACACCACCGTCTTTACGATCTATTGTTTGTTTTAAATGAAATAAATAATTTTATGAAATGTATTTACTCAAATATTAAGTTTGGTGATGTCGTGGAAAACAAGTCAAAAATACTTCAAATGGTATTAGAAGGAGGTTTCACAAACTCTTAGTAGAGATGGCTGCTAATAAATTGACATTGCGAAACAAGTTTTCTAAGAAGAAAATATACTTAGTTTAAACTATTAAAGGATAAGAGTTACCTACAGGGTGTCCGCCGGGAAGGTATACTACTGTGTTTTGCTGCCATTTTGGTAAACATTAGTCTTGACAGTTCATATTTGTCAGTCGTGAAGTAGACACGTGGCAAATTTATTATAGAAAAATATTCGATAAGCCAACGTGTTTTTTTAATCATTAAAACATTTTACCAAAATCAATCATCGATTACTGTGACGATAAGAAAGTTACGTGAAATTTTTGGGAGAAACAGCGTGCCAACAAAACGCACTATTTGTTGTGTAGTGAATGATTTCGAAGAAAGAGGGTCTGTAGGTGATAGGCCCAAGCATGGACCACAACGTCCTGCAAGATCGGCTGAAAACATTACTGCTGCTCAAGAAAGTGTTCAAAACAATCCATCAACTTCAATTCGACGCCGTGCTCAGGAGCTTGGTCTTCAAAGAACAACTTTGGCCACAATTTTGTACGAAGATTTCCATTTGTTTCCATATAAGATTCAGTTGACACAAGAGCTTTTCCACAAGACCATTTACGACGCCAACAAACAAAGTAGTATACCTTCCCGCCGGACACCCTACATTTGAAGTTGAGCTATATTTTCGCAAAGGGGTAGTGATTTGTTTCAATATCCCCAATTATAATATAGATCCCTGAAAGAGAAGCACATTCACATGACCATTCCAAAGGAGTCAAATTACCTTAAATATTAAACACAAAATGCTAAATGTATAAAAGAAACTTATTTATTAATGAACGCTCTGCTTGGAGAAATGGTGACATAATACTGGACCGAAATCGACAATTGTGGTATAGTGATGGGTCCAAAATGGAAAATGGCAGTGCTGGTGCGGGAATTGCAGGACCACATTTCCACAGGGCAGTCGCAATGGGAAAAACTACTTCTATTTTTCAGGCGGAGGTCCACGCCTTAGAGCTATGTGCTAGGGAATGTTTACGAAGGGGCAAATGTGGTACTGAAATATATATATTCTCTCAGACAGTCAAGCAGCTCTATGTGCATTGGCGGACTATTCCTTTCGATCAAGATTGGTCTGGGACTGCTACAAGCTTCTCAATGATTTGGCAGAGAGAAACACGGTTACCTTATGGTGGGTGCCGGGTCATGAAGGGCATGTGGGCAATGAAATAGACTATATGGCTAAAAAGGGGGTTGATATCCCATTCATAGGTCCAGAGACATTCTGCGGGGTGACCAAGAAGGAGAAACGAAGTCTACAAAACTGTTGGAGGGCCGAAGTGGGCATGCGGCGAGCGCGTTAGGGCAGATGTTGTTTTGAGATTCAGCAGAAATGACAATAAACTCTACGTGGAGCTACTTACGGGCCATTGTAGACTTACCTATCACATGAGTAAAATCGGTGTGGTACAAGATGACTCCTGTCGTTTCTGTCGCGAAGCAAAAGAAACGTCACAACACATTCTCTGCGAGTTCCCAGCGGTGGCAAGACGCAGAATAAGCTTCGTAAGGAGTCTCGGATTGTAATTAGGAACTGGGCTGCACAATAGATCTTAAAGGTCGCGGTGCGATTATAGCCCATAGTGATAATAAATAAATAAAAGAATCTCTTAAGTCGACTTACTAAAACTTGACTTGTTGTTGCATTTAACCCAATAACTCTGTTACTGTGGTTCAGGAATGGTTGGACGATTATTCCATAATTAAATGGTAATCGTGTAAAACGACAGAACACAGTATAAGCAGTTTCTCGATATCGCCAGACAAATATTTCAAAGAAAATAAATAGAAATCAGCCCAACTATATTACAACAATTTTATAACTGTAAACGTTTTTTATCAAACAAATAAATTTGGCTTTAAGTATTTAATAATGAAAATTAAATACGTTATTTATTTATAATTTTATAATTATTTTATATATATTTTATTTGCTGTTGGGTGATTTCAATCCCACTCATACTCACCAAAGACAAAAAAAGAAAAAAATTTTACTTGTTATTGCATTTTTTTAGTTATATACATATTTATTTTTGTTGCTGCATTTTTCTTTTCGACCATATTTTTAAGCCCAAACACTGCACCTACAAACTTACGCACACATGTGCACATATAATCGTAGTCAACTTAACGGCTTTTTTATATTGTTTTTAACAATATTTCCACTAACAACTCGTGCTCGCTACATTTTTGAGAGGAGAAATACTGTCTGCTACCAAATATTTTCATTATGCGTTAACCAGAAGAGAGTATTAAGGGTAAAAAAAAATGTAAGTATGGGTTTGTACGAGTATGTTGCATATGTATATATGCGTGTGTTTGAAATATTACCACGTGGAAAAGAGTAAGAAAGAATCCAGTTTTAGGTTTTTTTTAACCAAAAAAATATATAAAAAAATATTTTAAAGAAATTTAACACAACTTTCATGTTATACCCGAGATATGTAAACAATTTTTGCACTTGGTATGAGTATTACAGTGGAGTGTACGTCTTTTTTCTCCAATTGTATTCTAATTACGTTTATTAATTTTTTTTTGTTTTGTTTTCTAAAAACATTTTATTGATATTAAACTATTATTAGAGGCACGAACGAAACACATTTTACATTTGTTTGTTTTGGGTAATAAAAAAGATGGAAATTTTCATATTATTTACAAGTAATATTTCTGCTCTAATAAGGAAAAATCGCTTAAATCGACGTATGTAAAAATTGACTTGCTGTCGAAGTTAATGCAATAACTTTGTTATTTTGGTTCAGGGATGGTGGGGCGGTATAATTCACAATTAACGAGATATCAATAAAACCAATGTCGGTTATTAGAATCGAAATCATTTTATAAGAAAAATTTTTAAAGTTGTATTCTTCTGAAATCACTAAGAAGCCATAAGCGGTTTTTCCATATTGCAAAATGACTTGAAGAATATGATGTAAAAAAACAGACCTTAACTCAAAGTGGGCATACGCTTTCAGGACAGAGGAAAAAAATTGTTAATTCGAAAACGGTAATTGCTTTATGTCCGGCCCATGACATACACATATTTTATAGGGCCCAGTGAAAGACTTTCCAGCAAGTTATTGCATAGAAAAAAAATATACAACAATTAAAAATGTTGTACAAAAACAGCAAGATATTGAATCAATATGATCAGAGCCCAAATAATCGTTTTCGGTATCGAGCAACTCGTATAAAAAATTTTTAATTATTTCATACAAAAATACTGAAAGTATTTATAAAAGTTTTTTTTCGTTATCGAATACAATTATGTGTTGCCAGGTTAAACATTTTTTTTATTGAAAACATTTTCATTAGAATTACTTTAATTTTTTTGCATAAGATTTAATTGATTCATTTGAAAAGCTAATCAATACAACAAATTTTTTCTTATAAAAATTACTTAAGTGGCACAGAATATTTTCGTGTGACGTTAAGACGAAACTTTACTGAAAGAAAAATGTTGCATAAAAATGAATGAAATGTGTTACGAATTGTGTGAATTAATGAAATAATTTCAATGTATTAATGCACCTTTAGTTTCATGACATGTTTGATTATTTATTATAAATATTTAATATTTCATTTTATTAATAACAAAATTCAAAGGATAAACAAACAATTTTTTTTCGGCATTGAAATCTTATTGCAATGTTGCCATTAGGCAATGGCATTACGTACTTTATTAATATCCTTCAAGTTGGCACTGGTTTATTATTTAAAAGTTTTTAATATTATATTAAACTTCACAATTTTTATTGCTACAGAGAAAGAGAGATAGAGAGCAACAGAGAGAGATAAGACAAAAAAAGGGGAAAGGAGTTCCCACTAGCTAGTGCTCCGCAATTATTTTTTTGTTTTCCATTCTATTTTTTTTTTTCTTAAATTGTCAGAAAACAAAATTATTAAGTTATGTAAATGTGTAAACGAATGGCATAATTGAAGTATCAAAAATTGCGTTGCGTAAATATAAAGTCATTTTTAAACGAAAATTTGACAAAATTACTGCAATAAATAATAAAAATTGCACGCGAAACTGGTTTTTGCATTAGTTCTGCTAAGGAGAGAAAAACTTTCTTTAAATTCTCCTTTCTGTACCCATTACTATTATTACATAAAGAAGCAAATGCTACCAGTTCCTACAATTTCCTCCATTTAATGAATTTAACAACATTATTTTGTAAACTACAAACTGTATTTCATAAATATTTGACCTTTAAAAGCTGCTCCCCATTCAGATATTTATTTATACGTATTTAGATTAAAATATTTGCCTATAATCATAGATAATTTTTGCTGAGGACCTGTTAGAAATATATTCGTTCTACATACATAGCCAAAGCCACATAAACATTTCTCTTTCTTTGCTTGTTTATTTATTAAATGCATACTTAGCTTCTTTCTCGTATTTATAATACGAGTATTGCAATTCTTTATAGTTTAATTACTTGTTGCAATAATTACTGCCACAAGATTAAATGTTATAAAGAAAATACCATCGTAAAGGAAAATCGGGAGATGCTTTTAAAATGTTGTGTTTGAAATCGTAGAAGAATGTTTATTTAAAGAAAAAATGTGACAAAACTTAGCAAGTGGGACAGTAACATTACAAAGAAGTATAAACGAGTGTATGTATTATATATATGGATATATATATATATATAAATATATATGTAATATGTATGCACCTAAAGATATGCATGTATTAATATAAAAGAATTAATGTGCACAGCCATATAAAACTCTTTTAGTTAACCTTTAGCTAAAGGACTTGTTTTTATATGTGAAAAAACAACAACAACAACTGTTTTCACAAACTAATATGAAATTTTTTTTAGTATATTTTATGGAAAAAAACCATTCTTTGTAAAATATACTTACTCTAACTACTGCGTACTTACTCTCTCACTATCTCTGTGACTGACTGAATTTTTTAAAAAATCTCCTTAAATGTAATGTTATAAACAACAGGAAATACACACATACACTTACACATATACAAATGTATGCCCACGAGTACATGTTTGCCTTTACGCAAATAAGTTTGTAAGCATATATGCATTTTTTCATGTGTTTTCAGGCTACAAATCATTAATTTTAATGGTTTTGGTAAGAGGTGGCAATGAAGTTTATAATAAGTCTATGTCTATATTATTAAGCACACGTATGTTTGTGCGTACTATGTGTAAATTTAGGTTTATGTAGAGTGTTTGCGTGTATTCTTGTTTGCATGAGCATGTATGGCTGTATGTATGTATTTATGTAATTAGTAGACAAGCTTTTGATTTAAACTTCTTTTTGCTTTTTTATTTTCTTTTTTTTATATTTTTCAAATTATTTTCTTTTTTCGTCTCATTTTTGCAATCTTTTGTTTCATCATACGCAATTTTACGCTGCAATTATATGCGTAGACTCGTTTACGTAGTATTAAATGAAAAGTATTTTGAAAAGTATTGAATACAAAAAACCTATTGTTATACTAGGCCATATGTATCGCGACCGAAATGATCGTTTGTGAGCCCATGCGTTTACTTTTTCAGATCTAGGCCTCGAATTATCTTACACTAGCGTCTTACACTGGAGTCTAAGGTCACTCTTATTAAAGCGGGTTTCACATGAATATGGTCACCACAAACGTAGTTTGTTCAAAGAAAAATATTATTATTAATTTGAGGCATCTAAACATTATTATGATCACGATAAACATGTTTCTAGTTATTTTTAACCATACTAAATATAACATGTTTGCCGTCATAGATCAACCATGTCATTATCATATTATTTTTAATAAATTTTTAACTGAAACCATAAATATGTTAATAGTAAACATAATAATGAGAAAATATGGTTGAATGTAAATTGTTTTCTATTTTGTCTCTTCCGCAACCATATAAATAAAGCGAGTATAAAACAAAAAGTGAATCATTCAAACTCAACTGAGCTTTGTGGCTGAAGTGGTTGGGTGGCGAGTTAATGATTCTTAGCTAAATATTCCAAAGTTCGAATCCTGGTAGAGTCAAATGAAATTAAAAAAATAAAATTCAAGCCCGTAGTATTATATAGTAAATAAATAAATACAAATTAATAGAAACGAAAAAGTTTGTTAGTTTTATTTGACCTTTTTCTTTCTGATTAATATGACTAATTTATTAAGCTTGAGGTCTTATTTTATGAATAATTATATCCTGAAGAATCTACACAATTTGGACCGAAATATCGATATAAAAATAAATTTATAAAATAAGACCTCAATCTTAATACTCGTATATTAATCATATTAATTAAAACAAAAATTATTTATACAAAAAACATTATATTATCGAACGTTTTTTTTCAACTAGTGCTTATTTCGTGAATGGTAACACTTAGCTCATGTCTGATTTGACAGATAATTAGTTTTATCCTTCCGCTGAAAGAATATGGTTGTGTTTGCGCTTCGCTAAGTGGGCCTGCGATAGACTTACAGAAGATGCCGATTTTGCCAAAAAAAAAATCTTCTTTTCAGATGAAGCTCATTTTGATCTTGGCGGGTATGTAAACAAGCAAAATTTTCGCATTTGGGGCACAGAAAACCCGCACGCATACATTGAAAAGCCGACGCACCCAAAACGAGTCACTGTTTGGTGCAGATTTTGGTCCAGAGGCATAATTGGGCCATTTTTCTTCGAAAATGAGCAAGGAGTGGCCATTACAGTCAATGGCGATCGTTATCGGGCCATGTTGAACGAATTTTTGTTCACAAAAATTGCAGAGGAGGATATTGGCAACATTTGGTTTCAACAGGACGGCGCTACGTGCCACACAGCCGAAACTACACTCGATGTTTTTATAGCATTTTCAAAAAAAAAAAAAAGTTATTTGGCGGACCTTGTATATATTAATTTTTTTTTTTTAAATTCATATTAAAAAAATGCTTACAAATATTTATAAAACAAGAATTATGTATTTAAAAAAATAAAAAAGTTTTAGTCCTAACCGGGGATTGATCTGCAACATCTGCAGTTGAAAGGTATTTTTACTATCTTTGTTTTAAAAATATATATGGTTAGAAGCAATCATAAATCTAACCATACTATGTTTCCACTAGAATATGATTTCCTCAACCATATTTTTTTTTTGCGTGTAATATATAACGGAAATAAATAAAAGTTTAAAAATAAACTTTTTTAGTACAAGGCTTATGTTACGAGACAAGTTAGCACCGTTGTTATATTTCTAAATTACGCCATGTGCAGCTCTTGTAACGGGTGGCCCAAATGAGACCTAGTGAGCGTATTGTAGTCGTTGTTGGGGGTCTTGCGGTAGAAGCTGTTGCACAATTTGAACTTTGTATGGATACATCTTAAGATCCAGCTTTAAAATTCTCTGTTCTGGGTATACCCAATTGGCCGGAACGGCGACGAGTTGAGACAGATGGATCATTTGCAACACTCTGCTGCACAATTGATCGTTGAGAAGAATAATAAAAATCGATAATTTTAATGCGTTGTTGTGGACTCTACGTATTCATTTTAAGTTTCCTAGAGTTCAGTTATAATCTGCAAAAAGAAAAAACAAATTATGTTAAAAAATAAAAAAGTTATTTCAGTTTTTCAGGTCGAAATACATGCCGTAGGGCTCTGTCTAAGAGAGGAACTAGAAAGAGGCACAAATGATAAACCCATCTATATTTATTCGCACAGTAGAGCAAAAACATTCATGTCATTCCGATTTCTGAAGAGAACAAAGGAATTACTTAGCGTCACCTGGTCAGGAATTTGCATAATCCCAGGATTCTTGACTGGACATTGCAGAGCATTGAATATGAGTACCAGTCAAAATGAACAGATATTGTGTCACTGTAATAATCTAATTTGGATCCGTTTTCGCTACTTAGGGCAACATTGCCTACAACCGTCGGGCATAGCGGTCAAATCACCCAAAGAAGTTTTTTAATTCTTAATGAATATTAGACTATGGGAGGATTTTTAACTTGAGAGTAGTGTGACTTGTGACCTGGTGACTTGTTGCCTCTCCTCATTCTAATTCTATTCAGCAAGATATTTTAAATTTTATATATATATATTTTTTTTTTTTTTTGGAAAACAATAATAAAGTATTTAAGTAACTCATCGTACTTCCTCTGTATTAACGCAATTCTTATATAAAAAAAAAAAACTTGATAAAAACGCAAAAGAGGGACGACAGTGACAGAATTTTGAGGGATAGAGAAAAATGTTTAAGTTATGGTTAGGGTGACGATATGACTGTCATACTAGATATGCAAAGTTAAAAAAGTGCATGTGCAGTAGATAGTTGCAACAAAAAAAAAAAAACACAGAAGAAGAACAAAACACGCACACACGTAAATTTATTTATGAACGATGAACGAAATACAAACGAAAAATATTTTTTTAAACAACAACAACAAAACAAACTTTGATGTGCCATGCCTGCATATGTAGTTGCGTATGCAGAACACAATAATGTATGTTAAATGTCAGTACTACAGCGTGCGTTAATATACATAAACGTATGCGTATGAATGCATGTACGAGTAAGTATATGTGTCAATGTAAAATATGCGTGTGAGTAAGTCAGTGTTTTTGTTTTTGGGTTACAAAGTGTGAATGTGTTAGTGCGATGTTGTTGTATCAACCCCATTATGTAGTTTTATTTTAAATCCAGCAAAACATTAAATGCGTTTGCATTTTATGCGTTTTTAAACGCTAAAAAAATGTTTGCTTTAAAAAAAATAAAACCGTGTAGAATGAAACAAACTAAACAGAAAGCGTACAAAAAGTTAGGAGTTTTTGAGTCTTTGGAGGACATTAACCTTTTTGTGTTGCAACGCATACAAATCTGGCCCATTGGAAAATATTTAAGTACTCACACACATGCACACATATACACTCATTCTTCTGCAAACTAAGTAGTTTAGTAAGTTATACAACAGACATACCCGCACACATTTTTAATACATTTTTTTATTGTTGTTGCAGACATTTTCATTTTAGGACACGTGAATTTTGTTTCTTCCTTTCTTAACGTTTTTAGTTTTAATGTAGTTAGCTTAAGTTTTTCTAGATAAACTTTAATTGTTGTTGATTTTTTGTAATAAACCCTACATTTTTGCGGGAATTTGAGTTTGTGGCATGCCACATTTTCTGCCTTAAATTAATCTCCCTACCATTTTCCATTTCGCACTAGTTTTATGTTAACATAACCAACACACTTTTTAAATGCAATTCGTACCTGTGTTGGTTTTCTTATTTATTTTTTACCCTTCTTAGTTCTAGAATTTTCATTGAATTTTGAGTGTAAAGAGATTTTTTTTTAAATATGACATAAAACAGTTTTTCAATTATGGACGTAAAAATAAATTTAAATCATGCAATGGCTTTAAAACAAAAATCTCTTTCACGGAAAAATAATATGCCTCTATTATGGTTCACAACTCGAATCAGCTATTGATGAGTTGTAGTTTTTGTATGTTTTTGTTAACTGCACAGAGTTATAATCAGTAATAACACAAACAGGTTGTAATGTATTGAGTTATGAGCTTTAATAGGGGCATTAGACGACTCTTCCAGCTTTAAATACGATTTGCTATTTTTGTTTTCGTTTAAATTTTATTTCTTGTGGGAAGAACTTCGTGAAATTAATTTAACGTAAACGTACTTTTTTGGAAACGCAATTCTAGGGTGGAATTGAAACTACGACCGCCAGATCAATCCACTCATGTACGGCCCCTGTTCAAAAAGAAATACAATTTTTAAAATGAAATTTTGCAACATGCTAATCAATAAAAGAAAAGAAACATAAATTAATGGAGCAGTATGTGGCTAGAAAGGGTGCTAAAAATTAATACAAGATCTACAAAATTGCTAGAGAGCCCCTGCAAGTATGCGGCAGTGAAGGAAACTTAGCAACGTACTAGTGCAGAGGTTACACTCAAAAAAATAGTTTAGTAAATTTAACTTCTATTAAAGATTTAAAGAAATTTAATTTTAAGTCTAGCTTAAAATTTTCTTAAAAGTTAGTAAAAAGTTTAACTAAAAGTTAATAAAATTTTTTTAAAAACTCTTACTGCTTTGCATTCTTTGCTGTAATATTCTTGCTTAAATAATTACAACGTTCTTAATTACAAATACAAAATATTTTTATTATTTGGTTAATATTTCTTATTTCAAAAATTACTATTTTTAAGAACAAAATTCTTTGACTACAATAACATCAGATTCCTTTTAATTTAAATTCCTTTGATTTTAGTTAATGGATGTAGTCAAATGCACTTAGTTTTAATAGAAATTAAGATGAAACCAAAAGTTATTTAATTTAATGACCTCTGTGTTTAAGTAAGGGCCATTATTACAACTTACTTATTTTAGTTAAAGTAACTGATAAAGTGATGAATAACTTTTTTCCATTATTACAAGTTCTCAATAAGATAAATATTATAATATTTGTTATGTGGCACCACTGCTGTGAAATCGGTATTCACTTTTCGTTGTTATAAATACATAATGGCAACGACATGCCTTTTTTTGACGATTATTCTTCAAATAACTAAGAAATTATTTACTTTTAAAATTTTATTTTAATATTTGTTGTTTTATTGTGTAATAGCATTGTTTTATTTTTCTGTATTAATAAAACAAGTATTCAATGTCTATGGATGCTGAGGTTGCCATATCTAAAATCTAAAATATGGCAACTTTAAACCCTTGAAGTTCACGCTAAAAGTTATTAGCAACACAAACCTATCTTTAGCTTATCATACACTTTTTACTAAAAGTATGTTTGTAATAACCAAAAAGCATTTAACTGTTCGATAACATCCTACTTTTATTTATCGTTTAGCTGTAATAATGATCCTAAATCTATTAACTCAAAGTAAGTACATTTTAATTGAAAATTATCATATGAGTAAAAATTATTGATGTCGTGTCTATCGAGTAGGACTGGAAACATCATAACACATTTTGTTCGCCATTCAAACGTTGGAAAGACGTAGCATAAATTCTCTAGGTATTAGAATACCGGAATCAGAGACTTTTGTAAAATGAACAATTCGAAGATTCGATAGAGTTTTGGGACCTAAAGTCAAATAAATTTGCACAAAATAATATAAATTTCCCATTGAATTAAGTGTATTTGATGCCGTACTGTACAAAATGTATTTGTCCAACTGCACAACCTCCGTTCAAAAACTTCGTTTTCTTCGAAATTTTGTTATTGCTGCTGCCGTTGAAAATATTTTTTTTTTTTTTTTTTTGTTTTCTGGAAAATATTTGAAATGGTTTTTTATATAATTTAATAACATTAACAGCTGCCGTCGCATTTACAGAACTTTTATATTAACTTGGTAGCACTGAACAAAACGAAGAAAAAAGTATTGTATTTTATAAATCCCAATAAAATTCAATTCGCAAATAAAATTTAATTTTATTAAATTAAATTTTTTTAGTCTGAAAACACTACAATTAATCCAATTGTTTTAGTTGCTGAATTAAATAATAGGAAGTGTGTCAATGTGTTAAAATACAGCAACATACCCAATAACATATAAATTTAAGGGCCATTACAACAACTAAAAGTAGGATATCATCGAACAGATAAGTGCTTTTTGGTTATCACAATCATATTTTAGCCACCGAGCAACCAGAGGTGTCAGAGTGCAGATATAGTATACATTTTTTTGCTGTCGTTTTTGCACAAGCCCAAAATTTTTATTTTGTTTTGCTCGGGTATTTCTAAAAAATTTACACTTTCATTATTTACATTTCGTAAACATGAATTTTAAAACATGAAAATTTGTGTTTGTTATCACTTTTACATTAAATTCAATACTTTATAACAAAAAACGTAGATATAAGTATTTTCGGCATGTGCATTTTCATTACGGAAATAACTTTTTAATTAATGTTTTTTAAAGGTACTGACTGACTATCCTACACGATCGTACGATTATGTCAAAATAATGTGTGACAGAATTCTGTCCTACTTGAAGAAATCGCATTAAAATGGCGAACTTTATGCCACACTATTATACAAAAAAAGATGCAAAAACATATGTTTACTCAGCTTAATACTTTTAAAAGTATTCATTTTCTTCTTTGCCACAAAATATTTTTTTTACAAATATGTACAATGAAAAATAACCTAAAAGTTTGTATAAACAAAACACAAGCTTGGTATTGTTGCTATTTTTCTGCCTTGAACATAAAAAATGCAACTCTGATCGCACAGATAAAATTTATTTTATGAAAATTTTCATAACATTAAAAAATCGGAGAGACCTGTCAAAAAGTCTGTCACACACATGCTTTTTCAATACACACTATCATACTTTTTTAGCACACATGCGTTTTTAGACAGATCATACGACTAAGTAGGATAGTGAGTCATTTTGCTTATTTTCTCTTATTCGTAACATTAAAACACTATATCTGTCTCTTACATACAAACTCCAAATAAAATGCTGAGTTTTTCAAAATTCTAACCTCAAAAGTTTCATCTCTGGTTGCTTAGTGATTTTAACTATAAAGTGTATGATAAGCTAAAGATTGGTTTGTGTTGCTCATGTCTTTCAAGTTGGCTTACTTTCGATTTTAAATATGGCAACCTCAGCAGCCATATACACTGAATAATTTTGTTATTTTTACACAATAAAATAACAAATATTAAAATAAAGTTTTAAAAGTAAAAAATTTCTTAGTTATTTGAAAAAATATTGTCAAAAAAAGGCTTGCCTTTGGCATTATGTATTTAGAACAACAAAAAGTAACCGATATTTACAGCAGTGGTGCCACATAACAAATATTATAATATTTGTCTTATTGAGAACTTGTAATAATGGAAAAATGTTATTGGTCACTTTGTCATTTACTTTAACTAAAAAGTTAATTATAGCTATCTGAGACCTTATGAGTAAGTTGTAATAATGGCCCTAAAGGAATAATTTTCACAAAATTATATACCACTTCTTATAATTCATTGGGTATTTATAACAAAAAAGTATTCTTATTAAGTCTTAGTTGTGCGGTTTAATAGCTACTAGCTTAACCATTGATAAACCGGTTGTAAGCGGTGTATTGCCTTATGGGCAGACAGAAGGATAACACTAAATCGATGCTTCTGAATAAAAAAAAATTTAAATTTACGTACATGCATATCTTATGGGGTCTGTAGTTGCTATTCCAGAAGTGACAATCTGTTACAAAAAGTATAAATAAAATTTTAAAATTAAATGATTAAAAAATAAAAGAATTGTAGTTTTCTGAGCACATGCAAGCATGTACTCGTATGTGTATATTTCTAGCTGAGCCGCTCAACTTCATCTGCGTCACAAAAAGAATAATTTTCCAACTTTTTGAAATATAGTTTTTCTCTTATAAATGAAGCTCTTAAACAGAGACTTTTTTCCTAAATAGCAACTGCTTTATTTAAAAAATTATGTAAAGCTAATTTTCTGCGGTCAGAGTTTGTTTTTATTTAAATTAATTTTTGAAACAATTAGAAAAAACATGCTTGTTACTTACTTTTAATAAATGCAAGTGAAGCTAATAACTTCAAATTAAATATTGTTTGAAAGATACTATGTACTCGTAAAAATCCATTTACCATTACAAAACTCAGTCCACTTTTTAAGTTCTGTAGGGTATACGTCCTGTAAATAAACAAAAGCAACAAAAAAAATGGCGCCATATTTTCGTAACCCCTTTTTTATTTATGTTTGCAAACAAATTCATACTCTAACCATTTTCAAAACAATTATTTAAAAAGTTTTGTATTTCTTTTTTCTAATTTTATACAATTCTATTTTACTGGATTTTGTTGGCCCAATCTACACGCACATACGCATGCAACGACATGTGGAGGAAATGTATGAAAAACAAGTGGAGAATGAAGTAAAAAACTAAAACAAAGCACACGTTGTTGTGTCACGTTAGTTTAAATGTCATATCGACAGCTAAGCGTCCTAAATTACACACACATACTCACGTGTATACTTTTTTATTCACACATACACGTATTAATATTGAGTTTTATAAATTTATGTGTAAAGCTTTGCACACAGTGTAAAATGCATTTTTTTTGTGTGTTTGCTTGCTTCAAAATAAAAGGGAAGTATATTTGTTGTTGAAAAGTTGAGGCAACAACAGAATTAAACGGAATATATTCAGAAAGAAAAAAAAATTATAAACAAACAGAAACTTTTGTTGGTTTGGCATTACGTAGCAATTTTGTTTTCTGTATGTATTTCGTAACTCAGTTCATTTTCTAGATACTGATAGGACGCGTCATGCTGCTGCTAGTATACACTAAGGGCCTGCACAAGCATACTTGAAAGCAACACATCACTACAAACATGTCTAATATTTTATAATAAAAATTGCTTGTAAGCCATTTCAAGTATGGTTGTGCAGCCCGTTAATATACACATATTGGCAGCCTGATTTATAAGGTTTTTTATGAATAAGAAAGTTATAGGGTGAGCTAAAACGGTACTTTAAAAAATTATCAAAAAAATATTTGTTTAATTAAAAGTTTACTAAATGAACTTACTTTAAACCAAATCTATATTTTTTTATTTGACTTTTATTACTTAAAAGTGGCTTCTTTTAAAACAGAACCTTTTAATTTGGTACTTTTTAGCACTAACAAACTACCTATATTAAGTACTTTTTCAAAAAGTATTTTTCCCCAGAAGAAAACAAGAATATATTTTAAAAAAAAATATGTAAATTTTGTAATATTCAATGTAATTTTGAGAAATTTTTAAATTGTGTAAAACAATATAAATACAACGAGAGAACTTTAAAAGAATTCCAATACTACTAAAAATAAATAAATTTGCACAAAATAAATGAACATTTTATTTCAGGTGTTCAAAAGTAGAACTGTAGTTGTGTTGTCTTTAATTTATATCTGCGCTAATATGTGTTAGGGTATGAATATTTTCAAACAGTTACTTTTAGTTTCCGGTGTTTGCTTTGTTTTTCCTTTTTTTTGAATTTGAAATCTCGTCTCAACAAATTTCGCATACAAACACTTACTTTCATAAAAGCACGCATTCTCATTCGTTTGCTCGTATTGCCATCATTAAGAGGGTCAACGTGTAAGAGAACAAACAGAACAGGGGCTGGGTGGGTGTTAGGGTTTAAATATTTTTTATGCGTGCCTGCTTAAAAACAAGTGCTTGTGTGGCGCGCTTAAAGTTTAATTTAAGGTGCGTGTACATTATCCCGTTTATGCTTTGCAATATAAAAAACGCTGTGAGTACGTCAGAAATACTGTTGATGCGTAAAAATGTATTTCTTGTTTTTTCGCTTTCCTTTTATTGCATGAGAATTTTTTTCTCTCTTCTGATTTCTTTTTAATTTTTTTTTTTTTTTTTTAATTTCATATTATTTAGTTTTGTTTGTTTGTTTTTAGTTTCAGTATTTTTTTGTTCCTCTTCTAATTAACCCGACGTAACATACACACTCACTTCTACACAATTTGCATATTTTGTGGCTGGCTTAGGATTTTTAAAATATCTTTGGATGGGGCAAAATAGTACTATTTTATAGTTACGCTTAATGCTGTTGTTTAAAATTTTTAATTGCATAAAATATAGGATTTTTATTATTACTTTTTTAACTCGCTCACGCAGTATAATTAAAGTTTGCCATGATTTAATACTCGATTACATAGTAAAAGGAAAAACAAATGAAATGATGAATAATATCACATCAAGAAAATTAATATGAGTCTTTTTTTTCTTTAAATTATTAATTTTTATTTTTCATTATTTTAATATACAACAGGAGTCGAAAGTTGTACGAGTTTCAAATTTATACGACAGTAGATGATTATCCGCAAAATCCTTTTGTAATCAAGTGTTTTGTGGTTTTTTATAAATATAAGTTTGGCCGCTTCATTAGCTGTGAATGTCTTAATTGGCTTTTACTAATAAGCAATAAAAAGTGTTTACTTTTCGAAGTATTAAAAAATATATACATAAGCAATTTTTTAAAAGAATATTGTAAAGTCTGTTTTAAAATTTGAATTTATTTTAATCGATAAAAAATTAATCTTTATGTGTAAAAGAGTAACGTTACTCACTGACTAATATTGACTGACTGATTCATTATCGCAAAATGAATAAAAACAGATTTTTTATAAAGGGCAAAAAGAGAGGCCAAATCGTAGTACTGGTGATTGGTTTTTGTAACCACTTCCAATCCGAATTGAATTCTTTGACAGGACTGCATTAATAATGAATAGATTTTCGGAAGTGGAAAATTCTAAACAACATTAGTTTTGACTTGAAAATGTCACGATTTGTCAGAAGGGCAAATTCTATAAACTGTCATTAATTAATTTAATGAAGGGATTTTTTCTTATTTTCTACATTTACAAACACACACAATTACACTACAGTTTAAAACTATATGTATATGACTTTCTGTGACATTTTACTTTTTAATGTACTCACATGTGTTTAAAACACTCCCCATCATTTAAATAAAATATTGAGTCAATAAAATTGCTACAACAAATTCCCATACATATTGAAGAAATTTCTGCAAAGAAAAAATTACGGAAACAACGACAGGCGACACGAAAATGAAACGAATTGTATGTAATTACTCGTATTTACACATAAATGCTTAAATATGCGCACTGTCACTTGAAGGTATTAAATCATAACTAATTCATCTTGTCGATGTTAAAGAGAATAAAGCAGGTTTTTGATTTACAATCTTTGCAGGGAGTTGTGTATAAATCAAGTATTGTCAGTCATATATAAACGAAATATGTAATCAGATGATTTTTTCTCAGTGATACATTCTATTAATTGCACGAGTATATATCATGAAATAAAAAAAATTTCTAATTTATTTGTTAAAACTCTCTAATTCGAAATATAGAATTAAATGAAAATAAATAATATCTAACTTTAGAAAAAATAAAAAATAAACATTCATTTGAATGTAGTGTTTAATGAATTTTAAGCTAAACAAGTTTAACTCGGTTGTGATGAACGTGCCAACCGTTCATACATATTTTTAACTTTCACTTCTTCTAAATATTAAATAAAATTTATAAAAGAGTTTTTTAACCCTAGAATATCATCCTTATTTTTTGTACATTAATTTAAGAAACTATAAAATACGTATTGAGCGAAAATATTTACCAAAATAGATTTATTATTAATATTTAGTTATTTTTTAATCAATAAATAAAGAAATTCATATTTTTTTTAATTCTTAAACGTAAAATTAACATTGCAAAATCTTCTTTTAACTGGAATTTTTTTTCAAACAAAGGATTATATAACATAAAAGTTATAGAATACGACACATCATCCTTTGTAATGTGACTACACAAAAAAATTAAAAGCGAAAAAAAAACATTTACAACGCGCGCAGTTCGCTGCATGTCTTTGTCCACCAACAACTTTCTAGCGACTAACGCTATACGAAAAATGAGATCAAAACAAACAGGTTTTAATTCAAAAATAAGATCAGGCGTCGCCATTTTGACGAAGGATGATGTTCTAGGGTTAATGAAATGGCAAATATTGATTAAAATAATTTTTTTGTGAATATGTTTTGCTAATAATAAACTAAATAACTGATTTCAGTTAAGGAATTTCAAATTAACTACAATAATTAATAACTTCTCTTCTATTACACACAAAGCATTTAAAGCACATGCATACATACTCGTACACACGTTTGCCTGGCTTCTTTTGTACACATACATTACGCAAATATACAGCTTAAAAATTTCCATACAGATAACAAAACAGAAATCAATAGAAAACTAAAATTTCAGTTGTATTTCTAATTTTGCTCGGCCATTTGCGGACCAATTGTTTTGCTTTTTTACACAGACATGATGAAACTGCATTACACGTTTGTTTGTCCGTTTTGTATTGTAGACTAAATACGCAAAAACCACCCAAATAAATAGTCAAAAATAGAGGCAGTCGCTTATGTTTTTATATCATTACAGAGGACTACAATTTTGAAAGCCCTAAAAGTTTTGCTTTCTTTGGCACCGCAGTAATGGGTAGATTATGATAGCTTACCTTTGTCGACTCAAGCGGTTTTTCTAAATATATTCGCACACAAATTATTGATCAGACTATTTGCTTAAACATTACGTATACACACAATTTGTCACTATCAACTATGCTAAGAAATAAAGAAAATGTATCTCTTTTTTTTTTTTAAATTTAAAGATTAAAATCAAAAATACGTAATTTTTTTTAGGCTTAGAACGGGTCGCTGAGGAGCTAATGGGGCGCAGGAAATGGAAGCAATATCAAGAAACGTTAATGCGAACCCATTTGAATTCCGACCAATTTGTTGCATCAATCGAAGACAACAGTATCGAACTGAAGAAAGAGCTGGATAAATTTAAAAACGGTGAATTTATAAAAATCAGTAAAACATCATTAACAACAGCAACTTCAAATGCAAATCACGAAAGTAACCACCTCAAGGATACAGAGAAAATTATAATAAAAGCAGAGCAAAAGGAGCAAGAGTACGAAAATTATAAAAATCAACAAGAATTAAGTAAAAGTAAAGAAATATCACAAAGTAAACATCACCCTGAAATAGCAAATAGTGACGAAAAAAGAGAAGAACAGCAAACGGATATAAAGCATAATAATAACACAGGTATCACATACTTTTTTTAATATTAAAAAATTCAAAAAGATATTAATTAACTGTAACTTTATTCCCCTAACTTAACACGAAACTATCTTAACCTTTAACTATGGATGTGGGGGTAAATTTGACACGCACTTTAAAGTTTTTTGAATTGCTATTTTCTCTTGCAACTTATAAAGCTCATTATTCTGGTATCTTTATTAATTGAGATTGTTAGTATTTAGCAACTGCAGCGAAATTCTGCTTCTGATGTAAAAACTACCACCCGTTCGCATATGCGTTACATTATCTTGAAATATACTATATATCAGTCTTTAATAAATTAGTTCTAGCCCATCTGCAAAGACTCCAACAAAATCAAAAAAAACCTTAGGCATTACGAACAAGAACTGGAAACATAGTAGGATAAGATTGCATAGTTTCACCTTCAATAGAGTCAATTCCTCTTGCTCGAAAAATATGCTAAGTATGTCCTAGTGGTCTAAAGCGTAAAACTGTGTATGCCTGTGTGCATTGTGACAAGCCGATGTACATGGTATGCAGCAAACGCATATATGTAGAGTGCGCAATATGATAAACAAAACTACTCGTAAGCGACTAATCCGCATTTTTATACCCTTCACAAACCTACCTCCAAAGATGATTTCTCAACCACGAAGTACATATTATTTATTTTTATTACATTATTTAATTAATAAAAAACAACATAAAAAAGTTAAAAAAAAATCTTAAACAATTTTGACAGTTCGGTTAAAAGTAAATTCGCCTTTTCGGGATGCATACACCATGGCCTTAAGCATTAAGAATATAGACATCTTTATGAAAAATATTTGTTTTTATTTTTGCCGATAATTTTAAATTCTTTATTGATATCAAATATATTTGGTTTAAAAAAATGTTGCAAATGTTTGTAAAATTAAATTATATTATATTTATTTTGCATTCCTATTGTATTTATATCTTCCTTAGAATTTCCTTTTTTATTCATTTAAAAAGGTTCTCAGAAATGATTTTTTCTTAGATTTAAGATTTTTCAATATTATCAAAACTTTTATTTTTAGTTAAAAATACTATTTAAAAAAACAAATAGTTATAAAAAGATGTTTTTAGCAAAAATTTCGTTTAAAATTACCACCAAGTCAGTAACTACGTTAAATAATTTCACCTCCATAGTTAAAGGTTATATATGTAATCCCTCTGTGACTTAAATTTGCTATAACTTTGTTTTCCTTTTTTTTTTTTGACGAAAAGGGGAAATAATAATAAATTATTAAATAAAAATTGAATAAAAATCTCTGGTATAATTTTATTTAAAACTTTAGCATCACAAAATCCATGTGAAGAAATTGTTATTAGCGATAGCAATAATTATAATAACTCATCACAAGAAAACGCTCCAAGTGAAACCACAGACATCACAATTAAAAATTTTAAATTAGATACGAGTATAAAACCATCGCTTGACAGTTTATCTAAATCACAATCATCACCATCACCATCACCACCACCACCAGATCCCATCGATTGGAAGCCGAATGATAAGTGTCATTTTTGTGTTAACGGTAAATTACTCACAGTGAACGCTAAAGGTGAACTAGTGGCCGAATCTGGCCCAACTGGGTCTGAAACGGACCACATAGAAAGGGTAAGTTTTTTTTTTTAATTTTCAAATCTTGTGAATGTATTTCATAAGATGGGCAGACTATTTTCAACATCCGTGTTAATAAGGAAAAATCGATTAAGTCAACTTAAGAAAAAATTGACTTGTTGCCGCTATTAAAACAATAATATTTTTTTACAGTTAAAACAAAAAGAAGAACATTTTTATTTAGCTTTTTCTTCATTTTCTTAAGTCGACTGTTTTTTTTATTTTTCAAAAGCAGTACATTGTCGCAAATGTACTTGTTTTCCTAATTTCAAATCTGGCTACCATGTGATGGGGCGATGTATGCTACGTATAAAGGACGGCAATGAAAACAATACCCTTTTGCTAAAATTGAAATACATAATTTTATAAGAAAAACATAAGCGGTTTTTCCATTTTATTTGAAAATTCTTTTAGAATCATAATCATAATCAGAAAAAGGAGATTTTTTTTAAATGTTAATTTTAGAGTATCCAACTCTATCATTTTTTTATTAATAAATATTATAAAGAGACTTATCTCTGTAAGAGGTCATTTTTGGTTTTAAAAGAAAAACACTTATTTTTTGAAAGAGTTTTGATTTTTCTTATTGTATTTTAAAGAAGACATGTTCCGAAATAAAATATCTGTGAAATGGGCCCATGCCGTCTAGTTGAGGCCACAAGAACTTCATATCATGTTCTTGTAAAATTGGCATTGACTTCACTTTGGTCCATTTTCTATTGAACTAATTGCTGGCACAGATATTTTATTCCATACCTAATCAGAACATGTCTTCCAGCGTTGCACTTATTTTACAAGGAAAAATCCAAATACTTTTCTTCACTCCTTTCAGTCGACCAATTTATCAATTTACATTTATTTGGTTAATATTTTGCAAAAAGCAAATGTACAATTTTTTCATACAAGCAATGCGACTTTTTTTGAAAATATTGAATGCGGTAGCAACTCAATTAAACATTATGCAAACAAAATATAAATTTAATTCAATTCAGTTTCGAAGTTTACGGAACAAACTCATTTGTGTTCAGGAATTTTTTTCAGCGTTAGTTTGTTTATGTATGATTTGTTTTAATTTTTTCAAAAAAGGGTATTTAAGGCTGTTTTAAAAAAACAAAAAACGCTGATGTCTTCTTTACAATGCAAGAAAAAAAATGGCAGCTCTCTCAAATAATACATGTTATTATTTTAAAATGAAAAGTGCACACTTGTAGATGATTTTAAAGTGAATTTAATAAATTCACATTAAATGCCATTTTGGAATTGAATTTAAGTTGGATTTATGAAATACAACACTATTTTTGTCCGTTAAGCTCAGTGCTACCAAGTTAAAAAGATCTGTAAATGTAGCAACAACTGATAATGTTATTAAATGAAATAAAAACCATTTCAAATATTTTCAGAAGAAAATTCTTTCAATGGCAGGAGATATAAAAGTATTTCGAAGAAAACGAAGTTTTTTCACGAAAGACAAGAAAATATGTATGTGTCCCATAAGTGTATTTTCCGAAGGTCACACATGATGTGGCAGCTGTACAGTTGGTCAAATAAGTTTTTTACAAAGTAACGCATCAAATACACTTATTTGTATGGGAAATTTTTATTGTTTTGTATAAATTTATTTGATACACTGTATGTTAAATACTAAATTTAAAAAATTTTCAGTGCGAATGCAAAATCATCTGTTGGTGAATTTAATGTTAAATTCAGTATTTAACTTTCAGTCTGAAAACACTATTAAACTCTTAGGTATTTTGTCAGATTAATTAAAAAGTTAGAGGGTCAAAATGATCTACAAAAGTAGTCAACGTAGTGTTTTACATAAGTGTGCGAATCCTCTATTTATGTTTAATAATCTATTTATGTCCAATAAATAGAATATTTGCATGGTTACCTATACCGACTTACAACTAAAATATAAAAAATGGGGAAACTAAAGCCATGAAATATTGATATTAAACTGTTCTAGCTCTTTATAGTTAATTTAGCTGGAAAACATAATGATGATATCGAAACTAACGTTTCAAGTTTGATTCACATTGAGTTAATTGTCCAATTCTTTTTATTCAATGTCCCTCCTAAATTATAGTTTGCATGAAATAAAAGTGACATTTATTGATAGTTAGGCAAAAATTCTTTGCCCTTTGTAGGTAATCATTTAACCCTAGAACGTCGTACCTCAAAGTAATTCTGTAAAATCTTTATTTATTATTATGTACTATTTAAAAAATTATATAATTCTTTTTACTTTATTGTTTTAAAGAACCAAAAGCATAAACTTTAACAAGCATAGGTTAGGTTAGGCTACATAGGGCGCCCAAATAAGAAAAACAGAAGTTGGGCTCACTTGGGTCCTCTGACGTGTTCCCTGCGGGATACCTGCATAGAAGGAACTGAACAAGAAGATATATTTGTAGAAAAGAGAAAGAACCAACCGCTGCTTCTAACGAAGGTTGGTTAACAAGCATATATAAAAAAATTATTTAAAATGTTTTTTTAACAAAGTTTTCTATACAATTTTTTTTTATTAATTTCCAATCTTTTTTTGTTTTGTTTTTAGAATATTTATTATATCGTTTTGAATAGTACCGTCATCAATTCAACGAAGTGTGACTTTTATGAAACGAAAATAAATATGACTTTCAAGGGTTAATCATATAGATCATACTCGTAACAAACACATTACAAACAACATTATTTAAGAAATTAATGATTAATTGGGGATATGAATTTTTTTAGTTTTGGACAAAAAAATATTCAGTTTTCAGTTGATAAACTTATCATCGTAAAAATTCATGGATTTGTGTAAGCAATAATAATAGAAAACAAGTAGCTTTGATTATCTACTTTTATAGTTTTTTAAACATTCGATACACAAAGTTTTAGCATTGAGTATAATTAAAATTGAGGGAAAAACATTTAAGCTAAAGAAGGGTCTATCATTTCTCCTTTTGCATTATAAAACTCAAAGCTCTACTTCATAATGTGTTAAATAAGTAAATAAGGTACATTCACATTATACAAATATTTAGATGATTTTTAATACACAAGACTTTTTTTGTATAAAAATAAATCAAATCAGGGCCGTACTACATTACGAGGCCCATTGATTTTGAAAATTACTCTGTCTAATGTGAACATGCCTTAAGCTTAATCGATTTAATTAACATTGTTTGTTATAATTTATGAAATATTCGTACAACTTTTTAATTAAAAAAAAATTATTTATCAACAGTTGGATTGCGAAAGTGATTCAAACGAATCTTCATCCGTTGCAATCGCCACCAATACGAATGGTAATTTGCCATTAATGACTGGTGCCGGGCCATTAACAGAAAACAATCAAGTAACATTAAATAAGTTACTTACTCAAAAAATGGCTTCAATGGACTCAGTGGCAGCACAATTTGCGGCCATACAATCAATATTACCAAGTGAGTCAAACTACATGTTTTTTTAATCAGCTACTTTCAGTAAATATTATTAAAAATGAGAAAAAAAAACCAAACATTTTTTAATTGTTTTGTTCTTTAGATTTCAATTGGATGAATCAACAACAGCAACAACCTCAACCAGATTCAGTTACACCAACTACCTCAGATACATCTGCCGCCGCAATAAGTCCCTCTCTGAAGGATTCACCAAGTCCTGGTGATGCCACCGGTGAACAACCTTTAGACTTAAGTTCCAAACCGTCTCCAAATTCATCAATTAGTGGTGATTTGAAGAGTGTTAGGTGAGTAAAACAAATTTTACCAGCAACTTAAAGTACACTGAGTTGCAGGATTTAATTTCTTTAATTTTTGAAAGACTTTCAAGCAGCTAAAGAACAGCTTTAAAAGATGTGTTAAATATTACATGATATTGAAACAAGTCCCTTTTGCGAAAGTTGTTGACGCTGAAAACAAAAAGCCAAAAAAAAAAAAAAACTGATTGCAAGTAATTTCTTTAAAATTCGTCTGTGTACAACAGCAACAGAAACAACTACACTCAACATTAATACAGCAATTAAAATTTATAAAAATAAAGCTACAACATGTCGCGACAACACTGAATTTTTTTAATTTTTTTTTGTGAAAAATTATTTTTTTCATGCTGTTATTTGTTGTTGCGCGTATTTTCAGACATTTGGGAAATGCAATAGCAGTAAATAGCAAAAAAAAAAGAAAGATGCACTCACTTGTATTATTACGAGTATTTTAAGAGAGTGTAGGTGGGTGTGGTGGCCTATTGAGAGTCAGACGAAGGTGTGATTAAAAATAAAATCAACATAAACATGACTAAAATATATTTTTGTGAAATGCAAAACATAAAATGTGAAAAACCTTCCAAAATAATGAAAACAAAAAAATTGTAAATGTTAATGTAAAGAGTAAAGTTAAAATGCGGTTGCTATATACTGATTGAATGCATAGGGGTCTGTTGTAAGCAAGCAATTTATAATAGACTAGACTTAAACATGAATGAATAGGTGCTAAACAACAGCAGCAATAAAATAAATAAAAAATACACACACATAAACAACGACATGCATCATCTACAGCATTGCAGCAATGCTAAACAATTGAAATTTTGTCGTTGTCGTTATTGTTTATTTATTTTAGAATGTACAAAATTTAAAAAATAAATATAGAAAAATACCCGTACTTGTGAACCTACTAAAAAGAAAACGAAAAATTTAAAAAAAAAAATACTCACATGAAATTCAAGCCCTAAAATGTTAAAAGCTTTTTTAACACGTTCAGCTTACAACACAGAAGTACATGTCTGTACATGCACATATGCACATACATAAGTATACATACGACGTATGTATTTGTATGTATATGTGTGAAAATAAAAAAAAAATCATATATTATCATTTGCTTGCACTCTTGCACCCACAAATTAAATATGTTGCATAGTGGGCCTGTTTAAACCATTTTAAGACACATAACCAACAGGAAATTTCACAACCTTTTTTAAAAACACATTATAATTACAGAGTTCTTTTAAAAATTTCATCATCCTCTTGAAGATCAAAAGTTTTGTAGAAAATTAGGAAATTTTTAAGGTTTCCTACAGAGTTTTGCATACAGAGTGACATTTGAAATCTCTCTAAGACATCGGAGGTCTAATCAACGCTTTCCATTTCGAGGCAATTTAATCGAATAACCTTCGCATTCGATCTCGTACAAAACTAAACAAAATTTAAGGTGATGACTTGGTAAACATCATTCGATAACATATTAAGGTTATCGTAAACAAAACAAATTTTCGTACAATTACACGAAAGAAGCTTTTGTTCGCATTTAGCTGAACGGACAGTTAATTACTTTTCATTATTTCAATGTGAAGAAAAATATGACAAAAGAAGAATTTTAATATAAAATATAAAAATATTATACATAGATATACGTTCAGACATGCATATGTATGTAGTATGTCACTAATGAGGGGCTTACACTATAATACAAGTGTTAATATATTCATTGAAGTTTGTCTGCTGTTTTTCTTATTTTTTTGTTCGTAGGCAAAAATGCAGCCCTAATACAATGCAAAATCTAAATTGTTAGAAAATTTTCTAAAAATGGTGAGAGCCCTACGACTATCAAATTTTTAATGTATTTTTTTTTACACTATTATACTTTTCCATGTGATTTAAATTTTTAACAAGTCGTTTTTGTCAGTATTACAGTGTCAAAAACCCGTTAAATATTATAAAAAAAATTCTTTTAAATTTCTTCAATTGTATCGAAATGTTATACGATACTATAGTCTGTGCGATATCGTAAGCAGCGATTAGGCGATAGGCTTGATTATGAATCACATTGTCCTGTTGAAAACCGTGATATTACTTTGTCAAAAATTCGACTATGATAACGAAACTTGAATAGGGCTGACTTTAATAGAAAATCTAACAATATTTTTTTTATTTTATTCACAATAAAAAACATTTCTTTCTTTGAAACAAATGCTGCCACATGCTTCGCTAATGTTTCTTTGCCGTGTTTGATTACAAGGGTAAACATATGGCAATTTTTGTAACAAAAAAGTAGGATCATTTAATTCAAATATAGCTCGCTTGGTTTAAAACTTGTGAGAGTAGGGCTGACTGCCAAAAAATACAAGTATAATGCGGTTGCAAAACAATTCAACCATATGTTATGTTTATTCTAACAAGATGAAACACAAGTCCTGTGTAAATCAACTCTTTTTGTAGATTTTTATTTTTTGGTACAAAAATATTTTAAATTTTGATTTTTGCGGCTTTTTTTCTACTTGTCTACGACGCGTCATTTTGAAATGTTATCCATCGTCAATGTTTTGGAATTAGAATTTTTAAATTTTGAACAAAAAGTTTTACTCATTGTCAGAATATTACGATATTTTCAAAAGCTCCAGGCAAATTTAAAAACACTGTGGGTACGAGTAAATGTCAATGCGGATTTTAGAATTTTTCTATTAATCTAAGGAATAAACAGTTTTCAAGTAATTATGTTTAAAATAATGCTTTGCACCAAACTTCAACAGACTCTAGGTGCCGTCAAGTTTGATTCAACCTTTGATTCCTTTCAAAAATTAAAACCTTGAAGTTCCTTTGCATCGGATTATAATCAGTTTTACATTTGTACAAGTTCCTTTTTTAAAATTGAAAGAAAGACGACTTTCTACATTATTTTATTTAGAAGAACAAAAGACGTCATTTATTTAAGCAATTGTTACTGAGCAAATTTGGACATATGTACAACGATATATGACCCATTCAATGCACACATTAATTAACTCCATGAAGCAAAAAGTTGAGAAATGCGATCAGAAAACTTATATTATTTTTTAAAATTTTTTTCAAATTCAAATATATTATACATTGTAGAATGCATAAATAGAATTTTAATCTAACTGCATACAAAATTATTAAATTATATTTATGTACCTAATTTATCTAAAAGATTAGAAAAATCAAATATTTGTGATAGAAAGCAATATGAAGTAGCACACAAAATACATTTAGTATGATGAAAGATAAAACACAAAAATTACAAAAATCTAATGTAGTTTATAGTATATCATGTAAGGGCAATGATCAAGAAAATTGTAATAAAGTATATTTAGGTACAACGAAAAATAAATTAAAAACTAGATTAGCATTTTTTCATTTTTCAATTTTTTAAATTTTAGAATTTTTTCACAACAAATTGTAATTCAATATAATAATTAATTTTCCCTTAAGAAGACTTTCAATACAAAAAGTCAAAATATTGTAGAATAATAAAAAAGTAATAGGATCTTAAGCTTGAATAATATTTATAATAAAAATTATTAAAAAAGAATAAATGAATTTTTGTGTGACTGGTGAAGTTAATCAATGTGTACTCGTACACAGAACTGCTCATACATATGTATATAATTAATTTTTGGTGAATTTTTTATGAAGTTTTGTCACTGTAAATTTCTTTTCGGTAAAATTTTTCCAAATATGTAATTTTTCGCTTTTTTCAGTTTTTTTAAAGGTACGAGTATGTAGCACATTTCTGTACTCAACTTATTATAATTTTCGTTATTATTGTTGTTGTGTTTTTTAATGCCATAGCCATTGTAGTTGTTTTTGTTGCTGCTGTTTATTTCTCTGTCATTTAAAGGACAGTGTCAGTTGCACTTTTGTTATTTGCATTCTAATTATTATTGTTGTTGTTTTGTTTTTCTATCTGCTTGCTTTTGTGGTCGTTGTCACTGCCACCCACCACTACTGCCTGTTTAAAAAAATTAACTTTAGCTTGATTTTTAAAATGTTTTTGGCTACCTTCTCATACTTTGTTTGGTTTGTTTTTTTTAATTTGTAATTTTTTCCCTTTTTTTCGGTATAAACAATTTTTTAACGATTATTTTTTCCCCATTTTCGGTATTTTTTTTTATTTTTTGCATTTGCGCAATTAGTATTTTCAGTTATTTATTCGTTTTTTTTTATGTGAATTAACATTTTGTAAAACATTTTTCTCTTTCTTTACCCGAAAACAATTTTTTTGACATCAACTCTGTTTTATTTTAACTCATTAACATTTCTATTTAAAGAAGGAAGGGCAATGATTGAAAAATTATGCGTTTCTAACAAAAGTTGAAGTATTTTTATGAAACTAAATTTAATGAATTTTATCGATGTGCTCGGATCTTATTATCGTGAACTTTAACTAGATTTAATAGGGTCAGCCTCCTGTTAGTTTGGGGATCTTGAGTTTGAGTCCTGCTTAAACCTTGGGACACATTTTTATACACTTTTTGAGAACTTTAATTTTTGTTAATAAATTCAATCGAAATTATATATATTTTATATGTAATTGATTTAATTTGTTTAAGCTACGGTCACATTACACAAATTTTTGGATAATATTTTTATAGCATAACATGTCTTGTATTACATAAAATTAATTCAAGTAATAAATAACACAGTGATGCAAAAAAGAATGAAGTGCAAATTATTGGTAGGTGCTGTCGAACACAACAAGCATCTGTTTTTGAATCAGTTTTTCAACTCTTTATGCACTTATAAATCAGTAACTTAGTTAAATATAAATCGATTTAAAAAGAGAACGAATGGTAGGTATATACTATATTGCTTAAGTAAACTGTGCGTATTTCTCAACCAAACATTTTTTTTTTATTTTTTTTCGCCATTTTCAACTTTTCTAGAATTTTTCACACAGTATTTTATAAGAAAACTGTATAATTTTTTAATTAATCTTCAAAATATTTTTATTATTTTTTTTTTCTAAGTTATTAAACTTTTTATTATATAAAAAAAATTTTTTTTCAGAAATACAATTTTTAGCCATTTCACTCAAAAATGTTTGCTTAGCATTTTTTTTAACTTAGCATTATGAGTATCCCGTAGAAGTGACGAACAATATTCTAAAATCATTTTCATTTTCATTTTGCAACTATTTCTTGGTGAAACTGTTCGTCTTGTTCATCGCTGAACTGGCCCAGGATGTCTGGGAATAAGTCCAAATGTTAATATAGAAAATGTATTTCTATTGACATATTGCGGCCCGTTTCACCATATACCCTTAAAAATATATTAACAACCGGGACATAGTTCTCGCTTCTGTGATAGTTGCACCTTTTTTTTATTTACATAAAAACCTACTTATTATTTTATACAGACTTTGGACATGTAATTATATGTATAATTTAAAGGTAAATTGAGTTTTTTAATTAATTATTGATTTAAATGTATTATGATATTGTGTTTGATCACATCTAAGCTTACAGAATAGTCAATGAATGGATACAATTCATTGAAATTTAAACAGATTCTTCTTGTGAAAATTTTCTCTCATATAAACACACTTTTGTGGAATATAAGCATGAATTAACACTTAACCATATTTTAAGTTTTGACAAATTTTGGGCGTTCAAGTAAAATTTTTAATTTTCTTGCGTTTGGCTTCTTTTTTTTGGCTTTTTTACAATAGAAATCAAAAAAATTCTCATTAATTGAAGAGTTAGAGGGTAGAAGAGAGTGTAGGGTTAAAGTGTTCAATAAAATTATTCCCCTAGAATTTTACATTGCTGAACATTTTATTTATCTAAAATGAAGCGATTCATACTTAACATTTCTACTTTTTCTGGCCCCTCTACCACAGTCAGTGGTCAGAATCTTCTTATTTTGCAAACAAAATTTAATACGTCGTGCAGTGTTACTTCGATTCAAGTTTAATTTTATAAGTTTCTATAACATTGTTTTATAAATTACAATGAAATAATTTAGTTATTTAAACTAGAGAAAAATTGAAATTAGCTGAAACTGATGATGACAAAAGAATTTTATTTAAAAGAAAGCTACAACTCTACTAAGCCGTAATCCTTTATGTAAATTAAAATCAAATTTATTTACAAGAAAATCAAAATGATTCACAACTTTTTTTAAAAATCTAAATTTCTTCGTATCGCAATAATAACAATCAGTTGTAGTTGCTTTTTTTTTTTTTTTTTTTTTAATTAATCATCATGTATTCATAAAAGCAACAAAATTAAAAAAATTTTTAATTGTTTATGAAAACACAGACTACGTACTACATAGGGTTTATCGTTTTTTTTTTTTTTTTTTTTTTTGTTTTAAGAAACCCAAAACTTAATTCAAAGCAACAACAAAAATATATGCAGAACATGAACACAATTTTTAACAAATTTTGAATTTTTTTTGCATTAAAACATTGTATAGGTATAATTTCATTTAAACAGCATTGAACTAAAATCAATAAACACTAGTTTTCTATTAACACTTGTTTATTAAATGGTAACAAAACACATATGCATAGACACATCTAACACACACTCAGAAAACACTTGTATGCAGATCTGTCTGTGACACAACAACTACAACAAAATAAAATGGGAACATGCAGCAGTCACATACTACATACGAGACTCAAACGTAGCGACATACATGCATATGAACATACACAAGCACACACATACACATACTAACGTAAATTAAGAAAAATATTGAAAGGAAATACCCGGCAAATTACTCACAAGACACGTTTTTTGTTACAAACACATAGGAAGCCCATATACAGACAGTGGGAAACAAAAATAGTAGGTTAAATTTTTATTACTGCATCACCTAGTAGCACATCACCTAGTAGTAAGGCTCAAACTTAATTATAATTATAATTTGTTTTCAAGTTCTTAAGTGGAACATAAGTTTTACAAATCATTTCTATTGTTGGTAATTTTCAAAATTCTTCACGTATTGTCGGGTTCAAAATCGAGTACTTCTTAAACAGTATTTTTTACCTGTGACTCCAACGTATGCCTTATCCAACACCAATTCACGAAGCTTATTGGCTTATTTGCAGGAAATACCCAGGGGCTAAAGTTCGCTTCTCACTACACTGTAGGAGTTCCTATTCGTATATTGTACAAAAGATCCTCGGGGCTAGGCTACATATGGTCTAATTTACAAATCTATATGTTCGACATTTTTTGCATTAGTAGTGAATTGCACTGCTGCAAGTGCCTGTCTTGCTTTTTTCAGACGTTTAGCTTTTTGGATGATTCGTTGTCTTTTTTAATGAGCCTTTTTTTAGTAGCAATGGAGTTATATTTCCAGCATTTATTCGCGTGGTCTTCCTAGTTTTTCGTATACTCTTTTTTTTTTTGTTTTTTGATGCAAGTGTTTTTATTTATTTTTTAGTTTACTAGTATATTGATAGTTACAGTTAGATATACAGTTGTATGTATGAATTTATATATAAAAAAGAGGAATACCAATTTGCTTGGTTTTTTGCAATTAGTTTTCTACAATTTATTTTATTAGTACATAATTGAAAAAAAAAATTAATTTTCTGTTGGAAAGTGGGCAGAATTAAAGTGTTTAATATTTATAATAGAGATTTTTAAAATTATGTTTTAGTACACCCTGTATTGTACATATAGAAAGGTTTTCATTATAATTTTTTTTATATAATACATATACAAAGATAAACTTTATTCGGGAAACATGACGAGAAATACCGGTTTCAGTTTGGCAAAAATTTGTCCAAGCAATTTCGGACAACAAAGGGTCACGGACATAATATTAGGCAAACCATGAACATTTAAATTTACTTAACTAAACTTTTACTCCACATTTTTCTGCACATTCTTCTCCTTTTTTTTTTTTTTTGTATATTCCCCTAAGCAAAACAAATAAAACAATTGATACTGTACGTTTTTACCCTATTATAAAAACGTTTAGTTTATTAGGGTTCTTTGTTGTAAAATGAAAACACAATTAGTTCTCTTTTCTTAACACTTGTTGTAGAAACACGCTTTATTTATAATCGTCACAACGACACTTTATTATTTTTCACACACCTTGTTTACAGTCTAATGTCTCAACCAGAACTGAACTCATATGGCAATCTCAGCATTGCCTTATATATTGTTTCACTTACACTGCAGTCACACGATCAAGTTTTTTTACAATTCTCTTTCAAGAAATTTACATATACTGCTGGTCAAAATTCACAAAAATTGAAAGCTGTGACGTAGGCTGCACGCAATTTCAAAGCAAGTTTTCCAACAAAATGTTTTTTTTAACCTCTTCCACCGACAGTTTTGTTTCGGCGGCAATAGAGTTATATAACTTAATTTTTAAATTATTCCGTCTATATGCAGGAATATTTATGTTCCCCAGAACTTCATGCCTTCTGTATGAGAGAAATTTTAAAAATTGAATGAAAACTTGATCGTGTGACCCCCAAGTTAAGCAAACTGTAACGGACATTTCAAAACTTTAGTTTAGCCGAGAACCGTCTAGTAACTTCTAGAAGTGTATCAAGTATAGAACAACAAGATAAATGAAAATGCTTAATCTAGCAAATTCTAGAACTAAAGCTATCTGAAAGCTTATACACTAACACAGATATAAATAACACACATCTCACACAAGCATTACACTATAAAATTCTACGAATTAACATAAACACTGAATTGCTACATATACACATACATAAATACCATTTCTTATGAATAATAAATCACAGTCATACAATAGAGTGATTTTCGTAACAATATTTTTGAACAAAAAAAAATTAAGAGATTTTGGAAAATTACATTTTATGGAAGCGCGCGATTCCAAATTGTAGCGCTTTACGAAACACCGCCCATATATAAAAATAAATACTTAATGAGTTTAAAATATTTTTAATTTTTTTTGGTTGTGGTGATTGTGAATTGGAAATGTGGGATGGAGACAGGAAAAACCTCTGAACTCGTTGATAGTTAGACATACAGTAATTGCGTGTACTGTAGGAAAGCAAAATTATAAAAAAAAAATTATTATCGACATGGAAAATTCGTAAATACGCTTATATACCCCTAAACCACTGGTAAAAAGCAACTTACCAATCTCGAGTATATGCCGAACTTGATAAGTGATTTTAACTTAGTTTTCTTAACTTCTTGTGAAGCTCTAATTAAAAATAGAGTAATACCTACACAGCGGCTCGTAACAGCATTTAAAGTGTCAATATAATCCTGAAGAAGGTGTATATGCTTGACTGTTGATAAGCCAAAAGCCTTGAGCCTTAAGTAATACTGTCATCTTCTCCTGTCACTGCTTTCTTGAACAATTTATTTTTTTACGTATTTTTTTTTTGTATTTTTACGCTAATCAGGGCTCAAATCATTATAGTCAATCGTATGAAAATAAATTACGTTCTACGATAATCGTATGAACTGAATGGTATTACCACATACGATTATAAACTTAACGTAATTATTTTCTTTATTCACAGCAAGGCGAATTCATTTAATTAACAATATTTGTAAATCTGTAAAAACATTAAAATTATTGAAATACAAATAATTGAATTAATTACATTTTTTTAATCATTAAAAATTAAAATAGGTTTTTTTTTAAGAAAAAGGTACATTCTTATGTATGTATCATATTTATGTTAATAAGTACTTCATTTGCATACATACGAGTATACATATATGCATATCTTTGGTTTTAAAAAAAAATTTTTATTGCAGTTGTACTACGTCGATAGAAATTTCAGGCTCATGTTGAATATCTAAATTTTAATTATCTATATATTTATATGTTTATAGTAAACATAATATGATTACCATAAACACAATATTTTTAATTAAATGAGAGAAATATGGTTGAAAGTAAATTTTTTTCTATTTTGCTTCTTCTTCAACCTTTGAGCTTTGTGGCAGAAGGTGTTGAGTCTCGAGATAATGCTTCTTAATTGCATATGCCCTATTTCGAATCCAGGTAGAGTCAAATTAGTTTAAAAAATCAAATGTTAGATTAATATTATAAAGGGTAAAAAATTTTTTTTTATTTTTGTTTTTTTTTTTGTAATTGATAAACTTTAAAACTACCGAACCGGTTTTAAAAATTAGTTCAATAAAATAAAGCTACGTCATCTATGAGTAACATAGGCTGTATAACACAACGCTACGCCCACGTTTACGTCCATTATTCCATGATTCAACAATTAAAATTCTATTTTTACGATCAATATAGTCCAAGAATGTTCACTACATATTCTAGAACCGGTCATACTCACTTTTACGCGTGCTAATTAGAAGTCTTGAAACTGGGTAAAAACAGTTAATCAAAAACTAGATTTTATTTATGTATACAATCTGCTTAGTCTAAGAATTACCTACATACGCTGGGACGGTGCAAGACCGTTAGAGACCGGGTAAAGACAATGGATAAATTAATAGAAACGCAAAAGTAAATTGAATAAAAAAAATTTATTTGAAAATTTTTACAAAAATTCTATATAAAAAATTATTAAAAAAAACATTTTTTTTTTTGGCCTGACTGGGATTTGAACCTTTACGTCTTGAGTAGAGATACATTTTTAATATATTTGATCTAATATAATATCATGTTTTCCCTAAATAATTTTTTTCTTTATAATAAAAAGTTCTTATAAGCCATTTCAAGTATGCTTGTGCGCCCCCTTCGTATGTAAATCTTCTAGCAGCTCAATTATTTTGTCAGCTTCATATCTTTAAACTGCATCGATGCATATATTGCATCATAAAATAGTGATTAAAAATTAATAAATGCCGTTCTCTATGCAACTATTTGTTCAATGATGATCCAAAGAATCTTAATATTATTTACACCTGAATACTTGCATCTAAATCCTGCTTGTTCGGTTTTCAGTTCAGCCGATACGTCCGGAAACGTCCGAGCATTGATGAACGGTGCTATATTAATTATTATACATAATGGCAAGAAAAACTACAAAAACAGTAAAATGTGTTTTTTAAAACACTTTTAACTGCGTTAGTAAGAATATTTTTATTAATTCAGTTGTACTTAAACTATTTTATATTTATTTATTTATCATGCTTTTCACACTAAATAAAAGCATTATTAACCAATGTCGTTTTTCACAAAAAAGTAAATTGCCTGCGCTTCAAATAATTAACAGAACATTTTAAAAACAAAATAACTAATTTCATTGTTAATGTTATCCTTTTAAAAGAGAAAAAATAACAAAAAAGCAATATTTCAAGCAACTGAAATATGTATAAACATATGTATGTATACAAACAAAAGGTTCAGTGTATGTACGTCTTCCGTGTAATGTACTCGTATGTACAATGTATCCATAACCAAGTATGAGTATGTGGAACTGTATTCATCATACCACCCGTTTGACACATGCTGTTTATAAAAAAGAAAAAAACAAACAAGAAGAAAATTAAGACATACAGGTAACCCTAATAATTCTGCTAAATTTTTTTTTTTGATTTGAAATATAAGTTACCCTCAATCAACTTTTTTGGCCTTGTTATGTAAATCTAATGTTTTTGAAAAAGAAAAAACTTTTTAAAACCAGCTATTTGGTGTTCTGATATCATTCGAAGTTAAGTTCGAATTTTTAATTAATTAAAAGTCACAATCAAGTTTCTGTGTTATAAAATTAACAGACATTGTTTGCTATTGTCGGAAAATGTTGCTTTTTTTTAATTCATCGAACAAACCTTCATACTTGAAGCAAAAATTTGAAGAAATTTTTGTTTTAGCATAAATATTTTAATGTGCAAGTAATAAAACTCATTTGATAGTGGTATAAGTCCATTTTTCTAAAAAAAAAAACGAAGGCCACGGCTGCCAGTTCCTATAATGTTATTAATATGTAAATTTATTTACTATTAATAAATTAAAAAAAAATAAATAAACAATTAGTTAGTGGTATTTTTGGTAAGATTTACAATCACACATTAAAAATATTTTTTTAAAGTGGAACAAATCCATTCTTTAAACTAAATTACTATTAAAACAACTTTCTTATTGCAATTATTATTGATTCTTATGTATTAAAAGCAATATGTTCGCAAAAAAACTTGAATGCTTCATTTAAAATAATATTTTTATTTGGAAAACAAGGAAGATATAAAAATCTCAGCAAAATTACTATTTACTATTTACCGAATTCGAAAACTTTTTCGTTTTAAAACTTACTCACATTTTTTCGTAATTCTCTAAACCGCATTCACATAATTTTATTCGTTTTAAAACCGAATAAACAAACTTGCCCAAAGTAAGTCGAATGGCTTTTTATTGTAATAAATTAATAAAAGAAACATGAAAAAAGTAATTAAGACATACAACTTTAAGCTTTTTTATTTGATTTAGAACAATGTTTTAAAAAACACTCCAAAATTTGTTCAAATTTTCACTCCAAGTATGAAGATTAGTTCGTTAAATAAAATCAACTTTTTGTCTCCATTTTTATAGAAACTACAACAACAACCACTTTCCAATAAAAGCAAACAATGTTTGCCAATTTTATAAAACAAAAACTTGACATTTAAGTAAAAATTCAAACTTAACTTCGATATCAAAACTAATTTTTTGCAGACCACCAAATAGCGATTTTTTTTTCTTTTTGTAAAACGATTTGATTCACAGAACTTTCACTGTATGAAATTTCAAGATTAATAACAAAAGAGAAATACAGCAATATGAGTTTACTACACTACATACCATATATTTACAAGGAAAACTTCACTATTCTAATAATAAAGTATAAATAAGTTAATTCTTAAAGAGATTGTTTGCTAGTGTATTTAAATATTTTTATTTTAGTTATTCAGCCGAATTCTAAATACTCCCAGGGAAATAACTCCTCAGCAGTTTCTTTTTCACAAAAATAAAATTCCCTGATTGTAAACAGTGTGAGAAGGAAGAGAGAATTTCATTTATTCGAAGTCAGCTGTTTTACTTAGAATTTTTTATTTTACAATAAAAATTCTTTAAGGAAAAAAGAAAATAAACATTTTACATCGAAAAAACAAAATAATTCATTATTAATTAACAAGAAAAACAAATAAAAAACATTATTGCTTCAAAGCGAGCAAGCCTTTTGGAGATT
Source organism: Thelaira solivaga (assembly GCA_947397855.1). Classification (NCBI taxonomy): domain Eukaryota; kingdom Metazoa; phylum Arthropoda; class Insecta; order Diptera; family Tachinidae; genus Thelaira; species Thelaira solivaga. The sequence goes on along the minus strand of OX377610.1, from coordinate 47,896,863 downwards.
ATGGCAATGAGGCGCAACATGAATGATTCGTAATCGTGATCTTATGACAATCTCTGAATGGGGTCGCAATAAAAGGGTCGATTTCAACGCACGTAAGACCCAGTGCTGTATGCTCACGCATAGACACTCGACAACAGATGCTGCTTCATCTGTAAGTATGGGTGGTGTAGATATTAGGGAATCAGATGCTCTTGATGTTCTTGTTCAGTGTGATGTTCGATGGAATGAACACATATTTCGGGTCGCTAGAGAAGCATTCAAGGGCTTAAGTTTTTTGAAACGGTGTAAGACATACTTCACTCCATCTGATCTCCTTACTATCTATACCACCTATATCTGACCGAAAATGGAAGACAACTCTCATGTATGGGCCGGAGCTTTAAAGTCTATTATGAAGCTGCTCGACCGAGTACAAGAGAGGGCGAAGAAGCTTATCGGTGACAGTAGGGTAGCCAACTCTATTGATTCACTGGAGCATCGTCAAAGCGTGGGGTGTGTTTCATTGTTCAAACGCTACTACAATGGAATGTGTTCCAGCGAAATTAGGGAACTTGTTCCCGAAAGCCATACCTTCATACGCACTACGCGTTTTTCGAGAAGAGCTCATACATTTGTGGCGGAATGGCCGAGAGAATTCGTTCTTCAGCCGTACCGTTCGCCTGTGGAATGATCTTCCTGAATACGTTTTCCTTGCCACTTTCGATGTAGGAGGGTTCAAATTGAACGTTCACAGACACTACTCGCTATTTTCTAGTTCCAACACAATGCATTGCATGAGTAGACCCCTGAGTGTTGGTCCCCTGAGTGCTGGTCTTAATTAAAAAAAAGAGAGATCATAAAAAATATTTTTTAAACAAAAACAAAACTTGTAATTAAATATCAGCAATTTTGTACTTAATATTTATTTCTTAGTTCTTCTAATTCTCTTAGTCTACGGTGTTTTTAAGCTTTGTCTTCTATATACTTCCCTCAGTCTTAATTTTTCCATTGCTAAATTGTGGCGCTTTTTCTAATTCAATTCCTTCTTATTTATATCATAGAGGTTATCAAAAGAGCGATACACTTTTTTGGCGGACTGTTGCTGCTCCACCATCGCTTCCAACATCTTTTTCTGGATGTAGATATCTTCTGCAAGGACGTCGGTAGATGAGGCGTGACTATAAAATTCAGTTTGTACACCTACTTAAATTTTTTTCTTAGGCGGCTTTTGAGGCATATCCCTGTCACTATCACTCACACTCATTTTGTAGGAGATCGTCAGTTACCAACAGTTATATGAGCGCAAGTGCGATGTTCTCTGAAATTTCTGTGAGTGTGGAGGCTGAACCAAAAGTATTCTATACACTTTCCACAAACTCCTTCATCCCAATTAAATTATAATTCACCCCTTCCTCGCGCGCATCGTGCTTAAAAGAATGTCTATTTGCTTTTTGTTTGGGGAACTGGCAATTGAGTCCAAGGGAATTCTTATTTAGAATTGGGCTGATTATATTTTACATATATAATCATATATAAAAGCTCATTTACTTTAAACAAGTTTGTTTATTTGGGTTTAAAACGAAGAAAATTATGTGAATTCGTTTAGAGAATTCCGGAAAAATGTGAGTTAGTTTTAAAACGAAAAATTTTTCGAATTCGGCTTACAGAACAAGGCCAATTATCTTGACACCAAGTAAATAGATAAAGAAGGTAAAAAGTATAGAACATGTTACTTAAACTTTTTTATATACATACGAGTATGTCTAAACGGTTCAGTTAATGAACCTGTAATTATGAAAAGTAGTAACTTTGGGTCCAAATGGTTCAACCGATCAAGCAAACTTAAACTTTTTTCAAACATATTACACGCGAAGAAAAAATATGGTTGAGACAACCATATTCTGATGGAACCAGTATGGTTAGATTTATATATATTTTTAAATCAAAGATATTAAAAGTAGCTTTCAACTGCAAATGTTGTGGTTCAACCACCGGTCTGGGCAAAAAAAAATTTTTTTAATTTTTTATTATTCTTTAATTTTTTTAAATACATACATATTTTACATAAACATTTTTTAAAAATTTTAATTTTAATTTTTTGTATAAATAAATTTTTTTTTATTCCATTGATTTTTCTTTTCTATTAATTTGTATTCATTTATTACATACTACAGTTGACTCTCCCAGGGCTCGAACTTCTGACATTTAGTTAAGAAGCATTAACTTGCCACTGCTCACTTCTTTTATATGGTTGTGGAAGAGACAAAATAAAAACAATTTACATTCAACCATATTTTCTTCATTATTATGTTTGCTATGAACATATTTATGGTTTCAGTTAAAATTTTGTTAAAAATAATATGATAATTATATGGTTGACCTAAGACGCTAAACATAGTATGATTAAAAATAACTAGAAACATGTTTATCGTGATCATAATAATGTTTATATGCTTCAGATTAATAATAATATTTTTGTGAAGAACACACTATGTGTGTGGTGACCATATTCAACCATTTTTTTTCTTTGCGTGTAAGGGTGGTCTCCAATTTTAAAATAAAATCGCACTCAACATCTCTTATTGCATATAATTTCTTCATAATATAAACAAAAATTTATTTTAAGAGTAAGTTTTTGTTATTTTAATACAATTAGGGAAAATTCTATAAAAATAATTTATTTTTTTAATAGTTAAAACTTTAACATTTACAATGTTTCAGAGTGAGCTTGAGATTGGCTGAACGAGTTGAACCCAAGCCCAAAACGTAATAAACTACTCTACATCAGCGCGTTAAATATCTTTTCCTATCAAAATTTTTAAAGTCATACAAAATCTGTTAAGCTAAATTAACTATATTTTTTACTGCAAATTTTTTTCATAATTTTATTACAATTACGTTTTTAATACAATTAAAAAAACTTCAATCCAAATGGTTCTGTTTTCTAATATTATCAATTTTAAATTTACAACTTCCTTAGCATGTGCTAAATAAACCCAGTTTGAGATCGGCCGCTCGTTACGCAGCAAAATTGCCCGCAAAAAAAAAATTTTTTTTTGGGCTTCAGTAAATCCAGATTTTTAACAACTTGTTTCTCTCTTTAATATGCAACGTTAATGCTGTTATTTAGTTATGACATTTCAGTATAAATGTTAAGTTACTGCAGTAACGATAGAATACGTTTCGAGTGGGATCAATGAGTAATGCAGAATCGGAATCACCGATTCAAATATTATTTTTTTAATTATTTTATAAACTTTATTGAAAGTTTTACTTTTTTCATTTTCGTTGGGGAAAAGATGAAGCACTACAGTCCATATTTCTTTTAAATTTTTTATTTTTTTTGTCATAACCTATTGCAATACCTTTTATATGTATAAATTATATCCTAACACAAAATAAAAAAGAATACTTATTTTAAGTCAATTAAATAAATTTTTGTACGAGTATAACGCTACGTAATGTATATATATTAAATAATATAATATTGTCTACATTTTGGTTACGCTATATGAATAATGAAACACACAAGTCAAGGGTTACCTGTAGTTTTTTTTAACTTGTAAATAAAAAAATGATTTTTCTAAACTTTTATATGCAGGTTTGTATGAATATGATTTACACATACGAGGACAACGCAATTAAGAACCACTTCACAAAAAATCTGACGCTGCAAAAATTTTCGATTTTTTGAACTTTTATTTTATTATTATTATTCGTATTCTGCATTATTACAATATTTTTACATTCTTTCATTTTATTATGATGATGACTAAAATTTTTTTATTTTTTTTGCAAAATATCTAAGGCACCTCTAGACCTCTCATACTCTGTATCACCATCACTACGCTCAATAGTCTCCTACTCTTGTGTTAGCAACTGCTAGTATTAACTGGCATGATTTTCATATTCCCCCATCATCATCATCATGGTCGCCGTTGTCGTTTGTGCTGTCAGTTTCTCTGTCGTTGTCGTCAACATCGTCATTTGGTGTCAGTTTAAGTCGAAATTTTTATTTTATAGCTCTAAATATATTTTGTGTGTGTGTTTAATAATTGAGGGTAAGCAAACGAATTAGTGTATATGTGTGTTTTGTTTAAGCGTTTATGTCTGTGCGTTTCTATCCCTACTGTACAAAATGAAAACATTGGATGCCATGCACTTCACACTGCGCACCAGACAGAAATGAGTGCATCATATCGATCGCTTACGAATTTTTTTCCTTCATATTTTCGTCTTTATACCTATTAATTTTTTTGTGTTATTTTTATACTCATAATACGTAAGAAGTTTTTTTTTTCATCTATTTTCCAACCACAACGTGCTTTTAAATATTTTGTGGAGTCTTTCTTGGGGAGAGGGAAAAAATTATAAAAAAAAAAAATTATAAGCTAAAGAAAATGAAATTTACACAAAAATCGTTTTCCTATAAGTATGATTTGTCTATGTCACAGTCTGTCTTGGTATTTGTTTCGTTGTTGTTGTATGTGCTTTTAAGACCACCGACCCAAATGACAAACCGACCAACATTAAAATATTAAAAACATATATATATATATATATTTATAAACAAAAAGAACAAATCAAAAATGTCCTTCCTGCTAAACAAACATACTCGTACTTAAGCAAACAAAGTTGTGCGTTTGAGACTACGTGTGTGTCGTTTGCTTAAGAATAATTTCTATATTTAAAATTTTTCATAAAGTCTTTTATAGCTTTTAGTTAAGGTATTTTTGTTTACAGTAACTTACTTTGTAACATATTTTCTTTTTCGTTATTAAAGTACTTTTACAAAAATTAGTTAATTTAAAACTTTAACGTTATTTGAAAGTGTTTAAATTTTAAAAATCATGTGATATATGAAACTGTTATTATTCCATGAACCATGAAAAATTCGGTACCATTAAAATGTTTCATTAAGAAAATTTTACACTTTCGCTACAAAAAAATATATTTTTGTAATTAACAACCATTTTTAAAAGTTTAAAATTTTTGATTACGAAAGCATTTTCAAATCGCAAACGTACATGGAGGCAAACTGATTAATTTTGAGTAAACTAAGCGTTAAAGAGAAAATAAAATGATGCACAATTCAATTAAATATGTTTTTCGTTATAAGCTGGCGTTTTGATTTACAAAGTTTTAAAAAAATCCTTTGAAAAATAGAATTTCTGTTGGTGAAAGAATTTTTAAAATCAGTAGTTTTAGAGTTTCTCCATTACAAAAAAACAATAACAAAAAAATGTTTCTCAAAATGTTTGCTCAAAACAACAACAAAAGGCTCATGTTTGCATTTTGCTTCATTTTCCTCCGTTTGCACTAAAAAGACTTGAGCTAACATCGCTGTGCATATTTGCTCAAATGTCAATAAGTCGAAAACAACAAACACTTATACAATTGACAGATAAACTTAAAGTTGCCAGATTTTTTCGAGGGTTTGGTGATCTGGTAGCATTGATTATGGTGTTTGCAAGCAAAAGTTTTGGAAATTTAAATGTCACGCATCAATTATGGCCCCGCTCTATTCAATTAGTGAGCAGGAGTAGAAGGGATATCTCCAGACTGGTGGCGGTGATAGCCGGTCATTGGACGATCGGTAAGCATGCCAGCAGGCTGGGACTTCCTTATGGCTTCGAGACACAGATTTCTCGGTGCACATCTGATGGCCGAACTACCTGAGATATCGGGAGTAAGGTTAGCAGACCTTCTCGGATATCCGAATGTCACGGGGTGCATCTAGGTCACCTTACGACTACATGGTCTTAGCGAGTAGGTGGATCAAAACGGAGTCTTACGACTCTAATTGAAGGCACGTAAACCAACCTACCAACCAACCAACGACCTAGTTCAATATGCTCAGCATATTTACAAAATACGAAATTTGCACAAATTCAACTTAATATTTTTGACTCATATCACCGTATTCTCTCTTTCATAATTTCTTATTTCATTAGCTACGTTTCGAATTTTTTGAGCACAGATTAATAGATCTGGGCTAGTTAATTAAAAAAAAGTGATACAAAAATATATAAAAACTGCTCAAGATCATTTGGTTATAGTGTCACAATTCTAAACAAGGAAATATTCTACAATAAGAAATATAAAAGTACTAATCAAATTTCCCCTTCTTGGTGCTTTAGTAATCTTTTATGCTTTTGCATTGATTTCTTTTGATTGTTATAAATTGATCACAATATATTCATATGTCGCATCAATTTATTTAAAATAAAAATTTACTGGAAAGGTAGCAAGAAGTGACACAGTTTTACTCTCAATTTGTTAAAACTTAAAACAAAAGTACATACATAGGACATTGTCAACTAGTTTTTCGCTTTAAGCCGAAATTATGTTACTACCTTTACTACATATTATAATTATATATTATTTTTATTGATTATATTGACCCTTAATTATGGGTAATAGATATATAATATTTTAGAGATATTTTTTATTATAAATATTACTAGCATTTAACTCGTTACTTCGTCAGCGAAGTACCATACTGTCTCTATTATAATTTCGTATTTTTTTGTAGACTATTTAATCTCAGCTCCAAATTTTTTAATACAAATTACATTAAAAGGTATCATTAAAATATAGAAAAATTCCCCTTTTGTCAACTTATTGATTTTTATATGTACTGATCACCGTTGGAGCTCGATCTGATAGATAAATTCGTTAATGTTAAAAAATTCAAAAAATTCCATTGTAGCATTTTAATAAAAAGTACAGTTTTCTTCTCTTAATTATTTTTCCCTTTGTCCTGAACCGTTTAAACTCAGTCTATTAGTTTTAGGTTCGTTAATATTAAAAAATCAAAAAGTACCATTGAAATCAATAAAAAGTACTGTTTTGCCTGTTAATGATTTTTACTTTGCTTAAGAATGTTAGACAAAAACCTTATAGTTATAGTGTTGTTAGCATGAAAAACTGAAAAGTACCAATAAAAAGTAAAATTTTTTAAAATTAATTTTTTTTAAACCTTACTTCAGATCATTTGAGCCAAGTCCTGTACTTTCACATTCCTTAATAATTAAATACCAAAAAGTACCAAAAAAAAAAAAATAAATAAAAGGTATCAATTGTCCTCTTAATGATTTTTCATTTTGCTTGTTACCATTTGATCCCCATATCGTACTGCCAGGTTTGTTTACATTAAAAAAATTAAAAAGTACCATTAAAAATTATAAAAAGTATAATTTTTTCACTTATGATTTTTCAATTTGACCTGAACCGTTTGAGCCTAGTCTCGTAGTTCCAGGACTGTTAATACTAAAATATCAAAAAGTACCATTAAAAAGTTGCACATATTTTACCCCTTATTTGATCGAATTTTAAAAAAGTGCCAATATACATTCGAGACTTTTTTAAAAAGAGAAGAATACAGTTTATTTTTTTTTTTTTTTTGATGTGATTGTTACTTTGAAAAATAAATGAGGGTAAAACAACGTACCAACATTAGTTTTTACCCTTTTTATGCCACAAATTTACAAATATCGAAAAAGTACCAAATACCCATTCGCTTATTTTTTTAGTATAATATTTTGTTGTTCGAACTTTGGCTCTATCTGGTGTAGTTCCGGAGATATAAGAAGTTCGATTTTACCTGTTTTTACCTTTTTTTATCCCCTTAATTTCCAAAAATCCCTTCTTATTCGTCCTATACTTTGAGACATGCATCTTCCTACCGAATTTCAAGTCCGTAGCTTTAGCCGTTTGGGCTGGGCGATGATGATAAGCCAGTCAGTCAGTAACGTCACTCTTTTATATGTATAGATTGAAAGAAAATTAAATATTTTCTTAGATTTCCAATTATATAAATATAGCAATAAAAGGGACAATAAATATCAATTGTACCATACTTTGATGATATAAAATCTTTAAAAAAGTACTGCTGCACATAATAAATTAACGAAAAAAAAGTAAATAAATAAATAAAAGCTGCATTCATTCACTTCTGCTCATACTAAAAAACGTAATCGTGACACATCATTGAGGGTGAGTGTGGGATATGAAAAAAATGCATTCACATATACTCACCCACATAATCAACCCTTTTTGGCAAAAACTGAACGAAATTTGTGTAAAATAAAAATAAATTAAAACCAAAACGAATTGCAGTAAAAAATTAGAAAAAAAGTTACAACACGCACACAAAGAGACTAAAAACGAATAAAATAGTGAGTGGCTCTATTCGAACCGAATTGAAAATACACTTCTCTTAGCCTTGATATGTTTGTATGGGCTGAGGATTATCTTGTTACTGCAGTGAGTGCGCTTATGTAAAGATCAGGAATTAATTCACTATAATTTAGAAAAATAATTTCGCATATAGAGGTACTGAAAGCACCTATTATGCGATTCATTTTGATATATTTTTATAATAAATTTCAGTAGAGACTTAACAATCACATTAAGAAAATCTTTTAGCTTTTAAGTGGTTCACATATGTTAAGAAAAAATATTTTATAACTCGCAATTATATAACTACTGAATTAATGAACGAGTATTTGTAGCTACTATCAGATGTCCATTGATATCATATAAGACATCGTCGATAGCATTAAGCTTATAATGAAATTACTCAACAGTGTCGCTCGGAGTGAGGTAGCAGCAGATCATCGTGATCTGTTATGTTGCTGCTGTTTTTGTGTCATCTTCCAATCAAAATCCGTTTGACATCTCAGTGTACTGTTTGTAACTATCTGTCGTAGAAGAGCGTGACCTACCCTTCCCCTAGCATGCTTATCTATATTAATTTCAGAGCGCGCGTTGTGCATTTTGTTTGCAGCCCGGCAAATGATCTGTTGGTCGATTTCCTTCCTGAAAGCAGATGGATGTCTCTTGTGACCGCGTTTAATGCATATACCCGTTCCTTTTCTATCAGGTCTACCACGCTTCCAATGTGTGTGACCAGTACCAAAGCACCAGAAGCAACGTTTAGTCTCTTCTCGATGTCTGATTGGACGGCTCTTCATTGAGTTGATTATTTTCCTAATCTTGAGTAGTTCATTTACTCATGGAGCAAATGGTACTGGTAGACAGACGAAACTCTTCTCTGTTTCCTATTATTAGGTGTGGTTAGAAGAACCGTTATATTCTCATTCACTGTTAAGCATCAATAACTTCTTTCGTTGTTGAAATCTAATTCAAATCCTGGATCCTAAGACAACTATAGAGTCTTAGAGCTAGGATCCTCAAAAAAAGCTGCCCGTTCAAAGGTGCCCTTAATAGCCTTTCAGAAATCTTCTTTCTTTCCTTTTTTCCTAATTCTAGTAATAGTGCTTCTGTCCTCGTCTTTTGGAAGGATTGGATAGCAACCTCTGATTCTCATAGGACTATTGATTATCATAAAAATGAATTAGAGTGCATTGAATGAAATTTACAACAAAAACAACTAAGTTTGAATAAAATACACTTAAAATTGAAATCATCTAATCTCAGACACTGATTTATTCATCATTTCCCATTTTTCAACACAGAATTAAGTAACTCATGTTGAAATAAAAAAATTTTAGCCCATAATCGTAATCAGACTAAAGTCGGTATATTTTCTTTAATTATTATAAATTTCGGAATAAAATATTTCCTTCTGTGATTGATTATAGTTATGGATCAAATGATGATTATGAAAAATGCATTTTGGTTTCTAATATCTTTATTTTTTTTCGTAAATTCAAATGCAAACTAGGTAAATTTATAATTAGCAAATTTAAAAATGTCAATAGGTTGGCTTTATTAAAGGCATACCCCTTGCTTCTTGTTATCATGTTCCAAAATATTTTTGACATTTCCAGCAAATTAATATGAAAATTTCAAAGACTTGTTAAAGTTGTAAGTTTTTCACCTGTCGTGAAGGGTATAAAAACGCAGTCTTTATAAATAAAAACCCCCCAAAAATTTGCAACAAAAAGAAGAAAAAAGAGAACAAATATTTTTGTATATGAATGAGCGTGTAGTCAGTGAATATGAGTAAATGTGAATGTATTTGGGCATACAATTATATTACATGCGTGTGCTTTTATTGCAAAATGAAAATATAAACAACAACAAATAAAGTGAACAGAACATAGAAGAACAGTTACAACTGCAATTGCAACAAAACACACAATCCGCACAAACATATGTGAATTAATAAAAAAAATACACACACAAATAAAAGCAGAACTGCAGCAATTGCAGCTTAAAAGTGTGTCTGTGCCTGAGTATGATGTTGATGAAAAGGTAGACGACACACGCAAACGACACTGAGTATTTTTTTATTATTCTATACTGTTCTTTTTTTTTATTATTTCATTGTAAAATACAATCCTTTTTTACGTTGTTGCTGTTGCAATTTTTTTAAGCAGACACGCTAGAGAGTGGGGATATTAATGACAGGAGTAGCAACAAGAACATTGAAAAAAAGTAAATAAAAATCACCAAATTGCAACCAAAAAAAAAAAACAAAAAAACGAAACCGAAAAAAGAAACGCTACAAAAAATATTAAGTAAAAAAAATCAAAATATATTTAACGACAAAAATCCAGCCATAAGTATTTATATGATATATGTTTTGTCGTTTTTCTATTTAAATGCTTCATTTCTTTTTTGTTGACTGCATTTTATCTTTAAACTTTTTCTGCATAACAGTGAGTCCTAAACACGTACTTGTCCATATTCGTATTAAAAAAATATTTTGTTGTAAGATGTTTTTCAAATCGTCTACTTCATTACTCGTGTCAAATGTAATGATTTTCGTGACCTTATTTAACCGAATTTTCGAAAAACGTAATTTACTTTTGCCACAAGATATTTTTCACCACAAATGTGACTTTACGTTAAATGTTGTATAAATTTTTATATCGTCAGTTAAACAGAAATCGAAAAATATTTTTCTCAAAGAAGCCATTTTTTTCAAACGCAATCTACAATATTTAACACAAAATACCGTTTTTTATAACGAAAAAAAACAAGTTTGCCGCAAAAGAATTTTTATTAATCCCAGTTTACACTACGCAATTTTTATTTGTGAAATTCATAGTTTTTATTTAGTAGCAACATTTTGTTTACTATTTCACCCTTTAAAAACTGTCAGAAAAAGATGTTTGAGTTACCAAGATGTGTAAAATATTGACAAAATAGTAGCTACAAAAGTTGACCAGAAAAATGCTCGGACAATTTATTATGCATTTCATAATACGTACGAGTACTCTTTATAAGTAAAGGACATTTTTCTTGTCACAAATAAACTACTCTTGTTGTTTTGTACTAATTTATTCACTTTTCAATCTTTCACGCTATGATTCCTTCTTATTGAAGTAAACCATATTTTAAATATGATGAAATTAATACTAAATACTAAATAATTAAAAATTCAAAGGACAAAGTGATCATAGAAATTAGGAGGAGTGGATAGCGATCGAAATTTCAATACAATTTAAATGGATATCTCGACGTATATCGAATATCGTAATTTGGCACCAGCTTTCTGACAATATTTTGTCATAAAACATATGTATGTCACTTATTACAATATTCATCTTTTTAAAAGATTATGCGAAATTTTTATATATTTTTTTTTTTTAACAAAGTTAATTACTCCCAAATGTTTGCATAGAGTGGCATGATTTTTTGAATTCACTTTTCATAACATCTTTAAAACTTACGCACTATTAAGAAAGAAAAAATTGTCAGGCACACTTACGAAATTTTATTTTTGTCAAGCATGTACTAATGTGCTCTCATTAAAGCTCACCTTTAAGTACCCATAACCTTAGCGAAATCTTCGAGTATTATTGGAACTAAACTGGCCTCTTAATAAAAAATTAATTTTTTGAGTTCTTTTCACATTGTTACGAAAAATTATTTATGTATGTATATAGCAATTTGTTGGTTAAGCTAATCGTAGTGTGAGTTATAAAGTAAAATGTGTAGTGTTTATATCTGTATTGTGATTCAGTAGCTTTTATTACGAACATTCGTATCGAACGATATTTTACCGAATTCGGGATTCAGTAACTATTGGGGAAGCAGCATATAATTGCTCTTCCAAATTATCATAATAATTCAGAATTTGAGAATTTGGCACTGCGAAGGTACCTAGAATAATAAGTTTTCTTAAGAGAGTTGCAATTATTTATTTGCAACTGAAACGAAAGTTTAATGGAAGAGAAGTTATGGCCCTATCAAAAAATTTAACACTCAAATAATTTAGTGTTAATGTTTTTTTATAAATCTTAATGAAGCTGCAACTTATTATTACAGTACAAATTTTAAAAATATATTCGAATATTTTGCTAATCATTATAATCACTTTTTACTTTATTTTTTATTTTTATTTACTTCAAACTTTAACTTTTTTTATTAATTTACAAACCTTAATGCTTTTTTAACTAACATTACCTGTGTCCCCGTACGGGTGCCCATACTTACACAAAACTGTCCTCGTACACAAAATTGAACCAAGTGAGAAAGAATTTGAGAGAGTACTATTCTTCTTCATCTTAAAAATATTGAAAAATGTAAATAATAAATGCCAATATTTTAATTTTTCAATAATAATAATTTCAATTTTGCTGCCGCCTTGTCTTGTATAAAAATGTCAAAACACAGCAAAAATTTGGTTTTTGCTGTTCCCATAATTCTAAATATTTTAGTCTCTAACCAAGAGTTATTTTTCTTTACGCTCATTTCTCCAAAATTTATCCAAAAAGTGCGGCATCGGAAACCACCAAGTAAAATATTCCACACAGCTGGACATTTTTTTCTCTTCCCGTTTTTCTCCGATATCTGTCAAAATTTGTTGACTTGTTTTTATGTTCAAAATGCATAGAAAAGTGTAAGTGTATTCGTGCAAATACTTTGAATGTCGTCCTTTTTCATCAGATGTATTTGACACATGCGAAAGAAGTGTTTTTCTAATTCATTGTTTGTTTTATTCGGCTATGGCATCGACGGAGAAGCTTGACGCAATCAGTACTTAGTTCAAAACAATTTAATAAAAGTAACAAATTTTTAAGGGAATTTCATTTAATTTATTTAATATTTGGTAACTCACAACAAAAAAAGTTAAATAAAAACAAACAAAAAATAGCTGAAAAATGTTAGAGTATTAATGTAACAAAGCTCATAAGAAAACGTATAATTCAACTTAGTTATCAGTTGAAAAAGGCGAAGAATAACATACGATGGATTATATGTGCACTTACTGGTCAGGCAATATAATTTAAAGTTTTTAACAACTACTGAGTGATAGTTAGTTCGTCAAAATGTAACAAAAAATCTAGCTTAAATTTTTTTATCTCGAAATTAGATGTTTGCAGCAAAAACTTTGAAAATATTTTAAACGCATTTTAAGAATTGCTGCACCTTAGCTCCACTTAATATGAAATACATGCACAATTTTTTGTCTGTGACAAGATGTTAAGCACTTGCAAATTCGTTATGCTTTAAAGCTTCCTCACCTGTCTGGCACTGCTTAAAAGAATGCATATAATTTGCAACATCATCGGAGTGGAGTCAGTCAACCTTTGGGTTTCTCTTATTCCCTTGCCAATATAAGCGTGTTAAAAAAAAAAAAAAAAAACAAAAACAAAAAAGTCTGTCAAAACTCTGTTGTAGGATTTGTTTCTTCTATGTAAATCTCTACCTCCTTTTGTGAAACCTTCATTTGAAAGCAAAATTTTTTGTATTTATTACTTTTTTGGCAAAGGTTTTTTCTTTTTTGTATATTATGTTACAAATTTTGTCAAACGCTGCACAAACAAACCTGTAAAAGAGAAACAAAAACACAAAAAAACTTAGTTACTTTCCGGCTTAGAGCTGAATAAAGATGTTGAGTTTCCGTTACGTTTTGTTTGCATGTTACTTTTATATTTCTTATACAGGAACATGCATATACACACATACTTTTATTTAAATGTACAAAAAACATCCTTTTTATAATATTTTTCATTTTTCGTTTTTCGTTTTATTTTTTACTTTTGTAACGTTTTTAGGGGCCATACATTTTTTTTGTTTTACTACTTTTGGTTACCACATGCAGTTGATTTAGATTTTTCCAGCTCTCTTAAACAATTTCAAGAGCAAATGAAAGACATTTGTAAAGCAAGGCTACAGCAAAAAAAAAATAAATAAAAATAAAAAAAGAAAGCTGACGTCTAATGAACTTCAAAATAATAAAAAAAAATGTTAGATGTCTTCTTATTTTGAAAACAACACTTGTCATCTTTATGTCTCTGCTACCCATCAACTATCATTATATTCATGCTCATAATGAACATTGTCATCATACACATACATACTCGTACACACATTATATCCATCAAACGATTTTAGTCTATCAAAAAAATATCAGCCTTGCCAAAAACTGCAGCAGAAAAGGCTTTGTCTTTATTATAGCTCTTTCCTAGAAGTCAGCAGGGAATTTTTTAATCCAAAAAAAATAAAAAATAAATACATAAAAATCTAAAACGAATTGCTAAAACGAAGTTGACTTAATATCTGTTTCTAAAGAAGTCTCTTCAAAACATTTTTTTATGTATCAATTATGTTGCCTACAATATTCAAAAAAAAAAAAAGAAAGGAAAAAAATTGTAGAATAAAATCAAACGAGTAATAAGGAAAATAACTGTCAACTGCAATCTTCTGCAAAAAGAAACACATACATAAAATTTTTATTAGAGGTGCGAGTTTATTTCAAATATTAAATATTGTTAGCTTTAAAGAAGAACCATGCAACTGACCAAATTCTTTAATTTGCCTGATAATCTATTTATGATAATTTCGCTTGATTCACTATGACAGTACTCTTGCAAATTGTTGAAACTCTATTGCTTTATCATGCGTGTAGTTCACTCCATCCGGATTGATTGAATTGAATGGAAGCTAGAGACAATTTTTGTTCATGGGGCTGCTTTTCAACGCTCAACGCACAGTTGTGGAGTACCCGAGAGTGAGGACACGGTTTTTCAAATTTTTTGTTAACGCCTAGCTCATCTGGTATCGAAACATAGGATTCTCGGCACGCATTTTATGAACAACTTATCTGAGTTATAGGGGATTGGACTAGGAAAGAATCTCCATGCTACGGGGTGGGCTTAGAACCTTTCAATTCAAATTGATGGCCTTTGACCATCACTTAAACCAACCAACCAACCGAACAATTAATATTCAATGTGCAAGAAACACTGCATTGAATAAGGACCAAATCAGTCGATTTAACATGAATGTAAGCAACTTTCGATATGGTTTTTCAATAACTATTCATACACATTATGGTCGTGCTTTTCATGATTAGACGTTATGGTAGCAGATCCATAATTATATGCCAATTGCTGTACATTTCAGAAAGGTTTATACAAATACCTGGTCCTGTGGGCGTAAACTGGCATAAAACTTAAAATGCAAATAAAATTTATGTTTCAAGAAAACAACTCATTGAAAAAACCTTAGTGGTTAAGCTGGAATCTGCAAGCAAAAAATCTGAATACGATTTGTAGCTTATGCGAGCAACCATCTTTCTCCAAGCCCGCGCACATGAGAAACGAAGTCATCAACTATTAAATCCCTCTTTCATTTAAGTTCGCTTTTACATATTGGACAATAAAAGGCATTCGTTTTTTCAATTCTCTTTTAATCTTACTAAAAGCTTTTATATACATACATATCGTATATTAACAGACATAAATTTTTTTGTAATTCTTCTTCTAATCTACTTTCGCGTTTTATGTACAATTTTATTAAGCCAGATCTGATTTGAGTATTTAATATGAAGCGACGCCAGGAAAGCTACGGAAATACGGAAAAAAATTGTCGTGTACTGTATCTCTATCTTAAGCGGCCCATACACGACAGCAACATGCAAGCGCAATCAACAGTTGTGTCAATGGTTTAGTCGTTCATGTGCATTTTGTGTGTTTGTACTCTTTGCAGTATCTATATTATTTTACTGATGATACCAGTTTGCTGGTGTTGTGTAAGGTGACATTAGCTCAACTGTTCAAAGTTATCAAAGAGCAAACATCGGGTTACTCAGCATTAAAAAAATTATTTATTGCAATACAATATATCTGAATACAACATTTTTATTACAGCAATAATAAAAGCAACACAAAATATTCTCGTATCACTATTCGTAGGTGAGTATTGCACAAGTTTTATGATAGTTTATGAGGTTCGAGTTTATTAGATCAATTGTTAGATTGCGTGTGCAGGCTTTTATCGTATATGGGACTCTTTACTTTCAGTGTCCATTGTATAAAAGGGGTTGCTTTAAAGTCACTCTAAAATCAGAATCCCAATCAGAAATCAGCATCAAGAAAAAGCAAAATAATAATTCTATTAATTTCAGTCTTATCTTAAAACAATCTTGAAAGTCATTGTGCCAACATCAAAGTTATGGTTCTCTTGCACCAGAGAACCAAAAAAATATTTATATTAAGTTAAATTAACACACGACACTTCTTTGTCTCAACATCAACTGAACTTTCGAATTTTATTGATAATATTTTTATAGTTTACAAATGATTACTTAGCTTAAGTCATAAATTGAATAATAAGCTTTATCTTGTTAAAATATTTATTGGAATATATTTTGCATACAAATAACAAAATGATTTTATTATAATGATTACTTAGCTTAAATCATATTTTTGGTTGTCGGTTTTATATTTATTAATTTTGCTTACAAATAATAAAATAAGTTTATTGAACTGCTTAACCTTATTATTCGCTTATTGCGACATACAAATAAAATAATGGTCAGCAATATTTAGTTGGCTCGAGGTTGACAGTGGGCTTAACTTCAATGCCCTCATTATTTTAAAAGAAAATACGAAATCTTATCATCCACACCAAAAACTATGACACAATTTGTATGGACTAGAGCCCTCTACTTTCTAAACTTGAATGGGTATTATAAAATTCTTTATATCTATATGTGGTGTATGACTTTCAAAATGTTATGAACAGCTCTTTACTACGTAGATAATATGTACAGTTACTCATACAAATATTTTGCTTTTGTACAAAAAAATATGATGCATGAAAATATGTTTTAAAAAAAAAAATGTATGTATGCTTTATTTAATATTAATTAAGGAAAACTTAAGCTTTAATTCATTATTGTAAAAGTTTAAAAATCATTTGTAGTTCATGAGATCTTTAAAATAATATAAAATAGTTGCTAATTTTTTAGGTCGCTTTTAAATTTTTATTAGCTCTTTGGTTGGTCTAAGAAAAAAAATTTTATTTTTAATATTTTTTATGGTATCCATTGTTAGCTATAGCTGATTCCAAGCGTCTACGCTTTGATTCCACTAAATTCCTACATTTTTCAGCAGATATCTTGTACCATTCTTCTTCCAATATTTGTTCAACGTTTTTTTGGATGAAATGCTTGTTCCCGAAGAGAACCACGACCATGTTTTACAGTTGGTTTTATATTTGGAGATTCATTTGGTCTGCGCCACACCATGCGTCGTCAGTCCGACCCAAATATACTAAATTTGTTTTCGTCACTGAATATTATAGTCTTCTAAAACTCAAAAGTCTTAGTTTTATGGAGCTCAGCAAATGAAAGGCGTTTTTGTCTATTGATTTCAGAAAAAAAATACTTTTTTCTTGCTACGCGACCGTTAATATCATTATCTCTTAGAACTCTACGAATCGTGTCGTCACTTACACTTGTTCGTAGCGGTGCCCTAAGCTGTTGATTAATTTTCGGTGCTGATAAACGGGGATATTCGCGGTTTTCTTTAAGAATTTGTGTTTCATTTCTTAAAGTCAACAACTTTCCGCGACGCTTTCGTGAAATATTTTTGATACTGCCGCGCTCTTTGGCTCGTCTTATCACGTTTTCAATTGCCGACATCGATATATCACAAATATATTTTATTGATTTGCCTTGATTATGGAGATGCAATACAATTTTCTGCAATATTTATAATTCCCTTAATTTTGTCATTTTTAGATCAAAAACTTTACGCCTGCTCACAAAATTAACAAGTTTGCAACTAATTATGATGCAAAAACATATTAAATAAGTGATATTTCAAGAAAAAGGAACAAAAAACAAAAACAAAACACAAATTAAAAAAAAAATGGCGGTAGTCTTCAAAAAGCAAAATACTTTTGTGACGTTAAAATTACGAATTGGTAATTAAAAAAGCCATAAAATCTATAGCGAATTGAAAGTTGTTGTTGTTTTTCTTTTTTTGTAAACATCATCCGACAGACTATGCTTCAATACTACAAGAAAAAAAATTATATATCTAATACCTACCTTCCATATTATTTATCTATAAAAAAATTGTTTGTTAAGAAAAATTAAACAAAATATTTCTGTGAGTAACTGTATATATTTTTGTACGCTTACGTTAGTAATGAACAATAAATAAGAGTTTCTTAATATTTATTACATTTAATTTAATTTATCAGTTCAAATTTCGTCAATCAGTGCGACGTACATACATATTTTAAGTACATACATATGCAATGCAAAAAAAGCAACAAAAGAGTGTGTTTACACAATTCAACGAATAGAATTTATCTATACATATATACGTGCATGTCCCAATGTATAGGAGAAATAAGAAGGGATTTTTGGAAATTCGAATATTAAGGGGGTAAAAAAAGGAAAAAAAAAACGTTTAAAATCGAATTTCTTATATCTCCGGAACTACTACAGATAGAGCCAAACTTCGAACAACAAAATATTCTACTAAAAAAAATAAGCGGATAGGTATTTGGTACTTTTTCGATATTTGTACACTTGTGGCAAAAAAAAAAAGAGTAAAAACTAATGTTGGTACGTTTTTTTAACCCCATTTATCTTTCAAAGTCACAATCACAGCAACAACAACCAAATTGTTTTCTTATCTTCTTAAAAAGGTCTCTAATGTATACTGGCACTTTTTTAAAATTCAAGCAAATAAGGGGTAAAAAATGTGCCCTTTTTTACTACTATTTCTAAATATGTATCATAAATTGATGCAGCATATAAACATTTTATTACTAATTTGTAGTACCCAATAAAAATCAATATTAAAAAAATTGTTTCAAGGGAGAAAAAAAGTACCAAAAGAAAGATTTGTACTTTATATTTAAACAAGTTTAATGGCATTTTTAATGTTATGTGCAAGCCTAGAATTTTCACAGTAGAATTATACGGTCCTTAACAAAATAAAAAAATCATTAAGTGGACAAGTGGTACTTTTTATTAATTTTAATGGTACTTTTTGATATTTTAGTATTAACAGCCCTAGAACTACGAGACTAGGCTCAAGCGGTTCAGGTTAAATTGAAAAATCAGTAAGAGACAAATTGGTACTTTTAATACATTTTAATGATACTTTGATATTTTTTATGTAAAAAAATCTGGCAGTACGATATTGAGGAATGTAAAATTATGGCTTTTGGCTCAAATGATCTAAAGTAAGGTGGAAAACCATGAATGGGAAAAAATAGTACTTTTTATTGTTTTTATTGGTACTTTTCAGTTTTTCATGCTAACAACACTAGAACTATGAGATTGGGGTGTAACGCTCTTAAGCAAAGTAAGAAATTATTAACAGGCAAACAGTACTTTTTATTGATTTCAATGGTACTTTTTGATTTTTTAATATTAACGAACCTAAAACTATTAGACAGAGCTTAAACGGATCAGGACAGAGTGAAAAATAATTGAGAGAAGAAAACTGTACTTTTTATTAAAATGCTATAATGGTATTTTTTGATTTTCTAACATTAACGAATTTATAGTTATCAGACCGAGCTCCAACGGTGATCAGTAAATATAAAAATGAATATTTTTTTTCTATATTTTAATGATACCTTTTAATGTAATTTTTATTAAAAAATTTTGAACTGAGATTCAATAGTCTACAAAGAAATACGAAATTATAATACCGACAGTATGGTACTTCGCTGACGAAGTAGCAAGTTAAATGCTAGTTGAAAATAAAAGTAAAAATTTGTAGAAAGTATAAGAAATGAAATCATTTCCATATGAAAGTTAAAACTCATTAAAGTTATGGGTAATAAATTTCATTTTATTTTTTTCTACACTATATTTCCAGAATAAAGTCATCACGTGCTACACCTGTTCCTTCGACAAGACGCACCTACAGTGAAGAAGATTTAAGTAGCGCTCTGCAAGAAATTCTTTCTGGTAGATTGGGAACGCGTAAAGCTGCTGTGCAATTTAATGTACCACGATCGACGCTGCGCAATAAGATCTACAAATTAACAACAGAGGCAAAACGCAATAACGAACTATCTTCTCCCGAATTGTTACAATTGCAGCAGGAACTCGAAAAAGAGATGTCTGGCGATGATGAAGGAGAAGTAGAGAGTAACACCTCAACACCTCAGCTGGAGGATGGTCCTACAAATTCACGTATTTCAACACCAAATTTGCTTCAGAAATTATGCATCAATAATGGTGAAGGAATGGAGGTTAGTGATCAGAGCACGCTGTTACATGCCTCACCCAAGCCAGCTCATAGTGAGTCCTCTAAGCCTCAAACTACCGAAGGTATACCTGAACACAGCACACAAGGCCAAATATCAGCTTTAGATGCCGCTTTACCGCTACTGCTGCAGACTCTCTTGCTCTCAGATAAAAATTTAAGAGACGTGTTTAGTGCTTTACTACTTAATTCCACTAATAATTTGAAAGATATTTTGTTGGGAGCTACAGCACCTTCAAATAGTGCTGCTACCAGTGGTAGCGATAACAACAGCCTAAATAATGGCAATCAACAGCAGGACTACCGTCCACTGTTACAACTGCTATTACAGCAGCAACAACAGCAGCAACAACAGCAGCAACAACAACCACAGTCCACATCATTTGTTAGCGGCCGTCGCCTACCAAAGTCTGAAACACCTGAAACGAACTCTTCGTTAGACCCAAGTGAAGCCTGCGATGACCCCTCGGCGATATTAAAAATTCCGTCCTATACACCAGTAGCAGGATCATCTAATACAATGGGCCCCAACAGTAGTACGCGCGGTTCTCCAGCTCTGATATGTCACAACAATAATAGCAATTCAAATCGTAATGGTGATAGTCCAGGACCTTTACTGCTGGCGGCCGCTGTTAGTGCTGCGCAAAAGCAATTGAACAGTAAAAATCTGTCAGTAACACCGCCTTTACTACATGGGGGAGTCGATAATCAGCCACCTCAGTCATTGAGAATAAGTGACGTTATAGCCAATAGCATTCATCGCACTATGAACGAGCAAGCTAACAAAGAGGCTGTGCATTCCAGTCAAGTCTCCATGCTAGGCTATTCTTCTAATTCTGATCGTAACAGTGTTGGTTCCATATCGGGATCTGGAGACTACAAGAAACCTACCATATCGGTGGTTAAGAATATTGGTGGCACAGATACTTCACGTTTTGGTACCGCTCCAAATCTACTAGCTGCGGATCTGGTGCAACACCATCATCACTCTACCCACTTGCAACATGCCCACCATCATCTGAGTCGTCAGGAAGCAGCAGCCTTAGCTGCTGGCAAAGGTACTCGCCCTAAACGTGGCAAATATCGCAATTATGATCGCGATAGTCTGGTAGAAGCTGTCAAAGCTGTACAGCGTGGAGAGATGTCAGTGCATAGAGCTGGTAGTTATTATGGAGTTCCACATTCAACACTAGAGTACAAGGTTAAAGAACGACATCTCATGAGACCACGTAAACGGGAGCCTAAGCCCCAACCAGGTTTAGAAGGTAGTAGCAGTAGTTCAAAAACAAATACTAACATTCCTGCGGGGCTAACAGGTCTTGACAAACTTAAACCCGGGAATGCTGCTTCCAATACCAATCTGAAATTGAGTGGAGCAGGTACTAAAAGTAATGGTGGTACTGGAGTAACTCCATTTCCGGGAAATACCGCAAATGGCATGAAATTGCCTATATTCGATCCCGCCTTAGCACACTTGCCCTATGCATCACCACTCTTTTGGCAACACAACCAAGCAGCGGCCTTTAGTCAGCTTCAAATGGATTTTAATCGCAATACTACATCATCCTCAACCTCCTCTCCAAACGAAACAAGCAGTGACATACTCAAAAGTCATATGCAGAGATATCAAGACATGACAGGTGGAGGTGGCGGTGGAGGAGCCAGCAGTATAGGTGGAAATACTACCACAAACTCCTCGAATGGTCCCAGTCCGATATCAAGTCCCATTTTGTCAGGTCAAGATATCAATAGAGCGCGAGAGCTGTATGAAAGTAATGCAGCCAATGGAGCCTCTTTCCTTGATGGCATTATACGTAAAACCCTCGATCGCAAAAGTAATGAAGTAAGCGTTGCCAGCACTAGTGCTTCTGGTGGTGTGCTGCTGGATCAATTGCTGATGAAGAAAACTCCTTTACCGTTCACCAACAATCGCAGTAATGAATACAACTCTCTTTCACCCACACACATAGGATCCCTTAAACGTTCGGGTAGCCCTCTGTCTCTTAGTGGCACCTCCATTAAAAGAGAACGAAATTCACCTAATAGTGGAGGTGATAGTGATGACGATGAAGAAACTTCCCAAAGCGGTATGGATGAAAACTACGAGCATAACAACAACAAAAGTGGCCATTGTGGAATAAAGCCAACATTGGGACAACGCAGTCGCTTAGGTTCACATGATTCCAATTCCGAAACAGACAATAGCAGTTTGAAAAGTGAATTACAAATTAGTAATCAGCAACTTCAGGTACAGCACAACAGCACTAACAATGTTATGAATATGATGGATGTAAATGGTGGATGTGGTGTTAGCAGTGGCATCAGTGTTAAAACCGAAATTCCTAACCTCGAGACGGGCACCTCTATACTACAAGAAAAACTCTCACAAATCAAAGCAGAACAACACGAGAGTGAAGAAAACTTATAGAAGCAAACTCCATACGGACTAGCAGGTATAGGAGGGGGAGGAAGACGAGAGTTAGGCTTAGAAGAAGTAGGTTTTATGCAACCACAAAATTACATGGGCCACTATCACCATCCTCACCAGAATCATCACCATCACCACCTTCATTCACGACATCATCACCCCTGGTATGAGCCTCAACAAATCCAACATCAAACTCATACTCCTGATCATAACTCCTGGTATACTGGAGTGGGCGGTGCCTTGGCCCCCGGCCAAAGTGGTAATGAAACATTAGCTAATAACTATTACAGTTACTGAATACAATAAAATATTTTTTAACCAAATGTGTAGGAAATATTTTAGGCAAACAAAAACAAAAATAAATTCTAGTAAAATTAAGTTAAAGGCGAACTTATTAATTTAAATTAAAAACATACATTCTAAAAAAGAGCAAGAAGCAACAAGAAAAATTTAAAAAAATAATAAAAATTTTTTGTTTTTTTTTTTTTTTTATATAAACAAAACACACAAAGTTTACATAGATTTAAGGGAAAATATAAGAAAAGCTTAAGAAATAATACAAACATACACATACATACTTACATACAAAAAATAGAAAAATATTAATTAAAATTGAACAAAGAGAGAGACATTAAAAAAGAATTAAAAAAAGCTAAGTGGATTAAAACAAGAATACAATACACCCACAACAAACTTGATCTTTATAAAGAACAAAAACAAACAAATTAATGAAACGTATTTTTTTTTTTGAAGCTCAAAAATAACTAAAAAGTGTGCATTAGAGTGATACGGTCAATTATTTTATTGTTTCTTGCAAAGTACTGGTAGTATTGAAAATTATTTGTGGCCGCAATAAAAGAAAATCAAAGCAACTACTGCTAGCAAGTGCTTCTACTTCTGAGGAAAAACCAATAAATTTAACATTAACGTGCCATTGGAATGTGGGTGAAATTTTTTTTAACATTGTACATGTTATGTATAATTTCGTATAATTGTATAGCAGAAATAGTAAGAATCGGACCACACACAACAAGTTTAGTTGGGCAATTCTTTCTCAATTCTCTTTTAAAATTGCCGTTGTGCCCACACACAGCAATTTTGTTTTGGCATTTTAGCATTCTTATTTAGTCATTCATTCAGCCATCAAGCTAACTGTCTTCTTTTTTTATATCTTTATAAAAGATAAGAAGAGAGAATAAAAGGGATTTGCTGAGTACGAGCAAGTTTGTACACCTTTCCTCTCTCTCCTACAAAATCAAGAATTGCCCAACTAAAATTGCTGTGTGTGGTCCTGGTGTAATGAAATTGTTGAAGAAAATGTAGCAATTTAAAATCATATACCATATGCGTTTAAAAATGATTTCTTTAGCACCTAAAATATTCCAATCATTTTTTTAAGGGATTAGAGATGCACTTTGAAGGGAATATAGATTTGAAATTACCAAAAATAGTTCATTTGAGAAAATGTACAAAAAAATATCGAAAGAAATTTCAAAAAAAGTACAAAAATTTCCAGTTTCATTTTTATATTTTCTTAGCGTAGTTTTAGTGCTATTACACTATTTGTTAAGCTACTAAGGTTAAAAAATTTCAAATCTTTTAAATTTTCGATTTTTAAAGCTTGTACAATTTTTAAACTTTTCTCTGCACAATTACCATTTTACATTTTGATGAAAAAAAAAAACACATTAAAATAAAGAAAAATATTTTTAAATGGACGGAAATACATTCACAAAAAGTATAAGTTTAAATATTATATTAATATGAAACTTAATGCAGCTTGTTTTTGTTACGAAAATTAAATCTGGATGTCAAAAAAAAGCTAATGTAAACTGTATAAATTTAAAAAGAGATTTCATATCAAATCTAATAGGTTTCGGTTCAATATAAATGCACTATTCCAAGGGCACTTGTGTTCACAAAAAAAAACTATGTACCTATTATAAATTTTAATTAAAAAATTTGGAACAGACTGATAAAATTGTTAATTAAAAGCTTTCATATTGATTAACCCCCTTATCCAAAAAAAATTAACGCAGACTTTAAAGTCAACGTTATCGAAATTTTTCATACAATTTTTTCATAAATTTTAATTTAAAGTCTATGTCAACTTTTTTTGGATAAGAGCATAAATATTTAATTAATTCAATTAAAAATTTTATAATTTTTGTAGTTAAAATTTGTAATTGGTGCTTGGTTTCTTCTAAACAACATATACAAAAATTTTAGTGCTCTTAAAATTTCATTAACAATGAAATAATAGTGAATGTTACTTTATTCGAATAATTAAGATAGTATCACAATTCAGTACTTTTTAATTCACCATAAACCAATAAAAAGTAACAAAATTGGCCTTAACACTTTCAAACGCAATTTTTTAAAAAAAAAAGTTTACAATAAACTGCTTATGCGGGTTTTACACTATAATACCAGAGTTGAGATTTTCATGGGGTTTTGTCAGCTTTTTTTTTTTTTTTTTTTTTTTTTTTTGTTATTTCCTTGTTAGTATGAAATAATGCTAACGAAAAGCGTTAAAAAAAATTTTCAAATTTCTATCCGTATATTTTGTTTTCACACTATTATAATTTTTCATTTGATTTCAAAATTTGACAAGCCGTTTTACTCAGTTTTACAGTGTAAAACCCTCTTTAACACAACTACAGTGACGTCAACTTTTTAAAAAGGGTAAAATAGCGTATTTTTTCGGTCAGAAAAAATTTCTTCTGAAGAGGAAGATTCATTTAAATAAGTCAGTGAAGTCAGCTTCGTTGTTTAATTCTGTAACATGTTAACACAGTTCTGTTAAGTTATCATAATTGAAAAATTTTGATTAATTTTGTAAAAAAAACTATGAAAAAAAAACGAAATACAGATTTTGAGGAATATAACTAAGAATATTTTACTTTTTGTATGGGTTTGAGATTTTCTGACAGATAAAAAAGCTTTCATCGCCAAATTAGGTATGACTGTTAACCACAAAAACTACCTGCATATGCAATCTTTAGTGGTTCATTTCAACAATTGTTGACATGTAAAATTTCACATTTAAAATAATTAGTACTGGTTAGTTGTAAAAGAAACATAAAAGCAGAAATTGAATAGAACAGAACAGAACAGTAAAAAACACTAAAAGCACTAACCGCACTATTTTTGTATTGACACCATGAACAAAAATATGCGTTTTCGGCCAATGAGAAACACCACAAATAGTCCCAAAAGCACCAAGTTGGCATCACTGCTACATAGGTACATATTAGATATCTCTTGATATACAATGCATATTAACACTCATAAACATTAAACAATGCCACATAGTATATACTTACATTTCATGTGTATATAAAGATGTATGTGTATTGTATATTATAAACCCTTATTGTTTTCATATTTCTAAATAATTATATACAAACAACATAACACACACATACACCCATATATAAAAACCCTACTGCTACTACAATTACTACTACTACCAATTTGTTTTTGTTAGTGTATGTAAATATGTAATTTTTTTGTGATTCTCTCTTAAATTTTATTTTTTTTTCTTTGACAATCGACAAGTAAAATAAAAACTAAAATAAAAACAAAAATAAACACAATTAAATCAAATGATTAAAACAAATAAAATCTAATAAGAATGACAACAATATAAAGGCAAGTGTACAAAACCTTCTTTTGTTTTTGTTAAAAATTAATTTTAAACAAACAATCGTCAATGCAAAAAATTTGGTTTTTTTTTGTTCTCTGAGTAAACAAAAAAAAACACACAGTTTCCAATTAAAAGCTTTACAATAAGAATTAATTGGATAACTTAAAATTAAAACTAGAACAATAAAAAAAACAAAAAATAATCATAATCGACCTTATATAAGTGAATGAATTCTATTAAAATATGGCAACACTTTTCACAGAGGAATTTGATGCGATGACTTAAAGTCATGTCTTCTAAAATATTTACTTTCCATTTCATTGAGAAGGAGCTTAGAAAATTAATTTAATTAATTAATTAAAACTCATTTGAAAAAGTGAAAAAGCAATAAATAGTAAAAATCTATTATGAAAAGCGTGTCTTTAAGTCGTCTTGTGAACACCTCGTGTGTGGTGAACATTGAACGATTTTTAAATGATCTTTTTGGAATGTTTAAACAAATTGTACCTATATATTTTATTAATGAATACTCTAAAAATTTGTTTCTCTTTTAGTAAATTTTTAGTCAATGTTTAATTGATTCATTTTATATTTCTAATATAAACAATATGAAATTTTTCCGTTACGGCCTATCAAATAGTATTATTTAAAAATCAGACAAATTTCACCATGTATATACTTAGAGTTGTTATAATTAAACAGTAACTAGATAGAACACTTATAAGAAGGTCAACAAAACAAAATTTTACACCAAAACAAATGTCGCTTTCTATTGATAAAATCAAATAAAATCAACAAACAACAACAGGAAATATTCTTAAATGTATTTCTTTTTTATTTCCATTAAATTTTATTAACAAAGCAATACTAGTATACGAAACAATAATTAAAATAATTGATTGACATGAAACAGTAAATAGTATTTCTAACATAAATTAGTTAAAACTGCAAATCAGTAATCAAAGCCAAGATAAAAACCAGCTACAAACAAACAATAGCGCATTAATTACAACAACTACTACTACTACTATTGCTTTTACAATAACTAACAAATCAACAACATATCTAAACAATACAAAACAAAATAAAACAGCAATAGCGCTCCACAATATAACAGATTTGAAATTGTGTATAAAACTTTGTAGGGATCTTCAACGAAAATTTCAACTTTGAATCGCTCGCTAAGAGTAAACATAACTGCATAGACATAAATGCTACATGTTGCAAAAAAAATTAATGCAAAACAAATAGCAATACTATATGTTGACAGTTTAAGTAATCTTTCACAAGCAACATATAAAAGTTTATATTACGTAAATTTAAAAAAAAAAAAGTAAGTAAGTGAGAATATTTTGATATTAATATAATATGATATGTCATCATATATTTTCAAAAAAGTCTTAAGTTTCATTAAAAAAAATTTATATATTTTACATTTTAAGCTTCAGTATAAAAATGTTATTTTTAACTTTTAAAGTAAATATATATTGCAGGAACTTGTAAATTGATATCGTACTTCGGACTGAGTCCTTTTTTGAAAACATATGACGATAAGTGAGCCCTAATGAGACGCCTACTACGAGCTGCTTATTCACAATGTAATTGTATGCAACAAGTAGTTATTTTTCAGCTTATTAATATGTTTCCTGAATTTTCTTTGGAAACAAATTTTGTTAAAATCCAAAGTTTAGAATTCTGTTTGAATGCTTAGAATTTTTTGAGCAACAGAAACTTGTTTATTGAAGTTTTAGTTAATCATAAATATTTATAATAAAATTGGCAGTAACTGCTTTCAAAGTTTTTTTTTTTAATATTGCCTGAAAATAAACAAAAAATGCCCAAAAAAATTTTATTACCGTTTATTGCACGTTCGCAATAAAAGTTCTGAATTAAATATTTTAATTCAATAAAATAAAATAACTCCTTACAAACATTGCAAACAATCTTCTTTTTTGTTTAGCTGCATATATTTTCTAAAAATGTTTTTAACCAATTCAATCAGTCTGTTATATAATTTACAATAGTTACATAATAATTATCAACAACAACAATAACAATAACAACAATATCCGATCAAATTTATATATTACTTATGAATATATAAATAATACAACAACAACCCATATAACAGCAACAACAATAACAATAAAATTTATTTAAAGAAAAATAATCAAAACCCCTCAAAATTTAAAAGCTAAATTCAAAGCAGATAACAAAATTAATTTTAAAATATATTTTTTGTGTTTTAATTTTGCGTTTAACACATATACACACACATCTACGCAAAAGAATAATTTATGATTTACAAATTTTTTGATTTTTAACAAAAAAAAAAAAAAAACGGAAACGGAAACGGAAATCAATAAACAAAGCTGCCTTTAAATTTTACAAAACAAAATAAAAAACAAAAATATAATAAAAATCAAATATTTAACAAGAAATATATAAAACTTTTCAGAAACAAAAATATGTAAAAAAAGCACACAAAATATCAACAAATTCAACCTCTATCCCGTTAAAGTATAAAAAGAAATTTTATTGATTTAAAAAATTTCCTCAAAATTTTTCTTTTTAATTATGTAACATATATAGATAAAGCACATTTTGGCTAAAGAAATTTTTTGTAAAAAAAAAATATTCATAAAATAAAATTAATATTTGGCTTGACTATAAATTATGGAAATCAAAACATACTTTGGAATGGATTATCAAAAAGAAAAAAAAAGAAATAAAAAATTATGAAAAATTTAGATTTAGACAACCAAAAATATATAAAATTTATAAATATTTATATGTGTGTGTCTTTATTATCGCGTATACCTCAAAAACAAAATATTAAAAAACGAAATATAGTTTCTCTTCAGACAAGCAAAAGAAACAAACCACTACCCACTCTTTTTCTTCTCCCACTATTTAGACCACTAAAAGGAATTATCAAAATTTTCTAAATCTTGTAAATTAAAAAAAAAAAATAAAAAACCTCTTAAAAAAAGGATGATTAAAAAATTTTCAAATTAAATGTACCTTAAAAAATATTTTGTGTGCTAGTTTAGTAAGTGTCAAAAAAAGTAAATCTAACATTATTAAAAAAATTATATACTAAAACAATTTAAAAACAAACCAAACAACATTAGCTAATAAAATCCACACAAAAAGAAATAAAAATCAATCCAAATTTTTTATGTTTTGTGGCAAGAAAAAAACGGAAAAATAATTGTAGAACAAAAACAACAATATTCAATAATATTTCATATACTATCCAACATAAAATGTGCCATACAATGAGGAAATAAAATAATTTCAAAGATTTTTCTCTTCGCTTTTAAAAAATTTAATACTTTTATATTTCTGCACTCGCATTTATAATTTTTTGAAAAAAAAAAATAAGTGAATTTTTTTATACCACTTTTACAATAGCAAATCGAGAACATTATGTAGCTAATATTGATTTTATTAGATTTGCATTGATATTTACGAGTACTAATAAAATTTTTGCCTAAAATGAAAATTTGTGGATTATGTCAGTTTAAAATCTCATGCAGTTTAAATACTATGAATGCATGAATTGATATATAAGTATTCTTTTCAATATTTTTCTTTTAAGCAAAATGAAATTAGTATGTTTAACATTATTTTAAATGTGATTAAAAAAATTTAAATAAAAATTTGCAAAGAATTGTTTTTAATAAATTTCGAATTAATCAAAAGTGTTTGTTTCTTTATCACTTAACAGAAATTGTTTAAATTTTATTAAAATCATGCATATGCAAACCTTACAAGAATACCAAGCACTTTTTTATATAATATTTCATATGTGTGAAGTAATGTATGACTTGCAAAATGTTTTGCACAGCTCTGTAACCTTCACAACTTCATTCTATTTTACAAATGTTGCAAATTACTTTTTTATTGTTCTCTTAATTTTCTTTTAACAGAAACCTTTACATAATCCATTTTAATGTTTAAGCCTAGTATCTGAACAATATCAATAATATCGTATGAAAAATTTCGAGATGTTTGTTTAAAATTTGGACAATCATTTTAGAGTATGCTGCATTACTTTAAGTTTAAAAATGTATACACACCCAAAAAACAAGCGAACTTTATTTGAAGTCAGAAATTATTTCAAGTCAAAAAATAGTAAAAAAAATACTTTACATAACATTTCCACAATCAAAGTCGATCTTGTATACCAAAATGTTGAAATCTGAAACAAACATTAATTTTTAAAATTTCTGTAATTAAAAACAAAATCAAAGATTATTTTAGCTCTCCCAGCGTTGGATAGTATTATTATATTATAAATAAATTCACATTTTTGGCATACAAACAACATACATATATACATAAATAAATATACATATGTTTAGGTCTTTAAAGAAAAAAATAAAACATACAAAAACATATAAAAATTTATATCAAAAATATTATCAAGAAAATAAACCTCCCAAGAAAATTTATCAAAATTATAAATGTCGTGGTCATATTAAGCAAAAATATAATAATAATAAAATTATTAAATAAAATAAATTATTTGGAAGAATTATTATAAATAAAAAATTTTATCAAATTATTATAATTACAAATAATTAAAAATAAAAGAACAAAAAATATTATATTTATTATTGCTAATTTAAAGATATTTTGGCAAATATTGAAAAAAATATTAAACCAACAACAACATATTTATTATATACACATTAGACACTATCTGTGATTTTTAATCCAAAATTTTTTGATGAAAATTTTCTAAATAAAATATATTAAATTTAAAAAAGTAATATATTTAAATTTAAATAAAAAAAAAGGAAAAATTAATAATATATTAAATGGAATGCAAGGAAACACAAAAGGAATAATTAAGAAGTAGAAAACAAGAACTTTAGTTTTTAATTCAAAATAATTCTAAATAATAATTATTATTAAAAAAACAACAAGAAAAAGGGAAAACTTTATAAATAATAAAAAATTATGATCGGATTATAATAAAGAAAACAAAACAGACAACAACAACAATATGAAAATATATTATGTATACTAGAAAAAACAACAACAACATTAACATGATAAGCTGCTTGTAAACAAATCATAAAAGACTTTTCAAGGATTTTTTTTAATTTATGATCGTATTAAAAGTATGTCAGTGATTTATAAATAAAAACTATTTAGTACAAGTTTTTCTTACTCAACAACTATAGTGAAAAGAATGAAAAGTTTTATGAAAAACATATTCAGTGTTTTTAAAACAAATTTAAGAAAACAATGCTTCAAACCAAAACTATCATAATTGTTTAGCAACATCAACAT
The DNA here is from genome assembly GCA_947397855.1 of Thelaira solivaga. Taxonomy (NCBI): domain Eukaryota; kingdom Metazoa; phylum Arthropoda; class Insecta; order Diptera; family Tachinidae; genus Thelaira; species Thelaira solivaga. Next base: position 47,865,047 of record OX377610.1, on the reverse strand, counting down.
GTTTTACAATGAATTTTTTTTTTTAATTTAACTCAGCAAACAATATTTTACACTTAGGCAAACACTGTCGCCAATTGTAGATTTCTCTACAATTCAATCTGCTTAAAAGAACTTCCACTGTCATGTTTCTTCAAATATATACGTACAAATACATATAGACGTTTTTGTTACATATTTGAAAATTGATTATTCATTTTAACTTTCACTTAATAAATACAAACCAGCACCTGTTTATTTAATTACAAATATTGCTTGGCTTTTATAAGCATTGTTGCTAATCTTGTTTTTACATAAATAAATCATTGAATCTTTTAATATTTCTTTTTTATAAATCTAACTTGTAAAAAGTAGAAGAAAAACGAAAAATAATTTTTATTTATTATCTCTAATCTCCTTTAGTTATTACGAGTTCATTTGAAAGACAGCAAATTATTAGATAAAGTTTAAAGTACACTTAAACAAACGCCATGTTAAGTTAAGCTTGGCCTTGAAATTAAAGTTCTAAAAAAAAAATTTAAATATTTAATAAAAACCTTGAAAATGAGAAAACACAAAACCAATCAAAAAAGTCAAAAACTAAAATTTTACATTTGAAGAAAATGTTCAATAATATTGGGTCTAATTATTAATTCCGTTCCGCGATTGCAGAAAGCATTTTGATGTGGAAGCAAAATTTTGCAATTGTTCATTCCATTGCTGCGATATTCTTCCGCAGTTGCTGCATCATCGGTATTACCATATTATTGATTCTACAATATAGATAAATTTCTAAGAATTCTTCAATTTTCTCACAGAAAGATCAAAAATATGAAAAAAATATGATTTTTTTATTTTTTTTTTTTAGAAAATAATTTCGTTTTATTTTTAAAAAATAATTTCGTTTTATTTATTGAAAATTTATTTTCTTTTTGTTTACTTTAAATTTATTCTGATTCTGAAAAAATTTAATATTTTTCCTATCACCAACAGCTGAAATATTAACTGTCACAATAGACTACTTTTTAATTCACAATTCAAAATAATAAGATAACTCTTCAGGAATGAATAATAGCAATTTGAATATTGATTGATATTTCTTTCCGCTAAATTTTCCTTTCCGTGCGGAATCAATAATATGACCCATTAATTTTAAATATTAAAAAAAAAAAACTAAAATGAATCATTAAACAAACAATATAAAAAGTGCAATTATGTGGAATATTTTTAAATATATTAAAAATAAAAATGTATTACTGCAATAATAAATAAACAAGTAATTAAAAATAATAATAAATTGTATTACAAAGAACTTGATGAAACTGTGTATAAGAAAGTTGTTTTATGGTAAAAGTTGAACAAAATGCAATTAAATAATTGAAAATTTATGTAAAAAAAGATAAAAATAAATTAAAGTAAAAAATTATTAAAAATTAAATGAAAATTTAATGTTTGCATTAATTTAAAAAATTAAGTTAAAAAACAAAACAAAAGAAATTGAAATTAATATTGGAAAAGTTGTCATAATTTATGCTCCTTTTGTTTTATTATTATTATTATTATTTATTCTACTTATTTTATAACTGAGTTAAAACTTATGATAATATACGTGTTTCATTTTTTTGAAAATTTTATTGAAAATTAGGCCATAAAGGAAATGAAACAAGTGTAAGTGCAAATTGTTGACATTGGATTGAATACTCTGCAAAGTAAAAAAAAAAGTTCCATATAAGAAGGTGTAATTTAGAATTGTTCAATTCATTCAAATGAAAGAAAATATTAAATCAGAAACTACGCCTCTAATTAAATAAACACAATAAACCATGAGTATTTTTCATTCAAGCGGAAATTACGCTTCAGTGTAAAGTCCCTTGAATCGCTTCAGAAATACAATATGAAAAGCCAATGTAAATACGTCTTACAATTGTGTAAGTGTGTAGACAAGTATGAAAACAACTGGTAATAACTTTCATTTTTAAGTTATTTAATGGAAAATTGAAGAAGTTGGCACCACAGTTGCTTACATTTTATTAATTTAAATAAGTTCTAAAATATATGTATGTAACTTTTAAAACATTATTATTCACAGCACTAATTATAGTGATGTGGTATGTTGTAAACTGATGCACTAGTTATGTATCTTCAGTGTTGTATTTTTAGCTATATATACAGATACGAGTTGTAAGCAGTAATCTTAACTCACAACATACCACATCATATTAATTATTGTTACGAACGAAAGTCGGTTCATTTCTTTGCAGTTTTTCCTTCTAATGTCAATAAAAATTTACCAAAAATTATTTAAAAAATTTAAAATTTAATTAAAAATATAAAATAGGGGGGACAATTCATGCAACAAAGTATATCCTACTTTACAATTAAGGGAAAACTTAAATTTCAAATGTAAGGAAATGCGTAAAGATGTTTTAATTAAAAAAATGGGGAATTTTAAAACGTTTAAAAAACATTGAAACAAAACTGGTTGTGGCATACAAACACTTATGTCGGCAAGCAATCAGAAAAAAAATTATTCAGGTATGTGTTCTATTAGAAAGGGAGAGAAAAAGATTGATTATTCATAAAATAATGAAAAATATTTTGCAAAAAAAATTAATAATAATAATTTTAGTAAATTATTCGATCTTATAAATTTATTATTATTTAATTTTAATCAAGCTTAAGATCTCAAAAATATTGGAAAATTTAAATAAAAACAATTTTTTGAGATCTTAAGCTTGATTAATATTAAATAATAATTAGTAATAATATTTAAAATTTTTCTTCAAATTTACTATATGAAACTTTCTTGTGTATGATTGTGTTTGTTTTAATTAAGTAAAAAAATTATTTAATAACTATTAGTCAAAAAGGCCTTCGCCTTCAATTTTCTTTTATATTGTATCACTTTGTATATATAGTTAAACATTTGAACAAAAAGCTAAATGATGGACGTATCATGGCCACAATTTAAAACAGCAACAAAAAATAATAATAAATTAATATTGAATTTATAGTGCAATTGTTTAATGGTTTAGATTTAATAATTAAAATCAAATTTAAAAGTTTTAAAAGAAATAATCTTAATTTTTTATACAAAAAAAAATATATAATATTTTTTTAACTTTTAATTACAACATACGAGTAAATGGAAAATGATAGGCTCCAAAATTTAAATCAAAACGATAAATAGGTATGCTTAAAATCACTTTATTTTATTACAAAAACAAAGAAAGCTAAACTTATTTTTACTTAATTATTTTTAAAGCAACCAACAACAAAAATATTTAAGTTGCAATGACCTCTCTTTGACCAAATGTATTACACAAAAAAAAAAACGAAAATATCAAAAAGAAAATATTTTTTTTTATATACAAGCAAACAATATTTTACAATATTATATAAACATTTTAGTAAGGCCGTCTCCTTAATGTCAAACAAAATGTGAGCGGTCTTAGTACGAGAAAAATATAATTTTCCTTTTGTTTTAATAATATAAGAAATCAACAAAAAAAAAACGAGAAACATTATACTTGAATTTAAAATTTTATTTATTTTTTTGTTACAACAATGCAAACATATTTTTTTGGTTACAAAAATATTTTGACAATAAAGCACATTATTTTCATATTAAAAAATTTTAAAAAATTTGCCGAGAATAATGAATAAATTTATTACCAGAAACAATGAAACCAACAGTAACAACAACAAAAGTAAAATAAAAACAACATTAATATAAGAGATATTTGGTGAAATAAAAATATAAGCAAAGTTTTTTTTTAAATAATGAGATCTTCTATTTGGAAACTTTTTTCTAAAATAAAAATAATTGCAAATTAAAAAACAAATGTACATTTGCGTCTTTATATGTTATACAGAAAATAAGTAAATTAAAGCATTTCTTTGTGCACTAAATTTTTTAAAAAAGTTAGCAAATTTCTAAATTAAACTGTTATATTAAACAGTACCAAAATAAATTACAACTTATAATCTTCAAGAAAAAAATATATATGATTTAAATTTATATATGTAGATATTTCTTTTTAATAATATTTGCTACTGTTATTATATATATAACAATTTTGATTTTTTCTTGTAAATAATTTTTAATTCAACTATAAAACATAAATTTTGTGCTGATGTATTTCACCAAATTTCAGTTATACGTTTCCATACAGTTTAAAATATAACAGAAATAGAACCATACAATTTACCACAACAATAACACAATAGCCCAACGCACTTTAATAAATAAAACAACATTTAATTATACAGATAAACTGGGTTTTGCTTCTGCATAGCAAATACAATTTTTATACGAAATCTTTTAAAATATTAAAGAAAACAATTGAAACAAAACTGCTATAATACGTAAATAAAATTCTAAAGTTAATTTTGCACTAAAAAATATTTTGAATTACAAAAAGGAAATATTTCTTACAATTTTTGTAAGCTCTTGGCAAATCTTTAAAAATGAATCAAAATAAAAGTGTAAGACTATCAGATATACATACATATGTACATATATTAGAGATCTGTTATATTCTTTAACCGGTTTTATAAAATTATATGTACAACAGTTTTTTATATAGTCTAATTTTGAACACAACGTAAGGGAAAAATATGCACATGAAAAATATTGTGGCAAAACAATAATTGCTAGTCAATTTTTGTTAACAATTGTTTGGCATTTATATAAATAGACGCCAACAAGAAGTGAAAAAATTAGCTTTCAATAATTTTATAGAATCTTTTTATTATTGGATACTAAGTAAATAAATCATATGGTTTCTTATAAATATTTCTTCAAATCTATTCTGTAAAAATTTTGGAATTACTTTTTAATTATGAATTAATATAAATATGTGTTCTCGTACTTTAACATAAGAAGGGCAATAAGCAATATTGCTCTGCTATTCTGCCGAAGTTTTTTCTCTTATTGCTAAAATATTTATTTTCGGTATAAGGCGGACGATGGAAATTTCAATGTAATTTAAATGGAAATTTCGTTCGATATCAAATATTGTAATTTAGTCTTTGACTTTTCGAGTTTGAAACATGTTGCATTGAAAAATTAATAAAAAAGTTTTGATTTGTTTCGAAATATTTAACTGCTTTAACAGTTCTCGAGTCTTCTTTTTATATAAGTTCTACAACATTTCAATTCTAATAAGAATTAATGAAAAAAACTAAATTTTGTTTAAGAAGAAAACTATTTTTCTGCAATCCCAGTTGTTTGAATAATTAAAAAAGAAATAAACAGTTTTTCACACAAAAAAAATTAGCAATAGTCCAATATCAATTTAAAGAACAACACAAACCAAAAATTAGAAAAGATTGTTTAGCAGTCTTTTTACAACAATTATAACAGTTTAAATTTTGTTATAAAACAAAACCACAAACAAAAACGCTTAGAATTTTAAAATAAAAAAACAACAACACAAAACAGTCGATTGTTAATTTTTTTTTTATTTTAAAGAATTTTTAATTAGAATTTCCATTAATAATTTTTCTTAATGTTTTAAAAATGTAAGCCAAATGTTTTTTAATTAATTCCCCAAAAAAAGTTAAATAATTAATTAGCTAAAACAATAGACATTAAAATACACTTACCTACACATATTAACAACAAAATAATTAAATTTAAATCAAAAAAAGAAGCCAGAATTAACATACAATAGTACTAACTAAATCAATAAAACTAACCATTATTATCAATAGATCTTAAATAACTGATACAATTTGACAAAAAAAGCAGCCCTTAAAATTCATTTTTCACCCACACAGGCCTATATATAAATCAATATATACCAACCACTACACCAAACTACAATTAATAATATCCAAAAACAACAATAGTTACATTCAGCAGATTTAAATTAAATATTAACAATTTAACTATAGCTTTTGTCTTAAAAAATAAAAGAAAAAAAATCATGAATTAAAAATGCAAAACCACTTAAATTCTTTAATAATTAAAAACTAACAATAGCCGTTAATACAACAAAAAGCAAAAATTTTAAACATTAATTTTTGTTCTTTTTCATATTTTTTTATTTTTAGTTTTTATGTTTTATTACCTTTTACAGTTTAAAATCATTTCTGACTGTTATAGAAGTATAACAAATTAGTAAACTGTTATACATTCAACAGCAAATAATTTATTCATATTTCGAGGAAATATTTTTTTATTTCAAAACCAATAAAAAAGCAATTTAAGACAGGTTTTTTTAAATATGTATATAATAATTTAGAAAGAGTATAGCTGAAACGTATTTTAACCTAAATTAGACTTGACCAATTTAACATGCTCCCCAATATGATTAATCTTTTATAAAATGAAGGTTTTCTTTTGTAAAATCAATTGGTATTCGATAAGGCTGCCGAAAAATCTTATGTGAGTTTTCCACTATAATACAAGTTTTAAAATTATTTTATTTCTTTATAGTGAAAACTTTTCTAAATTTTGTGTTTTTATACTGTTTCGACTGAGGTAAAATGCAATTTATAATCTGGAAACCAATCTTTAGAATCATCTTAGGAGCAAATTTTAAATAAGAGTCTTAATTGACATGTTGAATGTTCAAGTAATTCTAACGCATAGTAATATTTGGAAATAAATTTATGTTTGACAAATTATCATCACACAAATTTTCACATATTCTTATGTTTTTAATAATTTGCATTAATTGTACATTTTACATATAACCTGTCTTAAAAAATTGTTTCTTTAATATTTTAAACTTTAAACTCAGATCTACAATAGTTAAGCAAACAATAGCATATAAAAAAAAAAATTTTTTAATGATTAACATAAAATATCATAATACTTTCTAATTAATTTGCAAAATACGACCCTACAATATAACAAAATAAAATACATAAAAAGAAAAACCCTGGAAAAACAATAGTATTTAAACTTCAACTAAACTGGAAAAAACAAATAATTACAATAGATTTTAAATTAAATACATATTAAAGAAATATAAATAGAACAAAAACTACAATAGTCAAACAAACGGAGCTAAACATTTACATACAGACAATTTAACTCAAACAAAATAAAAAACAAAAATTCAAATTATTTGTAAACAACAACAAAATGTTTCTCGTTTTTAAACTAAAACAAAATTTAATATATTTTAGAAAATTTATGATTTCAAAATACATGCAAAATAAAAATTTTACAAAAAAACAAATAAATTTTTATTGCAAAACAAATACTGAAAAAAGTACAATATTTAGACTTTCTTTTTTAAATTTTATTATTTGGAAAATACATTTTTAATATTAAAAATCAGAAATATGTATATCAACAACAACAAAAATAAAATTGAATGTTTCACTTTTACCACATAACGTAATCAAATAAGCATTAAAAAAGTGAATACTAAATAAGTTTTCGAAACAAAACAAAAACAACAGCTTCAAAAAAAATTAACTAAATACTTTAAAAAGAAAAAATTAATTTTTTTATTTTTTTAGTTGTACTCATAACAAACAGAAATATTTTTCAAAACAAGAACTCTGTAACATGAACTTTATTTTTCTTGAAAAGTTTAAAAAAAGTTGTATAAATTTCTGTAATACATAAAAAAAATATGTTAAAAAAAATCAAATTTTTAAACTGTGTTAAATTATATTATACTCTAATTTTAATGAAAAACTTTTAATATCTTTTTTTATAATTTTTGTTAAAGTTTTCCAACTATTTTTATTTGTGTCTTTATAATTTTTTATCTAATTCTAGCTGCGTTAATTTTTATTATTATTTTTTTTAAATAATATTTATATGTAAAATATTATACTACAACATTATAATTATTCTATTTTTAAAACAAAATAATTTTTATTTGTTTAAGTTTACATATGATAAGGAAACTAAAACATTTTTTTAAGATACATACTTTTTACTCTTAAAATTATTACATTTCAAATTATTACAAATATAAATAACAACAACAAAAATAAAATTTATTTAAATTATTTAATAAGTTTTCAAAAATATGAGAATGGAAAAAAACTGGATATTTTATTATTATTACATATATACATAATATATATGCATATGTGTGTATATATGTATGTGTATTATACATACATATACATATGTATATGTATACATATATTATAATTATTTTTTATAGTTTTTAATCTTTTTCGTTAATTTTTATTATTTTTTACAATACAACTCTTAAAAATTTACAAAAAAAAATATATTTGAATAGTTTTTTATTAATAAATAAATTAGTTACAAAAAATAAAAAAACATACTTTTATTTTCTTTTTTTGTTGTCCAATTTAATTCAAAGAATACCAAAAAATAAAAGAAATAATTAAACTATGCCCAATATTTACCAGCTACATTATCAGTTATTCTCTATTTTTATTCATTCATAGAAACACACTGACACAAAGAAAAACACATTCTCTCCTCTCCACCATTTAGTTTTTGTTTTATTAAAATATTGCTCACATTAGCCATTTAATTTTTTTCTTAACCATATCAATAGCAATATCAATACAAGAATTACAACAATACAGTAAAACAAAAACAAAAAAGAAAAATTTTAAAATAAAAATACATACATACTTATATAAAAACAATATATAAAGAGAAAAATAAATAATTACAAATATACTACTATATTATTCAAACTAAGTAAACAATAGACCAAAGTAAATATTGGCGGTGTTGGTGTAACGGTAAAGAGGAAAAGAGAAAAAGAACAGCTGACCTGCTTTTAAGAAACTTTGTACTTTTTTTTAGGAGTTACAAAATGGAACATAAAACTTACATTAAAATTGTAAACTCTAAAAAATAGTAGATATTGGGGAAGAAACTGTAATAGTGTTGTCAAATATTTTTCTATTATGTATTTTCTTCAAAAAATCTCTTTCATCCAAAATTTTTATTAAGAAGTATTGCTTAAATGTGTTTTACTTCATATTTTTTAACTAAGGTCCCGATTATGGCTCACAACACAAAAATGTTGTGTTGTCTCGCTTACAACACAACATTAATTAAACATTCGATTATGGTTTACAGCATCGAGTTGTTGTGTACATCACACAGTTGTATATTAATGTAGATTTTTTATTAAAAATACAAGCGTGCATGCAAAAAACTGTGAAGTTGAAAGAAATCAACATTAAAAAAGAAAGAAAAATGAAGTGCAATAAAATAAATCTATTTTGTTAAAGTTAAATAAAACAAAAAAACTTGGAGATTAACGTGTTTCTATTTTTTTCGATAATGAGTACACAGAAAACAGACATGGCACGAGGTTGCAAAAAAATTCAGAACAGTTCCAACCCATTAGAACTGCGAAGTACAATGTTAGCAAACATTTTCAGGAATTACATTTTTTAATTGTTCTACATAAACAAGGATAGTTTTGCTGGTGAAACAAACTAATTTTTTAAAACCATCAACCCGGGATTGTGTTTTTTTTTTGCTGATGGAAGTAGAGGCAATGATATGATGCAGTTTCTCAGCCAACTGTTTGTTGCATTTTAAATAAAATAATAAAAATCTTGAGTAAAAATCCACTGAAAATACATTACTTACAATTGTTCTGCATTTTTATTTTTAAACCGACAAAAAAACTAATCGCAACAAGGAGACAACACCTAAAAACCAGTTGTCTATTTTTATATGTTTCTACAACACATAACGATAATCGCCGAAAATTAACATATACAACTAAAAAGACAGCACAACAGATAAGTGTTGTGTTGTAAGCTGTAATCACAAAATAGTTAAGTGTTGTGAACCATAATCGGGGGGTAAATAAATATTTAAATCATTTTATAGGTAATAATATTGAAATTCTTTAAGTAATTATAAAATATTTTTTTACAGCACTACCTACATAAAATATTATTAATTTTTTTATTGATTAATTTCTTCATAATATTCTCATGAAGTATCTATTGTATGGAATTCTTTTTGGTTAAAAATAATTTATTACACATATCACATATAATTTAAGCATTTGAAAGAAATTCGTTAATCTTCATACACGAAAGATATTTCGGTTTGTTGCCCACTTTCAATTTTCTACAGACGAATGCATAGCACATAAAATTCTGCCAATCTAGCGCTCTCTTCGTGCAAAACATACAGTGCACATTTACGACTGATTCTTTATTTACACTCAACAAATTACTTATCGATCACACTATTTAAAATTACTCTATATTTGTTGCTCCTTTATTATGAATGTATTCTTATGAGCATTGCTCCATTTTAAGATAAGAAAAATTTTTTAGAAAGTCTTATACTCGTATGCTCTGGCTTCATTTAAAACGATATTCAAGCAATCGTACTCACCTAAATTATGAAACGCATATATTGGAAAATATATATAACATTATGTGTTTGCTGAAAGAATAATTTATTATTATTCAACCAATAATAGCGTTTCATGAGACTCTTATCTAAAATAAAATGCAATTTTTCACTAGGTGAACAAAATTTCTTCAATGTACTTATAAATATGAAGCAAACAATTTTTGCTTTTGAGTAATTAACCAAAAAAAAAAAATATCCAAATATCGTTCACTTCATATTTTGTGTCTTGTGTAAAGTGTCAATTTTCCAAACAATGATTAAAGTAAGCAACATTTTAAACTAGTGTCACTAGTTCTTTTTAAGCGAAAGTTATAAATAATAATTTTAAACCGATATATATATATAATACAAGCCTGGGCCATATTCGTCCTATTCGACGATCGAATGAAATTTACTGAAGTCATCTCTAGTATTTGAGTTTAATAATTTTTAATTACACTATTTCAAAAAAATTAAAAAAAGTAATGTAGTGAAATAGGAATTTTAGAAATGTGATAATAATTCGAAGAACAATTGAAATTTTTTTAAGCAACACAAACTTTTGGCTTTTTTTGCACAAAGAATACCAACACTATGTGGTTTCTCCGAACTTAAAATTTTAACTAACTTTTAACAAAAATATATCATTCAAATCAATTAATTCAAAAATAAAAAAGAAATTCAACATGGTCACCCTTCTGGAAAGAAGGAAATGAATTAAGAAAAGGACATAACAATCCTCTCATTAACACTGTCATTATTTGCTCCATATTCACATAAATATAATTGGCTCTTAAGCAGTAAAACAACAATAAAAAACAGCAATAACAAAAGAGATAAATATAACAACAAATACAATAGACAGAGCATTGAAATAGAAAAACTTATTAAAACCTAAATAGACCTTGCAATTAAATATACATTTTTGGTAAACAATATCTATTTTTTTTTAGTTTAACTGTATTTTGTTCTTAAAAATATAATTTTTCATTCAAGTAAATAATTTTTGTTAAAAAAATATATAAATATTTTTTGATAAAAAGTTTTTATTAACTATTTTTACAAAACCTTTTGACAACAAATATTTTCTTAATAATAAACGAATAAAAAACAATAACCCACTTAATGCTTTTGATACTTTTTAATTTAAGAAACTAAAACCACAACAACAACAACAAAATCTACAAAATATTTACAGAGAATCAATAAATTTGACGAAAATATTTAAAATTTAGAAAAAAGAGGAGAATTATATATAAAAAATTAGTTTTTTCGACAACAGATTTTAAAAAAGTTTCATAATTTAATTTTATATCTCAAATATTCTCAAATTAATATGAACAACAAATTACTCAAAATTGATAATAAAGAAGTTGAAAACCTTTGCAAATATTCTCTAAACGTGAGTTAAAACCGTTAAAATTTTACAATTTTAAGTTTTTAACAGAAGTACAATGAGAGTGGTAGCTCTCGCAATAAGGAAACATCGCTTTTCCAGCTTCACACATAAATTTATTTTTTTATTCACAGAAAAGATAAACATTGAAATGCCGATACGAGGCCTCATTAGTTTAACTTCCGGTTCCATTTTGTTAGCTACTGTGGTACTCTTTGACGTGCGAGAATATTAAAAGTCTAATTCATGAACAATTAATACACGTTAAAAAACAATTTATGAACTTATAACAGCTAATTGAACTTGTAATAAATAGTTGTAAAATTTTACATTTTTATTCTAGCTAATTATACTTATTACAGCTTACTTATATGGTATCAGATAGTTATAATTAACTTTTTAGTTAAAGTAAATGACAAAGTGACCAATAAATTTTTTTAAATAATTGCAAGTTCCCAATAAGATAAATGTTATAAAATTTGTAATGTGTCATCACTGTTGTGAATACCGATTAATTCTCGTTGCTGTAAATACGTAATGGCAACGGTATACCTTTTTTTGACAATTATTATTAAAATATCTAAGAAATTCGATATTTTGTTATTTTATTGTGTAATTGTATTTTATTATTTTGGTGTATTAATAAAAAAATTACAATGTCTATGACTGCGGAAGTATGGCAACTTTAAATGCTTATGTTAAAGTTCATATTAAAAATTATGGGCAACACATCCTACTTTTAGTTTTTGTTTAGTTCGATTTGCTGTTTAAGTATTCTTCAAATAAGTTACACAAACAGTCAGACAGTAATAGACCAATTTATTCGAGTGCTGATATAATATGATATTAATTCTTAAAAATCTTAAGATTTTTTAAATTCATAAATACGTTAATAATCATTAACAAACCATTTGTTGAAACACAATCAATTCTAGATGCTATTTTTATCAATAATGGTTTTTTTTTATTTAACACATTAAATAAACAACAAAACCTCCTGTAGTATCATAGGCAAGTTTATAAAAGTTTATAAAAGAATTTTAATAACCAAAACTATTTTAAAAATTTCATATTCTAAAAAAAAATTGTTTTGGAAAATTTCAAACTTGTTTTATTTTTTTAGAATATTGCCAAGACTTTTTATATATTTAATTTTCTATAGAAATTCGCTAAAAAAATAGAAAAATGTTGTCTGATCTGATTTATGGATTTTCTTTAAATACACTTTTTTAAATCATATTAAATAAAAATGACTGTAAAATTTTGAACAATAAAACATAGAGTAACAAACAAAAGTAACATTTATTTTTGACAAAAGAAAAATTAAAAAAAAGAACAAATAATAATGAAATAAAATAAAAGAAACACTTATTATTCAGGGACCAAAAGTAAGAAATATTAAGAAAACTATAACAAATCTTTTTTTTTTTAATAGATCCGAAAATAAAACTTTTAATAAACAACCAAACAAAATTATAATAACCGGGATTTAAACACACAAAAAATAAAATGCTGAAATCAAATTACTACTTATATCTTTAAAAATTAAAAATAAAATATCAAGGACTAAGGATGATTAACATGATTACCATGGAGCAAAAAATTATATTAAACAGAAAATAAATTTTGTAAATACTCGTAAACTATATTTTGGGCAAAGTAAAAAAAATTATAAAAAATTATTTTCTAAGCAAACTTCTTATGCACACACAAACCCTTAAACCAAATTATAAACACACATACTAACTAAAATAAATGTTGTAAAAATATGTAAAATATAACAAACTTTCGGACGTATACGATTAAAAATTGAAGAAAATCATTAAAAGAAAAAATTTAGGCAAATTATATTATAAATTTATATTATAGTTTAACTTGATGTGCGCAAAAATAAGGCAAAATTATTAAACACAAAAACACTTGACAAAATCATTGCATTTTAAGTGGGTTTCCCAAAATCAAAAATGAATTCAAAATTTATATTAAAAGGAAACAATAAAAAAAATTAATTTTAAATTGTATTTAAATATTAAACTTACTTATTAATGTGAAACCTTTAACCTTAAGCAACATTTTTTAATTTATAAAAACAACACGAATTCATTACTATCAGTATCATTATTATTATTATTATTATTATTATTATTATTATTATTATTATTATTATTATTATTATTATTATTATTATTATTATTATTATTATTATTGTAATTATAATCTTGCAACAAAATCAAGTTATGTACTTGTACGAGTACTAGCAAAATTTTTTAAAACAAAAAAAAAAAGAAATACCTATTTTAAGACACATAATAATTTTGAACTTGGTTAGGTTTTTACATGTAAAAGAAGAAGGATGGAAAAATATAATATCTTATTTATTTACAAAATATGGGTATCATTTTTATTGTGTATTATGTGTGCTATTTATAAATTTATTTTAATTTATATTTCAAAAATTCAGCCATCATTTTATGTTGAAAGCAAGAAATTTAACTAAATTGTAGGATTTTTCGCTTAAAATTAACAGTCTAAATCAAAGCAAAAACAAAAAATTAATGAAACTATAAAGTATAAAAGTGTGTAAAAAAGGAATATATTAGTAAATGAAAACAAACTCCCCCTAAGAATAACAACAAGAACAAAACTAAATGAACAACAAACACTGTAAAATAAGTGAAACAAAAAACTGAAACAATTTGAAAATAGCAAAGATAAAGCAAATCAACAAATGAAACAAACAAACAAGAATGTACTTTACCTATTGTATAAAATAATATAAATGAATAAAAAGAAAATAACAATAACAATTAATAATAATAATAAAATGATAAATTAAATAAATAAACAAGATGTGAACATGGAGCATAAACTCTTTCAGTATTTTTTATGAATGCTGCTATTATTATATGAAAAATAAAAGTAAAATACCAAAAAAAAAAAAAAAAAATATATATATATATATATATATATATATATATATATATATATATATATATATATGAATTTTAATTGAATTAAATTGCACCGGAATAAAAGGTAAGTCTGCGTCAGAGAACGGAATTAGTGGCTTATTTGTTGCCTTTGAATCAAATCATAAAAAATTGATATATTTTTGTTAATTCACATAACTTCATATAAGCAATACTTAACCCAGGGTCTATACCTGATGTATTTCTATCATGCTAAATGTCAAATTCATATCATGATAGAAAATCACCAGGTATAGACTCCATTTATTAGTGTTATCGTAGCGTTATGATATAAAATGTCATTTTAGTTATGAATTTAATTTTGATGTTTGTTTACTTTAAACTTTTTGTTTAAAATATTACCAAATAATTATTTTACAGCTTATATGTGCATATTAATAAATAAAATTTATCGTGCTTTTACAAGAAACTTATTTTTTAAGTTTTAAATGACAAAAAATAATAATAAACTATATTTCATCATAATATAATTCCATCAACGTCTTCCCCTATGTACTGCTATTAATATGAAATTGACATTTTGCTCTGCCAGTGTTATATTTCCTGTTATGATAGAAATACATCAGGTATAGACACTACCTAATAACAATTGAAAAAAGGCATCACATGGCCTGTTTTCTATTAAATTGTTCAAAACACTTGTTGTTGAATTAAATTAAAATTTGCAATTTCCTAGTCACGAAAAGCCGTAGTTTTTCATGAAGGTAACTCTAGTTACTAGCCCAGTATTTTAAATTGGTTTAGTGTTTTCTAATCATGAGAGTCTTAGTTATTAACCTAAGTGATTTTCTAGTCACACAGGTAAAACATAGCAAAGTGTAGACGTCAATGAGAAATACTAAAAACTAGGTGGCGACCAACTGTCTCTCAGCCCACGGACCAAAGACCACGGAGGGCAACTACACCCGAGGAAAAGTATCACAACCGGCATTCGAAGGTCAACAAGAATTGTATATCTTATTTTACTTGGGATTAATTTGAAGACAAAAATAAATAAATAAAACAATTTTATAAACATTTGAAAATATAAAAACTTTCGTATTAATTCTCTTGAAACAACCCTGTTACAACCAGGCCGAGCTATTTGGTAAGTAACGTCGTTACGTTGGAATACCAAACCCTTTTTAGGGAACGTCGGAGAGTTTTTAATCACTTCCAGTAAATAAAAAAAACGATACTTTGTTAACTCTATAATATTCTTTAAATCTAATACAAAAATTGATTCAAAGCAACTTTATTAATTACAGGGCAACAAGTTACTACAAAAAAGACAACGTCTTTGAAAACCCCATAAGGATCAAAAACAAAATAACCTTGCTCTAATAAATTTTTACTGATATTCTAATTTAGGAGATATACCGTATACAGCGGCGAATAATTAAAAAAAAGTAGACATAATTTTAACATTTCAAAAGAGAATGTTTCGCATATCTAACGTTTCCTCGGCTGAGCCAATGCCACAGTGCGTGGCTTAGCTTTTGCTTTAAGTGCCTGCTTCGAAATGGCATAAGGATTTTCTCGTATATGTTTATTATCATATTCTTTTGGTTCAGCCAATTCTTTGATACGTTTAGATGCTTTAGTCTTTAGCGCATTCGGTGATACAGCAAAGGGATTCTCTTTCAGCTCAGCTGAAGTTGATTTAACAGTCCGATGTATATTCGGCTTAGACAATGCTATGATACGCTTTGAAGCTGTAAAACCAAACAAAAATAATCATATGTTATATACATACATACATACATAGTTACACATATTTCTTTTAACCTTTGTGCTTAAGTACTTTCATTGGTATTGATATGGGAAATTCTTGATGCAAGTCGGTAGTACCTCGAAACACCGGTGCAGCCAATTTATTCGTCCGTTGAGAAGCTATATGCCTGCGCATCTTAGCCGTGAATAGCCAAGCAGCCTTTTCAATCAGAAGACATTTTCTAGGTTGTGCTAGATATTTATAACGCTTCATTCGACTCAAAGACCGCTTTTTCTCTGGCTTAAATTCGAAATGATATGTTCAAAAGTTTTATTTTATTACAATAAAATTATATTCAAGTAGACCTTCTCTGGTATAGTTTTCAACACTTTAGGTTTCGCCAATTTCCTAAGTATTTTAGTATGTTTTTCCCATTCTAAATTGCTCCATTTCGGTACTGATTTTCTATACATAAAAATTATATACATAGTGAAGACAATCAAATATATTTTATCAAAAACCATATAGTTTCATTAATATGAATTGATATTAATTTGTAACTTACTTTTCCATAGGTGGTTGCACGTTACCTAAGCGACTGTACAATGAAAGCAAACTTTTACGCATTAAGCGATTCAAGTTTATAATGCGATCGCGGGATAAAAGTTGCCCTATTTGTTGCTTAAACAGAATTAAATGTCTGAAATTTATGTTTGAAAAACATGTTACATTATAAATTGGGACTTAATTTAGCTTTATACCGTGCTTTTGGATAAGCCAATTGCTCTGTTCTGGTAGAAGCTCTCTGATCTAGACGTATGATCTCTATGTTTTTCTTGAAAAAACACGGGCATTCATTAACAAAGCGACGATGGCGTAACAATGGCTTTATATTAGCCAATTCTACAATACGGCTATTTCTTACAAATGCTCGTCGATGTAAATGATACAAATGACTTAACTCTTGGCACATATGCGGAAATAGATGTTGAATTTTCGTCGGTAGTGGTTCATTATCTATGCAACACTCGGATTTAACTTCTTTTTGCCACATTTTTTACATACAATTTTAAAATCCGTTTACGGATGTATATTTTTTATTTCACAAAAAATTTTAAACGAAAATTCTTAAAGCTGATTACAATTAGAAATTTTTAAAATAATAAAATTTTGTTTTGCTTTTGACAATAAAATGTTTCAAAACCGATTAATCATAATATATTACACACGTTAGCGGAATAAATTTGTTTGTGTTGCCTAAGGTTTCGTTTAAATACATATTGTAGTGTAAGCTCTGGTTCTCCTAATTTGCGTTACATAAATGCATTTTTCCAGCCGGGGTATGATTCAGTCGACCCAGGATCTTATAAGAGATTATACATTGGCTTATCACCTTCCCAATATCTGGATATTTTTCCATAAACTCCATAATTATTGAGTTTTGGGTGCTCTTTTTTTCCTTTGTTAGAGAATAAAAATAAAATAAATATTTATTTTTGTGAAATGAATATTAATTAATAAATATCTAACTGCATACGAAATTTTTATTAAAAAAGTGTGTTTTAGCCAATTGCTTTATTTGAAATTAACGTTGCATAACCAATGTTAGTCGTTTCGACAACCATCGTTCTTTTATAGTAACTTTTATACTTAGTTATTTATTTTTATTTATTAATAGTAAATAAATTTATATATTAATAACATTATAGGAACTGGCTGCCGTGGCCTTCGTCCTTACGTACTTGTAATTATACTATTTACATTATATTATTACTGTACTCGTAGTTATTTTCTATTACTATAAGCACATACGTATAATTATATTATTCTATGATTCACAAATTTTTTAGAACATCTAGAGCTACGTGTTTTCTAATTGTGGAATAATCTAACGTTTTTATTGACTCCAGCAGACTGGTTGGGAGGGTTATATCATTATAACAGCATAGTAGATGCGACATCGTGAGGGGCTTTTGCATTTTGGGTACAAAGGTTGGTTTTTCTTTTCCAGAATATGTTGGTGTGTTAATTTACTATGGCCAAGTTTAACCTGATTATTGGTAACTTTTATATCTTGTTATCTCTTATTGACTTTTTAATTATAAAAATAGTCAATTTAGTTTAAATATATTAAAACCTATAGCATTTTGATTTGAAGTAATTTTTTAAGTTAGTCGAAATTGGTGTAAATGTATTAAAAAGAGGATAGGCTATTCATGGTTAAACAAAGCAACAATTGTCAACTGCTTGGTTTCATTCCAATAGCAAAACCGATAACGCTGATTTCTGTGACACCTAAAAAGGACACTAATTCTAGTTCGAAAATGAAACCGATAACATTGGATGACATGACACCAAAGTAATTATTTTGTCGGTTTCAAATCCAATACCGACAAGATTATATAGTTCCTGCAATGCCTCCCTTCCATAACTAAATGTTGTCTAGTTAAGCAGCTTTTCATATCTACTGATTGAGAGCTATTAATGCATGTACTTTGTGTATGGTACCAATCATACATGTACACTACATATTGTGAGTTAGTCTATCACGTTTTGGTAGCTTGTTTGCGACGATGATGTTAAAAAGTACCAAGGCATTATTAACACGGTAAGGCATTTAGTACAACAAATACTGAATTACAATAACAACCTTTCGTATGTGTCAAATAAAAAGGAGGAAATTCAAATTCCGATCGTACAATCACACACACATTATGTATTTTGAGCACAAGAACAATGACGCGCACAGGATGTAACACTGCAGTCATACGATCAAGTTTTTTTTACAATTCTCTTTCAAGAAATTTACACATACTGCTTGTCAAAATTCACAAAAATTGAAAGCTGTGACGTAGGCTGCACGCAATTTCAAAGCAAGTTTTTCAACAAGATGTTTTTTTTAACCTCTTCCACCGACAGTTTTGTTTCGGCGGCAATAGAGTTATATGCCTTAATTTTTAAATTATTCCGTCTATATGCAGGAATATTCATGTTCCACAGAACTTCATGCCTTCTGTATATCTCTATGAACTGCAAAACGTCGTTATATTTTTTTAATTTGTTCACAAACATATTTAAAAAAAAAAAACAAATCAATACTGGCGGCAGAATAAGAATTCAAATTTGGAATAAAAAAACTGCAGTCAGCTGTTTTCTTGACTGTAATTTGAAACACTCAATTGAACGAAAAATTGAAAGCAAACTCTCAGCAAATTTTAAAAGTGTGAGTGTATTGGTAAAAAAATGAGAGAAATTTTAAAAATTGAATGAAAACTTGATCGTGTGACCCCCAAGTAAGCAAATTTTGAACGCTTTGCAGACAAAACGATAGATAACAAAATATGTACAGCTGCTTTTTTGCTTTACCGTGTCAATTCTGCCATGAACAGTATCGTGGGTATACATTAGAGTACTGCACAAGCATACTTGAAAGCCACGCGTCACTTTATCCTTGTGCAATTCTCTAGTATGCATACATAAATTTAATTAATATATTTGCAGCAATCGAAATTACAGACTTGTTGCGAAAAAAAATAAAACAAAATTGCTTTTGTTTTACACCAAAACTTTATTCAACTGTTTTCTCTACTTTCTTACAATCGAATGAACAAAAATTCAAAATTCAACAACAACAAAAAAAACCTTTAAAACGCATACGCATGTATGTACGCATATGCATGTATTAATAAGCACAGAATACCCACACAGAATACTCAACAATGACAGTTTTAAAATCGACTTAACATCTGTTCTGACGAAGAACAGAGCGAGAGAAAAAATAAAATAAAGAGATTGCAAAGCAATGTGTTGGTAGCAATAAATATATATTACTATTTTCACCATATGTTAACATCATTTAATAAATATATTTCTAAGCAAAAACAAATCAAAATTTTGAAATTTTTGTTTAATTTTAAAAAATTAAGCAAATTCTTAATTTATTTGAAAAAAAATGTCATACAATAATTCTAATGATGGTAAATATATTGGAAAAAGCAAAAAAAAAACAATGTAAAAATTCTTTTAGTAGCAATATTTGTGTTTTTCAGCATCCTATGAAGACTGTTCGACAAGAAGCTGCTGGGGCAAAATAAAGGGTATAAAACAAGAACGCAAGATTTAAATTTTAAAGAAATGACTGATGCAGCAATTGAATTGTTTCTCTGGCTGTATGACATGTGGCGCCGTCTTGTTGAAACCACAAGCCCTCCACATTCATTTCTTCAATTCTAGGCAAGAAAAAACTGGCTATCATTTCACGATACCGAACACCATTGACTGTTTTCGCTTGACCTGCCTCATTTTCATAAAAAAGAGGTCCAATGATTCCTCCAGCCCAAAAACCACACCACACAGTGACACGTTGAGAATGCATTTGATTCTCGTGAATCACTCGAGGATTTTCTTCACCCCAAATGCGACAATTCTGCCTATTGACGAAGCCATTAAGATGGAAATGGGCCTCGTCACTGAATATGATTTTATCGGCAAAATCAGCATTTTCATGTTGTCTCTCCAATTAACGAACTCCCTCCGCTGTCTATGGTCATTTTTTACTAACCTCGTACCTTCTACTAGCAAACAATAACAATTGTTCAAATGTCAAACAATGACACTTCGAATGGCCCCAAATTTAAATCTTCCGTTCTTGTTCGGGCACCCTTTACAAAAGAAAACAGAGCACGGCAGCAAACTTCCTTACAATATAATGGCGTTTTCTTTTCTGGCAATAATGTTGCATTTATTTTGAATTTTATACATTTTTATGTTCTTTCTAAGTAAAATTCATTTTTTCATTTCATTATGACTAAATAAATTTCTAAAGAGAAAAATAAACTCCAAAAATAAACAAACATAGCCATTTCGCTGATTTTTTCTTGTAAAGTGATTTTTTTGAAATGTTTGTATGGGGAACCCCCCAGGGGTGGTTCCAGGGGTGTGCCACTGGTATAGGTGAGTCGGCCCTCCAAAGCTAGTGGGGGTCGGTCATACATTTTGACTCGATTGATGCACTCTAAATGGGTCAAAGTGATATTTTTCAAAATTTAACCTTTCGGATCAAAAGCCGGGACATCAAAATACATTGTAGAGGTATGGTTCCTTCGGCAAAGTTTCTTATTTTGATCCCTAGAATACGATTTTCCTTGTAATTTGTGCAATTTTTAAATTGACCCGCCCTAGTTGTAGTATACTCACTTATTGATCGCACTTTTTTGTTCGATTGTGATCAAAAAATTGTAGCACAACATGAGTGTATGAGTAACATTTAAAAAGTGTTACAGAAATAAAAGGTAGCATTTTCTCTCAGAAAAGAAGACACCATAAGTTGTTTATATTATTGCATAGGTACTCGAGGGCGCAAATATGGTGTTGATGTTGTTTGCTTCAAATCCTTAACCGCAATAATAATTCAGCAGTTAAAAAGTCAGATGCCAATGTGTGGTTAAGCTGCACATTTTGGTGTTAATGTCTGGAAACAATGGATTTCAAAACAGAACTATTGCAAATGACAGCAGATGAGCTAAATATTCATTGTGCTTATTCGTCCAAGAAGTTTGTAAACCAAATGGAACCAATTATGCTCCTTATAATATATAATATTTAGTATATGAAGTGGCAGTAAATTTTTTGTACTTTATAATAACTCACGTAAGTTTAATTATATTCCATAAAAAGAAAAAGAAAGTTAAATACTTTTTGTAATGTTTATTTGTTTTAGTATACATACGAGTATATATACAAATTCCTAAATAGCTAATGCAATTCATTAAATTTTGTATTTAAATCATGTTTAGACGGTCGAAAAACACATGTAGTAATCATTTTCCAATATTATGAAGCATTGGAAGCCAACTGGTCAAACAGCTAAAACTCCGGGGTCACGTAACGTTTTACTACGCTTGGTATGTTTTTAAATAAGCTTATCTTTTATTTATTTTGGAAACTTTATTGTTATTTACGAAATAAGAAAATATTTCGGTTTTAATAATATTTAAATTTATTGCAAATTGTTGTACATTTGTGGCTTTGTTTGTTAACGTTTTCACTATGAAAGATTGCTTATTATCGTTTCCTTCTTTGGCTTTCATAGTCGCTCTCACAATACAAATTTTATGTGTATACTTTTAACACTAAGTCTAAGAGTACACGGTGATTTTAGCTTTGCAACTCTTATAGGAGGGATAGAGGAAAGAGTGGAAAAGGGTACAGACTTACTCGTACTCGGTAATTATCTTTTGTTCTCTATTCGTATCTTTTAAACCTGCAAAAAAGGAGACAAGTTGCTGAATGCTGAATGAATGCTATTATAAAATTCCCGAAACCAAATTTTTTTGTGGACACAACTAATTTTAAAAGAAAATTAAGAAAAAGTTGTGCAATTAAATGTTCTCTGTGCTCCCGGATTAACGAGTGAGAGAAGAAAATGAATTTCAAGTTTGTACAAATGTTGTATTGGTTTCTACAAAATGTCCTCCTTTTGCCTATAAAGACAAACTTTCTCAGTGAATAAGAGGACTTTAATATGTACTAACGAATTTTGAGTTTTTCAAAATTCCAAAAAATCTAATATAAATCTAATGCAAATCCACGCAAAAAGAACGCATATGGACAGCAAGAGAATGAAGAGAATTCCTTAAGTTTTCCAGTTCATTTGTACGAATTCTATTTGTCCAAACGGTAAATAAAAATTAAAAACCTAATTATTTATTTAAGCTTTCAATAATAATTTAAATTTATTTATATGTGTAAAAACACGTAGACGTTTTCTACTTACAACAAAAGAGGCTTCGCAGAAAATGTTACATCGGGTAAAAAATGTTAAAAGAAAATCAAGTTAATCATCTCAATTTTCAAAAATATGGTTCAGCAACGAACAGCACATTAAAATAAAAATGTAATTGCTGCTTAAAGCGTGTACTTTTGTATAAATACTAATTCATTTTCATATTTTTTTCTAATAAATAATGAAAGTGAGAGAGAACAATATTTTTAATAAACACATCATGTGTACATAATGTTAAAAAAAATAATTACTTACTGCACACAAATATTACCAGCAAATCTTTCAAGGAAAACTACTTTTAATTTCTGTTTCTGTACAATTTATATAAATATATACGAAAAAATTTTCCAGTTTAATATAATTTTTGTTTTGTGTAAAGCACTATTTTATTCACTATTCAGTGGTTCTTCCTCACCACCACCTTCATATTCAATATCAGATTCATCATCTTTATCCAAATTGTCATTGTCATCTTCGTCAGACGTATGTTAAGTTGGACAGTTAATAGTAAAAAGTATGGTAAAACGGCTGAAGACTAATTAACGATTTGGCAATCTAAGCATGTTTTCCCTGAGGAGAAAGAATTAAGAATTTAATGTTAACAACTTAAAGTATCTCATGTTTGTGGCACAAATAGTGCCAATGACAATAAAAGAGATTTTTAGAATCAGGAAACCAGTATACTTAGGTTATAGATTTTGGCCATTAGGGCAGTTATTTCTTATTTGTGGTCAAATATGACAACTATTATACTAATATTTAGCCAAATTTATAGTTATCAAAAAGTTTTGTAACCATTTGCAAAAAATTAATGAACAAGACGTCAACAGGACTGGGGGTTGCTTTGTTAAAATTTTCTCACCGCTTTTTGATAAGTAAAAATTTTCGATCTAATCAGATTATAAATGTATGTATACGAGTATCTATAGTCTTTGGTCTAACGGTGCTGCAGATCAAACTTTAATGTGGTTCTCTTATTAAAGAATAGTTTTCCTAGTTTTGCAAAAATTGTAACAAAACAATCTTCAGTATGTTGGTGTCTTGTTCTCCAATTTTTTGAAATGGTTACAAAACCAATTCTTGGTACAAATAACAAATTGCTTACTAACCTGTTAGGATCCAAAGGGAAACTATGAAATTCCGAACCATCCAGACATGCTTTTGTGCACACTTTTATCATTTTCTCACAAATAAAATAATAGGTAAAAATATTTTTATTAGAAAATTTTTCTTTTTTATTATGTGTGTATCCTACTTAATCGTACGATCTGTCTAAAAACACATGTGTGCTAAAAAAAGTATGATAGTGTGTATTGAACAAGCAGACTTTTTAACAGGTCTCTCCGATTTTTTAATGTTAAGAAAATTTTCATAAAATAAATTTTATCTGTGCGATCAGAGTTGCATTTTCTATGTTCAAGGCAGAAAAATAGCAATAATACCAAGCTTGTGTTTTGTTTATACAAACTTTTAGGTTATTTTTCATTGTACATATTTGTAAAAAAAATATTTTGCGGCAAACAAGAAAATGAATACTTTTAAAAGTATTAAGCTGAGTAAATATATGTTTTTGCATCTTTTTTTGTATAATGGTGTGGCATAAAGTTCGCCATTTTAAAGCCGACAGAATTCTGTCACACATTATTTTGACATAATCGTACGATGGTGTAGGATAGTGAGTCAGTACCTTTAGAACTTACACCACCATACACTTTTTGCCAATTAATTATTTACTGGCTTTCAAACTTCATACAAAATTATTTTGGCACAATTTTTTCACAATATTTCGCAAAAACTATTTGTTAAATATTATAATTTTTAAATTTAATAATTTCTATTTGGAATTTAAAAGTTTAACAAAGTATTAATCTTTATTTGTGCTTAATTCCAGAAATTGTGTTGGTTTTTAAATTTATTCTTTTACTTATTCAGTACAATAAGTACTGAAGGGGAGAGCATACATATATGGACCATTTTATCAGACGCTACTCTGAATCCTCAGTAGGTTACTCCCAACATTTCTTGCAAACATTATAACCTCTATACAGGCCATTAAACATATTCGGACAACCGCCTACGACCCTCAAGTAAATGGTCAAATTGGACGGAGAAATTACCAATAGTATTGCTAGGCTTAAGAACGGCTGTAAAAGAGGACTTAGGTGTGTCAGTAGCTGAGATCAGGCTACTAGGCGAATTTCTATCAGATGAGTCTAGCAATCATATCAGTGAGAATAAGTTCTTAAGAAGACTTCAGCAGTATTTTGAAAATTTACGGCCAAACGCAACAACTCAACACGGCAGAAAAGTGGTATATGTTCCAAAAGACTTACGCTTTTGCAATCACGTTTTTCTCAGAGACGACACAGTACGTTCTCCATTAAAGGCCCCATACGACCGGCCATACGAGGTGCTCGAAAGACATCCAAAAACATACACTATACTTATTGGTACTAAAACAAAAACTGTGTCTATTGACAGATTGAAACCAGCATACATTCTCGAAGAAGTACATCAGTTGAAGAACAGGCGCAAGGTACACAACGTTAGATTTGTAAATCGACCGTCATACCCATGGAACGAGAAGTCTGGAAGAGGGTGATGTAGAGTAAAACGCCTATATATCGTTAATCTGGCAACTATTTTATAAAACATTCATTTTTACGCAATTTGACTTTTGACAGAACTTTGAATAAAAACGTTTTTTTGATCAGAAAATTTTAGCGTGTTATTTGATGTTTCAATAGACAAAAAATAACCTGTGTGCTACACAATACAAACAAAAAGTTTTATTGATACATCCAAGTAACATAACAATAATAAGTGTTTTATTTTAACACACTAAATATTAATTAATTTTATATAATTATTTTTAAATTATTTTTTAATATTTTTGTTTTTATAATATACAATAAAGATAACGATTTTGAGTAGCCCTGATAAGCGCTTTTTGTTAATTTTTTTTCGACTTTATCTAGTCTATATCCATCATGCTCTGTTTAAAACAGCATCACCTCTTGAAGGATCTGGTTCTTCACCACGCATGATGATCTTATTTACATAATAAAAGGGGAAAAAACATATCGGAGACTAAATATAAATAAAACATCATATGGGCTATACATATTCCAGACATACCATTAATTTCCAAGCGCACGATCATTTTTGCCAATACAATTAGGTATTGTGTGTACAATCTTGTAGCTCAATAACACAAATTATTTTATTTTTGTTGTGGGCTATGAGTAATTCATCCCTATTAGCTACACACATATTTTGTACACACAATTTCCAATTGCATTGTTTACAATTGCTCAATTGGATGTTGGAGTAAAAAATACATTAGAAAATTTTAGATTTTGGTGGACATATTGTGCACCTACATATGTATAAAAATTAATATTAATATATAACTAATATAAAAATTACCACCAGGTATACTTACATTTTGCTGCTCTTCTTTTCTGTTGATAAATGCCTTTTTCAGGCATTTTCTCCTACTTTTTGCACCACTACCACTGCACAAACACTTTTCTTAATAATATATCACAAAAAATGAGAAAATTGACTTAAAATTTATGATAAATTTTGGAAAAATAGCAATATTTCTAATTTTTTGTGTGCGTATAAAAAAATTCTAGAATAATAATTTGACAATTAACCGCATAAAAGAAATGAGAGAGGAATAAAAAAATTTAATACGACTATAATGCTGTCCTCACATATTAAGGGGTTAACACAGAGTTGCATTTCACTGCAATATCAACATCAAAAGTTGCCACCTAAAATTGGTGTCGAGTCTAGTTTAGTCTATGACAATTAGTGTAAAGTAGACTTGTGCTCCGTAGTTCATTTTAGTGAGCGCTCTTATTAGTTCAAAAATTAAAAGCGAATAGTTCGTTCATTTAGTTCATTTGATCTTTTGTATCTTTATCACTTATACTTTTAATTGTCATTGAACGTTGTTTATTATGTTAAATGATATCGAATAGGGGTTGAAAGGAATTTTTTACGAAAATAGAAAGCAAAACAACAAAACGAAACTCGAAAAATTTTTTAAATTTAGTTTTCGATTTCTTTTTTATAATGTAATTCAAAAAGTACTTTAAAAACTATGGCTAAAAAAAATTAAGTTTTAATTTTAAAATTAAAATTTTCTCTTCAGCTTATTTGATTTAACTACCATTTTTGTAAAAGAAAATAATTTGCAGCTTTCGTTCCTTCATCATTATTTTCGTTTAAGTTTAGTTCGTTCGTTCATTTATAGATCGTTCATTTAAAATAAAGAGCAAGGAAATGAACTATAGCAAATTCAAAACACGGACTAGTTCGTTCATTTCATATAAGTGAATAGTACAATAAGTGAATAGTAGACTAGTATACAGCAATTATTGTAGGACCGTATTAGGAGTCTGAGTGGCTATATGCTAAAATATATATACAATTTCAAATTAATGGAAAAAAATATCCAAAAATTGCGTTTCAGTATCCCTCATTTCTGCGTTAGCACTACTAACCTAATAGTCCATTACACATAAGACAATTAACAGATACACAACATCCTGCGGTAGTCACCTTGTCGCGGTGTAGGGGCTTACTGCGATTTGAGCCATGCCGCAGGTGCGACATGGAAAATGTATATGGACTACTGGAAAATGTATATGGACTGACGACTTTGGCCTGACAGTTGTGGTATTCTGGGATCTTATTATGTAAGAGTGATATCTTACAGAAACAACTCCAGGGCTAATGCCACTGCTGTCTCCGTCCCGTTAAAACGTGGGAAATCTCAAAGTACGATCGAAAACTTCGTTAAGTTGATGGTGTAGGTTTAGTTGACATTGTCCTGATTAACGCGGGTCTGGCTCTGAACGCGGGGTCTCATAAGGGCCCCACGTCAACCCTTGCATGGCCTCCCAGATAACCATGGGACCACGAGCGCAACTACAGATCGAGTCTAGATAACGGCTTTGAGTTGGGACTGAATAGAACTGAAAATGGATAATAAACAAATGAAACAAATCGGACAGAATGGTTAGCGATATAGTTAGCGATTGTGATGCTTCCCCGCTGAGCTTGGCGGGGGTAGTACGCGAAGCATCGGGGAAGCGAGGAGCGCGATCCAGAGGAGAACACCTCCTTCGGGTAGCGTAGCCGTGCCTGCGACGGTGAATGTGACGAGAGCACAGCCATCCAAAGTCAAATCGAACTTTGGGAAGATGGGTGAGAGGATTGCGGTGTTGGTGGAATTTCTGAAGGGGCGTTCAAATGTCCATAAGGAAATTGTATCAATGGTCAGGGAAATACAGGCACTGTACGTGCTAGCGAAGGAGGATGGATGCGATCTGCATGGGGCTGAAAGGAAGGTGGAGCACAAACAGACGCAGACAGAGGCTCGATCTGGGCTGGCGACCAAATTGGGGAAGCGTCTGGCAGGCCCACTAAGTCCTGGGGCGACTGTACCAAAGAAGAAGAAGGCGGTGCGATGAAGCAACTTCCACCTTTGGGAAACACTCCGGTAGCGAACCCCTCACCAGCATTGGCCGATCCAAGATCAGGCGAAGGAGAGGGCGAGTGGCAGAAGATCCGTAGCCGGGGAAGGGTGAAGAAGCGTACGACTCGGCCGGATGCCCTGCTAATAAGGGCATGCTCGGATTGGTCATACGTGGACATTTTGAAGACCGTGAAGACCGACAGTAGATTGGGTGGTCTTGGCGAGAATGTCAGGACTATTAGAAAGACTGTCAAGGGCCTGAACATGACGCACTTCTACAGTTTAGGGATGCAGTCAGCGAGGTCTTAGGGAAAAACGCCGAGGAGGTTACAATAGAAATCAGGGACATGGACGAAATTACGACGAAAGGAGAAATTCTCGATGCACTGAGAAAATTCTCAAATAGGATGAAGAGCCTGCAGGAATCCTCGATTAGGTCGATGAGGACAGCGTTCGGGGGGACACAGATAGCAACTGTTGCGCTAAGTGCACCCTTAGCCAACATGCTACTGACGGCGTCCAGAATAAGAATATGATGGGTTATGTGCACGATTCGTGAGAAGATCACGCCCAGGAGATGCTTCAAGTGCTTGGACTTTGGGCATGTGGTGGCGAACTGTAAGAACGGGAATGATTACAGGGACACGTGTATAAAGTGTGGGGAGAGGGGGCACTTGGTCAGGACATGCCGGAACAAGCCAAACAGTCTACTTTGCAAGGAGAACAGGGCGCATGTTAATGGATCTTCAGCCTGCCCAAGCTATAGATTGGCTCTAGAGGCTCGCAAAAAGAGGGCATGAGACTTCTTCAGTTGAACCTAAACCACTGCGAGATGGCACAGAACCTACTTAGGAGGAGTATTACAGAGGAGAGGATAGATATGGCTATCCTAAGTGAACCGTACAGGACTGACGATACTCGGGTGTGGACCGACAGGACGAAGACTTCCGCAGTTTGGGTGGCGAGTGGGAAGATGGCAAGGGACCAAATGACTACGGACGTTGGTTTTATAAAGGTCACTATGGTCCACCTAGATATAGTATTGAGGAATTTAGAAGCATTGAAGACAGGATTTCTCTGGACGCGGCTAGCTATGAGAGGGTTTTGATTGCTGGCGATTTTAATGCCTGGGCTATCGAGTGGGGTTGCTCACGGACAAACCCTAGGGAAAGGGCATTACTTGAAGCTTTTGCAAGCCTGGATGTGGTGTTATTGAACCAGGGCAGTGAGCATACGTTTAGTCGAGGCGGGTCCGTTATAGACATAGCGTTTGCCAGCAATAGAGTGGCCGGTCGCGTACCGTGGAGTATTAGCGGGATCTATACACATAGCAATCACAGGGCCGTTCTCATGGAGCTTATAGATAGGGAGCATGATGGGGCGAGTCGGTATAATATTGGCGCACAGGGCTGGAAGTGTAACAGTTTTAACCGCGAGATGTTTCGGGTTTGCATGGAGTATAGCTGGGCTACCAGACGAAGCGGCAAGGGGATTTATTAGACGAGTTTCGACTGCTTGCGATATGTCGATAAGAAGAAGGCGCCCAGGATTCAGAAAGAATCCCGACCAGAGGAATTAGTACTCCACGAGGTCTTTCGAACGAAGAAAAAGCAGCTAAAGAAGGCCATTAGGGATAGCAAGAGGCAATGCTTCATGAGCATTTGCGACGATCTTGACAATAATCCATTTGGACTAGCGTACAAGATCGTTACAAAGAGGAACAAGTCCTATAACAGGGCGATGCCAACGGATCCCGTGTTACTTGGGAATATTGTTTCACCCCTCTTTCCACTACAGAGGGGTATTACCTGGGACAGAACAGTTGGGGAACCTTTTCAAGGTATTCCACCTGTCACGTATGAGGAGATTCAACATGCTGTGGCTGGACTACAGGATGGAAAGTCGCCAGGGCTAGACGGGATTCCGAACGTTGTGGTAAAGGAGGTAGCTGCGACATGACAGGACTACCTAGTGCACTGTTTCCAGTATTCTGTCTTTCCATCAATATGGAAGAGACAGAAACTGGTGCTGATTCCTAAGGCGAATAAGCCGCCGATCGATACCTTCGGGAAACCCTTAGAGACTATTATAAATAGGAGACTGCAGGAGTGTGTAGAGGGCGCAAACAGGCTTTCGGCTTCAGGAAAGGGAGATCTACCGTTGATGCCATAAGGGTACTTGTGGAGACAGCGAGCCGGGCAATAAGGAGATGGTACTCGAATGACTACTGCGTTGTGTGTGACACTGGACGTGAAGAACGCATTCAATACTGCGTGCTTGGGGAAGATCATGGAAACACTACGTAACTTGCCGATCCTGGAGTATTTGTTGGCCATTGTGGGGGACTACTTTGCCGACCGTGTTCTCATCTACGATACGGACGAGGGCAGCAGGGAATATACGATAACGGGGGGAGTTCTGCAAGGATCACTTCTTGGGCCGCTTTTGTGAAACATAATGTATGACGGCGTTCTGCGACTGGACTTGCCGGTTGGTGTGAGAACTATTGGCTTTGCGGACGACTTCGGATTAGTAATTGAAGCATCTGGATTAACAAAGGCTGAGGCAGTTACGAATGCGAGTATTGGAGTTGTGCGATCATGGCTAACTTCCATGGGTCTGCAGCTAGCGAACAACAAGACGGAGGTAGTAGTCATTGCGAGCCGACGAACTAGCGAGCTAGTGACGGTGAGAGTAGGCAACTGTGAGATAACTTCTAAGGATTCGCTGAGGTATCTAGGAGTTATGATTGACAGTCGCTTATCATTCAGGAGCCACATTGAGTATGTAGTAGAGAAAGCTAGTGGAACGGTTGCATCGCTTTGTAGAATTATGCCGAACACAAGGGGTCCCAAATACCAAAGGCGATTAGTTATAGCGGGAGTAGTTAAGAGCATCATACTATATGCAGCCTCAATCTGGGCAACCTGTATACGGTTCAGGTCATATTGTTCTAAACTGAACACGGTGTACAGGTTGGCTGTTCTGAGAGTATGCTGTGCATACAGGACCGTGTCGGACAAAGCCGTGTTCGTCATAGCAGGTATGATACCGGTAGACCTATTGGCTAGGGAGCGTAGCCTAGTCTATAATGATTACATGTCTAGGGAGGACGCACGGACGGACACTATTACGACCTGGCAGAGTAGATGGTCAGATAGTAGCAAAGGCAGGTGGACATATAGCTTAATTAGGGACCCGAAGAGCTGGATGGAAAGGAGACACGGGGACGTAGGGTACTACATTACACAATTTCTTAGCGGACATGGTGCCTACAGGCAGTACTTGCATAGGTTCCGACTGATAGACTCACCGCACTATCCACAGTGCCACAATGTGGTCGAGGACGCCGAACATGTATTTTTCATCTGTCCGAGATTTGAAGCCGCAAGAGCAACACTGGAACGACAATTAAATAATGAGATTGGACTTCACAATGTGACCCAGCTAATGATGGAAACACCTGAAAACTGGGGATACATTTCGACGTACGTACGATTGGTTCTTTTGGAACTTTGTAGAGCTCTAACTAGAGCACAGTAGGGTTGACTGGACCAACCGATCTCGGCGAAGTAATACCTCCACGGTGTACCGCTGGGATCGGGTGAATATTGTGGTGGTGTGTTTTAGTACGTAGGCGCCATTAAGAAGAGCATCAGACAATGCTGCACTAGCATTTGTAATGATCCAGATAATAATCCATTTGGACTAACGTATAGGATAGCGATTTTTTACACATTTTTTATTAGTAAGCCATTTCATAATACCGTCACCCTCGAAAAGATTCAACAGGCTGTGGCTGAGCTGCAGGATTAAAAGTCATCAGGACTTGATGGAATCCCAAACGTTTTAGCAAAAGTGGTAGTGGCAGCATGGACGGACTACTTAGTGTACGTTTTTAGCAAACTCCTAACTTTTCCATAAATACGGAAGAGGCAAAAACTGGTTCTGGTAGCTGAGGCAGATAATACTTCGGGTGAGCCTTCTTCGTATCGGCCAATATACCTGATTTATACCTTTGCAGGAGTGCGTAGAAGATATAAACGGGCTTTCCGATTATCAGTTTGGTTTTAGAAAAAAGAGATATACAGCGAATGCTACAAAGCTGCTACAGAGATAGCAGGTAAACCAATAAATAGAAGATACTCGAATGACTTTTGCGTAATAGTGACATTAGATATGAAAAACGCTTTCAATACTGCATGCTAGCACAGGTGCATGGAAATTCTAAATGACAATTTTGTTGGCCGTGTCCTCATCTACAAAATGGATTAGGATAACAGGGCGAGTCCCGCAAAGACTATTGGCTTTGGTGATGACATCGGATTGGAAATTGAAGCCTCTGAAAAACTGAGGCTGAAATAATTATAAATGCGAGTATTAGCGTAGTGCATAGGTCTGCGTCTAACGAGCCACAAGACGGAAGTTGTCATATCGTGACTGTGAGATTGCTTCTAAGGATTCGCTAAAATATCTAGAAGTTATTATTGATATCCGATTATCATTTAAGAGCCGAATTTAATACGTAGTAGAAAAAGCCTGTAGAATTGTTGCAAAGCTGTGATTATGCCAAGATAAAAGGGCCCTAAATTGATTGATTTTAGAAAGAGTAGTTTGGAGCATCACATAAGCTGCTCCAATATGGGCAATCTCTGAGGTTCAGGTAGTATTGTGCTAGACTGAACGCATTGTACATATTGGAAGCTTTGAGAATATTGTGCCTACATATCGCTGTCAGACGAAGCTGCGCTTGTCAAATCATGTATGATTCCAGTAGATCAGTTGGTTAGAAAAGTGCAAGCTAGTTTATAATGATGGCATGTCTAGGGATGAGGAACGGACAGAGATAATAAAGACTTCACAGAATAGATACTCCAACAGTATTAAAGGCAGGTAGGCGAATATGTTAATATGGCCCAAAGAGTTGGACAGAAAGGAAACATGGGAACTTATTAAAGGGCTGCATAATCGTACTTGAAATGGCTTACATGCACTAATTATTATAAAATATTACACATGTTTGTAGTGATGTGTAGCTTTCAAGGATTTACGGTACTATAGTACTCAGTTTTCCAGCGGGCATGAAGGTATTTGGTTATTGATGCCACACAGAAAGGAAAATTTAGCGGAAAGAAATCTCGATCGATATTCAAATTGGTATTGTAAACAAAATTCGTGGAAAATGATATTCATGATAAGGATGATTATTTATTCCTGCGGAATTAACTTATATTCAATTATTTAATTTAATTGTGAATTAAAAAGTGGTATATTGTGAATGAATTGTATTGTTACAGCTGCTGGTGGATAATAAAAAAATTGAATTCTGTAACATCAAAATAAATTTAGAAAAAACAAAAAGAAAATTAATTTTCAATATATAAAACGAAATTATTTTCGAAAAATAAAAAAAAATATATATTAAAACACATTTTATTTTTGCAAAATTTTATATTGTTTTCTTAAATTTTTAATCTTTCCGCTTGAGAAAATTTAAGCGTAAGTAAAATTTAGAAATTTATCTACATCAATAATTGCAAATTTTGCTTCCGCAAAAAAAAGTGATGTTCGCAATCGCGGAACGGAATGAATAATTAGACCCAATTAGGTCTGTCATAGCATCCAAGTCGGTTTTGCAAGCCAATATTGCTTTCATTTGGTGTCATGAAACTAAGTCGTTAGTTTATTTCTATGAAATTTTTTGTGTTCGATAACAATTTTGATAAATCGTGGTGTTTTCATTTAAATAAAAATAAAAACGTGTTTTTTTTTATTGAAAATTTTTAATATAAAATATATAATTAGTGTCAGTGAAATAAGTAGTCAAATAAAATTACTTTTGCCGTTGTAGGATTTTTATTATTAGAAGAAGAACGTTCACAGAAAGTAAACAGAATATTTTTTTGATTCAGCCAACTGTTGTCAAAGAGGTCATACAGTTGGCAATATCAGGATATGACAGTATTTTTTTTTTTTCATTAAATATTGTATTTTATATGACATTTCTAAGTTTTTATTGTAACATTTGATAATATGTATGTCATTATAATTTGTGGAGTTTGCGAGCAATTTGTGACCATTGGATGTGGTTCTATTTATTTGTGTGTATAATAACTAAAGCACATTACGTATTGTTAAAATAGCATATGATAAAATACATTAATGTGCTTTTAGAATCAGTTTCTCTATAAATAATTAAATAAAATGATGAAAGCTAGTACATCCTTCTTAAAAATAAACAATACATATGGTTGAAAAGTAAGAGGTTGTAGGAAGAAGAATAAAAGAATACAATTAACTAAACTTAATAATAAAGAAAAAATTATTAAAACAAAATATACACCAAATAATTACTCAAATATATTAAATTAAATGACTTTCGATTTCCAAAAAAAAATTAATTTACGAAACAAAATATCCATTTCCATCCATTCTTTTATAAGTTAACAATTTTGAATATTTTTTTTTTAATTTTCAATTTTATAATGTGATTTTTTTGTGAATGTCCTTAACAATTCCCATATAATAATTTATTATCTTTGAATGGAGAAAAAATATAGGTAATGAAACTAAAAACTATAATCAATTGAAGTTCGAATACATACATATATATTCTACTTTATAAAGGACTTTTGCCATAAATCTCTATTAACTTAATATTTGGTGTTTTCGTGTATTACTGATGTAGAGTTGATGATAAAGCAAAGCAACGTAAGAAACTTTATTGTCTGTTATATAAGAATGATTCTTAATGAATGTTTGCAATAACGGCGCGTGTAAAATCTTGAGTTGTAGATTGTCCACCCAAATCCTTAGTTCTTACTTTACCATCCTTAAGTACACGGTGAAGGGAATTGTGAATCAACTCACTGTAGGAAGGTAAATTGATGTGACGCAACAATTTCGTGCCGCACAAAAGCATAGCAGTGGGATTGGCAATATTTTTGCCTACAGCTTCGGCAAAAGTGTGACGTGCACCCTTAATTAAACAAAATAGTAATAATTTATAAAAGCTAACTTTAGGCATTAGACACCAACTTACAGGTTCAAAAACGACGGTTTCAGCTGAATAAGAAGCACCAGCTACAACACCCGCTCCACCTACTAAGCCAGTAGCTAAATTATCAATAATGTTACCATACAAATTAGGGGTAACCATTACATCAAACTATTTTTATGAAATAAAAATTTTCATTTGAAAATGATAATTCTATAATACAACTCACTTGATGAGGGTGTGACACCATTTGCATTGTAGTGTTGTCAACAATCATTTTTTCAAATTGTATGCGTGGGTATAATTTAGCCATCTCTTCGCAGCATTTTAGGAACAAGCCATCACCCAACTTCATAATATTGGCTTTATGTACGGCAGTAACCTTCTTACGATTATTTTTGGTAGCATAGTCAAAGGCAAACTTAGCAATACGCATGGATTTTTTGGCAGTGATAATCTTAAGGCATTCTACAATGCCAGGCACCGACTCGTGTTCTAAAGCTGAATATTCACCTTCAGTTTGTTCACGAATAATAACAGTATCGATGTCCTTATGGCGTGTCTTAACACCGGGCAAGCTGCGTACATGTACAACGTTTGCGTACAAATCCAAGTCGTTGCGGAGTTTCATGTTGAGAGTTTGCAATTCACCAGCGACGCTATAGTCAGGAGTAGCTAAGATACCCTAAGAAATAAATTTTATGACAGAATAATTAGATTTTAATAATAGATATACAATTCACTCTTCTCTTCTTTATATAAAATAAATATTTTTGAAAAAACTACATATATATTTAAAACCTAAATATATTTAAATTTTGAATTGTGTTAATGATTAAGGTTTATTGCGCTTAGGTCGGTTTTTTATAAATTATTTATTAATTTTCGATGTTTCGCTCACTTGTAGAAAGCTTTCCTTCAAAATAAACCTAAACTCAATAACTATTAATTATAAGTATATACAAGTAAAGGTCTAAAAAAATAATTATATAAATTTAATGATTAAGTTTCACAAAATAAAAATGTAAGTTCCTTAGAGAAATCAAAAATTTTTACCTTAATACAAACTTTATTTTTTTGAATAGAAGAAACTACATCCTCTAATTTAGCACTCAAGACTGGATTGACTTCAGAAAGAAAATACGATTCAAAATCAACGGGAACATCAGCTCCCTTCATAAAAAAAAGCAATAATTAGATATAAATCATAAATCAACAAAAACGAATTCACCTTAAAAACTTCTTGCAAAGCGTACACCAATTCTGGCCCAACACCATCGCCGGGAATTAGAGTACAAGTGGTGCGATTACCTCCATGAACTCCAGGATCCTATAATATTTAATAATAAATTTCAGCATCTCTACAAGACAAATTGCATTCAAAAAACTCACACTATTGACAGCAGCTGTAGTATGAATGGAACGAACGGCAGAGGTTTGCAGACCCTGTAATGTATATGTTTAATAAAAACTTTGGTTTACTTTAAATCTTTATAAATTGCAAATATTTTGCTAAAAGATTATAACCTCAAATGCAAGTACCAGATATTTTTTACTTAAAGAATACAATCATATTCCATTAAAGTAGAAAATGTTTATGTAAGCACTTGCTTGAGCCGCATATTTTTTATCATTTACTTACTTGCATTAATGTGCGTCCCAATGATCTAGCTAACAAAGCCATGTTATTGTTTTTTAATCGAGTGGTGAGTGCTAATATTTTAAATTACTGGAACAAGAAAGAATTTCTTAATTAAGTTCTTATAATAAATTAAGGAAAAAATTGCAAAAATATTTTACCTCCTTCCTTCAGCAGCTGTGAACTGACAAAATTTTAACAGGGAAACAAATTAAAGTACTAAAAAAATCAAAACTGCATTATCTACATCGATGGATATATGAAAGAAATTGAACAGATATCATGTTAAGCGGGCTTCACATTATAATACAGAGTATTAACATTTTCATTAGATCGAGTGAGACCGAAATCAGATGCAAATCAAATAGACTGTCAAAAAATGAGCAGTGTAATAGCTTAGAAAAAATTCTAAAAATGACAAAAACCATAATACTGCCAAAAAGGCTTAAGTATTTCACCACACTTGATTAACATTTTGTTTTCACACTATTGTATTTTTACGTAATACACGAATTTTTGACATGTATTAATACTAAATACAATAGTCTGAAACCCGCTTTAGCAATTTTTAAATCTTTAAAAATAAATTCTGTGCAAATTTTGGAATTAAATAAAAAAATATTTTTTTTAACTTCAGTACTTATTTTCAGTTCCGATCATACAATGTCAAGCAATGGACACAAGAATAAAGGCACAGAAATTTTGACAGCTTTGCAGACAAAAGAATGGGGACCAATACATGTACACCTTTTTTATTTCCTTTACCATGTTAATTCTACCACAGAAGATCCTATTCAAGTGGCAGGGAGTGACAATCACATTAGAATTATACAAGGTAGCGACAAATCTACAACAAACATTAAAATGCAAAAACAACACATATACTACTAAAAGAGCGAAAATCAATGTAATGCAATTATGCACTTACACCATAGACTGTGCTTACACTTTCCTTGTATGTATGGGCCAAGGGTATGGGCATAAAATGTTGGCTTGCAAACAAATGTTGACGTTTACTAAAGAGAGCGGGAGATGGAAGCTGTTCTACTGTTAATACCTTGTTAATTCAGCTATGATAATAACCTTGTTTTGTTGTTTATTCAGAATTCAATTCCCTTGGAATGTCAACTATAAAATTCGTGTATGATTTTTGGGAATTTGTTCAAACAAGGCGAATTGATACAAGGTTATATCAAGAAAGCAGCTGTGCGTTTCAAATTCTTTTTTGACTTGTCAAACATGTTACATTATTTGGTCAAAGTATACGAGCCATGTCTGCCTTTTTTGACAAATCAAGAAGATTTTTTCAAAAACAGAGATGCTTCATAAATTCGCCTTGGTTCAAAATAGAGCTGTGCAAAATCGTTCATTTAGAAGTTGTTTATTTTTTTCCGTACTATAGTATAATTATACGAAGTAGCCGCACCATGTATTTTGTTAGTGTTATTATTCATAGTTTAATGTCAAAATGAAGAAAGGGAAGAAACAAAAGAAATAAACAAAAAATAGGGTTGAAAGAAAATATTTCAACGTAAACAACATAGCTTTTACTCGTAATGCAAAAAATAGTAATAAATAAACAAAATAATAAAAATAGTGCAATAAATTTAATTAATTTGGACGCAACTCGTCAGCTGTTTTTTCTTTACATTTGTTTTTTGTTAGCTTGAATAATAATTTTTTTTCATTTTGCTTTGCTTGTTTACGAAATAATATTTTTGTAGTACATAGTATAACTCATAACAATATAAATTTTATTGAAAAGTGGTTTTGAATGTAAAATTTTATTTATTAATTCTTATGCCAAATTTTGTGAAAAATCTTTTAAAAATCTTATAAGAAAGTGGGAAGCAACTTTATTTAAGTGCTTATAAGAAAATTTATTTTAAGAAACGTGTTGATTCTGTGCCGCCAAAGCTTTTATATGCAAATTTTTTTAAGCATTGTGGAAAAAAAATTTATTGCCTGCCCAATTATTCGTGAAAAATCTTCTAAAATTTTTATAAGAAAGTGCAAAGCAACTTTATTTAAGTGCTAAATAATAAATTGATTAAAAGAAACGTGTTGATTCTGTGCCGCCAAAGCTGTATTTGCAAATTTTTTTAAACATTGCCGCAAACAATTTTATTGCTTGCCCAATTATTTTCGTGTTCAGTGCAAACTTTAAATAAATAAAATTGTGAATATATTTATAAAAAGCAATGTCTTACTGTATTTTATGTAAGAAAAGGGCGGAAAAGGGTCAAAGCACTTTTCAAGTGCCCACAGATCCAAATAGAAAAAGGAAAAAACAGTTCAATTCCAACATTTACTCATATGTCCAAAAATAAATAT
This sequence comes from Thelaira solivaga, assembly GCA_947397855.1. NCBI lineage: Eukaryota > Metazoa > Arthropoda > Insecta > Diptera > Tachinidae > Thelaira > Thelaira solivaga. The sequence goes on along the minus strand of OX377610.1, from coordinate 47,825,411 downwards.
AACACAATGCACTGCACAAATATTGGCCACAAAATTACTTTCTCCTATGAAATTAATCAAATTTATTGCACTATTTTTATTATTTTGTTTATTTATTTGCATTACGAATGAAAGCTATGTTGTTTATGTTGAAATATTTTCTTTCAACCCTATTTTTTTATTTCTTTTGTTTCTTCTCTTTCTTCATTTTGACATTAAACTATGAATAATTACACTAACAAAATACATAGTGCGCCTACTTCGTATAATTATACTATGAGTTAAAATTTGTTTTAATTGTATATATCTATATGTAAATGTTTTATAATTACATAATAACTTTTTTATAAATTAGTGTTTTCCATGAAATAATTATATAAATTACTGCAAATGTAACAACATATAAATGGCGTCAAAATTAATGTTAATACTTTTGGCACGCACACAAAGAAAATCTTTTAACTTTTTGTGTCCGATAGGAAATTACGTTTGTTTACGTTCATATCACAAACCTGAGTAAGTACTCACACCACGAAAACAAAAAATTTTTATTTTTTTTAACCGTATTTCCAAAAAAAAAAAATTAAAACAGTTCACCCAGAATGCGATTTGTACAATACTTCCGAAAAAATGATGGACGTATGCGATTGGGTGTAGTTTCCGAAGATGGCACTAAAATTGTGGAATTATCGGGTGGTTCATGTATCTCCAATGATATGAAAACTTTTATTGCGCAGAATTACTCTTTATCAGAATTACAAAAAAAATTGGATAACGCAACAACTGAAGAAATGAACGACAGTCTTTGTTTATTGCCACCTATTACAAACCCGGAAAAAATTATATGTATCGGTTTAAACTATAAAGATCATTGTGAAGAACAAAATAAGCAACCGCCAAAAGAACCAATGTTCTTCAGTAAATATAACAATGCATTGACAGGACCTTTAGGCAATGTAATTGCCAACAAAATGACAAATGTAAGTCTAATATTTTAAAGTTCCCGTTTATGGTTCACAACACAAAAATGATTTTTTGTCTCCCTTACGATGTAACATTAATTGAACATGCGATTATGGTTCACATCTAGTTGTGTACGTCACACATATTACCCCCATTTCCACATGCAAGTAATTGCTTGCAAGTTGAGTATACGTATTAACTACGAAAAAGCCGAAAAAATAGTCAAAAGTTTAGCAAAGTGTCTACACAGAACCACCGAGCAGATATAGTATACATTTACTTTTTGTCTTTTGCACAAACTCAAAATTCTTATTTTGTTTTGCTCGGGTATTTTACGCTTTCATTATTTACATTTCGTAAACATCAATTTTAAAACATGAAAATTTGTGTTTGTCACTTTTATATTAAATTCCATACTTAATAACAAAAAACGTAGATATAAATACTTGCACCATGTGCTTTTTCATTACGGAAATAACTTTTTAATTAATGTATTTTAAAACAAAAAATTTTCCTGTTTTCTATTTTTTTTATTAGTAACATTAAAACACTATCAGGAATGTTCTGAAAATCACTCTCTCAAAGTGATTTAAAATCACGAAAAAGGTGTTCTACGCACAAAATCATTTGACATCTCGTGATTTAAAACCGGCCAGCAAATTGCCTTACGATATCAAATCACTTGCAGCATTTTGCTTTGAATTACTTGACAAAATGATTAAATACACTTTATTTGAATTGTTTTTTATTAGTTTTTGCCAAAAAATTAATTATTTTTCACAACGGAATCCTAAATTTATTAATTTTAAAATACGCTTTATTTTGTGTGGAGAATTTTTTTCTTTCGTTTATATTTTTCATAATTTTTAGTTCTTGTTCTTCTTCTGAGTAAATTTAATAGTAAACAAAACAAAAATGCTTTAAGCTCGTGACTGAGAACAGTAAAAATCACTACTCAAAAATCACTAACGTGATTTTAAATTCGTTCGAGGTTTAAAATCACCGTTATTTCAGAACATGCCCATATATCTGTCTCTTACATACAAACCTCAAATAAAATGCTGTTTTTCAAAATTCTAACCTCAAAAGTTTCATCTCTGCTTGCTTAAGCGGGTTTCAGACAATTGTATTTAGTATTAATAGATGTCAAAAATTCGTGATTTAAGTAAAAATCAAATAGTGTGAAAACAAAATGTTAAGCAAGTGTGGTGAAATACTTAAGTATTTTTGGCAGTATTATGGTTTTTGTCATTTATAGAATTTTTTCTAAGCATTACACTGCTCATTTTATCAGGGTTGCTTTTGTACAAGCAACCGAAGAAAAAACTAGAAATCAGCTGTGAAATTATTTGCTGCGTTTTGTATTTTCTTTGAAGTGTGACGGTATGAAAACAAAATATTTTCCTTTAGATTTTTTGACAATATTTGATTTGCATCTGATTTCGGTCTCACTCGATTTAATGAAAATGTTAATACCCTGTATTATAATTTGAAACCCGCTTTAGTGACAGAACAGTGCAAGTTCATATTTAAAATATCGGCAACGGCTTCACTTGTAATGAAAAAATAGATGCGCCATTGACGTAAACTAACATACACATGTAAAAAGTGAGTGATGCAAAAGACCCAAAACATCTGATTGCTAAGGATCTATGAAAGAGTCTTTTACTCGTATATTACACATTGTTAACGAAAATAGGAAAATTCATGAGTGAAACTAAAAAAATTATAGAAAAGTTTAACAAAATATTAATCTTTATTTGTGCTTAATTCCAGAAATTGTGTTGGTTTTAAAATTTATTCTTTTACTCATGATATTCTCATGAGTTATTTATTCAGTACAATAAGTACTGAAGGGGATAACATATCTATAGGACCATTTCGTCAGACGCTACTCCGATTCCTCAGTATATTACTCCCAACGTTTCTTGTAAACATTAGAACCATTATATTGTAAAAGCAATTGACTAAATAAGAATTATTAATCAATAGTCACAAAAAGATTCAAATATTCAAACAAAAAACTCAGTAAGCATTGAACTGAATAAATAAATAAATTTCCCAACCAATAATGAAAACTATATATTCTATTTTTATTCTTCTCTATTACTGAATGTAATTAAAGAGTATATGAATAACAAAAACAAAAAATTATAAGAAAAACATAGGGTTTCTTTACAATGAGCACTTGTATTTGTATAGGTAATAATTTCTATTTGGAATTCCAGTACTGATTTTTACTGTTCTCAATCACGAGCTTAAAGCTTTTGTTTTGTTTACAATAAAATTTGCTCTGAAAAAGAAGAACAAGAGCTAAAAATCACGAAAAATATAAACAAAAGAAAAAACAATTCTCCACACAAACTAAGCGTATTTTAAAATTAATAAATTTACGATTCCGTTGTAAAAAATAATTATTTTTTTGACGAAAACTAATAAAACCAATTAAAATTTTTGTTAAGGAATTCAAAGCAAAATGCTTAAAATGATCCAAGTGATTTGATATCATAAAGCAGTTTGCTGGCCGGTTTTAAATCACGAGATGATTTGAAATCACTTTGAGAGAAAGTGATTTTCAGAACAGGCCTGAATATAAATAAACACCTTAAAAGAAACGCATAGTAAGTGAAATTCTTATTATTTTAGTTTTATTTGGTTAGCTTGTGACCGTAAACTGTAAGAAATTAGCTTGCGGCTGCCACCTATCTTTTCGATCAGCTGTTTAGGCTTAGCACAACGTGTTGACTTTAAGTAGCTAAAATATTTTATGATGGAAAAAATGGCAGCGGAATTGCTCAACTATGTGTTTCTAAGACGAACACTCAACAGTTGCACAACAGCACTAAGCAACCAGAGATGAAACTTTTGAGGTTAGAATTTTGAAAAACTCAGCTTTTTATTTTGAGTTTGTATAAAAGAGACAGATATAGTGTTTTAATATTAGGAATAAGAGAAAATAAGAAAAATGAAAAATTTTTTGTTTTAAGAAACATTAATTAAAAAGTTATTTCCGTAATGAAAATGCACATGCCGGAGATTTTTATATTTACGTTTATTGTTATGAAGTATGGAATTTAATGTAAAAGTGATAACAAACACCAATTTTCAGGTTTTAAAATTCATGTTTACGAAATGTAAATAATGAAAGTGTAAATTTTTTAGAAATACCTGAGCAAAACAAAATAAAAATTTTGAGTTCGTGCAAAAAAGACAGAAAGAAAATGTATACTATATCTGCACTCTGACACCTCTGGTTGCTCGGTGACAACAGTTACGTTTCATGAACGCGCGCAATGATAACGCAGCGCGACAAAAAATGAAGTGCAAATACCTGGGAAGTGATATTATTTTTCATTTATCATTTACGTAAATTTAAAAAATCTGTGCACATATCTCAACCAAACACATTTTTTAAAATTTTTTTACAACTTTGAAGATGTTTTTACACAGTATTTTATAAGTAAAATTTTTTAATTTGTATTCAAAATATGTTTGTTTATGAGTAAAACCCAACTTTTTTTTTAAATACGTTAAAGTTAAGTTTTTTAAATACAGAGTTATTAAATATTTGTTAAAACAAAATTTTTCCAGAAATACAATTTCTGGCCATTCCACTCAAAAATGTTTACGTGAAAGTTCTTTTTTTTTAATTTGGCATCATCAGTGAAGTGACCAAAAATATTCTGAAATCATTTTTATACTTCTAGGTGGAAATCTTCGTCTTGTTCAGCGCTGAACTGGCCGAGGTTGTCTGGGAAGAAGTCTAAATGTGACTGCAGGAAATGATCTTTTATTGTCATATTGCAGCTCATGCACTTCAAAATTCATTAATTTAAAATTGGTTGATATTCAACCAAGTTACTGGTTTATACGTGCATGAAGGTACGAAAGACCGGTTTTTTACCCGTAACTCATGCTTTTGGGGGTGTTTGAGAAATAATATCACTTCACAAATTTTTTTTGTCCCACAGTGTAAAACTTACCCAGCAAAGACTACCAATAAATTATATAAACTATCTACAAAAATAAAGCTCGAAATATAAATATTTACTAGTGCAACAATTAAAATTTTAACAAGACTTATATTGAAAATTGAATCAACTTCAATGACTAGCCTCGAAAGGTAGACATCAGAAACCAGAATATTTTTGAAGTTAGTGAATATTAATATGGTTAGTTAAATATGTTTTCACGTAATTCCTTATGTTTTTTAGTATTTGTAAATATCTTTTCAGTATTTTTGACATACTAAGATACAAATGTGCATAAATACGTTGATTTCTCTAATAGATTGCAAACGAACCATAGAATATTACGGGTTGGTTCACATATCATTTGAAACAAGAGGTCATAACCAAATGTGTAATCACCCAAGTACTCAGAAAAATCTTTGCATTATTTTTAAAAAATTTATGAAATTCCCTCATACCCCAGTACTCTTCTTCTGAGGGATTTTTGGGCAGGAAAATTACTAAAATTAAAAAGGAAATAAATCTGTAGGCTCTAAACTTTCTGGAAGTGTTTTAACATTTTCTGAAAAATTCGTAGTTTTTATTTTATGATGCAAAACGGAAACTGCCAAAATCCTTGAGTTCAACAGTACTGGGGTGTATGGAAATTTCAGAAAAATTTTAAAAATAGTCCAAAATAACTCTGAGTATTTTGGCGGTAGACTACAATGATATATGTCTCATCTCACAATATTTAATGGTTCGTCGGCAAGTTCCTATAATCACTTAGAGCAACAGCACTGGGGTATATGGAAATTTAAAAATAATCCAAAGTAGAGGTCGTCTACATTTGTAATCTATCTTCTAAGTACTCAGAAAAAACCTTACATTATTTTAAAAAATTTTTTAATTTCCCTCCTACCCCAGTACTCTGAGGATTTTTTATCATTCCTCATTTTGGCAAGAGAAACTTACTGAAACCAAACTGAAATGAAATTTGTAAGTTCTACGCTTTCTGGAAGTGTTTTAACATTTACTTGAAATTTCGTAATTTTTATTCTATGATGCAAAATGGAAATTGCCTAAAGCCTTCAGAGCAACAGCACTGGAGTATATGAAAATTTAAAAAAATAAAAAAAATTTTAAAATATCCAAAGTAATATATGAATATTTGATTGGTTGGTTACAAATATAGATGATCTCCGCTAAACTATTGCTTAAAACATTTAATATTTAATGACTTAAGACGTATTTGATAAATAAGCCATTAATACTGAAAATATCTACAAATACTAAAAAACTTCGGGTTTTACGTTAAAAGATATTTAACGCGGCATATTTATCTTCACTCATTTAATTTTTCTATGGTTTTGCTATTAATAAAGAATGTGGAAAGTGAAAAATATTTATTAATATTTCGCTAACACAGTGAAGGGTATATAAGACTCGGCACTGCCGAATTTAACTTGTTTACAATAAATTTTAAGTTCAAAATGATTTGCTAAATTTTTCTTATTTCGCAAGGAATATTCTGGCCGGGTAGAATATTTTTTGGGACGGTGAATTAAAATTTCTAGGTATTTTGCGCTGTCATTGGTCGCTGGTAAGGAACATGAGAGTACTTATGAATAGCACTGCCAGCTTGCTACGAACACAATCTTCATATGATTTATTTAATTCTTTTTGTATTCATTATGATATTTAACAGAGCTATTGGTATTTATTTTTTTAAACCTATTTTGTGCTCTACAATTAAGTAGAGATGACTTATTTGTCGTGTAATAATTATTCCTTCTGAAACTACGATGTGCATAGGGCTGCGGTCAGACTTTGATAATGTGTCAGAAATTGAGACTTATTGATTACCTTTATTACTGACTTACTTCCAACTTCACTATATATTTGTTTATTGTAGAAATTGGATTGGGAAGTTGAATTAGCTGTAATTATTGGTAAAAAATGCAAAGATGTTAAACCCGATAAAGCGTTGGATTATGTATTTGGTTACAGCGTAGCTCAGGACATATCGGCTAGAGATTGGCAAAAGGAACGTAATGGCGGTCAATTTTTAATTGGTAAATCTATGGATACATTTTTGCCGCTCGGGCCGTCTATAGTACACAAAACCCTTATCAGTGACCCTTACGACTTGCAAATGATTTGCAAAATCAATGGTATTGAAAAGCAAAATAGCATGACGGGTAACATGATTTTCAAAATTGAAGATATTATTAGCCGTTTGTCCAAGTAAGTTAAAATTATTTTGCTATAAATCAATACATGTAATCAGATATGCGATTTTTTTTTTCAGAACTATCACCTTGACGCCTGGTGATGTGATTTTAACTGGAACTCCCAAAGGTGTTGGTATGCATCGTAGTCCTCCAGAGTATTTAAAACCCGGTGATATTATTGAAAGTGAAATACAATGCTTGGGTAAAATTATAAACGAAGTGGTGGCCCCTTAAAAGGTTGATTTAGTCCTTTTGATAGAGTTTTGCTGAAAAATTATATATAATGTTTGCAAACATGTGTAAATCAGGCAAATTTAATTAATATAAGCATTTATATTATTCTGAATAAGATTATGTATTTTTTAGATGTATTTGTATTGTAAAATATATTTTGTGAACTCCTTTTTATTAAAAAAAAGATTAACTTTAATTTATGTCGGTCGTGGCACGAATGGAAACCTAATCTTTGTAAGTATCTCTATATTGTATTGGGGGTGTTGTTGGGATATTTCAATCACGTTTTTAAATATTTTTTGGCTCATTTTACAATGCAAAAAGCGAATAGTCTCTATTTTATTCTAACTGGCAACACTGGTTGAAAGCTGAAAGTAAAAGTTTTGCAAATATAAGGACCAGAACCACACACCACAAGTTTAGTTGGGTAATTCTTTATCAATTCACTTTTAAAATTGCCATTTACCCACACAAATTTTTTTTCGGCAATTTTAGCATTCTTATTCAGTCATTCATTCAGCCTGCAAGCTACCTGTCTTCTTTTTTTACATCTTTATAAAATATATGAAGAGAGAACAAAAGCGAATTGCCAAGTACGAGCAAGTTCCTTCCTCTTTCCATTCTTCTCTCCTCTCCTACAAAATCAAGAATTGCCAACTAAAATTGCTCTGTGTACTTGTGTAAAATAATTAGCATTTAACTCGCTACTTCGTCAGCGAAGTACCATACTGTTTCTATTATAATTTCTTATTTCTTTGTAGACCATTTAATCTCAATTCTTTGTTTTTTAATGCAAATAAAATCAAATGATTTTTTAGTTTGCTCAAGAGCGTTTGAGCCCAATCTCATAGTTCTAGTGTTGTTAGCATGAAAACAATAAAAAGTACCATTTTTCCCATTCATGGTTTTCCACCTTGCTTCGGATCATTTGAGCCAAATCCCGTACTTTTATATTCCTTAATAAAAAGTATTAATAAAAACAATAAATACTACCGTTTGTCCTCTTAATCATTTTTCACTTTACTTGGGACCATTTGAGCCCAATATCGTACTGCCAGGTCCGCTTACATTAAAAAGTCAAAAAGTACCATGTATAAAAATACCATTTTATCCCTTAATGATTTCTCACTTTGACCTGGACCGCTTAAGCCCAGTCTCGTAGTTCTAGGGCTGTTAATAATAAAAAATCAAAAAGTACCATTGAAATGAATAAAAAGTAGCATTTTGTTACGGACCGTTTAATTCTATTGTCAAAACTCTATGTTTGCACATAGCATTAAAAATAACAAATAAACTTGTTTAAATATATAGTACAAACCGTATTTCTCACCTGATCTGGGCGGCATTACCAGGGAATACCACGTGGAGGTAGTGAGATGCTTGGGTAGTTCAGTGAAGGAATCACCTCTGGCTATTCCTAAGTGAATAGCGATCAGATTTCTTAACCTATAACATTGTACGTATTTCCTTTTTTTTTTTCTTAATCCTATTTCCTACTTAGAGATTTATACAGCAACAACAAAAAAAATTTTTTTATACAATCATTAATTTAAAACAAAAAAAATCTAACGGTTACCTTACTTATCTATCCTAACCGCTTCTTTTAATTATGTTGGCTATTTTTCGTTTTCCAACGGTCGCACGCAAATACCGATATATATATATATATATATATATATATAGGTGTATATAAAAAAAAAATTTTTTATTTTTCTTTTTTCTGATATTTTGTTTTTCCTGAGGGAGCTCCCTAAAGTTAAATCAGTTGATTTTCTATTTTGAGCCTTTAATTAAAATGCAAGCGTTACATATATATTCTTTTTTTGCTTATTTTCTACGCTACGGTATTATAAAATAATTTTCTTTTAATCCTATGGTTATTAATTCAAATTGCTATTAATTTAATTATTATTATTATTAACTTTTTCTCTATTTTGGATGGTGGTGCCCTCTTTTGAGGCAAATAGGATGAAATTTTAATGTTTTATATATATATATTTCTCTTTTTTTTTGTCGCCTATTTTAAGGCTTTAATATTGAATTAATTTTCCCAAACAAATTTTAAGTGGAACTCAAGTTTAAAATAACCAAAAATCTCCACAAGACACCACACACATACAAATACATACATACGATGACACTGTCATGTGATCCTGTCACTTCGTTCTTTTCTTCTCTTATTTTCTCTGACTGTGTCCAACACTGTGTAGCAGTTAGGTTATTCCCCGGCGGAACTCCGTTTTTGCTTCTTTGCCGTTATCCTTAAATGAGATTTTTACCTTTTCCTTTTCTTTTCTAGTAAGCCTTCTTCTGGGTAAATGTGATTTGGTCCTTATCTTTAGGATTCCAGATCACCGTTTTTTTTTTCTTTTTATAAGTCCCCTTTTCTTTTTTCTTTAAGATCTTCGAAAAAAAACTTCTTTTTTTTTCTATTTGTGCTAATTCACGGAAGTTATTATTCCAAGCTGATCCGCACTGTTACGCTTCTAATTTTCCCCCCAGGATTTCTATTTGAAAAATTCCCCTCCTTCTTTTCTTCTTTAACCATTTCCCTATATCCTATATCCATGTTTTCTGTACATATTTTCCATTTTCCCTATGTCCCCCACTAACAACAATCTACTTTATTCTCCCGCTCTGTGTTGTTAGTGTAGGTTTTGCAGTACTATTTTTTTTTTCTACAATATGTACAGGGTGTCAATAACTTATTTAAATTACTGTTCACTTTATTATTCTCCTGCATCTGGCATCTTTTTAAACTAAGCACATTTATTTTCTTCACTTGTGTACGAATTAAACATTGGCTGCTTAAATTTAGCGAAAAGTCAAAAAAAAAAATGAATTTATAGAAACTTAAATAACACGGTACAACAGCCAATCTGGGGGGTGAGAAATTCCAAGTCAGGGTGATGGTACTAGGTCAGTATAGTAAAACCCTCAAAGGGTTTGGCGTTCGTATGCGTCAGTTTTTTTTTATGACCTTTTAAATTTTTTTTTTAATTGAGAACCTTTAAATTTATGCTCAAAATGTACAAAATTTTAATTAGTCGAACGGTTCAATTAAATTAAATATATTAATAACCATTTTATAAGCTCTCGTAAGATATATGTACGAAGTGAATTAATGCTCAACAGATTAAATTGTATGAAATACAAATTTTGTGATATGGAGGGAAAGATGAGCAGTTTTATCATTCTAGACAATTAGATAGCAGCCAGTGTGGCATGCTAGCATGTACCACATGGCTCCGGCTCTAGTCTATCCCCAACAAAACTCCGAATCCTGCAAGTTCGGTCGCAGTAGGAGGCGGTGTGTGGATGGTTGACCGTTCACAAGTATGACTTTATTTGCCTAAAACTTACTTGCCCAACGTGGGGAACACTCACCCCTGAGATTAAGAGTCTCATGCTCTACCGACTGAGCTAGCCGGGCTTCCCTATATTCTCTAAGTATCTGTAAACTATATTTACTAATGCATTTTTCTCCATATTTTTTTTTTTTTTTTTTTTTATACTTTGAAGTCTTTGACATGATAGACGAATAATTTGTTGCCTTCTAACGTTTTCAGCTCATACATATTGTTGCCTACAGGCCGAACCACTCTACATTTTAGAAATTTGCGGCAGAATTTCGCGTTTAGATTTTTCGAAAAGTTACTCAGGACCATATTGCAGCGATAAACCTCCTGTCGTGGGATGAATTTGACAATTCGTGCCCGCTTATTATAGCGCTCTGCACTTCTATCGTAGGCTTTATTCAAGTTCTCTTTTATTTGCTGTCTTATGGTTTCCAGTTGATCACTTGGCCTATTCACAATTCTGTGGTCAGTGAGTGATTTAAACTTTCGCCCCAACTTATATTCTGCTCCACTAGAATGCATATGATATCCGAATAGTGCGTAGAATGAGGTGAAACCTATAGCACTGTGGAAAGAATTCCTCATAGCACACTCGATTTCGGACAAATATATGTCCCAGTCGTAATGGTCTTCCTTCAAATATGCTCGGATCGCTGACAGTATGCTTTGATTCACTCTTTCTGATGCATTGCTGCTGGACTGGTATACTGGTGTCTTTAGATTATTTATTTTATACGTTGATATGAAATTCTGAAACTGTTTTGAGGTGAATTGTACCCCATTATCGGTGTGTATGGTTTCGGGTACTCCAAATTTATGGAACACTTCATGTGTGAGAAATTCTATAACATTGCCGGTTGTGGCTTCTCTCATCACTTTGATGAATGTATATTTAGTGAAGTGATCTAGGACAGCAAAAACGTAACAATTTCCGCTTTTTGGGCGTGGATATTTTCCCAAGAAATCTAAATACAGTTTTTGAAAAGGTCGGTCAGTGACCACTTGGTTTCCGATTTCTGGTCTTAAATTTTGATTGGATGGTTTAATTTCCTTGCAAGTTTGACAATTCCCAATGTAGGTTCTCACTTGCGTAACCATGTTTGGCCAATAAAAGAATCGCCGAAGGCGCTAAAGAGTTTTTACTGTGCCGCCATGAGTTGCTTTCACTCGTGTGGTTGAGTTATGTTAGAAGGGATCCACATTTTCCACTCATCCTCTTCCCCATATCCTCGACTAAATATCGTCCTTCTGAATATAATATTGTCTTCGACTTTCAGATCGGGAAGATTACTCTGATTTTCTACAATGTATTTTATCAATTCCAGGTATTCCTCGCTCTGAAATTCGGTGGTTTCAAAATCAAACATTTCCTCCATATTAATTTCATCCACGTCTTTCATTTCCTCTGGCAGTCGTGATAACATATCAGCAACTATATTTTCTGAGCCTTTTCTGTGTTCGATTTCAAAATCAAAAGCTTGTAGTTGAAGCGACCATCTTGCTAGTCTACCTGTCAGATCTTTTAGGGACATAAGCCACTTCAAGCTAGCGTGGTCAGTCACAATTATAAACGGCATCATTTCCACATAAGGCCTAAACTTTTTTATTGCCATCACTGCCGCCAGACATTCTTTTTCCGTTACGCTATAATTTCTTTGACATGCGTTCAATTTCTGACTGTAAAAAGCAATTGGGTGCTCGGTGTTATCTTTGTTGAGCTGATATAAAACTGCACCTATCCCATAGTCACAAGCATCACACTGAATCCAAAACCTTTTTGAGAAATCCGGGTGTCTTAAAACTGGTGCTGAGGTCAAAGCATATTTCAGTTTTTCAAATACTTCTATGGCTTCTGGTGTCATCTCAAATTTCTTTGCCTTTTTCAATCTGTCGGTCAGAGGCGCTGTAACTGACGCAAAATCTTTTACAAAACGTCTGTACCAGCCGACGGTTCCTACAAAACTACGCACTTCTCCCACGGATTTTGGTATTCTGATCTCCCTGATCGCTAGCACGTTTTCGGGGTCTGTTCTTAAGCTGCCACCACCAATAATAAAGCCTAGATACTTTAATTGTTGAAAACAAAATTTAGATTTTTGCAAACCAATGATAATAATGTCTGATAATAAATTCAGGTGTTTTTCGAAGCTGATTGAAATTACCAGTAGGTCATCCAGATAGACAAAAACATTTTCCTTCAGCCTTTGTGGTATCACTTTGTCCATCAACCTACACAGACGCTGGGCAGCATTGCAGAGGCCGAAAGGCATAACACGAAATTGGTAAAGTGGTCGGCCCGCTACGGTAAACGCTGTATATGGCTTACTGTCCTCATCTAGCTCTATTTGCCAGAAAGCGTATTTTAAGTCGACGCTACTTATAAAATAGGTTTCATCAATTCGACTTAAAATACCTTCAATATTTTGAAGAGGATAAGCATCCTTAACCGTGATTTTATTTAGATTTCTTGCATCTAAGCAAAACCTATTCTTGCCGGGTTTTCTTACAATAGTAGTTCTATTCGACCATAGGCTCCCACTTTTTTCTTTTACTCTTAGAGCCAACATCGTGTCTATTTCCTTATATACTATTTCTTGGACAACTGGTGATAATGGATAATGTCGGTCTTTAAATGTTGTAGCACCCTCAACTAGCTTAATTGTATGTTTCTCTAATTTTGTACAGCCTAATCCGTTTTTTTCAAAGGTAGGAAATTTGCTTATAACTTTCTGTAGTTCTGTTTGCTGTTCATTGTTAAGAATGTGCGGGTTAGTTTTGTAATCTTCTGCTTCGAATTCTTCCTGTAAAGTTTTCATATTTAATTCCTCGGTTTTAAAAATTTCAGGGGCTAGGTTAAAGTTTTTCCAAAAATCAACTCCTAAATATGCTTCTTGCTCAAGCTCGGGGCATAAATAAAACCTAATTTTCTTTCTTATATTATTATATTCTACATCTAAATCTATTTTTCCTAGTAGCCTATGTTGTTTTCCTGCCGCTGTGGGTCTTCTTGCTTGCTTGCCTTTTTAATGATTTCTACAATTAATTTAAAAACTTTTCTCTTTTCCTCAAATTTTTTTCTCACTTTTAAAATTCTATTGAAAAATTTTGATATTGCTTGTATTTCGTCATTAAATATTCTCTGTCTGACGTTTTCGTAATTTTCCATCCGTTCGTCTATAGTGTACAGATATCGAGTTTGTGGTCTAATGTTATTAAATTCTCTTGTTGTTTTTATCAAATTTATTTTTTCTTTTAATTCAGTGTCCGTTGCGAGTTTTCCCTTGAGCGATAGCTTCCCGCAATTTCCTCGCTCTTCGTCGTGTTTTTTGATTTGCAATTTGTGTAGTTGGGAGCCTTGACATCCGGTTTTCCATATCGGTAGCAAAAAGTGTCCTGTCATTTGATTGACAATCCATGAACATATGACCACTTGCGCGACAATTCCAACAAATTAAAGCTGGTCTAAGTTTAGTTCGTTTTTCTATTTTTATTGCTGCTAAATTTTCATGGTCATCCGTAATCATTTCCTCCTGTATTGATTTTTCATCAATTTCATTCACATGTCTGGCGTTACGATTTACTGGCAATGATGCCTCTACGCACTCCTGTCGCAATTCTTCCACTGAGTCGATCGGCATTACGTAAACTCTGCTTCTGATGTCGTCTCTCAGATTCTTTTTAATCATTTTTATCATCTCCTTTTCGGGTATCGACATATCTAAACGGGAGAGCATTTGCGTCATTGCAAAGAAAAATGCATCGATGCTCTCTCCTGCTTGCTGCTTTCTTTCCACCATATCGCTCATAACCTCGAATCGTGATCTAGTGGATTGGTACTGCTTCAATAAAGCCTCTTTTAATGTTGACGACTCAGATACATAGGTCGTGCGTATGAACAGCGAATACCACCTTTCGGCTATGCCTTTTACAAATAAATGGAAATTATCCAACACTTCCTGCCATGAAACTCCATGTTAACGTTGCAGTCTCTCCACATGAAAAACAAAATCTTCCGCAGCAAGTCTGTTTGTGTTGCCATCGAATTCTAGACCCCATTTGTCTATACGCATTCCTTGATGGCTGCTTCGGTTTGAGCGTATTTCCTCATTTTGTGCTGTGTTAGCACCTGACGATGGATTTGAATTTGTTGACGCACCATCCGTAGGCGTGACATTACTTTGCAGGCTTGGAGCCATCTACTGCATAGCTGTCTGCTTTGCTGCTGAGTTTTCTGCAAAACTATGCCTAATTTGCTCATGGTGTCGGTCATGTGGGACACTTGCTTTCTCATGTCTCCAATTTGGATGGCTACTCCACGTTCCAAGTGCCTAAAAGCTTAGTTCAATTGAGGTGGGACAAATTGAGTACCTCTGTATTCTGTTTCGTCTGTCGGATTATTGTCCGCAGTCTGTCGGTCCGTGTTTATTGTTTGAGACATATCTCTAATAGTCGGGTTGGCATAGCTGTAGCTTCTTCCATATTTAAATTTCTTCTTGCAATAGATTTCCTATTGGGTGTATTAGATTTATACGTTTTTTCACTTATATACGGGATGGACCTATTTAGATCGAATTGGACTTGCCTTTCACGTTTTCTACTTCTTGTTTCTACAGGACTAATGTTCATAATATTTTTGAGTTTCTCAAGCCTCACTAACTATCAATTTATTTTCTTTTTGCAGTTTACTGTTGGATACCGTTTTATTTTCCTAAATTTTTCCTCTTCCTGGAAACTGTTGGGTCTTAAAAAAATTATTTGGTCTTACAATGTAACGTTAACAAAAAACAAAAAAAAATTACATAAATTACTAAAAACTTACAAATAGTTACAACAATAAAACAAATTACAAAAAAAAATTAACATATGTGACCCTGGCTAAGAAAAGGTGGCTTATGACTCAAAAAAGAAATTGCGAGAAACAGCTGTTAAAGATAAACAATGCATTTCACCAGTTTCTTAGTAGTTTTTCTTTTGCATTATGAACAGTCATGCCCAAAAGGCAACCAAAAAAGGCAAAAGAGCATAAATGAGATAAGTTCGTGTGTGTATATAAAGAGCGATCCTGTTTTTAAATTTTTAATTCCATTTATTATCTTGATTCTGGATTCTCAATAAAATTCTGTCTTTCTGTCATTTGTGCTCTTCATTTTTAGTACACTTCTAAGCAAGTCTCAAAAACTATCGAAACCAAAAAAAAAGTGGAAAAATGTATCTATTTAAATTAATTATTTTCTTAAAATTTTCCTCTTTCCTAGTATATTTCTTTTTTTTGTTTTTAAAGATTTAATTTTATTTTATTCATTTACAGGGCTGGCATAAAGATAGGAGGCGGCTGTCGGAATGGTTTTATATTTTTTTTTTAAGATTTAATAACAATTTTTATTAAATCTTAATTACCTAAGTTGCAAACATTCATGTTAGACAACCATTACATTACACAAAAATATAATTCATACTATCATAACCCGGACTTAGCGGATCATGAGATATGCATGTTCTCTGCGAGTTTTCCTCCACACAACAGACCATATGCTATATATTTTTGCACAAGCGGCTGCCGCTAAATACCAGCATTGAACGTTATTTTAATCTGAAACTACTAAAAAAAATTACAACGAAAATTAATACAATACAGTTAGCGCACCTTCGGTCGACTAGCTCTCTATTCGGACGATTTGATCGTGGGGCAATTTCTATAATCTAGTGGGCTATTGTTGCATGTTTCGATTTTTCTACATGCTATTAACACGATTTTTTCATTCGTTTGCTTTTTGATTGGGCGCCATTTATGTTACAACCGTATTTGGGTCAGTGTGGTTTCGGCTAGTTCAGGGTAGAACATTTGCTACTCAGAGGGTTCTGACCCTCCACACTGAATACACTGTATATAAAAATTTTCACTGAATGACACAATACTCAAATATTCTACACACACCATACATGATTGAATTTGCAACTTTAGGTTGGTTCGCTCTGGTTCGATTTTCATCCAGAGGTAGCCAACCGTGTCACTTTTTCTTTCCCAATTTTAATATTGTTTGTGAACCCATTTCATCAAATTTAGATTGCACTAGGTACAGAAGTTATCCAAATCACCCTGCAGTGAATTATGATCAGTTATATCTGCAATGCTACTAAATATTTTTACATCGTCAGCGTACATTAAAATATTGCAGTGTCTGATTGCCTCAGGGAAATAAATAATAAACAGCAAAAAAGTATGGGGCCAAGATGGCTACGTTGCGGAACCCTAGAATTAATTATAATTTTTCTAGATTAACAGTATCATCGTGAATAAGATAATCAGTAGTAAATTTTTCAAAAATTTTGGATACAGCACTAATTTTGGTTAAGGGATAAGGGACTTATTGCTAGATTTGAACAAGGGAGTTATGTAGGATTCTCCAGATTTTACGAAAATAATCATACTTCAGCAAAGTACGTAGCTAAGAAGCATTAAATCACCACTCAACTACTTTAGCCACAAAAATCAGATGAGTTTGAATTTATTTTATTTATGTATATGGTACGTATTAAATTTTTATGGATTCTTATAAATCAAACAAAAAAACCTTTTGTTAATACGACTTATTAACAGTTTAAGTTTGTATTTTTCCTTTTATTATTATATTTAAGATTTAATACCTTTAAGTTACCTTTTGATCAGTTCGTTTTGATCATTCAAAGAATTCACATGTGAAGCAGTTCACTATTATTTTATATATTCACATTATTATTATTATATCTTACATTATATTATTTCACTTTTATTTAAACTAACGTCTGTGTTTGAATTTAACGGACTTTTTTTAAATACAACTCTACTTGACCATATTTATACAACTATGTTTATGTTTAATTTTAAGTACTTTTATACACAACTATGGTTTAGAAATAGTATATAAGCAGCAACATTTGCATGAATAAACCACTCTGCTTTCTGCCTTCAAACAACCAACAGCTTTGTTTAGTAGTGAATACCGAACGGGTTTAAGTTGTTTTGGAAGCATTTTATAGTAGAGTTTATAAAGTAAAGTGTGTTTGCGTTTTTATCGTCAATTCATTGTTCTAAATGAATTATTATAATCTTAGAAATAAGATTACTTCACATGAATTATATTTCAAGGAAATAATTTTTTTTTCTTTATTATTGAATCTTTCTATAAGAAAATTACAATAAGTATCCAAATCTTAACTGTAAAAAATATATAAAAAACTTAAATAATTATTGCCAATGTAATAACTAGTTATTTGCACTCAAATCTTAAGAATAAAAGAAATATTCTACGTTTAAATAAAAAAGTTATATGTGTCTTCTCACTAGGCGCAAGGTATCACTTCTCTGTCCCTCGAACAGTAACAGGTCCTTGGCGAGGGAATGTTTGTGAATGTACTCAGTACAATATTTTTCAATTTCCTCCCGAACCGTTGGAATTTCTAGATCTCTGTGGATATTCGCAGACTATTGTTCGTAAAATATTCGACTGTCTTCTTTGTAACTTTTGGATTTTAGATGCACACGCAGTTCCCCAAAGCTGAATGCCATATGTCCAGATTGGTTTAATAATGGCTTTATATAATAGAACTTTATATTCCAAAGATAGAGATTAATATGGACCTATTAGCCACATTAGTCGAGCTGTTTTTAGTTTTATAGCTGAGATTTTGGCCTCAATGTGTTGTGACCATGTTAGGCGTCTAGATGTCTAGATGGATTCCTAGATATTAAGTTTGGGTTTCTACCGGAACAATGACGTTATTTATTTTTATTGGCGGACAATTTGCCTTTCTTAGTGTTAAAGTCACATGGGCACATTTTGATGGATTTACTTTGATTTTCCATTTATTTCGCCAACCTTCCAGCTCGTTTATATGAGCTTGTAAGTACTCAGATGCAGTTCCTGGATCTTTGTTCACACTTAAAAATGCCGTGTTGTCTGCGAACGTTGACGTGATAGTATGTCGATTTGTAGGCATATCGGATGTATAGACGATGTATAATAGCGGGCCAAGTATACTTCCTTGGGGGACGCCTGCAGAAATCTTCTTAACTGGTGAATGACCGTACCTTAAATGTTCTATCAGTCAAGTAACTTTTAATCAGCTTTTGGGTGTTAGCTGGAAGAAGTCGTGTTACTTTTGTGAGGAGACCATCATGCCAAACTTTGTCAAATGCTTGGGAGACATCAATGAACAATGCTGAACAAAACAGCTTTTTCTCGAAGGATGACTTAATAGCAGTAACAATTCTGTAAATCCGGAAGCCGAACTGATGTTATGGAATAATATTTCGCTCTGCTAGATGGGGCGTTATTTTCTGGAGGAAAACCTTTCCGACGTTCAGTGAAGTTGGGAAGAACTCACTCGTAAGGCCTATTGTCGACTACAGTGACAGCGACGGAGCAATCTCCCACGCAAAATGGGAGATAATACAGGAGAAGCTGCTAGGGGTGTGCTTCAGGATTCTTGAGGAGAATCCGGTTTCTCCTCTACAGAATTCGGATGCAGGCTGGTTTCAGGGGCATATAAAGCTCCTAGCCTGCTCCAATGAGCGATCAGGCAACTTACTATGTTGGCTGTTACGGCAATAGGGGAAGTGTGGCCGGGTGCGCGGATAAACGTGATACCGGTCTGCGATATACCGCGCAGGGCGAGATCAATCATGACCATTCCGTCTGAGCCACACGACCCCAACACCATTCTGTCTTACATCAGGAGTGGCAACCCTACTCTGCCTACCCATGATTGGAAGGTAGTCAAGGTTGGCGCTCCCGAAGGCAAGAAGAGGAAAGTGGTCATGGTCCTGAATAAGGAATCCTTGGCTCCACTACGACAGATGCAAGGCAAGGTATTTTACGGCTTCGGAAGTATCAAGCTGAGCATCTATCGTGGTGATGACAAGGAGGATTCTGCAAAACCAGGAGCTATGACCAAGGAAGGCGAAGCCGGACGCACCCGTACAGGCAGGATGCCCAGAGGATTCCCAATCTGTCACGAGCATGGTTGGGGAACTACTGGGCGACCTCAATGTTGCGGAGAACGAAGACAAGCTTCTGGGATCTGATTCAGACCCAGAGGATGTCGACGTTACCATCAACTACGACCCGGATGGCGACAGTGACGCAAATTAATTTGCAGCACTGCAAGGCAGCATCCGCTGCACTGCTCTTTCGTCTTGCAGAGCGGAACGAGGATATGGCGCTGATACAGGAACCCTGGTATCATGATGGCAGGTTTTTGGGCTCAGCGCAAAGGGCTATAAATTGTTATATGCAAATTGTACAGGTAGGATTCGAGCCTGCATCTTGGCTAAAAAGCATCTTAATATCTTCATTCTCTCTGATTACAGTGACGAAGACACAGTGAGCGCGACATGGGAAAAGGATGGAACAACCATCTGGATCCAGTCGTGCTATATTGCGCATGACCATGCTGACCTTCTGCCAAACAACTTGACGAGAGGCATGGTACAGCTGACGAGGAGCAAAGGCATTCTATTGATAAATGGTGCCGATGCCAATGCGCATCACACAGTGTGGGGCAGTGGAGACGTCAACACTAGAGGTGAGTGCATTTTTGACTTTATTTTAGATCAGAATTTATAGTAAATAGAGGTTCGGAGCCCACCTTCGTGGTCACTGACAGACAGGAGGTGCTGGATATTACATTGGTGAGCGCAGATTATGCGCATTTTGTGGAGAACTGGAAGGTGTCGGGCGATTGTTCATTCTCCGATCATCGCTATATCGAATTCGGTATACGTACTATGAGAACACCGTTAACTTCTTTCATTAATAGAAGGAAAACTGACTGGGAATCTCAGAGAAACATCCTTAACCAGTTTCTCACCGAGCCTCAACCCTTGAGCGAATTAAAATTCTTTAGATCTTTTTATTTAAAAAATATTAACTTCAAGATACCGATGTATCTTGAAGCGTTCTTTATTTATTGAGTTTACTTATGAACTGACGTTGTATTAGTTTACTTATGAACTAACGTTGGTTGAGTTTACTTATGAACTAACGTTGATTGAGTTTACTTATGAACTGATTTACAAAATGCATCTTAACAACTATTTATAGTGACAACGGATTTGTTAGTATGTGTTTAGAGATCTCTTTGTTCTTTAAGTATTATCATGTGGTTATCAATTTGGTTTTTCCATTTTCTTTGTTATGTAATGTATTTATTATTAATAATCCCTTGTCTATTACTGAATGTAGTTATTACTTATACTAGACTTAATTTAAATAGTGATCCTTTGTCTAGTTTTATTGTCTAGACAAAATAATCCTTTGTATTTATCATTTATACTTAGTAACAAAGGAAATGTTCTGCGATAGAAAATATTCTTATCGCTTATTACAAATATTAATAGTAAATTTTGGTATAATTGAAATATATATAAATGTTTTTCTCTTTTAAAATGTTGATATCTTAACTCTCCCCTTCCTAAAATGAATCGTCCCGATTCAGAGAGTAGTTATATTTCCTTCTTTTCTTAATCTTTCTAATTCGTTTTTGTACATTGCTATATATGAATCTCTTGTTTTGATTTGTTTCATTTTTACAAAATATATAATTAGTTTCAAAATAACATGTATTGATATTATTATAAAAGTAATTATTAATGTTATAAATATAAAAGATTTGTTTGGGTTGTTCTCAATGGGAATTGTTAATTTTTTTAATGAGTCTAAATTATTAAACGCTAAGTTTGATGTCGATGTCAAAATTCTAATTATTTCCAAATCTTCGTCATGTTTGTTGTGGATAGCTTCAAGTATTCTGTCATGTAAATTTCTAAGTGTTATTATTTATGGTTACCTCATTATTTTTTGCTGCATTGATTGTTCTAACTAAGAGCAGTAATTGGTCATGTACTTGTTTTATTAATATGTGGTTTCTTATTCCCTGTTCTAATACTAAATTTCCTAGTCCTATGGAGTCTAGTATTTTATTGAATCTTGAGTTGATGATTTTCTGTTTATCATTGTTTTTGATAAGTGCATTAATTGCTGTTTCGATTTGAATTGTTTCATCATGATCAGGTATGCCGGTAATAAATTTTAGTGCTGATCCAAGAAAATTTAAACTTCTTTTAATCCTATGTTCCTGGAGTTGGTTCTTTAGGATTTCTATTTTTTTAATCCAGATTAATTCTTCGGCTGTTGGTTTATAATTTCCTGTTAAAGTTTTGTTATATAATACAGTTATTTCTGTTAAATTGGTGACGTGGAATAAATATTCGAATTCATTGAACAAAAATGCGTCATCTGTTCTGGTTAAAATATACTTTCTGTTTTCCATGTTTTCAATTTCAGTTGTTGCTCCTGGTGTCTGGAATGACATTGCCAGTGCGACTAATATCAGGTATATTTTGATCATGTTGCTCAATCGTGATATTTTTTATATTATTTTTATGAATAGTTTTTCTTCCTCGGGTTAAGACTGTGTCCCCACGGTCTTCTTCTACAACTTCTTTTTTAAACCTAGGTTGGCTTTTCTTTCTAATACCTGTGATTCTTACCAAAATTTGAGTGCCTTTTTCGAATGTTCGATGTTTTGCGTGTGTGTTTAATCTTTCTAGTACCTTGGTTGACGCTTTACGTAATTTTTCTGTAACTGCTTCTTTACTGTAATTTGTTGTACCAAAATGTATTTGTCTTGGCCTGTATCCTGTTACAGTATGTATTGAGTTGTTCAATTCTTTAACAGCTCTAAATATTTCTTCTTTTACTGTAGAGGAGTTTTGTATTTTAAAAATGCGTATTAGTTCACTAATAGAGTTATGAGCTCTTTCAACTTGTCCGTTTGCTTTTGAGCGGTGTACTGGTGTTTCTATTTTCTGTATGCCATGTTTTATGCACATTTGTTTAAATGCTGGTGTAACGAAACTTGCTTCATTATCAGTCATGAGTCGTTTGCATTCGGGAAAATTACTGATAATTATTTCTTCCATTTTGTCTTCTATTTTTGCTTTGGTATTTATTTCTTGGGCAACTATGTATTTGGAAAATTTATCTATAGTCACAAGATAAGTGTTATTATCATTAAAATAAATATCCGCATGTATGTATTCTCTTGGTTGTGTTGGTATGTCCGATTCTCGGAGAGGCTCATTAGTTGGGTTTCTCTCATAACGTCCAAATAAACATGCAGGACAATGATTATTAAATTGCTTGCTATCTTTTTTTATGGTTGGCCAATAATATTTTTCTAAAATTTCTTTTGTTGTATTGGTGTAACTTCTATGAGCTCTTAAATGTGTTTCTTCTACAATACGAAGTTGATTATTTCTATCTATTATATCTTTTAATTTTCTTGGTGTATGTACAAAATTAGTACCTATAAATGTTTCTTTAATTAATACTGCGTATTGGTACAAGTCTTCTATATTCATATGTACAGCTACGATTCTTTTTGGGACCAATATCTTTTTTAATTCACTTATCAGGTCATTATTATTTGAAAAATTAATAGTGTGTCGTACTTTATTAGGAAAAATAGTGCGTGTTCGTGTTTCTGTAAAATTAGCAGTAGGTACGAGTTCTAATTGTAAACCATATGCATTAAATGGCTGTGTAACAGTTTTTATTATATTACTTGCGGAACTTTCGGCTGAGTGTTCCGTGTCTATAGAAGATGTATTAATAACTTGTCGTGATAGCGCGTCTGCTACAACATTTTCAGTACCGGGTTTGTATTTAATTTTAGCACCATAGTCCTCTATTATGGCTTTCCAACGTTTCAGTTTAGAGTTGGGATTTTTTTCGGAGATAGCATATGTTAGTGATTGATGATCCGTAAAAATGGTAAGATCTGCTATTCCATATATATAGTTTCGGAGTTTTTGTAAAGCCCAGATTATAGCTAACAGCTCTTTTTCATTCGTACTGTAGTTTTGCTCTGTCGTACTAAGTGTGCGGGATAGAAAATAAATTGGCTTCTTATTTTGACTTAAAACTGCTCCAATAGCTATGTTGGATGCATCTGTGGTAAGTTCAAAGGGTTTGTCAAAATTGAGTTGAAATAATTCAACCTGTTCCTTTAATTTAAGTTTCAGTAGATTTACAGCTTCTATGGCTGGTTTGTCTAAATTAATTTTTGTATTACTACTTTGGTTTTTTCCTATATGGGCATTTTCTCCCTTTAAATGAATTGTTAATGGTTTTGTGATTTGGGCATAATTTTGCACGAAACGTCTATAATAACCGGTTAATCCTAGAAAACCTCTCAAATCTTTGAGTGTAGTAGGGATTGGAAAATTCTCAATAGCCTTTATTTTTTCTGGGTCCGTTGTTATTTTATTATGTTTAACAATATGCCCTAGGTATTCAACTTCAGTCATGAAAAATTTAGATTTTTCGTCCGAAACTTTCAAGGTAGCTTTATTTAAAGCTTCAAACACTATGTGTATATGTTCTAAATGTTCCTCAGGAGAAGATGAGAAAATTAAAACATCATCTATGTAAACGTATACGAATTTACCTATGAATTCTCGAAGTATATCGTCTACACATCTTTGGAAGATTGATGGGGCATTTTTTAAACCAAAAGGCATACGTTTAAATTCGTATTTGCCTCCATTAACACAAAATGCGGTTTTCTCTCTATCTTCCTTTTTTATCTTTATCTGGTGAAAACCAGATTCAAAATCTAATGTCGTAAAATATTTAGCCTTCCCTAAATTCTGTAGTGTAATGTTGACATCAGGTATAATATATCTATCAGTTATAGTATGCTCATTGAGTTTCCTAAAGTCTATGACCATTCGTCGTTTTGGTTTCCCGTTTTCGTCTACACCTTTTTTATGTACCGTTAACATAGGTGAGTTATATGGACTATAACTTCTTTGGATTATGCCATCTTCTAATAATTATTTTATCTCTTTATTTACGAATTCTATGTCATTTAAATTACCTGGATATTGTTTTGTCCAGATAGGCTCTTTAGTAGTTGTCCTAATACTTGCTTCTATTGTTGTCGTAAAAGGCAAAGGACCTATTTTATTATTCTCCTGCATTAAATTTTTTATTTCTTCTTCATATTTTTTATGTCCTATAGAGTAATTGAATTTGTGAAGTGATTCTGGGACAATAAATAATTTTTTTTCTATGTCTATGACTGCATTTAATTGTTTTAGCCCTTCAACTCCTAGCATCAAATCGTAATCGTCCTTACTTTTAATTTCAAAAAATTCTAATTCTTCTTTAAATAATTTTATCTTCTGTTTATAATTTAAAACAGATTCACCGTGCATGGTGATCATTCTAAATGGTCTTGTTTTAACTCTATGTCCAATAAATAAATTCTTATTAATGTAATTATGGGTTGCCCCGCAGCCTATAAATATTTTATACTTCATAAGTAAACTCAATAAATAAAGAACGCTTCAAGATACATCGGTATCTTGAAGTTAATATTTTTTAAATAAAAAGATCTAAAGAATTTTAATTGGCGATCCTGCCAGGAGGATAATATATTTTTATCCTTCAGTGAGCGGACCAAATAAAACATCCTTGTCGCAGCAAGAAAAAGAAGAATCCTTCATAAGAAAAGGATTATAAATTAAAAAAAAAATTATTAAGTGAACCATAAATATATAGAGCAACCCATCAATTAGTTTAAAGTCTTATAAATACTACTATGATTATATTGTAACTTACTATTTTTTCTTGTTGTGGTGCTGCTGGTGTCATCTCTAGATTGGGTTGTCTCTATTCTATTGTTGCGCTGAAATTTTTTGTTGTTGTTGAAATTTCCACTTTGTTCCCTTATCCTTTTCCATGGTTGGCTATGAAATCCTTGTGGGTTGTAGTTGTTGAAATTTCTAGTGTTTCCCGATGATGTGTCCATTGGTTCTGGCTTCGGAAAATTTTGGTGTTGTTGTCGTTGTTGATGGTGCTGATGTTGAGTGGGCACTCGTCCTTGTTGATGGATATACGATGGACGTTTGTGATGATGATGTTTGTCATTTGGTCGTTGTATTGGCTGCACATAATTCCTCTGTTCATTGTTGGAATAGGATAATCGTAATTTTCGGTGCTCATCATCGTGTTCAATTGTGCGTGCTACCGCAAAGGCGTGTTCTAAATCCTTTATTGGATTTCCGTATAGTGTGGAACGTATGTACGAGTTGCTAATTCCGTCTTTGAAGACCCGTACAGCTTCTTGAGTGGCTTCGTGTGTCATTACATCTATTATCTCTTGTGAATGACCAGACATAGCAATTTTTGAAGTGATTAAGGTGAGAGCTTTATTAATTTCATCATGAAATTCTGTTAAGTTGCGTCTACCTTGTGTTAATTTTTTCATCTCATCCTGGAGTACATATAATGGTCTCTGGTCGGCATAAGTATAATCTAGCCTGTTTCGTATAGCATCGAAATTAAATATTGTATTGTGATTTGTTAATACGTCTGCGGCTGCGCCTTGTATCTTTGTCTTTATTATTGATAAGGCTTCCACATATCTGTTTGAGTTCTGATGGTTACTAATTCCATCCATTAGTCGTGACACGTCTTCTCTCCATATTCGATACCTTGAAATATTCCCATCAAATACTGGTAATGCCTTAAACACATCAAGATTAATATCTTGAGCTGTGGCATAGTTTACATTCGCTGGTTGCAATCTAATCGTTGCTGGTGGTGCTACGCCTGGGTTGATTGCTATTTGATCCAGTCTTTCTTTCAGTGTTCTGTTCTCTTCCTGAATATTTTGTAGCGTGACCTGCAAACTGGCCATTTGTCGGATCATTGTACTTAGGTCGGCTTGTGTCATTTTTTCTTCAGTAACTAGATTTCTCTGTTCGTCAAATATGTTTAATCTTTTATTTTTCTTCATAAATTTCTTCACCACACTTTTCCTTTCACTATGGTTCACTTAATAATTTTTTTTTAATTTATAATCCTTTTCTTATGAAGGATTCTTCTTTTTCTTGCTGCGACAAGGATGTTTTATTTGGTCCGCTCACTGAAGGATAAAAATATATTATCCTCCTGGCAGGATCGCCAATTAAAATTCTTTAGATCTTTTTATTTAAAAAATATTAACTTCAAGATACCGATGTATCTTGAAGCGTTCTTTATTTATTGAGTTTACTTATGAACTGACGTTGTATTAGTTTACTTATGAACTAACGTTGGTTGAGTTTACTTATGAACTAACGTTGATTGAGTTTACTTATGAACTGATTTACAAAATGCATCTTAACAACTATTTATAGTGACAACGGATTTGTTAGTATGTGTTTAGAGATCTCTTTGTTCTTTAAGTATTATCATGTGGTTATCAATTTGGTTTTTCCATTTTCTTTGTTATGTAATGTATTTATTATTAATAATCCCTTGTCTATTACTGAATGTAGTTATTACTTATACTAGACTTAATTTAAATAGTGATCCTTTGTCTAGTTTTATTGTCTAGACAAAATAATCCTTTGTATTTATCATTTATACTTAGTAACAAAGGAAATGTTCTGCGATAGAAAATATTCTTATCGCTTATTACAAATATTAATAGTAAATTTTGGTATAATTGAAATATATATAAATGTTTTTCTCTTTTAAAATGTTGATATCTTAACTAGCGGCGTTGAGGACATAGATAGCGCTGTAGCACAGCTGTCGGAGGCTTTCAAGGAGGCCACTACAAGGTCTTGCAGACCTTCCGTACACAGGGAGAGGGACAGACCACCGTGGTGGTCCCCCACCATAGCTGCATCTAGGAAGAGATGCAGGAAACTGTTCAACGAGGCTAAGAGAACAGGCAACTGGTCACTCTATAAAGCTTCTGTAAACAGTTTCAAAAATGAGGTGAGAGAGACTTTTGTGAGCTCTTCAGAGACTTTTCGACTACGCAAGATCCTCTCCAAATCTCTGACGGTATCTGTGTATATTCGGAGTGAGCTACTAGTAGTCATGAGGCGTTGGAAGTGTTGATGGACACCCACTTTCCAGGGTGTTCTACGCTTTCAGGTGCAATGAGCGATGACGCTCAGTACTATAGGGAATCCTCCTATATGAGAATAGAGATGGATTCCTTAAAATGGGCCATTGATAGTTTTCAGCCTTATAAATCCCCTGTACCGGACGGTATTATACCTGCCGATCTACAGAGGAACTTTATGGTAATTTCTTCCTGGCTGCTGGGAATATATAATGCATGAATTGCATGGTCATATATCCCAGTGGGCTGGAGAAAGAGCAAGGTGATTTTCATCCCTAAGGGTGGGAAAACGTCTTTCGTAACTGTGAAGGACCTTAGGCCAATCTGTCTGACATCCTTCTTACTAAAGACGCTGGAGAGACTTATCGGTATCAGAATCCGGATGTCGATTGACGATCGCCTGCTGTCAACCTCTCAGCATGCCTACACGAATTGCAGACAGAATTTGTATTATTCACGGGAAAATACAAGGTTCCTGCATTCAGAATGCCAAGGCTAAATGGCTCGGAGTTGAGCCTTTCTGCCAGTGCAAAATACCTGGGAGTGATTCTGGATAGGAAACTCTCATGAAAGGAGAATGTGGAAGCAAGGGCCTCGAAGGCAATTGCGGCGATATACGCCTGCAGGAGGGCCATAGAGACGAAATGGGGCTTAAATCCTCGCAACGTTCACTGGCTATTCAAGATGGTGATTCAGCCCATCTTGTTTTATAGAGTCGTGGTGTGGTGGAAAGCACTGAACACGACTACGAACCGATCCCGATTTGAGAGGATTTTCAGATGCATGGCCACCTTGATTACAGGAGCCATGAGATCAACGCCCAATAAGGCACTCTTTACGATGCTAAATTGGCTGCCAGTTGATCTACAAGCTGAGAAATTGGCACTATTTGCATCCGTGCGATTGCATGCGGCGCGGGAGTGGAACCATAGATCATGGGGACATTCGGGGATATTTGGTACTTGGGGGAATATTCCCAAAATCATTGACTATGTCACTCCAAGACCATTCCTACAGACGAACTTCGGATTCACGATTTTAGATGAACCGGGAATCTCAATGGGATCTTCTCCTATAGGAGAAGATCTGGATGTCTTTACCGATGGCTCCAAGAAAAGTTCTGGAGTTGGAGATGGAGTCTTTATTGAGGAATCTGAGACTAGTATATCCTTCAGACTCCCTAATCAATGCAGCACTCTACAAGCTGAAGTGATGGCTATAAAGCAAGTAGCAGACTGGCTGTGGTATCATGGAGTATTTGGCAGGAATATTCGCATTTATACCGACAGTCGGACTGCAATCAGGTCCTTAGCGGGTGTCTATTCGACATCCCAACTGATCCAAGAATGCCGCACATCCTTAAATAGAATGGCAGAGCATTCGGTGATCACCCTCATTTGGGTGCGTGGACATGGGACTTCAATGGGGAACTGCAGGCCGGATAGCTTAGCGAGGGAAGGGTCGAGGGTGCCAGAGCAAGATGTCAATGCGCCCTGTGGCATCCCTCTATCGGTCTCTAAAAAAGAGATCGATAGCATATTCTTGTGAAAGGCACAGTCCAGATGGAGTGACGAATGGACATGTAATACGGCGAGGATGATCTGGCCTAGGCTCGATAGCAGTCGCAGTAGGGATTTGTTGGGGCTCCAAAGAGCCCGATTGAGAAATGTGGTGGGACACTGCAATTTTGGCAACCATGCTAGGAGAATGAGATTGAGTTATAATGACTACTGTAGAAGTTGTCAGGACGAGGAGGAGGAAACTGTGGAACACCTTCTCTGCCAGTGTCCGGCCCTGGAAGAGCGGCGCATGATCCATTTCGGTGAGCGACGTCTGCAGGGTCTCACTGCGCTGTCAAATGCAAGTGTCGACATCCTATATGGCTTCATTAGAAGCAGTGGATGGTTTTTGTGACGGACTCACTCACTTTCTTTCTTTCTTTCTCTATCTTCTTTCCTCCCCTTCACTCTTCTATTACTATCCCTCCTCTTCTTTATTTTCCTCTATACAAGTATCACAAAGGGATCACGTCAGAGGACCCAAGTGAGCCCAGCTCTTATTTTATTTCTTTCGGGCGACCTGTTTAACCTAACCTAACCTAACCGAGCTTCACAAACAAAATTCGCTTATGAAAATCGGGAACAACGGCAATCTTGTTTTCGGAATAAAATTGCACTATTTGCAAGCGTTGTTCAGGCGTGAGTCTATTCATGATGAATTGCCAAACCAAACTGAGAATAAATCAATTGACAGCTGTTAAATCGGTTGCCATCTTGAACAGTAATGCCAACTTAAAGTTCTATACGTCTATAAAAAAACACCATTTACAACAAATTATTTGAAAACATTTGTAATACAACAGTTATTTGAAGCAGAGAAACAAATAAATTCCTCACTCGTTGCAAAATTATTTATAACTCTGAATATGTGTATGAGTTGAGTTAGTGTGCAAAAACAAAACCATACCATATTTTTTTGTACTCATTCTCTTCCTTACACCAGCAGTAACAAATACTTATTTGGTATATTTGTTTTGACAACACTTGTAGGTACACTCGTGCACGTCTTTAGTATGCATTGTTGCTACTTTGTTTTCCGTTCGTTCTATCATTTATTTTTTCGCTTGTTTTTGTTTCTTTATTTATTGGCGTCATCTCTTCTATATGGGTTCCAACTTTAAGTCGGTATCTAAATCCGTAGTGCAGCTACCCCTATGATGACCCCGAGGGTCCCTTTTGTATGCCGTGAGGTCCTCGCAAGGGTTGACACAAGACCTTATGGGCACTTGTGTTCAAAGCCAGGTCGGGCGTTAATTAGGATATCGTATCAACTAAACCTGCACGGCCAACTTAACGGCAACGTGATTTAGAGCGTTCTCCAAGTCCTTGCCAAGGTTTTACCGGGACGGAAGGCAGCTGCGACATTAGCCTGAAAGCCGTTTCCACGCGTTGTCACTCCCGTGTACTAAGGTAACAGAATGCCACAGCTGTCAGCCCATGCACAAACAAATCCAATAAATAATCAAAATCATATCAATGGTATTTGCCGGTTCGTCAACGTTGCAGCAGTAGCCTGAATTGCACCGGTACTCGCATGCCGTTCAGGGTACTCTACTGCATGTTCGCATACACACTTTAGCTACCACCAGATCAGGTGATCCGGGCGTCATTACGTGGAGGTAGTGAGATGCTTGGGTAGTTCAGCAAAGGAACCACCTCTGGCTATTTCCAAGTGAATAGCGATCAGAAGGCTTTCAACCTCCATGAAATACCCCATCCCCCATCCCCCATCATTAGTAGCGGTAGGCTGACGATCTACCCTATTTAATAAAAAAACTTGAAGAAAATAAAAAATTAAATTTAGCAGACCCATATTTTTATAGGCCATCTGTCATTGATGTAATTATTGGTAGCGATTATTTGCAGCTTATTAATTTGGAAGGTGTGAAGAGCAATATAGCTAATTCTTTAGAAGCAAGGCAGTCACAATTCGGTTGGTACCTTTCAGGACCCGAATACAGAGGTGACATAAACACATTCTAAACAGTCGTTTTAACTCCAAACGATAATATTCTTCATGAACAGCTTCGAAATTTCTAGGAAATAGAAGAAGCTGAGAATGTAAAGGTAGTTTCAGATACTAACCAATATTGCTAGGAATTTTACCAACAACAGTTAAACGTCAATAAATATGTAGTACAACTTCCCTTTAAACGGGAATTTTCTGAAGAAATATTCTTGGGCTCCTCCAAAAATATAGCTCTGGCTCAGTATTATAGAATGGAGAAAACCCTTAACAAAACTCCAGATCCAAAGGAGCAATACAACAAAGTTCTTCAAGAATATATAGATTTGAATCAAATGGAATCCATTGTAAGTAAAGAACACTCTATTAAAAAACAATTTTCGTGCTTTCTCCCTCATCATGCAGTTATGCGCCCCGAAAGCACATCAATAAAACTACGAGTGGTACGAGTATTTAATGCATCCCAGAAGACAGGCAGCAGTTTCTCTTTAAATGATGTGCTGCACCAAGGCCCCGCGCTTCAAACAGATTTAATACAAATCATATTAAATTGGAGGAGTTACAAATATGTATTCACTGGCGACATAGAAAAAATATACAGACAAATTTGGATTCATGAAAAGGACCGCAAGTACCAACAAATCTTATTTAGGAAAAAAGCAGACAAGCCTGTTGAATCGTATCAACTCAAGACAGTAACCTTCGGAATGAACTGTACGCCCTTCCTGGCCATACGTACACTCCATCACTTAAGTGAAGACTGTAAAATTGCTTATCCAAAAGCTTCTTGTATTTTGAAAGAGGAAATCTATGTGGATGAAATTTTGTCAGGAGGACATACTCTTGAAGAAGCAAGAGAAAAACAGTGCCAATTAAATCAAGCCTTGTGGTCTGCGGGGTTTCCTCGGTCGTAATAAATGTAGCTAAAAAACCATTTTTCTCAGCATCATTTATTACGACCGAAGAGATCACATATAGTAAAAATAGACTTATTTTAATTGCACAAAAAACTTACTTTCCTGAGGAGTATGAACGACTTCAAAATAAGCGGCCCTTAAAGTTCGAGAGCAGACTCTTTTCCTGAATCCTTTCATAGATAAGGATAATTTTATTCGTGTCGGTGGTCGACTTAACAACGCTGGACTAAGCTATAATGAACAACATCCGATATTTCTACCAGAAAGCTCTTATTTGGCTGTTCTATTGATAAACTATATTCATAAGATCTTACTTCATGCGGAACATCATATAATGCTTCGAGCCACACGGCAAAAGTTTTATATATTTCGAATAAGAAATTTGGTAAATTTCGTAACTGCGTACAATGCACTAAATGTAAACATAAGTTGCAGCAGCAAATAATGTCAGCGCTTCCAACTAAAATACTCACCTTTTCGCTACCTTTTAAGTATACTGGCGTAGATTTCGCCCCACCCTTTAATTTAAAATCCTCCACTCTCCGGAATGCAAAGATAATCAAAGGATATCCAGCCGTATTTGTGTGTTTTTGCAGCAAAGCAGTACACTTAGAAGTTTGTTCGGAGCTATCTGCAGACTCATTTTTAGCGTGTTTTGATAGATTCGCTGGCAGAAGAGGCCTTCCTAAAACAATATTTAACGACAATGGTGGTAACTTTTTAGGCACAAGTTTAAAATTA
This sequence comes from Thelaira solivaga, assembly GCA_947397855.1. Taxonomy (NCBI): domain Eukaryota; kingdom Metazoa; phylum Arthropoda; class Insecta; order Diptera; family Tachinidae; genus Thelaira; species Thelaira solivaga. Next base: position 47,792,556 of record OX377610.1, on the reverse strand, counting down.
TTTAAAAACCACAAAGTTTTCCTTAAAAGGGCAGTAAGGTCATTAATTGAAAAGTATGGACGGATTCACTTGGTCCTTCATTACTCCCTATGGACCACATATGGGCTGCCTATGGGAGGCGGCTGTCAAGAGAATGAAAGCTCACCTTAAAAAAGTAGCAAGTCACCTCACATTTACGTTTGAAGAGTTTGCCACACTTCTGATTAGAATTGAGGCAGTGTTAAATTCGAGACCTATCTCCCCATTAACCGAAAGTCTGGACAAGCTACTGCCTCTGACTCCTGGTCACTTGTTGAGAGGTGTCCCATTAATTGCCCTTCCTGAAGCTTCAGACGAAGTCTCCCTACACAGTTTATTCTTTATAAAACGTTGGGATCGATTAAAATCTTTACAACAGATTTTTGGCCGGCGTTGGAAAACTGAATATATTACCGAGCTACAGCGCAGACTGAAGTGGAAGAATGAAAAATGTAACATTAAAATAAATGACTTCATCATAATCAAGGATGACTTGTTACCTCCTACCAAATGGTTCTGAGACGCGTAACAAACCTTATTTATGGAAGCAATAACAAAGTACGAGTAGCATAGATGAAAACTCAAAACGGAATTATTGTTTGTAATATCGTGGAATTATGCATTTTACCTGTTTATAGACGTATAGAACTTTAAGTTGGCATTACTGTTCAAGATGGCGACCGATTTAACAGCTGTTAAGTGATTTATTCTCACTTTGGCTTGGCAATTCATCATGAATAGACTCACGCCTGAACAACGCTAGCAAATAGTGCAATTTTATTTCGAACGAGATTGCCGTTGTTCCCGATTTTCACAAGCGAATTTTGTTTAGCGATGAAGCGCACTTCTGGTTGAATGGCTACGTCAACAAACAAAACTGCCGCATTTGGAGTGAAGCTAATCCTCAAGTGTATGTCGAAACACCGTTACATCCGGAAAAACTGACTGTTTGGTGCGCTTTATGGGCTGGTGGAATCATTGGTCCGTACTTCTTCAAAAACGATGATGGCCAGAACGTTACAGTCAATGGTGATCGGTATAGAGCCATGATTACTAACTTTTTCATTCCTGAATTGAACAACCATGATGTCCAGGAGCTGTGGTTCCAACAAGACGGCGCAACATGTCACACAGCTCGTGCCACAATCGATTTATTGAAAGACACGTTTCAATAAATAATATCAGTATATATATTTTTTTTTTTTCTCATTACGAAACGATGCCACTTGTGTCTAAAAAACCATCCTTTTAAATACTGCCTAATATTCCGGCAAATGTCGAGCGAACGCCGCTGAAAATTTGTAAAGAAGATGAATTATTGCTTAAACTGTTTAGCTTATTCTCATGTTCGAGCAATGTGTGACTCACCAAACCGATGTATCTATTGCGGTGCTAAACATCATTCAATGACCCATCGATGTCCACCACAAACAGATAACCCTTCGTCCAGTTTTGAAGAGGATTCTGAAAATTATGCCAATGCATCATCCGCAGAAGTGGTAAAAGAAATACCTCCATGGCTTAAGCAACTGCACCATACATACATTCCTCCAATCATTCATATAAATCATATAAAAAAAATTACTTTTTTTAATATGTGTGTAAAAAAAAATTTTGCTCTCAATGGTAATCAAATAAAAAATTCATTGTCAGGTGTGGGGTTCGAACCCACGCTCCCTCTCGGGAACCAGAGCTTAAATCTGGCGCCTTAGACCGCTCGGCCAACCTGACTTGCATCAATCTTGTATCTATTTATGTATTTAATCATCGCAGTACGTTTAGTCTATGGCAATACTTCAAATATTTATAAATAACGCTTATTATATGTAGTAGTACCAGTATCTTGTTAACACAAAGCATACATGTGTTTGAAAAATTCTACGTGTGACGTAAATTTTATCTAAGGTTTTCCAATACACTATAAAATTTTTTTCTTTAATATGAAAAATCACTGCAACCAAATGTAATATTTTATAATAAATATTGTAAGCTCTAGACACACAAAAAGAGATTTCTTTTTAAATATATATGAGTAAAAGGAATTTTGAAGGGATATTAGAAATTACTATTGTTATCATTATTAACTGCTTTGTAATGAATAAAAAAATAGAATACAGTTAATCCGGACAGATATAGTTTCACCCTATGTCTGGATTACTGAATCGTCTGGACTACAGTTAAAAAAACTTTTAAATTCAATAGGTACATAATTATAAATAATTGGCCATAATCCTCATAATCACAAAAAAGTCGGCTTTTATTAAGAACTGATTTTTGTTCATAAGAATTATATGAATTTAAAGTCGTTTTTAAAAAAATACCGACTTTAGTCTGACTATGATTATGGCCCAATATTTCTAATTGCCTAAAAATTCAGTTAAATAACAAAAACAAAAATATATACTACCAACAATTTTCATTTAACAAATTTACAGAAAACTATTACATTAAAATTAGAACTTACTTTTGTTGGAATACACACATCGTTATGCACTTTATTTATTTTAATTGTAAATTCTTTTTACAAGTAAAATTTCCTTTTCTGTCACTTTTAAAAACTGCTCAATTGGTATTTTATTTGAAATTTTGTTTTCAACATTCTCAGATTCCCCCAAATAACTACGAAGGTCTTCAAAATTTTGATTTGCAGTTACCGATTGAACTACATCTTCATTAGAGAAATGGAAAGCGTATTCATTTGTTCAGCTAGTTGTCTGATAAGTTTTCCAGTATGAATTGTCTAAAATTATAAATTTAATAGTGTTGTTTATTTGCAGGTGCCATACTTACGTCTTAACTCCACGCATAGTATAATTATACGAAATAGGCGCACCATGTATTTTGTTAGTGTAATTATTCATAGTTTAATGTCAAAATGAAGAAAGAGAAGAAACAAAAGAAATAAAAAAAAATTTGGTTGAAAGAAAATATGTCAACATAAACAACATAGCTTTCATTCGTAATGCAAAAAAATAGTAACAAATAAACAAAATAATAAAAATAGTGCAATAAATTTAATTAATTTCATAGGAGAAAGTAATTTTGTGGCCAGTATTTGTGCAGTGCATTGTGTTATATTTATTTTTGGACATATGAGTATTGGAATTGAACTTGAAAAGTGCTTTGCCCCTTTTCCACCCTTTTCTTACATAGAATACAGTAAGACATTGCTTTTTATAAATATATTCACAATTTTATTTATTAAGAGTTTGCACTGCACACGAAAATAATTGGGCAAGCAATAAAATTGTTTGCGGCAATGTTTAAAAAAATTTGCAAATACAGCTTTGGCGGCACAGAATCAACACGTTTCTTTTAATCAATTTATTATTTAGCACTTAAATAAAGTTGCTTTGCACTTTCTTATAAAAATTTTAGAAGATTTTTCACAAATAATTGGGCAGGCAATAAATTTTTTTTCCATAATGCTTAAAAAAATTTGCATATAAAAGCTTTGGCGGCACAGAATCAACACGTTTCTTAAAATAAATTTTCTTATAAGCACTTAAATAAAGTTGCTTCCCACTTTCTTATAAGATTTTTCACAAAATTTGGCATAAGAATTAATAAATAAAATTTTACAATCAAAACCACTTTTCAATAAAATTTATATTGTTATGAGTTATACTATGTACTACAAAAATATTATTTCGTAAACAAGCAAAGCAAAATGAAAAAAAAAATTATTATTCAAGTCTAACAAAAAACACGTGTAAAGAAAAAACAGCTGACGACTTGCGTCAACTTAATATAATTACACTATGAACTCCACGCACGTTTCAGTAAACTAAAATTGTTTTCGCACTTTTATTCTTGTTCATACTCAAATGTATGTTGCGCCTAACGGCAAAATAACGAAATACTAAAAAACGCTTGTACGGACTACAGAGGTAAAATATCTATCGAGTGTCCGGACTATAGAGGCTGTACTGTATATACATATGTATCTATAGAGAATAAAAATAGTATTTAGTTCATTACATTACTAAACTAATCATATGCGCTGTTATATATGAAAGTGATATAAGTCCAGTTTTTTTTTAATGAGTCAGCATTAATCTAGTTAGTTAACGTCCTTATCTTAACAAATTCGTCGGTAACTCAATATTTTTTCTAAGCGGACTTATACCACTTTCATATATCTCCTACAAATTCGATTAAATAATAAATAAATGAAATGAAAAATCTTGATTGCAAATAAATTTTCAGTTATCTTTTTTATTATTATTATTATTTATTTAGTAGTATTTTTTAATACTTTATATTACAATTTACATAAATATCACATTTATATGCTCTGCTCCAATAAACATTACAAGTTTCTTTCTAAATTGATAAAAATTTCTTTCAGTCTTTATGTAGTTTGGCATCTTGTTGTATATATTTAGCCCTTTGTAGAATAGCGTTCTCTGCCCTTTAGTAGTGTTTCCTGTTTGTAATCTGAAATCCATGTCATTTCTCAAAGTATACGGTTGCGTTTCACCTACGTACTTCAGTTGCTCAGTTAAGTACTCAGGAGCGTCTCCTAACTTCATTCTATGAATAAAAATCATTGTATTTAATTCCAGCCTTTGGTGAATATTAAGCCATTTTAGTGATTCTAGCATAAATCTTATTGATGTATATCTGTTGCATCTTAGTATTACCCTCATCGCCTTGTTTTGCAGCTTCTGCAATCTATTAATTTGTTGTGCAGTGCAGCATGTATATATTATGGTTAATCCAAATTCAAAATGGGGCTTTATAATTGTATCATATATTGTTATTGCTGTTATTATCGATACTTTTTTCCGGATTCTTTTGAAGAAACCAATTTTTTTTCCAATTTTTTTACTTATGTATTCAATGTGTGCTTTTAGCTTAAGTTCTTTATCTATTATGAATCCTAGATATTTAATATTATTTACTTTTTCTATATTAACATTATTTATTATTAATGGTATATTGGTGACCATATTAATTTCAATTAATTTTGTTTTATTTTCATTTAATTTAAGTTTATTCATTTGTAACCATATATTTATATTGTTTATATCTGATTTTATATTTGCATAACACTGCTCACTTGTTCTTTCCTCAGTAAATACTAATGTATCATCTGCATATAAAACAATTTCAGATTTCTCCACCACATTCACCATATCGTTTATGTAAATTATAAATAGTATTGCCCCCAGTATCGAACCTTGAGGGACACCATAAATATTCTCTATTGCATTGGATTCTATATTGTTAACTTTTGTTACTTGTCTGCGATTAGACAAATACGTTCTAAACCAGTTCAATTCTTTATTCTGCACTCCATATTTATAAAGTTTTTGTAAAAGGATGTCTCTGTCGACCGTTTCAAATCTAGAAAAATTGAAGTCTAGAAAAATTGCCAAAATCTTATTACCCCGTTTCATACTTTTCCATTTATTTATCACATAGTTGATTGTTGTTTCACATGAGAACCCCTTTCTATAACCCGATTGATTTTTCACTATTATTTAGTGCTGTTCCAGGTATTCTACTAATTGATTTTTAACAATCTTTTCTAGTATTTTTTTCGCAGATATTCAATTCGTTTATTGGGCGGAATTCTTCACATTTTTTAGTGTTTCTGATCTTTTCGATTAGAGTTACCATTGATTCCTTCCATTTTTGTGGGAAAACTCCAGTTTGCAGTGAGTTATTGATTATATTAAGTAATTTATTACCTACAATGCTCCAATTATCCATTATAATACTGATTGAAAGTTTTTTGTAATCTGGCTTTTTTTTCATGGTTTTACATATATTATATAGTTCCACTAACGATATTGCACGGAAAATAAATTTATGATTTACCACTTGTATGTTACTTTCATATTGCACATTTTTACGTTAATAAAAAACTAGTAATTTATTTCTAGATTGCTCTTATTTTTATTAGCTTCTGTGTATAATAAAAAAAATTACACCTTAAACGTTTTACTTTTAGTTGCGAAAAATTCATCACGCTTGTTGTACGGAGCATATGGGTCATCAACCCAATTTTTAGGACGACGCCAAAAACTAGTTACCATTTTATCTAGCAAATAACTTTGTGTAGAATTAAGTAAAACATGTTGACGCAAACGTCGTCTTAGAGCGGGTGATTTTTTGAAAAGTTTTTTATGACGACCACAGCGAGTACGAATCCAGCCACCCCATTCAAGACGTTTGAATCGCTTAAGCACCGCCTTCACAGTCCTGCGTTTACCTTTGTTTAGGGAAAATTTTGTAACGTCACGACTAGTTTGAAGCTGCACACTAAAAGGGGTTTGCAAAAGTTGGGCGTTTCCAGGAATTGGATGGTAAAAGTTAGGTAAAGAAATTGTACTTTGCATTTGTAAAGAGGAAAATAAGGCTTTTTGTAAAGGTATCCCCAATGGAAAACGCTTTAAAGTGACTGAGGCTGCATTAGTGACAGCAAATGAGGCTGCTGCAAAAGCTGCAAATGGGAAAAATTGCTTTATTTAGTTTATAATATAAATTATAATTTCAAACCTTTTCCTACTATGCAGCGAAACATATTTTTCCCAGTTTACTGAAAACAATTATATTTAATATTAATGCTGCTGTTATGCCATAACCAAAAAGGGTGTAGAAAAAATAATAAATGTCAAAATAAGTTATAGCCTGCAACAAATAAACTGTACACTGCATTATCATCAATTTCGCAGCTACACAGCATATCGCCCATTGCTTGAAAGTACGGTATATATATTCAGTTTGTGAAAATTTACTCTGAAGTATACATTCATACTTAATATTAATTATTATTTTATGCAAAATATATTTTTGACAAATAAACAGACACTTATACAACTAATTGTACTAGTCAAAAGAAATGTTTCTAATCACAAACCAAAGCATATTTATATACACATCAACACATATATAAACTTTTTTTTAACCAAAGTTACACATCACCCTGTACAAGTTATTGTTCTTTTCATTGACATTCTTGTTTTTTAATACTTTGACAGCTGTCATTTTTTTCTTTGTAGTTATTCTGCTGCTATTGAAAAAAAAATTATTTCGGAAGAAATTATTTTTAGTTCCGCAATTGAATAGAACATTTAAAACTGTTCCAAGTGCTTTTAGATTAACGCGTTAAAAAAATAATATGTATCGTTTAGCATTGAGGAAACCTTGTAGAAGTGCACTGCAGGTAAAACTTATTTTCCTAATTGGAAACACAAAATGTGTGTTACATTGTATGCAATATTTTTGCTTTACCCCCACTCGTCTTGCCAATACATTGTTCACTCTTTCGAACATGGCACTAAAAAACAAAAAAAAACTGCTTGATTGTTATGTCATCATAAAAATTCAATTATTTCCAAAGTTCCTTCCGAAAATGATATTCGTAATTCTTAGTACATATGTATTTGTAGAATTAAAGTGGAATTGATAGTCTATTGATCGAAAAGCATATTTGTTTAGAAAATATCCATACAGATCGTACCATGCATTATTACCGCTTTCTAGCGTTAAATATTTTTTTTAAACAAAACTAAAAAATGTGTAAATAAACATTAATATCTTGAATATGTAATAATTTATATTTGGAATTTAAAAGCTTAACAAAATATTAATCTTTATTTGTGCTTAATTCCAGAAATTGTGTTGGTTTTTAAAATATTAATATTACATTACCATTTTGTTAAATTATTTAACTTAATTAATTTTGAAACGATACATTTGGATATCCTTGAAAATACAGTACGAACTAATTAACAACAGGTCACTATTTTATACTACTTTGATATATCATGTATTAAAAAAATAGAAAGGGGTTGAAAAATATCGTTTTTTCCGCAATGAAATGAGTAGCAGTGACGTTTGCAAATTTAATATTTTTTTTTTTTTTTTTTGTAATACAAAATCAATAATTTCACATTAATATTTTTAGAAATCATTGCAAAAGCAGTCTGGAAGACAATACAGCAACCGTAATGAGTTTCCACAACATGTTAGAGAGGCTGGGTTTGGTAAAATTATTGTATTTCTTACACCGTTAGCAGCAGTAGGCGGTGCAATAACATATGCAAAGTATGTACGAAAATATTAAAACTGGAGCATAATAAAAATTAACTTTTCTAGATATGACAAAGAATTTCGAAAAAAACTTGAACAAAATGTGCCCGGTGCTGAGTACGTAATACAAGTAGCTCTACAAGAAGAAAAACCGTTCCAAGCAGTTAGTCAAAAATTTGAAAGTGTTAAAAAGCAGTTCGACAGCGTTTCTAAAAGTATCGAAAGTGCTACAGAAACAGTAACTGGCCTGCTTGGAAGCTCAGAAAAAACTGCAGCTAAAAGTAGTTATTAATAGATAGCATCTGTCAATATTAATATATAAATTATTTTTAAATATTCTAGAAACCGAAGAAGATAAACCTATATCCTCAGGACAGAAGAGCGTATGTACATGATATTAAAATATATAATTTCGTTTTAACTTTTTTTATATAAACTGCAGGCTCCTCTTGCTCTAGCTCATAAACCTGCCGAAGCTAAACTAGCTGCCAAAGTTGAAGCTCCGACGCCTAAACCCAAACCACTAGAGCCGTTGCCTTCAGATGTAGTTGATCTTGAGCATGCTGTAGAGCATGCTGCCGCTTTAGCAGTTAATGAATACAACAAAGCCATAAAAATTCTTCAAAAGTATAAACATATCGTTTTTTTATAATATTAAGAAAAAAATGTTTTCTTTGTTATTCTTTTAGTTTTAACAGTGATGTGCTAAGAATTGTTGATATGGCTATTGAAAACGTTGATACTTCATTGTGGACATCTTTAAGAAATAAAACTAATGCCCGCGATAGTTCTGTAGCAACTGCTGAGCAGTTGGCCCGCGAAGCCATGGAAAAAATTGGTACGTGCTTTTCGAATAGTTCAAGAAGTGGCTAATGTAAGTAACAATTTATTTATAGAAAAATGTGAAGTTGCTTTGGCCAAGGCTGCTAAGTCTGACAATCATGATCAAATAATCGCTGTTCGTAACAAGATAAAGAAATTAGTCGATCACATTCATAATGTAAAAGATGAGCTTTACAAGAATAAGGACATTGCCAGTATATCAGAAAAATATTGGAGAAACGTAAGTATAAACTTTTTTAATTTTTTAAGTTAAGTTACTATTTACCCGAAACTGGTTAATAATTTGAAAGGCACTCAACAAACCGACGAAAAAATATTTCGTTAGTATATGCTATTATAAATTCTGGGTTATTGTAACGTTTAAGGAAATGAAAAAATAAAAATGTGAAAATTAGAGACCGAAATCTTTTTATAGAAATTTTAAAAATTATGCTCATTTTAATTTATGTTATGATTTAATATTTTAAGGTGGAAAAAGCTCGCAACTATTTTGTGGATGAAATTCAATCAATTTTCCCGGGCTTAAATTTGGCAGAACAAAAATTGAAATTATCCCAAGAAGATTTAGATCTTTTCATCACACATGCCTATTCCCATGTGTTAGTTCTTCAAAAAGAACTAGAACGATTGCAAACTGATGGGGAATTGCGGTTAAAACGTGCTTTGCGAGGTGATAGTGATTCGGAAGCGTCTAAAGCCCAATTGGAATACTTGTTAGAAGCGGAAAAACGTAAATTGGCTGTTGAAAACCAAAAGAAAATATTCCAAATTCGTGCTGATGCTGAAAAACAATTACGCCAGCAGCTAAAGCAACAAGCCGAAGCCCACGTTGATCACATAAAGGACGCTGTCAGCTCAAAGGAAAATGAAATGAGGCGTAGCTTTTCTAAGGAGTTGGAGGATAAATTGGCCTCCGAGAAGGCTAATTATAAATTGCAGTTAGCTGCCATGTTGGGTAAAATGCGTGGCATGGATTCTGCTTTGCAAGGTAAATTATTTCAAATGTAAAAATTAATTTGTTTTTGAATTAATATTGAATTGAATTAAAATGCGGCTTTAAGAAATTGATGAAGAATTAAAAGGTATTTTAAATTGAAAAGACAAACAATTATTTACAAAAACATTGAATATTTTCTAAATAGTGCTCTATAACATTTTTTTTGGAAAAGTTTTGGATTTTACTTTTATAATTTGTTGATCCTTTTTTTTATATATTTATTAAAACTTCAGCTCGGGCAGAATCTGAACGTTCAGCCCATCAAGCTCAAGCACTATGGGCTGCTTGTCAGGCTTTATGGGCAACAGTAAGAACTGGAGAACCTGGAGAGCATTGGAAGACAAAATTGCGTCCCTTGAAGAATGAGATAAAAGCAATAACTAAAGTTGCGGGTATAATCCATATTATTTAAAATGTACAATATGTATAAAATTTTAAGGCAAAAACTTTCTGAACGTATTTTAGAGGGAGATGAACTAGTAGCTGTTGTCATACAAAATCTACCACGTGAAGCTCAAGAACGCGGTGTATTTCCAGAGGATGCTTTGCGCGAACGTTTTCTAAATGTAGAACGTATAGCTCGTAAATTGGCTTTAATACCGGAAGACGGTGCTAGCTTACCAAAATATTTCCTTTCCTATTTGCAATCCATGTTCATTCTTCAGCCCAATGAACCCATTTCACAAGATGAATTACAAAATAAAAAGTTTGACTATAGCAAATTAGATACTTACGATATTTTAAATAGGGCTAGGTAAACAAAATTTAATGAAAAAAGATGAATGTTAATTTTAATTTTGTTATTATAGGTACTTTGTTGATCGTGGCGATTTAGTAATGGCATTAAGATATGCAAATCTTTTACAAGGAGCTGCACGCAAAATAGCTTCCGATTGGATAAGAGAAACCCGACTGCTCTTAGAAACACAACAAGCTGCTAATATATTAATGACTCATGCTGCTGCTAGTGGTTTGTTGTATTTATAAATTTATTTTCTTGTTTATTTAAATTTAAAAAGAAAATACTAATTCCCACTCAAAATTTAAAGCAATAGTTAAAAATTAATGTAAAAGAAAATTCAAACTACCTAAGTTGTAAAATGTATTATTGTTTTTAAAACCTTTGTTTTAACTTTACTTTTAACCGAAAGAATCATGAAAAAAATACAACACTAATCAAATTATTTGATTTAAACATTTCGACATACTAGCTGTTTTTTTATTTAATATTCATCATTCTTTTCATAAACAACTTCTCTTATTTTTAAGGATGAAAATTGAAGTAAAGTAAAAGGAAACGCAAAATTTGTATTTATAAATAAATTTTTAAATATTTTTGTGGCTTTAACTTATTTTTCTATATGAACCTTTTCCATTAGTAATCAAGCCAACACCAAATCAAGGTGTAAAATTCACTTCCGAAATAAAAAATTTCCACAATTTTCTAGGTTCAATACTTTTTTTATTGTATTAAATTTGTCGTTTTTAATATTTCAACAATTTTATTTACTTGTTTAAAATAAAATTAAGTATTTACTAATGACCTAACTAATATGCATGGCCAGAAAAATTATTTTTTTACTCATCTTGGCTATATTACCAATTTGATATATAATTGATAAAACTATTAGGGGCTGACTACCTACTTACAAAATGTAAATTATTAAAAAAAAAGAACAATTATTAATAACTAATTAAATAATTCGTTTTTATAAATTTATTATGTTAAAGGAAGTATTAACTAGATGAATGCACAAATAAAAATACAACTTCATAGATAATTTGTACAAATAACAAAAAGTAATAATTTTATTATTAGTTATGCAGCCACCTTTTTAGTACGCATTATTATGTAGTCCATAGATAAATATAAGAAATATTTAGTGTCAAAGTCAATAATTTACAATTCGTGATAACCTAATAGTAATATACGAACATAAGTATATTTTTTCAGTTGAATAGTAGTAAAATTCTGAAAATGAAAAATTTAATGATCCACTTTACCACTGTGGGTGGAGGACTCTGCCGGCCCATTAATCATATCAAGTGCCGCAAATTTCCAACGCATATAGGCCACACGCATACGATCCCATGCATTGTCAACAGAATCTAAAGCTGGACGAACATCTAGTATCGCAAATTTGTAGTCATTATCCACCAATCCTCCATCATAGTAATCGATAACATAGCGTACATCTTTGCCGCAACGATCAACAATCCAGTCGTGACGGTCAAAAGGTAATTCGTATCTGAAAATGCAAAAAATCAAGGCTGTCATAGAATCCAATCTTGTCGGTATTGGATTTGAAACCGACAAAAAAAAATTACTTTGGTGTCATGAAATCCAATGTTGTCAGTCTCATTTTTGAGTTAGAATTAGTATCGGTTTTAGGTGTCACAGAAACCAATGTTATCGGTTTTGGTATTGGAATGAAACCAAGCAGTTGACAGTTGTTGGTTTGTTTAATTTCAAATAAAACAAGTGACTAAAAAATTTCGAATGCAGTTAGATATTTATTAAAAAAATTTAAGTAAATTAATAAAATATTAATCTTTATTTGTGCTTAATTCCAGAAATGGTGTTGGTTTTAAAATTTATTCTTTTACTCATGATATTCTCATGAGTTATTTATTCAGTACAATAAGTACTGAAGGGGATAGCATACCTATATGGACCATTTCATCTGAATCCTCAGTAGGTTACTCCCAACGTTTCTTGCAAACATTAGAACCTTTATATTGTAAAAGCAATTGACTAAATAAGAATTATTAATCAAAAGTTACAAAAAGATTCAAATATTCAAACAAAAAACTCAGTAAGCATTGAACTGAATAAATAAATAAATTTCCCAACCAACATTTTAATATTGAAAATTATATATTCTATTTTTCTTCTTCTCTTCTCTTTTACATTATAAAGGTTCTAATGTTTGCAAGAAACGTTGGGAGTAACCTACTGAGGATTCAGAGTAGCGTCTGATGAAATGGTCCATATAGGTATGCTATCCCCTTCAGTACTTATTGTACTGAATAAATAACTCATGAGAATATCATGAGTAAAAGAATAAATTTTAAAACCAACACAATTTCTGGAATTAAGCACAAATAAAGATTAATATTTTGTTAAACTCTTAAATTCCAAATAGAAATTATTACAAAAGTAAATTAATATTAATTTTACAAAAATAAATTGTTTTGCATAATTTTTAAAACGGGATTTGGAGTCATTTTCGTTGACTGCTTATTTCACCGACACTAGAACTACCACCAAAAGCTCCATAAATACGTCCCCTGGCTAAAGTTTATTTTTATTTTGTTCATTTAATATTTTTTTTTTACTTCTTTTTCATTTCTTTCATTTAATTTATTTATAATTATTATATTATTTTATATTTACTGAATCTGGCTACAGTTGCGGGTTGGTACCTACCCTGATAGTGTGCTCAAGATTGCTAGTCGGTCGCACAACAACTGTAGGGCATAAGGGTCCAGTAACACATCGGTTTTATTTGTCTTCGAAAATAACAAAAACGACTTGGTTTCATGACACCAAACTAAACCAATATTAGTTTAGAAAATCGACAATGAGCAAAACCCACTTGGATTCTATGACAGCCCTGAATATAATTATTTTTTGCAGTAGAACACAAAAAATAATACGTTTCTGACAATAATTATGGTAGATGTGGCGAAATTAGGGTTTAAAGTTTCCCACTTTTATAGCCTTCACTGCAAGTAAGAAGGGCATATATAACTGTGATTCCGTTTGTAATTTCTACATCGTATATAGGACACCCTATAAATAAACTTTCAAAACACTAAAGAAACAACTAAAAATGTAGACCAAAAATATTATATTCAAAAGAAAGAGGAAACGAACTATGTTCTCCTTTTGTGAATAAAACTTCTCCCTTTTCATCTCAAAAACTATTAAACATTTCAAGCTAGTTTTTTTTTTTAATTTTCGAAGGATATACATATTGATTGTACTTACCCCAACCAACTACGAAAGCGAGCACGTGGACTGTAATCCGATGCCTTACCACCAAAACTTTTAAGACGAGGATTGCCGCATTCTGTTGCATGAAGAGCCTCCCATTTTAAAACTTCACGCCATGCCTGCTCATTATTAGCATTATGAATACGAATAATGTCACCCATGTCTTTCTGTGACACATCTTCATTCTTCCAACGCCAACCTTTACGCAACATAGCGTTCCAGAACATTTGTTGGCTGGGATATTGCCAAAATTGCATACTACCATCTTCTGTAACCTTAGGAATCGATGAGGTTTGACGTTCTGTTGATAAAGCAAAAGGTTGACCTGGTGAGGGCTGTTGATTTGCAGGTGGCATCATGTTTAATGGATTTATATCACCATTGTCTTGTTTAACAGGACATTCAGAAGCAGAAACAGTTGCTGCTTCAATTTTCTCAAGTGGAAGTTTCGAGGCGTTTTCACCACCTTTTTGATGCATAGGACACTCAGGAGGAGGACTTGCATCAGAGGCCAACATTTTTTCATGATTTTTGGGCATATTTTCAACTTGGGCAGCCTGCATTTTTGCTACAGAAATAGAATTTCCCATGTCTGCAGTGCTTTATAGTCTGCAACATAAAAATAATTTTTCAGTCATAAATATGTAGTAAGCATAATACATATTCAATATCTCGCAATCCTAATCCTATGACAATATTTATAAGAGCATTTCTCAAGTCCCTTCTCATTGCGTAATTTCATCACAACATTTTGTACTAAATATTAAATTTTATTATAAAATGTACTTACTATTTGTAAAGCAAACAATATGAAATTTAAACTAAGGATGCACTTATAGAATTTGTATTGTTTTTTAGTAGCTTTTTATTATTTAATTCATTGAAATATTTTCTGTTCTCTATTCAATTTTTATTTATAAATCATGTTAATATTATAGAGGTGAATAAATGTGCTGTTAGAAATTGTTTTGATTTCAATGAAGAACAATTAGTAAACCGTAAATCACAGGGTACCCCGGAAAGTATCGTGCGACCCTGTGGTATCGTGTCGTAACCATATTTAAGCGACCGTAAATGTCAAAATGTAAGTGTAGGTGAAATGTCACCAAATGTAGTTAAAAGTGTAAACGTAATCATAGGTTTTTTATAGTAAACAAACAAAAACAAATATTCAGCTAAACATTTGCATAGCTTCTCATATACCAAAACCAATCAGCTGAGACGACATTTCTCCATTTACGGTCGCTTAAATAGGCCTTTACATTATGGACATTTCCTGCCAGATATTTTTTTAATTCTCTTTTGTTCCTTCTAAACCGTTTACATTTCGGACATTAACTCCCAGTTTTTGACTTAGTATTTAAATCGAGAATTAGTTGATTCTCGTTTTGAACTTAAGTTGCACTTAAATACAGTTTCAGTTTTTCAGTCTTAAATGATTGTTCTTATTTATTTGCGACAAAAGGGTGGCAGCATCATGAATTATTAAAAATTAATGATCATTATCCAAAAAAAACAGCTGTGTCAAAGCAAAAAAAATTATAACAAAAAAGTAATATTTTGAAAATGGAAAAAACAACATTAAACCAAATGAAAAGAACTGAAAATTTTGTTTCAGCTGAAGTTCACTTTTTATTGGCTGCTGTAAAAAAGTACAGCAGCATAATTGAAAGCATTATTATTACTTATTGTTTTTTATTATATTTATTAAATTAAACACAATAACCTTTTTTGTACGAGATACACAAAAAAAATGTCAAAATCATATGTTTAAATGTGCTACTTAAGTGGACTTTAAATGCCCAAGATTGGCCACTTAAATATGATTTAAGTTTATAGTTAGAAACTCAATTTTGTATCTAAATGGAACTTAAAGTTCAAATGACACTTAAGTGCGAAGTCATATACTGGGCATGAGTTTTTCAAAATTCTAACCTCAAAAGTTTCATCTCTGGTTGCTTAGTGGCTTAAACATTGACATTTAATGGCAATCAAATTTGTCAGCTGCTACGGCAATAATTCCTAAACATATAGAATTATTTTTTCTTTTGTTTATATTTTTCGTGATTTTTAGCTCTTGTTCTTCTTTTTCAGAGCAAATTTTATTGTAAACAAAACAAAAGCTTTAAGCTCGTGATTGAGAACAGTAAAAATCAGTACTGGAATTCCAAATAGAAATTATTACATATACAAATACAAGTGCTCATTGTAAAGAAACCGTATGTTTTTCTTATTATTTTTTTATAATTTTTTGTTTTTGTTTTTCATATACTCTTTAATTACAGTCAGTAATACCCACCTGGCATTCAAATGTAAAAGAGAAGAGAAGTATAAAAATAGAATATATAGTTTTCAATAATAAAATGTTGGTTGGGAAATTTATTTATTTATTCAGTTCAATGCTTACTGAGTTTTTTGTTTGAATATTTGAATTTTTTTTTGTAACTATTGATTAATAATTCTTATTTAGTCAATAGCTTTTACAATATAAAGGTTCTAATGTTTGCAAGAAACGTTGGGAGTAACCTACTGAAGATTCAGAGTAGCGTCTGATGAAATGGTCCATATAGGTATGCTATCCCCTTGAGTACTTATTGTACTGAATGAATAACTCATGAGAATAAATTTTAAAACCAACACAATTTGTGGAATTAAGCACAAATAAAGATTAATATTTTGTTAAACTTTTAAATTCCAAATAGAAATTATTACATACTTAATTAATTGTAAATAAAAATCAAGTTTGACAATTTAAGATAAGTCAACTGTAGGGCGAATATCGCAATTGACCACACACACAGCAAATTTAGTTCGGCAATTCTTGATTTTGTAGGAGAAAGAGGAATGGAAATTGAACAAACTTGCTCGTACTCGGAAATTCTCTTTTGTTCTCTCTTCGTATCTTGTATAAAGATGTAAAAATAGCAACTGTTGAAAAGGATATAATTACAAATTAATCAAATTATCAAAAATACATATTTCAAAAATTGAAGAAGCTACAAAAATTGGAGCGAAATATCGATATAAAAATAAATTTTTGAAAAATATGACCTCAAGCTTAACTAACTAATAAATAATTTGTTTAAGAACTGTTGCTTTGATTTCGCTGTGCAATATTACAAAGTTAAAGCAAAATAAAACTGTACGAATGCAAAGAAAATAAAAGACTTTTCAACAGTTGCTATATATTTACAAAGCAGAAGCGAAAGCAAGAGTTGCCTTTTTGAACAAAAAACTGTTGGCTCAAAGCAACTGCGTATTAATTTAAGCTTTTGCTTTTTTATTGTCAGTTTTTTTAAAAACTGTGAACTGTTGCTTTGATTTCCATGTGTAATATTATTAATTAAAGCAAAATAAAACTGAACAAAAGCAAAAAATGAAAAGACTTTTAAGCACTGCTATTAAACACTACTCAAAAACCTAGATGTAAATAAAAGTGGTAACAAACACAAATTTTCATGTTTTAAAATTCATGTTTATGAAGTGTAAATTGTTGGAAAATACAACTCTGTATTACAATGTAAATATCGTTAACTTGCTTTTCTTGTCAGTTATTTTTCATTATCTTTTTAAATAAACTTGAGTGAATAACAATTTTTTAAATAATATACATTATTAACATTTATATAAAAAACATAAATACAGAAAGTGTAAATTTTTTAGAAATACCCGAGCAAAAACAAAATAAGAATTTTGAGTTTGTGCAAAAAAGACAAAAAGAAAATGTATACTATATCTGCACTCTGAAACCTCTGGTTGCTCGGTGACTTCCCTACAACAACAGTGATTGTCATTTGATCATCATTGTACAAGGTGTCACAACAAGGTCTCACCCCAAATGCAACAATTCTGCTCATTGACGAAGCCATCAAGATGGAAATGGGCCTCGTCACTGAAGATGATTTTATCGGCAAAATCAGCATTTTCATGTTGTCTCTCCACTACCCAATTAACGAATTCCTTTCGCTGTCCATGGTCATTTTTTACTAACCTCGTAGCTTCTACTAGCAAACAATAACAACTGTTCAAATGTCAAACAATGACACTTCGAATGGCGCCAAATTTAAATCTTGCGTTCTTGTTCGGACACCCTTTAGATAGAGTCTTCTATCAGGTTATTAAGGTCAATATGTAAAAAGTGATGAAAACTTTTGTGTACGTGTGATTCTGTATCTCCCTCTATCATGTTAAATTTTAACAACTATAGAATGATATCTGAACTGCTTACTCTAAAGTGGGTGCTATATTATGATTCACCGTCAAATTATGAATTTGTGTTGGTAAAAAAAAAATAAATTGGCGGCAAATTGATTGATAACAATCTCATTTTTATGTGATTTTCACGGATAAGAAGAAAACAAACTTTTTTCTACTACTTTTTGATGTTTTATCAAACGTTTTTACATGGTTAAAAAAAGGTACATGTGATGCACGCAGCCATGCGCCATGTAAAAAAATGCAATAAAAAAGGTTGCATTAAACAAAATTTTAAAAACAAAAGCGTATTTATGTTAATTGAAAGGTGCTGGATCTAATTTTACAGATGTCACAATTTTCATTGTTACATTCAGCGTGAGATAGTGGCCGGAAAATGTACTTTCTGTACAAGTTTTTTTGGCTATATAGTCTAACATATTTGTTGCACCGCATAGAGATTACCACCAATCGATAGGGGATAAAAATGCATTTCAGAAATTGCATGCCATTTTTTGAAATGTTTTAATTCAGAAATTATAGCGTAAAATTTTACAAAATTAGTGTACAAATTTGTATAAAGCTATTATTGCTCGGAAATTAACGATGTGCATATATGGGACTACCATCTTTCCTAATCAATGATGATGTATGTATATACTCGTATACTAATCATTTGATTGTCATACTTGATCCGCAATTAATTAGTCACACTTGATGTTTAAACCTATCATTTGATTGATTGATTACTACATCCGTTCAAATAAAATACTATTATATTTTTTGTTTGTTAAATAATTGAATTAATTTTATTAAATATGTATTGAAATTATAAGGAAAAATAAAAAAAATTATATTGAAATTAAATAGTATAAAACATTAAATTAATTTCTATAGAACGAGGGTTGCCTTTTATATTTCGGGATTAGAGAACAAAAACAAATATTAATCATCAATAATCACTTCATTGTTCTTCAAAATATTCCCCATGAATATCTATACACTTTTGCATGCGCTTGAACCAATTGTCGAATTTTTTTCGACCAATCGACACGAGCCTTTTTTTAAGCGATTGACAAATTGTGTGGGATCCAACGCGAACAAATTTTTTTGACAGTCAAATGTTTATGCAATATTGAATGTATGCTGGTCCCACTAATGCGTAAGGTTGTCTCAAGGTCACATGACGATCTTGCAATATCAGTTCACGCACAGCATCAATGGTTTTCGTAACAACAACTGATTTTGGACGACCTTCACGAAATTCGTCGTGGAGTGAACTACGACCACGATTGAATTCACCATACCATCGATAAACACTGGTCCTTAATGGAGCTTCATCGCCAAAAATTGAATTAAGTTCATCTCTGCACTGTTGCTGAGTTAATCCACGTTGAAAGTTGTAAAAAATAATAGCACGAAAATGTTCACGATTTAATTCCATGTTTGGGCCGAGATGAATTTTTTAAGTTACTGTAAACAACACAAATAGCGCTCGTATTTCAAAACGTTCTGAGTATGTATATGCCAGGTTGCAACACCAGGGTTGCCAAATCCCGAAATATATAAGGCAACCCTCGTATTAGGTATGCAAGTTTGCTTCCGCCGGTAGCGGTAAGTGGTAGTCGAAATAAAAAGACAAAAATAATACTTTATTAAACATTTTTAAATTGGCCAAGTAGAGCTTCTTCCACTTTTCTTCTCAGTTATATTTCTCCAACAGGTCATCAATAAACAGTGAGCGGATAACACTCCTGACATCCTGCGACGTTCCCTTCACCTTATTTAAATAGGAAATCTATAAAGTATAAAAATTAATGTTTCATAATATTAAAGTGCAAATATGAATTTGTTAATATTGCATTCTCGAAATCAGGCTCATCCACCTTCACCTCAATTTCGTCCACTGCTTCCAGCGTTTGTAAGGGAAGCATTTTCGCCACTTCAGCAAAAATGTTTGTCATATGCCTTCTAAGTCATACGAAAAGCTGATGATTCAATTTTTTTAATCGGTACTTTGCACTCCATTAAAATGTGTGCATTGGTCTGTATATCAGGTTTTTTAGCTACCTACAAAATATTTACTATTATGTATTAATATTGAATAAAACTTACCATTTACTTACAGCGGCCTCCAGACTCTCTAGCGCCTTTGCCAATTCCTCCTTATTTTTAACAATAGACCCTTGTCCATTACTTAGCACTGCCTGGTTGGCCAATATAGTTATTTGCTTATATATAAAAAAAATAATAAATGAAATATAAATATGCTCTCAAAGTGAACTTTTTTATATTTACACTTTTCTCTAAAATTTGCCATGTGGTGCTAATACTTTTCAGCATAGAAAGAACATCTCAAATGGAAAACACAAATACCACTTCTGATACTACCAGGCCATACAGGGACTGTCTTTGCCATATAAACCTCCATGTTAAAGCCAGCCCTAGCCAATTCAGCCGCCTGCTCATTACCAATAAAACCACTGTGTGCAGAAATCCATACCAAGGGCACGTCAGCCTGACGTCCTAGGTTGGATAACACAGTCTAGCATTAGCGCACTAGAGAAGAGAATGTAGCATACGATTGAAGTGCCAAGAGAACCGCTTGGCTATCTACGAAGATGTCTATAGCTCCCCTGATAGTCCTATTGTACAGAGACTCACATGCCTCCTTGATAGCCAGACCTACCCGGAAGTCGGAATGAGAGTCTCATATCAAGTTCACTGCAGTACACTCCAGACCCCACACCGCAGATCATCTTAGATCCGTCAGTGTATACTCTGGTGTCATATCTACGTACATATGTTCCCTTTTTCCACTTCCGCCTGGAAGAAAAAACAACTTTGAAAGACCTATTAAAGTCTATCTGGGGAACTATGTAGTCGGTAGCGACCCTAAGATCCGGATGCAATCGATTCCGAATCTTAGCAAACCCATATGTTCTATGCCTCCACCAGCCGGATGCAGACAACCTAGTGGCACTGCTGGCTGATATGACCATCAGATGTAAATCTATAGCAATGAGGTGCAGTACCGTATTCAGAGCCTCCGACGGACTGGTATGCAAGCACCTGGTAATTCCTATACAAGCAGATCTCTGAACTCTATACAGCTGGTCCACTACGTATCTCTTCTCAGTAGCGGTCCACCATACCAAAGATCCGTATATAAGGATTGGACGTGTAATGGCCTTATACATCCACAGTAACAACCTAGGGCTTAAGCCCCATTTCAAGCCAAACATCCTGTGACAGGTATAGTAGGCAACCGTTGCCCTCCTAACCGTATGTCGCAGCGTGCAGCCCAGTTGCTAAGTAATCCCAAGGCACTGGTCATGATATCGCTTATCATGTCCATAAACATTCCCGATACTAGTATCACCACATCGTCCACGTATGCAACAGCCTTAATCCCATTATTATGCAGCTTAATTAGGATCAAATCAATAACAAGAAGCCATAGTAGAGGAGAGATTACACCACCCTGAGGTTTTGTTTTTGTTTTTTTTGCATTGCGGGCAAGGGGTGTGTGATCTTCATAGATACCCAGTGAGCATCCCGCAGCACTGCGTATGCACGATTTGCCGCTAGGGCGCCTACGTACTAAAACACACCACCACAATATTCACCCGATCCCGGCGGTACACCGTGGAGGTATTACTTCGCCGGGATGGGTTGGT
Source organism: Thelaira solivaga (assembly GCA_947397855.1). Lineage (NCBI taxonomy): Eukaryota > Metazoa > Arthropoda > Insecta > Diptera > Tachinidae > Thelaira > Thelaira solivaga. The sequence continues at coordinate 47,770,778 of OX377610.1, read as the reverse complement.
CCAGTCAACCCTACTGTGCTTTAATTAGAGCTCTACGACAGTTTTAAGGTGTTTCCATCATTAGCTGGGTCACATTGTGAAGTCCAATCTCATTATTTAATTGTCGTTCCTGTGTTGCTCTTGCGGCTTCAAATCTCGGACAGATGAAAAACACATGTTGGGCATCTTCGACCACATTGTGGCACTGTGGACAGTGCGGTGAGTCTATCAGCCGGAACCTGTGCAAGTACTGCCTGTAGGCACCATGCCCGCTAAGAAATTGTGTGATGTAATACCCTACGTCCCAATGTCTCCTTTCCATCCAGCTTTTCGGGTCCCTAATTAAGCTATATGTCCACCTGCCTTTGCTACTATCTGACCATCTCTTCTACCAGGTCGTAATAGTCTCCGTCCGTGCGTACTCCCTAGACATGTTATCATTATAGACTAGGCTACGCTCCCTAGTCAACAGGTCTACCGGTATCATACCTGCTATGACGAACGCGGCTTCGTCCGACACGGTCCTGTATGCACAGCATACCTGTACACCGTTAACTTTAGAAATATATATATATATATATTTTCTTAATATTATTTATTATTATTAAATCTTTCTATAAGAAAATTACAATAAGTATACAAATCTTAACTGTAAAAAAATAAAAAAACTTAAATAATTATTACCAATGTAATAACTAGTTTCTTGTACTCAAATCTTAAAAACAAAAGGAATATTCTACGTTTAAATAAAAAAGTTATATCTCTCTTCTCACTAGGCGCAAGGTATCACTTCTCTTAAGCCTTCTGTGTCCCTCGAACTGTAACAGCTCCCTGGCAAGAGCGTTCGAATGTATCGCCAGTTTGCGAACGTACTTAGTACAATATTTTTCAATTTCCTCCCGAACCGTTGGAATTTCTTGATCCCTGTGGATATTCTCATTTCTTATATACCAGGGTGCGCAGACTATTGTTCGTAAAATATTCGACTGTCTTCTTTCTAACTTTTCGATGTAAGATGCACACGCAGTTCCCCAAAGCTGAATGCCAAATGTCCAGATTGGTTTAATAATGGCTTAATATAAAAAAACTTTATATTCCAAAGATAGAGATGAAAATGGACCTATTAGCCACATTAGTCGAGCTGTTTTTAGTTTCATAGCTGAGATTTTGGCCTCAATGTGTCGTGACCATGTTCGGCGTCTGTATAGATGGATTCCTAGATATTTAGTTTGGGTTTCTACCGGAACAATGACGTTATTTATTTTTATTGGCGGACAATTTGCCTTTCTTAGTGTGAAAGTCACATGGGCACATTTTGATGGACTTAATTTGATTTTCCATTTATTTAGCCAACCTTCCAGCTGGTTTATATGAGCTTGTAAGTGCTCAGATGCAGTTAATGGATCTTTGTTCACACTTAAAAATACCATATCATCTGCGAATGTTGACGTGATAATATGTCGATTTGTAGGCATATCGGATGTATAGACGATGTATAATAGTGGGCTAAGTATACTTCTTTGGGGGACGCCTGGAGAAATCTTCTTCACTGGTAAAAATGCATTTTTTGACCGTACCTTAAATGTTCTATCAGTCAAGTAACTTTTAATCAGCTTGTGGGTGTTAGCAGGAAGAAGTCGTGTTACTTTTGTGAGGAGACCATCATGCCAAACTTTGTCAAATGCTTGGGAGACATCAATAAACAATGCTGAACAAAACAGCTTTTTCTCGAAGGACGACCTGATAGCAGTAACAATTCTGTGAACCTGCTCTGTAGTTCCATGACCAGCTCGGAAGCCGAACTGATGTTCTGGAATAATATTTCGTTCTGCTAGATGGGGAGTTATTTTCTGGAGGAGGACCTTTTCGAACAGCTTTGAAAGGATGGATAATAAACTGATAGGTCTGTATGACGTATGGGGGAAAACCCCCACTCTTAAGACGGCATTAAAAATGAACAATATAATTCTCACAGCACAATCTGGCAAGTTCATCAGCATTGAACTAGTAATTCGATCAGCGCCGGGCGATTTTTTCGCATCAAGGTTTTTGATTGCCATTTTAATTGAGGGCAACCACATCTTTATATGGTTTTCAATGGAATCGCTGATAGATGGAGGATTAATATCACTATTTATTTCATGTGGAGTGAAAACGTTTTCCAGATGGCTAGCAAAAGCATTTGCTCGTTCACTAGGATTTTTAGCCCAACTAAGGTCCTCAAGTCTTAGTGGAGGTTCGGAGGAAGTAGTGCACTTCATATGCTTCACAGCTTTCCATAGGCTGTGGTCGGTTTTTGTTGTCGGATCCAAGTTACTTAAGTAATTTGCAAGCGCTGACTCATGCTGTAAACGCAGCTTTTCTTTAAGTTTTTTTTTTTTGACACAAATTCAATTGGGTCTTTAAAGCTGGAGAACGATTTCTCTGCCATTCCCTTCTCAATTTTCTTTTTTGTCGGATGAGGGCTTCAATATCAGCTGATGACTTGAACGCTTTCCTCCTATGTGTTTTCTCATTGGAGTTGCATTCCTAGCTGCACAAGTAATAACGTCTGTAAGGTGGTTCACAGCATATCGTATATCAGACGAGTTCCTTAGAGGGATGTTCTGGGAGAGATGAGAGCTCACATACATTTTATACTTTAGCCAGTTCGTGTATCGGTTCGGATAGAACATAGGAGATACTTTAGAGTTTACAAAACTATTGCGTAATGTAATTATAGTCAACGAATAATCCGATGATAAGCCTTCTAGGGGACTAATCAGAAGTTGGTCACGTTTAATATTTTTTATAACAGTGAAGTCAATAAGGTCTGGCTTTTTCGTACAGTCTGTAGGCCAGTATGTGGTCTCACCGCCAGATACTACATCTAGACTATTTTAAGCTATAGCATTGTACAGCTGCCTACCTCTTGGGCTAATAAGTCTAGAGCCCCAGTTGGTATGATTAGCGTTGTAGTCTCCTGCTGCCAGGAACTTGTGTCCCAATGTTGCGAAGAAGCTTTTGAAATTGTCGCTATTAATTATGTGTCTTGGAGGACAATATACACATGAAATTGTGGTATGAAAATCAGTAAGACTTATAGAGGCTGCCTGAATGTAGTCCTTCCCAAATTCTAGCATAACAAAGTGACTCACGTTTTTACGCACAATGACGGCCGTGCCACCACATGCCTTTCCACTTGAATGTTTAGTGTCATAAATAATGAGCCCGTTAATTCTAAAGCAATTCTTTACAGTAAAATGTGTTTCGGATACCAAAAGGATGTCTATTTCCTGCCTGTATGAGAAATTTTGTACCTCGAACCTATGTTGGGATAACCCGTTCGCATTTGCGTAGCAAATACGCAACTGGGTCATTCTATTTTTGTCTAAGAAGGGTCTGCAGAATAATGTTCTGATTCCGCATCATCTCCTGAAACATGCACTGCATAATATTCATAAAACTGTTCATGTTGGTCATGAAATTGTTCATTGTCTCCGTTAGCTTGTCGATTGAACTAGAGCTGGTATCGTTGAAGACCTGAGGGCTGCTCCTTAGTACTTGGCCATATGAAAGATTTTTCACATTGGGCCTAGTTTATTTTATTCCCATGTACACCATTAGGCATTGCATTAGCTTCAGTAGGAAGGCTCGAAGAATTCGATTCGCGATATTTCGCATTTGCACGACTTCGAGGATGATACGATTTCTTTATCCTCTCGAATACTTCACATCCTCTATAATTAGCAGAATGTCTTCCATTGCAATTGCTGCACTTTCTCACACTGGGGTCGTTTTTAGGTGCTGTACACTCCGTGGTTTTATGCGCGTTACCACACACTACGCAAACAGATGGTAGCTTGCAGTAAGATTTTGTGTGGCCAAACTCTTGGCAATTGGTGCATTGTGTAGGGCCATTACGCTTATGTGGCTCCTCTACTGTTATTCTTCGGTTAAGAAGATATCTCAAATTGTAAATAGGATGCGTTGAGTTTTTGGTCTTAAGAATAGCTGCATTAAAAGCAATCTCCACATGGTGCATTGGTTGGGGAATTTTACCTTTGTTGTGTATGTTGTGAACATTTCTCACATCGTAGCCTTCATTCTCAATAGCTTTCTTGATTTCGTCAACAGGGACGGAACTGTCAATGCCCTTTACCACAACCACGAGGCCCTTAGCACTTTTTAGTTGGTACGTGTAGTAATTCTCTTTTTCAGCGTTAAGACTATTAACAATTAGACGATAATTCTTCTCAATATGGGTTTAGATTTTCGTTTCCTGTGTCTGTCCCCTTCGTATAGAAGCTACGTAAAAATTATCTTTTCCCACAATCTTTGATAAAAGATTTACAATAGCGTTCGATGTTTGCTGGCGCAAATAGATAGGTGGAGGTTTGTGTTCCTTAGACGCAGGTTCTACTGGTGCATCGTCTGTGGGTGCAAGTATTGAATATCTATTTTCGGAGACTGGTATCGTAGCCGCCTGAGTGCCTTTGTAATGTTTACTTGTGCGCTCCTGTTAATTAGTTCTAAGACTAGCCTTATGTTTGGTAACAGTTACGTATCTGTGCATGCCGGTTTGTATGTCCTTACCTGCCGGAGTAGAATCTGCCTTTGGTGTTGGTGTATCAACCTTAGTCTTCAGAGTGGTTCCTGTTAGACTAGTTACCTTGTCAAGCTGGCGCGTAAAAATTTGAGCGTCCACAATCGCATTTGGCGTTAAAGAGCGGGTCCTATTCACAGATCTGGCTGTTAAATATGCTCTGTCGTCCTTCTTATTATTCATACTATCTGAGAACACATAGTATGCATTGTTCCTACTCAGTTTTTCGTTTGGCTTGTCATTTATGTTTTCGCTTGTTTTTGTTTTTTTTATTTAATGATGTCATTTTTCTCTATATGGGTCCCAACTTGAAGTCGTTATCTAAATCCGTAGTGCAGTTACCCCTATGATGAACCCGAGGGTCCCTTTGCATGCAGTAAGGTCCTCGCAAGGCTTGACACCAGACCTTATGAGCGCTTGTGTTCAGAGCCGGGTCGGGCGTTAATTAGGATGTCGTATCAACTAAGCCTGCGCGGCAAACTTAACGGCAACGCGATTTAGAGCGTTCTCCAAGTCCTTGCCAAGGTTTTACCGGGACGGAAGGCAGCTGCGACATTAGCCTGAATGCCGTTTCCACGTGATGTCACTCCCGTGTACTAAGGTAACAGAATGCCACAGCTGTCAGCCCATTTGCAATCAATTAAAATAAATAATCAAAATCAAATCCATAGTATTTGCCGGTTCATCAACGTTGCAGTAGTAGCCTGAGATGCACCGGTGTTCGGATGCCTTTCAGGTTACTATCTGCATATTCGCATACACACTTTAGCTACCGCCAGATCAGGTGATCCGGACGGCATTACCAGGGAATACCACGTGGAGGTAGTGAGATGCTCGGGCAGTTTAGTGAAGGAATCACCTCTGGCTTTCAGCCTCCATGAAATACCCCATTCCCCAATAAAATATGGAATTTGATTTTGAAGTATTGGCCTTATTTATTCTCTTAAGATCTGAAAAATTTCTGAAATTTGTTTAATATATTTTTTCTGTAAAATAATATTATTATTATTTATAGTATATACAACTAATATTATTATTATTATCATTATGGGCTATAATCGCACCGCGACCTTTAAGATCAATTATGCAGCCCTGTTGCTTACTACAATCCGAGACTACTTACAAATCTTGTAATTGCTGTAGGATTAATCTTGTTTAGATCTCCTGGGACCAATGCCCCACTACCCAAGCAACTTATTCTGCGTCTTGCCACCGCTTTGAACTCGCGAGAATGTGTTCCGACGTTTCCTTTGCTTCGCAACAGAAATGACAGGAGTCGTCTTGTACCACACCGATTTTACTCATGTGATAGTTAGGTCTACAATGGCCCGTAAGTAGCTCAACAAAGAGTTTAATGTCACGTGGAGGTAGTGAGATGCTTGGGCAGTTCAATATGACCTGAACCGCATACAGCATGTTTATTCTGAATTGCGATGCGAAAATCAATGCGATGCGCAAATGAAATGCGATGCGAAAGAAAATTGGTATTCTCAATCGGATTCGCAATTTGGTTCAAATCGTGGCAACGCTGCTCAAATAAACCTATTAAAATTAAAGTTGAAGTCAAATATTTTTGAACTGGTTCCATACTTTTTTCCAACTTTCAGCTTCTCTAATAGGTGGTCCATTGATATTTAGTTCTTCAGTTAACGTTTGCCACAACGAATTTGTCGACTGACGTGCATTTGGTGTTTTCAAATGGCCTCTTGCCAATTGGCTGTGCTTTATTCATAAATTCTATCATTATTTCAAATTGACGCGGTTTGATGGTCTTATTGCATGCTTCCCTGAATTAAATAATAAATATATGATGAATAAATAAATAATATATTATCTTTCACTTTTATGTTTGTACTTTGCGAATGCTATTTTGTTGTCGAATAAATTTTGCGAATTTGACATTTGTTTTCGCAATGTAGAATACCGACTTGCCACCTTTTCGCATTTGTAATGCAATTAAAAAAGACCTTTGTGTATATCGCAATACAGAATAGCAATTGTTCGCATTTATGTATTTTCGCATCGCAATTCCGAATAAGCCTCCAGGTTGCCCAGATTGAGGCTGCATATAGTATGATGCTCTTAACTACTCCCGCTATAACTAATCACCTTTGGTATTTGGGACCCCTTGTGTTCGGCATAATTCTACAAAGCGATGCAACCGTTCCACTAGCTTTCTCTACTACATACTCAATGTGGCTCCTGAATGATAAGCGACTGTCAATCATAACTCCTAGATACCTCAGCGAATCCTTAGAAGTTATCTCACAGTTGCCTACTCTCACCGTCACTAGCTCCCTAGTTCGTCGGCTCGAAATGACTACTACCTCCGTCTTGTTGTTCGCTAGCTGCAGACCCATGGAAGTTAGCCATGATCGCACAACTCCAATACTCGCATTCGTAACTGCCTCAGCCTTTGTTAATCCAGATGCTTCAATTACTAATCCGAAGTCGTCCGCAAAGCCAATAGTTCTCACACCAACCGGCAAGTCCAGTCGCAGAACGCCGTCATACATTATGTTCCACAAAAGCGGCTCAAGAATCGATCCTTGCGGAACTCACCCCGTTATCGTATATTCCCTGCTGCCCTCGTCCGTATCGTAGATGAGAACACGGCCGGCAAAGTAGTCCCCCACAATGGCCAACAAATACTCCGGGATCGACAAGTTACGTAGTGCTTCCATGATCTTCCCCAAGCACGCAGTATTGAATGCGTTCTTCACGTCCAGTGTCACCACAACGCAGTAGTCATTCGAGTACCGTCTCCTTCTTATTGCCCGGCTCGCTGTCTCCACAAGTACCCTTATGGCATCAACGGTAGATCTCCCTTTCCTGAAGCCGAAAGCCTGTTTGCGCCCTCTACACACTCCTGCAGTCTCCTATTTATAATAGTCTCTAAGGGTTTCCCGAAGGTATCGATCGGCGGCTTATTCGCCTTAGGAATCAGCACCAGTTTCTGTCTCTTCCATATTGATGGAAAGACAGAATACTGGAAACAGTGCACTAGGTAGTCCTGTCATGTCGCAGCTACCTCCTTTACCACAACGTTCGGAATCCCGTCTAGCCCTGGCGACTTTCCATCCTGTAGTCCAGCCACAGCATGTTGAATCTCCTCATACGTGACAGGTGGAATACCTTGAAAAGGTTCCCCAACTGTTCTGTCCCAGGTAATACCCCTCTGTAGTGGAAAGAGGGGTGAAACAATATTCCCAAGTAACACGGGATCCGTTGGCATCGCCCTGTTATAGGACTTGTTCCTCTTTGTAACGATCTTGTACGCTAGTCCAAATGGATTATTGTCAAGATCGTCGCAAATGCTCATGAAGCATTGCCTCTTGCTATCCCTAATGGCCTTCTTTAGCTGCTTTTTCTTCGTTCGAAAGACCTCGTGGAGTACTAATTCCTCTGGTCGGGATTCTTTCTGAATCCTGGGCGCCTTCTTCTTATCGACATATCGCAAGCAGTCGAAACTCGTCTAATAAATCCCCTTGCCGCTTCGTCTGGTAGCCCAGCTATACTCCATGCAAACCCGAAACATCTCGCGGTTAAAACTGTTACACTTCCAGCCCTGTGCGCCAATATTATACCGACCCGCCCCATCATGCTCCCTATCCATAAGCTCCTTGAGAACGGCCCTGTGATCGCTATGTGTATAGATCCCACTAATACTCCATGGTACGCGACCGGACACTCTATTGCTGGCAAACGCTATGTCTGTAACGGATACGCCTCCGTTTCGACTAAACGTATGCTCACTGCCCTGGCTTAATAACACCACATTCAGACTTGCAAAAGCTTCAAGTAATGCCCTTCCCCTAGGGTTTGTCCGTAAGCAACCCCACTCGATAGCCCAGGTATTAAAATCGCCAACAATCAAAACCCTCTCATAGCTAGCCGCGTCCAGAGAAATCCTGTCTTCAATGCTTCTAAATTCCTCAATACTATATCTAGGTGGACCATAGTGACCCTTATAAAACCAACGTCCGTAGTCATTTGGTCCCTTGCCATCTTCCCACTCGCCACCCAAACTGCGGAAGTCTTCGTCCTGTCGGTCCACACCCGAGTATTGTCAGTCCTGTACGGTGCACTTAGGATAGCCATATCTATTCTCTCCTCTGTAATACTCCTCCTAAGTAGGTTCTCTGCCGTCTCGCAGTGGTTTAGGTTCAACTGAAGAAGTCTCATGCCCTCTTTTTGCGAGCCTCTAGAGCCAATCTATAGCTTGGGCAGGTTGAAGATCCAGTAACATGCGCTCTGTTCTCCTTGCAAAGAAGACAGCTTGGCTTGTTCCGGCAAGTCCTCACCAAGTGCCCCCTCTCCCCATACTTTATACACGTGTCCCTGTAATCATTCCCGTTCTTACAGTTCGCCGCCACATGCCCAAAGTCCAAGCACTTGAAGCATCTCGTGGGCGTCATCTTCTCACGAATCCTGCACATAACCCATCCTATTCTTATTCTGTACGCCGTCAGTAGCATGTTGGCTAAGGGTGCACTTAGCGCAACAGTTGCTATCTGTGTCCCCCCGAACGCTGTCCTCATTGATCTAATCGAGGATTCCTGCAGGCTCTTCATTCTGTCTGAGAATTTTCTCAATGCTTCGAGAATTTCTATTTTCGTCGTAATTTCATCCACGTCCCTGATTTCTTTTGTAACCTCCTGACTAGGCGCCCTAACCTCGGCGTTTTTCCCTAAGACCTCGCTGACTGCATCCCTAAACTGCAGAAGTCTGTCATGTTCAGGCTTTTTCAGCTGCAGAAGCAGTTCGTCCTTAACAGTCTTTGTAATGGTTCTGACATTCTCGCCAAGACCACCCAACCTACTATCGGTCTTCACGGTCTTCAAAATGTCCGCGTATGACCTATCCGAGCATGCCCTTATTAGCAGGGCATCCGGCCGAGTCGTACGCTTCTTCACCCTTCTCCGACTCCGGACCTTCTGCCACTCGCCCTCTCCTTCGCCTAACCTTGGATCGGCCAATGCTGGTGAGGGGTTCGCTACCGGAGTGTTTCCCAAAGGTGGAAGTTGCTTCATCGCACCGCCTTCTTCTTCTTTGGTACAGTCGCCCCAGGACTTACTGGGCCTGCCGGACGCTTCCCCAATTTGGTCGCCAGCCCAGATCGAGCCTCTGTCTGCGTCTGTTTGTGCTCCACCTTCCTTTCAGCCCCATACAGATCGCACCCATCCTCCTTCGCTAGCACGTACAGTGCCTGTATTTCCCTGATCATTGATACAATTTCCTTATGGACATTTGAACGCCCCTTCAGAAATTCCACCAACCCCGCAATCCTCTCACCCATCTTCCCAAAGTTCGACTTGACTTTGGATGGTTGTGCTCTCGTCACATTCACCGTCGTAGGCACGGCTACGCTACCCGAAGGAAGTGTTCTCCTCAGGATCGCGCTCCTTCCGAACGGTGATACGCCCTCTGATCCCCTCTTCCCCGATGCTTCGCATACTATCCCCGCCAAGCATAGCGGGGAAGCATCACAATTGCTAACTATATCATCACGTCCATTCTGTCCGATCTGTTTCATTTCTTTATTATCCATTTTCAGTTCTATTGGGTCCCAACTCAAAGCCGTTATCTAGACTCGATGTGTAGTTGCGTTCCTGGTCCCATAGTTGTCTATGCAAGCAGGGAGGCCATGCAAGGGTTGACGTGGGGCCTTTATGAGACCCCGCGTTCAGAGCCAGACCCGCGTTAATCAAGACAATGTCAAATGAACCTACACCACCAACTTAACGGCGACGAAGTTTTCAATCGTACTTTGAGATTTCCCACATTTTAACGGGATGGAAGCAGCAGTGGCATTAACCCAGGAGTCGTTTCTGTAAGATATCACTCTTACTTAATAAGATCCCAGAATACCACAACTGTCAGGCCAAAGTCGTCAGTCCATATACATTTTCCAGTAGGCCATAATTAAGACCTTACTGGCCTCTATCTTAATGCCAAAAGGCGGTTCTGTCGGAGCTAGTTCTTAGTTTGCGATCCAGGGCATGTCGCATGTGCTTCCCACACTATGTCGCACCTGCGGAATGTCTCAAATCGCAGTAAGCCCTTACACCGCGACAAGGTGACTACCTGAGGTGTACCCCTTTTCACCCTCTTGGTTTTCGTGCTATTGCCGAGTATCGCAGTGACATACCTTGCCTCTAGCATCTGTACTATCCAGGTTTTGATGTACTGCTCAACACAAAAACCCGAAGAGCAAGCTCAATGGCCGTCACAGATACGTTGTTGAAAGCACCCTCTATGTCTAAGAATGCTCCCAAAGTATATTGCCTGTTCTCCAGAGATCTTTTTATGACCCCCACCACCTCATGAAGGGCAGTCTTCATAGAGCGGCCCTTCAGGTAAGCGTGTTGGCACATAGAGAGTTTTGACGAACTCCTAAGCCTCTGCCTAATGTGTATATCGATGAGTCTCTCCAATGTCTTGAGTAGGAAAGACGAAAGACAGATTGGTCGGAGGTCCTTAGCATTCTCGCGACTATTTTTACCTATCTTTGGAATAAAAATAACCTTTACTCTTCTCCAACTAGTCGGAATATAGTTGAGAGAGAGGAAGAGGTTATATAGTTTGCTAAACCAGGGGATGATGGAGTGCTTAGCACTCTGAAGCATCCTTGGCAAGAGCCATCAGGTCCCGGTGATTTGAAAAGTGAGAAGCTATCGATCGCCCAAGCAATTCTCTCTTGGGAGATCAAGTCTTCATTGATCACATAAGGGTCCCCGCAGTGCAATGTACCCATTTCGGGTATATCCATTGCACCCGGAAAATGTGTATCCAACAGAATTTCTCGATATTCTGCAGAAGATTCGGACCAGGAGCTATCAGCCCTTTTCACCAAAGTAGGACTCGAGTGACTCCCAGCCAAAACCCTACTAAGCCTTTCAGAGTCTCTAGTGCTGTCAATCGATTCACAGAATTTCCTCCATGAATCTCTTTTGGCAATTCTTATAGGCCCATAGCTTATCGCGATACCGTTGCAATACTTTGTCGTTATAGCTACTGTTGAAAGCTTTCCTCGCTTCTTCCCTAAGCCTAGAAAGTTCCGAGTTTCACCACGTCCTAGTTACAGGGCAGGAAATCTCATATGCCTTAGCAATATTGCTGCGTAAGATGTCCTCGTTCTGTTCAAGTCCCCTAATAGTATTCTCTACTATGGGTGCTCCTCTCAGCCGGGGCCCCAGAACCCTGCTGAACTTGTGACAGTCTGCTCTCCTAGGATTCCTAAAGCACTGTCTTTGAGTGGCAGATGGTTTTATCTTGAATAGTATCCAATTGTGATCCGAAAAAGACCCCTTATTGGACACTCTCCACTTTTCGATCAAAAACCCAAATCTGTCGTTAGTAAGCGTAAGCTCTTCCCAACCACTGAATCTGTCCGAACTCGGAAAGATAAATGTGAGAAAAGATCTGGAGTTGTATATTGTAAGCTTGTGGAAATTAATAAAATCAAGGACGCACTCACCTCTATCATTAATCTCCCTACTCCCCCAGATGGTGTATCTAGCGTTCACATCGCATCGAAGGACGATATCAGCATCAACTCTAATGGCTTCCATGAGCTTCCTCGCTTCGTCTGACGGGACAGAACTGTAATGGGCCATGTAGCATGATGTCATATGAAAGCTCCTCCCATTAATCAGCTCGACCTTTCCTATTGTAAGATCCGCTGTGCTAAGCTGCGGAATGAGAAAAATGTTCAAATGCTTTCTGGCGATAAGACAGGACGTTGGCTTACCCTTGTTCTTAACGTACAAAATATTGTACGTGGTAGCTGGGAACCATTTTACCTCTGAGTCAATGACCCAGGGTTCCTTGACCAAACAGATGTCCAAGTCCTCCTCAGCAAGAGATTGTCTGCAGCACTTTTGGAGTGCTGCAGATTAATCTGTGCTACCTTTAGGCCCATCGTTTGACATGGTGTCCTTTGGCTTGGACAGCTTCATATCGTCTAGGAGGTTATTGGTTGCAGCAACACCATCTGTGTCCTACCCTTCAGCACCCGTCGGCCAGAACACTTTGACTTTGGCGTCCCTTACGCTAAGAAACAGCTTATGTCCAGATTTCTCCAACGCCACTGCACTGGACTCGGTGATGGCGAAGACTAAGCAGGTGCTGTGATCGACCAGTCATCCATTGGAATGGTGGGGTTCAGCCGGGATAAGCTTGAGACTTAAGCCACCCCATGTATCCCTGATCTCAGTGGTACACTTGCTTAGGAATTCTTTAGAGAACCCGTCCAAGCATTTGATTACCCTGTAACCCCGGTGAACCTCATCGGAGTCGAAACGGTGTGCCGGCTTGTCTTTATTAGTGAGAACGTAATCCATAACGAGCTCAGCCAACTTTTCTGAATTTGTCAATGAGAACGTTGTACGCGGCAAATAGTTAAAAAATTTATATGTACATACATATATAATATTTTTCTTTTACTTACCTTCAAAGCCTTGACTGTTGTTATCCATTGACTCAAAAATATTTTGCGGATTCATAAAGAAAATAATTATTATTATATAAATTATTCAAAAAATAGAGAATATTATTTAAAATAAAATGCTTTATGAAGTTGAAAAATTCATTAAAAAGCTGGTGTAAAATAGGGATAAGAAGAAACTTACTCTAATGCGGAATACAGAAATATTTAAAATGAATATTTGTCCTATTTACTACTGTCGTTTCACCATCTAAATCACTTGCAACGACTATGCCTACCTAAGTCACTAAGCTACTGAAATGGTTGATCGAAAAAGTTTTCAGTTTTTCTGACACTAAGCCAATTACTTTAATGCGATCTAAATTTTTACTGAAACAATAACTATCTTATCTTTTATATAATCTATATTAAAACTTCCGAATTTAGAAGCCTAAGATATATTTGCTGTAAAATTTTATTTTTTTTTCTAACAATTTTTTTAAGTATTGCATATAATTTTCAAATTTATATGCCGAAAATGATGTAGTAATCCATGAAAATTAAAACTAACTAACTCATCGCCATATAATCTTCCACAAAATCTCTACAAAATCTTCTAATACTCTTTGAGAAACATCTGCGGCTGTTCTATTCGAAATTTCAATAGACAGTAGTCTAATACCACTGTGCAATAATAGAAAATGATAATATTGGGCATTACTAACACAATCTTTAAGAACAAAAATACCTGTATATAGCAAAAATTGCCTTCCAATTATTTAATTCATCTAAACTACACTATAAAATTCTGTTGAAACATACTTAGTAATATGATTAATTTTTTTATTGCCTCGTTTGCTTTTGTTATCATTAATTTCATAAATTTTTAGTAGCTGCTAAATCAACTAAATGCATGCAATCTAAAGGAAACTGAGAAACCACACCAAAATCTGATTCTTTTAAAATACTTCTTCTTGTTCTAAATTCTTCTATATAGTGAGAAGGATTACATCTAAAATGAAAAGATTCATCCGTTCTTGGATTACCCACTTTTTTCAAAAAACAAACTCTGCGCTGTTTATATACTTCTTCCTGGCAACACTTAGGAGATCCATTCTTCAAATTATGAGACACTGTTCCTGTCACGTATGCTCTAACAGGAGAATCACAAACGAACATTAAATCTCAACAACCTTTTACAATAACCTACTTCTACACCATTTTCTTTAAGTGAGTTTACTTCTACAAAAAAATCCGGCATAAAACCTGAAAAACAGCCTATCATAAAAGGTTTAATACTGTCAAAGCCTGAGTAGAAATATTTCTGTATACCTACATAAAAAAATTCTCCGTCAGGAAATTTTTTAATCTTTTCTTTACTCGTATTTAAGAGTTTTTTTTGCCGTTAACGGTATACAGCAAATCTTCTAATGTTGTCTGCGAAATTTGGTTCTTAATAAACCATGATATAATTCCCTAACTTGCATCAACGTGATCTGTGGTTTCTACTAAAACTTCATTACACTTAACACTTCCTGCAGATGCGGATGCTATGCGCTCAGATATAGTATTCTCACTAATAAAGGGTGGTTAAATTTTAAGGGCCGATGTTGAATGTGAACCACACCTAAACGTTAAGTTTTTTTTCTGCATTTCATTTGACATTTCTCAATTTCAGACTAACTCAATTTGAACCATGGAAATATACACAATTGAGGAAGGCGTTAAAGTTATTCAAGCTTATTATGAAAATGGGCGTTCAAATCAAAATGCATATCGTGCACTTCGTGATTTTTTCTGTCAATTTAATCGTCCAAATTGCCGCATTTGTGCGAATGAAAATCCAAGAGTGGTTTTTTGAAAACCCTATGCACCTACAAAGAGTGACTGTTTGGTGCGGTTATGGGCCGGTCAGGTAGTTACTGTGAATGGTGTTCGCAATCGTGAGATGATAACGAACTTTTTATGGCCCGAATCGGAAGATATGGGTGTAGACAATATGTGGTTTCAACAGAACGGTGCCACTTCCCACACAGCTAACGAAACAATGGCTCTTTTGAGCCACAATTTCAATGGCCGTGTGGTGGCGATCTCAATTGGTCGCCAAGATCATGTGATTTGACACCGTTGGACTTCTTTCTTTGGGGTTATTTGAAAGAAAAGGTGTACATCGATAAGTCAGCAACAATTCAAGAACTAAAAGATGAGATAATTCGGCACATTAACGGCATAGAACCTCAATTA
The DNA here is from genome assembly GCA_947397855.1 of Thelaira solivaga. Classification (NCBI taxonomy): domain Eukaryota; kingdom Metazoa; phylum Arthropoda; class Insecta; order Diptera; family Tachinidae; genus Thelaira; species Thelaira solivaga. Next base: position 47,755,542 of record OX377610.1, on the reverse strand, counting down.
TGCCTCAGCGTCATCGAAAATTTGGTCCATCGGATGGAGGTGTGCCGCCAATAAAAAGAAATGACAATAATTTCCTAAATAACTTGTGTTTCATTCAAAATCAACATCGGCCCTTAAAATTTTACCACTCTTTACAAGCAACGTGATAGAAAGTGCTTCTCTTCCTTAATTAATAATCCTTAATTAACTAATAGTTTTTTTACTAAGTTTTTTTTTATTATAGTAATAGCATATTAGTTACTATTTACATATGTATTTATGAATGTATTTAAAATTTTTAAATTAATAAATATGAATTGTTCTTTGATATAAAAGCTTTGCTATATTTGAAAACAGATAGTCTTTTAGCGTATTATGTAGGGGAAACGCATCATGAGATGAAAGATTCGATGGCAGTAATTGTATGCGATTTAGCTCATCAATGCTTTCATCAATACTGGATTAAAATATTGTGAATCCTTATGAAAAATTAAAAAAATTGAGCAAGATGACTGTTGCTAAAACTATTTTGTCAATATTTTTTGGTGCGGCATTAACTGTAGTGTGGAGAATTCTCCACCGGCTTGCAAGAATTCCAAAAGAAATTTCAACTCTGCTTCTGGCTTTCGACAACATCTTGTTAAAATTTCATTTATCTTCTGTAAGGTGTTTCCCAGTGTAAGCTCTCATTATATTTTTTTTAAGCGGGAAGGCATTATCTGCTACATAATAGTATGGGAAAACAATATTAGAATTTGGTAGTGACGTAAAAGGTGAAGCATTAAATTAATTTGTAAGAATTTTTCGAACAAAAACATTTTCACGGAACACACCCCCATCACTCTGGCTTTTAAAAGCTCCGACGTCCAATACGTAAAGGAATAATTAGCACTACATGCAGCCAACAAAACAATAGTAAAGTATTTCTTGTAGTTATAAAATAATGATCCACTTTTTTTTGGGCATTTCATGCGAATATGCTTTCTGTGTATGGCGCGTAGATAGTGAGGAAGCCCACTTTGTTGAAAAAACGATGAAGAAATAGTTAACCAGTCTACCATGTTAGGGTTTGTCAAATATACTTCCCGTAGATTATCCCAGATGATTTCACATGTTTCGTAAACAATTTTCCTTGCTGTAGAGAAACCAATTTTGTATACTTAGGCCAATACATGGAAGCTGCAACCGTGAGCTAGGTATCTGCAATGTTAACAAATGTATGTAGTATATAAAATAACACATAAATTAGGTTTTACATATTCATCATGAATAGCCAAACGATCATCAAGTAAGGCGTAGATTAGTCGAATGGGCCCAAAACGAGATTGCCGTTGTTCCCGATTTTCATAAGCGAATTTTGTTTAGCGATGAAGCGCTTTATGGGCTGGTGGAATCATTGGTCCGTACTTCTTCAACAACGATAATGGCCAGAACGTTACAGTCAATGGTGATCGGTAATTACAAACTTTTTCATTCCTGAATTGAACAACCATGATGTCCAGGAGCTGTTATTCCATCATGTCACACAGCTCGTGCCACCGCTAGACTACTTTCTGTTTGGCTATGTAAAGTCATTGGTCTATGCGGATAAGCCACAAACGCTTGACCATTTGGAAGACAACATTCGCCGTGTTATTGCCGATATACGGCCACAAATGTTGGAAAAAGTAATCGAAAATTGGACGTCCAGATTGGACTACATCCGAGCCAGCCGTGGCGGTCATATGCCAGATATCATATTTAAAATGTAATGCCACAAGATTATATTTCGGATAAATAAAATTCATGTCAATCGAATAATCCATCGTTGTTTTATTGCAATTTAAAGTTCTATACATCTATAAAAAACACCCTTTATATAAAAGTGTTGTTGAAATATTTGTACTTACAATAATTTGATGGATAGACTTTGTTCTGGATCAATCGCTTTTCTTCTCGAAAACTGTTATAATTTTGGTTTCAGTAAAGCCAGAAACATATTATATTTGGAGACATTCGTTCCTGTGACCTTAAAAAGATGTGCCTCGCCGAAGAAATCTTTAGACAAATTAACTGGTCTCACCACACGCTTTGTATAAAGAAAAAACACTCGACAATACTAACAATATTTTTTTACCGCGGATAATGCGTTCATTGTGGTCATTTTAATTTTTTTACAGACAACATAAAATATTAATTAAATTTTTACTAAAAACTCTCGTAAACTTAATTTTTTTAATAATTCAAAAAATATAAAAATATTAAATGACAGCTCGTGAACTTGCAGTCGTCGTTTTAATTATGGGCCTGTTTTCTCTGAGAGTCACTTGTGCTTGAAGTTGTGGTCGTGTTCTGTTCCAACATTAAATTGTATGAAAACAATTTTTTTTTTTTGCTTTTTATTTTGTTTTCATTTTTTCTATGGTAACGAACATCCATATAAAAATGTGTATTAGAAAGAGTTGCTGAGAGTTTATTGAAGAGAGCTTAATTTATTGTATCGATACGTACTTGCTGATAAATACCTATTGAAAATTTTCTACTGGGAATACATTGTATGTCAGTGAAATATCTTTACATATTTATAATCATCGGTACAACTATTTTTAATTAAGTAACTTTTTGGGTAAAAAATTACTCTCAATAACTATTCAATGCCGAAAATTGCAGCCCAATGCCATTTAGTTTATGTGGGTCTTTTAGGACTAGTCTGTCGCTGCCTAGATAATTCATTCTGCATCTTACTATTTCTGTTCTTCTCAATAGAAACAACAGGAATCCTTTTACTCATGTGGTAATTATGTCTACAATGTCCTGTTAGCAGTATACTGTAGAATCTTATATAAATTCTACACCGAATGAGTAATTTTGACTGCCGCACATCTGCTTAAGCTCCCCCCTTCGCGAAGTAAGGTGTGATAGAAGTTATTTTTCACCTAAAGCCTTTGAGGCTGTGAAAGGATATTCCTCTATTTCGTTAACTATATTTACTTTATAGCTGATTTTTGCTTTATCCACACCAATTTCAAAAAAGGATCTTAGCCATGGCAGAACCATTGCCTAACCAAAAATTACAAAATCAACATTATCTTGTGTGTCAAATAAAAAGGAGAAAATTCAATGCATATCCAGTCATACAATCACACACGCTATGTATTTTGAGGATAAAAACAATGGCGCACATAGAATATAAAAAAATTTTTGACAGCTTCATGTAAAAAGAAAAAATATTATTTTTTTTTTTTAAATAGACGTGATGAGTTTTTGAGATATCGTAAAAATCCAAAATGGGGTAAACAATCCAATTTAATGTAGGCTAAAGTTTTTTTTTAAATAAAAAAAATCAATAAAATCACTACACTTTTTTATCAGTTACTTAGAGATGTCATTCTTGCGCTCTTTAAAAGTCGTGGCGCGATTATACCCAATGCTAATAATATTTAATTTTCTTTTCATTTTATCTACATATCAAAACGTGTTATATGAACATTGGACAAGTTTAAAGAGATTGCAAAATAAACACCTGCGTCTACAATAAACGTTTAGTTTGCCTCATTTAATTTTTATTTATTTATTTTTTTTTATCAGCACTTTACCAGCTTATCTATATTAATTGTGAAGTGTTATCTGCGTTCTTTTTTTTTTATAAAATTATATAACATATTAAAAAAAAAATAAAAATTATTTTTAATAAAATGGCTTATATTAATTAAAATAATTTTTTATTCATCCTAAAATAAATTATTCATTTCAATTTTCGAAAAAATCTGCTGTACGCTCCTTATTTTTAAATAAAAAAGAAATAAAAGAAAAATACATAATAAGTAAGATATCTGATAAGAATACAAAATAAATTTAATTTAATTTAAAATGTTTTTAAGCATTTTTTAAACAAAACATATTTAATGCATTTCAAAAACTAATATCATTTTCAAAAATTTAATAAAATATATATATATTACACACCTTCAAAAATAGGTATATATTTTTAAAGGGCTGCACAAGCATACTTGAAACAGCTTTCAAGCATCATCCCTGATTCCAAATACTGTCAAGCACTGGTCTATCTATCAGTGAAAAAATGTTTTGCACTGCAGTAAAAATTAGAACCCCTAGAACATAGAACAACCAGAACACAAATACACTAGCACAAAACTGAACATACCAATATCGCAGTAGAACAAGCAACACGACAGCAGAACTTTGCTGTATTCACACGTATATGTACTTTTAAAGAGACATGTTTTGTTTTTTTAATGAAAATTTATGCATAACGTTTAAGCACACGTTGCCAATCGGTGTTATACAAACATGTGTATGTATGTGTGTCATTAAAAGGCTGCCTAATGTGTTTGATCACGCTCGTGTTGACTAAAGCAATATGTTTGGATGTGTGTACGAGTATATATATGCATGTATAATTCCTTTGCTCTAATATACCTACTATACACAATTTAATTTGACGTCACAGCTTTAAAACAAAATTTTGTTTTAAGTTTCTATTGATTTACAAAACACAAGTACTGTTAGAACTGTAAAAAAAATCGAAAAGTGTCAATGCTTGTTCTGTTGCGTCATTTTTACACAGAACTTTTTGGTCTACTGTAACAAGGACACTAGAAACTGTGCTTTGTTCTAGTGTCCAGTAGTGTATTGTGTATTTCAAATGGGCTTGTGCAGCCCTGTAGTATGTATATATGCATTAGTGTATTATTTTTATATTAGTTTTAAGTTTTAAAATTTGATAGAATAAGAATTTTCTTTTAATTTTTGGTTTTATAACGTAATATACATAGTTATAATCATGCAGTAACCTCTAGAAGGTTCTAGGCTGAACTGCTAGATTTAAAATGACCGTTACAGTTTGACATTGTTATTAGAGAAATGTAGAGGGCTCTCAGTGAAAAAGTATATAAAGCAATTCTGAAATTGACAGGCGAGTTGAGTTCTAGTTGAGACATTAACAGTAAACAATAAATATGAAATAATATATGAAATATGAGAAAATATAAAAGAAAATTATAATAAAAACATTTAATTCATGAAGATTATTTTAAAATTAACGTAAACACACAAATAAAATATAAGTGTTTAAATTGTATAGATTTTGAAAGAGATTTCCCATCAAATCTAATAGATTTTGTATTTATGTATATTAGCTAATAAGGCCTAAATAATTTAATGTTAATAAAACCAATGTTTTTATTACATTTTTCCCGACGTTTCGTCAATTATTTGTTGACTTTATCAAGGGAGGGGAATCTATTTCATTTAAAACATTATATCAAAAACAATAATACAATAATATAAATATATACACTTACGTTAATAACAACTGTTTATCACATTAGAAATGGAAATAAAAATTAAATTGTTTTTAACATGTACTTAACTTGGGGGTCACACGATCAAGTTTTCATTCAATTTTTAAAATTTCTCTCATTTTTTTACCAATGCACTCACACTTTTAAAATTTGCTGAGAGTTTGCTTTCAATTTTTCGTTCAATTGAGTGTTTCAAATTACAGTCAAGAAAACAGCTGACTGCAGTTTTTTTATTCCAAATTTGAATTCTTATTCTGCCGCCAGTATTGTTTTGTTTTTTTTTTTAATATGTTTGTGAACAAATTAAAAAAATATAACGACGCTTTGCAGTTCATAGAGATATACAGAAGGCATGAAGTTCTCTGGAACATGAATATTCCTGCATATAGACGGAATGATTTAAAAATTAAGGCATATAACTATTGCCGCCGAAACAAAACTGTCGGTGGAAGAGGTTAAAAAAAAATAAAGTCATTTCGAACGTCGTACTGTGCCGAAAAAGCTAAAATTGAAAGCAGCAAAAAATCCAGATGCGCCACTGAAAATGTATATACTCCTAGTGTATTTTGGTTCAATGAAATGTCGTTCATCGACGCATCTCTAATTCGTCGGAAAACTGTGGACAACTCTTATCAAATGGAAACTTTTAACCAGGTAATAGAGTAAAGCAAAACACATTTTTTTACTAGAAAGATTTTTATTTAATATTTATTTTTTGCCACTGAAAATCTAAATTACCATATGTGGTTAAATATCTGGAAAGCTCGTCCCTAATTCTTGAAGCAAGCTTGTATGTTTTGTGGCTTTGATTTCCAATTGCGGAAAACGCTTCTACAATTAATTGTTCCACTGGTTCTGTGTCTGCTGTTGCCGTTCGAGGTTTTGTCAAATAATTGTGAAGCACACAACAGGCCGTAACAATGGAGTCGACTGTTTTTGGTTGCACTTCCATAGGACGGTGAAATATACGGAACCTGTTGGCGAGCCGACCAAATGCACACTCAACCACCATTCTTGCCCGACAAAGCCTATAGTTGAACACTTCTTGCGGCACGCTTAAACTTATACTTCTGCTATATGGCTTCATCATGTGCCTGTCCAGAGCAAAAGCGTCGTCTCCAATAAAGAAATAAGGAATCTTATTTCCTTCACCTCAAACTTGACCACATCGATACGTGCAAAATTTCTGAATTCGGCATCATCGTCTTCCCACACCAGATCTTTTAACATGTGCGCCTCCAAATCATGCTCCCCCCTAAGTAAACAAAATTGTTTTTACATTTATTACGCCAACTCCATGTGTGTTTGTTAATATTATAAATACATACCTTCTTACTAATAATGGTTTTACCCAATATTTCTTCTCCGCCTTCTGTTTTTCTTTAGTTTCTATTGTTTTTTTTATTTCTTCCAATAATTTCAAGGAAGCAATAAATTTTATTTGTTTTCTTGAAAACATCTTGCTGAAAAACTTGCTTCGAAATTGCGTGCAGCCTACGTCACAGCTTTCAATTTTTGTGAATTTTGACAAGCAGTATGTGTAAATTTCTTGAAAGAGAATTGCAAAAAAACTTGATCGTGTGACTGCAGTGTAAAAGAATATTGCAACTTGACAAATATAACTAACAACTAAACATAGCTTAAAATTAGTATTACCCGTTTTACTTAAGTGCTACCATATAATTTGCACTGATATTGTCCGTGTCTTCTTTCAAGTTCATCGCGTATTCCCTTTTTTGTTGAATTCGTAGGCTTTCAATTGTGTAACTCTTCTTTACCTTGTTTTCTTTGTCTAGAATTTTACCATTGTCGAAATCAGCTGTGTGACCTGTGTCAATTATGTGTTGTGCCAAAGCTGTTGTTTGTTTTTGTTTGTCTATATCATTTTTATGTTCTTTCATTCTTGTTTCCAAATTTCTTTTTGTTGTACCAATGTAAATTAAATTACAGTTGTTGTCGTTGTTGTTGCCTTTACATTTTATTTCGTATACTACATTGTTTTGTTGTTGTTTGTCAATTGGGGTTTTTACTTTTGAAAAAATTGTATTTAGTGTTGTGTATGGTTTATAAGCAAACTTAATGTTTTGGTTTTCTAGTGTGTTGTTGATATTTTTATGATCTGTTAATCCCGGAATGTAACGTACACCATGAAAAATGTTCTTGACCATGTTGTTTGAATTCTTATTGTCCTTAACGTTTTGTAGTTTTTTAAAGGTTTGTTCTATTAGTGAGTTAATTAGTTCCATCGGAAAACTGTTTTCTTTTAATATTTTTTTAATGTGATGTGTTGAGTCACTAATATTAAGTACTCTATATATGAAATTTTTTGCCGTGTTTATTATTTGAGTTTTAGGTTGTGTGGAGTTGTAGTTCATAATTCTGCCGGAAGCCGTTGTTTTTGAATACCAGTCGAGTATTAGTTTATTTCTTTTTCTTAATATTTTTGTGTCTAAGTCTGTTTCTATTTCCATGGTGAATTGTATTTTTGGGTGATGATTGTTGAATACTTCCAGTATTTTATCTTTGTCCTCATTATTAACAATAGCTAATATATCATCTACATACTTTGTTATGTATTTTAAATGTATGTTTTTAATTCTCAGTTTCGTAAGAGCTTCGTTAAGTAAGTGGTCTAAAACAATGTCCGCAATAGTTGGAGAGAGGGGGTTGCCCATTGGCATGCCAAAGATTTGATTATATATTTCATTATTATAAACGAAATAGTTATTGTGACTCAGACAAAAGTGAAGTATTCTTAAGAACTTCAATTTAGGGATTTTCGTGTGATTTTTTATTAGATCCCATTTCTCCATTATAATATTTATGGCTTTATTTTATTTAACTAATAGATTTTGGTTCAATATAAATGCACTATAACTATATATATTATTACTTTTAAATATAAGGATCCCAGAAGGAATTGTTTCATTATTGTCGTTAATTTGTTCTAGTGTCCAGTGGTGTATCGTGTATTTCAAATAGTCTTGTGCAGCCCTTTAATACATATGTATTAACGCAAAAAAAACTATCGAATGATGTTTACTACAGCATCATCTCAAATTTTATTTACTTTTATACGATGTTAAGTGCCATGATGCCTAATGAATATTATTCGATCAAAATGACGACCCTATTGAAATGGGATTGATCCACCGAAGATCAGAGTTTCTTCTATGAAACTGTCTGTATGGATATGCTATTCCTTCAATATTTATTGTCATAGTCAAACAGAAACGAAGTCGTCGTATTCGGTATCGAAATTTTCAAAGAGATGTGTTAGTAATGTGAGTACCATCCACATATCCAATAATGTATGCTTGGCTTATTTTTCAGCTTCTGTCATTTTCAGATGTATGCATTGGGGAAAAAATTTTACTTCCACACAAATGGTTGTGGTAACACCATATGCACCTAGTAGGACCCTTGTGTCAAAAACTTTAAAGTTGACGCCAACTTTATATACATGGGAATTACCCTAAATTTTTTAAATTCAGAGAGATCTTTTTTAGCACATATGTACAAGAACGCAGGTTTATTTAACCTGAAAATTATAAGTCCTGCGAACAAAATATATCGTTATTTACATTTTATCTGATACTGCGAATATTTGTATGTCAGATTTCTGTATGGTTATTCTTCTTTGAAGAATTAAATTTCTTCTTTGATTTTCCTCCTCGCCGGAATCGGAATCTGATATGAAAAATACTTTAATTATCAAAAATTGCAAACGAAATACAAAATTATTATTGAATTGATGTTGATAATTTTTTTAACTTTTATTTTTGCTCAGAAAAAAATTTATTATATATCCTTGTAAAATATAAAAAAATGTTTAAATTGGAAAGGTCTTTAAGCATAATTAGAGTCATTTTTAAAAATAAAACTTTCAATAGTCTTGTTTTCTTTTTGCATGGTGTAAGAAAACCAGGTGACATTGAGACGCCAGCTGAATCATGCATGATTGAAGCTCGTTCTGTCAAAAACTGAGAGATATCAATGTGTTAAAGAGAGATCAAAAGCGGAAACAAATTTTTTGTTTCACAGTAGCATACTTCTTAATATCAACCAACGGAAATAATTTTTGACAGTAGGAGCCTCAAAAGCAATAACAAAATATATGGCTTTTTGTCATGTTGTTATTTTTGAAGTTACCTGGTTTTATTGTACCATGTCTTTTTGTTACTTAGTAATAACGAATATGTGTTTTTAATTAATAGATAAGATAAGATACACCTAACTCTCTTTTTCCACGAATTTCATTTAACACGAGTTAAAAAAAAAATTTTTTTACACGAATTGTTTTGTTTTAACACGATTTTTACGTAATTTGGAGATGATAATTCAGAGATAATATCACAAGCTTTAATTTAATTTAATTTATTATTTTTTTAATTAATGAATTAAAATGTGTAAGCACTAAATAAAGTGAACCTTAACAATAATATTTTAATAATTCTCTTTCTATACGAATCTATACTTTTGTACTTTCTAGAAATCTTTTTTGCCATTTTGCGTGAATGTATGCATTAAGTTAACAGGTAAACAAGTGGGTACAAGTCTACATGTATTTTTATCTAAAAGTTCTAACTACCATAAAATACACTCTCCTCACATGATCAATATACGAGTATATGTGTGTATAATAAAAACTGGAAAAATAATTATAAAAAATAACCAATTTGTATCGACAATAACAATAAAACGTGACTTAATTTAAATTTGAAAATTAGATGAATTTAGGCGTTCGCTCATTATTTTTTGTTTATCTGGCTAAAAATAAACAAAAATTTTTATTGCTTAAGTAAAAATTAATAGGAAATTATTGCCACGAATTAAAAAAATTCAGTCAGCGGTAGCTACAAAATAAGTCAGGGACCGTTAGTAACATACATATATAGTATACAAGGTTTTAGACCAGAGCAACTGAAAACTGTTGAAAAAGTGCTTCTAAGTGTTGATTTCAATTCTCCACTTGTTTTTTTTTTAATTTAAAGGCTCATTTTAACAATTTTCAGCATTATTACGAGTATCGTTCCCGTAGTTGAATTTACCACAAGCTGATGACACTCATAATCAAGTCTTTTATACTCGTGGTGGATTGTGAATCAAAATTAAATTCAATTATTCGGAATGGTTACGAAAATTCGATGTCATTCTCGTAGAAAAAATAGCCTGATCATGTCTTAAGCGTCAGAGTTGCATATTTATCAATGCACAGTGCATATGAAATTATATTTCAATTGCTAAATTTAAATAAAACAAAGATTTTTTCTACTCCAATTAAGAAAATATAGAATTATTTCCAATTGCTTCTTGATAACATCTTTTCACCAAGAAACGAAATGTTACAACTAATGGAATGCTTTTCAATTTGATTGGAATAGTTTTCACTAACATTTTAAAATTCATTCAAATATTTTTCACAATTACAATCACTTAATCGGCAGCATTTGTGTCATCAACTGGGGAAAAAGGAATTTTTCCGAAATCGTAGCTTCAGCCAGCATTACCGTTGGGAATTTTTAAAAAGTCGCACAAAAAGTCGTTTGTTTTTTTTAAGTCTCATAAAAGAGTCGTTTTGAAATAAAAAAGTCGCACATTTTTTTTACGGTTTTTATTTAAACAGAAACAAAAGTTAACAATTCAAAACAATAAGAAAACTTAACAAAAAATGCATTAAAAAGGTAACGTAAACTTTTTTTATAAAATGCATTGGTAATTGGTATGTAATAGCAATAAATCAAAAGTACATATTTTTCAACATTTACTTTTGTGAAATTTCATTTCTGTATATTTGCACAAGGTCATTGCTTGGCAACCAATTTTCTATATCTGTATCTAATAAATTTAAAGCTGATAGCATCGATTCACAAGTTGATATTTTCATTTTTTTTTGTTAATTTGTTTTTCATCAAACCTAATTTATAAAAAAAACTCTTTCAGCACTAGCGCTACTGTGAGGTTTATTTTTTGTTTAGGCAAAAAATTAGCCAGTGTGTATTTTTTTGTTTTCAAAAGCTTGCTTTGTATTTATAATGTGTTTTTTTATTTTAACATGATGGTTATTTTGGTTAATTAAAAGTTGTTTGCAAGCGATGCAGAATGGGCGTTTGGCTCATCGTCTTGCTTTAGCCATTTATACTGAAGCTCCCACTCTTTGGAATAATATCCGGAAAATTTACGTCTTTTGGAAGAACATGTGGGGTTTTCACTATAATGTTTTTGGGAATCCTCAGACCCTGAGATTGTTTCAGCATTGTTTTCCGCTGTCTGTCTTGTTTCACTTTGGGTATCGTTTTCACTATTTCTTTTTGTTTTAATAACAAATCTAAATATAATATAAAATATGTATTACAAATCAAAAATTAATTTTGTATTACTATATATATTATAAACAATGCTTACCTGTCCATTTATTTAACACTGTAAATTTTTTCAACCAAATAGTTAATTTTTTCCCTTTTAAAAATATCAAGTGTTTGAATGCTTGAAAATCAGTGGTGATAATTTACGTATTTTTAACCTGTTAATAAGAACTTACACGATTTAACAAAACGAATTGTGGTATAAAGTCGCACAAAATTATGAAAAGTGGCACAAAATTGCGAAAAGTTGCACAAATTGCCTGGATTAAAAAAGTCTCACATAAAGTCGTTTGCTTTTAAAATAGTATCAAATTGCGACTTTAGTCGCACTAATGGTAACGCTGACTCCAGCAATCCAGTGCTTGGGAGTAATTTACATTTTTCTATATTGCAAATAAAAATTGTTATGGGTCTATTGAAAGTCAAAATATGAACTTAAAAGCGCACTAAATAATATACATAATTTTATTAAAAAAAATGTTTTTAACTTATAATGATTGCGGTCCCTGAAATGAATACAGTTACATACCTACATACATATGTATATTTATACATACTATGTACATATATGTCTATATTCCCAAATGAACAAAGAAAAATAAAAATATTCATATATATGTATAAATGAATATGTGTATGTATGTATGTAAATATACATTTGTATATAAACAAATATTCTGTTTTATAATATTCACAATATTCACACGTTACCACGTTTTACTCATGGTTGTTTATATTAGCCATCTCATGAAAATGTTAGTGTGTATACGTGTGCACGAGTGTGAACTCGTGTCTGGAAATTATCTAACAATACGCACTCGTATAAACTTGCTCATTAAAATGACAAAAAAAGATATTCCTATCATGTGACTGACACATATTTGCTACAAACTTAATTACGGCAATGTGTACAGCTGCTCTGATGATTTTACCTATTCGAGGTGTCTATCTGTGTGTATGTGTTGGTTTATTATTAATATATACGTACATAAATACATACAGTCATACATATTTAAATACCAAAATTATATGGAATAGGTAAAATCCTCAAGGTCATAGGTAAGCAGTTAGAGAAACTGTTAAGCAAAAATAATTTTTATTTCATTTTCTCAACGAGGGAACATATCTTTTCTAGATTCTTGAACAAGCTAAAAAAAGATCTCCTCGGTTGCAGTCAGACTTAAAAAATAAAAATTTTAATTCGACTATACCTATCTTATATACTCTTCACTGTGTTAGGCAAATATTCATATTTTTAATTTTGCACATTCTTCTTAAATACTAAATAATAATAAATAAAAATATATAAAAAGACCTAGAAGCTTAAAAAATATTTATTTATTTACTTTCAGATAAAAAGGTCAAATAATCTAGATTTATACTAAAAAAAATTATAAAAAAGATTTTTAATGAAATGCCAAATATTAATTAATATAATTTTCTTTGATTATCTATTTTTTGGTTAATCCTAAAATAAATAATTAATAAAGAAATTCAAATTAACGACATTAATGAAACAATTCCTTCTGGGATCCTTATATTTAAAAGTAATAAAATATATAGTTATAGTGCATTTACATTGAACCAAAATCTATTAGATTTGATGGGAAATCTCTTTCAAAATCTATACAATTTAAATTAGCTCTTTTTGACGTATATAAAGATTTAATTTTCGTGACAAAAGTGAACTGGTCAACGAGTTGCATTGAATTTCATATTAATATAATAATTAACACTTATATTTTATTTGTGTGTTTACGTTAATTTTAAAATAATCTTCATGAATTAAATGTGTTTATTATAATTTTCTTTTATATTTTCTCATATTTCATATATTATTTCATATTTATTGTTTACTGTTAATGTCTCAACTAGAACTCAACTCGCCTGTCAATTTCAGAATTGCTTTATATACTTTTTCACTGAGAGCCCTCTACATTTCTCTAATAACAATGTCAAACTGTAACGGTCATTTTAAATCTAGCAGTTCAGCCTAGAACCTTCTAGAGGTTACTGCATGATTATAACTATGTATATTACGTTATAAAACCAAAAATTAAAAGAAAATTCTTATTCTATCAAATTTTTAAACTTAAAACTAATATAAAAATAATACACTAATGCATATATACATACTAAAGGGCTGCACAAGCCCATTTGAAATACACAATATACTACTGGACACTAGAACAAAGCACAGTTTCTAGTGTCCTTGTTACAGTAGACCAAAAAGTTCTGTGTAAAAATGACGCAACAGAACAAGCATTGACACTTTTCGATTTTTTTACAGTTCTAACAGTACTTGTGTTTTGTAAGACAGTAGAAATTCCAGACAAAATTTTTTTTAATCCTAGTATTAAAAAAATTTTAATCAGCATTCACAGTTACATTCTGACTATCATAATTTTTGAAGACATATAGACCAATGACTATGCCGGCCATTCAACCAAAAATGGGTTTCATCGGAGAACAAAAATTTAAGAAAATTTTTTTCATTATTTTGATTTTTTTATTGGATCTTTCTATAAGAAAATTACAATAAATCTTAACTATAAAAAAGAAAAAACTTAAATAATAACTAGTTTCCTGTAATCAAACCTTAAGAATAAAAGAAATAGACTACGTATAAATAAAAAAGTTGAATGTCTCTTCTTACTAGGTGCAGTGTATCACTTCTCTCCCTCGAACTGTAACCATTTATTTAGACAACCTTCCAACTCGTTTATATGAGCTTGTAAGTGCTCAGAAGCAATTCTTGGATTTTTGTTCACACTTAAGAATGCCGTGTCATCTGCACACGTTGACGTGATAGTATTTCGATTTGTAGGCATGTCGGATGTATAGACTATGTACAATAGCGGGACGCCTGCAGAAATCTTCTTAACTGGTGAAAATACATTTTTTGACCGTACCTTAAGTATTCTATCAGTCAAATAGATTTTAATCAGCTTGTGGGTGTTTGCAGGAAGAAGTCGTGTTACTTTTATGAGGAGACCATCATGCCAAACTTTATTAAATGCTTGGGAGACATCTATGAACAATTTAATTTAATCTCAGTTCTAAATTTTTAAATACAAATAAAATTAAAAGGTATCATTAAAGTATATGTAATAATTTCTATTTGGAATTTAAAAATTTAACAAAATATTAATCTTTATTTGTGCTTAATTCCAGAAATTGTGTTGGTTTTAAAATTTATTCTTTTACTCATGATATTCTCATGAGTTATTTATTCAGTACAATAAGTACTGAAGGGGAGAGCATACCTATATGGACCATTTCATCAGACGCTACTCCGAATCCTCAGTAGGTTACTCCCAACGTTTCTTGCAAACATTAGAACTTTTATATTGTAAAAGCAATTGACTAAATAAGAATTATTAATCAATAGTCACAAAAAGATTCAAATATTCAAACAAAAAACTCAGTAAGCATTGAACTGAATAAATAAATTTCCCAATATCATGAGTAAAAGAATAAATTTTAAAACCAACACAATTTCTGGAATTAAGCACAAATAAAGATTAATATTTTGGTATCATTAAAGTATAGAAAAAGGGCCCTTTCGTCAATTTATTGATTTTCATATTTACTGATCATCGTTGGAGCTCGGTCTGATAGTTATAAATACGTTAAAGTTACAATATTCAAAAATACCATTATAGTATATTAATAAAAAGTACAGTTTTCTTTTTTCAATTATTTTTCACCTTGTCCTGAACCGTTTAAGTTTAGTCTAATAGTTTTAGGTTCGTTAATATTAAAAAATCAAAAAGTACCATTGAAATCAATAAAAAAAAGTACTGTTTGCCTGTTAATAATTTTTTATTTTGCTTAACAGCTTTAGACCCCAATCTCATAGTTCTAGTGTTGTTAGCATGAAAAACTGAAAGAGTACCAACAAAAACAATAAAAAGTGCTATTTTTTCCCATTCATGGTTTTCCACCTTACTTTAGATTATATGACCCAAAACCCATAATTTTACATTCCTTCATAATAAAATAACAAAAAGTACCAAAAAATTATAAAAAGTACCATTTGTCCTCTTAATGATTTTTCACTTTACTTGGGACAATTTGAGCTTAATATCTTACTGCCAGATTTTTTTCTTAAAAAATATCATAAAGTATCATTAAAATGTATCAAAAGTACCAATTTGTCTCTTACTGATTTTTCAATTTAACCTGAACCATTTGAGCCTAGTCTCGTAGTTCTAGGGCTGTTAATACTAAAATATTAAAAAGTACCATTAAAATCAATAAAAAGTACCATTTTGTCCACTTAATGATTTTTTATTTTGTTAAGGACCGTTTAATTCTACTGTGAAAACTATAGGTTTGCACATAACATTAAAAATACCATTAAACTATTTAAATATAAAGTACAAATCTTTTTTCTGGTATTTTTTTCTCCCTTGAAACAATTTTTTTACCATTGATTTTTATTGGGTAGTACAAATTAGTAATAAAATGTTTATATGCTGCATCAATTTACATATTTAGAAATAGTAGTAAAAAGGGGCACATATTTTATTCCTTTATTGCTCGAATTTTAAAAAAGTCCCAATATACATTAGAGACCTTTTTAAGAGGAGAAGAATACAATTTAGTTGTTGTTGCTGTGATTGTTACTTTGGGTTAAAAATGGGGTTAAAAAAAAGTACCAACATTAGTTTTTTATCAAAAAAGTACCAAATACCAATCCACTTATTTTTTTTAGTAAAATATTTTGTTGTTTGAACTTTGGCTCTATCTGTAGTAGTTCCGGAGATATAAGAAATTCGATTTTACCCGTTTTTACCCCCTTAATATTCAAATTTCCAAAAATCCTTTCTTATTCGTCCTATACATTGGGACATGCACCTGCTTACCGAATATCAAGTCCGTAGCTATAGCCGCTTGGGCTGGGCGATGATGATAACTCAGTCAGTAACGTTACTCTTTTATATGTATATATTACTTTTGACCAAACACATTAATCAGCATTTTAAAGTGACACACATACGAGTACACATGTTTGTATAACACCGACTGATTGGCATCGTGTGCATAAACGTTATGCATTTATAACTTAAAAATTTCCATTAAGAAAACAAAGCATGTGGCTATAAAAGTACATATATAAACACATACATATGTGTGAATACAGCAAAGTTCTATAAAGTTCTGCTGTCGTATTGCTTGTTCTACTGCGATATTGGTATGTTCAGTTTTGTGCTAGTGTATTTGTGTTCTGGTTGTTCTATGTTCTAGGGGTTCTAATTTTTACTGCAGTGCAAAACATTTTTTCACTGATAGATAGACCAGTGCTTGACAGTATTTGAAATCAGGGATGATACTTGAAAGCTGTTTCAAGTATGCTTGTGCAGCCCTTTAATATATACTACATATTTTACTTTATAACTCACATACAATTCTACGCATTAACTTAAATACAAAATTCCTATATTTATTATACATAAATACAATTTCTGATGAAAAGTAACACACCATAATATTTCGTAACAATATATTCTCAATCCTTATAAAAAGCGGAATCGGTTTAGATATGTCCGTCTGTCTGTCTGTCTGTGTAGTCGTTGAAATCAATTTTCTGGAGTCCATAAACATCGTAAAAAAAAAGTTTAGTATACCAATCTGTCAGTTGTCTCTCTCTTAGTTGCCATTCAGCCCGATCGGTTAATAAATGTTGGATCTTGAGTAAAAAACCTTAACTACCTCTATTTTTGACCTTTTTCTGAGTGTATTTTTTTGCGTATATTGACTAACAAAGCGAACAAAAAACGTGGTACCCTGTTAATCAGAAATGATAGTTATAATGTCTGTGCAAAAAATTGAAAATACAACCGAAATTTTCATTCATGACTGTTTGTTTTTTTTTATGGAAATTTCTTAATTGTGCCTGCGCCGAATGCTTGTGCTCTCAAACACGAAACCAGTCAATCTTTTAAATGGCTTGAGTGTAATAGTTACAGATACATCCATTTTTATGAAAGAGAATTTTTTTTTTTTTTTACCGTAATTTGAAATTCGTTATTGATATTAAATATGTTTATCTTAAAAATTTAAATTAATTATATTTTTTGCATTCCTATTAGATATATTTCTTTGAATTCTCCTTTTTTTTATATGTTAAAAATTGAATGTTTGCAGACATTATTCAAAAAAAATACTTTTTAATAATAATTGTCATATCTTATTTTATTTTTATATAATTTTTTATTTTAAGTTTATTTGACCGTTTTTTATTGAGCTTATGTTATAAAAATTTAATAATAAATAAATAAATCAATTTTTATAATACGACCTCAAACTTAATAAATCCGCCGTTTCAATTACATATATAATATATATAAATATATATACGTATATCGTATATTTTTTTCACATTTATGAAGAATGTGGATAGTTAAAAGTATGAATATTTGGCTGATACAGGTAATTTAATTTGTTTTTTTTTTGTTTTGTTTAATTCGAATTGCACTAGTCCTTAGTATAAATTGCAATTATTTATTATTTTGTTGCAGTACTTTTCCATGTTTGAAATTTTTCAAGTTGCAAGTATTACAAAATAAAATACTGACAATAAAAGTAAAATTGTATTAATTAAATAAAATTGATCAACTTAAGAAATTAGAAAAATATAATGTATACGTAATATCGAATAGTTATTCCAATAATTAATAAGTCTTTTAAAATATTTATTAGCTACACACAAATCCGTCAAGTTGCTTCCAAGCATCTTAATTGATTTTGCCATTAACAAAAATATGTGTGTTAAGGCTTTACTATTCAAATAAACAAGTGATTATTAAAATGGAAAATATGTAAGTAGAACGAAAATTTAAAAACTTTATTGTTTTTTTTTCAACTTAACCGATTAAAAACGAAACATTTATAAATAAATGTATGTACATACATACATATTTTTAAACTAGAATTATTTTATTTATGCAAATTATGTTCAAGAATTTCGTTTCCTTCAAAAAGTGTATTATGACCCTATTATGATTTTGTAACTTAATCTATCAAAAAATTAAATATTTATATTTATTTGTGTTTAATTCCAGAATTGTGTTGGGTTATTTTAAATTTATTACTTTCCTCATGATATTCTCATTGGTTATTTATTCAGTGCTATAAGTACTTTTAAATTCCAAATAAAAATATTACATATACGAATACAAGTACTCATAGTAGGGAAACCCTATGTTTTTCTTATAATTATTTTTTAATATTTGTACTTTAGTTTTCATATACTCTTGTATTACATTTCAAATGTAAAGAGAAGAGAAGAATAAGTTCCCTTGCCACCTCATCTGGAAACCCAGTTACCTGGCCATCACCTAAACAGACCCGAAACATTGTATGTTCGCTGCCCTGTTTCATCAACACAACATCCGGACTTGCAAAAGCCTCCACTAGCGCTCTTCCCTTAGGGTTTGTTCGAGGGCAATTCTACTCAACAGTCCAAGCATTAAAGTCGCCAGCAATCAAAACCCTTTCATGCCCAGCCGCATCCATTGAAATCCTGTCCACGATACTCATGAACTCTTCAATGCTATATCTAGGTGGAATATATCAACTGTAATTATGTGATCAAGCCCAAGATGCTGACCCGTACAAAGCCTGTTTCCGTAGTAACCCGGTCCTTTGGTATTCCACCGTTCAGTAGCCAAACTGGAGAAGTTTTCATTCTGTCGGTCCATATCCGGGTATCGTCAGTCTAGTACGGTTCGTAATCCAAGCACTTGAAACATCTCCTGGGTGCTATCTTCTCACGAATCCTGCATACAACCCATCCTATTCTTGCTAAAATACATTTTGATGTTATATTACACATTTTGAAAGACCCTTATTTCGAGCTGTGCAACCATTTAAAAAAAATACACACATGTTCTGAAATCACACGAACGATTTTAAAATAACGTTAGTGATTTTTTTGTGTTTTGGAAATATCGAGATTTTAGCTTTTGAGTAGTGACTTTTACTGTTCTCAATCACGGGCTTAAAGCTCTTTTGCTTTGTTTCCAATAAAATTTTGCTCAGGAAAAGAAGAAGAAGAACTGGAAATCACGAAAAATATAAACAAAAGAAAAAAAATCTTCTAATAAAAAACAATTCAAATTAAGTGTGTTGAATCATTTTATTAAGAAATTCAAGGGAAAATGCTCCAAGTGACTTGATATCATAAGGCAGTTAGTTGGCCCGTATTAAATCACTAGATGTCCAATGATTTCGTGCTCAGAACATCTTTTTCATGGTTTGAAATCACTTTGAGA
Organism: Thelaira solivaga; assembly: GCA_947397855.1. Classification (NCBI taxonomy): domain Eukaryota; kingdom Metazoa; phylum Arthropoda; class Insecta; order Diptera; family Tachinidae; genus Thelaira; species Thelaira solivaga. The sequence goes on along the minus strand of OX377610.1, from coordinate 47,735,613 downwards.
AAATGTGGTTTTCAGAGTGTGCTTGAATATTTAGAATAATATTATATGTAAATCAAGATGAAATGGATAAATAAAAATTTAATGCCCTATTATGGTTTACATCAAGTCAGTTGAGTTAAAGCCAAAACAACTCTTTTAAAATAAATATTTCTTGTAACATCACAATGGCTGGTAATTTTTGGCAAAGCTCTTATTCTTAGCATTGGATTTTGGATCGCCAGAACTTGAAAGATGAACGGCAATATGACTTACAATACCTAACTGAAAAGGAGTATCATAATATACAAAGTAATGAACATTTATTGATATTTATAGTGATTATTACAATGAATGCTGCAAAAATTGAAGATTAAGATAAGAAAAGTTCACTGGGCATTGATAGTACATTGTCCAAGGCACATAATATACAATTGGCCAATAAAGAATCTTAGGACAGATCTTTGTAGTTGGTTCTATGAAAAAAAAACTCCAATCCAAAAAGCAGAATTGACTATAACTTTATGAAACTTCCTGTAACAAATAATTATACATACTTGTTATAATATTTTTAACATTCAATATTACTTTGTTTATTGTTTTTTGTTTGATAGAAAAAACTTTTATGTATTGATTGAAAATCAGATTGATATTAATTTTGATGAATAAAGAAATAATAATTTTGATAAATAACAATGTAACAAATAATTATACATACTTGTTATAATATTTTTAACATTCAATATTACTTTGTTTATTGTTTTTTGTTTGATAGAAAAAACTTTTATGTATTGATTGAAAATCAGATTGATATTAATTTTGATGAATAAAGAAATAATAATTTTGATAAATAACAATTATAACATTTGGCGACGAGGATATTACTTAAATATAGAAAAATGGATATAAATGTTCTGTCTCGAATTATGCAGCAGTTTCAAGAAACAAATCAGCAATTTATTACGCAAATTCTTATACAAAATAAAACAATTTTGGAAGATGTTATTTCAAAAAATAAAAACATGTCGTCTTTACCATCATTTGGTAAATTTAATATTGATACAGACAAATGGTCCACTTATCAGTTCCAAATGGAACATTTTTTTAAAGCAAATTCCATTTCTTGTGATGAAACAAAACGTTCTTGTTTTTTAAGTTGGGTTGGTACTGATATATTGGAATTATTACAAAAATTATTTGAAGGTAAAGCTGAAGAAAAATCATATAAAGATATAATAACAGCTTTAGATGAACATTTTTTGAAAAAACAACATATTTTGGCCGCTCGATTCAAATTTTATAATCAAATGCGAATGAAGTCAAATCAGAGTTATTCGGATTGGATTGCCGAATTGCGGGGAGCGTCAAGAGATTGTTATTTTATATGTAACAACGAAAATTGTAAGGAATCTTATGTCGACAATAAAATAAGAGATATGATTGTTCTGTATACTCCACATGAAAAAATTCGTTCAACTTGTCTTCAAAAGTCAAATCCAACATTAGAAGAAGTTATTCAAATTTGTACAACTTTTGAAGCAACAGTAAATGCTTCTAATGAAATAGAAAATTCAATGGAACTATCAACAGACGTTCATAATATTTATCGTTCATCAAATAGATTAAATAAAAATAGTATCAGAAACTCTTTTCAATCTTGTCCAGGTTGTGGTAAGTCTCACCAAAGAATTGAATGCTATCATTTTAAAAATAAAACAGAATGCAATAAGTGTCATAAGTTTGGACATATTTCAAAAGTATGTCAATCTCAAGCAAGTACACAGCAAAAAGAAAGTTTTCCTGATCAATTAAATAAACATCAAAATATTTGTCAAATTCAAAATACATCTTTTGAAGAAATTTCTATAAGTCAAATTGAAGAAATCGGAAAATCAAGTGAATATAATCTCTATAAAAACATTGAAAAAATTATGGTTCAAATCAAGGTAAATGATAAAAATTTAATTTTTCAATTAGATACAGGAGCTTCCTGCTCCCTAGTTGGTTTAGATATTTACAAAAAAATAAATAGTCCATTGTGTAAACCTACTAACAAAATATTAAAGTCGTATGGTGGTACTATATTACCATTAAAAGGGGTGATTACTGTCAAAGTTGAAATAGGTAATCAAAGACAAAATTTAGAACTTTATGTTTTAAATATGGAACATGTCACAAGCATATTTGGATACGACTGGTTCAAACAACTAAATTTTGAAATAAAATGTCCATATTTTGATTTAACAAATGAAAATTGCTTAAAAATTGAAAATGAATCTCAAGAAATATTAGAAATAGCCCTCAATAATCTTCAAAAAAATTTTGTATCAATATTTTCTAAAGAACTGGGTCATTGTAAAACTTTTAAGGCCAGTTTAAAATTAAGACCAAATGCTGTTCCTAAATTTATGAAGCCTTATAATATTCCATTTGCATTATATGAAAAAGTTCGTTGTGAAATTAATCGTCTTCAATCTATTGGTGTTTTAGAATCGGTTAAATTTAGTGAATGGGCATCACCAATAGTAGTAGTAAAAAAATCAAATGGTTGTATACGAATATGTGCAGATTTTAAAGCAACACTTAATTCTCAAATTGAAGTTGATAGATATCCAATACCACGAATACAAGATCTTTTCCATAAGCTTCAAGGTGGTCAATATTATTCAAAAATTGATTTAAGTGAAGCTTATTTACAGATTGAACTATGTGATAATTCAAAAAAATGTATGGTTATAACTACACCCTTTGGCTTATATCAATATAATCGAATGCCTTTTGGAATTGCAAGTGCGCCGGCAATTTTCCAAAGATTTATGGAAGAAATTATGGCAGGTATTTCTGGGTGTGCTGTTTATCTAGATGATATCATTGTCACAGGCAAAACTAATGATGAACATATTGAAAATGTAAAAAATGTACTGCAAAAGTTAGAATTTCATGGACTTAAATGTAAATTGGAAAAATGTTCGTTCGCAAAAGCTTCAGTTGAATATGTTGGCCATATCATAGACTGTGATGGCATTAGACCTTCAGAGAAACGTTTGGAAGCCATTCGGCAAATGCCGAATCCATTGAATTTAAAAGAATTAGAAGCTTTTATAGGGAAAATAAATTACTATAATAAATTTATTCCAAATTTTTCCAAGACTGCATCACCATTAAATGAATTACGAAAATCAAATGTGAAATATATTTGGGGAGAACGACAAGAATCAGCTTTCAAAGCTCTGAAACAAGATATTTTAAATATAGTTAAATTAGTCCACTATGATGATAAATATCCTATTATTCTTGCTACAGATGCTTCTAAGCATGGCATTGGAGCTGTATTGTCCCATAGATTTCATGATGGGTCTGAGAAACCAATATGTTTTGCATCAAAAACTCTTAACTCAAGTCAATTAAATTATTCTCAAATAGAAAAAGAGGCTCTTTCCATAATTTTTGGAGTGACAAAATTTCATCAATATCTTTATGGCAGGCATTTTGAATTAGTAACTGATCACCAGGCTCTCACTACTCTGTTTCACCCTTTCAAAAAACTTCCAGTTATGACTTTGCATCGACTTCAACGCTGGGCTATTATTTTACAAGCTTATGACTATAACATAAAATTTAAATCGACAAACCATCATGCCAATGCAGATGCTTTGTCCAGATTACCAATTGGTCATGATAAAGAATTTGATAAAAATGAAAATGATATGTTTTTAATTGATGAAGTATATAACAATATTTTAGAAGAATGTCCAATTGATGCAAAGGTTATATCTAATTTCACAGAAGAGGATAAAACTTTGCAAATGGTTCTAATTATGTAATGAATGGTTGGCCGAAATTTAAATTATCTAATAACGAATTAACTCCATATTTTATAAGAAGACATTCAATTTCCTTGGAAAAAGGTGTACTTCTTCTTCATAATGAAAATTCTCGCGTGATTATTCCTAGCAATCTACGTTCAAAAGTTTTAATTATGTTGCATGAAGGTCATTGGGGCGCAAGTAGAATGAAACAACTTGCTAGAAGGTATATATGGTTTCCAAAAATAGATGAAGAAATTGAAAAGATTTCAAAATCATGTACAATATGTCAAGAAAATGGTACTAATCCTAAACAAAAATTTTCATCATGGCCTGAAGCCACACAACCTTGGGAAAGAATACATATAGATTTTGCTGGGCCTTTCTTTAACAAAATGTGGTTAATCGTTGTAGATTCATACTCTAAATTTCCATTTGTTAGACAAGTAACTGCAGCAACTTCACAATCAACAATAACAGCTCTGCAAAATATTTTTGGTATAGAAGGCTTACCACAAACTATAGTAAGTGACAATGGTACACAATTCACATCATTGCAATTTAAACGTTTTTGTCAACTGAACTCAATAGAACATTTAACAACAGCACCTTTTCATCCGGCATCAAATGGATTAGCTGAGCGATTTGTACGAACTTTTAAAACATCTTTTAATAAAATCAACCAGGAAGGAGGTAATCAAGAACAAACCATGTACAAATATCTAACAACGTACAGGACAACTCCGAATCCAACTACAGGCAAGTCACCGGCAGAGTTATTACATGGACGTCAACCTAGAACAATTTTAACAGCAATGTTTCCAACAAGTCATGAAAGGACAATGACAAATTCAAAATTTAATATTGGTGATAAGGTATATGTAAGAAATTTTGTGGGAAATAAATGTTGGATACATGGAGTGATAAAAAGCAAGATAGGAAATTTTTTATATTTAATAAAAATACAACAAGGAGTAATAAAGAGACATCAAAATCAAATGAAGAAACGACTAGACATCATGAATGATAGTTCCAAATTACAACAATGTATTCCTCAAAGAAATTCAAATATAGAAATAACACTTCCAAACAATCAATTAAATCGGCAAGAAAGAATAAACATAAGAATGGATTCACAAAATTTAAATAGAATGTCAATTGATAATTCCCTAAATTCGACTATTGTACAAGACGCATCAGAATTACAAGATCCACAAGAAACAATTTATTCTGATACAGCAGACCTACAAAAAACCAAAGAACAATCACATTCCAAGACAGCTATTGAAAACCACAATGAACAACCAACAGTTTGTTTGAAACAACTATTGTTAAAGATATAAATAGACGACATGTTTTTTACACTGTCTGTCAATTTTTACAATTTGAAACAAAAACATGTCGAGTGTGGCTTTAATAACATTTCTTCCGTAAAAAACATAAGGAAAACTTCTAAAAAAATTTCAATTAGAACATGCTCTATTGTCTCATTTACAATCATACATATGTCTTAAATGCCTACGCTTTGTGGAAATATTTGTCGCCGTATAATAATTTGCTGTATTATTAGCCGGCTGAATAAAATATATTACAAGAAAAATATATTAAGTTTTTGCATTTTTAGTACTATTGAAAAAAAAAATATACAATTTTTTTGTACAAGTTTATCATATTGTAGCTTAAAAAGAAAAAAACTAGTTGTCTCGCCACCACTACAATATTGCAATGAAAAATGTATTCGGCGCATGTAAGCCGTTTTTGAAACGAACTACATAGGATCGTTATGAAGAGGCTCAAGTTCTAAAACACGTCGATGACGGATCTTGTGTTACTTAAGGTACTGACTGACTATCCTACACAATCGTACGATTATGTCAAAATAATGTGTGACAGAATTCTGTCGGCTTTAAAATGGCGAACTTTATGCCACACCATTATACAAAAAAAAGGATGCAAAAACATATGTTTACTCACCTTAATACTTTTAAAAGTATTATTTTCTTCTTTGCCGCAAAATATTTTTTTACAAATATGTACAATGACAAATAACCTAAAAGTTTGTAAATATTTATAAACAAAACACAAGCTTGGTATTGTTGCTATTTTTCTGCCTTGAACATAGAAAATGCAACTCTGATCGTACAGATAAAATTTATTTTATGAAAATGGTCATAACATTAAAAAATCGGACAGATCTATCAAAAAGTCTGTCATACACATGCTTTTTCAATACACACTATTATACTTTTTTAGCACACATGCGTTTTTAGACAGATCATACGACTAAATAGGATAGTGAGTCCTAGGCTTTAGGGGTATACAAAAGGGTGTTTTGTATAGAGAAAAATTATATGGAGTTAAATTAAATATAATTTTGTTACGCATCTTTTGGTGTTTTGTTTATGAAAATCGGATAAGTCGTTCTGGAGTTAGGCTGCAAAATGTCTAATGTAGGTGAAAAAAATTGCCACGTCCATAAAAAATCCCTATATGATTGAGAAAAACCAAAAACAGATTAGAGTTTATCGCATAAAAATCCATATAGTCCATATAGTTTTATTTAAAGGAGAGCCAAAAAGCAATTTTTTTGCAAAGCAGTGTAATTAAAGCCACCTAAAAGTTATTTCGAAGCTACTTAAGCAATTGACAGACTTTTTGTTAAATTTTGGGAATATTTTGCCTTGTAAAGCAAATAAACAGTTTTTTATACAAGGTTTCTCCCGGTCTCGGCTGCTCCTTTTATCTATGTATAGGAGATTGTATACATAAAAATTAAGAACAATCTGTTTGAAATCTGGTTTTTGATTAGCTTTTTTACCCAATTCCCTGAACCTAATACAAACTGGTGAACCCATTCTTTGAATATATTGAATTTATGTACCAAATTTTAAAGAAATTCCGTTGAAAAATAGAATCTTAATTGTTAAATTATTACATAATGAACGTAAACGTAGCGTAGCGTTATGATTTACAGTCTATGTTAGTTACTGTTAATATAGCTTTATATTGGTGAAAGAATTTTTTAAACAAGTTCGGTAGTTTTACAGTTTACAAATTCTTTCGTATAGTTAAAGGCAAAATCATAAATTTCAAGGCTAATGCCCCTACCCTAATATGTCTCACAACTCAACCAGTTGAGTTGTAATTGAAACAACTACTATTGATGAGTTGTAATCAGTAATAACACAAACAGGTTATAATATTAAAATTACAACTAAAGTAGAGTTGAGTTGTGAGCCATAATAGAGGCCTAAATTTAGCCTCAAAAAGGTAAGCTAGCAACGCTAGCCCTTCGATTTATGTAGAACATGATTGTAATTTTTCTTCTTTTTAGTGAGAGTAGTTCGCATCCTCCATACAATACTAAGTACATATGTATGTATATTATCTAAGCATTAAAGTAAAGTATGTATTCCTAGTAAATAAATTGATTAAATAATTGAATAAAATCTCAACTACATTATCGTTATTTATTTTTTATTTATTCTTTTTTATTTTTAAGTAAATAAATTAATGAAAATCTCTCGTTTCGATGTTTATTTGTAAGTGGAAATTTTTCATGTATTTCATTACGATTCATTCACCAGAATAGTTTGTGAAATTTTTGTTACAAACTTGATTTAATAAAAAAAAGTAATAAAAAAGTTTCTGTACAGCCTGTTTTTTTTCCTTAAAGTTTGCTTTAGCACATACATATTTTCGATTTTTTGAATAATCTGTATTAGTTGCAATTCGTATCTACAGGTATTCGTGATTTTGTTGCCATATCCATATACGAGTACATACATATTTATACTAATTAACATTAATAAAATTAAAATAAAACAACTACACGTGACAATTCAATGAGAAATGAAATCTTTTTGTTGCTTAAGTTTAAATAACACTGACATGCTAGAATCGCGTGAGGTATTACGTCAGTTTAAATGAATTTTTATTTTATACAAAATAAAAAAATATTTATGTATGTAAGTATGCAATTGCAAACAAGTGTATATATACACACATATAGCTCACGTACATACCGCTAAAAACGTGAAATAAAATTAAATAAACAGTGCATTAAAATAGTACACGTACAATGAAAAGTATTTAATCAATTTCAACTAATTTTCGTTTTATACTAGCTGTTTTCACTTCGTATCGGCAGTTCCTTTATATTAAGCATAATTACAATCCTTATACGAGTAGTATGTGTATTTGCATATTAATTTTCATATAAATTCATAGGCATAAATGTAAGTGACATTCCTTAGAGCAGCGGTTTTCAAACAATAGGGGATCGAGTTTTACTTAAAAAATATATTTTATGCTAATTTTTTTTTAGGATATAACTTTATTGGGAATCCCTGTAAATGCCGATAATATGGACTTTTTTTCTATATTTTACAATACCCTGTGTCATAGCGTAATTATACTAAGTGACAAAGTGACGGCATTCATTAAAAAATTTGAGCTATGGATATCCAATTTAGAAAATTATATAAATGACATGTTTCCAATTTGAATAACGTCGGTATCAGACTAAATAAATATTAAAGCAAAAAATTTTTTATATTTAGAATCTTTGCAAAGTTTACTAAAACATTTTTGACATTATTTCAACAATTATTATTATCATTATGGGCTATAATCGCACCGCGACCTTTAAGATCAATTATGCAGCCCAGTTGCTAACTACAATCCGAAACCATTTACATATCTCGTAATTGTTCTAGGACTAATCTTACCTAGATCTGCTGAGGCCAATGCCTCATTACCAAAGCAGCTTATTCTGCGTCTTGCCACCGCTGGTCACTCGCAGAGAATATAATCCGACGTTTGCTGTCCTTCTCGGCAGAAACGACAGGAGTCGTCTTATACCACACCGATTTTACTCATGTGATAGTTAAGTCCACATTGGCCCTTAAATAGCTCAACGTAAAGTTTAATGTCATTTCTGCTGAGGTTCAAAACAATATCGGCCCTAATGTGCTCGGGTTTGATGAGTCTCTTTGACTGCCACATGCCCACTTCGGCCCTCCAGCAGCCATGTACACTTCGTTTCTACTCCTTGCGTAGTGAAGTTGTTGGTCACCCCGTAGAATGGCTTTGGACCTATGAAAGGGGTATGTGCGTCCTTTTAGCCAGATAATCGGCCATTTTATTGCCCACATGGCTGTCATTACCCGGCACCCTCAAAAAGGCAACCGTGTTTCTCTCTGCCAAGCCATTGAGAAGCGTATAGCAGTCCCAAACCAATCTTGATCGAAAGGAATAGCGCGCCAAAGTACATAGAGCTGCTTCACTGTCTGAGAGAATATATATTCGGGACACTTTCTTAAACATTCTCTAGCACAAAGCTCTAAGGCATGGACGTCCGCCTAAAAAATTGAAGCTGTTTTCCCATTACAACTGCCCTACGGAAACGTGGTCCTGCAATTCCCGCACCACCACTGTCATCTTTCATTTTGGACCCATCAGCATACCACAATTGTCGATTCCGGTAGTGTTATTTCAGCGGAGCGTTCACTAATGTCCACTTCATAACGCCTGGAGAATGTGAGTATCCTAACCATTCTATCAGAGATGGCAAGGCAAGAAGAATTCCAGAATTATTCTAGAATTTTCACATGCTCACTAAGATTGCCTTAGAGGGGAACTAGCTGCAGCTCCCCTACTCACAATATGCAGTGAGCCCAGTGATCATACCCAAGGCTAGTGTAGGGCACGTCTTCATCGCCCCCCTTACACTCAAATAGGATATTCGTTGCACCTTGTTGAGGATTATCTGCGCCTGTTTTTGTTCTACATTTGGCCCCTATACCAAAGAGGCATAAGTGACCATCGGTACTTTAATGGTTTTGTAGCACCACGACTTCATTTTTGGTCGAAGGCCCTACGTTTTACCATACAATCTTTGGCATGCAAATATTGCAGCTAAGGCTTTGCCAGTTATATAAAGTAAATGTTTGTTTCAAGTAAGAGTCTCATCTAGAACTACTCCCAGAGTTTTCATATCCTCGGACATCACCAAGTCACTGTCTCCCAAATTTTAAGTTGACTGGACTTAGCTCCCTTCTTGTAGTTAAGGGAACCACTTAGGTCTTATTCGGATTTCTCAAATGGTTTTTGACTTGACATAATTTTCGAAAAAAGAACAAGAATATATCTTGCGATACTTCATTGCAACAGAAATTTGATAGTAAAACTTTAATTCAGTTTTGGGTGATAATATTACTTTGACAGACAGAGCTATAATAGACCTGTTACAATTCGTAACATCATATTTTCGCGAAACCGAATTTTCTGCTTTAGCAACCATGAAATCCAAATCATTTAGTAAGAGAAAAAGAACTGCGGATGGCTATTTCAAAAATAACAACACGATTTAAGAAATTTTGTGTTAACAAACAAGCTCATTAAATTTTTTTCTATAAATATATGTAAATACTAAAGTTTTATTAATTTTTGTTTAATTTTATTCTATGAATACATTACATTTTACAGTGTGCTTATATTATATTATTTTATTACAATATTTTTTTGTTATGTGGGTCGCAGTGTCAGCAAGGTTGGAAATCGCTGCCTTAGAGTATAGAAATTTTTCTTAAATCCGTTGGAAAACAAAAGTTTTATGTGAAGCTTACAAGTAAACAAACAACCAGGCAAATTGAAAGTGAATTCTATTTATGTATCGTATGTAGAAGATGAGTAAGATAAAAATCATATCTCTTGCGTATGACTATTGGATCGTATTATTGATTCCGAACGGAAATTAAAATTTCACGGAAACAAATATCGATCGATATGCAAATTATTAATTCCTGTGGAATTATCTTATTGCTTTGAATGGTTTTATTTAATTGTGAATTAAAAGTTACCTATTGTGAATAAATTATGTTAATTTTTCCGCTGTTGGTGATAAGAAAAAAACTTGAATTTTTTAACATTAAAATAAATTTGAAATAAACAAAAAGAAAATTAGTATTTAGTAAATAAAACAATATTTTTTTTTTCGACAAATAGAACAAAATAAGCTAAGCCATACCTTATTTTTACGAAATTTTTTATTTTTCTTAGACTTTTGATCTTTCTGTTTAGCGTAAGCAAAATGTAGAAATTTATCTATATTCCGGAATCAATAATATGGTAATACCGCCAGGGTAGAGATGTTACCGCAACTGCGGAAGAATACCTTAGCAACGGAATGAACAATTGCAAATTTTGCTTTCACGCAAAAAATGCTTTAAACAATCGCAGAACGGAATGAATAACACAGTACAACAGCCAATTTGGGTGGTGAGAAATTCCAAGTCAGGGTGATGGTACTAGGTCAGTATAGTAAAACCCTCAAAGGGTTTGGCGTTCGTATGTGTCAGTTTTTTTTATGACCTTTTAAATTTTTTTCCTTATCTTGATGTTTTTTCGCTTAGTTGTAACATTTTGGCAAAAACGTAGTTTAACATAACTCGAGAACCACTTGTCCGATTTTGCTAAAACAAGCTCAAAAAAATTTAGAATTACAATTTCTCTAATCTGTTTCTATACCGTTTTCCTATATGTGCAACACTCGCGAAGTTAAAAATGAATGTATGAAGGGAAAAAAGTATTCATAAAAAATCCAAAATGGAAAAAAGTGCTAAAACTAATTACTTTCGCGTAAAGTCACATGAGCAAAAAAAGGCATAGATCATGAAAATCGATGCACGCGTTTCTCATTTATTCACAATTAGGTAAATGTATGAATTTAAAAAATTTGCTCCAGATATGCACAACATTATTTGGAGAAAACATTGACACTCACAAGCCGAACTCTCATATTTTTCTACTTTACTAAAAGAGAAATATTGATGTGGCAACACTGGTTCTGTAATGTTCACATAAAACATGCGTTGTCATTATACTTCTTCTCTTTCTCTCACTGGTTCTGTGATTTTTGTCATTCAACAAGTGCCGGCGAACGCGAACAGTAAAAGTGATTTTTCTCCAGTTTTTTAAAAGTGAACAAAACTGAACAGAATATGAAACTGTGCAAGCCAGATATAAATAGCTTTTGCTACTGCTGTGGTCAATATGTCTCAACACATAAAAAAAGGGGAAATTTCAGTACTGATTTTGTTCAAACATACGAGATGTACTTCAACCAAAATGTTATAGTGAACAAAAATTGGGTACCAAATAGTGTGTAAAAGCTGCTACAACCGTCTAATGGATTGGAAAAATAGAAGACGTGAAAGTATGCCATTCGGTATCCCAATGACTTGGACTAATCCTGGCGAAGGTCACAATCCATTGAATTGCTATGCATGTGCGAATAAAGGAGCCGCAAAAAGGATAAGAAAATCGTATAATTACGTTGGTGTTGCAAGTGCCGCAACACCATTGCCTCATTCGGACCACATTCCTGTGCCAAAAGCTTCTAGCCCAGATATTTTCTCTTCTACGACTGCTCCGACATATCATGCACGTCATGATCCCCCATATGAGCCATCAGTATCCAATGAGCCAATTTTAATAAATCAAAATAAGCTTGATTCAATTGTTCCCAAGTTGGAATTAACACAGCATAAATCGGAAGAGCTGGCTTCCATTTTGAAATCAAACAATTTGTTGGCACCCGGTGTGAAAGTCACAGCTTATCGAAGTCGTCAGGCAACACTCCAAAGTTTATTCCTTGTGAATGATGAAAAAACTTCTGCATATTGCCCGGATGTAGGAAAATTGATGGACGCAATGGAAATAAAATATGAAGCAGATGACTGGAGATTATTTATTGACAGTACAAAACTCAGCTTGAAGGCGGTTTTACTGCATAAGACCAATAAAAAACTTTCAGTTCCAATCGCCTATAGTACAGAAACGAAAGAAACATATGATGCACTGGAAAATATTTTAAAAATGGTTAACTACGGCAAACATATGTGGCGCATATGCTGCGATTTAAAAGTTGTAGCAATGCTTTGCGGTCTTCAAAGCGGCTATATAAAATATATGTGCGATTGGGACACACGATTTTCCGGTGACCAATATGCATGCCACGGATGGAAACTCAGAGAGCACAGCAGGTTACAAACGGCCAATATTATTCGTGAGCCTCTAGTGCCGAAGAAGAAGATATTGCTGCCTCCACTGCATATTAAACTTGGAATTGTTAAAAATTTTATCAAAACTGTCGTCAAAAGAGATGAAGTTTTCTTGTGTTTGAAACTAATTTACCCGAGACTCAGCGAAAGTAAAATTAAAGAAGGTAAGTTATAATATCACATTCATTTCCCATGATTTTCCATCTTAACAAATTAATTTTTTCCAATCAGGCGTAGTAAACGGTCCAGATATACGAAAGCTGATTAAAAGTGACGCATTCAACAATATTTTGATTGACGCTGAATTGAATGCATGGCAGGCAATCAAAGAAGTAATAGAAGGCTTGTTGGGAAAGCATCGTTCTAACAACTACGATGTTTCTGTCGCAAGGATGTTAAGAGCATTCTCGGAAATTGGTGTCCACATGTCCTTGAAAATCCATTATTTACATCATCATCTGGACTACTTCAGCAAACAATTGGCTACCGAATCAGATGAACAAGGTGAACGCTATCATCAAGTTGCTATGCCATTTGAAATGAGGTAATACTGATTTTTTATTTTTTCAAACTCATTTTAATAAAACAAAAACTTACAGATATAGAGGCAAAAAGTCGCCGAGTGCAATAATTGCGGAAATTTGCTGGTGGAGTAAGCTTGTGTGGCAAGACAAGGATGATCTTGATGATAAAGAATTTTCAGGAGATGCAGAAGGGCCAACAGTGGAGTCACACATTGACATTATGTGTGCTTCAGAAACTGATGATAGCAATGAATGCGATGCCACTAGTCCCGAACAACTACCATCGAAAAAGTCTAGGCAATATTTATTAAAATAAATAAAAATAAATAAATAAAATAAAAATAAAAAATTATAAAAATGTTTACTTAATCAAGATCAAGGATCAAGATAAGGAAAATATTTAAAAGGTCATAAAAAAATTGACACATACGAACGCCAAACCCTTTGAGGGTTTTACTATACTGACCTAGTACCATCTCCCTGACTTGGAATTTCTCACCCCCCAGACAATAATCCCAAAAATGTTCCATAGTGTTATAAAGCGAACAATGGCAGAAAAGAACATTTTATTGAAAAATATTTTAGATTTGTGCGAACAAGGAAGCTCCAGGTAGTTGCTGCTTCGCCCGACGTCTTAATTCGCTTATATGTTACCATGAAATTAAAAAATTTCCCTTGTAAATGGGAACGTGTTGTCTATGGACTTAATCAGAGCTATCATAGAATCCAATGTTGTCGGTATTGGATTTGAAGCCGACAAAAAATTTACTTTGGTGTCATGAAATCCAATGTTGTCGGTTTCATTTTCGAACTAGAATTAATGTCGGTTTTAGGTGTCACAGAAACCAATGTTATCAGTTTTGTATTGGATTGAAACCAAGCAGTTGACAGTTGTTGGTTTGTTTAATTTCAAATAAAGCAAGTGACTAAAACGGACTTTTTTAATTAAAATTTCACATGCAGTTAGATATTTAGTAAACATTTAAGTAAATTAATATTATTTCTACAAAAATAAATTTTTACTCATAATTTTTTTTTCTTTTACAGAAAAAAAATTGCACTTAAAACTCAATAATTATGCATTTTATAGAAAAATATCCTGACATTGCTAAGGGATTTACAAAACTTGATAAGCCAACTGTACGATCTCCTTGACAACAGTTGGCTGAATCAATAAAAAGCATAGGTTCACGCCAAAAGGATGTAAACAGAAAGCTTCTTTATTTAACCGGTAATTTATGAATATTCTTTTTACTTTCTGTGAGCGTTCTTCTGCTAATAATAAAAATCCTATAACGGCAAAAGTCATTTTGTATATTTATATATTTTATATTAAAAATGTTCAATAAAAAAACACGTTTTTATTTTTATTTACGATTTATTAAAATGGTTATCAAACATTTACAAAAACAATTTCATACAAATAAACTAATGTATAGAACAACTGATTCGAACATCGGTTTTATTTGTCTTCGAAAATAACAAAAATGACTTGGTTTCATGATACCAAATGGAACCAATATTGGTTTGCAAAACCTACTTGGATTCTATGATAGCCCTGATAATGTTTTTACACTACACAACATCTTAGAGGAATGCGTGGAAGATGTTGAAAATGAAAAAAGTTGTTTAAAGATAGATTACCAAATGTTGATTCCATCATGAAAAAACCTTTGTTCAAACGATATACTACAGATCCACATATACGTACTTGTTTCTGCGAAACATTTTAAAACTACATCTTCCGAACACTACGTCTTTAAGTTGACAGAGCAGGATTAAGAATTTGTGTCTATATAATGCACTGTAGATATTCGTAAGATGCAGCCTTTTAAGAAGAAGTGCAAATTCATTTTTGATGAAGTTTTCAACAGAAGAAATTTGACGTATAATGATTGTACAGATGTTAAAGATAGAGTTGTTGATCTAAGATATCAGCGATTGATTGAAATGCACTCACAAACTTGCATTTTTATGGTAAGAGGAGTTTTAAAAAATTTTAAGTTCGTTTTTAATTACTTTATTACCGCTTCTTCCATAAAATGAGATATCTTAAAAAAAATTTATTGTCAAATTTGGATATACTATTGGATATGGAACTAAATGTTCGTCGAATAATATGTGACCAAGAACCTAACAATAGAAAATGCTCTTTGGTGCATCCAGAGGTAAACCTTATTTTGTTCATAAAACTTTTAAGATATACTTAAGTACCCATTTACATTATGGACATTTCTGTCCGATAATGAGATTGCGTTATAATGACTAGTGTAGAATGTGTCAGGACGAGAAGGAGGAGCAAACTGTGGAACACCTTCTCTGCCATTGTCCGGCCCTGGAAGAGCGGCGCATGTTCCACTTCGGTGAGCGACGTCTGCAGGGTCTCACTGCGCTGTCGAATGCAAGTGTCGACATGCTATATGGCTTCATTAGAAGCAGCGGTTGGTTTTTGTGACGGACTCACTCACTTTCTTTCTCTATCTTCTTTCCTCCCCTTCACTCTTCTGTTACTACCCTTCCTCTTATTTATTTTCCTCTATACAGGTATCACAAAGGGACCACGTCAGAGGACCGAAGTGAGCCCAGCTCTTGTTTTATTTCTTTCGAACGACCTGTTTAACCTAACCTAACCTTCCATTTATTTTTGTGGCTGGTTTAATTGATTTTTATGAAAATTAATAGAAAAGAACTTTTGAAGCAAACCAAATTAAATTAATAATAAATAAATAAATAAAGGGTGTTTTTTATAGACGTATAGAACTTTAAATTGCAATAAAACAACGATGGATTATTCGATTGACATGAATTTTATTTATCCGAAAGATAATCTTGTGGCATTACATTTTCAATATGATTTCTGGCATATGACCGCCACGGCTGGCTCGGATGTAGTCCAATTTGGACTTCCAATTTTCGATGACTTTTTCCAACATTTGTGGCCGTATATCGGCAATAACACGGCGAATTTTGTCTTCCAAATAGTCAAGCGTTTGTGGCTTATCCGCATAGACCAATGACTTTGCATAGCCCCACAGAAAATAGTCTAGCGGTGTTAAATCACAAGATCTTGAAGGCCAATTCACAGGTCCAAAACGTGAAATTAGGCGGTCATTATAACGCAATCTCATTCTCCTAGCACGGTTGCCAAAATTGCAGTGTCCCGTTACTACAGGCACCACATTTCTCAATCGGGCTCTTTGGAGCCCCAACAAATCCCTACTGCGACTGCTATCCAGCCTAGGCCAGATCATCCTCGCCGTATTACACGTCCCTTCGTCTCTCCATCTGGACTGTGCCTTTCGCAAGAATATGCTATCGATCTCTTTTTTACAGACCGATAGAGGGATGCCACAGGGCGCATTGGCATCTTGCTCTGGCAGCCTCGACCCTTCCCTCGCCAGGCTATCCGCTCTGCAGTTTCCCATTGAAGTCCCATGCCCACGCACCCAAATGAGGGTGATCACCGAATGCTCTGCCATTCTATTTAAGGATGTGCGGCATTCTTGGACCACTTGGGATGTCGAATAGACACCCGCTAAGAACCTGATTGCAGTCCGACTGTCGGTATAAATGCGAATATTCCTGCCAAATACTCCATGATACCACAGCCAGTCTGCTGCTTGTTTTATAGCCATCACTTCAGCTTGTAGAGTGCTGCATTGATTAGGGAGTCTGAAGGATATACTAATCCCAAACTCCTCAATATAGACTCCACCTCCAACTCCAAGACTATTGTTGGAGCCATCGGTAAAGACATCCAGATCTTCTCCTGTATGAGAAGATCCCATTGAGATTCCCGTTTCGTCCAAAATCGTGAATCCAAAGTTCCTCTGTAGGAATGGTCTTGGAGTGACATAGTCAATGAGGTTGGGAATATCCCCCCAAGTGCCAATTATCCCCGAATGTCCCCATGATCTATGGTTCCACTCCCTCGACGCATGCAATCGCACTGATGCAAATAGTGCCAATTTCTCAACTTGTAGATCAACTGGCAGCCAATTTAGCATCGTAAAGAGTGCCTTATTGGGCGTTAATCTCATGGCTCCTGCAATCAAGGTGGCCATGCATCTGAAAATCCTCTCAAATCGGGATCGGTTCGTAGTCGTGTTTAGTGCTTTCCACCACACCACGATGCGTATATCGCCGCATTTGCCTTCGAGGCCCTTGCCTCTACATTCTCCTTCCATGAGAGTTTCCTATCCAGAATCACTCCCAGGTATTTTGCACTGGCAGAAAGGCTCAATTCCGAGCCTTGTTCTGTCTTTGTCGGATTGATGTTTAGTCCCACTGACTTACTCCAATTAGTGATGATTCTAAGCGCCGTCTCCATTCTCAGGGATAATGTATCCAGATAGATTACTGATATCGCCACCGCGACATTGTCTGCATATGCCACAGTTTTGAAACCCATGGAATCCATCCTCCTGAGGATTGCATTTATGGTTATGTTCCATAAAAGCGGTGATAGGGGGATGGGAAAAGAAGGAAGGTATGGGATAGTAGGACTGGGGTTGTATATTTTGGTCCGCGAGTGTCTGCGTCAGATGGTCGGTCAGGGGCCACTGATGACGCATCGCGTTAGATTATGTCATGCGTGACTCCTATCCTTCCAATGAAGCAGACACCACCCCCAACCGATCTGTATGACCCTATGTTATAGTAGTCAACAAACCGACCAGACGATCCCTATCCGCCACATGGGGACGCGCCCGATGGAAAATATACAACTAAACACGGGAAAATAAATGGAAAGAAAAATTGAAAAAATTTCTATCTGGACATAAATATCCGAAATAGAAACGGTTTAGGAAAGAACAAAAGAGAATTGAAAAAATATCCGGAGTTAATTATTGGCGATTTTAAAAAGCCAAATGGAGTAGCACTATTTGATATTGTTAAAGAGCTTTTTGAGCTATAATACGGAAAAGCTACGAAAATTACCAAGTTAACCACTGTATACATAAACGCAAATAATTTCCAAAAGATGTATGTTGGCATAGCTGTCCAAACTCTAAGCAAGTCGGTTGCTACTGCCATTCAATAGGCGAATGAAAACCGTCAGCTTAAAAGAAATTCATCGGCAGTAGCCAATTCAGCTTGCTTATTTATAAAAAAGCTTGACAGCTATTTTGATTGTTTAAGCAGCATGCACTTCAACGATCGCAACCTCCTGAAAAGAGGAATAAAGCTTAATAATACATACTAGGCAAGTGCTTCAAGACCTGATTGTTTACATGAATATGATGGCCGTCTTCTCTTTATAAATACAAATGTTAAAAGAAAATCCTAATTTATTGAGTATTTTGACAAGTCAAGTTCCGTTAGAAAATATTTTTCTTATATACGTGCCAAGCAAAAATCCTTCGGTTCATGAATTTAACATCACTAAGCTTTTATCTTTAAAAATAACTCAACTTATGGTGGAATTAGTAAAATCGTATCGTACAGCTTCGGGGCATAGTTACTAAAAAAGTTTCAACGGAGTCAAGCGTGTCAGCTTTTAATGTCTTGTAAACATTTTTATAAACTAATACAAAATAACAAAATTAAAAATTAATTCCATTAATTCTATGTTTATTCATTTATGTGAAATATATAAAGCTAGAAAACAAAATAAGCAGCAACGAAGATGGCAGGTACATCCAATTAATAAAAATTGGGCACAAACTGGATATTTCCAAAAAAAAAAAAAGCTTACGGGCGTGAAGCTATGTGTGGCTTTGGAAATTGCATCATTTCAAAAAGGTGTCATGTTGATCTCATCGACGCACCATTTCCAGATGGCTCGATGGTTTATTGACATTCTCTCTCGTACCATATCGCAAAGAAGTCCACATCCAGATCATTGCTCTTCTTCCAAAAATACATTTATTTTTACAGAAAAATTCTATACACATCAGGCGTACACATTTCTTTGGCAATCTTTTGCCAAATTGCTTTCTTCCTATCTGGGAACTTATAATATAGGTTGGCTTTATTGCAAAATTTCTTCATTTTCTTGAATTAAATAAATAAGTTTACCGTCGTCCATTTTTATTTTGTTTTTTTGAATGCAATAGATTTCTTTTTGTTTACCGCGTTTTTTTTTTGTCAAAGTTTGACGTTAGCAACGTAAAAATCTATTTTCTGTAGATTTCTACGTTGAAAACGTTGCCACTACATTTTCTATAAGCATTAACATGGTTTATGTACGTGACGGATTTTATCAGCTGATCCGCAACCTCACGATACGATTTTACTAATTCCACCATTAGTACCACATCAAATCGTGCAAAAGATGATGCCACATTTCCACCCATTGACTTTCAAGAAGCTATTAAAATGATATGACAATAGTCACATTCCTGAAATAAATATTTCAGAAATATACGATGAAAATTAAAAATTTTTTAATGAAGAATCCGATTGCTTAATGTGAAACAATGTGCCAGTAGAACTCACATCAAGTTGTTATTTCGTTGGTTACATAGCATAATATAATTAAGCCGCATGGATATAATTAACCCAACACAAATTTTAAAATTCACATAAAAATCTTTTAAAAGATATTTTCAAGAAACAAGGAAACTAAAAAAATAAAAAAATTTATTGTGGAACAATGTGTAAGTTTTACCAAAAACTCAATATATTCTTATTTGTTACACGCTCAGGATATCCATTCTAAGCTTCCTAGTAATTTTTATGTTACGCGATTTCTTTTGTTCGCCTTGGCGTTGATAATATTGAGTGATGTGACAACGAAACATTAACTTGTCCATGTGATTATCATTAATCAATAAAAAAAATGGGACTTTTTGTTTACAAGTTAACGCATCTTATACGGCTGTTTTCTTATTGGTTAATACTAGTAAATAGACGATTGCAAGATTATATTTTATAGCCTTTACTACTTACAGTGAAATCGTCATATGATTTGATTAAAACCCTAAATTACACTTAAACATTTTTAGAAGAGAAAACAAAAAAGTTGATAATTCTTCATTAAATATTTTAACAGTACTAACCAAAAAAAATTTTTTATTATTATTATTATAATTATTATTGAATCTTTCTATAAAAAAATTACAATAAGTATCCAAATCTTAAGTGTAAAAAAATATATACTTGTATGTACTCAATTCTTAACAATAAAAGAAATATTCTACGTATAGATAAAAAAGTTATATGTCCCTTCTCACTAGGCGCAAGGTATCACTTCTCTTAAGCCTCCTGTGTCCCTCGAACTGTAACAGGCCCCTGGGGAGGTCATTTGGATGGGTCGTCAGCTTGTGAATGTATTTAGTACAATATTTTTCAATTTCCTCCCAAACCGTTGGAATTTCTAAATCAATGTGGGTGTTCTCATTTCTAATATACCAGAGGGCGCAGACTATTGTTCGTAAAATATTCGACTGTCTTCTTTGTAACTTTTGGATGTTAGATGCACACGCAGTTCCCCAAAGCTGAATGCCAAATGTCCAGATTGGTTTAATAATGGCTTTATATAATAGAACTTTATATTCCAAAGATAGAGATGAAAATGGACCTATTAGCCACATTAGTCGAGCTGTTTTTAGTTTCATAGCTGAGATTTTGGCCTCAATGTGTCGTGACCATGTTCGGCGTCTGTATAGATGGATTCCTAGATATTTAGTTTGGGTTTCTACCGGAACAATGACGTTATTTATTTTTATTGGCGGACAATTTGCCTTTCTTAGTGTGAAAGTCACATGGGCACATTTTGATGGACTTAATTTGATTTTCCATTTGTTTAGCTAACATTCCAGCTCGTTTATATGAGCTTGTAAGTGCTCAGATGCAGTTCCTGGATCTTTGTTCACACTTAAAAATGCCGTGTCATCTGCAAACGTTGACGTGTTAGTATGTTGTAGGCATGTCGGATGTATAGACTATGTACAATAACGGGCCAAAAATACTTCCTTTTGGACCCCTGCAGATATCTTGTTAACTGGTGAAAATACATTTTTTGACCGTACCTTAAATGTTCTATCAGTCAAGTAACTTTTAATCAGCTTATGGGTGTTTGCAGGAAGAAGTTTGGTTACTTTTGTGAGGAGACCATCATGCCAAACTTTGTCAAATGCTTGGGAGACATCAATAAACAATGCTGAACAAAACAGCTTTTTCTCGAAGGACGACCTGATAGCAGTAACAATTCTGTGAACCTGCTCTGTAGTTCCATGACCAGCTCGGAAGCCGAACTGATGTTCTGGAATAATATTTCGTTCTGCTAGATGGGGAGTTATTTTCTGGAGGAGGACCTTTTCGAACAGCTTTGAAAGGATGGATAATAAACTGATAGGTCTGTATGACGTATGGGGGAAAACCCCCACTCTTAAGACGGCATTAAAAATGAACAATATAATTCTCACAGCACAATCTGGCAAGTTCATCAGCATTGAACTAGTAATTCGATTAGCGCCGGGCGATTTTTTCGCATCAAGGTTTTTGATTGCCATTTTAATTGAGGGCAACCACATCTTTATATGGTTTTCAATGGAATCGCTGATAGATGGAGGATTAATATCACTATTTATTTCATGTGGAGTGAAAACGTTTTCCAGATGGCTAGCAAAAGCATTTGCTCGTTCACTAGGATTTTTAGCCCAACTAAGGTCCTCAAGTCTTAGTGGAGGTTCGGAGGAAGTAGTGCACTTCATATGCTTCACAGCTTTCCATAGGCTGTGGTCGGTTTTTGTTGTCGGATCCAAGTTACTTAAGTAATTTGCAAGCGCTGACTCATGCTGTAAACGCAGGTTTTCTTTAAGTTTTTTTTTTTTTGACACAAATTCAATTGGGTCTTTAAAGCTGGAGAACGATTTCTCTGCCATTCCCTTCTCAATTTTCTTTTTTGTCGGATGAGGGCTTCAATATCAGCTGATGACTTGAACGCTTTCCTCCTATGTGTTTTCTCATTGCAGTTGCATTCCTAGCTGCACAAGTAATAACGTCTGTAAGGTGGTTCACAGCACATCGTATATCAGACGAGTTCCTTAGAGGGATGTTCTGGGAGAGATGAGAGCTCTCGAAATTGTACGTTCGTACTTTAGTCGGTATTAAGGTTAATTTTAATAAGTACTTACATTAGTTTAGATAATATTAGATTAAAACCATAATTTATCAATTCTATTTTTTCTAGTAAGATCTTGATCGGTATTTAAAGGTAAGGCAATTTAGTATTAGTGAATTTATTTTGTAAATATTTTTAACAAGAAAGCTGTGAACGTTGTATATACAGAGATTCTGTAGTATACGGGTATTTATTGTAAAAGTAAAATAAATAAGTAAAAATGCAAAAAATAAATAAGTAAAAATGTAGTATATGAATTTAGATATTCCAAAGATAGCAGAAAATCTTCCCAATATAGGGAAAGGGGAATTGTTTTACTACGAATTTAACGCGTGAAAGCCGCGGGGAAAAGCTAGTGTATGTATAAAATGATCACTGAGCACTTTTTGGTATATGCTTTTATAGTAGATTCAATTTAAATTTTTTTTTTTTTTTACAGCGGACAACACTTGACCTTTTGGTTACACAAGCAATTGTGGTATGACAATTTATGAACGAATAACCCGACTTTATAACAAAAAATACTTCATTACAGTATTATTATTTAGCTGCATTTCACTTACATGTATATTTTACCTACGAATTTTTCTTTAATTATGAATGTGCAGTTAAATTATATATTATACTTTTTAATTTCAAGAATCATACAAAACACCTTGGCTTTTATTTTCATTACCTGCTTGCTAAGCTAACGCAATCCTGTCAACATACATATGTAACGTTGACTGCACACATATTGTTTCAATATTGGGTACCTGCGGTAAATTGAGAATAAAATCCGCATTTGTTAATCGATTTTCATGATTTATACCTTATTTTATTCTTGAGGTATTTAGCTCTCAGAAAAATGTGCAAAATATAAAATAATTGCTTATTCTTTTTTTTTGGCATTTTTAAACTGTGTTTTGTTTATGAAAATCGGATTAGTCGTTCTGGAGTTAGGCTGAAATATGTCTTCGTACCTGACTAATTTAGTGGAAAAAAATTGTAACGCCCATAAAAAATCCCTACTTGAGCTTAGCAAATCAAAATCTATATAGTCCACATAGTTTTATTTAAAGTAAGATTTTGCTGCTGAGCAGTCTAATGGATCCCAAAACATTCTTGGAAAGTAAAATATATGCAGCTTTTTTTTTAGAAAAAGAAAACATCGTAATTTTCTTCCGAAAACCTCAGCTTGAATTCGGAACCGACCTTATTATTCAGCTTACTGATTTTTGTTTTGATAATTGAATTCAATCACTTGTCAGCTTCTTTTCAAATTTAAGACCCAAATAAGTTTATGGTATTTAACGGTAATTTTGTCTCTTTTTAAAACAGAGAATGGTTGGAACGCATACACACGGTGTCTGCTTACTCATAAATATATTTTATGCTGCCACTATTGTTGAAAAGTCTCTGACAAAAATTCACATGGAAAGGAAACATATTTACATATACATACCCATAAATTTCAGCTTCAAATAAGGCAAGGCAAACGTGAAAAATAAAACGTGATTCTTATATGAGGTTCTTTAGTATAAAGAGTATACACGTTCATACATATACGACTAACGACAGTATCAAAAAGTTTGAAGCAGTTATCACGTACTAACACGTGTCAATGTTTTTCAGTTAACACAATCATACATACAAATATATAATTACGCAATGAAAATTGAAAATTTAGCCCAGCCCAAATAAAATCTAAAAAGTTATTTTATAGCAAATTTTTTTTTTTTAATTATAATTATATAAGTTCAACCTCTTTTACATATAAAGGGTGGTTGAATTTTAAGAGCCGATGTTGATTTTGAATAAAACACAAGTTATTTAGGAAATTATTGTCATTTTTTTTTTATTACGATAATATGGTATAGTTCAATTATGTATAGAACAAAATATTGGCCAAATGGCCGCTCCGACCTCGGCGGCACACCTCCATCCGATGGTCCAAATTTTCGATGACGCTGAGGCATAATTAAAGTTCTTTGCCATTAATGTGCCGAATTATCTCATCCTTTAGCTCTTGAATTATTGCTGGCTTATCGACGTACACCTTTTCTTTCAAATAACCCCAAAGAAAGAATTCCAACGGTGTCAAATCACATGCTCTTGTCAGCCAATTGGCATCGCCACCAAGTGAGATAACACAGCCATATTGTCCACATCCACATCTTCCAATTCGGGCCATAAAAAGTTCGTTATCATCTTATGATAGCGAACATCATTCACAGTAACTACCTGACCGGCCTCATTTTGGAAAAAATGCGGCCCGATGATGCCGCCAGCCCATAAGCCGCTCCAAACAGTCACTCTTTATGGGTGCATTGGTTTTTTGACAATCACTCTTGGATTATCATTCTCCCAAATGTGGCAATTCTGCTTATTGACTGAGGTGAAAATGTGCCTCATGACTGAAGAAGAAAAAATCACGAAGTGCACGATATGCATTTTGATTTTAACGCCCATTTTCATAATAAGCCTGAATAACTTTAACGCGTTGCTCGATTGCGTATCTTTCCAACATTCAAATTGAGTTAGTCTGAAATTGAGAAATGTTAAATGAAATGCAGAAAAAAATTACGTTTATGTGTGGTTCACATTCAACATCGGCCCTTAAAATTTAACCACCCTTTAGGTATGGACTAGGTATGATAAAAAAATAACCGTTATTTTTAATTTTCGTGAGGTGGGTATGTTCGATTTTCGCATTTTTTTTTATGTCTGTTATTTATGTTGACAATATCAGCCATTTTGGATTGTATGTTTGTTTTTGACAGATAAAAAGGTTAGTCGTGTTTTGGTGTGCTCTTCGATTTTTTACTATTTCAAAATATGGATCACAGAAAATGTATTAAGTTTTGCGTAAAAAATGTAATTAAATGTGCAAGGACATTTGAAATGTTGACTGTGGCGTTTGGTGAGTGTACTATGAGCAGAACACAAGTTAAATTGTGGTATAAACGGTTTAAGGAAGGCCGAGAAGATGTCAATGACGATGCTCGTCCTGGTCGCCCGAGACGTCAACAACCGATAAAAACATTGAAGCAGTGAAGAAAATGATTTTGGATAATCGTCGAATCACTATTATAGTGGTTGCTGATGATGTTGGTGTATCGTTCGGCTCATGCCAAGGATTTTTTACGGATGTTTTAGGTATAAAACGTGCGGCAGCGATCATGGATTTTGCACCATGATAACGCGCCAGCTCACACGTCGATGCCTGTGCGTGAGTTTTTGGCCAAAAACAAAACCGTAGTCCTGCCTCAACCTCCGTATTCACCGGACTTGGCCCCCACTGACTTTTTCCTCTTCCCAAAACTGAAGACACCGATGAAAGGAAAGCGTTTTGCTACGATTGAGGAGTAAAAGAAAAATCGAAACAGGAGTTGTTGGCGATACCAAAAAGCGCGTTTCAGAAGTGTTTCGAGGATTGGAAAAAAACGCTGGCAAAAGTGTATTATATCTGAGGTGGAATACTTTGAAGGGGACAATATTTATATTGATGAATAAATAAATACTTTTTAAAAAAATTGAAAATAACGGTTATTTTTTTTATCATACCTCGTATATAATTTCTCTTTAAATGTGTACGCCAGCAAATAACAGCATTAAATGTTTGTTGTACTGGTATGTGTATATGTATGTACATAGTAATTATTTACTCTTTTTCGAACGTCCACAAGCAAAATTCCACCCAGAAGCAGTTTTTTTTTATTTCATTCGTGCATTGTATAACAATTGTATACATGTATGTGTGTCGGTTGCAGTAGTGTAGGTCAATTTATTTGGAAGAAAAAAAAGGGGAAGCGTGTAGCAAAAATTAAAACCGATAATTCGTAAAAAAAACTATGGTTCTAAAATTATAATGTAATTCCTGCCGAGAGAAGTTTGAGGCATTTTAGAAACAAAAATTGATATAATGGAAAATAAAATGTTCTTTTCTTTTGTTAACTTTTGTATTAACGTTGACTTTAGTATAAAAAACAAAAATAATTGGCTCCCTAATATATACTCGTACATATGTATATCAATTAATTCATTTCTTGTTTGTTTGCTTTTTCTTGCTACACAAATTTTTTTTAAATGACCGTTACAGTTTCTTATTGTTATTATATAAATCTGGAAGGTTCTAGACAGTGCTGAAATTTCATAACCGTTAAGGCTTGGTTTCATTACTTGAGGTTCTAGAAATCACTACATAGTATAAAACAAAGTCGCTTTCTCTGTCCCTATATCCCTATGTATGCTTAAATCTTTAAAACTACGCAACGAATTTTGATGCGGTTTTTTTAATAGATAGAGTGATTGAAGAGGAAGGTTTAACGTCACAAATCCGCCTGGCAGGTAGCGCTATAGTCGGTAACTGGCTTATTTGCCTACTACCTGTTTTTAACCGGTCTCGCACGGTTCTTTACTCTATGAGTACGATTTCTTAGTGTAAGAAGATCGAATATATAAAAATATTAAGGCAAGGCAACGTTTGCCGGGTCAACTAGTAGTATATAAAGCAATGCTGAGATTGCTACGAGGTGAAGTTTTAGTTCAGACATTAAACTGTTCTGCTGGAGAGATGGTTCTGCGTATTCTTAATGCCTGGCCAACTTTACCACAATTGCAGCGTTTCGTGTGTTTTTTGTTTTGTCTGTCCTCTCGAAGTATTCGCATAATAGCCTCAACCACATTGCCTAAGACGTAATGACGTAATAAAAGATAAGAGGTTTTTAATTTGGCAGTTTCTTGTTTCTGCAAAAGTTGCCTTAAGTGAAGCACACACTGCTTGTCGGACATCGGGATCACGAAGGCCTTTCAAAAACGCCTCTATTTTTATCTGGTCCAACAATGTTTGATTTTCTTCAGGATACGTCATCTGCACCAGACGTTTTATCTACATGTCAAAATTCTTGGAGTGGTTCACTTCCTTTTTTGTGTTCTACTTTGCAGCTTCATTCGGTAGATTTCTTTTTTATGCTCGCCACCGTACTTACGTTGAAGTGCCACCATTAAGTCATCATAGTTCTTGCTTCAGCTGGCTTGCACACATTCCAAAACTTCTGCTGCCGTTCCCTTCAAGACCAAAATCAATTCGATAACTTTTTATTCGTTGCTCCACATATTTTTGTCGGCCACTGTTTAAAACTGGAACTTGAAAACATTAAATGGTATGCCACCATCAGACGTAGGCACCTTTGCTCTACTTGCACTTTCTGGAACTATTCTCACAGGTCTGTACTGGACTTGAAGTTTACTTATTTTTTCTTATCTTTTCATCAACAAGGTTTTGTACTTTTTCGCCAACATGCTTCTCTTGTTTACTACGTCTGATATTTGCTGAAACTTATCGCTTGTTACTCTAGAAACTCCTTGAAATTTTTCTCATTGTGTTCACTCATTTTCAGTAATCTCTTGTTGGCGGCTTTTGACTTTTATTTAACTTTTGCAGAAGCTTCTCATTGTTGGCTCCATATTACTCGCTTACTTTCTGTAGCTGCTCCATCATAGTGGAGAACATTGAGATAAGATCTACATTACTTGCCGTTGATGATAACATGCATGTACTTATTTCCATGTCTTCTTTTTCTTCGAAGCCATAAGTATTGATATCCAAGCTCGAATTCTACCAATAATCGCTTCTAGAGTCCCAAATTATTTCCTGCCGTTGAAAGATTCAGCTTACTGAACCCTTTCATTAACTGTTCTACTTTCAGCTCAACAAACTTCATGATTGTTGTTTATTTTAATATATTTTTATTTATTTATTTTTACAACGACACATTATTTTGTTTTGTTGACACCTTTTACTATTTAACGTCTGAACTAAAACTCCACCTAGTGGTTTCACCTAAGTCTGGAACCTTCTAGATTTATAAAGTAATGAAACCAAACCGTAACGGCTATGAATTTACCTCAGCCTAGAACCTGCTAGATTATCAAGTAATGAAATCAAATTGTAGCGGTCATTTCAGATTTAGCCAACTCTACAACACATGAAACTTATAGTATGTTCAGACGAGACAAGGTTCGCTCTCTTTCGAGGGTTCACATCCCAATCTCGAATGAAACAGGAAGATTCGCCATACAAAATTAAGTGAGCGAATGTGCAGGTTTCATTTTGAAACTCTTGCCGAAACCATGAAAATTTAGTATCATCCCTAGTTTCTATCGCTAGTTTATCTTAACTAGCTGTCCAACAAAACAAATTGTAAACAAAGAAATATTATTGTTTTGCAAGCATTTCAATGTATTAGTAAGAAACAAAGGAAAGAGTGTTAAATTGCTTAAATATAAAAATAAACATAATAAATAACACAACATATTAAATTATTTGAAATAATAAATAAATTTTTTATAAATTATTATTTTTTCTAAAAATACATATATTTATATATTAAAATTTACCTTTTTTATCCATTTCAAAACTAAAAAACAAACGCGGGCAAATGCGAAACAACAAAAAACAAAACAAAGCAACTGTCAAATGAAACTCATTATGTGTCGTCTGAACGCAAATTTTCACAATCGAGGTTCAGACAGCGAAACCAGCATTGAAACTCGTCGTGTGAACATGCTATTATACACTAACGCAAATGTAAATACAACATATCCTACTTTATAATTCACATACAAGAATTTCATACACAAATTCTAAGCATTAGCTACAGTTGAGCAAAATCGTTCATTTAGAAGATTGTTCATTTTTGTTCAGTACAAAAAAAAGGACTTGTTTGCTCTCTTTGCTCTTTTTATCTTTGTCAATTCTCTGTTCTTTTGATCCTTCGCTCTTTTTGCAAAATTTGCTCTTTTACTGATTGTTTACTCAAATGATCAAGTAAAGAACTGCGATGCCATTTTAGTTATTTTCAGCCAAAATTAGTTAATTTTTATTTCCATGTGTAAATGTGTATATTTTTCTAATTTTTTTTTCTTTAAACCAATCGTTTAAAAACAATTACTAATTAGTGAAAAATACAATTTTTTTACAGGACCTTTATGAACGCGTAGTGAAAAACCTATTAAAATTATATATTTAAGTATGGCAGTAAAAGTGGTAAAAATATCTAATGGCAATATTGAATAAAGAGTACAAAATTGATTGGCAACAATCAAAAGATCATATGAGCAAATGATTAAAAGATCATATGAACAACTGATCAAAAGATCAAATGAGCAAAAAGACGACTGAACTTATTCATACTGTTCACTTAAGTGATAACTTCAAATGAACAAGTTCGTTTGTTTTGGCACAACTCTAGCATTAACTGAAACCATAAATTACTATATGTATACATAAATACTATTTTATATGAGTAAGAACGCAGTGGTTCAACAACATAATTTTTCGTACCAATATGAATTCTCAAGTGTGAAAGCTTAAGCTAGGCATACACATGTGATTTGTGCGCTCGGATTTTTTGAGAGCATGAACACCACTAACATTAAACAAATCAGAATTACAGTAAACATGAATTGCAAAGCGAACGACGCAATTTCTCTTTTGGTTATTTTTTTGTATACTAAGCAAGAAAAAAAAGAAAAGAAGTAAATGGCTTTTAAAAAGAAATAAGCGTTCACATGTATATTTATAAATTTTTTTTCACTGTTTCTATTGTAGCTCTTTTGTCTACTTCTTTATACTTTTCTAATAGTTTTTCCAAACTCTTTTGTTTTGCAGTTCTGTCCTTTTTTTTCAAATGGCAGTTTGCTCTTTTAAAATTTCAATAAATTCTATTAAAAATTCTTCGCTCGCCATCTCCGCGATACACACACTGACGTTTCGTAGCACACTAAAATAAAAAAATGGCGAATGCTCGCGTACCAGTCCATTAACATCCAAAAAATTTATTGTAATTGAAAATTTTCAAACTCATTCTGACATGCTTGCTAATAGCGCCATACACATCCAACAAATCAAAAATCAGACACACAAATCATACGTGTATGGGCAGCTTTAGAGAAAACGTTAAAAACGAAATTCAAATTCGGATTACATAACAACAAGAACATTTCGTCATATAATTTTAAAAAATCGCAAAAGTACAAAAAAAATTGCACCGTAAAATGGATCTATTCCTAAATCGTATTCTGCAATAAAAAATAACTTTCTAAAATTGAAGACCATTTTGTAAAATGCTAGTAAATCTATAGCAATATATAAAGAAAAACCTTATCTTTTATTACGTCATTACAGAGAACTACAATTTTAAAAGCCTTAATAGTTTCTTTTATAAAATGATATCGACTCAGCAAATAGAATTTCTTTTGTTTGCATTTCGTTAATTGTAATAAAGTCAACTTCTGCGATTGTTCCATATTAGCATAGAAATATTTATATTAGAAGTTGTCTCTTAAATGAAAGTAAATTACTACTTAAGAAAATTAAGTATTATAAGAAATAAAAGTTTAATCAAATAAATACAAATAGAATAGAAAAAAGAATTAAGTGAAAATAAAACTAAAAATAACATTTATAATAAAATCAAATAACTATTAAGTATATGTAGTATACATATATGCATATGTAGTATACATAGGTATATACGATTCGAGTAATTTGTAAATAATTTGCTTTTAAAGAATTGTTTAAAAATCATTTTAATTTGTATTTCAAACTTCGAACTAAAGACGCGTACGAATGTACCTACAGTGTTGTCAAAACAAATATACCAAATAAGATTTAGTAACTATGGGGAGAGAATAATTATAACAAATATGGTATAGTTTTGTTTTTGTGCACAACTCCACTCATGTGACAGTAATATGACATACCCTAAAACCGATTCAAATATTGTAAGCATTGTAATGCAAACCATGCACCATAAAAATGAATAAAAAAATATTAATAAATTACAATGGGAAATAATTTTTTATCAAATATTTTGCGTTGCTTGTTGAAAAAAAAAATGATATATCCAAAAAGTGTAAAAAATGTAAACTCAAAAATTGTAATGGTTTTTCATAAATTTTATTCAAAAAATGTTTTTGGCTTTATGTTACAACTAAATCTAATAATTGCGCTTGGTTATTTTTCACAAAATATTTATAGCTTTTCTGGCAATATACAAATTTTTTAAGGCAGCAGTTTTTTTTTAAATAAAAAAAAAAAAAAAAAAAAAAAAAATCCGCAAAAAATAATTTCTGAATAAACATGTCCTTTTAAAAGAGTACATTTATACGTAAGTAAAAACTGATAACATTTAAATTTTATGCTAACATATTTAACACGCACCACTTCACACAAAATTAAAAAGCTTTAAATTGCAAATAAGTTACTCACTCAGCGATTATATATTTTAACTCATTATTATTTTCCTAGCAAACAAACGGTTCAGCATTGGGCAACAACATTAATTTATTTCCCAATTTTGCCAAGCTGGAGGGCAAAAAGTGGTCGGAACATATAAGGCTTGTTGCTGCTAAATTTTTTCCACTAGTCTCACTCCACCCTGCTCTAATAGATGAGTCTTTTGGCACACGAAACAAGGATCCAGTTCTTTACTCGAATTTTTTAGCACAACCTACAATATCACATTTTTAAAGTTTGTATTAATATTTATTTTTTATTTGCTTAATTTTAAAAATTCACAGTTTTTTTATTCAAAATTTTGCTTTCACACCGAATTGGTTTTTATGCAATTTATTTTACTATAATGTTTTATTTTCAATTACGAAACAAGTTTTTCACACAATAAACTTTTAGTTGGAAAAATTGAAATTGCGCTTTGAAAATGTAAACAAATTTTGACAATCGCAGAATATAACAGCCACAAGAGCAAAACATGTCCAGCTGGGCGCACTGCATTACCTGATGTTATTATACTATGATCAAACTAGTTTTTATTTTCGCCAAATTCACACACAACGTATACGTGTGACGTTCATTTAAAAAAAAACACGCACACACACTCATGATTGATAGTCCGTCAGACACTTTAAGTAACCAAAGACTATTAAACTATAAAGATGTTCTACGTAGTGTAAATTTTTTTCTGGTGCTAAATTTGTTCATGGATATTGCTAGTAATATCCACGAGAGCGCGAGAATTTAAAAGAGAGTCATATAACATGCAAGAGAATAATATTCAATGCAAGAATCTACACAACTTCACTTTTCAGTACATCCATATAAAAACTGTATATTGTTATTTATCTTAAACTAGCATGTGCATTATCATAAAGTTTCGTAAAAAAAATTAAGCAAACCAATTTAATTGTACTTAAATATTATTGTCTACTTTTATCTTATACATTAACCATTGAGTTTTTTTTTACTTGATAGGTATTTATTTTATTAAAAGGAAAACCGTTACTTTTAATTTTTATTTTCCAAAAGTTACAAATAAACCATAATAAAACATTTTTATTTGGAACGAGTTTACATTATCCCGCGCAAAATTTGGTTCTTTAACAGACCGATTTCGTCAATTTGTCATCTTCAGTGTTTTATCTCAATGAGATACAAAAAATGGGAATAATAATAAAAATGTTTTAATTTTTAAAACTTTTTACTTCTTAGCCAAATTGAAATTCTCATTTGGTTTGATAAGTATTAAACGTATAAGTTCAAGACTTTTTATGAAAAGTATTGTAGAGTCTACTGATGATATACCTAGCATGATATGTAGAGCATTTAAAAACAATTTTTTTTATAAATAAGTGAATTGTTTTGTGACAATACCACCAAACAAAAAATGAGAATAAGGCATAAAAATGTCTTATTATGATTTACATATTAATATCCAAATAATTAGATTTTTATTATAAATAAATTTTGTTCATAACATAAAATCAATTTCTGTGTTATTTATTATTAACAGTCTGTGAGTTTTAAAACTCTTATAGATCCTTTTAAAAAGCATATACAACAGGACTACTTCTCATTATAAAAATAATATCTACAAATCTATAATAAGAGTTTAATAGAGGTTCAAATTAATGAATCATAAATTCGTTGCGAACTAAGATAAATTTAATTTTTTCAACCATAAACAAGATATTCTAGCCTACAATAACGCAACTAGTCATATTCGTTCTATTTATATTTGCTCCTAAGATTTCAATAACATTTTTGTTGAAAAATTTCATAAATCTCACACAGAAAACATATCAAAGAAATAAAATTCATTTTAAGTTTTAAATGCTTGGTTTATAAATACATACATGCATGCGCATTTATATGTTGTTCAGTATGTGTTTATTTTTTTATTCTCTGTTTATCTCAGTAGCTAACACTGCAGTCACACGATCAAGTTTTTTTACAATTCTCTTTCAAGAAATTTACATATACTGCTTGTCAAAATTCACAAAAATTGAAAGCTGTGACGTAGGCTGCACGCAATTTCAAAGCAAGTTTTTCAACAAGATGTTTTTTTTAACCTCTTCCACCGACAGTTTTGTTTCGGCGGCAATAGAGTTATATGCCTTAATTTTTAAATTATTCCGTCTATATGCAGGAATATTCATGTTCCACAGAACTTCATGCCTTCTGTATATCTCTATGAACTGCAAAATGTCGTTATATTTGTTTAATTTGTTCACAAACATATTTAAAAAAAAAAAAACAAAACAATACTGGCGGCAGAATAAGAATTCAAATTTGGAATAAAAAAACTGCAGTCAGCTGTTTTCTTGACTGTAATTTGAAACACCTAATTGAACGAAAAATTGAAAGCAAACTCTCAGCAAATTTTAAAAGTGTGAGTGTATTGGTAAAAAAATTGGTAAAAAATTGAATGAAAACTTGATCGTGTGACCCCCAAGTAAATGAGAGAAACTTTTATTTGAAATGCGCATGCTATTCATTTTTGTTGTCAGATTTTGTTCTACGTAGAACATCTTTATAGTTTTATAGTCTTTGCTGTGGCCATAAACTAACATAGGCATGTAAAAAGTGAGTGATGCAAAAGGCCCAAAACATCTGATTGCTTAGGATCTATGAAAGAGACAGATATTACACATAGTTTACGAAAAATAGGAAAATTCATGAAAGTGAATTAAAAAATTTTAGAAAAGAGAAATTTTATCTTATTTTTA
This sequence comes from Thelaira solivaga, assembly GCA_947397855.1. NCBI lineage: Eukaryota > Metazoa > Arthropoda > Insecta > Diptera > Tachinidae > Thelaira > Thelaira solivaga. The sequence continues at coordinate 47,701,160 of OX377610.1, read as the reverse complement.
AAGTGATAAACTCAGTGCACAGAAAAACTGCTTTATGTAAATGTGTTGAAAGATGTGTGTTATAAGGAAAATAAGCTAAACACATAGCACTTTGTGTTACATATTTTACAGCAATAACTACAACACTGTGCGCACTTATTTTTGTTATTTTTTTTTTAAATAAATTTATTTCAATTAATATTATTGTTATCAATTTTTAAGTAATTAACACAAAAAACTAACCATTTACTGAAAATTTTCACAAATTATGGTTTTCAGCGGTAGAAAATAAAGGCAATGAGAGAATTAGCAATTGCTGTGACTGTGTACAGGGGACAAGTATAAAACGCGAAAATTTATAGCTATCCCTTTTCAACTGTCTAATCTATGTTAGTTTATGCTATGACGTTCTTCATGCAATAACATATTTAACGGTAATGTATATTTAGCATTTTGTATGTTTACCGCTTTTAAAGCAATTTAAGAAATCTGATTATGTTAACACCACTGATAAGCAGTTGACACAAAAAAACTTTGCATCTGAAATAAAATAAAAATAATTTTTTTCTTCAAAAGTGACTAATAATGGATTTTTATGAAGAATATCTTGACGGAGAAAATGTTGAATCTCCTATTTCATGTAAATGCAAATTAAATAATTTACTTAATAATAAATAGTTGACACAGTTGTAAAAAAAGGACAGTATCTCACCCTCACTTATGTCATTAAGCAACCAGAGATGAAACTTTTGAGGTTAGAATTTTGAAAAACTCAGCGTTTTATTTGAGGCTTGTATGTAAGAGACAGATATAGTGTTTTATTATTACGAATAAAAAAATAAGCAAAATGAAAAATTTTTTGTTTTAAAAAACATTAATTAAAAAGTTATTTCCGTAATGAAAATGCACATGCCGAAAATACTTATATCTACGTTTTTTGTTATGAAGTATGCAATTTAATATAAAAGTGATAACAAACACAAATTTTCATGTTTTAAAATTCATGCTTACGAAATGTAAATAATGAAAGTGTAAATTTTTTAGAAATACCCGAGCAAAACAAAATAAAAATTTAGGATTTGTGCAAAAAAGACAGAAAGAAAATGTGTACTATATCTGCACTCTGACACCTCTGGTTGCTCGGTGCTTATGTGTGGAATATGCTACTTTTTACTCACTCACATAGTATAATTATACGAACTAGGCGCACCATGTATTTTGTTAGTGTAATTATTCATAGTTTAATGTCAAAATGAAGAAAGAGAAGAAATAAAAAAAAATAGGGTTGAAAGAAAATATTTCAATATAAACAACATAGCTTTCATTCGTAATGCAAAAAAATAGTAATAAATAAACAAAATAATAAAAATAGTGCAATAAATTTAATTATTTCATAGGAGAAAGTAATTTTGTGGCCAGTATTTGTGCAGTGCATTGTGTTCTATTTATTTTTGGACATATGAGTAAATGTTGGAATTGAACTGTTTTTTCCTTTTTCTATTTGGATCTGTGGGCACTTGAAAAGTGCTTTGACCCTTTTCCACCCTTTTTATAAATATATTCACAATTTTATTTATTTAGAGTTTGCACTGCACACGAAAATAATTGGGCAAGCAATAAAATTTTTTGCGGCAATGTTTAAAAAAATTTGCAAATACAGCTTTGGCGGCACAGAATCAACAGGTTTCTTTTAATCAATGTATTATTTAGCACTTAAATAAAGTTGCTTCGCATTTTCTTATAAAAATTTTATAAGATTTTTCACAAATAATTGGGCAGGCAATAAATTTTTTTTCCACAATGCTTAAAAAAATTTGCATATAACAGCTTTGGCGGCACAGAATCAACACGTTTCTTAAAATAAATTTTCTTATAAACACTTAAATAAAGTTGCTTCCCACTTTCTTATAAGATTTTTAAAAGATTTTTCACAAAATTTGGCATAAGAATTAATAAATTAAATTTTACATTCAAAACCACTTTTCAATAAAATTTATATTGTTATGAGTTATACTATGTACTACAAAAATATTATATCGTAAACAAGCAAAGCAAAATGAAAAAAAATTATTATTCAAGTCTAACAAAAAACAAATGTAAAGAAATAACAGCTGACGAGTTGCGTCAACTTAATATAATTACACTATGCTCATTCACATCCAATTTAGCACAGATAATAACAATACAAACGCATACTAAAAACTCCACACAACTCACCAATATGCTCTGAAAGCAGAAAAACATAGAAACTTGTAACTATGCACGTCTTTACTAAACTATATGTACCTTTCGAACGGTTCATTTTAATGTAATTAAAAATATCTAATAAAAAGAACAAAAATTGGTCAAAATGTTCTTTAACTTTAGATTTCTGTATGGTATGAGTGTCAGATGATAGTGGACATGTAGGCAATGAGAAGACAGACGAACTCTCAATAAAAGGGGCGGCTAATAGGTACATTCACCAAGAACCATTCTGTTGACTGTCATGGAGTTCTATTAGCTCAGTTTTAAGGAGTGGCTGGAAAGAGAATCGCAACAATACTGGCTAGAAACAAACGGTATCAGGGTAGCGAAAACATTCATGCCATTCCAATCTCGGAAGAAAACACCAGAATTACTTAGCTTGACCCGATCAGAAATTCGCATTGTCACGGGATTCATGACTGGACATTGCAGAGTATTGAAACACTTGGCCTCTGCAGGTTATATAACGAAGATGAAGAGACAGCAAAACATATATTGTATCACTATAATGGTCTAAATTGAATCCGTTTTCGCTACTTAGGGCAACTTTAGCTACAAACATCGGACATGGCGGACAAATCACCCAAAGAAGTTTTTGAATTCTAAATGAATACTAGACCTTGAGAGAATTTTTAAATTGAGAGTAGTACCACAATAGATCTATTTCGGCCGCAGTCATCAGGTGACTTGTTTCCGCTCCTTATTCTAATTCTAATTAAATTTCTGTACAATCAATTAAATTTAACTAAAATATATATCTTGTTAGTGACAAGATAGAATTACCACTGTTAAGAACACGTGTATTGTTGCCCTCGTATTTACCTAAAAGTAAAAGCTGAAGAAGTCTTTACAAATAGATACATACATACTAAAGGGCTGCACAAGCATACTTGAAATGGCTTGCAAGCACATTTTAATATAAAATATTAAACGTGTTTGTAGTGATGTGTGGCTTTCATGTATGTTTGTGCGCCCTTTAAATACATACATACATATGTATATGTATCGAATCTTACAATAGCTGCTTGTAAGAAAAAAAATAAAATAAATTGTAGATACTACGTATGAAAATATAAACAAGTGTTTGGTTCAAACGAACACGTCTAAACGTTTTTAACGAACATTGACTAATTTTAAGCGAACCTAATAAACTCAGCCTGGTAGACAATATAATAATCGTAGGGTCAGATAGTAAAAAAAATTTTAATGAGTGTGAAATTTTTAATAGAATAAAACTTGAACTGATGTAACTTTTAATTTATCAAATATATTTTTAATTAACTTCTAAAAATATTCATCTACCTATATGCATATTCGTTAGTTATCATCCCGAGTAAAAATATCGCTGTATAAAATAAAGCACACCCGCAAAACTACTTTTATCTAATTTTATAGGTAGAATCAAATTATTTGCTATTTGCCATTGAATTAAAAAAAAAATGTACTCTTTCCACTAATGATTCAAGCTTTTTGATACATTTTTAGCAAACCAATAAAATTCTCTCATTCTTTTATTAATAACTAATTGACCCGGCAAACGTTGTCTTGCCCTAAAATTTTTATATATTCGATTTTCTTACACTAAGAAATCGTACTCATAGTGTAAAGAACCGTGCGAGACCGGGTAAAAACAGGTAGTAGGCAAATAAGCCAGATACCGACTATAGCGCTACCTGCCGGGCGGATTTAAGCATACATAGGGATATAGGGACAGAGAAAGCGACTTTGTTTTATACTATGTAGTGATTTGACTAAAGGTTTATATTAGTATACAAGCGAACTTTTTTGTTCATTGACGTGATTTCGTATTTATGTTCTTTTATGTTAAATTGCAAAATTACTCAATTCTTCAACAGTACTTAGTTAACTAAATGCTTTTTAATAATGTAACAAATATTATTTTATATTCTATTTTTAATTTCAATTATAATATATTAATATCATATTTAAAGTTATTAATTTTGTTAGTCATTGTAACAACTTTTATTGTTTTTGTTTTGGAAATTAATGTACTGTTTTTAAACGCAAGCGATCAACTCATCTGGAAATTTTATATGAAAAGTACTCAAAATATTGAGAACGAAATCGTTAGAATTTCACTCATTCTACATAATTACTAATAACCAGAGCAAGGAATTTCATGCACTTATAATAAAAAACATTCGCTTAAAAAATAAAAATATGTACTAATACCCTTATGAAAAATAAATCACTTTTTCAAAAATACTTTTACACATTTCTTTTAGATCGAGTAAACGATTCAAACGGTAATAGCATGTTCACACGAGACAAGATTCGCTCTCTTTTGAGGGTTCACAACCCAATCTCGAATGAAACAGGAAGATTCGCCATACAAAATTAAGTGAGCAAATCTGCAGGTTTCATTTTGAAACTCTTGCCGAAACCATGAAAATTTAGTATCATCCCTAGTTTCTATCGCTAGTTTATCTTAACTAGCTGTCAAACAAAACAAATTGTAAACAAAGAAATATTATTGTTTTGCAAGCATTTCATTGTATTAGTAAGAAACAAAGGAAAGAGTGTTAAATTGCTTAGTTATAAAAATAAACATAATAAATAACACAACATATTAAATTATTTGAAATAATAAATAAATTTTTTATAAATTATTATTTTTTCTAAAAATACATATATTTATATATTAAAATTTACCTTTTTTATCCATTTCAAAACTAAAAAACAAACGCGGGCAAATGTGAAACAACAAAAAACAAAACAAAGCAACTGTCAAATGAAACTCATTATGTGTCGTCTGAATGCAAATTTTCACAATCGAGGTTCAGAGAGCGAAACCAGCATTGAAACTCGTCGTGTGAACATGCTATAAGCTTTGAAAATTAAACGTCAAATACTCGTACGCATGTATGTTGCTACACGTTGCAAGACTATTTTGGCTCACAATGCTTACGTTTACAACATCATCAATTAATTATTAGGTAAAAATAGCTCTTTTCATATTACAAACCGTCTAGAATATGTGTGTTGAGACGTATAGAACTTTAAGTTGGCATTACTGTTCAAGAATGCGACCGATTTAACAGCTATCAAGTGATTTATTCTCAGTTTAGTTTGGCAATTCATCATGAGAAGACTCACGCCTGAACAACGCTTGCAAATGAGCACAAAACGAGATTGCCGTGGTTCCCGATTTTCATAAGCGAATTTTGTTTAGCGATGAAGCGCACTTCTGGTTGAATGGCTACATCAACAAACAAAACTGCAGCATTTGGAGTGAAGCTAATCCTCAAGTGTATGTCGAAACACCGTTACATCTAGAAAAACTGACTGTTTGGTGCGCTTTATGGGCTGGTGGAATCATTGGTCCGTACTTCTTCAAAAACGATGATGGCCAGAACGTTACAGTCAATGGTGATCGGTATAGAGCCATGATTAATAACTTTTTCATTCCTGAATTGAACAACCATGATGTCCAGGAGCTGTGGTTCCAACAAGACGGCCCAACATGTCACACAGCTCGTGCCACAAGCGATTTATTGAAATACACGTTTGGTGACCGCCTAATTTCACGTTTTGGAGCTGTGAATTGGCCTCCAAGATCTTGTGATTTAACACCACTAGACTACTTTCTGTGGGGCTACGTAAAGTCATTGGTCTATGTGGATAAGCCACAAACGCTTGACCATTTGGAAGACAACATTTCCTGTGTTATTGCCGATATACGGCCACAAATGTTGGAAAAAGTAATCGAAAATTGGACGTCCAGATTGGACTACATCTGAGCCAGCCGTGGGGTCATATGCCAGAAATCATATTTAAAATGTAATGCCACAAGATTATCTTTCGGATAAATAAAATTCATGTCAATCGAATAATCCATCGTTGTTTTATTGCAATTTAAAGTTCTATACGTCTATAAAAAACACCCTTTACTTGATCAGAATCGATTTTAAGTTACTGAGTAAAAATATGCATTTGCATGAAAATCCTTGCGCTCCTAATAACAACTTTTTTATGAAAAACAATTAATATTTTGACTAGTTTTCATATAAAATTTCCAGACGAGTTGAGCGCTTGTGTTATAAAAACGATATATTAGACATATATGTGGCAATATGAAAACTATTATTATGTTTTATTATGGCATTATAGAGCACAACATTTTTAAAAGATCTAAACGTTTTTCATATAAAATTATTTCGATTATAGTTAAGAGTATTACACTCATGGGAAGGTAGTTAACTGATTAATATGTCGCACTGTGTCGGGATTTCATACAACGGGTGGCCAAAAATAGAAGCAGCTAGAGTAGGGAGGTGAAATTTGGCATGAAGGGAAAGAAGTATTTATGCGTACTTTTAAGAAAATTTAACAAGTGCCACGCCCACCTTCCATACAACCTAAATTTAATTGTAATAATTTATAAATTAGCGATCCGATAAAATTGAAATTTTGCATATAATATATTTAGTAATATTGTAACATATTGCCAATTTTCAAAAAAAAACCCACCTCCCATACAACCTAAATTAAAAAATTATTATAATTTGTAAATTAGTGATCAGATTAGAGCAAAATTCTACAAAAATTTATTTAGTGCGTAAGTCCTTGCCGCTCAGTAAAAAAGAAATTTAGACACATAAATTTTATTTATTTAACATAACATATTTGACATACGTACATAAAATATATGTAAGTATTACAGGCAATCAAAGTATAATAACTTGTAACTGTAATCACTTTCAGATTCTACCAATGATTCATTCGCTGTTTTTATTTCAGATCATTTAAATCACTTTTTCTTAAAAGAATTTTCTGACTATGCATCGAAATTGATGGCTCTGACTGCAGAATAAGATAATTTAAGAGGCCTTTAATGGAGGCAATCTTACTTATTTTTCTCATATGTCTTAATTTTGCATTTCTTATAATTTTATGACATTCCAATGGGAATGGTAGAATATTTAATAAAATCTATACCATGAACTACAATTTTGTGCAAAACTTTATACGGTAACCTACATTACAAATGAATTCACCAAATAATTCACTATCTAGGCAGTCTCTCAACTCAGTTTCAAATCTATCTCTCATGCGATGATATTTAGACCAATTGTTAGAAAATTTGAAAAGAGTAAGGCTTATTTTCTGTTGTTCCCTTTCTAATAATACTCGTTTAAAATGATTTTCTACAAAATCTTTAACTAGCCACAGTTGAGAAATATTACGAATCCGCAACGAGGTTGACAATAAAAAATAATCACAAAAAGAATTCGGGCAATATCGGGCAGCTGAATTTTAAATATATTAAAATATATACTTGAAGCTACAAAATACAAAAAAAAAAAACATGAAAAGTGTTAATTCTACTTTCTTTTAAATTCTCTACGAAAGTTCACGGTTGCTGAAAAATCTTGACAATGCCTCACTACTATGTTTTTTCTAACGGTACCTGTAACTAGAAGCATCACTTACAACCCTGTTACAAATTTTGGTAGCCGTTACATTCAAATACTTAAATTCTTAGCATTATAAATGAACATAAAGTTTGGGATTTTCCCATAAATTTCGTATACTGTACACAAACCTTAACTTTGAACCACTATAACTTTAAAATTTGTAAACATTTTAAGAAGATATTTTGAATATCATCTAACCAGAGTGTTTAAACAAAAACGTTCAAATTCTAACATTGACTTTAACCATTTTTGGCCACCCTCGTGTGTCGCCTGAACCTCATGAATAAAGTTATGAAGTCGATTTAAGTGATTTTTCCATATGTATTAATACAGATACTTTCCATTTGGTTTCCACCAAGAATTTCTAGCGGGTCTGTAGTAAGCAGATAGTATGTGTTTCATGTTCGTTCGTACTTTCGGTTGTACATAATATGTAGGTCTCACAACTTATCGTTATCAGCAACATCACCAAAAGTCAGCACAAATAATCAACCAACCAAACAAGCTAGCAGCACGACAACAACAGTTCGGTTATTTTTACAATTTTGTTTCTTTTTGTTTTTTACAGAGTATCTACAATAAAGTTGGAAGTGTGTGTATACGAGCATAAATATGTATATATTGAGGTGTGTATGTGTATGTGAGTACGTCTCGTGTTAATTTTAGAAAATTTCCTTAAATACAATTCATTTCAATTTAGTCACTGGTGGCAAACGGGTGAAGTTATTTTTAAATAGCGCAAAATTTTATATAAAAATTTAATTATAACCTATTAACAAAAGAAAAAAAAAATAATAAATAAATGAATTAAGTACATAATATATGGATGTCTTGTAAAGTGAATTTAAAAAAGATAAATATATTTATACCTATAAGAAAATAGGTACCTATTGAAAAAGAAGAAAAGTTAGAAAGGTTGTACAAAAATAAAGGAAAAACGAAAATTTAGTTAGAGAAAATTTATACGTGTGAAATTTTGCAGACAGTAAACACGTTTCAGCCTAATTTCTCAAAAATTCAATAATAATAAATGGTTTATTGAAAAAAATTAAAAATAGATTTTAAAATATGTAATAACTACCTATAAAATAAATCAGGTATTTTTAATCGTTAAACTAATTTTGTTAAGTAAAAACAAAAATAATTATCATTTAATTTGTGAAGTTTAAACAGTCAATTAAAACGAAAGAAAAAAATCGGGCGGTGCCTGACATAAAGTAAAAAAATATAAAAATACTTTTAATAAACAAAACCAATAATAACAACAATAACGCAGAGAAAAGCAACAAAAACGCATGGAAAATTCCAAGTTGAAATTATTTTAAATCAAACAAGTTTGTTTTATAACAAGAGAAATAAATATAAAATACCTATAATAGGTATAAAATAAACACAAAATACCCACATTGCACTGTGTTAATAAAAAAATAAGTATGTGTATTAAATGATCACGTTTTTAAAAACGAAAAAAATCTATTTTTGTATAACAAAGCAAAAAATAAAAAAAAAATTCTTTTTGAAATTTAAAAAAGAAAAACAGAGTAGCAACAACTGCAAACCAGCCCACATACTCAATAAAATTCCTATGGACTTTGGTATTTCAAGTTATTGTAGTAGAAATAAATATCTAGTGTGTTTAAATGCGAAAAAAGCCACAGCAATCAGCCAGTGAGAGTTGCTTAACAATAACGAAAACAAATAACAAAAACAAGAGAAATAGAAAAAAAGTATTAAGAAAAACGTTTTCTGATAATTGTGTTGAGAAATTGTTTGAAGGTGCGTCAGCTTATGTGTGCACTATTTAATACATATGTGTGCGTAACCGTTTATATGCATATGAGAAAGAGAGTGTATTTATATATCGTGTGTTATGATTGTACGTCACGCGTACAAGTTGCAACGGAACGTGTTATTGGCAACGTAACAAAAGCAAATTCCTCAAAGCACTCGTAAAAATTAATCTTACAAAACAAATTGCCAGCAACAACACAAGAGGTCTGAAAAATTTAAATATAAAATAAAAAAGCATTTAAACTAATGAAAATTTACGAAACATATTTTTATGAAATTGTCCCACCTTTTGTAGATACAAAAATCAAAAACAATACCCACCTAATAATAATAATAATACTCACATGTGTCTGAAAAATAAAATCAAACGGTGAAGTGTTCAATGAAAAAATTGCTATAATTTTATATAACGATATAAATTTACCAATTTAACCGCCTACCAATTATATATTGTTTTAATAGCTAACTAACCGTTAAACTTTTTCTCAAAACAAACAACAAAAGTATACACATTCACATTAATACAAGTTGTTTCACTCATTTTAATGTTTTACTCTCAACAAAACAACAACCTGTATGAGTGTCTTTAACATTTTACGTGTTACTGTGCTTTAAAATAAACACTATTCTGAAAACTACAAAAAGGAATTTACTGTTATGTATATTGGATATACTTTAAAAAAATTAACATTCCACCACAACAGCAAATTGTTCTAAAAGCGCCTACGCTGCCATCCTTAAAATCCACAAGTTCAACTACATATATTGCTAAGTCTGACAATAGTATTTTAACATTTTCGTTATCGACGTTAAAAATTTCCGATTTGGTGGACACAACACGATTGGCGTTATTGAAAAGCAAACATTTGATAACAGCTGCAAAAATATTAAAAACAAAGTTATGGAACCGTATTGGAGTGAAACAAACGGACATGCTCCTCATTCGGTGAAGTATGAGAAGTAAGTACATATTGATAGATTTATTTTTTTATATGTATTCGTGTGTCTGTATACTATTCTCTATTTAACAACCAAACATAAAGTATCTGAAGCTATCATAGAAATGCATTCGTATGTGAACACTTACATAAGCAGTGGTCACCAAATAAATAGTCTGTTTTATTATCATTAATTAAGAGATAATGAAAGGTAATCAAAGATCCTTTTGAATAAATAAAAGACCAATAAATGGAAAACTGTGTTACAGGAGAATCAGTCATTATCGGAATATACAAGGTGGGCTAAAAGAAATCATCCTATTGTAAGATGCTCTTATTTTTGCAAATGGCGGCCAATGTCTGTTTTGACATTTGTGTACTAGACAGATGTAAAAAACAAGTGAACAAGCCATGGAACGATACACTCCCCAATAACGCGGATTAATCGAAGTGGACGATTTGTCGACCGAAATCATTTCCACCTCATCGGGTAAACAAGCAAAACTATCGCTTCTGGGTCACCGAAAATCCACGAGTGATGCACGAGGAGCCATTACATGGTACGCTGTTCACGCTGGAAGAGTCATCGAGCTGATCAAACGACAACAGTGGACGGTGCGCGCTATAGGGCCATGTTAACCGAGTTTTTTCGAATTAGGACTGGATTACATGTGGTTCCAACAGGACGAAGCAACGGCACACATTTCATTTTCATAAAAAAAAAAAGAGAGCCAAACAGCATCGGATGACTTCTCTTGGTTCACTTTGTATTTTGACTGCATAACCTACATTTTTGTGTGTACCTACCAGCGTTGTCATATTGTAAGATTTATCTTTTTTTGCAAGTTTTTTGCGATGCTAAAAGCTTTTTAGAAATTTGTATATCTAACAATAGTTTTTAACTATGTTACAAAAAATGTCAAATTTAATAATTTTGACATATAAAATTTTATTTTATTATAAAAATAAATTTTCCTGAAGAAGACTTTCAACAGAAAGTCGAAATATTTAAAAATTTAAACAAATACAATTTTTTGAGATCTTAAGCTTGATTAGTATTAAATAATAATAAATTTTTAAGATCGAATAATTTACTAAAATTAATATTTTTATATTTCATAAAACTATTTTTCGTTTATTTCAAGAACTGTTCAGAGTATGGCTCTGGAGTGTACCCGTTAAAAAAATTAGTTTATGCGGTTATATATATATATAGCAATTGTGCAAACTTCGTTTCATCAAAAGAAATTACTTTAAAATTTAATAAGACAGTTTACGACTTATATCTTTTATAATACATACATATATGGGCTAATTTTTTTTTGATGAAGCGTATAGTAAAAACGTAATCTATAGGTGATTCTGTGAAATTTTGCTTAAGAGACCATAGCTCTAAGTTGTATTTGGAGCCCCCCAAAATTTCAAAATAGATATTTTTCCACATATACATAGAATAATTTAATTAAATTCGTCATAAAATCGGATAGAATTATAGTAATTTCTCAATCTGGGCTTGTTTGAAAGGTCGACAATAATATTTAAAAAAAATTGAATTAAAAATGTAAAAATAGTGTTTTTTGGTTGAAATTTTGAAAATGTTGATTTTCCTACAAAAAGGAGTTCGAAAACAAAAAAAATTGATCGTAATAAAAGGTGTTGGAAATTATGTGAACTTTCATAATCGAAAAAAATTTTTTTTTTTGCAGATTATATACAACACTCATTTTTTTTTAATTTTTATGTTCATTGTAAGTACAGTAGAACCTCGTTAATCCGGACAGATATAGTTTCACCCTTTGTCCGGATTACTGAATCGTCCGGACTACAGTTAAAAAATTTTTAAAACTTAATACATAATTATAAATAATGGGCCATAATCATATAGTCACAAAAAAGTAGGCTTTTATTAAGAACTGACTTTTGTTCATAAAAATTATATGAATTTAAAGTCGTTTTTAAAAAAATACCGACTTTAGTGTGACTATGATTATGGCCCAATATTTCTAATTGCCTAAAAATTCAGTTAAAAAACAAAAAGAAAAATATATACTACCAAGACCTTTCATTTAACAAATTTACAGAAAACTTTTAGATGTTATACTAAAATGGGTAAACATAGAACAAAGACTTAAATTAAACACCATAAACTTTATAAAAAAATTAAAAGAGGTGAAGTACCAGAATATTTAAAAGATCAAATTGTATATGTTAGAGAAGCTCAACCATATCAGTTGAGAAACATGAACAATTTTAGAATTGAAAGGGTTTCTACAACCGCAATGCAACGATCGCTTTTCTATAAAGGTCTACAACTTTACAACGCACTGCCAAAGAAGAATGGTTACTCAATGCGTAAGCAACAACATATGTTGAGATACTGGGGAAATGTATGTGAAAGTGTAGTATTTGGTCTATAGCAACAACAGGCGCCTTTCACGGCTCATTAATAACATCGGAAGTCCTTTATGACTCGAATGTATATCATCAGGAGTCCTTCATGACACAAATGTACATACTAATGGAGTCCTTCATGGCTCATTAATATCATCAGGAGTCCTTCATGACTCAGATATATAGACAACTTTAGTCCATCATGACTCAAATATTTAAATTAGTGACTCAATAGATGGCTCAATTTTTAACTTCTTATTCTTTGAAATTTTATTTATTAAAGCTTAATTTGTTTTATATGGCCTAATGGGATTCATAACAGGTGATTTTTACATTTTGGAGTCCTTAATGACCAGCAGAGTTGCCTTGAAGTGTTTGCTAAAACAAAATGCTTTGTATCATTTATGAATTTATTATGAATTGTAAAAGTATTAAAAATACTAATAAATGAAGAATATTAATAATAATAATAAAAGTAAAAATATTCACTGTGTAAAATTATTTTTGTTGGAATACACATATCGTTATGCAATTTATTTACTCTATTTTTAAATTCTTTTTAAAAGTAAAATTTCTTTTTCTGTCATTTTTCTTTATTCAGCCCATAAAATAACTTTTAAAAACTGCTCCCTTGCTTTTTTATATTTCCTTACAAAAAAGTGAAAAGGGTATATATAAGTTTGTCATTACGTGTGTAATTTCTACACCGTAGATGGGACACCCTATAAAGTATATATATTCTGGATCCTTATAATTAGCGGAGTCGATTTAGTGGTGTCCGTGTGTATGTTGAAAACAACTTTCTGAAATCCCTAGAAGACCTACAGAAAATTTTAGCATGTAAATTTGTTGGAAGTTCCTGTTATAAGTTTCGTATTGAAACTCAGCATAATTGATCCATAAATAGCTGAGCTATGAGCTCTGAAGTGCAACTACCTCTATTTTTTGACCGTTTTCGGAGCATTATTTGCGTAATTTGTGTAAACTACAAAACGGACAAAAAACCTTTATATTCAGTTTTATTAGAAATAATAGCCATAAAGTCTGTGCAAAAATCGGAGCAATCGATCCACAAATGGACAAGAAATATCTAAAATACAACCGAAATTTGACATTTTCATTAATTTTTGCTTTGTTTTTTTTTGGGTATTTTATCTAAACTAAAAATATGTAGTATACAGTTTTTTCAAACATCATATTCATAGTATCTGGACAAAAACTCAGTTGCATAGGTCCATATATAACGGAGCTATGAGTCAAAAATCGTGAATATATCCATTTTTTTAACATTTTTGGTACGTTTTTTTTTCGTAATTTGTCTATAACACAAGACGAACAAAAGACGTGGTACGCAGTTTTATTTGAAATATCAATCATAATATTTGTGCAAAAAGCAAAACGATCGGTCCACTAATGGATCGGAATAATCAAAAATACAACCAAAATTTTAGATTTTCATAAATTTTTGCTTAGTTTTTTTGGGTATTTTATTTAAACTAAAAAAAGTAGTACGCAGTTTTCTTAAACATCACATTCATGGTATCTGGACCAAAACGCAGCTGCATAGGTTCAATAATGGCTCAGCTATGAGTCAAAAATCGCGACTGCATCTATTTTTTAATATTTTAGTTGCGTACTTTGTCTAAAATACACAACGGACAAAATAATGTGGTATACGATTTTAACACAAAACAACAGTCGTAATGTTTGTGCCAAAACTCAGAACGATCGGTCAAGAAATGGCCGAGAAAAATTAAAAATATAGCCCATATTTCAAATTTTCAATAATTTGCTGTCATGTGCGTAATGTTTGTACACACAAATCGAAACCTAAAAAAGGTTATGTGTGTGTGTGGTTTTTAATGCCTTACGAATGAAGCCATCTTTATGAAAAGATTGTTTCTTAGAACTCGTTAATTTTAGTTTCTTGAACTGAAATTAATATTTATTTAGGATTATTAAAAAATAGGTATTCCAAAAAAATTATTTTTATCAATGTTTGTCATTTCTTTTTTATTGTTATATAATTTCTAATTGTAGGTTTATATGACCTTTTTTATTGAAAGGCTAGCTTATTAAGTGGAGGTCGTATTATAAAAATTAATTTTTTTTATAGATATTTCGCTCCAGTAATAAATAAATAAATTTTTATATTTAATACGACCTCAAGTTGAACAAAGTATACATTTCAGTTACATAATTTTTTGAAGTTAGTTAAATATGTTTTCACGTAATTCCTTGTTTTTTAATATTTGTAAATATCTTTTCAGTACTTATGACATACTTATAAATATGTTTAGGAGAAATAATGCTACATACATAGATACAAATGTTCATAAGTACGTTGATTTCTCTAAGAGATTGCAAACGAACTATATAATATTAGGGGTTGGGACACATATCATTTTAAACAAAAAAGTTTTTAAATATTCAAAGTAATATCTGAATATTTGGTTGGTAGGTTACAAATATAGATGATCTCCGCTAAATTGCTACTAAAAACACTTACTGCTAGGCTCCCTATTTCGATGCGAAGCGAAGGCGAAAGCGAAAGAAAACCAGTCACTCATTTTCGACTGAAAACGGGGCTCACTAACTTTTGCCTTATCGTTCGCTTGCCTTACGTTGTTTACCGCAAACCTTCTCAATATACTATGTTGTCATAAAAACAGTTTCATAAATTAATCGCCAGTTTCAGAGAAAACCCGCTGTAAACTAGAAATGTACTTTAAAAAACACTACATGATACACTACTTAAACTGTCAACGAAAGAGAGCAGAAAGAAAAATATAAAACACAGACACATACATTCACAAAAACAAATTGTAAACAAAAAAGCTTCAAAAATTAATTTTTTAATTAAAAACAAAATATCATGTTGATTGTTAAAAAATCAATATTAAAAGATAGAAAAAAAATATGTTCATTTTTAGTGGTTTCTGTGCGTTTCGTGTTAATTTTATAAGAAAAAATAGCCAAGTGACAACAAGAAAACAAGTGAGTGATTTTGGCGATTCGTACAAAGAGAAAGAATATTTTTTAGTGAGCCGCAATTTCATATAGAAATGCTTACGTTCGATTTTTTTTTCATAAGAATTTTCTTGTAAAAATTTTTTAGGGAGCCGCAAATCATATGCCATTAATACTGAAAATATATTTACAAATACTAAAAAACGTAAGGGGGTACGTTAAAACATATTTAACGCGGCATATTTATCTTCACTCATTTAATTTTTTCTATGGTTTCGATATTATAGAAGAATTTGGAAAGTGAAAAATATTAATATTTCGCAAACACATTGAAGGGTATATAAGACTCGGCACAGCCGAATTTAACTTGTTATTTGAAACTTTGTTTTCAACATTCGCAGATTCCGCCAAATAACTATAAATGTTATAAAAATTTTTGTTTGCGGTTACCGCTTGAACTATATCTTCATTAGAGAAATGAAAAGCGTATCCATTTGTTCAGCTACTTGTCTGATAAGTTTTCCAGTATGAATTGTGTCTAAAATTATAAATTTTATAGTGTCGTTAATTTGCAGGTGCCATGCTTACGTCTTAACTCCACGCACAGATGTAAAATACCTAAGCTGTCCGAAACATTGACTTGTCCGGATTACTGGATAGTCCTGACTATCGAATGTCCTGATTATAGAGGCTGTACTGTACATGATTTCATATTAAATTATAAACAAACTGACTGTTTCAATTAATTTTTATAAACTCATATTTGAATGAATGTTTAGTATTTATGTTACGTCTTTTAATAAAATAAAACTAAAAACATACACATTTGCACTGATTTGGTAGAAATAGATTTTTGTTTGGCAGAAAAAAGTATTTTTCTCAGAAATTTTAAGATTTTTCCAAAAAAAAAAAAATATGTCAACACCGAGATATATAGATATGTTTATAGTGGTAAAAGTCAAATCATAATCAGCCTTTTTGATACATTCTATAATATTCGACTCTTTTTCCTGAAGAAGCTGCTCAAATTTGAAGCGAAATATCGATATATGTAGGTACTAAAAAAAATTCATCACTTCCGAAATAATAAATAAATAATTGTATACTTTCTGCTTTAAATCTGTAAAAAGTTATTTACATTTATTTATGATGCAATTATAAAGGTGACCGCATCGGCGAACGCAGTTTAGTAAAAAAAATTAGGTAATTTTATACAATGGTTGCCATTTTATCATTCCAACATTTGCAACGTTGATTTGATATCGGCCTTATACCATGTTCACACCTAGGTTTTTGAGCGTGTTTTATGGCTCATTCGTGTTTTTGAGCTAAAACTAGTCAATTTCACCAGGTTTTACCATACATTGAAGTGTTTTAATAACACCAGGACCACACACGGTAAGTTTAGTTGGGTAATTCTTGTTTTTGTAGGAGAGAGAGGAAAGAGTAGTCTTGGGTAGTATACGAACGAACTATTCATATTGTACTATTCACTTATTTGAGTTTTTAATTCCTATAGTTCATTTACTTGCTGATCATTTTAAATGAACGAACGAACTAAACTTAAACGAAAACAATGACGAAGGAACGAAAGTTGCAAATTATTTTCTTTTACAAAAATGATATTTAAAACAAATAAACTGAAGATAAGAAAATGTATTATGTATTATTAAGATTTTAAAATTAAACCTTATTTTTTTTTGCCATAGTGATTAAAGTACTTTTGAATTACATTATTAGAAAAGAAATCGAAAACTAAATTTAACAAATTTTTCGAATTTCTATTTCTTTCTTTCTATTTTCGTAAAAATTCCTTTCACTCCTATTCGATATTTTTTACATAATAAAGAAAATTCAACGACAATCAAAAGTATAAGTGATAAAGATACAAAAGATTAAATTAACGAACTATTCCTTTTTAATTTTTGAACTAAGAAGAGCGCTAAGCATCTCAAACGACAAGTTTTTGATAAAAGCTCATCCAAAAACACTTAAATGTTTTTGGAGTATAAAGATCAGGACCACACACAGCAAGTTTAGTTGGGCAATTCTTTATCAATTCTTTTTTAAAATTGTCATTGTGTCTACACACAGCAATTTTTTTTTGGCAATTTTAGCATTCTTATTCAGTCATTCATTCAGCCTCAAGCTACCTGGGGGGTTACTCTCTATTGCGATGCGAAAGAAAAACCATTCGCATCTGTATGATTTTTACATTGAGTTGCGAAGCGTTTTCTTTGGCGTCGCAATAGAGAGTAACACCCCTGTTTTCTTTTTCTACATCTTTATAAAAGATACGAAGATACGAAAAGAGAACAAAATGGAATTGCCGAGTACTAGTAAGTTTGTACCCCTTTCCATTCCTCTTTCCGCTCTCTTCTATAAAATCAAGAATTGCCCAACTAAAATTACTGTGTGTGGTACTGTTCAAATAGCGGAGTCGATTTAGCGATATCCGTCTGTCCGTGTGGGTGTTGAAATCAACTTTGTCGATTTGTTCTAAGTTCCTCTCTACAGTTTGCTATTGAAATTCGCACTAATCAGTCATAAATGGCTGAGCTTTGAGCTCTGAAGTGCAACTACCTCTATATTTTACCATTTTTGGTCAGTTTTTTTTGCGTAATTTGTCGAAACTACAAAAACGGACAAAAAAACGAGGAGCACAGTTTTATTGGAAATTAGAGTTATAATGTCTGCAAAAAATCAAAACAATCAGTCTACAGTTTTAATTTTTTTCCTTTGTTTCTTATGGAAATTTTTAAGCTGTACATGTGGGTAATGTTGTACACAAATACAAAACCAGGCAGTCGGTCTTATGTGTATGCATGCGTGTATTCTGTGTGTAGTGATGGCACTACAAATTAACAAACAGAACTACGAATACAGAAATCTTATTAAAAGAAAATTATTTGATTGATGATAATTTGAAATACTTTTTTTATATCTTTCTTAGAATTAATTTTTTATTAATTTAAAAATATATTTTATTGCTTCTAAAAATAATTTTCTCAGAAAGGCTTTTCTCTTAGGGGTCGTTAATATTAGTTTCTTGAACTGAAATTAATTATATATCTTAAAATTAATAAAAAATTGGTATTCAAAAAAATGTATAAATTTTTCGAGTGAAGATAAATATGTCGAGTGTGCTTTAAAATATGTTTTAACGTAACCTGCTCCTTTTTTTAGTATTATATTTATAAATATATTTTTAGTATTTATGACATATTTATAAATATGTTTAGGAGTGCATAGATTTTATAAATTTGCAAACGAAGCATAGAAGTTTGAGGGATGGTACACATATCATTTTAAAGAGGAGGTCGTCCAGATTTGAAATCTACCACCCAAATACTCAGAAATTAGCTTGGATTGTTTCTGAACAATTTTTGGAATTCATTCATACCCTCTGAGTAATTTTTATCATTACGCAATTTGCAGAGGTACCATTTCCGATTTTGCACCAGAAAAATTACTAACACCAAAAGGAAATTTCATTTGTTGGTTGTAGGCTTTCTGGAAGTATATTTAAATATTCGGAAAATTTCGTAGTTTTTTTTATGATGCAAAACCTGAAATTGCTAAAATCCCTCAAAGCCACAGCACTGGGGTATATGGAAATTTAAAAACATTTTTAAATAATCCGAAGTAATTTTTAAGTAATAGTGCAGTAGAATACAAATCTGTATATCCTCCACTTCGTCCGGAAGTTTCTAAAATCCCTCAGAGCAACAGCGTTGAGGTATATGGAAATTAAATAATCTAAAGTAATTTCTTAGTATTTGGGCAGTTGATTACAAATCTAGACGACCTCCCTTTGATTTGATATGTGTCCCATCCAGTAATCTTCTATGGTTCGTTCGGAAGTCACTAGAATCCCTCGGAGCAGATTGTGCTATATGGAAATTTCAAATTTTTTTTTAAATAGTCCAAAGTAACTTCTGAGTATTTGGGCGGTAGATTACCCATGAACTTATATTTCTCCTAAACATATTTATAAATATGTCATAAATATTTACTAAAAATATATTTAGAAATATTTAATGACGTAAGACGTATTTGATAAATATGCCATAAATAATAAAAATACATATATATTAATTTCTATTTTGAATTTAAAAGTTTAACAAAATATTAATCTTTATTTGTGCTTAATTCCAGAAATTGTGTTGGTTTTAAAATTTATTCTTTTACTCATGATATTCTCATGAGTTATTTATTCAGTACAATAAGTACTGAATGGGATAGCATACCCATATGGACCATTTGATCAGACGCTACTCTGAATCCTCAGTAGGTTACTCCCAACGTTTCTTGCAAACATTAGATTCAGAGTAGCGTCTGATGAAATGGTCCATATAGGTATGCTATCCCCTTCAGTATTTATTGTGCTGAATAAATAACTCACGAGAATATCATGAGAATAAATTTTAAGTCTGATACAGAAAATATAGCTCAAAATTATAGACACTTAATAAACAAATATAAATTTTGTTAAATATTTTTGTTAATATGTACATATTATTTATATACAAATAAGTGTGTCCATGTAAATACACCTACAATACATAGAATAAATTTTAAGTCTGATACAGAAAATATAGCTCAAAATTGTAGACACTTAATAAACAAATATCAATTTTGTTAATATGCACATATTATTTATATACAAATAAATGTGTCCATGTACCAATATATAATTTTATATATTTATTTGAGCATATTAACAAAATTATGTTATTATTTAATATTTTTATATATATAAAAAAAAAAAAATATGTTAATTGTTACTTGTTACATACATACATAATTCATTTAACACATACATTTTTATAACAATTGTTTTATATATACATTTTTAACATATTACTTTTAAATATTTTTCAAATTTTGTTTGGGATAATCTTATTATTGAACACCCTAAATTAATTTTGTCAAGAAAATTTTTGAAATATGTATTTTTAATAATTTGATTAATTTATAATTATATCCTGAAGAAGCTACAAAAATTGGAGTGAAATATCGATATAAAAATAAATTTTTGAAAAATAAGACCTCAAGCTTAACAAAATAGCCATTTTAATTA
This sequence comes from Thelaira solivaga, assembly GCA_947397855.1. Classification (NCBI taxonomy): domain Eukaryota; kingdom Metazoa; phylum Arthropoda; class Insecta; order Diptera; family Tachinidae; genus Thelaira; species Thelaira solivaga. Next base: position 47,680,323 of record OX377610.1, on the reverse strand, counting down.
AAAAGAAAAAGATCAAATAAAACTAACAAATAAATATTTTGTTAAACTTTTAAATTTCAAATAGAAATTATTACATATACAAATACAAGTGCTCATTGTAGAGAAACCCTATGTTTTTATTATTATTTTTTATAATTTTTTGTTTTTGTTTTTCATATACTCTTTAATTACATTCAGTAATACCCACCTGGCATTCAAATGTAAAAGAGAAGAGAAAAATAAAAATAGAATATAGAGTTTTCAATATTAAAAATGTTGGTTGGGAAATTTATTTATTCAGTTCAATGCTTACTGAGTTTTTTGTTTGAGTATTTGAATCTTTTTGTGACTTTTGATTAATAATTCTTATTTAGTCAATTGCTTTTACAATATAAAGGTTCTAATGTTTGCAAGAAACGTTGGGAGTAACCTACTGAGGATTCGGAGTAGCGTCTGATGAAATGGTCCATATAGGTATGCTCTCCCCTTCAGTACTTATTGTACTGAATAAATAACTCATGAGAATATCATGAGTAAAAGAATAAATTTTAAAACCAACACAATTTCTGGAATTAAGCGCAAATAAAGATTACTATTTTGTTAATAAAAATATATTTACAAATACTAAAAAACGTAACGGGTTACGTTAAAACATATTTAACTCGGCATATTTATCTTCACTCATTTTAATTGTATATACTGTTACATATAATCATTAAAAAATAAAAGAAAATAGAGAAGTAATTCTAAAGAACAAAATAAAACATATGTATGTAGGTATGTGTGTTTAAGACAGGTATCATCTCTCCACGTACTAATGTAGCTTGTTCGAATTTGCATTTATTTAGCACTTTTTTTTGGAAAAATATTAAAAACTTATTTCTGAAGAAAAGACAGACAAAATTAACGTATTAATTTAGAAACACCATTTTCTATATATGACACTACTGAAGTAAATGAGCGATAAGTACCTATACATAAATACATACTAGAACAATTCGCAAACATACTTGAAAGTCGCACATACCTACAAATATGAGCAATATTTTATAATAAAAAGTGCTTGTCAACTATGTCGAGAATGTTTTTGCATTGCTCTAATACATATATAAATATGTATGTATATTTTAAGAAGGAACTATGTACGTACAGTTACTCTCAGAAATATTTTGCTTAAATTTTTTTAACAAAAAATTTTTTTTATAAATAAATAATATGGAAGGTATTAGATATAGAAATTTTTTTCGTGTTGTATTAAATCATAGTCTGTCTGATGATGCTGGCAAAAAAAGAAAAACAACTACAACTTTCAATTCGCTATAATTTTTATGGCTTTTTATATATCAACTGCGTAATTTTAACTTCACAAAAGTATTTTGCTTTTTGAAGACTACCGTTATTTTTTGTTTGTTTTTTTTATTCCTTTCTCTTGAAATAGCACTTATTTAATATGTTTTTGCATCATAATTAGTTGCAAACTCGTTGATTTTGTGAGCAGGCGTAAAGTTTTTGATCTAAAAATGCCAAAAGGAAAAGAATTAAATATTTCAGAAAAAAGAAATTATATTGCATCTCCATAATCAAACCAAATCAATAAAATATATTTGTGATATATTTGATCGATGTCGGCAAACAACTGAAAACGTGATAAAACGAGCCAAAGAGCGCGGTAGTATCACAAATATTTCACGAAAGCGTAGCGCAAAGTTGTTGACTTTAAGAAATGAAAGACAAATTCTTAAAGAAAACTGTAAAAATCCCCATTTTTCAGCACCGAAAATTAATCAAAAGCTTAGGGCGACGCTACGACCAAGAGTAAGTGACGAAACAATTCGTAAAGTTCTAAGAGATAATGATATTAACGGTCGCGTAGCAAGAAAAAAGCCTTTTATTTCTGAAATCAATAGACAAAAAAACGCCTTTCATTTGCTGAGCTCCATAAAACTAAGACTTTTGAGTTTTGGAAGACTATAATATTCAGTGACGAAAGCAAATTTAATATTTTTGGGTCGGACTGGCGATGCATGGTGTGGCGCAGGCCAAATGAATCCCTAAATATAAAAAATATAAAACCAACTGTAAAACATGGCGGTGGTTCTCTTATGGTGTGCGGCTGTATGTCTGCGTTAGGAGTCGGAAAGTTGGTGTTTATAGACGGCAACTATATATAAGCTTCTATATTTATCCATTTTAAAAGAAAATCTTCATGCTAGTGCTGAAACATATGTTTATATAGGAATGGATACTACTTTCAACATGATGATGACCTTAAACATACAGCTTTAGACATTAAATTATGGCTTTTATATAACACCAAACATCTGCCTACACCACCACAAAGTCCCGATATAAGTCCCATGGAAAACCTTTTTGCTTATTTGGATGAACAAGTTCGGGAACATAGCATTTTATACAAAAAAAAACTTGAAAAAAGTATTGGCAGAAGAAAGGTACAAGATATCTGCTGAAAAATTTAAGAATTTAGTGGAATCAAAGCCTAGACGCCTGGAATCAGTTATAGCTAACAATGGATACCATACAGAATATTAAAAATAAAATTTTTTTAGACCAACCAAAGAGTGAATAAAAACTTGAAAGCAAAATACTTTTGTGACCTAAAAAATTAGCAACTATTTTATATTATTTTAAAGATCTCATGAACTACAAATGATTTTCAATTTTTTACAATAATGAATTAAAACTTAAGTTTTCCTTAACTAATATTTAATAAAACATACATTAATTTTTTTAAAAACATATTTTTATACAGCATTTTTTTTATATTTTACTTTTTTTTACAAAAGCAAAATATTTCTGTGAGTAACTGTACATATCTATCTATTTTTTATAAATGAATGCTTTGTTTTTGTAAAATAAATATCACGTTTATTTCATCGTGCGTTTGAATTTTTACATTTTGCTAAGAAATTGTATAACGTACAAAATGAATTATTTAAAAATAAATTTTGTTTTTGGTTGTTTATTTCGTTTTTTATTCAACTTTCTTGCCAATTTTCAGCATTTCAAATCGTTTTGTTTGTATATCTATTTATAAATACAATGAATATAGCCATTTTAATCACTTGAATTTTAATGTGTTGGTTTGTTTATTTTAATTGCGTTATTAAAACTTCTATTGCTTTTATAATTTTTAGCTCAAATGTTAATTGTAGAAAGATTCTATGAAACAGGGTAACAATCATAATAAACTTATTAAATTCATATTAATTTTTTTCTTTAATATTTATTTAACAAAAAAATAAAATAAAAATATGAAAATTTTGAAATTATAATAAGTCAGTTAAAAATTGCTTAAGCCGATATTGCTGGCCTTAGGTCAAAAAAATTCTTTAGCTATTTTAAAATTATAATTTGACAAATACTAAATATTCCGCTTTAACACATCTAAGACATTTTTGATTAGTTTGTTTTAAATAGTCACGGGACACAAATTTAGCTTAACAACAGTAACACTTTATTGTAGATTTTGTTATATGTAGGTATTATTTATTATTTTTAAATATACGAGTACTTATATACATACTTATGTATGTACATACGTTTGTATGTATGTCTAAATAGCAAATTTATCAAGCGAAAACAAGTTTGATTTACAATAAAAATATTCAGGTATACATGTTTGTGTGTATGAATGCATGTGAGAATGAATGCATGTGTGTGCCGTAATACATATGATTATACAAATTTATATTGGAAAAAAATAAAACGTGATTTGTGGTAACACATGAGGCCTCATTTTTTTATTGAGTTTATTTTGTATTGACTTTTTTAATGAAATACATTATTATTTCGTACATGAAATTTGAAATGAGTTTTAAAAGATGAATTTATTTATCTATTATATACATTGTTAATTTAGAATGTTTATTATCATTTGAAAGAACATTCTTTGGCATTTATTTTTTGAAGATTATGTCTATCAAAGGTTGGCCGTTGCTACGTCGCAGATAGTCAATCCGTTGAATCCAATTTTCGATGACTCCTTCGAGCATTTCGACTGGTAACTAGCGAATGACACCCGTGATGTTTTCCTCCAAGGCCTGAATCGAAGCGGGTTTGTCCGCATAAACTTTAGACTTTACATATCCCCACAGGAAAAAGTCTAACGGTGTGATATCACACGATCTTGGTGGCCAATCGACCGGCCCAAAACGTGAAATTATGTGCTCACCTAAATGTTCTCTCAATAAATCCATTGATTGATGCGATGTGTGGGAAGTGGCGCCGTCTTGCTGAAACCAAATGTCGCCGAGATCACGAGCTTCAATTTCAGGCATCAAATAGTCGGTTATCATGGCACAATAACGGTCGCCATTGACGGTTACGGTCTTCGTGTACACTCTCAGCTTCGGCCGCTATATTTTCTTCACAGCGTGCTGGACGTGGTCTATTCGGTCGAATATTATCCAATAATGGATTCTGGGTCTCAAAATGGGTGATGGTGTTGGGAATAGTATGCTTAGTAGCCCGACTACGTTGATCATAAGTTGAGCGAAGTGTACGAAACACATTCCTCACAGAGCGTGAATTTTCGTAATAAAGTTGAACGATTTGTAAACGTTGTTCAGACGTAAGTCTTTCCATTGTGAAATGCCAAACAATACGAAACAAAAATAACATGACAGCATGACACGACTCACAAGTATCTCTACTTGAATCACCCACTATAAACAAGCAATGCACGAGTAGTGCTTACTAGCACAAAATAATGCTCATGCTCATAAGCACGAGCACAATTTGAAATTTTTATTTATTATGCCCGCTCGTAAGCATGAGTACAAAATAAAACATGAGTGTTATTTTATGCTTGTAAGCATTGCTCGTGCTCGTAGGCATATCACAATAATTTATTTTTATAGATGCATATATATGTATATGAAAAACAAATGGTTGAATGTTTGTTACTCAATTAGGCAAAATCGTCATTACGGATTTATCCAAAATTTGGTATATACGATCTAAATACCACAAATGAGTTGCCATATCATCTTTACGGCCACGACCATTTTACACACACTTTCCTAAGTATTTAGTATAGAATTTTTCAACGGATTTTCATAAAATTTGGTATGTAGGTCCACTTTTAAGCACACTTTTTGTATATCTGCTCCATTTTTCTACGGATCTTTATGACATAAGAAAGTTGCCATATCAGTTTTTACTGACCACGTCCATATTTAAGTAGTAAATATTAGGGAAGCGTGTGCAAAAATGGGCGTGGACAGTAAAAACTAATATGGCAACTTTTTAGTGCCATATGGATCGTATATACTAAATTTCATGAAAATCATGTATTTTATAGGCAACACAATTTCATATGAAGGGAAAATTCTATTGTTTTAATATTTTATTTATGTTCGAGTATGTAACTCATTTCAGCACATTATTGCTCGTAGGTTTTATTTTTATACTCATATTCGCGAGCATAAAAATAAAACTCACAAGCATAATAATAAAACCCTCGAGCAGAAAATAAAATTCAGAGAATTATAAAAAAACTCGGTTTTACTCGTGAAAAACACTAGTTTAAAGTCAATGTTGTATATTTGAAAATTTTTGAGAAAGTGACAAGTAGGTGTACAAAACTACTTCGTGTACTTTCATATTTCAAGTTTATTGCATAAGACAGAGATTCTTTCAAAACACAATATCATCGCCGCAGTTTCACTGGGTGGTGGGCATAAAAAAATTATTTTTTTTCGCGACTCTAGTATGTTTGCTTTGAGGGTCGCTATTATTTGTGGCTTATTCGCCTACATTTTTGACTTCAAAAAACTTTACTAGAAATTGCACTCTGTAGCCATTTCCACATGAAATGACCATCAGTTCAAATCCTTTAGGCAGAACATCGAATGGAGCATAAGATGTGTGATATATATCTAGAACTGCTGTATTAAAATCACAATTTGTTGGTGTATTCTTATCATTCAAATTAGGCCAAGAGAAAATGGTAATAAATAAATAGTAAATTGGCAAAAGAGACTTAATATGGCTATAATTCATGTCAGTAAAAGTTAAGAATTCGCTGTTGGAAGACTTGTTTTATACATGAATTCATATGTACTCGTATGTTTGTATGTATACAGAAGCATACTTGAAAGGGCTTACAAGCTCTTTTAATTAATGGTACTTTTTTCCGTAAACGAATACTAGACTGGGCTCAAACGGTTCTAAACAAAGTGATAAATCATTAAGAGGAGAAATAGTACTTTCAATTTTTTTTTTTTGGTACTTTTTGATATTTTATTATTAAGGAATCTTAAAGTTTTAGATTTGGCTCAAATGATCTGAAGCAAGATGGAAAACCATAAATGGGACAAAACGGTACTTTTTACTGATTTTATTGGTACTTTTGAATTTTTCATACTAACAACCATAGAACTATGAGATTGGGGTTAAACGCTCTTGAGCAAAATATAAAATCATTAAGAGACATAACTCCATTCTGGTGTACAATTTTTCACTACGTTAAATTTTGACACCCTGTAACTCCATTCTGGTATACTTTCAGAATATGAGTGATAGCGTGCTAAAATCTCTGAACGCTCCTCTGTTCGCCAACATTAACATATTTCTCACAGAATTTTCCGGTATAACCTTTTTTCGCCATTTTGTATAGCAACGTTCACAATTTTGCAATTTCACACCCTATTACTTGATTCCGGCAATGTTTAGGAATGTTATGTAGGTCTAAAATCTTTAATTTTTTTTGTGCCAAATTGTACAATTTTTGCAAAATTTTTTAATTTTTTTCTTTTTTTTTATCAATTTCCTCTACGGACTCAAAGAAAGATTTTTTAAAATTGTTACATTTTTGTAGCCATGTTAAGTGTTCGCATACAAAATTTTAACATTTTGTTAGTTTTACAGAAGTAATAAAGTTAGTTTTTCAGTTTGTGAGAGAGAGAAATGTAAAATAAATATTTAACAGTGCAATGTTAAAAACGAAGCTAACTGACGGAGCTAATTGCACGTACATGCTTTTATGTAAATATATGAAAATGATAATACTATTTAAGCGGGTTTCAGAATATTTTATTTAGTATTAATACATGTCAAAAATGCGTGTATTAAGTAAAAATCCAATAGTGTGAAAACAAAATGTTAAGCAGGCGAATTCATAGAAAGTGAACTGTCAAGTATTTTGTTAGTGTAAAATGTATAATTCACTGTCAAAATAAAAAAACAAAAGAAAGAGAAAAAAATATGGATGAAATAAAATTTCCAAGTATACAAATAATAAAATTTATTATAAAGAAAAAGAAAATATGTAATAATTTCTATTTGGAATTTAAAAGTTTAACAAAATATTAATCTTTATTTGTGCTTAATTCCAGAAATAACTCATGAGAATATCATGAGTAAAAGAATAAATTTTAAAACCAACACAATTTCTGGAATTAAGCACAAATAAAGATTAATATTTTGAAAAAGAAAATATTAATTTAATAATAAAAAAAGTAATAAAAACTTTGCAAAAAATTTAATTAATTTAACTGTGTAATATAATTTTGTTATTAGTATTTGTGGAATTATCCAGTACTCAAATATCGCCCAATTGTTTTTGCAGTTTTATTGATGAGGCTAAACCATTTTACATTTATAGTAGTGCCGTATATCATCGTGGGCAATATCCCAATTAAAAGTCCAACGCTCACCATAAGTTACTTTCTCCTACTAGATATAATAAAAGTAATTCAAAATCATGTAATGCTTCTTGGTTATCCGGTTGGTACTTCAATGAGAGGCACTCAATGGCTGAAATAACACACACTGGTTTAGTTATGTCAGCTTCACAAGTTGAATCTGTTCGAACACCCATGGAAGAATGCACATCTAAATCTAAAACATTCTTCACGTTTCGAGTCGCAAATTCGCAGGCTTAATGGTAATTTTTCTACAGAAAATTCATTACGTCCCGACTTTAATATTGATTGTCATCATCAAAATTTAAGCATCAATAATAACTACAGTTTCCAGCCCATTGATGCGCATAGCTTGACAAAATTTTCACCCTCGCCTTCTATGTTATCAAATCCCATTGATTCAAAATTAAGTTATTTTAATATTTATATTATAATAATTACGACTAACAGTGTAGTGCTATTTTCGAAATAAAAAACAGGGGTAACAATTAGATTAAATACTTATAAGAATATTTTAATAAATTTTATTCCTTAATATGTTGTAAACACACAAAGCAAAATGAAAAAAATATCTTGACATTAAACTATACAAAACATAAATATAAATAAAAAACACCTTCGCCTTGATGTTAAGCAAGTGTGGTGAGAGTGGTGAAATACTTGGCGGTATTATGGTTTTTTGTCATTTTGAGAATTTTTTCTAAGCTATCACACTGCTCAGGGTTGCTTCTGTACCAGCAACAAAAAAAAAAAAAAAAAAAAAAAAAAAAAAAAATAGAAATCAGCTGTGAAATTATTTGCCGCGTTTTGTATTTCATTTGAAGTGTGATGGTATGAAAAAAGAAAATATTTTCCTTTAGATTTTTTGATGTTAGCCCCGGGCGTATTTTCTTCTATTAATTTTTAAGATTTTTTTTTTTTATTAATCCTTTTTATGTTAAGGCTTGTTGCTGTTAAAATTTCATTGTTTTAAAATAATACGTTACAGTTTTAAGTATTCTTTTTATTAAAAACTTTAGCTTAGATTTTTTGACAGTCTATTTGATTTGCATCTGATTTCGGTCTCACTCGATCTAATGAAAATGTTAATACTCTGTATTATAATGTGAAACCCGCTTTAGAAATATTTTTAAATTGCGAATATAACTCAGTTCCCAGAAAAGTAAAATAAAAGAAATTACGTCAACAATTTACAATCACATATATACGAGTACATGCATATGTATGGGCGTATGTATGTATACATATGCCTGAGAATGTGTATGAGTGTGCAATTTAAAAAACTGTTGATAATCAAAACCCAAAAGGCCATGGAAGGTTATTTTATATTAAAATGTTTTTTTTTTAATTAACAACAAATTGTTTTATTTTGAGTCAACTAAAATTTTAGGTTTTTTTGTTTATTTTTTATTGATCATTGTTTCATAATTTATTTTATCATTCTCAATTTTTTATATTAAAAGAAAGTTAATTTAGCTTTAAAAATATTTGTGCAAAAAATCAGAACAATCAGTTCACAAATGGCCGAGAAAAATAAAAACAAGTTAAAATCTGCTGTGCCGAGTCTTATATACCCTTCACTGAGTTAGACAAATATTCATATTTTTCACTCTTCACATTCTTCTTAAATATTAAAAAAAATTATATAATTGAAATGACTACTTTTTTAGAAAAATTTATTTATTTATTATTGTAGCGAAATATCTCGAATTATTTAATGTTAATAAAGAATTTCAAATTAACGGCAAAAATCCAAAAAATTATCTGTATTCGTAATGCTATTAAACTCAAAGACTTCAAAAGACACACGTTTGTAGATTTCGTGTATGTGTGTATGCACATATACTGCTTAAAAATTTTCATAAAAAACAAAGTAAAATCAAAGCAAAATAAAAACAAAGCAAAAATGAAAATCTAAAATTTCGGCTGTATTTTTGATATTTCTCCGGCATTTGTTTACTGATTGCCCACGTTTTTTTGTACAGACATTACAACTGATATTTCTGTTAAAACTGTATACGTTTTGTAGTTTAGATAAAATGCCCGAAAGAAAACAAGCAGAAATTAATGAAAGCCTAAAATTTTGGTTGTATATTTGATTTTTCTCGGCCATTTGTTTACCGATTGATCTAATTTTTGGCAGAGATATTACTATCATATCTGACAAAACAGCATACCACGTTTTCTTTTCCGTTTTTTAGCTTAGATAAAATACTCAAAAAACCCACTCAGAAAATGGTCAAAAATAGAGGTAGTCGCGGTTTTTGACTCATAGCTACCCCATTTATTAACCGATTCAGTTGAATTTCAATAGCAATTCAAGGACGGAAACAACTGACAGATTGGTGTGTTACAGTATTTTCTACGTTATCTAGGGACTTCAAAAGTTGATATCAACAACTACACAGACAGACAGACGGACATCGTTTATTCGACTCCGCTATTTATAAGGATTCAGAAAATATATACCTTATTAGGTGTCCCATGTATGGAAATTTATTTTTTCATTAATATATGTATGTTGTGGTTGTTTATAGAAATTTTTGAGATGTGTGTAATCTGTGTTCGCGAATACACGAAACCAGGATGTGTGCCTTTTAATTACCTAGGTACACACTTTGCAATGTGTTTATGCAACCATTCATGTTTAATTTTTGGTTTTGTGTTTATATTTTAATTTCGTGTTGCATTCGAGGTTTCAAAAATATAAAAATATTTGTGGTTTAATTGTGGGTTGCAGTGTTTGTATCATATAATGAAACCTGAACGAAAAACGCGTTACGTAAACATGTTGCATAGTCTGTACGAGTACGTTGCATAATATAACTATGAAACTATGATTGTTATTTGACTGGTAGTGTTGATAGAAATATATATCACTGCGTAAAAGGAAGTTTCTATCAAGTTCTTAAGGGCATTGTGAAAAATGTGAAAGCAGATTTACTTAATGTATACATATATCCATCAAGATTTGCAGGTATACCCCTTCATAAAAAATAATTTGCTTATATTTTACAATATGTTATAAAGAGTGATTTTTTTGCTATTATCTTTTTGGCAACACTAGTTTTGACAGCTCACGCACGTTTTGTATCTTGTGTCACTGTCAAACATCTTCAGTTTGGTCTATAATTTAATCATGAATCGTCTTACAAACGAACAACGCTTGCAAATTATTGAATTTTATTACCAAAATGCGTGCTCTGTTAAGAAAGTTCATCGCGCGCTTCTTCCATTTTATGGTCAGTTTAATCGACCCACTGAGGCTTCTATTCGGGCTATTGTAACAAAATTTCGCACCAAATTTACATTGTTGGACATTAAACCACCAACACGCTTACGTAGAGTGCGAACTGAAGAAAATATCGCAGCCGTATCGGCCAGTGTTGGTGATGACCGTGAATTATCGATTCGGCGCCGTTCGCAGCAATTGGGCCTCTGTTACTCCACTACGTGGAAAATTTTGCGGAAGGATTTGGGTGTGAAGCCTTATAAGATACAGCTGGTGCAAGAATTGAAGCCAAACGACCTACCACAACGCCAAATTTTTGGTGAATGGGCTCTTGAAAAGTTAGATGAAGATCCACTTTTTTATCGAAGAATTGTGTTCAGCGACGAGGCTCATTTCTGGTTGAATGGATACGTGAACAAGCAAAACTGCCGTATTTGGAGTGAAGAGCAGCCAGAAGCATTGCAAGAGCTACCAATGCATCCACAAAAAACAACCGTTTGGTGCGGATTATGGGCTGGCGGCATCATTGGGCCGTATTTCTTCAAAGATGATGTGAATCACAACGTTACTGTGAATGGTGACCGCTACCGTGCGATGATAACAAACTTTTTTTTGACTTGCATGACATGTGGTTTCAACAAGACGGTGCCACATGCCACACAGCACGCGAAACAATGGACCAATTGAGAGGCGAGTTCGGTGAACAGTTTATTTCACGCCGCCCAGATCGTGCGATTTAACGCCTCTAGACTATTTTTTGTGGGGCTATGTTAAGGCTAATGTCTATAGGGACAAGCCCGCTTCGATTGAGGCACTGGAAGCCAACATTGCCAACATTATTCGTGAGATACCGGCCGAAATGTTGGAAAGAGTATGCCAAAATTGGACTAAGCGGATGGACCATTTGAGGCGCAGCCGCGGCCAACATTTGCATGAAATAATCTTCAAACATTAAATTATATCGACCCAACTATCGATCCAAATAAATATTTCATGCATTTTTCTGAATTTTATGTGTTTTTTTTTTTAAATTTCCGATAGTTCTTATAAAATCACCTTTTATTTAACTTTATTATTATTTTTACTATTTTTTATACATTAATCACAATTTTTTTAATATTCTTTTGATGTCTCTTCTACTTTCCAAATGAATCGTCCAAATTTAAAGGCTTTTCCTGCAGTGTTTTAAGTCCTAACATTTTTATTTCAATTAATGTTTTGTATTTAAAAATATGTACATATGTATACACGTAAAAGAGATGAATATACTCACTGCTTTTGTTTTGTTTTCAATAATCAACATATACTACCATATATTGCTTGCAGTGCTCGCTCTCCCACAATATATTGTCATTTGTTCAATTTCTTTTAAATATGCCGTTAGCAATAACAAATCAAAAATTATTACTGTTTTATTTTTACAAAAGTATTAATAAAAGCTCAATGATGAGTTGAACTTATAGTGCAAAACCAGGGCATTAATTTGGTTTAAATAAGATTTCGCATGTAATTAAAAAAATTAATTTTATTTTGATCAAATGAACTCCGAAATAATAAAAATATTGAAAATGGTGTTTTTCGATTTACAAGAAATAGACAAAGCAAAAGCAAAATATGGAATTTTTTATATTTATAAACGCCCATGTTCTGAAAAACACGTGTTTTCAAACGAAAAGCGTTTTGCAAAACGACAAAGCATGTTCTGGAAAACGCGCGTTTTGCTTACATTTTATTTATAGAATGTGAATGAGAAAATGCCAGTTTATAAGTAAACAGTTGACACACAGAACTTACAAAATCAAAGTAAATTTTTTAAAATCGTATTTTTTGCGGAAAAATTACAATTTCCTTTTCAATTTTGGTTGAAATAAAAAGAAAATATATTTAATTTGAATTGCGCATCATTTTATTTTATCTTTAACTCTTAGTTTGTGCAAAATTCATCACTTCGCTTCAGTCTATGCTTCCGGTTTGAAAAGCGTTTGCGTTACGGATAACACCTATTTTGCGATTTCAAGTCGTAATCGCCAAAGTTAAGCGTTTTGCGTTTTTCAGAACATGGGTGAAAAATTTTGTTATATAATAAATAAAAAAAAACCTGAAGATGCTATATGACGAACAGCGAAATATAGTGAAAAAAAAAATAAATAAATATATAAATTTTTTAAAAGATGTGGAGCTCGGGAAATAAAATAAAATAATATAATATTTTTTTTTTTAATTATTTATTATTATTGAATCTTTCTATAAGAAAATTACAATAAGTATCCAAATCTTAACTGCAAAAAAAAAAAAAAAATAAAAAAACTTAAATAATTGTTACCAATGTAATAACTAGTTACTTGTACTCAAATCTTAAAATAAAAGGAATATTGTACGTATAGATAAAAAAGTTATATGTCCCTTCTCGCTAGGCGCAAGGTATCACTTCTCTTAAGCCTCCTGTGTCCCTCGAAGTGTAACAGGCCCCTGTCGAGGGCGTTTGGATGGATCGTCAGCTTGTGAACGTATTTAGTACAATATTTTTCAATTTCCTCCCAAACCGTTGGAATTTCTAAATCAATGTGGGTGTTCTCATTTCTAATATACCAGAGGGCGCAGACTATTGTTCGTAAAATATTCGACTGTCTTCTTTGTAACTTTTGGATGTTAGATGCACACGCAGTTCCCCAAAGCTGAATGCCATATGTCCAGATTGGTTTAATAATGGCTTTATATAATAGAACTTTATATTCCAAAGATAAAGATGAAAATGGACCTATTAGCCACATTAGTCGAGCTGTTTTTAGTTTCATAGCTGAGATTTTGGATTCAATGTGACGTGACCATGTTAGGCGTCTGTCTAGATGGATTCCTAGATATTTAGTTTGGGCTTCCACCGGAACAATGACCTTATTTATTTTTATTGGCGGACAATTTGACTTTCATGTGTGAAAGTCACATGGGCACATTTTGGTGGATTTACTTTGATTTTCCATTTATTTAGCCAACCTTCCAGCTCGTTTATATGAGCTTGTAAGTGCTCAGATATAGTTCCTGGATCTTTGTTCACACTTAAAAATGCCGTGTCATCTGCGAACGTTGACGTGATAGTATGTCGATTTGTAGGCATATCGGATGTATAGACTATGTATAATAGCGGGCCAAGTATACTTCCTTGGGGGACACCTGCAGAAATCTTCTTAACTGGGGAAAATACATTTTTTGACCATACCTTAAATGTTCTATCAGTCAAGTAACTTTTAATCAGCTTGGGGTGTTAGCAGGAAAAAGTCGTGTTAGTTTTGTGAGGAGACCATCATGCCAAACTTTGTCAAATGTTTGGGAGACATCAATAAACAATGCTGAACAAAACAGCTTTTTCTCGAAGGATGACCTGATAGCAGTAACAATTCTGTGAACCTGCTCTGTAGTTCCATGACCAGCCCGGAAGCCGAACTGATGTTCTGGAATAATATTTCGCGTTATTTTCTGGAGGAAGACCTTTTCTAACAGCCTTGATGGGATGGATAATAAACTGATAGGTCTGTATGACGTAATTTGAGTAGCGTCTTTGCCCCCTTTTTGAAACATGACAATTTCCAAAATCTTCCAAGAGGACGGAAAACCCCCACTCTTAAGATGGCATTAAAAATGAATAATACAATTCTCACAGCGCAAACTGGCAAGTTCATCAGCATTGAACTAGTAATTCGATCAGCGCCAGGCGATTTTTTCGCATCAAGGTTCTTGATTGCCATTTTAATTGAGGGCAACCGCATCTTTATATCGTTTTCAATGGAATCGTTGATGGATCTAGGATTAATATCACTATTTATTTCATGTGGAGTGAAAACGTTTTCTAGATGGCTAGCAAAAGCATTTGCTCGTTCACTAGGATTTTTAGCCCAACTAAGGTCCTCAAGTCTTAGTGGAGGTTCGGAGGAAGTAGGGCACTTCATATGCTTCACAGCTTTCCATAAGCTGTGGTCGGTTTTTGCTGTCGGATCCAAGTTTCTTAAGTAATTTGCAAGCGCTGACTCATGCTGTAAACGCAGCTTTTCTTTAAGTTTTTTTTTTGACACAAATTCAATTGGGTCTTTAAAGCTGGAGAACGATTTCTCTGCCATATCCTTCTTAATTTTCTTTTTTGTCGGATGAGGGCTTCAATATCAGCTGATGACTTGAACGGTTTCCTCCTATATGTTTTTCTCATTGGAGTTGCATTCCTAGCTGCACAAGTAATAACGTCTGTAAGGTGGTTCACAGCATATCGTATATCAGACGAGTTCCTTAGAGGGATGTTCTGGGAGAGATGAGAGCTCACATACATTTTATACTTTAGCCAGTTCGTGTATCGGTTCGGATAGAACATAGGAGATACTTTAGAGTATACAAAACTATTGCGTAATGTAATTATTGTCAACGAATAATCCGATGATAAGCCTTCTAGGGGACTAATCAGAAGTTGGTCACGTTTAATATTTTTTATAACAGTGAAGTCAATAAGGTCTGGCTTTTTCGTACAGTCTGTAGGCCAGTATGTGGTCTCACCGCCAGATACTACATCTAGACTATTTTAAGCTATAGCATTGTACAGCTGCCTACCTCTTGGGCTAATAAGTCTAGAGCCCCAGTTGGTATGATTAGCGTTGTAGTCTCCTGCTGCCAGGAACTTGTGTCCCAATGTTGCGAAGAAGCTTTTGAAATTGTCGCTATTAATTATGTGTCTTGGAGGACAATATACACATGAAATTGTGGTATGAAAATCAGTAAGACTTATAGAGGCTGCCTGAATGTAGTCCTTCCCAAATTCTAGCATAACAAAGTGACTCACGTTTTTACGCACAATGACGGCCGTGCCACCACATGCCTTTCCACTTGGATGTTTAGTGTCATAAATAATGAGCCCGTTAATTCTAAAGCAATTCTTTACAGTAAAATGTGTTTCGGATAACAAAAGGATGTCTATTTCCTGCCTGTATAGGAAATTTTGTACCTCGAACCTATGTTGGGATAACCCGTTCGCATTTGCGTAGCAAATACGCAACTGGGTCATTCTATTTTTGTCTAAGAAGGGTCTGCAGAATAATGTTCTGATTCCGCATCATCTCCTGAAACATGCACTGCATAATATTCATAAAACTGTTCATGTTGGTCATGAAATTGTTCATTGTCTCCGTCAGCTTGTCGATTGAACTAGAGCTGGTATCGTTGAAGACCTGAGGGCTGCTCCTTAGTACTTGGCCATATGAAAGATTTTTCACATTGGGCCTATTTGACGTTGGTAAACCATCAAAGTATTGCTGGGCATAGTTCATTTTATTCCCATGTACACCATTAAGCATTGCATTAGCTTCAGTAGGAAGGCTCGAAGAATTCGATTCGCGATATTTCGCATTTGCACGACTTCGAGGATGATTCGATTTTTTTTATCCTCTCGAATACTTCACATCCTCTATAATTAGCAGAATGTCTTCCACTGCAATTGCTGCACTTTCTTACATTGGGGTCGTTTGTAGGTGCTGTACACTGCGTGGTTTTATGCGCGTTACTACACACTACGCTAACAGATGGTAGCTTGCAGTAAGATTTTGTGTGACCAATCTCTTGGCAATTGGTGTATTGTGCAGGGCCATTACGCTTATTCTTCGGTTAAGAAGATATCTCAAATTGTAAATAGGATGCGTTGAATTTTTGGTCTTAAGAAGAGCTGCATTATAAGCAATCTACACACGGTGCATTGGTTGGGGAATTTTACCTTTGTTGTGTATGTTGTGAACATTTCTCACATCATAGCCTTTATTCTCAATAGCTTTTTTGATTTCGTTAACAGGGACGGAACTGTCAATGCCCTTTACCACAACCACGAGGCCCTTAGCACTTTTTAGTTGGTACGTGTAGTAAATCTTTTTTTCGTTGTGAAGACTATTAACAATTAGACGATAATTCTTCTCAATATGGGTTTGGATTTTCGTTTCCTGTATCTGTCCCCTTCGTATAGAAGCTACGTAAAAATTATCTTTTTCCACAATCTTTGATAAAAAATTTACAATAGCGTTCAATGGTTGCTCGCGCAAATAGATAGGTGGAGGTTTGTGTTCCTTAGACGCTGGTTCTACTGGTGCATCGTCTGTGGGTTCAAGTATTGAAAATCTATTTTCGGAGACTGATATCGTAGCCGCCTGAGTGCCTTTGTAATGTTTACTTGTGCGCTCCTGTTAATTAGTTCTAAGACTAGCCTTATGTTTGGTAACAGTTACGTATCTGTGCATGCCGGTTTGTATGTCCTTACCTGCCGGAGTAGAATCTGCCTTTGGTGTTGGTGTATCAACCTTAGTCTTCAGAGTGGTTCCTGTTAGACTAGTTACCTTGTCAAGCTGGCGCGTAAAAATTTGAGCGTGCACAATCGCATTTGGCGTTAAAGAGCGGGTCTTATTCACAGATCTGGCTGTTAAATATGCTCTGTCGTCCTTCTTATTATTCATACTATCTGAGAACACATAGTATGGATTGTTCCTACTCAGTTTTTCGTTTGGCTTGTCATTTATGTTTTCGCTTGTTTTTGTTTTTTTTATTTAATGATGTCATTTTTCTCTATATGGGTCCCAACTTGAAGTCGTTATCTAAATCCGTAGTGCAGTTACCCCTATGATGAACCCGAGGGTCCCTTTGCATGCAGTAAGGTCCTCGCAAGGGTTGACACCAGACTTTATGAGCGCTTGTGTTCAGAGCCAGGTCGGGCGTTAATTAGGATGTCGTATCAACTAAGCCTGCACGGCAAACTTAACGGCAACGTGATTTAGAGCGTTCTCCAAGTCCTTGCCAAGGTTTTACCGGGACGGAAGGCAGCTGCGACATTAGCCTGAAAGCCGTTTCCACGCGATGTCACTCCCGTGTACTAAGGTAACAGAATGCCACAGCTGTCAGCCCATTTGCAATCAATTCCAATAAATAATCAAAATCAAATCCATAGTATTTGCCGGTTCATCAACGTTGCAGTAGTAGCCTGAGATGCACCGGTGTTCGGATGCCTTTCAGGTTACTATCTGCATATTCGCATACACACTTTAGCTACCGCCAGATCAGGTGATCCGGACGGCATTACCAGGGAATACCACGTGGAGGTAGTGAGATGCTCGGGCAGTTTAGTGAAGGAATCACATCTGGCTTTCAGCCTCCATGAAATACCCCATTCCCCAATAAAATATGGAATTTGATTTTGAAGTATTGGCCTTATTTATTCTCTTAAGATCTGAAAAATATCTGAAATTTGTTTAATATATTTTTTCTGTAAAATAATATTATTATTATTTATAGTATATACAACTACTATTATTCTTATTATCATTATGGGCTATAATTGCACCGCGACCTTTAAGATCAATTATGCAGCCCAGTTGCTTACTACAATCCGAGACTACTTACAAATCTCGTAATTGCTGTAGGAATAATCTTGCTTAGATCTCCTGGGACCAATGCCCCACTACCCAAGCAACTTATTCTGCGTCTTGCCACCGCTTTGAACTCGCGAGAATGTGTTCCGACGTTTACTTTGCTTCGCAACAGAAATGACAGGAGTCGTCTTGTACCACACCGATTTTACTCGTGATAGTTAAGTCTACAATGGCCCGTAGCTCAACGAAGAGTTTAATGTCATTTCTGCTGAGATTCAAAACAATATCTGCCTTAATGCGCTCGGGGCTCATGAGTCTTTAACTGCCACATGCCCACTTCGGCCCTCCAGTAGTCTTGTAGACTTCGTTTCTCCTCCTTGCGTAGAAGAGCACTAGTGAAGCTGTTGGTCACTCCACAGAGTGTCTCTGGAACTATAAAGGAGGTATCCGCGCCCTTTTTAGCCAGACAATCCGCCATTTGACTGCCCACATGCCCTTCATGACCTGGCACCCACAATACATTGACCGTGTTTCTCTGCCAAACCATTGAGAATAGCCCGCCGAAGCACATAGAGCTGCTTCACTGTCTGGGAGAATATATTTTCCGGTACCACATGTGCCCCTTCTTAAACATTCTCTAGCATATAGCTCTAAGGCGTGGACCTCCGCCTGAAAAATGGAAGCTGTTTTTCCCATTACAACTGCCCTACGGAAACGTGGTCTTACAATTCCTGCACCAGCACTGTCATCTTTCATTTTGGACCCATCAGCATACCATAATAATCGATTTCGGTCCAGTATTAATTCACCGTTTCTCCAAGCAGAGCGTTCACTAATGACCACTTCAAAACGCCTGGAGAATGTGAGAATCCTAACCATTCTTTCAGAGATGGCAAGGCATGGAGAATTCCAGACAGATTCTAAATTTTCACATGTCCACTAAGATTGCCGTCTTCATTGCCCCCTTTACACTCAAACAGGCTATTCGATGCACCTTGTTGAAGATTATCTGCTCCTGTTTTTTTTTTCTACATTTGTCCCTCATACCAAGGAGGCATAAGTGGCCATCGGTACATAAATATTTTTGTAAGACCACCGCATCATTTTCGGTCGTAGGCCTCACGTTTTACCATACAGTCTTTGGCACGCAAATGTTGCCCTTAAGGGTTTGCCAGTTTTGTTAAGTAAATGTTTGTTCCAAATAAGGGTCTCATCTAGAACTACTCCCAGATATTTCATCTCCTCGGACATCACCAAGTCACTGTCCCCCAAATTTTAAGGTCACTAGACTTAGTTTCCTTCTTGTAGTGAAGGGAACCACTTTGGTCTTATTCGGATTTATCAAAAGTCCCTTCTGACACCATCTGTGAGTGGTGTCAAGAGCCGTTTACATTCGATTGGCAATCACAGAGTCAAACTTGCCCCTGACCATGATTACCAAATCATCCGCAAAGCCGTGAACCTCGTATCCAGTAGCCCATCGCCAACCAGTAGCCATAAGAGTGACGATAAAACGCCCCCTTGAGGCATCTCTTCGTTGACCTGACAATTAATCTCCTTGCATTCGCAATGAAGATTATAGTCTTGTTACTCAGCATATTGAGAACCAATGCAATGATCAGTCGGGGTATTTCCTTCTTGATCATAGCTTCCTCAATCAACCGATGTATAATGGGATATTTCTTTACCAACCAGAGCTATTCGATTTTGTTCGTTAAGCTATGTGATGTAGTCTCACCTGATTGCTAAGCATATTGTCCAATATGAAGAGGGTCGACTTCCCTGACATATTTGTCCCAAATCTTTTCCATAATTTGAAGCAAGAAGGACGTTAAGCAAATGGGTCGAAAGGCTTTGGGCGTGTAATCCGGCATTTTGCCCACTTTCGGTATATAATCAACCCCACCTCTGCCCCACATATTGTTTTAGTCAACACGAGTGTGTCCAAACACACATACATATACATGGTTGTATAACACCGATTGCCTCACATCCATTAAAAAAAACAAAGCATGTGACTGTGAAAGAACACATATAAACATATATGATACATACGTGTGACTACAGCAAAGTTCTATAAAGTTCTGCTGTCGTGTTACTTGTTCTATTGCGTTATTGTTATGTTTAGTTTTGTGCTATTGTATTTGTGTTCTGGTTGTTCTATGTTCTAGGGGTTCTATTTTTGCAAAACATTTTGTCACTGAAGTATTTGTTTTGATATGTGATAGAACAGTACTTGACAGTATTTGAAATCAGAGACGCTGCTTTAAAGCTGTTTGAAGTAAACTTTAACAAAAACAACAGACATTTTGTTTGTGTAAAATATAGCCAGTTGTCAAAAACTACAGTAAAAAGTATGTAGACAAAAAAAACCGCCGCAAACGCGATGTCCCTATATTTTATTTTCGAAAATATTCATTTAAATTGCATGCTGTAAAGGGCTATATTATTCCATATTAAATGTATTTAAGGTACTTAATTATCGCTTTGTAAATAAGCCATTGTTTCTCGTAAAAAGTAACAATTGGTTATTGTGGGTTATCCCTAAGAGATAAACATATACCATCGGGGACTTTCTTGCAGACCTTTTTAAGGTATACAATATATAATACATTATTTTGATCTATCTCATAGAGGTCAGCCAGCGTTTGCAATGTAAGCGCAAAAAAATTTGTTTATTTACGACTTCACATTAGAAATCTTGAAATTATCAGTGGTTCTCTATAATATATTAAACATGGTATTATACATATAAACCTTCCTCTGGAATCACTCTATCTTTTAAAAAAAATTGCATTAAAATCCGTTGTGTAGTTTTAAAGATCTAAGCATACATACAGACATAGGGACAGACGCGGGAAGCGACTTTGCTTTATACTATGTAGGTGACTAGCTGACCCAACAAAGGTTGTTTTGCTTTCAAATTCTATTTATATTGAAAAATAAATAAAAAGAGAGGAAAATAACTTATTTTTGATCTTGTCATAAAAACTTATTTATTTTTAAAATAGATAAGCTTGTTTTCAGCACGTAAATACGTTTTAGCTCAAAACTAAACGTTGTCTGTTTTCATACTTTTCTACACACTTATACAATTGTCAAACGTACTTAAATTGGGTTTTCATATTGTATTTTTGAAGTATCGTAAAAAATAGTGTTGTTGCTGTGTGTAAAAAAATTTTTATATTTTTATCCTCGATACAAGGAACTTTACAGCTTATATTTAATTATCTGGTTTTTATTATTACAAAAAAATTTCGAATGAAGATTGTAAAATCTCGAAACCTAGTCCTGTGTGACCCGATTAACCGATTAACCAATGTGCGTAACTCACTAAGAAAATTACGTAATAATGTTTACATAAATAATTTAATCACAATCATGACTTAAATTTCACCGCTTGGCATGCCTACATATACATACTGTTGTATTTATTTTACCTTTGTTTACTTGTGTATCTTCCGACAAAAATTAATAATGTTTTCACCAACAAATGATATTGCGTTCACACTGCAAATTTTTTAAATTCAGTATTTAACATACAGTGTATCAAATAAACTTCTACAAAATAATAAAAATTTCCCATAGATAAAAGTGTATTTGATGCGTTACTTTGTACAAAACTTATCTGACCAACTGTACACCAGCCACAACATGTGTGACCTTTGGTAAATACAGTTACGGCACACATACATATTTTCTTTGTTTTTTGTAGCAATGCTTTTATTGCTGCTGCCATTGAAAGCATTTTCTTCTGAAAATATATGAAATGGTTTTTATTTTATTATTTCATTCAATAACATTATCAGATGTTGCTATATTTACAGATCTTTTTAACTTGGTAGCACTGAGCTTAACAGACAAAAACAGTGTTGTATTTCATAAATCCAACTTAAACTCAATTCCAAAATAGCATTTAATGTTTATTTATTAAATTCACTTTGTATGGTAAATACAGTTTTTATGAGTTGGATTTAACGTTAAAACCGCATTTATGTTAAATTCACTCAGTCTGAATACACTATAAAATAGGTATAAGTAGTGTCTATGTAAAATTTATTGGCTCTTATGTAAATAGTTTACTAAATACGGTTAACAGTCAGAATTTGACGTGTAAAAAAATAGCACTATTTTTTATAAAACATTTTAAACACAACAAAATTCTAAATTTTCAATACTAAAATTTATTATTTACGGCATGGCCTTTGGTGGCAATAACGGCGGCGTAGCGCTTCGACTTGGTGTTAGTCAGGGCTTCATATCCTGTTTTGCTAATCCTTTGACAAGGCTTCTTAACTGCAGCCCAAAGATGTTTGTTTTTGGTTGGTTTTAGTTCACACACATTTTTGCTAACTTCAGCTTAAAGATTTAATATTAGGTTAAGGTCTAGCGGTTTTGCACGCCAGTTCATGACTTAAATATATTATTGGCTAAAAGCCACTGATGAGTGTTTTTCGTAGTATTCTTCCAGTCATTGTCTTATTAGAATATCCAAATTGGAGGAAAATCTTGTTCTGAATAAGGTTGCATCAACCTTTTTTTTAAGATATTTGGTCAATTGTTACATTATGTAATGAATTAGTATCAATCGATAACGTGAAAATATGCCTAAACTATTTGTTTTGAACTGTTTGATTTATGGTCTTTTTGGACTGCGCTTGGAGGTCGGATAATTTAACAAGTATAATCTTTTCCACCATTCAAATCACTCTTACTCTCATCTGGTCACAAAATTTTCCTCAATTTAAAAACAATCAATTTAAAAGTTCGCAACTAAATTTTAAATGTTTGCTGATATTCTTTGCAGTCAACAATGGAAAATTTCTGACGCAAACCTGTCGACAGATATTTTTATCTGTAACTCCTTTTGTTTGCTATGGCTAGTCAATAGTCTTATCAATAAATGGGACATTGCTGCTCTTCTTCTCAGAATTTCAACTTTTTTAACGTACGTTATTATACAATGTATCATTTTATTTTAGAAATTGGAGAATTGTCCTATTTATTTCTTTATAATTTTTGCCTTCTAAAATAGTTGTTTGAATAATAATTCTTCTTTGTTCTCTGCAATACTTTCAACGTCCCTTACCTGTCATTCAACAAAAAATATTTTTAAAATTTTTAAAATTGTTTTATACACTTATTCTACAATAGGTAAATAAATTGTTAGGAAAATAAAATTAACTCATCTAGAGAGACTTCAAATTACTTTATATCACGTCGAATGCAAAAACATCAGAAATAGAATAGAATAGAAATTTAGTACGGTAGTAAATAAAATAACTGCGGTCAATGCTATTATTTTTATCGGCACTTTACGAAAGTATATATACTCACATATGTAAATATAACCTAACTCTTTTTTTGTGTACAAAATATATTATGTACATGTAATTTGATTTTATTACTAATAATAAAACAGGAAACAGCACACATACATACATACACATGTATTATATATGAATACATACATAATTTTTTTGCATCTCTAATTTAATATCATTGACGTCAAACTGTATATTTTCAATATCTTTTGTATTCACCTGTTGAAACACTTCGTGATTGAGTGTGTATTTTTAAATATACTCGCACAAGCATAATAAATTAAAGAAATTTTGTTAATGTGCTCGTCTAAAAAGTTTTTATGGAAAACACTCAATATGTTGAGTTCTTGTCATATAAAATTTCCAGACGTGTTGTAAAAACAGCACATAAATATGTTTGGTTTAAAAATTTTTTGACAATGTTTGCCAAATTCTTACATTTTTTTTTTAAATAATTGATATCACAACGGATTTTTTCGTGAAATGAAATAAATTATTTATTTTCGAATTAACTAAAAAACTAGTATTCAAAGAAAATTATTTTAATCAATATTTGCCATTTAATTAAAAATAATTTTTTTTTTAATTTTTTAAAAATGTGCAAAATTAAAAGTATGAATATTATGCTACAATAGCGAAGGATATACAAGTACATACATATAAAACTCTGCATAGTCGAATTTAACTTATTACAATTCGTACAGGATTTTATAAAATTTATTTATGATTTAAAAAAGCAATAAAAATTACATACACATCTATTTGATATATTTCATTACTTACTTTATAGTGTTTTTAGACTGAGTGAATTTAACATAAATGCGTTTTTAAAATCCAACTCATAAAAACTGTATTTACCATACAAAGTGAATTTAATAAATCCGCATTAAATGCTATTTTGGAATTGAATTTAAGTTGGATTTATGAAATACAACACTGTTTTTGTCTGTTAAGCTCAGTGCTACCAAGTTAAAAAAGATCTGAAAATATAGCAACATCTGATAATGTTATTGAATGAAATAATAAAATAAAAACCATTTCATATATTTTCAGAAGAAAATGATTTCAATGGCAGCAGCAATAAAAGCATTTCTACAAAAGACTAAGAAAATTAAAATTTTCAATCCAAATGGATTTGATCTTGCAAAGCAATGATTTTTTTAAATTCATTTTCATACATTTTTTTGTGTTCAACAATTATTTGTCTTCTTTTCTTTTATTTTTTGAGGAATGCGTGGAAGATGTTTAAAATGAAAAAAAAATTGTTTACACTCACAACATCTAACATCTACCATCTACCATCAATTAAACTATCAAAAAATAAAAGAAAAATAGACGCAACATTTTTGGAAACAAAAAAATATATAAAAATGAAAAATCATTCATTATTGGACTAAGTGTTGCTTTGCAAGATCAAATCCATTTGGCTTGAAAATTTGAATTTTTATTTTGTTTAATATGTGTACATACTTATGTAAAGGGTGTTTTTTATAGACGTATAGAGCTTTAAGTTGGCATTACTGTTCAAGAATGCGACCGATTTAACAGCTGTCAAGTGATTTATTCTCAGTTTGGCTTGGCAATTCATCATGAATAGACTCACGCCTGAACAACGCTTGCAAATAATGCCCGAATGGGCCCAAAACGAGATTGCCGTTGTTCCGGATTTTCATAAGCGAATTTTGTTTAGCGATGAAGCGCACTTCTGGTTGAATGGCTACGTCAACAAATAAAACTGCCGCATTTGAAGTGAAGCTAACCCTCAAGTGTATGTCGAAACACCGTTACATCCAGAAAAACTGACTGGTGCGCTTTATGGGCTGGTGGAATCATTGGTCCGTACTTCTTCAAAAACGATGATGGCCAGAACGTTACAGTCAATGGTGATCGGTATAGAGCCATGATTACTAACTTTTTCATTCCTGAATTGAACAACTATGATGTCGTGCCACAATCGATTTATTGAAAGACATGTTTGGTGACCGCCTAATTTCACGTTTTTTACCTGTAAATTGGCCTCCAAGATCTTGTGATTTAACACCGCTAGGCTACTTTCTGTGGGGCTATGTAAAGTCATTGGTCTATGCGGATAAGCCACAAACGCTTGACCATTTGGAAGACAACATTCGCCGTGTTATCGCCGATATACGGCCACAAATGTTGGAAAAAGTCATCGAAAATTAGACGTCCAGATTGGACTACATCCGAGCCAGCCGTGGCGGTCATATGCCAGAAATCATATTTAAAATATAATGCCACAAAATTATCTTTCGGATAAATAAAATTCATGTCAATCGAATAATCCATCGTTGTTTTATTGCAATTTAAAGTTATATACGTCTGTAAAAAACACCCTTTATAAATAAATGTTACTTTATCACAGTGCTGCCACTAGAATCGAAAATGTGCCATTTTTTTAGTGATGGCACGAAAATTATCGAAAGATGTTGAGTGAAACAAAATGAGACAGGAACATGTTGTAAAGATGTTGATTTTTTTTACATGCATTTTATATAGGAAGATGCTGTCATCTCGCCAAATAGATGGTAGATGTTAAATGTGTGGTCTAGTGTAAAAACACTATAAACCATTTTTTTTTCAACATCTTCCACGCATTCCTCTAAGATGTGATGTAGTGTAAAAACACTATGAAGCAAAAATACATTCACTACTAACTGACTTTTTAAGCTACTTTTTTATTATCGTTTTTGCTGGTTTGATTACAGTATTAATAGAAAATTAATATCTTATTTCTTCTTTACACTACAGTCAAACTATCAAGTTTTTTTACAATTCTTTTTCAAGAAATTTACACATACTGCTTGTCAAAATTAACAAAAATTGAAAGCTGTGACGTACGCTGCACGCAATTTCAAAGCAAGTTTTTCAACAAGATATTTTTTTTTGTAACCTCTTCTACCGACAGTTTTGTTTCGGCGGCAATAGAGTTATATGCCTTAATTTTTAAATGATTCCGTCTATATGTAAGAATATTCATGTTCCACAAAACTTCATGGCTTCTGTATAACTCTATGAACCGCAAAACGTCGTTATATTTGTTTAATTTGTTCACAAACATATTTTCACAAAAACAACAGTCAGCTGTTTTCTTGACTGTAATTTGAAACACTCAATTGAACGAAAAATTGAAATCAAATTCTCAGCAAATTTTAAAAGTGTGAGTGTATTGGTAAAAAAAAATGAGAGAAATTTTAAAATTTGAATGAAAACTTGATCGTGTGGCATCCAAGATATTGAGGTCTTCAATAAGACAGAAGTTTATTAAAAGTAAAAAATAATTATTATGAGAATATATCGTCATATAATTCATTATGGTTCACAACACAAAAATGTTGTGTTGTCTCGCTTACAACACAACATTAATTGAACATGCGATTATGGCTCACAACATCTAGTTGTTATGTACGTCACACAGTTATATATTAATGTTAGTAGATTTTTTTCTTAAAAATACAAACGTGCATGCAAAAAACTGGAAAGTTGAAAGAAATCAACGTTAAAAAAAGAAAAACAAAGTGCACTAAAATAAATATATTTTGTTAAAGTTAAATAAAACAAACAAAAAATTGAGATCAACGTGTTTCTATTTTTTTCGTTAATGAGTACACAGAAAACAGACATCGCACAAGTTCGTAAAAAAAAATTCAGAACAGTTCCAACCCATTAGAACTGCTAAATACAATATTAGCAAACATTTTCTGAAATAAAATTTTTGAAAACCATCAATCCGGTGCTTGCTTGCTTTTTTTTTTTTTGCTGATAGTAATGAGTGATTTTTTTGCTATTATCTTTTTGGCAACACTAGTTTTGACAGCTCACGCACGTTTTGTATCTTGTGTCACTGTCAAACATCTTCAGTTTGGTCTATAATTTAATCATGAATCGTCTTACAAACGAACAACGCTTGCAAATTATTGAATTTTATTACCAAAATGCGTGCTCTGTTAAGAAAGTTCATCGCGCGCTTCTTCCATTTTATGGTCAGTTTAATCGACCTACTGAGGCTTCTATTCGGGCTATTGTAACAAAATTTCGCACCAAATTTACATTGTTGGACATTAAACCACCAACACGCTTACGTAGAGTGCGAACTGAAGAAAATATCGCAGCCGTATCGGCCAGTGTTGGTGATGACCGTGAATTATCGATTCGGCGCCGTTCGCAGCAATTGGGCCTCTGTTACTCCACTACGTGGAAAATTTTGCGGAAGGATTTGGGTGTGAAGCCTTATAAGATACAACTGGTGCAAGAATTGAAGCCAAACGACCTACCACAACGCCAAATTTTTGGTGAATGGGCTCTTGAAAAGTTAGATGAAGATCCACTTTTTTATCGAAGAATTGTGTTCAGCGACGAGGCTCATTTCTGGTTGAATGGATACGTGAACAAGCAAAACTGCCGTATTTGGAGTGAAGAGCAGCCAGAAGCATTGCAAGAGCTACCAATGCATCCACAAAAAACAACCGTTTGGTGCGGATTATGGGCTGGCGGCATCATTGGGCCGTATTTCTTCAAAGATGATGCGAATCACAACGTTACTGTGAATGGTGACCGCTACCGTGCGATGATAACAAACTTTTTTTTGACTTGCATGACATGTGGTTTCAACAAGACGGTGCCACATGCCACACAGCACGCGAAACAATGGACCAATTGAGAGGCGAGTTCGGTGAACAGTTTATTTCACGCCGCCCAAATCGTGCGATTTAACGCCTCTAGACTATTTTTTGTGGGGCTATGTTAAGGCTAATGTCTATAGGGACAAGCCCGCTTCGATTGACGCACTGGAAGCCAACATTGCCAACATTATTCGTGAGATACCGGCCGAAATGTTGGAAAGAGTATGCCAAAATTGGACTAAGCGGATGGACCATTTGAGGCGCAGCCGCGGCCAACATTTGCATGAAATAATCTTCAAACATTAAATTATATCGATCCAAATAAATATTTCATGCATTTTTCTGAATTTTATGTGTTTTTTTTTTTAAATTTCCGATAGTTCTTATAAAATCACCTTTTAGTTATAAAGAAGTAGAGGCAATGATATTATGTAGTTTCTCAGACAACTGCTTGTTGAATTTTATATAAAATAATAAAAATCTTCAAAAAAAAAACCACTGAAAATATTTTTCTTACAATTTTTCTTAAAAATTATTCTGCCTTTTTATTTTTAAACCGACAAAAAAAAACTAATCACAACAATGAGACAACACCTAATAACCAGTTGTCTATTTTTATCTGTTTTTACAACACATAAGACAACATGTTGTGAACGATATTGCCGAAAATTAACATACACAACTGAAAAGACAACACAACAGATAAGTGTTGTAAACGGTAATCGCAATTCATAGCACACAAAATAGTTAAGTGTTGTGAACCATAATAGGGTCCTAAGTTGCATTTACAACAGAAACTCTCTTAATATATATTTATGAAAAATTAACCAACATTTTCAGTTTAAATTTCCATTTAACAACGTTATTTTTAATTGTACGAGTGTAAAGCTTTTTTGGTGAACATGTAAATTGATACGGTGCATCACGTTATCAAAAAGTCAAATTTGAATTTTTTGTAACTCCAAATATAATTATGCGAACGAAGCTTTCGCATTTACCTGAACAGCCCCTAATTACTTATTTTGGAATTAACAAAAAAATATTTTAATTAATATTTGCCATTTCATTAAAAATGTTTTATAATTTTTTTTGTTAATATTTAGCTACTGCAGTAAAGAGTATATAAGACCCTGTACCATAGTGTAAGTAAAGCTGGGGGCTACTCTGTATTGTGATGCGAAAGCTAAATGTTTTGTGTTTGTTCTCTGCTTATCGCAAGGTATTTGTGTCTATAAAATTTTTTTGTTGCGCTCTAGCACACTTCTTGATTTTAACCATCGAAAATAACTTTTGACATTAAGGGGCCTCAAAAGCAATAACAAAATGTGAGTTGTTATTTTTGTAGTCTTGAAGTCAACTGGTTTTCTTACATAAGCTACGTTCCCGTACTCTACTTTGCGATCGCGCGGGTGCCAAAACTTACCTAAAACTGTTCCCGTACACAACATTTGGGCAAGTGAGAGAGAATTTGAGGGAGTATTATTTTTCTTCTTCCTGGCCGAAACAGCCCGTAAAATTGCTTCGGGCTGATTTGGTAATTGCGTAAAACAATCAGCTGTTGCAAAAAGTAAACAATTAAAATGTAAAAAAGTTTTGAAGAGTTTAAATAAAAATAAAGGGTGTTTTTTATAGACGTATAGAACTTTAAGTTGGCATTACTGTTCAAGATGGCGACCAATTTAACAGCTGTAAAGTGGTTTATTCTCAGTTTGGTTTGGCAATTCATCATGAATAGACTCACGCATGAACAACGCTTGCAAATAGTGCAATTTTATTTCGAAAATAATGGTTCTGTGCGGAATACGTATCGCGAACTACGTCCATTTTATCGTCGACAAAATCGTCCATCAGAGCAGTTAATTCGATTAACCATGGAACGTTTTCGCACCACGTTTACTCTTATTGATAACTCTCATCCCCAGAGACGCCGTACGGTGCGTACAGAAGAAGCTATTGCTGCTTCTTCTGGCATCTTTAAATGCTTAAAGCCATTTTTTATTAATGAACAAAAATATCAAGACAATTACATAATCAAATAAAAATTGTAAGTCTCAATTTTTTTTACAAATTTAAAAATAATTGTAAAAACAATATGCCGTTGCCACCATGTAAAGTAATCGGTATTCACAGCAGTGGTGCCACATAACGAATTAACGTTGTCTCCATAGCGCAAGCGATCAACTTGTCTTAAAAGTAATCTTTCAATCAAAAATGGGCTCTTAGGTCAATTAGCCAAATAAACGTTTAAGATCTAAATTGTTGCAATTTAGACAATTATTTTTAAAATAACTAAGAAATTCGATAATTTTATAATTTTATTTTTATACCCTTCACTGTAAGTAAGTTTGTGATACCGTTTGTACCCTTATAAATAGTGGAGTCGCTAAATAATATACGTCAGTCTCTTTGTCTGTGTAGTCATTGAAATAAAATTTCTGAAGTTTCTAGGCAACGTACAGAAAAGTTTAGTATACCAATCTGTCAGTTGTTGCTGTCTTCAGGTTGCTATTGAAATTAAGCCCGATCTTTTTTGACTTAACTAGGAAACGGGGTTTACAACCGGTTAGTTTTTCATTCAATTCTAAAGCTAAATTCACATGATGTGTACAAGTCAAAATAACATTGCTATGGCACATAAGAAAAAAAACATGTTATTTTTCAAAGGGATCGCACTATGTGTACTCATTTTACAAAAGGAATATTAGTACACATGTGCGTACACGCGCACACGCGCACACGAAACCAGGCAATCGGTCTTATACACACGTTCATATTTACGTGTGGCCTTTAAATGCTACTAATGCCGATTTTACACTATAAAACAAGCGTTAAGATTATCATTGTATTTTGCAGAGCAAAATAAAATGGTATTTAATACGACTGTGTAAAAATTATACAGAGTTTTTACAGCTGAAAAGTGTAAATATTTAGAAAATTTTCTAAAAATGGTCGAATTTCTATCCGTATTTTTATATTATTTATCATTTTATTTAAATTTTTGACAAGTTGTTTTACTTAGTATTATATTGATTATTATTTATTTAGTGCAGTCTATGAAAATAAATTCCTTACAGACTAGAAAATAATATAAATTGAATTTAGTTGCTAATTTAATTTAAATTGTAGCAAAGAAAGTTTTTAAAGCAATTTTTTGAAACGTGAAATTCTACTATAATATTTGATGTTCATTTATGGCATTTAGATAAATTAAAGATCTAGACAAAGGACTATTTGCAGCATAATTTCTATGGCATAATGGAACACAAAATATATTTCTATATCGAAGTAAAAGCTTCCTTTTACACAAAACCAGATAATATTTAAGAGTTCAGGGCAATCAATGTTATTTACTAAGGCATGTACGTCTCTTTTCCAAACTGATCATGCCTAAGTGAAGACAACGTGACTCATAAGAAGGTGGAAATTGAATAAGGTTCTAGTGAGGTAGAGCACATCGAAGGAAGAGTCTTTGAATTTTTTCAAGACGCGATATGTGAAAGACACAGTGGGTTCTCCAAATTTCCAAATTATGGCCTCATATTCCAGCTTAGATGTAATATATGCAGAATGTAGCATTTTAAACGTATAAGGATCACTGAATTCATAACAGTTTCTAATAAAAGCTAAGGTTGAGTACGCTTTTGTTATGATTTTATCTAAATGAGGCAGAAAAGTCAATTTATAATCGAAAATAATGCCTAAGTCTTTAATCACCTGGTCTTGTTTTATAATATCATGCTCGATGCGAGAAAATGTAGTTATTGGGTTTCCACGTCTTGTGTACACATTTACCAAGATTAAATTTGATATGATTACTAAAACACCAATTACTCAGTTTATCAAGGTCGAATTTTTGAATATACGAGTATCTTATGATTGTCAGTGTACAAAACAAAATTGGCATATGTAAAGCAAGTTCATACATCATTGATAAAAATATTAAAAAGTAAGGGTCCGCACACTACCCTGTGGACCACAAGATGTTTGAAAGTGTGGAATAGAGCTGTGTGTTCCTAATGGAACTATGCAAACTGTATCCAACAAATAAGAAGACAACCATTTATGAAAGTTCGAATGAATACCTAAGTCCAACAATTTCTTTAAAAGTAAGCAGTGTAAAATTTTATCGAAAGTTTTGAAAAAATTTATATTTCATCAACTTGAGAGCAAAGTTCCAATTATAAAAAGCAAAAATCGGTGAATACAGTAAAATTAGAAATTGTAGATTTATTATTACAAAAGCCATGCTGTTGGGAAATGATGAAGGATTTTGTATGGGAATATTATATATCCAAGACTAAATATTCAAAGACTTTAGAGGTTACTGTTAACTTCGAAATGGATCTATAGTTACAAATATTATTACGTGTTCCGTATTTAAAGATATGATTAATAAATATCAATTTCCAACGATCAATAAATTCGCCTTCTAAGAGACATAGCACATTTTTTTATCAAATAAGAGCTTAGACCATCCCGCACGAATTTTTAATACGGTTAATTGCATAAAGAATATCATTTTTAGACAATGAGATATGGCCAAGATTGATATTAGAAGTTATTTCACTATCAGAGAGTACGTTTTAATTATACACTAGCGTAAAAGCTATACTTAAAAAATTTAGCAAAAAGATTAACTATTTCGCTAGGATCATTTGACGAATGCAGAAGGAATGTCAGTATGTCGTTTTTTTGAGCGTATAAATGACCAGAAGCATTTTGGATCCAATTTTAAGTAAGTACTGTTTATAAAGAAATTTGTTCAAGAAATTCAATTCCCTATAACACTGCTTATATTGGAGCCAGATGTCAGGTAGCGTTTATGTAATTTGTTTCTTTTATTTTATTTTTGAGAACTTTTAAGCCAGTTGTGTGACATTTCATAGGAAGTGTTAGTAGATTGGCTTAGAAATAGAGTGTTCCAATCAATATTAAATAAAGTAGAATTTAACGCCTCAAACGCCTAAAATTATTAATTTTAAGAAAATTGTAAACATCAAGTTCTAAAACTATATTTTTGGAAAAGGATCTAAGTGTAAATTTTAGTCTTGGATTCCGACCTTATAAATATTAAGTCTAAAATTTTATTCAATTTATTATAAATGTCATTAATTTGGGAAAGTTCCATTGAATAGAATGAATCTATTATGTTTATTTCAAGTTCATGATTAATGTTAACGGGAATAGGAAGGTTATCGCGTTGAATCTACAAGACAAAACTAAAAATCATGTGGCATAGTCCATTTTTCCATACCTGGTTAAAATATAATTGATATGAGAAGCATAAATATCATAGCAGCTACGAGTGTAAATATCGAATACAGAAATCTTATTGAAAGATATTTGGATAGATTGTTGACGTTGATTTTAATTTTTTTTATTTATAATAAATATTTGCTTAAATATATTTGGCTTAAAAAAATGTGCAACATTTTAAATTAAGTTAAATAGCATTTTTTTTTAATTTTTAAACGATATCTTTCTTAAAACTTCTATTTTTTATATTCAAAAATTGGGATCCCATAATTGATTTTATTTTAAGATTAACAAAAAAAAAAATTGTTTTTGAAAAAAGTTATTTTAATAAATATTTACAATTTCCTTAAAAATCTTTTTTAAATATTTTTTTTTAATATTTAAGAAGAATGTGCAAAATTAAAAATATGAATTTTTCTACTAAACTAAGGTTATATAAGTCTCTCCACAGCCAAATTTAAGTTGTTTTATTACTTACTAGTTAAACTTAAATTCAATTGTTATAGCCATTTAAGCACGTGATGTGAGTGTATATGGGAACATAATATATATATGTATGTACTCGTACATATGTATATGTATATGTGCCCACATCTACAGTTTTTAAAATTATTTACTCCAATGTTGAAAGGAGCATATTCTTAAAATACTGTGATAAGCAATTTCAGTTTAGTAACGTTTTTATACATTGTATAAACAAGTATGTTTGTATGTCCGTAGTTCAGTATATGTATTCTGTCATATATACCTATGTATTCATGTACATATATAAATTGTTTTCATTGTCATATTGAAAACATTGACACAAATTTCGAAAAAATCACGTTTTTGGGTATAAGGCAAAATTTTCAATTCGAAAGAAAAAGCAGAGTTTAATTAACAATTTTGAGGGTAATTTAAAAAATGTTAATTTTTTTTTTCAAATTTTCAACATAATTAGTTTTTTTCTAATTGATTCGAATCGAAATACATAATACTCGTAACCCCCCTGATATTCTGTAAGTGACAAATTTAATAAATAAACTTGCTTTGAACTAATTTTTGTATTAGATTTAAACAACTTTAAGTGTTAAGCTTTTTTATAAAGATACATTTCGCATTTTATTTAACAAAATGGAAAAATTTATTTCTTTAGACAATAATTATAAAATATATATTTAGTTTTTACTAATAAATAGTAAAAAAATTCTAATAATTCTGGGAAGCAATTCCAGCTATTGGTACAAATGGTCTGCAATGCTGTAAAATCGCTACTTTTCTAACAAGAAAGATTATGATATTTAGCACTTTCATTTCTTCAATTTTGCAGTTTTGTTGCATTGTATAAATTGTATAAAATTTTATGTTTTTTTTTATTATTATTATTATTATTATTATTATTATTATTATTATTATTATTATTATTATTATTATTATTATTATTATTATTATTATTATTATTATTATTATTATTATTATTATTATTATTATTATTATTATTATTATTATTATTATTATTATTATTATTATTATTATTATTATTATCCCGTGCGGGGTTGCTAGAACCTCCATCGGGACCCTCCCATGCGGCGAATTGGGGACGCTCACCATGCCCTTGTAAGGGCGTGGAGGGTACCGGGGAAATAAAATACCCGGGGGTGATCAAAATCTAGCACGGTGACGGATTGGCAACGACATGGAACTGCGATGATGTTTTGGTTTTGGATGAGACGCACATGGGCTGGGAGCTGACGTATTCTACAACCTTATTAAGCACGAGTGACATTGTGCTGAAACGGCTTGTGGGCTAATGCGGAGGCTACCTCCGTCCCGGTAAAACCCTGGCAGGGGCTTGGAGAACGCTCGATGTTTGTCTCCATTGAGTTGGAGGTGCAGGTTTGGTTGAGATGACTCCCAATTAGCGCCCGACCTGGCTCTGTACGCAAATTCCCATAAGGGTTTGCGTCAACCCTCGCGAGGACCTCACTGCTTGCAAAGGGACCCTCGGGGTCACAATGGGCGACTGCACGACGACGAACGGAGATAACGGCTTCAAGCGGGGACCCATAAGAAAAGAAACAATGATGAACACAAACACAAATACTAACACGAATGCGAAAGGGAACACGATGACGAAGAAGGGAGTCGGGGAATATGATGATGTCGGTACGGCTGTGGGAGCAGCATTCAGGAGAAGCAGCTTGCTGCAAAGATCGCCGCCGGAAAGACGTTCATCGCTCCCGGATGTAGGCGGAAGAGGTTTGGCACCTGTTACGGGCGTATTGGTACTTGATACCACCAAGGATGATAGCGTACAGGCGAACATTAACACCCAGAGGGAGATTGCTGCTCGTGCTGTTATTGGGGCTGTGGAGCCAGCGGAACGGACACCGACTGGCACCCATGCAGCAAGAGAACAGCCTGTGTCGACCTACTCGGGGGTGACTGCTCAAGGGGAGGGACCGTCATGCGAGGGGACCGAAAACTCCCCACGATTGGAGTTGATACGGAGGATGAGGACGATGGAGGAGGATACAATCACCCAGTGCAAAGCGGTGATTAGTGGGATGCAACAGGCGCTCAAACGGCAGCGCAACATAAGCAGTGAGGTTAAGGAGGGGATATCCAAAATGTCCGAATTGCTGGATGTTGCGCTCAACTACAGGCGCACGTGGAAGGCGGCAGATAGAGAGCGCTTACTATCGAGCCGAAAGGAAAGGACTGCTGTTACCGGGCCGGTAGCAGATGCTGTCACTCCTATGACAGCAAAGTCGAAACGGGCGGCTACCAGTCCGGTTATCCCTGAGAGCTCGAAGAAAGCCAGAGCGAAAGACTCCAGTGGGAGCAGGATGAATACCCCCGCGGGTAAGGAGGGGAACTGGCAGACTGTCTCTAGGAAGGGCAGTAAGAAAACGGCGAAGGAGAAACCATCCGACTCCAAGAGGAGAAATGGACCACGGATAAGGTCGGAGGCGGTGATGATAAAGCCCATGGGAGGTCACAGCTACGCAGATGTGCTGAGGGAAATTCGGAGTGGAATACCAGGCGGCGACTCCGTCGGGGTAAGATCGGTGAGGAAGACGAGAACTGGGGCCATCCTCTTGGAGTTTGAAAGAGGAGAGAAGGTGAAGCCGGAGTTTGTACAGCAGCTGAAGGGCACTGTACGGGGAACGGCCTCTGTTGAGGAACTAAAGCCGAGGGCTACAGTCGAGATCCGTGATCTTGATATCCTGACGGCTAAGGAGGAGGTAGAAGCAGCAACCCGAAAGCTGCTCAATAACTCGGATGAGGAGATCCAGACGAAGATCACGGCGCCGAATGCGCGGGAACAGGTACGGGCTTTCATCATGCTGTCAACGGAAGGTGCTGCACGTCTCGTTGAAGCTGGCCACATGAGGGTTGGGTGGATACGGGCTAAAATCCGAGCTTGCGAAAATATCAAAAGGTGTTATCGCTGCCTTGGAATGGGGCACATGCAAGCAAACTGCTCTGGAAAAGACAGGAGGGATACATGCATCAGATGCGGAAAGACGGGGCATAGGATTAAAGAGTGCAAATCAGCTCTCGAATGCATTCACTGTGCGGATGCGAAACGGGATCGAAGAGATCACCTACCGGGCTCGAAAAGGTGCCCATTGGCTAGGAACTCATGAGGGTGCTACAGGCGAATATGCACAGGAGTCGGGTGGCTGATGCTCTGTTGGAGCAGTTAGCTTCTGAGAAGGATGCAGATGTGGTTATTATTAGCGAGCAATATCGACGGAGATCCAGCGGGACCTGGTCTGAGGATGAAACAGGTACGGCTGCACTCTGGTTACCCAATGGCAGCGGGCTTGTGGCCAGGCGATTCGGAGCCGGCTGCTGCTACGCATACGTTCGGACGGAACACTTTACGCTGATGAGCTGTTACCTCACTCCTAGTGACAGTGTGGAGCAATTTAGAGCGAAGCTCGGTGCCATCGAGGATAAGGTTCATGAGATAGGCGGACCTTTTGTGGTGGCTGGGGATCTCAACGCGAGGGCTGTCGAATGGGGTGCCCCAACTACGAACACGCGGGGAAGGTGCATCCTCGATATGGCTGCTAGGCTGGGTTTGATAGTGGCGAATACTGGCAATGCCACTACTTTCAGGAGACCGGGATGTGAGAGCACCACACCGGACATCACTCTGGTGACTGAGAGCTTAGCCAGGGCTATCGAAGGATGGACAGTTCTGGAGGATTATACTGGAAGCGATCACCGATATATTACCTTCCAGATCAGAGCGGGAGTGGATTCTGCGCCAGGACCCAGGAGGAGGGGCACACGTAGATGGAATGTGTCCAGTCTTAACCATGATGCTCTCCTGTCTAGTTTCGACGAAGCTCCGATGCAACAGGCCACGGACGAGGCTGACTTTCTGGCGGACGCGATGATGCAGCGCATAATCCAAAGCTGCACCGCGTCGATGACCCGTATAACGCAACATCCGGGGAGACGGAGCGTGTACTGGTGGACGGCGGAAATCGCTGAGCTCAGGCGAGCCTGCCTCCACAATAGAAGGAGGTACACCAGAGCCAGAAGAAGAGGAGAGGCGTTGTTGGAAGCCGCGGACTTTAAACGTTCCCGAAAGGAGCTGAAACTTGCAATTATTGCGAGCAAAAGGGCAAAATGGGAGGAACTCCGGAGCGATCTGAACAGGAACCCGTGGGGACTTGGCTACAAGATCGTGACAAGAAAGTTAGGCGCAAACTCTGCCGTTCCGAACTTGGACACCGAACAGGTCGAGAATATTGTGAGGAATTTGTTCCCGACACACCCCCCACTTCAAGAGGTACGGGAAACCCGGGATGATCAGATACCCCCGCCTTTTACGGAGGAGGAGCTGAAGGCTGCAGCGAGGAGTCTCAAGAGTGGCAGGGCTCCGGGCCCGGATGGGGTACCAGCCGAGGTAATCAAGTTCTTGGCTGAGAACCGATCGAATGAGATGCTCGGGGTTTACAATGCTTGTTTGGCCCAGAGAATATTCCCCAAACAGTGGAAGATGCAGAGGCTCATGCTAATTGGGAAGGGGAAGGGAGATCCGAGTCAACCGTCCTCATACCGCCCTCTCTGTATGCTGGACAGTGCCGGCAAACTGTTGGAGAAATTACTACAACGTAGATTGGCAGAGTCCATTGGAACAGCTGGGGGATTATCGGAACGGCAATACGGCTTCCGACCTGGTAGGTCGACGTTTGGTGCCATTGGAGATGTGGTGAAGCACTTTGAGTACGCCCAGGGTAGACGCTACTATCCGAAACGTACGATCGTCCTAGTCACCCTTGATGTGCGGAATGCTTTTAACAGCCTGAGATGGGCAGATATTGTGGGAGCACTACGGGGAAGATTCCGAATCCCCGGCTATTTACTGGGAATTCTTCGGAGTTATCTAAGGGACCGCAAACTTCTCTATGATGTTGCAGACGGGCAAAGAGTGAAAACAATTACATCTGGAGCGGCACAGGGATCCATCCTAGGTCCTGATCTCTGGAACCTGAGCTATGATGAGATCCTAAGTATAGAGATGCCGGAGGATACGCATCTCGTGGGATACGCGGATGACATAGCAGCTGTCATCTCAGCACGGGATATGGAGGATGCCAGAAGGAAGATAAACCAAGTCATGATAAGGACACAAGTATGGCTTGAGGACCACGGATTGCAGCTTGCTGCTAACAAGACTGAGATATTGTTAATGACACGGGCTCAGATACCACTCGAGGTTGATATGCAGGTGGGAGATACAGCTATATTCACACAGAGGGCGGTGAGATATTTGGGTGTGAGACTTGACTGCAGGCTCACATATTGGGCCCAAATAAAACACGCAGCTGCCAAGGCGGCGAAGGTGACGGGTATGCTGAGCAGATTGATGGCGAATATCGGCGGCCCAACGCAGAGCAAAAGGAGACTGATTATGGCGACGACGAACTCTGTACTTCTGTATGGCAGTGAAGTTTGGGGAGATGCTCTAAGGGCAAAGGGCAAGCGCAGAGTGCTGGCAGCGGTACAGCGCACAGCGGCACTCAGAGTTGTCTCAGCCTACCGCACGGTTTCAGGAGCTGCAGTTTTTGTGATCAGTGGCGAAATACCCGTTGACCTTATGGCGCGTGAAAGGAGATTGGCGTGGACCATGAAGGAACGTGAGCAGAGTTTTGACCCGAAAGAGCTGCGATCTCAAACCGTCCAGATTTGGCAGGACAGGTGGGATGCGGAGACGAACGGTAGATGGACGGCGAGGCTAATCCCCAATATAGGCGTATGGATTCACAGGGAGTTCGGGGAAGTGAACTACTTCCTTACCCAACTACTCTCGGGTCACGGATGCTTCCGAAAGTATCTGTACCGCATGGGTAAGGTAAGAGACCCCGGCTGTATATACTGCGAGACGATAGACGACGCTGAGCACACATTTTTTGACTGTGGCAGATGGCAGAATGAGAGAGAGATTGTGAGGGAGCAGATTGGGGATTTCACTCCTACCAACATTGTCGAAAGAATGGTAGAGTGCGAAGGAAATTGGATGGCAGTGAAGAATTACGCCGAACGTATCTTGCGTATGAAGAAGAGGGATCTTGATTTGCATCAGGACGCAACAACAGAAGCAGGAGTTTCTTGAAAGGAGATAGCAGCATTACGCTGACTACAAATACGGCGGACCCAGACGTGGGTAAATTGTGAATGGTCCTCTCTAGGACTTAGATTCTGGGCCTTCCCGAAGTAATGCAGGAAGCCGTACCGGGAAGGATCCCCCCAGAAAAGGAGGAGGGAGTGTTTTAGTGGAAACACCACATAACGCAGTGACGACGGTCGCTGTAAATGCGAAGGCATTTTAAACCCTACCTCACCCGCAAAAAAAAAAAAAAAAAAAAAAATTATTATTATTATTATTATTATTATTATTATTATTATTATTATTATTATTATTATTATTATTATTATTATTATTATTATTATTATTATTATTATTATTATTATTATTATTATTATTATTATTATTATTATTATTATTATTATTATTATTATTATTATTATTATTATTATTATTATTATTATTATTATTATTGAATCTTTCTATAAGAAAATTAACTGTAAAAAGAAAAATATAAAAAACTGGAATAATTATTATCAATGCAATAACAAGTTACTTGTACTCAAATCTTAACAATAAAAGAAATATTGTACGTATAGATAAAAAAGTTATATGTCCCTTATCGCTAAGCGCAAGGTATCACATCTCTTAAGCCTCCTGTGTCCCTCGAACTGTAACAGGCCCCTGGCGAGGGCGTTTGGATGGATCGTCAGCTTGCGAACGTATTTAGTACAATATTTTTCAATTTCCTCCCAAACCGTTGGAATTTCTAAATCAATGTGGATGTTCTCATTTCTAATATACCAGAGGGCGCAGACTATTGTTCGTAAGATATTCGACTGTCTTCTTTGTAACTCTTGGATGTATATGCACACGTGTTCCCCATAGCTGAATGCCATATGTCTAAATTGGTTTAATAATGGCTTTATATAATAGAACTTTATATTCCAAAGAAAGAGATGAAAATGGACCTATTAGTAACATTAGTCGAGCTGTTTTTAGTTTCATAGCTGAGATTTTGGCCTCAATGTGGCGTGACCATGTTAGGCGTCTGTCTAGATGTATTCCTAGATACAGGGTGGGCCAAAAAAAACCAAGGGGTGTAAAAGTTTAATAACTTTTTTGTTTATTAACTTTTTTTTATTTTTTCTTTCAGATTATATAATATACAAAATGGAAATTTTTTTTACACTAAGTATGAAAAATTATGTCTCTTAAATGATCACCGTTTTCAGCTTCGCACTGATGGGCTCTTTTTAGAGCATTTTCCATAACATCTTTCAAAACTTGTGGCTGTAGCGTTCGAATTTCTGCAACAATATTTGCCTTGAGTTCAAGGATTGT
This sequence comes from Thelaira solivaga, assembly GCA_947397855.1. Taxonomy (NCBI): domain Eukaryota; kingdom Metazoa; phylum Arthropoda; class Insecta; order Diptera; family Tachinidae; genus Thelaira; species Thelaira solivaga. The sequence continues at coordinate 47,638,913 of OX377610.1, read as the reverse complement.
CTCTGGCTTGTTCACATACACTCGCTCCTTCAAAAAACCCCAAAGAAAATAGTCGGATGTTGTCAAATCTGGCGATCGCGCTGGCCAAATAATTTCCGAATTTCGAGAAATTATTCGCTCTCCAAAAATTTGACTTAAAAGTGCCATTGTGTCTCGGGCAGTATGGGCAGTGGCTCCGTCCTGCTGAAACCACATACCAGGTCTGTTTTCAAGAGCAGGACGTAAAAAATGTTCTATCATAAAACGATACCGCTCTCCATTTACGGTTACAGCACTTCCATCTTCATTCTCGAAGAAGTAGGGCCCAATGACATTTTCAGATGTGATCCCACACCATACTGTACACCTGATGGGGTGCAATTGGCGTTGATGAATGGCTCTTGGATTTTGAGAACCCCAGAACCTACAGTTCTGCTTGTTAACAAAGCCATTCAAATGAAAATGAGCTTCATCACTCATAATCAAATTTTGAATAAAGTTGATTTCTAATAAAATTCTATTGTTCTGGTTCTCTGTTCAGTTGTGAACCTCTCCATTATAAATTCTCCAAGTGTTGTCTATATAATCTGAAAGAAAAAATAAAAAAAAATTAATAAACAAAAAAGTTATTAAACTTTTACACCCCTAGGTTTCTTTTGGCCCACCCTGTATTTAGTTTGGGTTTCCACCGGAGCAATGGAGAACGATTTCTCTGCCATTCCGTTCTTAATTTTCTTTTTTGTCGGATGAGGGCTTCAATATCAGCTGATTACTTGAACGGTTTCCTCCTATATGTTTTTCTCATTGGTGTTGCATTCCTAGCTGCACAAGTAATAACGTCTGTAAGGTGGTTCACAGCACATTGTATATCAGACGAGTTCCTTTATACTTTAGCCAGTTCGTGTATCGGTTCGGATAGAACTTCAGAGTTTATAAAACTATATAGTCGGCGAATGATCAGATGATAAGTCCTCTAGGGGACTAATCAGAAGATGGTCACGTTTAATATTTTTAATAACAGTTAAGTCAAGTCAAGTCAAAATTTAATGTAAACTGTTTTATTTATGTACAATTAACATACACTCCGGTTCACTTATATAAAGGCACTAAAAGCTCCATATTCAGCAAGCTGTACCTTTTGCAATTTTTAACCGATTGCAGAATTTTAAAATGGAAATGGAAACTAGACACCTTGAGATATAAAAAAATCTTGACAATAGTGGTTTCTTTACTAAAGAACTTTTTTAAGCAATTTATCAAAAAAAGTCCGAAAATGTGATATTTTTTTTGGTTCACTTCAATAAAGGCACTTTAACTAATTTTAATGAAAAACAATTTTTCTTGTTTTTTTAATTTTTTTTACTTTATTGAAGAACTATTAGTAATGGGTACAACCCCCTTTGTTTTTAATAACTTCAAATATACGGGTTTTCATTGACAGATAAAGAGAATTTATGTAATCCAACGAAATTTGATTCCAAGCATCCTTAATGGCTTAAATTAGTGACTGCTTGTCATCAAATTGTGTACCTTCTTCATAGACCTTACGAGATAACCAACACCAGACATTTTCGATAATGTTTAGATCTGACGAATAGGGTGTCCAGTCAAGAATATTAACATTTTGGCTTGCAATGAACTCCTTTACTACTCTGGCGTTATGTATAAGGGCATTATCCTGTTGCAATATCCAAGATATGGGATCAAATAAATCACTAAACTTCGGAAAAGCCGATTCCAATAACGTTTTAAAGCTTGCACTAGTCATTATTGCACTTTGAAATTCAAGATTGATGGTGCCATAGTACGTAATAGCACCTAACACCATAACGCCGCCCTCTCGGCTGTGATGTCGGTTCAAAAATCGCTTTTCTTTTGCACAGATCATGGAAATAATAGTTGTAGCCATCAGGCTCATCCAAATTAAACTTCTTCTCATCTGTAAATACAACGGTTCTCCAGTCATTTACATGACCTCTTTGCTGCACATCCCATACCATGTAGTCTCCTGCGAATTGAAGCCGCTGTTCCTTACGAAAGTGGCGGCTTTTTTTGTAATATCAGGTATTTAAGATACTCACAAATCTTAATTACTGTGAGTACTGAAGACTTTGCTTGCTTGCACTGCAGCTTGAGCGCTTACTTTTGACAAGGATAAGGCAGAATTAGAAGCAATTCTGATGATTTTTCTTTTCTCATACGTAGATAAAGACAATGAAACCCTTCCTTTAAAATTTTTTCCATACCCCTCGGGGTCCTTGATGTAATTGTCGACAACTGTTGGCTTCGTCCAATTTTTTTTAGCTATTGCGCGGTTAGAATATCCTTCAGAACGGTAAACATCGATTTTAGTTTTTTCCGAAAGATTTAAAATTTTTTGTTTAGCCATTTTGACTAGTAAAATGATTAAGATGTAATAAATTGCAATAAACAAACGCTCTCTACAAAAAATCATCGCTTACTTGAAAAAAAATAAAAAAAAATAATAAAGTGCCTTTATTCAAGTGAACCAAAAAAAATTGCACATTTTAGTGAGCCCTCTTCCTAGTTCAAAAAATAAAAAGGAATAGTTCGTTCATTTAGTTCATTTGGTCTTTTGTATCTTTAGCACTTATACTTTTGATTGTCATTAAACGTTGTTTTTTATATAAAATGACGTCGAATAAGAGTTTAAAGGAATTTTTTACGAAAATAGAAAGCAAAACAACAAAACAAAATTCGAAAAATTTATAAATTTAGTTTTCGATTTCTTTTTTATAATGTAATTCAAAAAGTACTTTAGTCACTATAGCTAAAAAGAATTAAAGTGTAATTTTAAAATCTTGAAATTAAGCTTTTTAGCATGCAGTTTTTCAGTTTATTTGTTTTAAATATCATTTTTGTAAATAAAAATAATTTGCAACTTTCGTTCCTTCGTCATTGTTTTCGTTTAAGTTTAGTTCGTTTTTATAGGTCATTCATTTAAAATAAAGAGCAAGGAAATGAACTATAGGAATTCAAAACACGGACTAGTTCGTTCAGTTCAAATAAGTGAATAGTACAATGAGAATAGTTCGTTCGTGTACTACCCAAGACTAGAATAGAAACCACTATTGTCATGATTTTTTTTTATATCTCAAGGTGTTTAGCTTCCATTTCCATTTTAAAATTCTGCAATCGGTTAAAAATTGCAAAAGATACAGTTTGCTGAATATGGAATTTTTAGTGCCTTTAAATAAGTGAACCGGAGTGTATAGGTATACATTTTTTGAAAATTTTTTTGTTTACCAAAAAAAAAAATATTATTAACCTGTTTTTGTACACATTCGTATCACGTGAATGGCATGAAAATTATGAATGTTAGTCCCCTCATTAAATCGTTTGATTAATTTGAATGAAATTTTTACACTTCGTTATCAACAAATTTAAATACATACATATGTATGTAAATATAGGTAAGCTGTATACGTCAGTTTAAAAATTCTAATATCAACAAAATAAGTTAGCATAACGCCACACAGGCGAACTCCGAAAATAGACGAACATATGAGCGGAATTCTCATTATTCACAATTCTCATTTGTGTATTTTAAATAAACGGCAAACAAGAATATTTACGTTAAAAAGGTATCACTCGCTTAATTCATGAAAATTTACGTTGCTTCCTCTCACTAAAAGAACTTACATCAATATCACAAGGGTATATACAAATGTGTGAGCTACATATGTTGCTCAATAACCATCATTATCAGATTCATTATTTACATGGCTATGCCCAAAATTAGCAAAACAATTCGACACTTGTTTTAAGATTAAATAATTTATTTATTTCTTATTTTTAAAGATGACAAAAAAGGGGGCGTTTGTTACGTGTTTAGCAGCCAAATGTATTATGTATTTACATACATATAATACATAAACTGATGCTCGTATCTTCAACGAATGGATGACGCTAACTAATGATAATTCAAATGCATGCATTTCAAACGTGCTCATAGAGGAGCAGTGATGCCAACTTTTTGAAAGGAAACACTTCATAATTTATATATTTGTATTTCCCTACGGGATTTCATATTAATCTTAATTTAACAAATAGCTTAAAGTGTTTTGAAATTTAAATAAAAGCATTTATTAAGTTCATTTAATAATATAAATCAACCAGTGTTGTGTTTTTCATTTGCTCAACAAACGGATATAAGCCAAAAGAGGCACAATAAACAAAAAGTTGGCGTTTTAGTTTAACGAAAAGTACAATAAATAGATCCAAAAGCATCAAGTTGACATCACTGTCTTTAAAGTAGTAAAAATATGAGATCACGATATAATCGAAATTTTCTGCACATGTAGCTCAAATGACTTCACTCCATGTGTTCCTATTGGCTAATAATTTACAGCTAAATTAAAAAGAGAGTGAGAGAAATTATAATTTTTTCCTTCAAACAGTTTACATTCTACATCTTCTAACGGTAAATCATGCGTATGGCGTAATCTTGTATATCTGTCATTCTTGATATTAGCTACTATTTTAGGGGCTGGGTGCCTTCATGGCATATACATATGTATGTATTTCTGTATGCACTTAAAGTAAAATTTAACTAAATAAATTATCATACTCGGAAAATGTTTGTTTTTTTTTTTTCTCTTTCTCTTATGACTAAATTTTTGTTTGTTTTTTTTTTTCTCTTTCTCTTATGACTAAATTTTTGTTTGTCTTTTTTTCTTAAACATATATATATACATATGTACATAGGAAATGATTTTAGATATTTATTTATTGACATCATTAAATCTTGAATATTATCGTTACACACATTTATTAAACACTTCTATCATGTATAATTTTTTTTCAATTTCCACGAAAAATAAATTTTTTAAATAATTCAATTGAGATTGAAAACATGAAAAACTTTTTACTCTAAAAAATTCCCCCTTATCGTAAATAATTTTTTTCCATAAAATTTTTTAACCCTTAAATGCATGACTTTCTTTTTTTTGGAAAATTTTTAGTTATAAGAATAGTTAACGGTTTACAAAGTCACAAAAATATAATAAAAAAATTTTTTATCTCAAAATTGTCCTTTATTTGTAAGGGCTTGTTGCCAAATGGCTACATAGTGTTTTCAAACTATTTATTTCAATTTAAATGAAAGTTTTTAAAATAATTGTTTTTTTTTTTGTTCAAACAATGCAATGCCACATTTCTCGCATATTGTGCGGCTAAAATCCTGACATCTGGGACACTTGCATTGCATTTTCTTTATATTCATAAATTTATGAGTCAATGTTCAACTGTAGGCGTTCTTGGCAAAGTAAGAGTAACCGTTGAAAAATTCTCAAAAATTTCTGGCTTTTACAAAAAATACGTGTAAATTAAGTAACTCTTATAGACGGTATGTATCCACATGACAACGCGATGAATTAGCAGTAATTTTTTTTTTATCACAACAGTAATTATAGCGCTCTAAAGCTAGATGCATTTAAGGGGTAATTTGTTTTCCTTTGGACCTACAATATTGATGTACGTAAAGGGTGTTTTTTATAGACGTATAGAACTTTAAATTGCAATAAAACAACGATGGATTATTCGATTGACATGAATTTTATTTATCCGAAAGATAATATTGTGGCATTACATTTAAAATATGATTTCTGGCATATGATCGCCACGGCTGGCTCGGATGTAGTCCAATCTGGACGTCCAATTTTCGATGACGTTTTTCAACATTTGTGGCCGTATATCGGCAATAACACGGCGAATGTTGTCTTCCAAATGGTCAAGCGTTTGTGGCTTATCCGCATAGACCAATGACTTTACATAGCCCCACAGAAAGTAGTCTAGCGGTGTTAAATCACAAGATCTTGGAGGCCAATTCACAGGTCCAAAACGTGAAATTAGGCGGTCACCAAACGATAGCGAACACCATTCACATTAACTGCCTGACCGGCCTCAATGAGAGTTACAATTCTCATTGGATTTTGAAAGAGCAAAGTCAAAAGGTTACTGACACAAATGTCGAAAAGTTATGTGTGGGCTTTGCATTATAATACAAGTGCTAAGATTTTCATTGGATTTTGTCAGCTGTTTTTGTTATTTCTTTGTTCGTATGCAAAAAAAAAAATTTTTTTCTAAAAATTATGAGACCACGACTGTCAAATTTCTTTCCCGTGTATTGTTTTTTTTTTGTGTATTGTTTTCACACCATTTTTCATTTGATTTTTGATAAGTCGTTTTACTCAGTATTACAGTGTAAAATTCCCTTAAGGAAAAAGCACTTAATTCTACTTAAGAAAAATTTGGCTTGTCGCAATTAACAATTGTGGTTCAAGGATGGTGGGGTAATATATTAAACAATTAACGAGTTGACAGAATCCAAATAATTTTAAAGATTTAGTCGTATAAAATAACTTACTCCCTAACAATGATGTTCTCATTAACAGAGTTTTCAAAAAAGTACAGAGTAATGGCACTGGCGCACAGTGGCTCGTTTTAACTTTTTTCGTTGCAAAAATCATAACCTTTGAAGTAATGAAGATATTTTAAATGTTTAAAAAGGTGTTGAAAGAAAACATTTTCGTCTTTGCAACCCCCACAGCCACAGGGTGCTCCATATATCGCAGTCAAATTTAAAAAATATTTCGTTTATGCTCTACAATCGTTTTTCTTCAGCTGTATCATATGAATCTAAATAAATATTATGAGTGTGAAATTGTTATTAATTAACCTACGTTAAAGTTTGTTCTAAATTCTTTTGTTGAGCCACCATTGGTTGTCAAAATCCTTTACATAGTTAACACTTTTCTTGACAGGTGCCTTTTACTCATTTTATTTTTGATTTATTTACAAAGATATGGACTTTTTATTTGATTGATTGATATAATTTAACATAATTTGCTATTAAAAATAAAAATTTTACAGAAAGATTACAATTCTTATATATTTTTTCTTACTTCTAAAAAAGCTGTTTTATACGAGTATAGTATAATGGTACGTTTGAATATATAAAAACTAGTTTTCAGTTTAAAAGTATGGAATTAAATCGTTATAAAATAGCATGTTTTGATAATAGTTTGTTGAACTAAAGTTTAATTGAAAATCATTTTTATTTCGTAAGTACGAGGACGGATCAATAACTCCGTGACTTTTTGAATGAAACGCAGTTTTTTTTTTGTAAAACAAAAATTTATTTTTCGAGTCATAGGCATTTGTTTGGTCAATAATTTCATCGTTGGAGCTAAATCTCTTTCCACCGAGCCATTTCTTTAGGTTTGGAAATATGAGGTAGTCACTAGGGCCTAAATCCGGAGAATATGGTGGATGAGGTACCAATTCGTAGCCCAATTCATAGAGTTTTGCCATTGAGACTGCACACGTAACACGTTTACGTTTATGGTCAATTTAGAGCAAACGCGGCACCCATCTTGGAGACAACTTTCTTAAACCCAGCTGATCATTTAAAATCGAAAACACACTGCCATATAAAATGCCTATGGCATCAACAATCTCACGCACTTCTACTCTTCGATCGGCCAACACCATATCGTGGATTTTTTCGACAATTTCAGGTGTCCTGACCTCAATTGGCCGTCCAGAACGTTCAGCGTCATTTGTGCTTGTGCGACCACAACGAAAGTCAGTAAACCTCTTTTTTTACCATTGAAATCGATGGTGCAGAGTCCCCATAGTATTTATCGAGCTTTTGCTTGGTTTGATTGAAGTTTTTTTTTCGCAAAAAAAATAATGTTTAATGAGCACTCAAAATTCACTTTTGTCCATTTTTAGAAAAATACACGAGGTTGTATGTTTTGAACAGCTGTTAAACTCAAAGTAAATGACGACACTTGCTCAAAATTTTACAGTAGTCTATTAACAGGTGGTACTAGATGGGAACAGTGTTGCATATCATATAACTACGAGGGAAGTTGGAAAAGTCACGGAGTAATTGATCCGCTTCTCATAAAATGGATGTACTTCAGATTGGTTTCTCAAATAGCTCGGCACGCTATCCTCTGATTTACTGATAACCATTGTAATTTTTTTAGCAAACCTTTATGTGGGTTAACCTGTGGTATCTCAGTATACATCTCATCCCTTTATTTTGTTGCTGCTGACTTCCAAGAAATGATAAGGTTAAGCAATATCCAAAACACGGTTTTGTTATTAAATTGTAAATTTTTATAGCCGTCATTGTAGATATTTTGTTACTAACTCGTAAAAAAAATATGTATTAAACTTAAAATTTCTATCAATGATTATTCCAAGATATTTAATTTCTTCCACCTTTTCAATTGTTTCTCGTTTGATAATTATGTTATCACTAGCGTTACCGTTTATTATCATAGCTTTCGTTTTCTTCATTCTTTTCATTTACAATTAAGATTTCGGACACATTCCTCTATATTTGTTCCGCTTAGTACTTTTCCAATGTCGTTAATGTATATTAAATATAGTAAAGTTCCTAATACTGCTCCTTGAGGTTCCGTTATTAATAGTTCTAATAGAAGACGTGAAATCCCCAAACTTTGTTCTTTGTGTTCGGTTTTTTAAGTAGTGAGCAAACCATTTTAATTCTATGCCCCTAACACCATATTTATTTAGCTTCTCTAACAATATGTCTCTATTAATTGTTTCAAACGCCCGCTTCAGGTCTAGGAAAACTGCCATTTAATACGCTTATTATATACCTCAGTTTTCCATTGTGTTATTAGTAGTCTTAAAAGTGATTCGCAACTATGTTGATTTCTAAAGCCAGATTGTGTTTCATTTATTAGTTTGTTAGATTCAAAAAATTTATTTAATTGGTAATGTAATATTTTTTCCATTACATTAACATATTTACTGGTCAAATTTCGCTAGGTTCCGTAGTATTATTAGACGGTCTAAAGACAGGAGACAGAACATTCAACGAGATGTTGTAATTATATTCCTATTATATCATATTTTTTTTTTTTTTTTTTGATAGTAACTTTACAGAAAGAAAATATTGATATATGTTGCTGTTCATTTCTTTCATAGTACTCGTATTTTCAAATGTAATTAAAGTTACCTCTTCAAATTTAAAAATTATGTTTTTTTCTTCTACAATATAATTTTTTCATATTTTATAAATGGTATACTTTCAACAATTTTATCTACACTTGTAATAAAAAATGAGTTTAATTCGTTTGCTATTTCCTTGTCGTCTGATATAATTTTGACATTAATTTTTATTTCTTTTATTTTTGAATTATCTGTTCTTAGGATTAATGATTTTATTGTTTTCCACATAGGTGTTTGGTCTGCACAGCCATTAATTCTGTTGTTGATATAATAATTTTTTGCATACGAAATTTTAGATTTATATTGGTTTCTGAAGATTCCAATGAACCTGCCACTTTCGATGTAGGAGGGTTCAAATTGAACGTCCACAGATTCTTTGAATTGATGTTGGTTCCTAATACGCTATTCTTTCCGCATCTAATTTGTTTTTCCGCTGTACCACACTGCAGTCACCGCTTCTAGAATCATGATTCGTATCAATATTTCTTAAATTTAAACATTCTTTGACTTTCACACAGTTTATACATTTATAATGATTGTTTTTACATTATTTGTACGAGTGACCTTCTTCGTTACATTTCGCACAAATTTGGTTTGAGCTACTGCATTTTTTAGATGTATGGTTAAATCCCCAGAATTTAAAATACCTCAAAACATTCGTAAACCATTCAATATTAATTTTCTTTTTCTTCAAAACCGGGCATATCATTTATTTGGTATTATTTATTTCTTTAGTTAAGATTTCTTCACTCCGTTTTAAAATTTCTTTTAAATATTTATAATTTTCATTGGTAACCTTTATAAAACTTAAGCATTCATCACAGAAAAACTTTATGTTTTTGTATTTAAATACTGTATAATATTCATATTTTAAAATTGAAATATTTTTCACAAAATCCACTACATTGAGTATTATTTGAATCTCGGCAGCTGGAATTATATCTTCCACAGCTCAGACCCACTATTATAAATAAACTTTATCTCCTCTGTAATTATTATATTCTTTTTTCAGTAAGAACTCAGAACATACGTCTGCTCTCTAATCGCTTATACTTATTTTTATTGATAATAATGGTACTTTTTGAACTATTAATATTAACAACCCTAGAACTAAGAGACTGGGCTCAAACACTTCTGAGCAAAGTAAAATAACATTAAGGAGAAAAATGGTACTTTTCATATATTTTAATGGTCTTTTTTGATATTTTATTATTAACGAACCTAGATAGTAAAGTGAAAACCCATAAATGGGACAAAATTTCACTTTTTAAATGGTACTTTTTGGATTTGCAATAGAAACTACCCTAGAAGGATCAAACCCTCCTGAGCAAATTAAAAATTATTAAGGAGACAAAACGATACTTTTTTAAAAATTTAATAGTACTTTTTGATTTTCTAATGTAAACGAAAGTAGAAGTATGATATTAGGGTCAAATGGTCTTTAGCCAAGTGAAAAATCATTAAGGGGACAAATTGTACTTTTTATTAAATTTTTTGGTACTTTTTGATTTTTAACATTAAAAAATCTACAAATATCAGAGCGAAGTGAGTGAAGAGAAAAATCAAGAATGTGACAATATGGTACTTTTTATATACTTTACAGGGTGCCCTGTAGATTGATGGGTAGCGTGCTAATATATAAATCTGAGGTCGCAGGTTCGATTCCTGCCTAGACCCTGGGCGCCGATGGTCAAAGTTACCAGTGCTCGTTAACAAATTTCTAATATTAAGTATTATTTACTAATATGTAATAGTAATATATACTATATATTTGTAAATGAGAAATAAAAAATAAAAATAGCGACAGTATAGTACTTCGCTGACAAGGTAGCGAGTTAAATGCAAGTTTTTTATAAATGTGTTATGAAATCATCATGTTATAAAATACGCATGTTTGTATGTATGTACATATATTATGTACATATATTAAGCATATGTCACATGTGACCTGATATCATGGTATAAGAAAACCAGTTAACTTCAAAAATATAAATAACAACATTATAGTTGTTATTGCTCTTGAGGCCCCTACTGTTAAAAGTTATTTCCGGTGGTTAATACCAAGAAGTATGCTAGAGTGAAGCAAAAAATTTGTTTCCGGTTTTGATCTCTATTTAACACATTCATGTCTCTTCACTTTTGACAGGAGGTTTTCTTACACCATGCCTAGTATTAATAAGATATTTAACTAATGCGGATTTTACATTATTATACTGAGTAAAACGACTTGTCAAAAATATAAATAAAATAAAAAAGTAGAATAGTGTGAAAACAATATATCAAAAAATACGTACGGAAAATTTTCTAAAGGTTTATACATTTCATTGTATCAGGCTGGCATTTCTGCATAAAAAACATAGAAATAACAAAAACAGCTGACAAAATCCGATGATAATCTTAAAGCTTGTATTATAGTGTATGATTTTTTGACAGTCGTATCAAATACCATTCGATTTTGTTGTTTCAAAATCCCATGAAAATATTAAAGCTTGTATTATAGTGTAAAACTGTCGTAAGAATTTATTTGTCAGTTTTTCTTATTAATAAACTTGTTTTGAAAATAATTTAAACTAAAATTGTTTGTTCTTTCTTCCCATAAACAACCAAAAAAACTATTTATAAAAACAGCGAAGCCGCAGTATCCAGTTTTCCTTATTGTACAGAATCTAGTTTAAATTTTTCAACAAATACCACCGCATACAGCGAGGATGATGCAGAATATGCTACTGGAAGACGTAACAAGACCTCGAGGGTAAATATCACATTAAAAAAAAAAACAATAGAGGTGAAATACTAGGGGTAATGGCGCAAGTTTGCATTTTTATTTATTTACAATAACCTAGACTGTAAAACCGAAAACCTGTTTACAATTTCTACTAACAATATCAATAAAAAATTATTTTCATTTACTTATTAGTTAGTTAGTTTTACTTGACCTTTTTCTTTTAAATAATATGATTATTTTGTTAAGCTTGAGGTCTTATAATTATATCCTGAAGAAGCTACACAAATTGGAGCGAAATATCGATATAAAAATAAATTTTTGAAAAATAAGACCTCAAGCTTAACAAAATAGTCATATTGTTTTCATTTACATAATTACAAAGGAAATATAAATAAAGCAACAAATATTCCTTAAAAATAAAGTAAAATTATTCTTTAAATATCTGTGCAAAGATGTGTTCGAAGTCTAATGACTTAACAAATTCAATAGAAATCTGTAATATGTAAAGTTAGTTCGATCGGAATAGCAACTACAGAATTAAAACAATTCTGATTGGAATATGTGACAGGCCTGATTATATTACAATTTAATTAGATTTTTATAAAGGGTGTCCCAACAACAACACAATATTTAAATTTTAAATAAATGACTGATGCAGCAATTGAATTGTTTCTCTGGCTGTATGACATTTGGCGCCGTCTTGTTGAAACAACAAGCCCTCCACATTCATTTCTTCAATTCTAGGCAAGAAAAAATTGGTTATCATTTTACGATACCGAACACCATTGACTGTTTGCGCTTGACCTGCCTCATTTTCATAAAAAAGGTCCAATGATTCCTCCAGCCCAAAAACCACACCAGTGACACGTTGAGGATGCATTTGCTTCTCGTAAATCACTCGAGGATTTTCCTCACTTCAAATGCGACAATTCTGCCTATTGACGAAGCCATCAAGATGGAAATGGGCCTCGTCACTGAAGATGATTTTATCGGCAAAATCAGCAATTTCATGTTGTCTCTCCAATACCCAATTAACGAACTCCCTTCGCTGTCCATGGTCATTTTTTACTAACCTCGTACCTTCTACTATCAAACAATAACAATTGTTCAAATGTCAAACAATGACACTTCGAATGGCGCCAAATTTAAATCTTGCGTTCTTGTTGCGACACACTTTACATTATACACACATACATACAAAAATATGTATATACATTAATTCTTTAGCTCTTTTTTATACAAATTTTAATTCTAATTTTGCTTCTAATTTTTATATAACGATTTAACAGCAAGATCCGTTATCACATCGTATTATTGAGAAAAGAAGACGAGATCGAATGAATTCATGCTTAGCTGATTTGTCACGCTTAATCCCACCGCAATATCAACGTAAAGGACGTGGTCGCATTGAAAAAACTGAAATTATTGAAATGGCCATACGCCATTTAAAACATTTGCAGAGCGAATGCTTACAAAAGGATAACGAGTATCGCATGGGTTACACAGATTGTATGAAGGAGGCGGCCAAATTCCTTTATGATAGTCAAATGCAAGAGTTTTGTTATCGTCTGCTGGCACGTCTCCAAGAGCACTGTGATGACATTATGAAAAGTAAGTCAGTTTTTAGAAATAATTTTATATTGATCAATATATTCCCCGCTTGCAGATGATTGTTTTCGAAATCGTGGTGGTTGTCATGTGTCGGATAATGTTAGTGCTTCTAGTGGTAGTCCACATCAAACATTTCATCCAGTACCAGCGCTGTGCCAATTACGTGATATGTTAGGTGCTTCTGATATTGAGCATAGCAATGATCATAACGATGTTAAAGATCTCAGTTTCCGTAATCACATAAATCAACTGCAGCGCAATGTAAATGCTAATCAAATGGATAGCAATGCCAATGATAGTCATTCTGTATCCAGTATAACCAATAATGGCAACAATGGCATTTTGATTAATTCGACTACATCGGTTTCTGTATCAGCTAGTTCTTCCAGTAATCCAACAAGCTCTACAGTAATGACTGGTAATTTAGGTCTGGTGGGCAGCGGTAATTCGACGCAAAAACACCAGCAACAACCTCATCAAGCACCTGTGATTACCTCAACTGCTCCCGCTTCTCTGCATCATCACACTGACTCAAGTAATCATGATTTTGATTCCTCTAGGGAGCCTATTATACACACTGATATTTCAAATATGCATTCACCACCTCCGCGCGATACTTTGCTCTCAAGTCATCACCATCATCATCACCATAATCATCTTAGTAATGCACATACGCATCAGGAAAGCATGTTGCAGGGACGTTTACGTAACTACTCTGAGTCATCCCATGACGTTGAACACAACAACAACTACAAGTACAAAAATCACATCAAAGAACGTTTCAACCATGAACTGCACGATGAAGAGACATCCAGTGAACACGGCCTGGCCCCACCTTTATTACAAAGTGAAAACTCACATGTTCATTCTGAACATTCTAAAGACGGAACTGATCCAGAAATTGCACCCATTATTGCCAAGAAACGCAAATTGGCTGAGGCTGCCAGCAGCCACAACGACAACACAACCGATAAGGGTGATGAACGTGTGCCACATACTTCCAAGTCCAACAATGCCAACCTAATAAATTCTGTAACTAGAAGAGATGAAAAACCATTTGGGCCATTTAGTGACATCAAAACGGAAACTTCTGCGGGTCCTCTCATGCATAGTAAAAATCACTTGAGTGCTCCCACCAGTACCACCTCTTCACTGCCGGCTCGCAGCTTTGCTGTGCCTATTTTTGCTCTGCACAGCCAGGGCACTTACTATATACCCCTCAACGTTGAGTACAATGTACTGATACCCTTTCTTAATGGTATTGATTTATTGGAAAAAAATTTTACTTCAATGCCCATTGTACATCCCATTAATATTAATGTCAATTTTATGCCCACCTCCTCAGCTTCATTCTTGGCCGTATCTGCAGCAGCAGTTGCAAAACAGCAACATCAGCAACAAGAACCAGCACCAACAGTACTAAATGGTTCCGTTGCCACAGCTGCTGCTAATGCCGTAGCTGCAGTTGCTAAAGCCAAATTTGAAGCCATTACAAACGTCACTAATGGCTGGTGAATCAAAAGTACTGCAAAAACAAAAACAAAAAAGTTTTCTAATTGAGAAATTAAAATTCTGCAGTCAATAAATTGAATACAGATTGAATTCAATTTTATGTACAATTCATTTCATTTTCTAATATGAAGTGAAACCCGATAATTACATTTTTTACAACCAAAAACAACAACTATATAAATGAAAAAAAAAAAAATACAATTGTATATACTTACTTACTGTACATACATGCACAAATACATACATATATAGCTACATATGTAGAAAGAAAAATACTAAGAAAATGAAATGTAACAACTACCTCAGAGTCCTGTGAATGTAATCATATAATGGTTTTAAATCTAGAATCTAAAAGGTGCATATGTGCATACTCACACAGTATTTACACACATGCATACATATGTATGTATCTATGTGCATAAGCATGTATATTGTATGTACATAAACAGATACGTACGTACATACATATTTCAAAAACGAAAGATGTAAATGAAAGCATATACTACATACACAAGTAACATATGCTCTGCATTAGGTGCATAGATGTATGCAAATGTAGATATAGATGCGTTGGCACAACAGTTTGGTACGTTTGTTGTGGCAAAATAGAAAAAATACATACTCGTACATAAGAACTCATTCAATTTATTTAATTTATGTTGTGTAAAATAAGGCACAACTTAAATATTATTATTGAAAAGATACGATCGATTGTAATCCTTTCATTCTCTTTTGTTAAACTGGCCCGTAAGCCCGTTGGTGTGTGTCTTTGTATTAATACATGCAAAGAAAAAACACTCATCGTGTTTTGTAAAATTAACAAGCTCTCCTACATACTACCGCCAATGTTCTGAGGAATGCGCGTTTTCAAAACGAAAATCGTTTTGAAAAACGCTAAAGCATATTCTGGAAACCGTGCGTTTTGCTTCCATTTTTCTCATAGAAAGTGAATGAGAAAACGCCAGTTTATAAGTAAGCAATCGACACACACAATTGACAAAATCAAAGTAAATTTTTTAAAACCGTATTTTTTATGGAGGAAGTCCAATTTTCTTTGCAATTTTAGTTGAAATAAAAAGAAAATATATTTAATTTGAATTGTACAACATTTTATTTTATCTTAAACTCTTAGTTTGTGCCAAATTCATCACTTCGCTTCAGTGTGTGCTTGCGGTTTCAAAACGCCAAAATTAAGCGTTTTACAGAACACCTTTTTGCGATTACAAATCGTAATCACAAAAGTTAAGCGTTTTGCGTTTTTCAGAACATGGGGTATGTACGTAAGTGTTTATAAGTAAATATTGAAAAGTTTCTTGTAAACAACTTTAACCGGTGGAAAATTTAAAACGCGGATTCAGTACACATGGAATTAAATTCTTTATATGACTATTATATTTGGGTATTTTATTTTCGGTTTCATAGATATTGAATTGCAATTATGTTTTGCTAGTTACTCTAGTTTTCAATAATAACAGATTTTAATTATTTTTTTTTAATACCATTGGCATGAAAGGTAATACAGCCCAATTATGAGTAAACATTCCCCGGGAATTTTTCTCTCATTATGAATAAAATTCTGTAATTTGTGGAATTTTTCTAAAAAAAAAATATGGGAAATGTTTATAGTTGGAAAAAAGTGAAAAAATTAAAATCCTGGGAGTTGATTCCCGTTCTCTGACAACGTGAAATGAAAATTTGTTTCACGTTTACATAGCTTTTTGATTCATGTTCAGTGAAAAATAGTCAAAATTTAAAACATTTTAATTTAATTAATGGAACGAAACGAAATTTTTTCACAGTTACGAAAAACTAGAGATTCGCGTTCTGTGTAAATTTTTTCAAATGAAAAAGATTGTTAAAGTTAAAATTTTTACTTGTAAAAGCAAATGATAACGAGAGAAAAACGTGCGAGTTAAGACAAAATCTGTACATTTTTTTCACATTTGTAATAGTCGATGCTGCGAAATATAATCGTAGAAAATACCACTTTTCTCTTTAATTCCTATATTGATATATTTCCATCAAACCACTAAACATTATTTTTTATATTGTACATAATGCTTCAGAATTATATACTCCATGTCAGATATGCAGGTTTTATGCTGACTTAAGCTAAGATCAGGCACTCTCATGGACTGACTGGAGTCTTCAAAGATTTTAACAGAGGAAAAAGTGACTTGGAAACTGTTATCATCCGGCAGACTATGCTTTATTACCATAAGAAGATAAATTTATTTATCTTATACTTTCATATTATTAATATTTAAAAAACGAATTTTTGCTAAAAAAATGTAATCTAAATATTTCTGTGAGATTCCATATAACACGGTTCGAATTCATTCAATTTATATTAAATAACATATAATTTTGAGTCTCCATAGAACTCGGTATAGATTAATTAGATTTTCCTTATTTATATGTTTGTTAAAACGTTTCCATAGAACGAATATCCGATTTTGAATTAATTCGAAGTTTTCTATAACGTGGTCTCCATATAATGCGGGACGAACAATCACGCTATAGGAGACTTGACTGTAATATTTAGTGGTTTTAAGTCTATGTTCCATTCACACGCTTCCGAACTTCCAAATAGGCGTTCGCGGTCCTTGCAACTCATCAAGCAGAAGACTAAGGGGACTATCTGCTCCTGAATGTAAACGTGAATACTAAAAAGTTGAGCCATAATAGAAAGCACAACATGGCACATGCCATCTATTAACCAACATTGCTTTTCTGCCAAAAGCTTCATACTAGACTGCGTACCCAATAAAATGTTTTTCTCTCCGCCGAATTCCTTTTAATCTAAAACAAAAAGTTCTTCCATACATACTTGAAATGTGAAAAAATTAGAAAAGAAAAATTAATAATCGTCGGCATTTCAACCGAATACACAAAAAAAAAATTAGTCGGGAAATTTTCATATAAAATACAGGTAAACAAAAACTTAATTTGAATGGCTATTCCTACCATTTAGAGAAATTTACCAAAAAAATGTCCTACTGGTGTTGTGCAAATAGAAAAGAAAAGTTCTGCAAAAGTCGTTTGCACACAATCAGTACACAATGAACATTTCTTAGAAAGGAGCCTTCTGACCACACTCAGCTAATGAAAAACGTAATGCTTTGCAACAACTCGTTAAAAAACAAAAAACAGTATGGAAAAACCACCTTCTCAAGTAATAACAGATACTGTTGCTGATATCAATAAAAATTGCCATGTTTATTTGCCAATCAAAGGTGTACAAAATGTTAAGATCAAGCGCATTCCTTCAAAAATCGCGCGATTTTTAAAACTAAAATTTCTACAATTATTCGGGATTTTTCAGTTTCAGGCTTACAACCCCAACCCTCAAAATAGCACCCAAAACTCAATAATTATAGAGTTTATGGAAAAATATCCAGACATTTCGAAGGTATTCACAAAGCGTTATAAGCCAACTGTACAACCTCTTTGGCAACTTTGGGCTGAATACTAAACGGTAATCGTCTGTATTTAACCGGAACAATTTAATCGTACCAAAGACTATAAAGTAACAAGGGAATATTTGAGCATGCGCATTTCAAATACAAGTTTCTCTCATTTAGCTACTGAGATAAACAGAGAATAAACACATACTCAACAACATATAAATGCGCATGTATGTATGTATTATAAACCAAGCATTTAAAACTTAAAATGAATTTTATTTCTTTTTTATGTTTTTTGTGTGAGATTTATGAAATTTTTCAACAAAAATGTTATTGAAATCTTATTAGCAAATATAAATAGAACGAATATGACTAGTTGCGTTATTGTCGGGTAGAATATCTTATTTATGATTGTAAAAATAAAATTTATCCTAGTTCGCAACGAATTTATGATTCATTAATTTGAACCTTTATTGAACTCTTATTATAGATTTGTAGATATTATTTTTATAATGAGAAGTAGTCCTGTTGTATATGCTTTTTAAAAGGATCTATAAGAGTTTTAAAACTCACAGACTGTTAATAATAAATAACACAGAAATTAATTTTATGTTATGAACAAAATTTATTTATAATAAAAATCTAATTACATATTTGGAAATTAATATGTAAATCATAATAATAAGACATTTTCTTTTTCTTAAATATTTTCTAGTTAGGAAATCTAAGCTAATGTGTAAGAAAAATATTCAAAATACAAAAATAAAAATAATAAAAATCCAATACGTATTTATAGTAAAATGTAAAATAAATATTTTAAATGCTTAGTAAGCATTTAAATTATTAAACTAAGCCTTAATTGTTTTAGTAACTGGTGCAAAATTTACATTTGTTTACTTGATACAAGTACTCTTAGAAGAATTTTAAACATGGCTTAATATCTTAACTTTTTCATTATTCGATTGTTTAAATTTTTGTGTTTCCCACAAGGAATGTTTCCGTAGTAAGGTAAGAATTAACAAATTCAGCATTTCCATTCTATGTTTATGGCATACGCCGGTCTCATCGATTCTTTTTAAGTAAATAGAAAAAAAAATTTTATTGAAATAAAGATGTATATATATTGGATGAATTTGATATGGAAAGTTTTTTTTATTGTGATATAAAATAAGAAACTAAAACGTGTGCGTGACATGAAATAGGCTTGTTCGGGAGTAATATACCAATTTTTCACGCTTGTGTCTGTGAATGTAAGAAAAAATATTTTTAAAAACAGTAGTAACAATTTTTTCAGAATTATTTTGTAGCTACTCGTTCAGCGAAAAATTTTTTTATTCTGAATAACAACAGTAGTAACAATATCATGAAAAAATAATTTTTCTCCAAGTTTAATTTTGTAACTCACGCTCAAAACTAACAGAATTCCCCACTCTAAAATCTGATGTATGATTCTAAGCAAACAAGGTTCAATTTGGCTTACAAAAAGTTCAATTTAATTTGTTAAAGGTTCAATTTTAGCTGAAAAATCTGTAATTGCATTGCGGCCAATAACGAAATCTTAATTCGGTGTGAATTCATATACTATATTTATTACAACAATAAAATGCATGTATTTACCTACATTAATAAAAACGGCAATGTTAGTAGAGCTATAAGATGAAAACAACTTTTTCATTAAAATTTGGTACACATACATATACAGTTTGTATATGGATATACTGAAAAGTGAAGTTGTGTAGATTCTTGCATTGAATATTATTCTCTTGCATGTTATATTACTCTCTTACACTCTTTTAAATTCTCGGGCTCCCGTGGATATTACTAGCAATATCCATCAACAAATTTAGCACCAGAAAAAATTTACACTACGTAGAACAGCTTTATAGTTTTATAGTCTTTGATCGTACACTTCTTTTCACTTTCTGTGATCGTTATTCTAATAATAAAAATTGGACAGAGGTCATATTATTTGATTGATTATTTCATCGACACTAGTTACATGTTTTATTTAAAAAATTTTCAATAAAAACACGTTTTTATTTTTATTTAAACGAAAACACTACGATTTATCAAAATTGTTATCAAACATTTACATAAACAATTTCATACAAATAAACTAATGTATAGAACAACTGATTCCAACATCGGTTTTATTTGTCTTCGAAAATAACAAAAACGACTTGGTTTCATGACACCAAATGAAACCAATAATGGTTTGCAAAACTGACTTTGATTCTATGACAGTCCTGATTGTTGTTAGGAAAATGTACTCTTCATTTCGAAAACAAAAAAATTGGAAAAAAGTGTAAGAAACAAAACATAATTACAAAAATTTGTTCTAATAAACTGTTATAGCAAAAACGTTTTCAAATTACCAACTTCTTTGAACGGGCTATAATAAAAAGTAAAGCTTTTGGTTTTCTTCGAACAACTTTGTTTTCATGTTTTTCAAAAAAAAAAAAAAAAAATAGAAACAAATTTTCTGAATCTGAGGTTTTAATAGAATTTTAATATAAATTTTATGTTTATTATCGTCTCTGATTATTTTAAATGAAAATATACCAATAAATTCAAAGTCAGCAAATGTCTCTTTAATTTACCACTCAAAGTAGTTATTTGCTTCAAAAAATGTTTTTTTTTCAACTATTGGTAACATGTTACAGTGGGCCTAAGACACATTTATCATAGCACTGTTTAAACAAAAATAAACTGAATGTGAGTAGTTTTTGAGTAACCCTGATTCAATGTATTCTTAAGGTGGGATCACACGATTGCCACAATGTACCAATTTTCTTCATTTTTTGTATACCAATCGTGTGAATGCACATAAAATTAGTACATGTGGCAATCGCGGCCAATATTGTGTTGGTTGTAACCAATCAAATGCAACCCTGATGAGGCAACCGTGGAACCACTTCAAATACAATCGCGCGGCAATAAAAATGTCAAAAGTGTACCAATATTTATTCACCCTTATCATGAATATCATTTCCCTCGAATTTTGTTCACTTTCACTGGGATAGCAATTACGAATGAATTCCCTGTTAAATCCCCTTATCATAAATAATTTTTTTCCCTTGTTTTGTTCACTTTTTTGCTTTAATCTGTTCACTTACTTTTTGCTGGCGAACACAAGTATTTTTGTTTGTTTTTTTCTTAAAATTTAATTTAGCAAGCAGAATTTAGCAATTTTTTAACAAAAGAATTAAAAAGTGGTTGTCCACATATAAAAAATTAATTTATTTTGTTATAAAATCGTTTATCCACAGCAGTTAACACCTTTACTACAAGAACCATTCATAAATTGCTTCAATAAAAAAAAATTTGTTTTTGCTCTTAAAATCTTATAAAATTACAGAAATTTTTTATTTATATGCACTGGCCACTGAAAACTGCTTAACAATAAAAGTTGACACCTTTATTACAAGAACCATTCGTAAATTACAAAAATGTATTGTTTTTCTATTGAAAACTTAGAAAATTTTATAAATTCTTCTTTATTATACATTCACTCTGCACTGATAACGTGTACAAAATCTCACGTGAGATTCCCAATAGCAATTTTCCCTTCGAGGGGAATGAAAATTTCGGGGGAACAACAATTTCACTTTTATTCATGATAGGGGTGATTGTGTTCTTTAACGGCAATCAAAGTTCACAATACGCGGCAATGTTTTAATTTTTTTGCGGACAGTCATTTGTTTTCGTAAGTTTTCGATTTAATTATGTATAATAAAAATTTTTTTCTAATAATATTTACATTTTTATATACATATTATGTTCTGACCGGGCAGTTAAGTTTTGCGTACCCACCAGCAATCAAAGTTTGCAATACCCGCCAACATTTTAATTTCTTTTTGTTTTTATTTTAATATTGTTTTTTATTATATTTATGTAGGTAAATTTGTGCATTTAGTGGCAATTGTAGTATGGAGTTTGAGGAGGATTGATTTATTGAAGTTTTTAATTCACAAAATAAATGTACACAATTGATTGCAGCTACAAAATAAATACAACAGCTGTTTTTAAAGTTGACTGAACAAGAACAATCGTGTGACGGGGTTAGGGCAATTTTTGACATTTTATAGCTGTGGCTCAACTTGTGGCAATAAAACTTTTAGAAATTGAGCCAATCGTGTGATTGCATAGGAATTGATTGGGCCAATTTCAATATTGTGCGGCCATTCAGTACAATAAAAATTGTGCCAGATTGGTGCATTTGCGGCAATCGTGTGATCCCACCTTTAGAATGTATGTGCCTGTAATTCTGCCTTAATACTATTTTTACACTAGAGCACATTTAATATCTGCTATCTATTCGGAAAAATGACAACATCTTCCCATATGAAATGCATGTAGAAAAAATCAACGTCTTCCAAACATCTCATCTTTTCGATCTTAGTGGCATCACTGATAAAATAACATTTTTTTATACATACATACCATAAGTACAAGGTGGGCTACAAGAAATCACCCTATTGGAAGATGCTCTTATTTTTGCAAATGGCGGCCAATGTCAAATCTGTTTTGACATTTGTGAGCTAGACAGATGTAGAATACAAGTGAACAAGCCATGAAGCGATACACTCCCCAAGAACACGGAATAATCGAAGTGGACGATTTTTCGAGCAAAATCATAATTAAGCAAAAAAAAATTCAAATTTTCAAGCCAAATTTATTTGATCTTGCAAAGCAACACTTACCCCCAGTTTTTGACTTCGTATTTAAATCGAGAATTAGTTGATTTTCGTTTTGAACTTCAGTTTTCAGATTCAGTTTTTCAGTCTTAAATGATTGTTCTGTTACGGTTACCTTTAAGAGTGGCCAGTCTGGCCACTTTTCCATACCTGGTGGTGTTGCCCCCAACTAGCTCATCTTATTTCAGGGTCAAGGTTCCAACCGTGATACCACCGGCTGCGGCTCGTAACATCAACAAAAAAAAATTTATTTTATTTATCACATTGACCTAGATGGAGATGGCCAATAAAACTTACGTAAAACAACAAAACCTAGAAACGATTATCACCAGAGAATTCAAGAATATTGTCACCGAGAAAAAAAAGATAAATCAAATACAACAACGAAAGAAATACAAAAAAATTAGTTTTTTTCTTTTCCTATTCAGTGGCGCAGTCACAAAATTTATGGAGGGGTTAGATGTAATACCCCCATGTAGCCCGCCCAACCTGGATCACCCTCTCGTCCACGACAAATTTTACTGGTGATCTCCACAACGGATCAGCCCCGAGGCTACCGCCCTGTTACACACTTACCCACACATGTTCGCACTTTTACTGAGCGTCACTCACCATATTTGCAACATACAAATATATATTCTTTTACAAAATATTTTTTTTATTTCAAATAAAACGAGATCAATACTTTTATACAATATACTTTCTATAACTAATCACGAATCATATAGTTCCACATACATATATATGATGCGCATTGTGCAACAAAACCGAATTTCATATGTATACGTTTATACATACATATATATATCTTTGTATGCGTTCACAAAAAAAAATCAGAAAATTACGCACTAATCGAACTAGTATATGCACTTAACCAACCCGAGATTTCATGGCGACAAAATAAGCAAAAGCACGGGCTTTTGACGAATGTATAATCGCGAATATGGCAGTAAATCTTTAGGGCTCACAAATACACACAAAAAAAATCTATTTATTGAAGTTAAAAATTGACTGTACTAAAAAAAATAGCAAACACTACATCCTTATAAATACCTTAACCTTGCTGTGACCTTGTTCTTTTTATGCTTGACGTGGCGCCTCTGGTCTCTGTGCTCCCAACGTGGCGAGGAGACCCCTGATGACGGAATGATAATCGTGATGGGCTGATGCTGTCGTTGTGGTTGTCGTCTGTTTAGCTGTAGGTGATGGAGCTGGATGGATGGCTGATGTCGTGTAGGAAATGCAGCTTGGGCTTACGGATTGCAGAGTGGTGATGAAACTTCTTGTTGAGGTGGCTAATCCTTTCCTCTCTTCTGTGATGGCAGTGCGGATTGCCTTCAGGGCAGATGTTCTTTTTGTACCCTCAAAAAGAAAATTTTTTTATTTTAATTTCTCCGCCACGTCCGGCTTTGTTCACGTCTTCAGCAAAAAATGGACGAGAGACATGCGTGTATCCGGCATCTTCCTTTTTTTTCTTTTCGTCAATTTACTTAACGAAAAACAGAGTTGCAAAATTGCAGGGCTGATTTTCTGTCTAAGCGATCTCTTTTGGCGTTTTTTCTTTTTTTTTTATATCTGTCAACTATCCTGTCTGTAAACAGGCTGCAACAGTTCTTATTTATTTGCGACATAAGTGTGGCAGCATCATGAATTATTAAAAAAACAGCTATATCAAAGCAAAAAAAAAGTGATAATAAAAAAGTAATATAATATTTTGAAAATGGAAAAACGACATTAAATCAAATGAAAAGAACTGAAAATTTAGTTTCAGCTGAAGGTGACTTTTTATTGTCCTCTTAAAAAGTACAGCAGCATAATTGAAAGCATTATTATTACTTCTTGTTTATTATTACATTTATTAAATTAAACACTAACCTTTTTTGTACGAGATACACAAAAAAACTGTGAAAATCATATGTTTAATATGTGCAACTTAAGTGGACTTTAAATGCCCAAGATTGCTCACTTAAATATGATTTAAGTTTATACATAGTTAGAAACTCAATTTTGTATCTAAATAGAACTTAAACTTCAAATGATACTTAAGTGCGAAGTCAAGTACTGGGCATTAGTCCAATAATGAATGATTTTTATACCCTTCACTGTAAGTGAGAAGAGTATATATAACTTTTTTTAAATTCATTTTCTTATATTTTTTTGTTTTCAAAAATTATTTGTCTTTTTTTCTTTAATTTTTCGACAGCTTGGTTGGTGGTAAATGTTAGATGTTCTTTTTTTTTTTTAATTTTCAACATCTTCCACACATTCCTCTAAGATGTGCTGTAGTGTGAAAACACTATTAAACGTGCTATTGCCAAGTAGGTACATTACGTTTTATTATGGGTACCTTTTGGAATATCCATTGTGTTTTATATAAGTGCTATGATAAATGCTCTAATATGCTCTTGCCAATAATTACGTTATTTATTTAGTAAGCGCACATTTTTACTATGGTTCCTTGTTAAGCTTTATATGTATGTACATGCAAACAACTACGATTTTTATATGCTTTAAATCGGGCACACTTTCGATTATAAAATTATTATTCTAATAGAAAAAATTTATTTCTAAAATTTCTTCTGTATGTACATGTTCACTTTTATTTGAATGTTATTAAAACAATCATATCACCGTTTACAGTTTACTGAATATAACCGTTTAACAAAAAAGTTATAGTATGATTAATCTGAGTAATAAGAAATTTGTATCAGCCCGCTTTTATATTTCATGTGTCTATGCCGTCTGTAACAATTACTATGTATAGATTTTCCTTAGTTAATACAACCTTATAAGACGCAGTAAGGTCATGATTTATTCTTGTTTTGAGAAGTTAACTGCTTAAGACTATTAGAAAAAATTTTCATTATTACCACAATGCATATTAATTTTAAAAACAAGATTATTTTGTGTTTTTAAATCAAGTTTTAATACATATAACTTACTAATTAAAGTCAAATAAAAAAATTTAAATTCAAGTGATATTTCTGTAACAAAAGTGAGCAATAAAGTTGCTTGTGGTGGTTAAAGCTAAACGAGTGTACCAATCGTAACTAAAATTTTTCTTTGCAGTAATCTGCAATTATTTGCTGTATGTTTCTGTGCTGAAAAAATCAAAAGTATTTTATAATTTTATGCAATTTTTTTTCTTCAAATATTTAGTCCAAAAATGTATCAATATGTACTTGGTTGTTTGGACTAAAAAAGACTGATTAAGATACGTATGCTCATATACATATGTATGTAAAAACAAATTAAAAAAGTCCTGTGAAAGAATAGAAAGAAAACTACAATGTAAAAATTTTAAATGAATTAATAAAATTAAAAACTATAGTGTAAGTTTTGTTGTTAAAAAAGGATTATATAATTTCATAAATTTATGCTTTGTACCTGTTGAATAAAAGTACTATATTAAATAAGATTTTTTGTTATAATGTAAACAAACAAACAAAAAATTAATAAATTGATCCATTCTGTAAGCAACATATAAACAAATTGTAGCCAAGTGTGTATGTATTAATAAAAAAAAATTATGAATTTGTGTTATTAAAATTCATTGCAATTATGCATTCCTTAAAAGCATATGAAATGTTTCATTATATATGTCGAAAAAAATGTGTAAAAATTTCAAATATAAAATAGTAATTAAACAAAAATTTAATTCTATTGCACATGTTTTGTTTCTAAATAATAAAAAAATAATATAATTTTCTTTCAAACAAATAAAATTGTACGCATAAATACTAATCAGGGCGAAATCGTTACACAGGCAAATTCATACCAGATAAACGCACGCCGAAAAAAGCGACGTAAAAAACATTGCACACACATACAAAACATTGAACACGGATACATAACTTTTTATACTCGTATTATTTTTTTTTTACAACTTAACTCAGTTGAGTTAAAATCAAAACTCACCCCTTTTTTGGTATTATCAGGCATGTTCTGAAAATCGCTTTCTCTCAAAGTTATTTCAAATCACAAAAAAGGTGTTCTGCGCACAAAATAATTTGACATCTCTTGATTTAAAACCGGGCAGCTAACTGCTTCGATATCAAATCATTGGGAGCATTTAACTTTGAATTCCTCAACAAAATGATTAAATACATACACTTAATATGAATTGTTTTTTTGAGTTTTTGTCAAAAAATTAATTACGCTTTATTTTGTGAGAATTTTTTTTCTTTTGTTTATATTTTCGTGATTTCCAGAATACTAAAAAATATCTTACGTGATTTTAAAATCGTTCGTGTGATTTCAAAACAAGCCTGATAATAATAAATTGTTTTGTGTTCTAAATTAAATAAATAAATATAAAATAAAAGAAATCAACATTAAAAAGTTCAGTTACATATTATCTGCAACATCACAATAACTGGTAATTTTTGGTAAAAGTTCTCATTCTTAGCATCACCAAATTTTGAAACAGGAACGGCAATATGAATGAATTTATCATTATATTGATTTATAAAATAAATGTGTGCGAAAAATTAAAGAGTGAAATAAAAATGTTAATTGTGCATTAGAGCGGGTCGATTTGTATGAAGGCAAAAAAATCGCTCAAATTACAAGGAAAATCGTATTCTAGGGATCAAAATAAGAAACT
This sequence comes from Thelaira solivaga, assembly GCA_947397855.1. Lineage (NCBI taxonomy): Eukaryota > Metazoa > Arthropoda > Insecta > Diptera > Tachinidae > Thelaira > Thelaira solivaga. The sequence goes on along the minus strand of OX377610.1, from coordinate 47,611,361 downwards.
TTGCCGAAGGGACCTCTACAATGTATTTTGATGTCCCGACTTTTGACCCATCAATAATTTTTTTTTTATTTTCTTTTACTAAGTAAAATTCATTTTTCATTTCATTCTGACTAAATAAATTTTTTTTAATCATTAAAAATTTAAATAGGTTTTTTTTTTTTTTTAAAAAGGTACATTCTTATGTATGCATCACATTTATGTTAATTAATAGGAATTTCAGATACATACATATTAAAGGGCTGCACAAGCCCATTTGAAATACACGATACACTACTGGACACTAGAACAAAGCACAGTTTCAAGTGTCCTTTTTACAGTAGACCAAAAAGTTCTGTGCAAAAATGACGCAACAGAACAAGCATTGACACTTTTTGAATTTTTTTTTTATTACAGTTCTAACAGTACTTGTGTTTTGTACGGCAGTAGAAATTCAAGGCAAAATTTTATTTTAAAGCTGTGACGTCAAATTGAACTGTGCATAGTATGTACACTAGAGCAAAAGAATTATACATGCGTGTATATACATACATTCACACATATTGTTTTAGTCAACACGAGCGTGACCAAACACATTAGGCATTCCTTTGAAAGACACACATACATACACATGCTTGTATAACATCGACTGACTGGCATCGTCTTTGTGCAAGTTAATGAAACTTTTGTTTCCTTCTTTATTGAGTTATAATTAAAAACTAAACTTAAAACTAAAATACGTTATTTATTATATTATTGTTTTGTTATGTTTACCTAATTACCAAGAAATCACCTGTTTATTTATTATTACTGGTAGACATGGTGTCAACAGTTTTAATGGGAACGAAAAACAACATGCAAAATTATATGGAAATCTAGATACTGCAGTTTATACATACAATTAATTAACGTTAACAATTTTTTTGTTAACTTGCACAAACGTTACAAAGCATGTGGCTGTGAAGTACACATATAAACACATACATACATTTAAATACAGGAAAGTTCTATAACGTTTTGCTGTTGTGTTGTTTGTTCTACTGCGATATTGTTATGTTCAGGTTTGTGCTAGTGTATTTGTGCTCTGGTTGTTCTATGTTCTAGGGGTTCTAATTTTTACTGCAGTGCAAAAGATTTTGTCACTGAAGTATTTGTTTTGATATGAGATAGAACGCTGTTTGACAGTATTTGTAATCAGGGATGATACTTGAAAGCTGTTTCAAGTATGCTTGTGCCACCCTTTGGTTTTTTTTAAAGATGTTTTTATTGCAGTCTTACTGCAGTTGGGCATTTCATTATCTAAACTTCTGTCGCTAGAAACTTCAGGATCATGCTCAATATCTAAATTTTAATTATTACAAATGCCAAGATTGAGTTTTTTGCCTTCAACAGTTGCTTCGAGTCCGACTGCCTCAATTAAGGGTCAACAACTTTTCCTCATAAAGACCTCCGCCAGTTTGTTTTGTTTTTGGACAAATTCAATAAATGAGTTTTTTTTTTTTGCCTGTTATTTTTGGTCAGCATAGGCCTGCACCACAGAAGTATCGATAAGTTTATTTTTAAGAAAAATAAATGCAATTATGGTGAGTGTTATGAATTAAGACGTTTTTCAAGATCATACCACAGACAGTTGGAGGTGGCTTTCCCTTGAGCGCAATTTTTCATCCAGTTTTTTTTGCCAAGTTTTGGTGTTCATTCATAAACTCTGCCATTACCTTCTTTTGTTTAGGATTAAGTTTATTGTAGTTAGTCCTAAATAATTAACAACATTAGAAAACAATTTTTTTTCAAGAAAACAAAAAGAAACTTAAATTTTTTTTTTATATTCAAAAAATTTTTATATGCATTCGAAAGCAATTTAGTTAACGGATGATAGTTCGTAAAAATAATACGTTCAATCTTACGATCATGTGTGTTATAATCTCAATTATTGTGAATTGTTGTACGTCTTCGTATGTTATACTCGTAATTTCAAAGTCACATTTTTATGTGACGAGTTGTACGTGTACGGATGTAACGATTCGAGCCCAGATTTTTGAAGTTGTTTTTACGAAAAATTCCACACATATTCAGTCAATTTGTTTAAAACAACTGCTGATACAGGTACTGACTCACTATCCTGCTTAGTCGTACGATCTGTCTAAAAACGCATGTGTGCTAAAAAAGTATGATAGTGTGTATTGAACAAGCAGACTTTTAATGTTATAAAAATTTTCATAAAATAAATTTTATCTGTGCGATCAGAGTTGAATTTTCTATGTTCAAGGCAGAAAAATAGCAATAATACCAAGCTTGTGTTTTATTTATACAAACTTTTAGTTTATTTTTCATTGTACATATTTGTAAAAAAAATATTTTGCAGCAAAGAAGAAAATAAATACTTTTAAAAGTATTAAGCTGAGTAAACATATGTTTTTGCATCTTTTTTTGTATAATAGTGTGGCATAAAGTTCGCCATTTTAAAGCGATTTTTTCAAGTAGGATAGAATTCTGTCACACATTATTTTTACATAATCGTACGATCGTGTAGGATAGCGAGTCAGTACCTTAAGCAGTTAAATTTTTTTTTTATTTTGTCAACTGAACTAGCATATTGTTGTACACGGTAATACCACAAAAAAAATTTAAAGACAGCATAAATACAACTGAATTTTTTTTTAACAGATTAAGTTGTAATTCATAATAACAAAATACAAAATTTCAACTGAAATACAGTTGAGTTGTAAACCACAATATAGGCACTATTTTCACTTTATGTTTTATAGTGCATTTACATTGAACCGAAAACTATTAGATTTAATATGAAATTTCTATTTAAATCTATACCGTTCACATTACATTCTTTTTGACATACATATATCAAAATTTCATTTTTGGAACAAAAACAAACTGCACTAAGTTTCATATTAATATAATAAATAACACTTATCATTTTTTGTGTATGTATTTCCATCCATTTTAAAACATTTTTTTTTTTATTTTAATTTTTTTTTCATCCAAATGTCAAATTTTTTTGTGCAGTGTCGTATTTTTCGTATTAATAACAAAACCACAGTTGTATGACTAAGTACACCAGGATTTTGACTAGATTTAAGCAAAATCTAGTAAAAAACTAGTCAAATTGAACTAGATTTCGATCAAAATCTCATATGAACTAGATTTGGCTTCAGTGTAAATTACCAGTTATAATATTTATTATCTTACTTGCTTTTATCTTTTTTAATTTATTTTCAACTATTTTTTAATTTATTGCTTTAATTTCTGATTGAAATTAAAATTTCTTCACAATACATACCAGAGATGTACAGGAGTTGATTCGCCTCTTTCTTATATGAATCTACTCACAGCTTTTGTCTTGTTTTCAATCATCAACATGAATATTGCTTGCAGTTTTTGCTCTTCAACATTGTTTGTCAATTGTTGAATCTCTGTTAAATATGCCGTTAGCAATAACAAAGCAAAAATTATTATTATTTTTTTTTTATGAAAAGCATTCATAAAAACTCAATGATAAGTTGAACGCATAGCGGAAAATCAGTACATTAATTTGTTTTAAATAAGTTTTCGTGTGTGACTTAAGAAAAAAAAAATCGTTTTATTTTGATAAAATGAACTCTGAAATAATATAAATATTGAAAGTGGTGTTTTTCGATTTATAAAAAATAGACAAAGCAAAATTTGGAATTCTTTATATTATTTATAAAAATTTTGTTGTTATAAATATAAATATAGTGAAAGAAAATAAATAAATATTTAACTTTTTTATATTTATAAAGGACGTATTATTATTATCACTATGGGCTATAATCGCACCGCGACCTTTAAGATCTATTGTGCAGCCCAGTTCCTAACTGCAATCCGAGACTTCTTACAATCTCGTAATTGCTGTAGGACCAATCTTGTCTAGATCTCCTGGAACCAATGCCCCGCTACTCAACCAGCTTATTCTGCGTCTTTCCACCGCTGGGCACTCGCGAAAATATGTTCCAACGTTTCCTTTGCTTAGCGACAGACACGACAGAAGTCGTCTTGTACCACACCGATTTTACTCATGTTATAGTTAAGTCTACAATGGCCGTAAGTAGTTCAACGTAGAGTTTAATGTCATTTCTGCTGAGGTTCAAAACAACATCTGCCCTAATGCGCTCGGGGTTGATGAGTCTTTTTGATTGCCGCATGCCCACTTCGGCCCTCCAACAGTTTTGTAGACTTCGTTTCTCCTCCTTGGTCACCCCGCAGAATGGCTCTGGACTTATGAATGGGGTATCCGCGCCCTTTTTAGCCAGATAGTCCGCCATTTCATTGCCCACATGCCCTTCTTGACCCAGCAACCACAGTAAGGTAACCGTGTTTCTCTCTGCCAAAGCATTGTGAAGTTTATAGCAGTCCCAGACCAATCTTGATCGAAAGGAATAGCCCGCCAATGCACATAGAGCTGCTCGACTGTCTGAGAGAATATATATATGAAGGACGTCTAGCTCGGGAATTAAAATTTAAATAAAATGGTTTTAGGTTTTCAATCACTAGCTTTTGATTTATTTAAAATCAAATTTTGTTTAGAACAAAAAGAACAAAAACTAAAAATCACGAAAAATATAAACAAGAGAAAAAAATATTATCCACACAAAATAAAGGATATTTTTAAATCAATATATAAAAACAATATATATTGTGAAAAATAATAAATTTTTTTACAAAAAATAAAAAGCAATTCAAATTAGTAAGGCAGAACATCTTTTTCGTGATTTGAAATCACTTTGAAAAAATAGATTTTCAGAACATGCCTCATAAATAATTGCAACGCACTTAATTTTTATTTCTATTGAAAGGTAATTTAGTTGTTATTGAACACTACAACAAGAGGTTCAATATATACACTGGCTTTGTTTTTATAAAAAATTCTTTAAAAAAAAATCAAAAAAATAGCTTCAAAACTTGCTTCACATGAATAGGACACTTCTATAAAAAACAGTTTATGTATACTTTTCACTAAAAAATTTTAAACTCAGATTTTTAGCCAACACAAATGCAAAATTAATGTTGAAATTTGATGTATTTAGCAGCCATTTAAAAACTTGATAGAGACTTTCTTCTACGATGTGATAGATCAACACTGCCAATCAAATGACAAATCAATTGAGTGTCACTGTTCTTGTAGGCAAATTCGTTGATTAATGAGTTCTAATAAAAAAATATACATGCTTAGGCAGAAATGTTTTCAAAAATATCTTATTAATTACGTAGTTTTCGATGTAACTAAATGATATATGCGTTCTTAATTGAATTTTAGTTTAAACAATTTTCTTCTCTTTTCAATATACTTTTAGGGTTGAAAAATTTCATTAAAAAAAGTGTTGTGTTTTTTTTTTTATTTTATAAGCTACTATAAATATGTAATTTTGTAATATTTCAACTAAAAAAGCTAACTATAGATTAAAGTTATTCTATTTATGTTGCAATTGTAAAAAAAACAACAACAAAAATTAAAGCAAACTTAAGAGAAGCAGTTTTATTAGTGTCTATAAAATATGCAAAAATATACAAAACAAAAATCTCTTTAAAGGTTTAATAAAAAAACTTAAAATAACTAGTCATAAACTGTATTGATTATTATTTTTTTGTTTGAAAAAATGTAAAAAATATAACATATATATATTTGCACCGCAATTCAAAGTATTTTTGTAGACTAGAAATTTTTTTTTTTTTTGTAAAATTTACTTTGAGTCTACATTTTTTATATTGAATATCAGGTGTTAGCTTTTATTAATAACAATTTCTATTATAATATTAATTTTAATACTATGTATGTGTAAATAATTTTAGTTAGCTTATTTAATGAAAAGAACACTATTTTTTAACAAAAACTGTAATTTAGTGAAAAATAATTACTATTTAGAAATCAAAAAAAAATAATTTAAGTACATAAAATAAACATTATATTAAATGTTAAAAAAGTGGTCGTCTGTATTTCATTATTGAAAAGAAAATGGCTATAAGGATATTAATAGGCAATTTACACTGCAGCAAAATCTAGTTCATACTAGATTTTGAATGAAATCTGGTTCATTTTCACTAGGTTTCCCATACAAAACTAAATCTAGCACCGATGAGAAGAAAAGAAACTTTTTCTACTACTCTTTCACGGTTTATCAAACTTTTTTACATGGTTAAAAAAGGTACATGGTGGCGGGCATGCGCCATGTAAAAAACTATAACAAATCGTGAAAAAATAGTGTATTTTCAAATACAATAAAAAAGGTTAAATAAAACAAAAGTGTAACCAATGTTAGTCGTTTCGACTAACAGTTTACCTTTTTTATCGTAATTTTTACATCTCGTTAACTGTCATTTTGTCTATACATATGAAAGTAGCTGATTTAGTTTAGAAGCTAATGCTGCTGAATACGGATGATTTATATGCTTTAGTTAAAAGTTACGTAGTAGAAACGACTAACATTAAACTTAATTTTTTTATCATTTTATTGGCCTAAAATTTATTGTTTTTCTTGATTTTTATACTTTTATATACGATTCATGACTTAAGCATACATATATATCAAAATCAAGAGAGGTAACCTGTTACAAGTTATATTTTTAGCGAAAAAGGTAAATAATTATTACACTTCTACCAATGTTAGTCGTTTTGACTACCATTATTTTCTTCTTTTATGATAACTTTTATATCTCGTTAATTATAAAAACAATTAATTTAGTTTAAAAATATAAAAACCTATAGCATTTTGTTTTTAACTAATTTTTGACGAACTTGGCATACTGCCGGTTTCTTAGATGAAACTTAAAGTGCATGTTAGTCGACATGACTAACATTGGTATAAAGGTATTAAAAATAGGATAGGTTATTCAGGGTTAAAGTTAATTAAAGGGTATTAGATCTAATTTATAGTACCCGGAAAATTTACTTCCTGGATAAGGTTTTTTGGTTATAAAATCTGGCCTATTGTAGCGGATAGAGACTACCACCATTCGAGAGGGGACAAAAATGCATTTAAAAAATGCATAAGCCATTTTCTGAAATGTTTTAATTCATAAGTTATAGTGTAAAATGTTACAAAATTAGCGTACAAAGTTTGATAGAGCTATTGCTAGAAAACTAAACGATGTACATAAATGGCACTAGCCTCAAATATTAGAGGTATGTTCCAGTATGGTACATCGTTTCTGAAAAAGTTATACCATTAACAAACTTTTTAAAAATGCATTTGTTGCCTCTACATTGCTATACAAATTATTTAGATATTTAGCGTAGTTGGCAATACACCTAGAATTTCATATTTATCAAGACAAAATGTCGACACGTTAAATGGAAAATAAAAAAAAAAGTCTTAATAATTAAAAATAAAATGTCTTTTATTAATTCTGATGATGGTAAATATGTTATAAAAAATTAAATAATCAATTTAAAATTTCTTTTTATGGCAATATTAGTGTTTTTTCAACAACCTATGAAGACTGGTCGACAAGCAGCTGTTCCCAAATTGTTAAGTATGGAAGCACAGAAGGCGTCTTTGGTTGAGTAAATAACTTCGGCGGTTAGGCACATCGTTACCGAAAGCGTACTTAGCATAAAGAATAATTTACATCAAAATATGAATGAACTGATTCAGGCAAAGTTAGCCAAAGAAATGGGCAAAGTTTACGAGAGTATAAGGCACCTGACTGAAGCTGTGCGAGGCTTAGCAAAAAGGGAAAATGCCAGATATAACAACAAATGAAACAATCCGAGATTGCATAAACGAAATGCACATGTACAATTCGCACCTTATCCAGAACCACAATATATCCACCACAGGATCAGTGGACAAATTCGGACTGAAATTTAATGGCAGTCAAGGTGGGCGAGATCACTTGTCCGTCGAAGATTTCATATTTAGGCTAGAGCACATGTAAAGGCAATATGGTATTCCGACAGACTGAAACAGAATTTATTTATTTATTTAGACGATTTACTCATAATATCGGACGAGTTTAATAATCACCTGAAGCTACTAGAACAGGTAGCAGAATGCCTAAGAAAAGCAAACTTAAAGATAGTACTAAAAAAATCAATGTTTTGTTTTAAGGAACTAAGATATTTAGGATTTGTTTTATGAGGCGGTATGTTGAGAACTGATAAGGAAAAAGTGACAACAATAAAGATAATTTCTCCGCCTAGGTCACCCCAGGAAATTAGAAGTTTTTTGGGGACCGCTGAATGTTACAGAAGGCTCATCAGGGATTTTGCAACCATTTCAGCTCTCTTGACGGACACATTGAAAAAGGCAAAAAAAAATTACTCTGACTCCTGAGCCGATCGAAGCACTTGAAGCACAGCGTTAACAGCAGCACCCGTACTACGCCATCCCGATTTTAACAGACAATTTTTCGTATAGCGTGATGCGTCAGAGTTTGGCATAGGCGCCATGATAGACATGCGTTCTATTCACAAAAGTTAACAGCATGCCAGAAGAAATATTCCGTGACAGAAGAAAAATGCTTAGCAGCAGTATTGGCAAATTAAGAGATTTCGGCCGTACATGGAAATGATGAAATTTACTATCATCACGGATCACGCCAACCTCAAATGGTTGATGTCACTTAAGGACCTCAGTGGACGCTTAGCGAGGTGGTCATTTCAGCTGCAGGCGTATGATTTCGCAGTGGAGCACCACAAAAGCTCGGAAAATGTAGTGGCGGATATGTCATCACGAATGTCCTCGAATGACATCGTTTCTATTTTATTATTTCATTCCATAACACTAGCAGATGTTGCTATATTTTCAGATCTTTTTAACTTGGTAGCACTGAGCTTAACAGACAAAAACAGTGTTGAATATCATAAACCCAACTTAAATTCAATTCCAAAATAGCATTTAATGCGGACTTACTAAATTCACTTTGTATGGAAAATACAGTTTTCATCAGTTGGATTTAACGTTAAAACCGCATTTATGTTAAATTCACTCAGTCTGAAAACACTATTATTAACAAAAACTTTAATAAATAAAATGTTAAAAAAGTGTACAATACATACAAATATTATAAATCAGTAAATTAAAATACATATTTTGAAGAAACATTTTACAATGAAAATTTTTTTAATTAATTGTAAGAAAAAAATAATATTAAAACATTAACATTAGGGCTAATAAATTTTTTTAATATTGTTGTTTTCTGTTCAATTATAAAAATTTAAAAAAAGAAGACTTAAATTGGACATCTGTAACTGGTGGTAGCTAATAAAGGTACTGACTGACTATCGTACACGATCGTACGATTATGTCAAAATAATGTGTGACAGAATTCTGTCCTACTTGAAGAAATCGCTTTAAAATTGCGAACTTTATGCCACATCATTATACAAAAAAAGATGCAAAAAACATATGTTTACTCACATTAATACTTTTAAAAGTATTCATTTTCTTCTTTACCGCAAAATATATTTTTTACAAATATGTAAAATGAAAAATAACTTAAATGTTTGTATAAACAAAACACAAGCTTGGTATTGTTGCTATTTTTCTGCCTTGAACACAGAAAATGCAACTCTGATCGCACAGATAAAATTTATTTTATGAAAATTTTCATAACATTAAAAATCGGACAGACCTGTCAAAAAGTCTGCTTGTTCAATACACACTATCATACTTTTTTAGCACACTTGGCTTTTTAGACAGATCGTACGACTAAGTAGGATAGTGAGTCCTAGGCTTAAAGGCCTATTAACGAATTAATCATCTAAATTTAAAAAGAAAACACACACAACCTTTGCCATTGGGTAAATCTTCAAAAGTGCCGCAAGTACCTAAAAATAGATGGAAACTTACATTTTTGGCAAATTGATCTCTTACCAATTTTCCAACAAATATATATGACAACTTTATCATGTGGCTTGCTAGATAATGAAGAAATGACTACAGCGTGTGATAATATATTTGGTATTTTTATTTAATTACCAATTTATTTAATTTTTAATAAAAAAAGATTTAATTTAGTTTATAATAAAGGGTGTTTTTTATAGACGCATAGAACTTTAAATTGCAATAAAACAATGATCCGAAAGATAATCTTGTGGCATTACATTTTAAATATGATTTCTGGCATATGACCCCACGGTTGGCTCAGATGTAGTCCAATCTGTACGTCCAATTTTCGATGACTTTTTCCAACATTTGTGGCCGTATATCGGCAATACTACGGCGAATGTTGTCTTCCAAATGGTCAAGCGTTTGTGGCTTATCGGCATAGACCAATGACTTTACATAGCACCACAGAAAATAGTCTAGCGGTGTTAAATCACAAGATCTTGGAGGCCAATTCACAGGTCCAAAACGTGAAATTAGAAGAAGTACGAACCAATGATTCCACCAGCCCATAAAGCGCACCAAACAGTCAGTTTTTCTGGATGTAACGGTGTTTCGACATACACTTGAGGATTAGCTTCACTCCAAATGCGGCAGTTTTGTTTGTTGACGTAGCCATTCAACCAGAAGTGAGCTTCAACGGCAATCTCGTTTTCGAAATAAAATTGCACTATTTGCAAGCGTTGTTCAGGCGTGAGTCTATTCATGATGAATTGCCAAACCAAACTGAGAATAAATCACTTGACAGCTGTCAAATCGGTAGCCATCTTGAACAGTAATGCCAACTTAAAGTTCTATACGTCTATAAAAAAACACCCTTTATTATAAAATAAAATAAAAATTTTCAAATATGTTTTTGGAAAAAATAAAATATTGTAAATATAAATTTTGAAGAAATGCAAATATAACTTGGTAGAAAAAGATAATTATCTTGAACTCTTATTGCGAATACTAGAAAAAAAACAAATGTAAATAGTATTATTATTAAATAAATACTCAATAAATTAATTTATAATATTAACGTGATAAAATAAAGAAGGGTTATTAATAATGTTGTTTGATGCGCCGAGATATATCTTGTCACAAAGCCACCAGAAAGAAATAGAAATGAAGTAAGCTGCAGTGCAATAAAAAATGATAATTGCTAATCGGTAATTGGTACCGAAACAGTGCTGCAAACTTTCATCAGGAGTAACGGGAGATGTTCTAGTGATGGTTGACTTACTGCTGATATCATTATTTGAAAAAAAGGCTAGTGCTGTCGTGATTTTTGAGTTGTTGAAAAAATTCGCCAAGAACTGTTAGGGTTGTTCCGTACACTAACTCTTCTGGGGAAGCGTTGAAGTCTGGCTTAAAGATGACTCTTAAAATTGCTGGTAAATGGTAAACCCATTTTGCTGTGTTGTGGCATAAAATAGCTGCTTTAAAAGTACGGTGCCATCTTTGAAATATGTGGGTGGTACGCAGTGGTGTGTAGGTGCGTCGTGCCAATTTTTGTCATTTATTCTGTGAATATTGCTGACTCCAACTGTCAGAAGTAATTTGGGCAGGAACTCCGAACCTAGAAATCCATTGAGCTATGAGGGCTGTTTCTGCTGACATGTCTGGCTATGGAATTGCTTCTAGCCAGCGCGTGAAATGGTCAATTATTTTTAGGCAATATCGTTGTCCTTCGCACAGTGGAAACGGACCAACGATATCAATGTTTATATGCGTGAAACGTTCTCTTGTTGGCGTATATTTTAAGGGAGCAGATATCGTATGTCGTCGGACTTTAGACTTCTGGCACTGTAAGCAATTTTTTACAAAAAATGTGGTGTCCTTACGGATATTTCGCCAACAATATCTACCAGTAACTAGTTTAGTAGTAGCTTGAATGCCAGGGTGTGCAAGGTTATATCGTGATAAAAGTACCTGTTGACGAAAATCTTTGGTGATTTACGGAAGAATACAAGGCGTTGATGTATCACAGACGAATTGTTCATTGCACCCTGGGATAGGAAAATATTTAAGTTGTAATGAATTTGTTCGATTTCCTGAAATTCGAAGCATTTGCTGAAGCTCAATGATCTCGATTCGTGGTAACGCATCTGCGGCAGCGTTTACTGAGCCAGGGTATTACGTATATCGGTAGTAAACTGGCTGATGAAATAAAGCTGTCTAATTCGGCGGGGCGAAGCTCTTTCATATATTTGTTGAAATGCGAATATTAGTGGACAATGATCAGTAACTATGTAGCAGCTACGGCCTTCTATCATGTAGCGCAAATGACATACAGACTGGTAAAAGGCAGTCAGTTCATGGTCGTATGTTGAATATTGTTGCCGTGTTTGAAAGTTTTTTTGAATAAAATGCCAAGCGCTGAAAATGGCCGTTTATATTTAGATGAAGGGCTGCATCAGATGCGTATACCTAAATTGCTAGCGGCACTGTGAGCTGTGTTAGAAAGTCCATCTTTGCAGCTTTGGAAAGCGGCATCAGCAGTAATGGTCCGTTTTAATGGAGTTAAGTCATTTTTCTTGTTACCGACTATGAGTTGTTGTAAATGCATCTGATAATTTATCGCAAATTACAAATTTAATTTCACTCTTGCCAAATTCACATTTTTTCAGGTTAATGGCAAGGTTATTTTCACTAAAACGTCATAAATTTAAACTCGTAAAGGCCGAATAGAGTACTGATCGCGGTTTTTGCAACATCGTCTTCGATACTTGATGAAAGTCAGTTAAATATGCAACGTTTGGCAATTTAATGATCACCACACGGTATCTACGTGCCATCACTTTTCTTGACTAGGTGAAGTGGACTGGACCAGTTGCTGTCTGAAGGTTGACAAATGCCGCTTTTTATCAAAAATTCGAACTCGGCATTAGCTGCGGCTAACTTTTCTGATGAAAGACGACGTGAACGACAAAAAACAGGTTGTCCAGTAGTCTCGATTTGATGATATATTGAATTTTTAGTTTTATAGCCAAGTGGTGAAAGTGTTGTAATATCAAAAAATTCTATTATGATATCAGCAAATGGTTCATTTACGTCTAATGTTTTTATGACGGCTGCTTGGCGATGAGCTAATGCTGACAGACGTGTTGCGATGCCAGTGGCATTGTCAATAAGACGATTTCTACGAAGGTCAATTAATAAGTCGTGATGTTTTATAAAATCGGAGCCAATGATAGGTGACGTCACATCCGCAATGATGAATGACCAGTAAAAGTCACGGCGTAAACCAATGTCCAATTTTACACGCTTTTCACCAATTAATTTAATTGGAGAGCCGTTATTTCAATTTATTAACATTAACATGTTGGAAATTATGAATGCAATATGCAATACATTCCTAAGAAATTTCGTGGATAAGTGGACAGTTTCTGAAGAAACATCCATGTCTGATCACTCTCACATTAGATTTGATATAAGTTTTGACATCAAACTAAATGCTACATACAGGGACCCTAGATCGACTAACTGGGAAAATTTTAGGAGCCTATTAGAAGAAGAGGTGAACAGATATAGTAAGAGGGTTCGGAATCCGGATGAGCTGGAAATTGCATGTGATGCAATTAGTTCAGCTATATTAAGCTCGTATCACCAATCTTGCCTAGAGAAGAAAAGATCAGGCAATAGAATAGCACGTCTTCGGCAAGAGACAAGAAGGCCCGTTCTAAAGGAACGGGTAACCGGGCCCTATACAAAGAGGCCCTTACAAAGTACAACATAGAGATTAGAAGAGCTAAGAGGGAATCCTGAAAGAAATTCTGCAGTGGACTTTGGGAGTTAAGCAGTTGCTCCAAAGTTCACAGGGTTCTATCTAAAATGCACACTAGGGCTTCTTAAAAAGCCGGACGGATCATTTACGAACAATAGCTCTGAGACCTTAGAGCTACTGACTAAAGTTCATTTTCCATGTTCCGTAATCATTTCAGAGGATCAATCCAATCTATCGGTTGAACGGAGACCAAGGTCTCAAGATTGGATAAGAGCCAGAGAGATATTTTTTGAGGAAAGGATAACATGGGCCATAGGCTCATTTTATCCATATAAATCTCCTGGAGAGGACGGAATTATTCCAGCACTCCTCCAGAAAGGGATTTCTCAAAGCGAATGGAGGGAGGTAATCGTTCGGTATATTCCGAAACTGGGCAGAAAGGACAACTTCCTGCCCAAGTCGTATAGACTGATTAGTCTAACCTCCTTTCTATTGAAAACAATGGAGAAATTAGTGGATAGGCATATCAGAGAGAGGTACCTCATGGTAGCACCTATACATAAGAATCAATATGCGTATCAGGAAGGGAAATCAACCACACATGCTCTACTGAATCTCACGCAGAAGATTGAATCCTCACTTGAGAACAAGGAGTATGCAGTTGGTTGCTTTCTAGATATTTAGGGAGCTTTTGATAATACGGATTTCTCTCATATAACTAGAGCGATCCTCAGCAAAGGTGTCGACGACATGTAGATGGATCGAGGATATTCTTAAGGGAAGAATCATAAATTCTTCCTTGGGATCAGCGAACCTTAGGGTTAAGGCGGCAAAAGGTTGTCCTCAAGGTTATTTCGCCACTTTTATGGTCCATTGCCGTCGACAAACTATTACACGTATTGAGCGGTAATGGTTTTGAGGTTCAGGGATATGATGATGACATAGTTGTGCTGATAAGAGATAGGTTTGAAGATACCATATGAAACCTACTTCAGAGGGCATTGAACTTGGTATCAGACTGGTGCAGGGATGTGGGGTTAAACATCAACCCTAAGAAAATCTCTATAGTAATATTCACCAGGAAAAGGCTCAGGGACAATTTTAGAGAAGTTAAATACCTTGGTATTACTCTTGATGACAGACTACTTTGGAACAGTCACCTGGACAAGACCGTCGACAAAGCCAGGGTCACGATATGAACCAGTAAAAGATTGGTTGGTAAAAGTTGGGGGCTGAATCCTAAAATATCGTTGTGGCTCTACACAGCGATTACTAGACCGCTGATAGTCTATGCGGCTCTGGATCAATAGAATTCAAAAACTAGCCTGTGTCTGCACAACTGGGGCAATGAGGTCTACTCCAACTGTTGCCCTTGAGGTCTTGCTAAACCTTCCTCCAATTCATTTATTCATCAAGAAAGAAGCTTTGCAAAGCTCATCTTGGGAGATGCGGAGGACTCTTCTCGCACACTCAGCTCTCTTTCTAAGAAAATTATTGAAGTGGGTGTGGAATTTCTAACCCTAAGCGATCACTGTCGAACTAAATATAACTTCACTCGTAATTTCAGGGTCATATTCCCAAATAGGGTTAATTGGGAACAGAACAGACCCCAACCCGGTGTCGGGTCACATGTATGGTACACAGATGGCTCGAAAACGGTTAATGGTGTTGGAGCAGGGGTATTTGGTCTGAACCACAGAAGAAGTTTATTTGTTAATATGGGTCGAGGAAACTCAGTTTTTCAGGCCGAAATACATACGATAGAGCTCTGCTCAAGAGACGAACTAGAAAGAGACACAAGTAACAGTCACATCTATATTCACTCGGACAGTAGAGCGGTATTACTGGCACTCAGTGCCTTTAAGATGAGATCGAAACTGGTCTGGGATTGCCTAGAACTTCTAAAAAGACTAGCATCCAATAACAGGGTTTACTTGGTATGGGTGCCAGGTCATAGTGGATATGCGGGCAATGAGAAGGCAGACGAACTCGCAAGAAAAGGGCGGCTAATGGGTTCATTGGCCCAGAACCATTCTGCGGTCTGTCTTGGAGCTAGTTAAGGAACACTACAACTTCAAGGTTGTCAAAAGAAAGATGGTAACAAAGCAAAACTAAACATGCTGAAGTTAACTAGAACAAAGATACAAATATATTTAAGATATAAACATTAGTTGTAATAAAGCAAAATCAAACATGTCAGATTTACAAAAATAAAGATTATTTGTAACAAAGCAAAATCGAACATGCTAAATTGTAACTAAGATAAAGAATGCCTTCATTCTGTATTAAATGTAAACACATTTGTAGTAAACACAATTTTAATAAATATAAGACAAAGAATGTACATTTTGATAACTAACACTAGTTTAAGCAAACAATTGACATTATATAAAAAGATTATTTTTATATTTTATTTTCTTAGTCTTATTCTCAGTCGTAGTTAGTCTTAGTCGCGGTCTCACTCAGCATTCGCGCACGATTAGTGTAAGATCCTAGATAAGATTCATTTTAAGAAAAAAGAATAAATAAAAGTGCATATTCGCCAATAAAAAAATATAAAAAAAAATTCTTTTTTTTAAATCCATATAAAGAGAAATCTTTAACTAGCTCTATTGGGCTCATTTTTAGGCAGTGGCTGGAAAGAGAATCGCAACAATACTGGCTGGACACAGCAGTTATCCATTCCGATCTCGAAAGAGAACAAGGGAATTACTTGGATTGACCCGGTCAGGAATTCGTATTGTCACGGGATTACTGACTGGACATTGCAGAGTATTAAAATACTTGGCGAATATGAGGATCAGTCAAAATGACCTCTGCAGGTTATGTAACGAAGATGAAGAAATTGTGCCACTATAATGGTCTTATGTGGACCCGTTTTCGCTACTTAGGACAACATTACCTACAACCGTCAGACGTAGCGGACAAATCACCCAAAGAAGTTTCTGAATTTTTAATGAATACTAGACTCTGGGAGGATTTGTAACTTTAGAGTAGTGTCACAATAGGTCTATTTTGGATGTAGTGACCAGGTGACTTGTTCCCGCTCCTTATTGTAATTCTAATTCTATATTATGTATATAAATAAAAATTTACATTTATTACATAAATTCATAGTATTCCAAGAATAGTCAACATATACACTAGGGTCGGCCACGCCCACTTTTACGCGAGTTAATTAAAAGTTCACCAATTTGTTGTAGTCAAGCGAGATCGGGTAAAAGCAAATTATTCTGAATTTTTAAATACAATCTGCTTAGTCTAAGAATTAATTGACATCGATTAAAGAAAGGTGAGACTGGGTAAAAGCAGCTAATGCACATTTAAAAAAAAATTCTATGGGTATGTAATATAGGATTTTACTTACTTTGATACTGCACCAGCAGCTCCACCAACTGTGTGGCCAACTAGATATTTGACACCAAAAAAAATCCTTCTGCCATGGTTAGTACCTTGTTAATTCCGCCATGGCAATACATTCCTATTATTTCTATTTGCTCAAACAAATAAAACAGATTGGAAAACATATACTAAATATAAGTACCTTTTTATCACTAAGCAACCAGATATGAAACTTTTGAGGTTAGAATTTTGAAAAACTCAGCGTTTTATTTGGGGTTTGTATGTAAGAGACAGATATAGTGTTTTAATATTACGAATAAGAGAAAATAAGCAAAATGAAAAATTTTTTGCTTTAAAAACATTAATTAAAAAGTTATTTCCGTAATGAAAATGCACATGCCGAAAATACTTATATCTACGTTTTTTGTTATGAAGTATGCAATTTAATATAAAAGTGATAACAAACACAAATTTTCATGTTTTAAAATTCATGTTTACGAAATGTAAATAATGAAAGTGTAAATTTTGTAGAAATACCTGAGCAAAACAAAATAAAAATTTTGGGTTTGTGCAAAAAAGACAGAAAGAAAATGTATACTATATCTGCACTCTGACACCTCTGGTTGCTCGGTGCTTTTTATGTTGAAAGCACAATTCCCCGGCTCCGGACCTTCTGCCATTCGCCCTCTCCTTCGCCTGATCTTAGATCGGCCAATGCTGGTGAGGGGTTCGCTACCGGGGTGTTTCCCAAAGGTGGAAGTTGCTTCATCGCATCCGCCTTCTTCTTCTTTGGTACAGTCGCTCCAGGACTTACTGGGCCTGCCAGACGCTTCCCCAATGGGGTCGCCAGCCCAGCTCGGGCTTCTGTCTGCGTCTGTTTGTGCTCCACCTTCCTTTCAGCCCCATGCAGATGGCATCCATCCTCCTTCGCTAGCACGTACAGTACCTGTATTTCTCAGATCATTGACACAATTTCCTTATGGACATTTGAACGCCCCTTCAGAAATTTCACCAACCCCGCAATCCTCTCACCCATCTTCCCAAAGTTCGATTTGACTTTGGATGGCTGTGTTATCGTCACATTCACCGTCGCAGGCACGGCTACGCTACCCGAAGGAGGTGTTCTCCTCAGGATCGCGCTCCTCGTTTCCCCGATGATTCGCGTACTACCCCCGCCAAGCTCAGCGGGGAAGCATCACAATCGCTAACTATATCGTCACATCCATTCTGTCCGATTTGCTTATTATCCATTTTCAGTTCTATTCGGTCCCAACTCAAAGCCGTTATCTAGACTCGATCTGTAGTTGCGCTCGTGGTCCCATGGTTATCTATGCCAGACCCGCGTTAATCAGGACAATGTCAACTAAACCTACACCACCAACTTAACGGCGACGAAGTTTTCGATCGTACTTTGAGATTTCCCACGTTTTAACGGGACGGAGGCAGCAGTGGCATTAGCCCAGGAGTCGTTTCTGTAAGATATCACTCTTACATAATAAGATCCCAGAATATCACAACTGTCAGGCCAAAGTCGTCAGTCCATACACATTTTCCAGTAGGCCATAATTAAGATCTTACCGGTCTCGATCTTAATGCCAAAAGGCGGTTCCGTCGGAGGTAGTTCTTAGTTTGCGATCCAGGGCATGTCGTATGTGCTTCCCACACCATGTCGCACCTGCGGCATGCCTCAAATCGCAGTAAACCCCTACACCGCGACAAGGTGACTACCTCAGTAGGCGTTCTGCGACTGGACTTGCCGGTCGGTGTGAGAAGTATTGGCTTTGCGGACGACATCGCATTAGTAATTGAAGCGTCTGGATTAACAGAGGCTGAGGCAGTTACGAATGCGAGTATTGGAGTAGTGCGATCGTGGCTAACTTCCATGGGTCTGCAGCTAGCGAACCACAAGACGAAGGTAGTAGTCATTTCGAGCCGACGAACTAGAGAGCTAGTGACGGTGAGAGTAGGCGACTGTGAGATAACTCCTAAGGATTCGCTGAGGTATCTATGAGTTATGATTTACAGTCGCTTATCAGTCAGGAGCCACATTGAGTATGTAGTAGGGAAAGCTAGTGGAACGGTTGCATCGCTTTGTAGAATCATGCCGAACACAAGGGGTGCCAAATACCAAAGGCGATTAGTTATAGTGGGAGTAGTTAGGAGCATCATACTATATGCAGCCTCAATCTGGGCAACCTGTATGCGGTACAGGTCATATTGTTCTAAACTGAACACGGTGTATAGGTTGGCTCCTCTGAGAGTATGCTGTGCATACAGGACCGTCTCGGACGAAGCCGCGTTCGTCATAGCAGGTATGATACCGGTAGACCTGTTGGCTAGGGAGCACAGCCTAGTCTATAACGATAACATGTCTAGGAAGGACGCACGGACGGAAACTATTACGACCTGGCAGAGTAGATGGGTAGATATTAGCAAAGGCAGGTGGACATATAGCTTAATTAGGGACCCGAAGAGCTGGATGGAAAGGAGACATGGGGTCGTAGGGTACTACATTACACAATTTCTTAGCGGGCATGGTGCCTACAGGCAGTACTTGCACAGGTTCCGACTAATAGACTCACCGCACTGTCCACCGTGCCACAATGTGATTGAGGACGCCGAACATGTGTTTTTCGTCTGTCCGAGATTTGAAGCCGCAAGAGCAACACTTGAATAAGGAGATTGGACTTCATAATAAGGAGATTGGACTTCATAATGTGACCCAGCTAATGATGGAAACACCTGAAAACTGGGGATACATTTCGACGTACATACGATTGGTTCTTTTGGAACTTCGTAGAGTTCTAACTAGATTACAGTAGGGTTGACTGGACCAACCCATCTCGGCGAAGTAATACCTCCAAGGTGTGAATATTGTGGTGGTGTGTTTTAGTACGTAGCCTAGCGGCGAATCGTGCATACGCAGTGTTCCGGGATGCCCACTGGGTATCTATGAAGATCACATACCCCTTGCCCGCAATGCAAAAAAAAAAAACAAAATTTTGAAAGCAGACATACAAGCATACATACAGGCTTCATTCGTACATTGAAAATATTTGTAACAGTTGTTTGAGACAGAGAAACAAATACATATAAGGTGTGTTCGTGTACTCCTCATTGGGATCCTACGGGATCCTAATTTATACAAAAAGCACTCGTTTGTGTAAATGAGATCAGTTATGTGAGAGAATTGTGCTTCTTCTTTTTGCACGAAACAGCACACACTTTCTCTTCGCGCAAGTTGGGTAAATTGTCAATCAGCTGTTTGAAAAATTAATAAAGGAAAATAAGGTGCAAATTGTGATATAAATTTACAAATTTATGAAGTTTTCTGGCTGAATATGTCAAACTTGATATCAACACAGTTCGCTTGTTATGTTAAAACTGCTACCGACACTACCTCACATTTTATTTTTTGTAAGTGTTTGGCATTTTTTTTTGGGCTAAAATATTCGTTTTACTTTTAGATATTTTTGTGGTTTTTTGAGAGTAATCCTAGCTTACACCAGCACCACACACGGCAAGAGGAAAGAGGAAGGGAAAGGGGTACAAACTTGCTCGTACTCGTCAATTCCTTTTTGTTATCTCTTCGTATCTTTTATAAAGATGTAAAAAAAGAAGACAGATAGCTTGAGGCTGAATTAATGACTGAATAAGAATGCAAAAATTACCGAAACAGAATTGCTGTGTGTAGAAACAGCTGCAATTTTAAAAGAGAATTGAGAAATAATTGCCCAACTAAACTTCCTTTGTGTGGTCCTAGTCTTACTCTCATTTTAACGAACTTTACCCAAGAAGTACTCGAACAAAGTTATAATATAATTATTTGTATTTGTTGAGTTGGTGTACAAAAACAAAACCATACCATATTTGTTAGTCCCTATTTAGACGAGGAAACATTTGGAAGAAAAACATCTTGAATTCTCTTTTGCTTTTTCTCTCGCGGTCACACAGACGCAGTGTGCTTATTTTAATTGTTTGGTTTTTAAAATAAATAAATAAATAATTTGATTTTTAATAATTTTTAATAAATAAAATATAAATAGTAATAATGGAGGATGAAGAGAGAACTCTGCCTAATTAAAGATATTTGGGAGTGCATTGGAGTAACTATGGCGTTAGATTCCGACGATAGCGACAAGAAAGAAATAGTTTTAGGTGATTAAATATACATATGAAAATATAAGCTCAAAGTTATAAAAATATATATTTAAACTAGGTTTAGTCAGTTTCGGCGAAGAGGCAGCTTCATTGCCCGTGAAAAGAAAAAGGCGACAATGGATGAAGGAATGGAGGCATCAGAAACAGGAACGTGGCTCGTTTCCATTTTTACACAAAGAATTGCTTGTGCATGATGAAAACAGCTACAAAAACTATTTAAGACTTTCAAAAACGCATTTTGACTTCTTATTGGCATTAATAAAAGACGATATACAGCGCTCCGATACTGCTATGCGAAGTGCAATTCCCGCAGAGGAGAAATTAGCCATGACGTTACGATATCTTGCCACCGGTATTTAAATATCATTATGATTTTATATTGTTACTAAAACTTATAAAAATTTTACAGGGAGTCTTACATCAGTTTGGATTATTAAACTCGTTTGTCAAAATCATCAATTTGTGGTTTTGTGTCTGAGGTGTGTAATGCTCTTTACAAGCGACTAAAATCATTGTATTTAAAGGTATAAATAAGCAAATACATATACTAAGAATAAAATAATCAAAAAAAAAAAAAAACTTAAATATATACTCGTATATTGGATTGGATAATATTGAATAAATATTGAATATTGAATAAGTTTTTCTGGGGAGAACGGATATGAATTTGCCATTTGATCAATTGGATCCCATTGGGAATCCTTTAAGATTGCCTCCGGATAAGCCTGTTATTATTGACAACAGGATTTTGACGAACTCCATGTCAGCTTCTGGATTGGGATCATCTAAAGGAAATTTGGATTTAAATAAAGATAATTCAAAAATAGTTGAGGAAAGAAATAAAAATGTTCTTTCGCGTTCATCCTCTGTTTCTTCTATGGAATTTGAAGGTAATAATTTGAAGAATGAACATAAAGATTTTGTGACAATTAAAAACAAGAAACGTAAGTACAATGAACCTATCCAGATTGATCTTACGAATTTTGAAAATAATACGGATGGAATAAATAACAACAATCGGTTTCAAATACTGGGGGAAATTGAAATGGACAAAGTAAGCTCAACTAATATTTCCAAGAGTCAAAAAGTGAAAATATCTGAAAAACCGAAGAAAAAGAATTATTGTCCACCTATATTTGTGTATAATCTAAATATAAAATGTTTGGTAAATCAGCTAAAAAACAAAAATGTTGATTTTAAAATTATAAACAAATCAAGATTTAAGAGCAAACTTTATGTACGCGATACTTGTGTTCATCAGGAAATGATGGCATTGCTAAAGGAAAAGAATATAGATTCATATTCTTTTGCTCCAAAAGAACTAAAGAAAACAAATATCATTCTTAGAGGTCTGTATCATAAAACAGATATTGAAGATATTAAAAAAGAACTTGATTTAATTTTGCCAAATACTGTTGACTCAATATCAAAATTCAAAACAAAATATTCAAGAAAATTTGATATTGACACTGGACTATTTTTAATTACATTGCTTCCCGGCAAAAGTGCGAATGATTTTACACATATAAGGTATTTATTAAGTCAGTTTGTTTCTTGGGAATCTCCTAAAATAAATTCTAGAGAAGTACAATGCTGGCGTTGTCAACAATGGGGACATTATTCCAGCAATTGCAATAGACCGCAAGCATGTGTAAAATGTTCTGAAAAACATGACCTTGGTGAATGTAAGTTGGTTATGAATGATGTTTCAAAACCTTTTTGTATTAATTGCAAAACTTCTGGACATCCAGCTAGTTGGCGTGGTTGTCCTAGCTTTTTAAAATTTACTGAAAGAAAAAAACAATTGACTAATGTTATAAAAGAGAGAAATTTATTAGCCACACAAAATGTTAGAAATATGACAATGATATCTAGTTTTACTAATCCTAATAAAACATTTGCTAATTGTTTTAGTAACTCTCAGAACAATAACCAAACGTCTATAAAAAAACCGCCACTTATTGAAGAATTTCTGAAAATTGCGAAGGTAATATGTAAGGAAGAAACGATGTCATTAGAAGATAAATTGAGAAATTTTATTAGTAATTACAAAGATTGTTCCAAATCACAGGCAAAATCTGATTGTTTAAAACGTTTAAAAGAAATAGAATTTGTTTATGGTAAATAAAATAATGGATATTTTAACTTTTAATGTTCGTTCACTTGTTAGTTCTAGCAGAAGAATAGATTTATTTAATACTTTAAAATGTAATAAGATAGATGTTGCTTTTATACAAGAAACACATCTTAGTTCAAATCATAAAATCATTTTGGAAAATTATTCGATTGTTAGAGATGAGAGTTCTGTGGGCGTAGCGATTATTGTGAAAGAAAATTATTCTTTTAGTCATGTTAAATTAAATCATATACCATTTCCAAATATTTTTGCTGAAATTTGTTTGGTTATTAATGGTTTTTCTAAAAGAATTCTTTTTGGTTCATTATACGTTCCTGGTAATTTGAATTATAATTTAATTTATAGTGGATTATCTGCTTTCAAATTAGTATCTGCAAACTATGATGGCGTTATTTTAGGTGGAGATCTTAATGCAAAACATACATCATGGGAAGACATTTCAAATAATTGCAATGGTATTGCTTTATTTGATTGGTTAACAAATTTTTCTCAAAATTTTATAAGATTATCTGATTTTTTGCCTTCCTTTCCTAATGGAAATTCATTTTTAGACCATTTCGTAATAAGTTCAAATTTGGTCAATACATTTAATCCAAATTTTATAATTAAATCTCTTCCTACATTTTCAGATCATTTTCCTTTAAAATTGCAACTCAAATTTTTAAATTTAGAATTTATTTTAAAGCAACCTCATATATTTACTTCATTTAAGAACACTAATTGGAATTCTTTTAAAAATGAAAATACTTCAAAAATCACCTTAAACTTTCCTCCTGTTAATAATAATTTATCAAATTTGGAAATTGATAAATTTATTAATGAATTTTCTTCTTCAATTTATCAGACTTCTAATAATCATAGTAAAAAAATAGAGATTAAAAATAAACATATATTTGTGTCAGATAAAATGAAAAATTTATATAAATTAAAATTTGCATGGCAGAAAGATTTAAGGCGTTTATTTAGACGAACTCTAAATAGATCTCAATCAGATTATATTTTGTTATCGAAACAAATTCAATTGCTTAAAATAATTATTAGAGAACAAGGTCAAATTGAACAAGCAGAAATTTTTCAAAATCGTCTTTCAAATATAAAACCTGGTCCAACAGCTTATAAAAAAATTTATAACATTTTAGGAAATCCAAAAAAAAAAAAATGCTTTTTCAAAAATAATAGTCAACGGTGATAATTCTCAGAAATTATCATATTTAAAAAATCATTTTTCTTCTATTTATTGTGGCTCTATACCTTGTAGAGATGTTTCAGAAATAGACCACACACCAAATTTTTTGTTCAATTTTAATGATCAATTTTCATCTTCTAATTCTCATGGTAATACAAAATTAACTGATTCTGACCAACTTATATTAATTTCAAAATCTATAAATAATAAAAAATCTTATGGTTTAGATGAAATTTCAAATTTTATTATAAAAAAACTTCCAAAATTAGCTTTTGATTACTTAGCTATTGTTTTCAATAATTGTATTAATAATGGTTATTTTACAAATTCTTGGAAGTCAGCAAAAATTTCTCCAATTCCTAAAAAATCCAATAATTTTGATTTAAACAATGTTAGACCAATATCTCTTTTATCTAACTTAGGTAAACTTTTTGAAAAAGTCATTCGTGAAAAGATGGATTTAAGTTTAAATAATTCTTATATTCCACATTTTCAGTTTGGATTTAAAAAATGTCATTCTACTTGTCATGCTTTACTAAAATTTCAAAATGATGTTGTGAATAATTTGAGGCAAAAACGATGTACTATTGCGGTATCCCTTGATATAGAGAAAGCTTTCGATCATGCTTATCATGATGGAATTATTTTCAAAATGATTAACATCGGTTTTGAGCCACATATAATTAAATTATTACACAGTTTTTTTCAAAATAGAAAATTTTGTGTACATTTACATAATGAATTTTCTACTTTTGGTGATGTTAAATGTGGAGTTCCACAAGGTTCTATTTTAGCTCCTCATTTATATAACATTTTTATTTATGATTTTCCACATGAATTTCAAAGTTCAACTGGTATTTTATACGCAGATGATTCATTGCCTTACGCTCATGGAACTTCTCCAATTGATACTTTGAGTTCAATTACAAGGTATTTAAATGAAGTAAATAATTTCTACAAATTATGGGGTATTAAAATTAATATATCTAAGAGTGAAGCGATTTGTTTAAGAAATGCGTCTGGTAAATGTAAAAATTTCGTTGTGCCGGAAAGTAAATTACTTAAGTTGATTCTAGATGGACATGAAATTCCTTTTGTAGATAATCTTAGATATTTAGGCGTACATTTTAATAAACTTTTGAAATTTAATAGACATGCAAGAATTTTTCTTAATAAAGCTCGTCGGATTAAAATATCTTTTGGGAAATTGTTTAAAAGCAGAAGTGACAAAATTATTAATATATAAAATGAGTATACGAACAATTTTATTATATGCTTTTTCAATTTGGTTTTCTTTGTCACCAACAGTTATGAAGGAATTTCAAATATTTGAAAGAAAAGTTCTTAGAGCTTGTGTTAATAAATATTTTGAAAGTACTAATAAATTATTTTCAAATGTACACATTTATAAACTAACAAAAATTATGCCTTTGGCTTCTTATGCTTTTGATTTAATGAAAAAATTTATCGACTCCCTATATAATATGAATAATGTATTGATTCAGGGGATTTTGAATGATCAATCTGGTTTAAATTGGTTAAATACCAATTATTATTCACCATTGGGTTATGTAGAACAAGAAATTTTATGTGTAAATAATTTATTACCTAAATTTTTTATCTCCAAAATTGAAGGATCCCATAGAGGATAATTATTATTATTTTTTTTTCTTTTTAGATTTAAGATTAGCATTAAGTTTAGTTCTAAGTTTAATTTAATCCTAACTATATATTTATAAGTGTGTTTATGATCAAAAATGTCTTTTATAGTTTCCACACAGTTCTTTAGATTGGGAGGCCATAGCAAAAGAATTTGCAATTAAATGGCAATTTCCAAATTGCCTAGGTGCTTTGGACGGAAAGCATATAAGCTTTCGTCCTCAACGCAAAGACGGAGCATTTTTTTATAACTATAAGGGCACAAATAGCATTATACTGTTAGCCCTGGTAGATGCTAATTGCAAATTTATTTTTGTTGACGTTGGCTGCAACGGTCGCAGCAACGATGCTGGAGTATTTCTGCAGAGCAAGCTGAATACTATTCTGCAAGAAGAAAAAGACCGCCCCAATATGTTGCGGTTGGAAACAATAGATGTCTTCCTTACGTCGTAGTCAGCGACGATGCCTTCCCTCTACAGGCACATCTTATGAAGCCATATCCGTATCACTCGCACTGCCAAAAAAACAAGTTTTCAATCAACGGCTTGCGCGTGCAAGGCATGTAGTAGAGCACGCGTTTGGCATTTTATCCAACCGATTCAGAGTTTTTCTAGCTCCAATGTGTCTAAAAGTGAAAACTGTTCAAACTATTTTCCTTGCATGTTGTGCTTTGCATAACTATTTGATATAAAGTGGCGAAACAAGCATAGAAGGAGTAGCTAATGCGCCGGATATTAGTAACAACAGTTCTGCTACTTCCAATACGCCATACCACCCACGGAAGGGAGAGGCAGAAATAATTTGGCAAAATGTTTTGCAATATTTCAATGAAGAAGGCAAAGTAGATTGGTTGAAGACTAAGTAATAAACAAAAAAAATGTATTTTTTCTATTATGCAAACTAGTAATGCTAATTTTTGTTTCTTAATTTGAATTATAACTTATCACATTTCAATAACAAAAATGTTTAAATTTTCTATTAAAATTTAAATTTTATTAATTCATTTTTCAAATTGAATTATATGTATAATAATAAATTCATTTAATTATATAAAAATTTAACATAACAGTGGTTTAAACGTTCAATATCAAAAACTAAAATAAAAAAACATAAGCCACTTCTTGGATTATAAAAGAAACAATTCATAAAGGTACTAATAAATACATGGCATGTTTTTGTCAGAAGATATACTCGTATCATATGGAGGGCTCAGAGTTAATGAAAAATTTGAAAACTAGTGCGAAATTCTCCGCAAAGTTTAGCTCTATTTAGTTCTATAACGGACTAAGTAAAAAACTGTTTCGTTCCTAAGATAAAGGTAAGAACCCAAGTCAATGGCAATGGCAGTTCATTTACTAAAACTCAAAATATCTGCGAATTGTGTTTTTGTGACTTGATTCACTTCAGCATTGAGCCCTCCATATATCCCACTGCAAAAATTTACGAATTACTTATGACTTTTAAAGTTGACAAATCATCTGACAAAAACATGCCATGTAGTAGTACTTTAAGTGTGTGTAAAAATAAAAAAACATTTTTACCAAAACATATGCAGTCATGTGTTTTTACCACTCAATTTAAAAAATAAAAACTGAAGTTATTAAATAATTTTTTACCGCTCAATAAAAAATGTTTTTTTAAGTATTAAAATCAATTTCTTTAAAAGTACCATTCATTGATATCTCCAGCAGGTCATGCGATGAGTGGACGTTGGACGTGGACGAACTGGCTTGCTTCGGAAAACGTTCAATGTATACCTGAATTATGGACTGTACTTCCCAAGCAGCTTTCTGCTGCTTTCAACATTAATTTCTTCCATCTGTGCTGCAACTAAATCGCCCAGCCAGCCGTATTTTTGTATATTTTTCTTTTTGGCTGCTATCATGTTTTTAAAGACCCTAAAGTCTTGTCTCATTTCAGTGAATAGGTTGCATTTCTGTAAAATACATATATATATATTAAAAAATTTCTCTAATGAATAATTGCGTTTAACGCAAGTTAAAGCTAAAATTGATTTTAGTACCTTTAGACGTTTTACGCTGGGTTCTCCATTAGTGCTGAAGCAGCTTTCATCAGTTGAAACTACCTTTTTCTTCGAATTCATTAGAAGGAAGCTCTGTCTAAATAACAATTTTTTTAAATTTATTTAAATTTTCACAATTGTTTATAAGCATACATATGTAAATATTACCTCAATATTATCTTCACTCTCTCTGATGCAGGCATGTGGTTCCAGGAATGACAATTGTTGAAAGCACGTATAAATCAGTTTTTCCACTGCCGCTTTTTTTTGAGTTTTTTATAAGTCTCAACTCCTTGACGTATTGGCTTCCTAGACTTTTCCATTTATTTTTAATGTCTCCTGTGGTCACACCAAACATTTACTTTTCCAAAATATTTTTTATTTCATTATAGGCTTGTGCCTTTTTTATACTCTTTGGATCGCACACTATACAAATAATCTCTTTCCTGCACAAATAAAATTAATTTTTCTATATTTTCTTTTTCCCATTTCTTTTCCATAATTTTTTAAACAATATTTTGCTTTTCTAATAAAATTTATAAAGCCGCGAAACAAAATTTATTTTACCGCGAACTTTCTTAAAAGCACAAAACAACGAAAGAAAAAAGAAGTAAAGAAAATGTCAACAAAGAAGATGTTAACAAAGCGTATCGCCGAGTAAAGAACACAAAAATGATTCTCTCTTTTCCACCCGTAATTTGCCTACAAACGAAATGTTTTTCTTCCAAATGTTTCCTCGTCTAAATGAGGACTAAGTATAGAACCCTCTAAATTAAACACGAATTCAAACCATAAGGGTTATTTTCAGCTCAGTCGAGAACCTTCTAGATATATCTAGTAACAACACCAATCTATAATGGGAATTATTATTCTATCTAATTCTACAACACTTAAAACTTATGACATCTATACACTAAACAGATACAAATATTATACATCTTTCTTTATAACTCACACACAAGCATTTAATGCTACGAATTAAATTAAATACTAAATTGCTATATCACTTCACTTCACTACATAGTATAAAGCAAAGTCGCTTCCCCGTCTGTCTGTATGTATGCTTAGATCTTTAAAACTACACAACGGATTTTGATGCAATTAAAGATAGAGTGATTCAAGAGGAAGGTTTATATGTATAATCTTGGAAGGTTTAACGTCACAAATCTGCCCGACAGGTAACGCTATAGTAGGTATCTGGCTTTTTTGCCTACTACCTATTTTTACCCGGATTAATATTTATATTGCTTACGACTCAATATTTATTTTACATTTTACTGTAAATACGTATTGGATTTTTATTATTTTTATTTTTGTATTTTAAAAATACACATTCGCTTAGATTTCCGAACTGGAATCTCTAATGTAGAAAATATTGAAAAAAAAGAAAATATTTTTAAATGCTTACTAAGTTTCTAAAAAAATTTTAATTTTTAAAACTTTTTACTTCTTAGCCAAATTGAAATTCTCATTTGGTTTGATAAGTATTAAACGTATAAGTTCAAGACTTTTTATGAAAAGTATTGTAGAGTCTACTGATGATATACCTAGCATGATATGTAGAGCAT
This sequence comes from Thelaira solivaga, assembly GCA_947397855.1. Lineage (NCBI taxonomy): Eukaryota > Metazoa > Arthropoda > Insecta > Diptera > Tachinidae > Thelaira > Thelaira solivaga. The sequence continues at coordinate 47,581,740 of OX377610.1, read as the reverse complement.
TTAAAAACAAATTTTTTTTATAAGTAATTGAATTGTTTTGTGACAATACCACCAAACAAAAAATTAGAATAAGGCATAAAAATGTCTTATTATGATTTACATATTAATTTCCAAATAATGAGATTTTTATTATAAATAAATTTTGTTCATAACATAAAATCAATTTCTGTGTTACTTATTATTAACAGTCTGTAATATAAAACAGGATTACTTCTCATTATAAAAATAATATCTACAAATCTATAATAAGAGTTCAATAAAGGTTCAAATTAATGAATCATAAATTCGTTGCGAACTAGGATAAATTTTATTTTTACAATCATAAATAAGATATTCTACCCGACAATAACGCAACTAGTCATATTCGTTCTATTTATATTTGCTAATAAGATTTCAATAACATTTTTGTTGAAAAATTTCATAAATCTTACACAAAAAACATATCAAAGAAATCAAATTCATTTTAAGTTTTAAATGCTTGGTTTATAAATACATACATACATGCATTTATATGTTGTTGAGTATGTGTTAATTTTTTTATTCTCTGTTTATCTTAGTAGCTAAATGAGAGAAACTTTTATTTGAAATGCTCATGCTCAAATATTCCCTTGTTACGATCGTACGATTATGTCAAAATAATGTGTGACAGAATTCTGTCCTACTTGAAGAAATCGCTTTAAAATGGCGAACTTTATGCCACACTATTATACAAAAAAAGATGCAAAAAACATATGTTTACTCACATTAATACTTTTAAAAGTATTCATTTTCTTCTTTGCTGCAAAATTTTTTTTTACAATATGTACAATGAAAAATAACCTAAAAGTTTGTATAAACAAAACACAAGCTTGGTATTGTTGCTATTTTTGTGCCTTCAACATGGAAAATGCAACTCTGATCGCACAGATAAAATATATTTTATGAAAATTTTCATAAGATTAAAAAATCGGACAGACCTATCAAAAAGTCTGTCACACACATGCTTTTTCAATACACACTATCATACTTTTTTAGACAGATCGTACGACTAAGTAGGATAGTGAGTCCTAGGCTTTAGGAACATTTAAATGCATTGCATCATTAATTATAAAGCGAACAATGGCAGAAAAGAACATTTTATTGAAAAATATTTTAGATTTCTGCGAAGAAGGAAGTTCCAGGTAGTTGCTGCTTCGCCCGACGTCTTAATTCGTTTATATGTTGCCATGAAATTTAAAAATTTTTTGTATCGTATATGTCGTCCCAGTATAAAAAGGAACGTGTTGTCTATGGATTTAATATTTTGTAAAACCCGTTTCTATAGCACAATACGTTTCTTTTTTTCGCAAAATTGCTTTTCAATATCTAGTCTCACGTTTATTAATATATTTTTATAGTTATATGCCCATTTTTTACTGTAATAAAAAATATTTAAATATAAATATTAAATTACAAGAAAAACCGCTTACTTATTTTCTTGCAACGCCATTGTACTGCGTGTTGGATTTATTTTGCATCTAAATTTTTTTGAATGCCTTGCTTGCTTTTTCTTGCGTATTAAATGCAATAGTGTTGCAAATGGGAACAATATGCATTGCAAAAATTCTCAGGGTAGAATTTAGGAATACGCTGCAATGTATTACTACAAAGCAACATACGCTTAGGAAGTTAGCCCATGATTTGTGAGCATAGTCGTGTACTCCATAAGCTAATACGAATATATACAAACACAAAATGCAAGCAAGCATAAGTAAGTAGTCATTCGTGTATTTTGTTGTTCCTGAAATGTGCTCATTTTGTTTGTATTTCCAAATATTTACATGCACTTGCTGTACATTAGAGATTCCAGTTCGGAGCCTAAGCTAATGTGAAAGAAAAATATTCAAAATACAAAAATAAAAATAATAAAAATCCAATACGTATTTACAGTAAAATGTAAAATAAATATTGAGTCGTAAGCAATATAACTATTAATCAATTAAAACATTTTTATTATTATTCCCATTTTTTGTATCTCATTGAGATAAAACACTGAAGATGGCAAAATGCCGAAACCGGCTTGTTAAAGAACCAAATTTGACGCCAGATGACGTAAACTCGTTCCAAATAAAAATGTTTTATTATGGTTTATTTATAACTTTTGAAAATTAAAAGTAACTGTTTTCCTTTAATAAAATAAATATAAAGTAAAAAACTCAATGGTTAATGTATAAGATAAAAGTAGACAATACTAATAATATTTAAGTACACTTAAATTGATTTGCTTAATTTTTTTTACGAAACTTTTTTACATTTCGAAAAAATTTTAAATTACTGTTATGATAATGCACATGATAGTTTTTTAAGCTTAAGATAAATAACAATTTAAAATTTTTATTTTGATCATTCAGGGCTGTCATAGAATCCAATGTTGTCGGTATTGGATTTGAAACCGACAAAAAAAAATTACTTTGGTGTCATGAAATCCAATGTTGTCGGTTTCATTTTCGAACTAGAATTAATGTCGGTTTTAGGTGTCACAGAAACCAATGTTATCGGTTTGCTATTGGATTGAAACCAATCAGTTGACAGTTGTTGGTTTGTTTAATTTCAAATAAAGCAAGTGACTTAAACGGACTTTTGTTATTAAAAATTCACATGTAGTTAGATATTTAATAAAAATTTAAGTAAATAAATATTAATTCTACAAAAATAAATTTTTACTCATAATTTTTTTTCTCTACCAAAACAAAAAAATAGCACTTAAAACTCAATAATTATGCATTTTATAGAAAAATATCTTGTCATTGCCAAGGAATTTACAAAACGTGATAAGCCAACTGTATGATCTCTTTGACAACAGTTGGATGAATCAATAAAAAGTGTAGGTTCACGGCAAAAAGAGAAAGCTTCTTTATTTAACCGGTAATTTATGAATATTCTTTTTACTTTCTGTGAGCGTTCTCTTTCTAATAATAAAAATCCTGCAACGGCAGTCATTTTATTTCACTACTCATTTCACTGACACAAATTATATATTTTATATTACAAATTTTTAATAAAAAACACGTTTTTAATTTTATTTAAACGAAAACACTACGATTTATCAAAATTGTTATCAAACATTTACATAAAAAATTTCATACAAATAATCTAATGTATAGAACAACTGATTCGAACATCGGTTTTATTTGTCTTCGAAAATAACAAAAACGACCTGGTTTCATGACACCAAATGAAACCAATGTTGGTTTGCAAAACCGATAATTAGCAAAACCGACTTGGATTCTATGACAGCCCTGATTATTTCGTTAATTCTTTGCTTAGCTTCTTCAGGATATTTACGAGTTATTTAAAATTATTTCAAAATAGTTAAGAAGTTAAGCAACTAATTAACGAAATGTTGATCAAAATAAAATATTAAAATTTTTATTGACCTTCTGTAATTCCATTACGGCCAGTAACGAAATTAAAATTCGGTGTGAATTCATATACTATATGTATTACAACAATAAAATGCATGTATTTACCTACATTAATAAAAACGGCAACGTTAGTAGAGCTATAAGAAGAAAACAACTTTTTCATTAAAATTTGGTACACATACATATAAAGTTTGTATATGGATATACTGAAAAGTGAAGTTGTGTAGATTCTTGCATTGAATATTATTCTCTTGCATGTTATATTACTCTCTTACACTCTTTTAAATTCTCGCGCTCTCGTGGATATTACTAGCAATATCCATCAACAAATTTAGCACCAGAAAAAATTTACACTACGTAGAACATGTTTATAGTTTAATAGTCTTTGCTGGTACATTTGAGTGTAACTGTGCACGTCTTTAGTGTCCAGTAGTGTTTCGTGTATTTCAAACTGACGTAGCCTTTTAGTACATATGTATTAAGAATTGATTGTTTGCATGAAAAATTTAATTTCAGTAAATTTATTTTTATTTATTATTAATGAGAGTAAAATTTATTAATGTGCAACTAACACTACAATTAGATGTAATTTATTTTATTTTATATGAATTTAATTAGATTTAAAGTTTCCATTTTATATTTTTTTTTAATTTATTTTTGCTTCTTTAATTGAAGTTGCAAATTATTTGGTAAAAATTACTAAAATATTAAATACTTATTTAGTAAGTAAACAAAAAATATTTTATATACACTACTGTAAAAAACAGAAGCAAAATTAAATAAAAATAATTGTTAAAAATGTCTAAAAAAAAAATCTAGAAAGTTTTAACAAGATAAAATAAAACAAATGAACATAATAATGAGTTTGAAGGAGATAAGAGAGATAAAGTAAAACTAAAATGGTTATATTAATAATAAGGGAGTTTACAGTATGTCGTCATATGATTTCATTGAAGCCCTAAGTTACATTAAAACAATTTTAGAGGAGACGCCAAAAAGGGGATAATATGAAAAATTAACAAAACTTTTTGAAGTTTTTCATTCCTACAACTAAAAACAGCATTCTTAAACTGAAGCTTAAACTAAACAAAACTTCAAAAACTTTTTTTAACTATTCATATTACCGACTTTTTTTTGGCTTATCCTCTAAAATTTTGTAAATATAACTTAGGGCTTTAATGAAATCATATGATGATATGGATGCCTCATTTGTCAAATCGTTTAACTCCAATCGATTAGCTAAAACAAGAAGTTAAGAAAAATTATAAAATAGTATATATTATTCAAAGGCTAAAACAATGTCACTTATTCGCTATAATTCTTATTATTAGAGAATTTTGATTTTAATATATACGGCTAGGAGCTACTAAGTGATTTGGTAGAAAATTTAATAAAATTCAGAAAATGGAGTTAATCGATTTGGCAAGTGAGACATCCATATTGTGTATATATTTATATATATATATATATATATATATATATATGCATGTATATTCAATTGTATTAATGGACTGACGTAAACATTATATACACGTATGTATGTATGTATGTATATATGTATGTAAATTTCAATATATGTAATACATACACTGGACTGAATAAAAAAAATATTAAAATGTAAGCATGACTTTTATAACAATCCAAAAAATTCTGTTTAGTGGATAAAATTACAAAAAGAAAATATCAACAATGGGACGATATAGGTAAAAATATTTTATGTAGTTTTTTATTAAAATTAATTACGACGATTACGTCTGCGGCTAGAACCGGCATAGGCAGAGGCATTTTGTTGTTGCTGCTGTGGATGTTGGCCACTATATAGATTATCAAGGAACTCGTGCAAAGATGCCTCGCTAAAATGAGTGTTTAGAATAATCAAATAGTGAAGGGAAGCTTTAGGTTTTAGTGTTGCTAAAAATAATTTACCTTGGAGTTATATTTTCTCGTTTAAATTTTCCACCTACACCTCCTGCACCAGGGTATTGAGATCCTGCATGCTGTTGTTGATGGTGATTCTGCTGTTGTTGCTGGCCCTGTTGTTTATTTTGATGCTGTTGTTGCTGTTGCTGTTGCTGCTGAGCACCACGAACAATACGGTACTGAACCAAATGTGAATTGGGTTCTAAATGAGCTAAAGCTCCCTTTTGACAGTTAGCCCACTCAGTGATATCGTACACTTTGCCCTCCATTAAAGCCAAATATTTCCAGCGTAAACCTAACATGGTAGTTTCTGCCCAAATATCACCCTAGTATAAAGTACACATACACATAATTAAATATATGTATGTACATCAAAAGCGTATGTGAATGTTGTGCTTATGTTATGTTTATGAATACGTAGTCTATTTCTTTTATTCCTAAGCACAAGAAACTAGTTATTACATTGGTAATAATTATTTAAGTTTTTTCTTTTTTTATATTTAAGATTTGGATACTTATTGTAATTTTCTTATAGAAAGATTCAATAAAAAAATATGTATACATATATTCTTCGAGAATTTTTTCAATGGAAAACTTTTGTTTTCTGGGAATATATTTCCCAAAAAAGCAAACCCAATGTTATTCATATCCGAAATGAAAAAAAAGTAAAAAAAATTCCCAAGATATTCTATTCATAATTGGGTTGGTGCGTATATACTCACTTCTCGTGCAGAATGATGTATTTTGCAAGTAGCGCAATGACGAGCTGCATAGTGTGGACGATTTGTCACTTTACGTGGATGACGTAAGCCACATGTACTACATCTATTAAAATAAATTTAAGTGCTTTGATTTGTTTAAAATTTTATATTTCAACTTACCTAATGGTATTGGCAGCTTCAGTGATCTTAGTTTGTAGTTGTGATAACAAATCGTGCAATTCAGTCCAAGCTTTTTCAGCGTGCAATGCTTCCGCAAGGCTTTGATCGTACGAAAGTCGATTTTCCTTTAAAAAAAATAGTGCAAAAATGAAAATAAAACGGTTTTTAAATATGCGTCAGTAAAAGCTAGTTATGGCTGTCTATGAAGGTAACCTAGTGTTTGCAAAATTTGCAGTATATAACGCTACTAGTTTCATAAAGAAAAATAATCTCAAAACGACCTCAAGCTTAATAAAATAGCCATTTTAATTAAAAATAAAAAGGTGGAAGAAACTAACTTATTACTTATTACTATATTGTACGATGTGTCTGTTAGGTAATGGTACAAATATGCGGCCTATCTTAACAAATTATATCACCAAGAGGTGTGTGCATGACCCTAGACAGCCATGAAATTTAATTTTTGTCTTGTAATGAAGCATAGAAGTATCAATAGGTTATTGTCCCGTACCACCACGGCATTCTACCGTAATGACACAGAAAGTAATTAAAATTTGTTTTGTTTCAAATAAGTCAATATAGCGCTGGGAACATTTTTAATAATGTAAATATAAAACACTGTACTAGTACTAGAGTACTATTTATTTTTTCCCTGCTTTTCCCTGGTCGCTGTGTCCTTAGACTAACCAGATTGTATATATAAAAATTCAGAACAATCTGTTTAAAACATAGTTTTTTATTTGCCAGTACTAATTGGGGATCTTTTAACTGACCCGCATTGAAGTGATCATTCTTGGAATATATTAATTTTATTTACTAAAGTAAAAAAAAAAAAAAATTTATTGTTTAATAATTGAATAATAGAAGTAAAAGTGTTATATAGCCTATGTTACTCGCTAATAATGTACCTTTGTATTAGTGACATTTTTATAAATAAAATAAAATTTCTGCTTGCTTATTTGTTTGTTTGTGCGCTATGCAAATTTTCGTTTTATAACGGATTTGTCTGAAATTTGGTACATATACATTCATGTTCTGAAAAAGTAGTGGAATGAAAATAAAATTCAATTTGAAAAGTAAACTTTTTATTTTTGATGTTCTACAAAAGTAGTGATTTGTTTTAAAATTTTTCATTTGAAATGAACTTCGAAAACAAATTTATAAACATCTGAAACATATTAGTATATGACCTAAAATTAAAAATAACAAGTTAAATTCGGCTGTGCCGCGTCTTATATACCCTTCACTGTGTTAGCAAAATATTAATATGTTTTACTATCTACATCCTTCTAAAATATAAAAAACATACAAAAAATTAAGTGAGTGAAGATAAATTTGCCGAGTTAAATATTGTTACAAAAAATCACTCTGTTGAATGACTGTTTGATTATTCATAAGAAATGGTACGAGGGCGGATCAATAACTCCGTGACTTTTCGAACTTCCCTGAAATGCAACACTGTTCCCAGCAAGTACCACCTGTTAATAGACTACTGTCAAATTTTGAGCAAGTGTCGTCATTTACTTTGCGTTTACTCGTAACAGCTGTTCAAAACATACAACCTCGTGTATTTTTCTAAAAATGGAAAAAAGTGAATTTCGAGTGCTCATTAAATATTCACCCTTATCGCGAATCTCAAGGGAATAAATTCTAGGGAACAATTTGTTTATTCCCATGAACAATAATTTGGTATGGTCAATTGTTAGGGAATAAAATATATTTTCGAAACATATGTGGTATTGAAGTAATTATGTGTTAAGATTAGTTACTACTCTCTTGTTTGATTATTTATTGTAGAACCCTGTTATTTTCATATTGTTCATTTTATTATTATTCGAAATAAAACTTTAACTACAAAATGTGGCAAGTCGAACATACTATTGTGAATTGATGTAATTTAATTGTTTACTTGTTTTATTTGTAATTTTCTTAATAAATTGTTATTATTCAATAAAATGCATAGTATTTCGCTCCAATTTATGTTATTAGAAGAAGAGAAGAAATTATTCGAGAAAATAAAAAGACGGAATTTAAGAGATGCATCAAATCCATTATGCTTACCAGATACAATGCAAGTGAAAACATGAAGAATTGTTGACATTATGTACATTCTCGTATATGTACATATAAATAAATTCTTTGCAGGTTCTAACAACATTTTCTAGCAGGTTCTAACAACATTTTCTAGCAGAACTGCCTACCAGAAAGTCGTCGTGTTGTGTAGCTTAGAACATGTCTATGGTTTTTATAGGATACAAAAAATTAAAAAAGAAATATTTTTAGAAAGATACGAAATCTTAAATCTAAAAAACAATAAATCACATTTGTGTTATTTTTGGTTGTACTTCATGTATCACAAAAAATTTTAATAAACAGGCACATAAAAAAGGCAACAAAAATTCTAATTCATAATTAATATACTTTTTTAAAACTAAAAAATTATCACATTCTTACATGTTTACAGTCCATCATTGCTTTAGATTGTTTGATTTTCAGTTCTTCGTAATTTTATTTGCCGCTGCCATAATTCTAAATTTTATTCACAAGCAAAATGTGAAAAATGCCACAATACTTTGGGGAAAAAACTCACGGGAATAAAAATCAGCGATGCCATATTTTTCCAAACATGCGAGTTTTTTCACTTACAAATAATTCACGATTGCAACTTTAAACAGGTCGCCCGAAAGAAAGAAAAGAGCTGGGCTCACTTGGGTCCTCTGATGTGGTCCCTTTGTGATAGATTGCAACTTTAGGGAAAAGCGAAATATTTCGAGGGAAAAAATATTCATTATAGGGGTGAATATTTTTTGCGAAAAAAACCGTCAATCAAACCAAGGAAAAGCTTGATAAATACTATGGGGACTCTGCACCATCGCACAAGTACAAATGTTGTGATCGCACAAGTACAAATGACGCTGAACGTTCTGGACGGCCAATTGAGGTCAGGACACCTGAAAATGTCGAAAAAATTCACGATATGGTGTTGGCCGCTCGAAGAGTAGAAGTGCGTGAGATTGTTGATGCCATAGGCATTTTATATGGCAGTGTGTTTTCGATTTTAAATGATCAGCTGGGTTTAAGAAAGTTGTCTCCAAGATGGATGCCGCGTTTGCTCTAAATTGACCAAAAACGTAAACGTGTGACGTATGCCGTCTCAATGGCAAAACTCTATGAATTGGGCTACGAATTGGTACCTCATCCACCATATTCTCCGGATTTAGGCCCTAGTGACTACCTCATATTTCCAAACCTAAAGAAATGACTCGGTGGAAAGAGATTTAGCTCCAACGATGAAATTATTGACCAAACAAATGCCTATTTTAAGGACCTCGAAAAATCCTATTTTTTTGGAAGGAATACAAAACCTGGAGAAACGTTGGACTAAGTGTATTGAGTTAAAAGGAGATTATGTAGAAAAATAAATTTTTGTTTTGCAAAAAAAACTGGGTTTCATTCAAAAAGTCACGGAGTTATTGATCCGGCCTCGTATTTATGTATGTTTAAATGTAGCAATTCGGTGTTTGTGTTAATGCGTAGAATTTTATAGTGTAATGCTTGTGTGTTATGCATTATTAATAATTAGTGAAGTACTATTTAAAAATAATAAGAAAAAAGAAGGAACAAGAAAAAGAACATGGTGTAGAGAATGATTAAAAGAAAAAGATGAATTGTCACAAAATTTTTTATATTTTCACTTTTTTAACTTACAATATTCAGCACAAAAAATTAATTTTGATAAGCGCGACGCTCTCCGCTGTTCTAAAAAAAAATTTTATCGTACTTACGAGGGCGGATTGATATTGAAGCTACCTAGTGCTAGATGGCAGCACAAACACAAAAACTTTATTTTAGAAATTGAGATCTATCAAACGTCAGCTTTTAAAATTTCACCCAAATTCTTGAAAATGGAAAAAAGTGAATTTCGTGCAGTGATTAAACATTATTATTTGAAAGAAAAGCTCGATAAACATTACGGTGAGTCTGCTCCGTAAAATATTGGATTGCTGAAGCACTGCAACAATACCATTAACAGGAAGGCCAAAAGAGGTTGTTACTGAAGAAAATATCAAGAAAATCCTCGATATCGTTATGAATGATCGCCGAGTCAAGTTACGTGAGATTGTTGAAATGGTAAACATATCATATGAAAGTGTTTTCCAACATTTTGCATGAACATTTGCATATGAAAAAGCTATCGGCAAGATGGGTGCCGGGTTTGTTCTTTCTTCAAGACAATGCACCGGTTCATGCAGCATTAGATACGATGCTAAAATTACGTGAAATACACTTCGAATTGGTTGATCATCCACCTTATAGTCCAGATTTAGCTCCTAGTGACTTTTTCCTGTTTTCAAACTTGAAAAAATGGCTCACAGGAAAAAGATTCATCTCAAACGAAGAAGTGATTATCGAAACTAACACGTCTTTTGAGGGGTTCCCAGAATTGTATTATTCAGATGGTATAAAAAAGTTGGAATATCGTCTTACTAAGTGTATTGAGCTAAAAGGAGACTATGTAGAGAAATAAATGGTTTGTGAAAAAAAAATGTTTTTTTCCTACTTAGAGAGCTTCAATATCAATCCGCCCTCATATACAAGCTCCGCCCACAAAAATCAAAATATTTTGATTTTCATACTTCGAAGTATACTTTTGTAGTACGACAGCATGCTAGACGATACTTATTTCATACTTGTACGATTTATCGTACGATTTGTAATAACGTCTATCAGTAGCATAAGATGTGTTATTTTGTATCTGTGTTAGTGTATAAGCTTTATGATAGATATCACATTCTTGAATTTGCTAGATTAAGAACTTTCATTTGCCTTTTTGTTCTATACATGATACACCTGAAGTTTGCAGTAATGTTTAGAAGTTCTCGGCTAAACTAAAGCTTTGAAATATCCGTTACAGTTTGCTAAAGTGAACAGTATATAAGGCAGTGCTGAGATTGTCAAAGCAGTTCAGTTCTGGTTGAGACAAGGTGTGTCAAAAACAATAAAGTGTGGTTGTGACGGTCATAAATAAAGTGTGTTTCTACAATAAGTGTTAAGAAAGAGAACTCATTGTGTTTTTATTTTACAATAAAGAACCCTAATAACTAAACGTTTTTATAGTAGTGTAAAAACGTAACAATTGGTGTCAGAAGTGGGATTGTAAAAAAAAAATAATTAATAAAATTTTAATAAAATATAATCATGAAGTTTGTAGAGCTTAGAGAAGATCAGAAGCTATTACTGGAAGATATCGAATGTGGGATGATACCAATACTCCTGACTTCGAAGAAAAAAGACTTGGAAATAAGTACATGTCTGTCATCACCAGCGGCAAGTAATGTAGATTTAACTCAATGTTCTGAGCTGTGATGGAGAAGCTGCAGAAAGTATTATAATAAAAGAAGAGTCTAGAACAAACAACGAGACGCTTCTAGAAAATAATGAAAAGCTTCTAGAAAAAGTCAAAGAAAAGTCTAAAACTAAAAAGGAAAAGCTTTTAGAAAGATAAGAGACAAAACTGCATTCAGTACTTGTGATGGCTTATGGCAGTTTAAAGTAATGCCATTTGGACTCTGTAACGCTCCTGCCACATTTGAACGTTTAATGGAGCACGTACTAAATTGACTTCACTGGAAAATTTGCCTGGTATACCTCGATATTATCGTGATGGGAAAGACATTCAACTAACACCTGAGTAACCTCGAAGATGTCTTCAAATGCATATCAGCAGCTGGACTAAAACTCTGTGTGAAGAAATGTGCATTGTTAAAGAAAGAAGTTAAATATTTGGGTCATCGCGTAACATCTCACGGCATATCTCCCGATGAGGATAAAACACAAGCAGTAAAGGACTCGCCTCGCCCGAAAAACTTACATGAGTTACACAGTTTACTAGGACTCTGCACATACTACAGTCGATTCGTTCCAAGCTTTGCCAACATCGTTGCAAGTCTTCACGAGCTGACCAAGAAATCCAGACAATATCAGTGGGGTGCGGCTCAAGAAAAAGCGTTTCAAAGCCTTAAAGAGTTATTGTGTAAATCACCAGTTTTGGCATATCCGATTGCTGGCCAAAAGTTCGTACTAGACACTGACGCAAGTGGATCTGGAATAGTGGGTGTCCTCTCTCAGGTGATCGATGGGAAGAAAAAGGTTATAGGCTATTATAGCCGAATACTTACGAAACCTGAGAGAAATTACTGCGTAACTCGCCGAGAGCTCTTAGCAGTATTAGAGTGCGTGAAACATTACCACAAGTATTTGTATGGTCAACACTTTACACTTAGAACGGACCATTCCGAACTCAAGTGGTTGCTGCAGTTTAAAAACCCTGAAGGCCAACTTACCCGTTGGATCGAACGCCTTTACAGTTATGACTTCTCTATTGAACATAGAAAAGGTTTAAAACACGGCAGTGCGGATGCTGTTTTAAGGCGACCATGTAGCTTGGAGTGCAAACACTGTGTTAAGACTGAGAATAAAGAAGGCATCGTTGACATTCGCTTAATGAATATAGAATCCACTGAAGACTGATCTACGGCACAAAGAAATGATCCCGTTTTGGCAAAAATTATTTTGGTTAAAGAAGACGACAAGAGACCACTGCGTGAAGAGATATCAGCTGAGAACAAACTGGTGAAATCATACTGGACACATTGGAATAGCCTCTCACTGATTAATGGATGCCTGTATCGCATGTGGAAAAGTCCGGACAAGAAGACGACATCTAAGTTAATTGTCGTGCCATCGTCCAAAATGAGCAATGTGGTGAAAGAGTTCCATAATGGATTCAGTGGTGGCCATCTAGGAGTGACAAACACTCTAGAGAAAATAAAGCAAAGATTTTACTGGGTGGGTTGTCAACAAACCGTATCGGATTGGATAGCAAATTATACACAGTATATGGCAGCCAAAAGCCCAGTTAGAAGAAGTCGTGGGCAGTTGCAGAAATACAATTCAGGTGTTCCATTTGAACGAATCGCAATGGATATAGCAGGTCCTTTCCTTGTCAGTAATGCTGGTAACCGTTACGTTTTGGTAATAATGGACTATTTTCGTAAGTGGCCAGAAGTATATGCCATACCAAACCAGGAGGCGAAAACTGTTGCAGATGCATTTGTGAGCAACTGGGTGTTTCGTTAGGATGTGTCATTGGATCTACATTCTGACCAAGGTAGAAATTTTGAGTCTGCGATATTTAAAGAAAATGAGGACTACACCCCTGCACCCTCAATCCGATGGCATGGTCGAGAAAAACTGAAATTTATCAGTTTGGCAGCAGCTGACACACTTAAGTTAAGCTGTCTTTATGGCTGAACTCAAATTTAATTGAATTCGAGTGCTTTGCTTTCGTTCGCTTAGGTTTTCTTGTGACATTGCTGAACCGGCAGTTACTCCAACATATTTACTAAATATCTAACTGCAGGCGAAATTTTAATGAAAAAGTCTATTTTAGCCACTTACTTTATTTAAAATTAAACAAACCAACAACTGTCAACTGCTTGGTTTCATTCCTAAAATCGACACTAATGAAACCGATAACGTTGGATTTCATGACACCAAAGTAAATTTTTTGTCGGTTTCAAATCCAATACCGACAAGATTGACTATTTATAGATTATAAATTTCAAAATTCTTACCGGTTCACCAATTAATTCAAAAGCCCTTTGTAAGACTTTAAAAGCTTCTTCGGCTCCAGCTTGTTTATTTTTATCAGGATGAACTAGCACAGCAATTTTCTTGTAATGTTTACGAATTTGCTCTTGTGAACTGTTAGGTGGAACACCTAAAATACTGATTCAATATTTAAATTTTAACACTATCAGTTTGAAAATTAAAGTTATATTTGACATACCTATAAGCATCTTTTCCTTTGCAATTTAGTAACTGGTACATAGCTTCCTCTCCCGTTGCCGGAAGTCTGCCCGTTTTTATCGATTCACCTGCGGTTTCCGGTGGTTTTTTTTTTAAAAATCTACGCCAAAATGCCAATTTCGATGATTTCGAAAATTTTGAATCAACCTGTCGACAATAGTTTCTAAACCAAATTCCAGGTTTATTCGAATTTTGTTTAAGATCTTCGTGCAATTGTTTTGCATAGGTCTTGCCACTTTGGTAAGCATACATCAAACGTTCATATAATATGCTACAACCGAGTACAACGATATCATAAACCAAATAGAATAGCCATGTCAATATCTTGAGAGTGTAAGTATACCAAGCATGGAGAAGACGTTTTGCCAACTCATAATTCCGATTAGGATTAGTACCATTAGTATATGTTGAATTATTTATCATTGATGAAGTTCCATATGAGCTATTATTGCGACTACGTTTCGTAGACGAATATGAATATGATGAATTTGAGTTGTTCTGATAGCGAGACCTTTGTTGGCCTGTTGCTGATCCTGAGTTGTTAGGATTCGAACTTTTTGTAGTTTTACGAGTGTAAGTATTATTTGTGGAATTGCAAGAATTTGTACTTGCTGTTGAATTGTTTACCCCATTATCGCCATGAGTTTTGTTTGAACCACGCTGTTCCGCGCTATTGTAATTTTTACCTAATATGTATTGAAAAATGTTTAATATTTAAAACTAGTTTAAAATTTATTTTCTTGTGAAATTAGTCTTATTCTAATATCTTTAAAAAATTGCGTTTTATTGGTATCTAGAGTAAAATTCTATAAAATGGTAAATGGTCAGTGAAATATATATCCTGATAAATTCTTTCCAACTATATAGTTCTGAACTCTGCATTGCAGTAGCTTTCGACCCCACTCGATTTTGACCCATTTTTTTAACCAATTAACTTCATACTGTAACATATTTTAAGTGAAATTTCTCAAAATCTGCACACTTTCTGAACATAAGCGAAACAGTTCTGAAATCTATATTCGAGTAGCTTTCGATTTCATATTTTCTTATTAAATTATTTGGTTTTTTACGAAATTCTTGAAAATACTTTTGTTATGTTAGCTTAACAGAGCTATGTTTACATGTTACAGAATTAAAAATGGAGCTAACTTTTCGTAGATAACTTCACTGACTTGAGAAACGATACGAAGAAAGATTTAGAAAAAATGGACAATATACAAAGATTATGTGAAAATAATATACAAAATGTGAAATATTTATATGTATAACATAATCGAGAAAAATAATGTAAACCCGTTTAAAGAAAATAATGTTAGTACAACAAAAACATATGCACAAACCCTAAAAAGTAATTCAATGATGCCAACTGTATCAAAATGTCTTCCGTTAATTATTAAACTCAAAGAAAAGCAAAGTGTTGAAAAAACAATGGCTGAACTAAATAAAAAAATTGATCCTATAAATTTTAAGATAACTAATGTGCAGAATAGAAAAAATGGTACTTTAATAATTCAAAGCAAAGATGTAGAAAAAATTAAAGAAGCAATGCAAAAGGAAATAAGTGAAAAATATGAAATCAAAATCCCAAAACAGACTCAAATGCAAATAATGATAACAAACATGAGTTTTAAAATATCTGAAAAGAAATTGTTAGAAAAATTAAAAAACAAAATGAACCATTAAAAATCGTAAAATGGAAATAATTAAAACGTTTTGGACCTGTGAATTGGCCTCCAAGATCTTGTGAATTAACACCGCTAGACTACTTTCTGTGGGGCTATGTAAAGTCATTGGTCTATGCGGATAAGCCACAAACGCTTGACCATTTGGAAGACAACATTCGCAGTGTTATTGCCGATATACGGCCACAAATGTTGGAAAAAGTCATCGAAAATTGGACGTCCGGATTAGACTACATCCGAGCCAGCCGTGGCGGTCATATGCCAGAAATCATATTTAAGATGTAACAAGATTATCTTTCGGATAAATAAAATTCATGTTAATCGAATAATCCATCGTTCATTTATTGCAATTTAAAGTTCTATACGTCTATAAAAAACACCCTTTATAATGAACACGTTAATTCTAAAGCAATTCTTTACAGTTAAGTGTGTTTCGGATACCAAAAGGACGTCTATTTCCTGCTTGTGTAGGAAATCTTCTACCTCGAACCTATGTTAGGATAACCCGTTCGCATTCCAGTAGCAAATACGCAACTGGGTCATTTTATTTTTGTCTAAGAAGGGTCTGCAGAATCATGTTCTGATTCCGCATCATCTCCTGAAACATGCCCTGCATATTATTCATAAAACTGTTCATGTTGGTCATGAAATTGTTCATTGTCTCCGTCAACTTGTCGATTGAACTAGAGTTGGTATCGTTGAAGACCTGAGGGCTGCTCCTTAGTACTTGGGCACATGAAAGATTTTTCACGTTGGGCCTATTTCACTCTACCCACATGTACACCATTAGGTATTGCAGTAGCTTCAGTATGAAGGCTCGGGTAGTTCAATTCGCGATATTTCGCATTTGCGCCACTTCGAGGTTGATTCGATTTTTTTATCCTTTCGAATACTTCACATCCTCTATAATTAGCAGAATGTCTTCCACCACAATTGCTGCACTTTCTCACATTGGGGTCGTTTTTAGGTGCTGTACACTCCGTGGTTTTATGCGCGTTACCACACACTACGCAAACAGATGGTAGATTGCAGTAAGATTTTGTGTGACCAAACTCTTGGCAATTGGTGCATTGTGCAGGGCCATTACGCTTATGTGGCTCCTCTACTGTTATTCTTCGGTTAAGAAGATATCTCAAATTGTAAATAGGATGCGTTGAATTTTTGGTCTTAAGAAGAGCTGCATTAAAAGCAATCTCCACACGGTGCATTGGTTGGGGAATTTTACTTTGTTGTGTATGTTGTGAAAATTTCTCACATCATAGCCTTCATTCCACCGTTTCTCGATTTGTGAGTAAAAATTGTTTCTGTAGTTTAATGTGAGAAAATGCAAAGCTGTTCCGTCTTTATTGGAACTTTCCATGATTCAAATGTAAAATACAATATAAAGTGTCAACAAAAAGAAGAATTTATATAAGATGAATGTACAAAATGTGAATAAAAGTATTTCAAAATGGTGCGATGCCATCACCTCTGTAAATTTGCAATGCCACACAAAAAAATAAGAAGAAAATTTATTAACAAAGAATACACATAAAATTTCAATATTTAGCTACAAAAAATATTCCACTTTTAGGTAATTTATTAATTTTCATTTTGTCATTACTTTCCCACCCCTCTCTCATGCATTTTAAAATGTGAGATGTTTTGACAGTTCTAGTGAGACTTTTTTCGCAAAATTTTTAAAGAAACACTTGTACTTACATTTTTCCAATAAAGTACGTCAAAAGCACAACACTGACAGATGGTTCTCACAAAGAAAAATTAGAGAAACACTTTTGTGTAATAAATGACATTTTGTTTTAATTCTCATTGTTTTTTGTTCAATTCTATTGTTTTTGTGAAAATTTTCTCGATGGCAGTTATAGAAACGAGGTACAGTCATATTTAAGTAATCGTACGCAAATTACCAAAGTTAATAATGGGGAATCAAGTGCAATAAGGAATGACTATGGAGTGCCTCCAGGATCAATATTAGGAGCACTATTGTTTATTATATATCATATATAAATGATATGGAGAATGTTCTAAAAAAATGCGAAATTGTATTATATGCAGACAACACATTAATTTATACTGAAGGAGAAACAGAGGAAATACATATGTTACGAGAATTTATTAAATGATATACTCTCAGAAATATTTTGCTTAAATTTAAAAAAAAAAATTTTTTTCTTGTTGTATTAAATTATATGTCTGATGATGCTTGCAAAAAAAAAAAACAACAACTTTCAATATTTTGCTTTTTGAAGACTACGGTTAATTTTGTTTTCCTTTCTCTTGAAATAGCACTTATTTAATATTTTTTGCATCATAATTAGTTGCAAACTTGTTAATTTTGTGAGCAGGCGTAAAGTTTTTGATCTAAAAATTACAAAATTAAGGGAATTATAAATATTGCAGAAAATAGTATTACATCTCCATAATCAAGGCAAATCAATAAAATATATTTGTGATATATCGATATCGGCAATTGAGAACGTAATAAGACGAGCCAAAGAGCGCGGTAGTATCAAAAATATTTCACGAAAGCGTCGCGCAAAATTTTTTGACTTTAAGAAATGAAACACAAATTCTTAAAGAAAACCGTGAATATCCCCGTTTATCAGCACCGAAAATTAATCAAAAGCTTAGGGCGACGCTACGAACAAGTGTAAGTGACGAAACGATTCGTAGAGTTCTAAGAGATAATGATATTAACGGTCGCGTAGCAAGAAAAAAGCCTTTTATTTCTGAAATCCATAGACAAAAACGCCTTTCATTTATTTAGCTGTATAAAACTAAGACTTTTGAGTTTTGAAAGACTATAATATGTGACGAAAGCAAATTTAATATTTTTAAGTCGGACGGATGACGTATGGTGTGGCTCAGGCCAAATGAATCTCTAAATATAAAAAATATAAAACCAACTGTAAAACATGGTGGTGGTTCTCTTATGATGTGGGGCTGTATGTCTGCGTTAGGAGTCGGAAAGTTGGTGTTTATAGATGGCACTATGGAGTTATCTAGGAATGGGTACTACTTTCAACATGATAATGACCCTAAACATATAGCTTAGACGTTAAACTATGGTTTTTATAAAGGGTGTTTTTTATAGACGTATAGAACTTTAAGTTGGCATTACTGTTCCAGATGGCTACCGATTTGACAGCTGTCAAGTGATTTATTCTCAGTTTGGTTTGGCAATTCATCATGAATAGACTCACGCCTGAACAACGCTTGCAAATAGTGAAATTTTATTTCGAAAATAATGGTTCATAATTTTGATTTTCATAAGCGAATTTTGTTTAGCGATGAAGCGCACTTCTGGTTGAATGGCTACGTCAACAAACAAAACTGCTGCATTTGGAGTGAAGCTAATCCACAAGTGTATGTCGAAACACCGTTACATTCAGAAAAACTGACTGTTTGGTGCGCTTTATGGGCTGGTGGAATCATTGGTCCGTACTTCTTCAAAAATGATGATGGCCAGAACGTTACAGTCAATGGTGATCGGTTTGAAACCATGATTACTAACTTTTTCATTCCTGAATTGAACATCCATGATCTCCAGGAGCTGTGGTTCCAACAAGACGGTGCAACATGTCACACAGCTCGTGCCACAATCGATTTGTTGAAAGACACGTTTGGTGACCGCCTAATTTCACGTTTTGGACCTGTGAATTGGCCTCCAAGATCTTTTGATTTAACACCGCTAGACTACTTTCTGTGGGGCTATGTAAAGTCATTGGTCTATGCGGATAAGCCACAAACGCTTGACCATTCGGAAGAAAACATTCGCCGTTTTATTGCCGATATACGGCCACAAATGTTGGAAAAAGTCATCGAAAATAGGACGTCCAGATTGGACTACATCCGAGCCAGCCGTGGCGGTCATATTTAAAATGTAATGCTACAAGATTATCTTTCGGATAAATAAAATTCATGTCAATCGAATAATCCGTCGTTGTTTTATTGCAATTTAAAGGTCTATACGTCTATAAAAAACAGCCTTTATATTCTGGTATTTCCAGTCAGTTTATAAATATATCAAATGAACTAAGTGATGAATTAAACTCGGATCATTCACCTATTTTATTAAACTTTAATACATTTTTGCAAAATAAACTAAACAAATATAAAGTTGTTAACAAACAGATTTCAGCTTTTTTAAAACATGGATTGAGAGAAACATAAATCTAAATTTAAGAATTAAGTCATCAGATGAATTGGATGATGCTGTTGAAAACTTTACTAATCTGATTCATGAGGCTGGATTTCTGTCTACGCCAGTACAACGATCTTCGAAAGAATATTCATATCTTCTGAAATTAGAGAATCGATAAGAAATAAAAGAATCTTAAGAAGAATTTGGCAAAATAGTAGGAACCCATTGGATAAACAACAATTTAACAGAGCAGCTAAAGATCTAAAGAAAAGAATACTTAGTTAAAAACAAGTTAAATTCGGCAGTGCCGAGTCTTATATACCCTTCACTGTGTTAGCGAAATATTAATATTTTTCACTTTCCACATTCTTTATTAATAGCAAAACCATAGAAAAAAATAAATGAGTGAAGATAAATATTCCGCGTTAAATATGTTTTAACGTAAAACCCGAAGTTTTTTAGTACTTGTAAATATTTTCAGTATTAATGGCTTATTTATCAAATACGTCTTAAGTCATTAAATATTAAATGTTTTAAGCAATAGTTTAGCGGAGATCATCTATATTTGTAACTAACCAATCAAATATTCATATATTACTTTGGATATTTTAAAATTTTTTTTATTTTTTTAAATTTTCATATACTCCAGTGCTGGTTCTCTGAAGGGTTTAGGCAATTTCCGTTTTGCATCAAAGAATAAAAAAAATTACGAAATTTCAAGTAAATGTTAAAACACTTCCAGAAAGCGTAGAACTTACAAATTTCATTTCAGTTTGGTTTCAGTAAGTTTCTGTTGCCAGAGGGAAATTAAAAAATTTTTTAAAATAATGTAAAGTTTTTTCTGAGTACTTAGAAGATAGATTACAAATCTACATGACCTCCCTTTTAAAATGATATACATCTTATCTCGTAATCTTCTATGGTTCGTTCGGAAGTTACTTTGGACTATTTTTAAATTTCCATATACCCCAGTACTGTTGCTCTAAGTGATTTTAGGAACTTGCCGACGAACCATTAAATATTGTGAGATGAGACATATATCATTTAAAGAGGAGACTGTCTAGATTTTTAGTCTACCGCCAAAATAATCAGAGTTAATTTGGACTATTTTTAAATTTTTTTTGAAATTTCCATACACCCCAGTACTGTTGAACTCAAGGATTTTG
This sequence comes from Thelaira solivaga, assembly GCA_947397855.1. Taxonomy (NCBI): domain Eukaryota; kingdom Metazoa; phylum Arthropoda; class Insecta; order Diptera; family Tachinidae; genus Thelaira; species Thelaira solivaga. The sequence goes on along the minus strand of OX377610.1, from coordinate 47,560,692 downwards.
GCAGTTTCCGTTTTGCATCATAAAATAAAACTACGATTTTTTCAGAAAATGGTAAAACACTTATAGAATTTTAGAGCCTACAGATTTAATTCCTTTTTAATTTTAGTAATTTTCCTGCCCAAAAATCCCTCAGAAGAAGAGTACTGGGGTATGAGGGAATTTCATAAATTTTTTAAAAATAATGCAAAGATTTTTCTGAGTACTTGGGTGATTACAAATTTGGTGATGACCTCTTGTTTCAAATGATATGTGCACCAACCCGTAGTATTCCATGGTTCGTTTCAATCTATTAGAGAAATCAACGTATTTATGCACATTTGTATCTTAGTATGTCAAAAATACTGAAAAGATATTTACAAATACTAAAAAACAAGGAATTACGTGAAAACATATTTAACTAACCATGTTTACATTCACTCACTTCAAAAAAAGTAGTATGTAATTGAAACGCATACTTTGTTCAGCTTGAGGTCGTATTAAATATAAAAATTTTTTTATTTATTATTGGAGCGAAATATCTATAAAAAAATAAATTTGTATAATACGACTAAAATTAACGAGTTCTAAGAAACAATCCTTTCTGAGAACCTCATTTTTAAAAGCAATAAAATGTCTGCAGGCACTAAATTTTTATATTAATAAAAAAAGAAATTCTAAAAAAGATATTAAATAGAAAAACAAAAAAATTTTTTTTTATTTAATTTTGCAAATTTTTGTAAAAATTTTTAAGCCAAACATATTTAATTAAATATTGAATTATCGAGAAAGATCTAATGCACTCTCTTTCATAGAGATGTCTGTACTCGTAATAGTGTTTTTACACTAGAGCACATTTAACATCTACCATCTATTCGGCGAGATGACAACATCTTCCCATATAAAATGCATGTAGAAAAAATCAACATCTTCCAACATCTTTACAAGATGTTCCTATCTCATTTTGTTTCACTCAACATCTTTCGATAATTTTCGTGCCATCACTAGAAAAATGGCAATATTTTCGATTTTAGTGGCATCACTTATAAAGTAACATTTATTTATACATTCATAACATAAGTATGTACACATATTAAACAAAATAAAAATTCAAATTTTGAAGCCTAATGGATTTGATCTTGCAAAGCAACAATAATGAATGATTTTTCTAAATTTATTTTAAAATATTTTTTGTTTTCGAAAATTATGCGTCTTCTTTTCTTTTATTTTTCGACAGTTTAGTTGATGGTAGATGTTAGATGTTGGTAATGTAAAAAGCATTTCATCATTTTCAACATCTTTCACGCGTTCCTCTGAGATGTGGTGTAGTGTAAAAACCCTATAATACTATTATAATCAAGGCAATAAAAACTACACACACACACATACACTTTTTAGGTTTCGTGTTTGTGTGTACAAAGCATTACGCACATGATAGCTAAAAAAATTCCACAAAAAAAACAAAGCAAAACAAAAACAAAACAAAAATTAATGAAAATGTGAAATGCCGGTTGTGTTTTTGATTTTTTTGGTCCATTTGTGGACCGATCTATCTGATTTTTTGCACAGATATTACAGCAGTTATTTGTAATAAAACTGCGTACCACGTTTTATTGTCCGTTAGTATATTTTATAACATAAATTAGATTTTACTAAAATCGCTAAGACACCATTTACACAGGGAAAGTTTACTTTGCAAAGTCTTGAGTTTATAGGAGATAGGGGTGAAGAGAACGGGAGGCAGTACAGACTTTCTTGTACTCGCAAATTCGTTTTGTTCTTTGTTCGTAGTTTATATAACTGAAGTTAGCTCAAACAAAGGAAAACAAAATTTGAGAAACAAAACTTTCCCTGTATAAACACCAAAGAAAGTTTAAAAGAGAATTCAACAAAATTTGTCAAAGTAAACTTTCCCTGTGTAAATGGTGTCTTAAATGTAAATATTGCTTCACACTAAACTTTACAACTTTGAATTGACTACTTAATTTTCTAACTTTGTAAATATTAAGATAAAGAAATAAAACCTGCAGTTTCATGAATACAAGCAAATCGTCCGGTTAACCTTGTCACTAAGCAACCAGAGATGAAACTTTTGAGGTTAGAATTTTGAAAAACTCAGCTTTTTATTTTGAGTTTGTATAAAAGAGACAGATATAGTGTTTTAATATTACGAATAAGAGAAAATAAGCAAAATGAAAAATTTTTTGTTTTAAAAAACATTAATTAAAAAGTTATTTCCGTAATGAAAAGGCACATGCCGGAGATTCTTATATATACGTTTATTGTTATGAAGTATGGAATTTAATGTAAAAGGGATAACAAACACATATTTTCATGTTTTAAAATTCATGTTTACGAAATGTAAATAATGAAAGTGTAAATTTTTTAGAAATACCTGAGCAAAACAAAATAAAAATTTTGAGTTCGTGCAAAAAAGACAGAAAGAAAATGTATACTATATCTGCACTCTGACACCTCTGGTTGCTCGGTGACATAGCATCCGTCTTGTAGTTTAGAAAAATTACGCAAAAAACTCATCAAAAATGGTAAAAAAATAGAGGTAGTCGCGATTTTGGACTCATAGCTCAACCATTTATGGACCGATTTAGCTGAATTTTGATCCATATGCTTTGAATATGATATCTGAAAAAACTGTTTACTAATTTTTCTATACTTTAGATAAAAAAAATGCAAAAAAACAAAGCAAAACTTAATGAAAATCTAAAATTTCAGTTGTATTTTTTGATTTTTCTGGTTCATTTGTTAACCGATTTATCTGGTTTTTTGCATATACATTACAATTATTATTTGTAATAAAACTTTGTACCAAATTTGTTTGTCCGTCTAGTAGTTTAGACAAATTAAGCAAAACACGCACCAAAAATATTCAAAAATAGAGGTAATCGCAATTTTTGGCTCATAGCTCCGCCATTTATGGACCCATCCAGCTGAGTTTTGGTTAGGATACTATGAATGTGATGTTTAAAAAAACTGCGTACTACTTTTTTTCAGTTTAGATAAAAATCGCATAAAAACAAAGCCATAATTTATGAAAATCTAAAATTTCGGTTGCATTTTAGATTTTCCTCGGCCATTTGTGGACCGATTGCTTTCATTTTTAGCACAGGTATTATGACTTATACTTCAAACAAAACTGCATACAACGTTTTTTTGTCCGTGTCTTCGTTTAGACAAAATAGGCAAAAAACCCCACTCAAAAAATGGTCAAAAATAGAGGTAGTTTCGGTTTTTGACTCATAGCTCCGTCATTTATGGACCGATCTGGCTGAATTTCAATAGCAATAGTCTTATAGCAACAACTGACCGTTTGGTATGCTATACTTTTTTGTATATAGTCTAGATTCTTCTGAAAGTTGATTTCAACGACTACACGGACAGATGGACATCGCTAAATCGATTCCGCTACTTATAAGGATCCAGAATATATATACTTTATAGGGTGTCCCATGTAGGGTGTAGAAATTACAAACGGAATCACAAAGTTATATATACCCTTCTTACTTACAGTGAAGGGTATAATGAGCAGATTGAATATTTTTTTAAAAATTTGGGTAATTCTAAAAAAGATGAATACAATTTATGGAAAGCAATAAAGTATTTAAAATGGCCAGTTAAAAGAAATATTTCTATAAAAGACGCAAATGGTATTTGGTGCAGGAGAGACAAGTGCAAAGCTGAAGCTTTTGCTTCTCACTTACAGAATATATTTCAACCACATGAATTGTGCAGTGAAACAAATATGAGTGAAATATCTTCCTTTTTGGATTCTGCATGTCCTATGGATTGGCTTATAGGACATATATCGCCTAATGAAGTTCAGCACGAGATAAATAATTTAAATCTTAAAAAGGCATATGGTTATGATGAAATTGACGGTGTTACTGCTGGATCTTTATCTGGGAGGGCAATTTTATTTCTTACCTTAATTTTTAACTCTATACTAAGGTTGGGTCATTTTCCATGTCAATGGAAGGGTGCACAGATAATTATGGTTATCAAACCAAATAAGCCAGAAAACAAGGTTAAATCATATAGACCCATAAGTTTGCCGGCTACGTTCTCCAAAATATTTGAGAGAATATTATTAAATAGATTGTTACCAGTATTAGATAAATTTAACATAATTCCTGAACATCAATTTGGTTTTAGGAACCATCATGGTACTCCTGAACAATGTCATCGTATTGTAACATATATAAGAGAAGCTTTGGAAAAAAAAATATTGTTGTGGTGTTTTTTTGGATATTCAACAAGCATTTGATAAAGTTTGGCATATTGGATTACTCTATAAACTGAAAAAACTACTACCAACTCCGTTCTACCTTTTACCCAAATCATATTTAAATGAGAGACAGTTTTTCGTTAAAATTGGTGAAATTAATTCATAAATATATCAAATTATTGCAGGAGTCCCACAGAGCAGTGTTCTTGGGCCTGTTTTGTACACAATTTTTACATCTGACATGCCTGTTGCTGACAATGTTTTAATTGCAACTTATGCAGATGATACAGCGGTTTTAGCCTCTAGTTCTTGTCCTGTATAAGCCTCTTAATTTAATCAAAATGATTTAAGACAAATTGAAAACTGGCTAAATAAGTGGAATATTAAAATTAATAGTGAAAAATCAGTTCATATTGTATTTACATTATGTAAAGGAGTATGTCCACCTTTAATCATTAATAATACTCAGATTCCTCAGAAAGAATGTGTGAAATATCTTGGCCTTCATATTGATAAAAGATTAACATGGAAAAATAATTTTAAAGCTAAAAAGGAACAACTCAAAATTAAATCAAACCGTTTATATTGGTTATTAGGTCGCAATTCTCAGTTAAAATTGGAAACCAAAATTATTTTGTATAAAGTTATACTTAAGCCTGTGTGGACATATGGCATTCAACTTTGGGGAACTGCAAGCAACTCTAATATTGAAATTCTACAAAGATATCAAAATAAAACTTTAAGATTAATTGTTAATGCTCCTCAATTTGTTTCGAATAGAACTATACACAATGATTTATTTATACCGAAGATTAAGAATGAAATCAACAAATTTAGTGGAAAATATCTCAAAAGATTAAGTGAACATATTAATCCGTTAGCGATATCTTTACTAGACGATACTGAAGAAGTTCGAAGGCTAAAACGATACCATATTATTGATTTATCATTTCGGTAATCATTATTTACAAATTTAAAATTTTTTTTCTTGTTATGTAATTAATTATCAAATATTTTAAATATCTATACTTATTATCAAAATGTATTATTTTATTTTTTAGTTTTTTGTTCTCAGTGGAGTACAATAATTTGAATTATTAATTTATGTTCATCTAATTTGCTTATTATCCTTCATAGGGATAGATTGTAAATAAAAATTATGAAAAAAAAAAAAAATTGCAAAATGAAAAATGAATTTAAAATTACTGAAAGAGGCAAATTAATTTTTTGGGTTGGAGATAAAGAAAGAAAACAATACCATTAAAATATCTCATGAAAATTACGCAAAGAATATATTACAAAGATTTAATTATGATGATTGCACATCAGTATCCACTCCAATGATTAAAATGATTGATAGTTCTGAAACAGGGAAAGTTAATGATGTATCTAAATTTCCGTACTTGATGTTAGGCACAAGGCTAGATCTTGCGTTTAGTATCGGTTACCTATCTAGATCTTTAGATAATCCTTCAAAAGAGGAAATTGTAAAAATAAAAACAGTATTTATATATAAAGCTGGTACAAAAGATTATGCTTTGTATATAGGAATGATTCCAATCTGAAGTTAGAATGCTATGTGACACTGATTTTGGAGGTTGTTTAAAAACTGGTATAGTTATTAAATATGCTGGTGCTGCCGTTTTTTGGATGAGTCAAAGACAACAATTAGTAACAACATCAAAATCAGAAATTGTTGCAGCTACGGAAGCTACTAAAGAAATTATATGGTTTAAAAAACTGTATTGTGAATTAATAGAGTCAAATGAAACTCCTGCGTCACAAGTCTATAATAATTCAGCAATAAGATTAGCTCAAAATCCAGAGTTTCATAGAAGAACTAAACATATTAGTTTAAAACATTTTTTTTGTTTGTGAAAAAGTCACTCAAAAAGAAATTACTGTTAAGCGCATATCAACAGAAAATCAATTAGCTGATGTGATGACAAAGCCATTACAAGTTACAAGATTTAAAAATTTAATTGTTAATTTAGGACTTTCAAGTTCTAACAAATATTCTTAACAAGGGAAAGTATTGATGTTTATATATGTTTAGATTATTTAAAACTACTTTATACTTTGTATATTAATATTTTATATATATAGAACTTAGAACTCTGTATTATTATTTTTATTTTTAATATTCATATTTTCATTATTCAATAAATAATTTAAGCACAAATAAAGATTAATATTTTGTTAAACTTTTAAATTCCAAATAGAAATTATTACATATATTATATAATATTAAATTTTTTATTGTAATTCAAAAAGTAGAAATAAATACTACTTACTTAATAATAAAAAAAATACATAAATAAAAAAGAACTTACCTCCATTATTTTGAATATCAGAATTTTTATTTGAACGTTGTTTTCTGGACTGTTGATTATCATTGTTATAATTTCCACTGCCATTATTACTAATGTTGAACGTATTTAGTTTAGAATTAATAATTACATTTTTTTGGGATGTAATAATTGATTTATTTGATATTGAACCAATATTGTTATTGTTGTTTAAAGTGAGATTGGTGCCGTTGTTGGCAGTAACTGTGGTCATAGAACGTTTTTGGTTGTTGTTATTTATTTTGTTATTTGTTATTTGTGATTGTTGCTGCTGCTGATTTTCTTTATTTTCATGTGTGGGAGATTTTTTAGATGATGTACGTGTGACTGTTGCATCTTCAACTGCACGTCGTACATTATTTGCGGAATTGTTAGCATTATTAAAATCCGTTTTTATTTTTTGTTGATTACGTTGACCGGCTAAGATCGGTGTAGTTGACGAAGTTGTGCTACTGATTATTGATGAATTATTGAGATTGCTTTGTTGAGAATTTTGTATCTGATTATTGAGCTTACTTAAAACATCTGAATATGTCATACGCATGGGTTTTACTTCAGCTACAATTCGCTTTTTGGGAGCCTCATGACGTGGCATCTCAGTTTTTAAGGATGTTGTTGTATTTAAATGTAGTGAAGATGCAGATGTTGTTATAGATTGGTTTATATTCTCAGTAATTTGTGTTGCATTGTGTTGCAACTGTGGATGCTGTTGTATGTGCATAAAAACATTAGAAGTATTTTCTAAAGTAATGTTGCTGCACGTATTATTAGAAAACGTAGTTTCTGTATTTGCAACACCATCGAGTTGGTCCTTACTTGATTGGCGTTTTTCAAATTGCGCATATAAAGAAGCTGCAACTGGATGATTACCGCCATTCCAATTACCATTGTTACATTTATTATCATTTGGTATATTGTTTACAATTATATTTGAAGATTCGATACTATTTGCTGTTTGTTCGAGGTTGTTCATATCATTCATCGTCATCGTGGATTTTTTAGCTGTGGGTCCTAATAAAAGCAATGGTGGCATTTCAGCTGTTGGAAGTTGGGCAAAAGTATTGCTTGAAAACAGTTCGTAACTATTAAAAATTTGGGGACTTCCCGTGTTTGTTAGAGCATGTGATTGCTGCTGTTGTAAGGAGGGTGAAACAGTTGTATTTCCTTGCGTGTTGATGTGATGAAAACTTGCGGCTTGACCCTGGTTATACTGTGGCATTTGACTAAATGAAGTTTCACCTGGCAGTGGACCCACAGAACTTTCTGGACAATGATAAATTTTCAAGAAATTGCCATTGCCGACGCGTAAAACTGAGTAGGTTTCTTGTTGATTAGCTGTAGAAGTAACCGGTGATTGTGACACTGCAGCAGTAGCTGCCGCATACGCAGCTTGAGCCTGAATATTGAAAAGAAAATCGTTGAACTGTTGCTGTTGGGGAGGAGACGTTAGAGTTGGTTGCGGTCGAGTTTGCAAAAATGGAGCACTACCCATTACAGGGTTCGACCAGTGCAAAAATTGTGTTGGAGGCTGTGATGTTGGTAGAGCAGAAGTTGTATTGGTACTTTGTAAAACTGCTGGAATAGTTATTGACGCAGTACCAAGAGACGCTTGCTGTTGTATAACGGCAGTTTGTTGCTTTAATGCTATATTGTTATTAGCGCTTTGAAAAGTCTGTTGCAGCAAAGGCAAATTATGTGCTTGCTGTGGCGATTGCTGTAACTGTGGAGGGATTAAATTCTGATTTATCCCATGTCCAAAAAAATCCTCTCTTCCAGTATAGCCATCATTATGTGATGATGGCGTTGACATTACAATTTTCGTTTACGTAGTATTCAGATTCGGATTGTTAAATACAATTACTTCATTTTTTTACTGCCTTTGTCATTACATTAATTTTTTTATTTCTAAATACACACATGTATACAATTTAATATTGATAAATTTTGTTTTATTAACTTTATTGATTAAACCACTTACTACTATTCGTTACACACTGTTCTTTTGTTATTCGCCCTAAATTACATAAACAGAATTGATATCTTATAGTCATGCAATTTTTTAATATATTTCTGAAATTAGCAATTCTTCAAAAAAAAAATATACCTCACTAAAAACGCCACTTTGTAAGAATATATTAAATTGAGAAAATGTCAAATATAAGAAGTTGGCTGCAGTCTCGATTGCATTAATTAATTATACTTATACAGTACTTTTTGAGGTACATATATGAGAGCTTTTTGCAGATTTTCAAAAGCAAATTTTTAAGTATGCGATTGCATTTGAATTCTTTATTTCACTACAATACATCACAAATCTAGAAAATCAATATCAAATTTGTAAGTTTGAAAACATATTTCAATGTTTGCTTTGGTGTAACTTGTAACAAAAGAAAAACACAAGACAAAATAAGCAGCTGAGTTTATACTAAAAAATTATTCACAATAGCATATTTTGTTTTTTTTTATCGCTAAGAAAAATTTTATTTTTAATATTTTTTATTATTCTTGTGCTGTAATAATGTTTCTCGGTGGTAATAATAGTATTATTTCTTTTGAGTATATTTTTATATATTTTAAATTCTAAACCCATAGAAAATTAATCTAATACTGACACTGCCAACCCTGCAACTTAAATTATTTGAATCAGCTGAATGCAATCTCTCAAAATGTTTTTTTGTAAATGGTGTCATAGTATAATTATACTAAGTTAAAAAGTTTTGAAAAATAATGAAGAAATGGAAACCCATCGTCACTGTTATAAGACCAGGGTTAATTTCTTATCAAAGCGGCTTGCAATTACAAAATACCTTGACTAAGCAACCAAGTGAACCATTTAAGGATTTTCGTAATTTTCTGGTGCTGCAAGAATTTTACCCTGTTTATACAATAGGCATACGTACAAAAAACTACACAGAAGAAGATGAATATAGGTTACGTAAATTAGGTGCAGATTTTTATCGCACCAATCGTGGGGGGTTAATAACCTTTCATGGTCCCGGGCAAATAGTTGCCTATCCATTATTGCATTTGAAACAATTCAAACCAAGTATAAGATGGTATGTGACAAACCTTGAGCAAATGGTAATAAAGTGTTGCAGTTATATGGGTATAAGCAATGCAACTACTACCCAAGATACTGGTATATGGGTAGAAGATCGTAAAATTTGTGCCATTGGAGTTCACGGATCACGTTACATTACGACCCACGGTATAGCACTAAATTGTTGCAACGATCTGTCGTGGTTTGAATATATAGTGCCGTGTGGAATAAAAGGAAAAAGTGTGACTTCTTTAACAAAAGAACTTCAGAGGAAAGTAACCATAAATGAAGCAACGAATTCTTTGTTAAACGCGTTTTCCAAAGTTTTTAGTTGTGACATGCGAGAATGCAGTGAGCGAGAGTATATCGATTTAACGGAATCTAATTCAATTTAAATATGAGATAAAACATATGTAATATTATTTTAGTACATTTTTATTATTTTTATGGAAAAGCTAATGGTCCTTATTTGAAAATCTTGCTTTGTTCAAATTGCATTTTTGTTCTCTACTGTCGGGCACAAGTTTTCCTCTTTTTACTGCTTCTAATCTACCTTGTTCCCTTTGCTCAGCTTTACGTAAACGCCTTTCATTTCGCGTTTCGAAACTACTATCGAAATATCTTTTCCTAAAGTCTACTTTTACAGCACACTTAACTAAAGCGCCATTTTCTTTCGAAGCAAGCTCTTCGGAAATTTTCTCGTAAGTTAATAAGCGTCTAGCTGTCTGTCCAGTCAAAGATTGTTCCGAATTAGAGATTAACTTCATATTCATATGCATAGGTATTATTTCGTCAATATAGTCCTCTCTGAAATTAGTTCAACTTTTATTAATAATTTGCACTTAAATATACACTTACTCTTACTTATGATAAGGAAACCAACACACTAATCTACCTCCCACCTTTAAGTGACACGCAGAAAAATTTAGTAAATCTGTGTATAAATGTTGTAAAGCATAAGGGGAAGTGGAAGGATAGTGAGGCATGTCTGGACTCCTGGAATTTTCTTTTGTTCTTGACTTTTTTTCTATCTTCTCTGTAGATTCTCGTATACCATAAGGTGCTAAAATTTTTAATAACAAGATTTGTGAATATGACAAACGTGTCTATATTAAACATACGGTCAGTTACAATGCTGTCAAATTTAATACGCTCATTCCACAGAGGATTTGAAAAATCTGCCACCACAACGTCCAAATATCGATCAGCACAATTATATTGCTTCAAATTGGATAATATGCTTTCATCTTTTTCACGCACTTTTTGTGTAATACGACTAGGCCTGTCTCGCGCATGCAACATCATGAAATCTATATCTGCTCCTAGTACATAGCCACCAAATTTGGCGGCGCTGACTAGTAGAGAACCTGTTCCCACAAAGGGATCAAACACAAAGTCACCTGATTGTATTAATGCTTGATTCGCCATAAGCAAGCTTAACTGAGCATCCATACTAGTATTGCCAATAAATTTGCGAGTTTTTAAAGAAATTTCTTTAATTAAATGTCTTTGACCGTTAGCCAACTAAAAATATAAAGATCTGAAAACAATTTATATTCAATTGTCAATATATTAACAACATACCCATCTTCCAAATAATATATCGATGGGGTCTTCCGGAACATGTGTTGGGTCTAAGCCCCAGAATTCTATATAATACCATTTTACTTGGGGAGTTTTCAAATCCACATTACCGTCTATAGGTAAATAATCCAATGTTTCAATTTTTTTAACTTTTTCTTTTTGTGAAAAGTGTTTGTTGTATGTTTCCACTGTAATTTTGAAAGAACATTCCTTTTGAAAATAAGTCTTCAGTGTGTTTCCATTATGATCTACATAGTTCTTTAGATTATTATGGAATTGTTCAAAGTTTGTGGCATGAGCCCACAGTTCAAAAAGACCCCTTAATGCTATTGATCTTGAAGCGTATTTCAAAGCAGTCTCGTCATTTGGAAATTCTACTATCCAAAATGGCTTCTTTATTTGAGAAAAACAAATCTATTAATATACACAAGTCGCGATCGTTTACAAAAGCAATAAAAACTTACATGTGAATCAGGACTAATTTTTCGATAATCTAAATTGAATAATTTAACCAACGACCTAAATTCCTAAAGAACCATTTTTTAACTACATACATAATTATAGATTTGTTCGAAATTACTTACAGCTGGACGAAAGTTTACATGTTCCTGAGCAAACCATAAGATATATTTTTTCCACTGTTTTGTCATATTTCTCACCATAAACTAACATATCCACTAGGCTTGGGTAGTACACGAACGAACTATTCACTTATATGAAATGAAAAACTAGACGTTTTTTTCCGATAGTTCATTTCCTAGCTCTTTATCTTAAATGAACGAACGAATTAAGCTTAAACGAAAACAATGACGAGGGACGAAAGTTGCAAATTATTTTCTTTTACAAAAATGGTATTTAAAACAAATAACCTGAAAAAAATTTTATTATGCATGCTAAAAAGCTTAATTTTAAGATTTAATTTTAAAATCTTTTAAAACTTATTTTTTTTAGCCATAGTGACTAAAGTACTTTTTGAATTACATTATAAAAAAAATCGAAAAGACACCATTTACACAGGGAAAGTTTACTTTGCAAAGTCTTGAGTTTATAGGAGATAGGGGTGAAGAGAACGGGAGGCAGTACAGACTTTCTTGTACTCGCAAATTCGTTTTGTTCTTTGTTCGTAGTTTATATAACTGAAGTTAGCTGCAACTTTTTATTTGAAAACAAAACAAAATTTGAGAAACAAAACTTTCCCTGTGTAAACACCAAAGAAAGTTTAAAAGAGAATTCAACAAAATTTGTCAAAGTAAACTTTCCCTGTGTAAATGGTGTCTAACTGTCAAAAAATTAAGAACACTCAAACAAAGGAAAACAAAATTTGAGAAACAAAACTTTCCCTGTATAAACACCAAAGAAAGTTTAAAAGAGAATTCATCAAAATTTGTCAAAGTAAACTTTCCCTGTGTAAATGGTGTCAAACTAAATTTAAAATTTTTTCGAATTTTGTTTTGTTTTGCTTTCTGTGTCCCCGTTTAGACGAGGAAACATTTAGAAGAGAAGCATTTCGCTTGTGGCAAATTATGGGTGGAGATGAGAGCGTAATTTTTGTGTTCGGTACTCGGCGACACGCTTTGTTCACATATTCTTTGTTGATATTTGCTTTACTTCTCTTTTCTTTATTGTTTTGTGTGCAAATAATAACAACAATAATGGAATGTTGCCAGCAACATGTTCGTCAGTGTGACCGCGAAAGAAAAAGCAAAAGAGAATTCAAGATGTTTTTCTTCCAAATGTTTCCTCGTGTAAATGGGGACTATTTTCGTAAAAAATTCCGTCAACCCCTATTCGATATCATATTACATAATAAAGACCGTTCAATGACAATCAAAAGGATAAGTGATAGAGATACAAAGAACAAATGAGCACCTATTCCTTTTTTATTTTTGAACTAGGAAGAGGCTCACTAAAATGAACTACTCAAATTATATTTTGGTTTCATTAAATCATTCACATTGCCACCGAAGAACATCGCTGTGCATATCAAATTCTGACAGATGTTAAGAAATCAAACATTGACCCACGACGAATTGATCAAATCGTAACAGCTGTTGTGTGTGTATAATATACGACTGGTGAGTTTTTCTTGTATTAAAAAGGCATTATTGTGTAAGTAAGTGTAAGCACCTTTTGCTAACACTTCTAAAATGTAAAAAAATGTAAATATAAAATTAAATAAATTCAGTCAGTACCTTTAAGGTACTGACTTACTATCCTACACGATCGTATGATTATGTCAAAATAAAGTAGGACAGGATTCTGTCCTACTTGAAGAAATCGCTTTAAAATGGCGAACTTATGCCACACTATTATACAAAAAAGATGCAAAAACATATGTTTTCTGCTATTTGTCATAATTAATTAATAATTGTTTTGGTTTGCGGTTTCAATTAGTTACTCGCAGAGATATTAAAAATGTATTTTACAAATAAAGATAAAATGAAAATGGTGTCAATTTATATTGTAATGTGCAAAATTAATAAATATAAGAAAGTAAAATTAAAAAGTAAACATAAACAAAATAAAACGTTTTGGTGCCGGGAATGGTTGCTCAGACGCTATAGTGGCAAGGACTTTACGGGCTTTGTTGATAATGAACTACGGTTGGAAGATCCTGAAAGCTTCAAAAATTTTTACTAGGCTCACTAAGGAATGCTTTTCAAAACTCCTCGATATTGTAGGACCACATATTAAGAAGCAGGACACAATCCTAAGAGAAGCCATTTCCCCAACAATACGGTGAGTATTATTAGAAGAATATAGATAACAAAAGTTTTTACCAATTTTTTCAACAGGCTGCTTGTAACTTTACGATTCTTAGCAACTGGTAACTCATTTAAGGATCTGTCGTATGGATTTAGAATATCTCGCCAAGCCATCACTTCAATTATTCCAGAAACTTTAAGTAAAATATACAACATGCTGTCAGCATCTTATATGAAGGTGGGCTTAGACATGATAAATAATTTTTTTTTTTTTTAAGTGATTTTAAGTCACATGAAAGGTAATCCGATCACAAACATGTATGAAATTTTGTGATTTTAAATCTGTTAGCTAAATCCTTGATAATTTCAAATGACTTGCTTGTTTCTGCTTAAGAAACTTGTACAACAAACTCCTCATTACAATTTTGTTTCCTTTTTTGTTCTAGGGATGTCAATCTGCCAATGAATGGGAGTCCATATCCAATGATTTTGAAATACTGTGGTATTTTCCAATGTGTCTCGGAGCTATAGGTAATTAAACTGTCTATGTACACATACATACAACATAGATTTATAACACAATTTTTATACTAGATGGTAAACATGTTGCCATTAGAGCTCGGGCGGCAGATGGATCCTACTACTACAATTATAAAGGCTTCAACAGCATAATATTTATTATTGGCAGTGGTGGATGCAAGGTACAAGTTTGTTATGGTGGATGTTGGCACAAACGGCAGAGCTAACGACGCAGCAGCTTTTAATATTTCGTCAATTTGGGAGGGTATTAAAAATAACTTATTTAATTTTCCTGAAGATAATACTCTTCCTGGAACTGATTCAAAGGTAAATTATTTATTTTATTTAATAAAAAAATAATACATCATCAGGTTTAAAAACTTATCCAAAAATAATTTTCTTTTCTCTACAGGTTCCCTACATATTTGTTTCTAATGAAGCTTTTCGTTTAAGTTCCAGAGTCTTGAAACCATTTAATGATCGAAGACCTGTCGAAAATAAAATTTTTAATTATAGACTATCCAGAGCTCGCCGTGTTGTGGAAAACGCCTTTGGAATATTATCAAACAGGTTTAAAATTGTCCAAACACAAATCAACCTCTCTCCAGACAAAGCAGAAATTGTTACGCTAGCTTCTTGTGCACTACACAATTTTTTAATCAGTGAGAAAGAAGATATTACTCCTTATATAGACGAAGCACCTAAAATAACTTCACTGCAAAAGAGCCCAGGCAATAAATGTACAATGGAAGCTAAGGATGTAAGAGAGAAATTCTCACGGTATTTTAACAACACAGATATATTGCCTTGGCAAAACGAAGCAATACAAAAATTTTACTTTTGAAAATATGGGGTGATATATATGTATGTATACACAGCAAAAACAATTGTTTAAGTTGGGGGTCACACGATCAAGTTTTCATTCAATTTTTAAAATTTCTCTCATTTTTTACCAATACACTCACACTTTTAAAATTTGCTGAGAGTTTGCTTTCAATTTTTCGTTCAATTGAGTGTTTCAAATTTCATTCAAGAAAACAGCTGACTGCAGTTTTTTATTCCAAATTTGAATTCTTATTCTGCCGCCAGTATTGTTTTGTTTTTTTTTTTTAAATATGTTTGTGAACAAATTAAACAAATATAACGACGTTTTGCAGTTCATAGAGATATACAGAAGGCATGAAGTTCTGTGGAACATGAATATTCCTGCATATAGACGGAATGATTTAAAAATTAAGGCATATAACTCTATTGCCGCCGAAACAAAACTGTCGGTGGAAGAGGGTAAAAAAAATAAAGTCATTTCGAACGTCGTACTGTGCCGAAAAAGCTAAAATTGAAAGCAGCAAAAAATCCGGATGCGCCACTGAAAATGTATATACTCCTAGTGTATTTTGGTTCAATGAAATGTCGTTCATCGACGCATCTCTAATTCGTCGGAAAACTGTGGACAACTCTTATCAAATGGAAACTTTTAACCAGGTAATAGAGTAAAGCAAAACACATTTTTTTACTAGAAAGATTTTTATTTAATATTTATTTTTTGCCACTGAAAATCTAAATTACCATATGTGGTTAAATATCTGGAAAGCTCGTCCCTAATTCTTGAAGCAAGCTTGTATGTTTTGTGGCTTTGATTTCCAATTGCGGAAAACGATTCTACAATTAATTGTTCCACTGGTTCTGTGTCTGCTGTTGCCGTTCGAGGTTTTGTCAAATAATTGTGAAGCACACAACAGACCTTTACAATGGAGTCGACTGTTTTTGGTTGCACTTCCATAGGACGGTGAAATATACGGAACCTGTTGGCGAGCAGACCAAATGCACACTCAACCACCATTCTTGCCCGACAAAGCCTATAGTTGAACACTTCTTGCGGCACGCTTAAACTTATACTTCTGCTATATGGCTTCATCATGTGCCTGTCCAGAGCAAAAGCGTCGTCTCCAATAAAGAAATAAGGAATCTTATTTCCTTCACCTCAAACTTGACCACATCGATACGTGCAAAATTTCTGAATTCGGCATCATCGTCTTCCCACACCAGATCTTTTAACATGTGCGCCTCCAAATCATGCTCCCCCCTAAGTAAACAAAATTGTTTTTACATTTATTACGCCAACTCCATGTGTGTTTGTTAACATTTATAAATACATACCTTCTTACTAATAATGGTTTTACCCAATATTTCTTCTCCGCCTTCTGTTTTTCTTTAGTTTCTATTGTTTTTTTATTTCTTCCAATAATTTCAAGGAAGCAATAAATTTTATTTATTTTCTTGATAACATCTTGCTGAAAAACTTGCTTTGAAATTGTGTGCAGCCTACGTCACAGCTTTCAATTTTTGTGAATTTTGACAAGCAGTATATGTAAATTTCTTGAAAGAGAATTGCAAAAAAAAACTTGATCGTGTGACTGCAGTGTAATTCACAAGCTCATATTATTGCAAATTATTGAGTTATTGAATTGACATTTTTTAAACGATAAGCCAAACGACTGAGCTTGTGAATAAACAAATATATCGTCACCTAAAATGCAAAATAACGTAACAACCTTTTTAAAAAATTTACGAAAGCAGTGAAAAACAATAAACTTTATAAAAACATTTTTGGTTTTATTTAAATTAATTAGGTAACATAAAAACACAGTTCTACTGTTATAATGCACTTTTCAATCAAATGAATATAGATATCTGTAGCTACACGATATTCCTTTACACGGTTCTCTCTGAAACGGAGGAAATGGAGGATTAAGTGTATATAAAAAATTAAAAATAATAATCTTCAATTTCTTGTACAGTACAATTAGTATTTTATATAATAAAAAAAGGTACATAGTTTCTTCAATTCAGTCTACATATATAAAATAAATGACAAACAAAAACGAATGCAATTGTTGTAAGCCCATAAAGATACATACCCGTATGGAAAAATTACGTTAGCAACGTGAGTTCAAAATGTTTTTTCATTGCAATTAATAATTCATGTTTTGTACTAACTTTTCTTTGCCCCTAAGTCTCAATAGGTATGTTAATAAATTAAATAAATATATTATTCAGGATTACTCAACAGACGCTGTTTTCTTTTAAATTGCATAACAATTGAAATTATTTCTTCGCTCAATTCATCTTTTAAACTTGTGTCTTTTGTATCGCAAAGATTTTCTTGGAGAAATAGAATCAGGGCTTCATTGTACCTATTGGTTGTTGAGCAGGGTTGCACTACCTTTTCTAAAAGCTCTTTTGCTTGCAAAAGAATTTCATCTTCTGGTGCAGTAAAATTTTAGTTTTCTTTTTTTTTTGCTGAAGGTGGAGACGAAAATGGCTGAGACTCTTCAAAATCATTCAGAACATCGACGTCTATAACCTGGAATAATATTTATATCGTATGTATATAAGTGCATTTATTAATAAACAATTTTATGCTTACCACATCAACGGAAGAAACTCCTTTTTTTACATTTACGTATCCTTTTAAAAAGTTTAGCTTATCAAACCAATAAGCAGTTGGCGTATAAATTTCTTCGTAACCACAACCACTCTTGTAACTATCTTTTACTTTGGTCAACTCCCGACAATATTGCGTCCGCAAATAGTTTATTTTAGTCTGCGAAAGACAAATAATTAAAATATGTAAGTTTTCTAATAATTTTTTGGAATACAAACTTACCTTGATCTCATTCGAAGTAATTTCTGGAATCTTTTCTTCTAGTTCCCTTGTCACTTTCTATAATGCATCATTTCTTGCGTGTTTGTTATGATAAAACTCACTTTTTGGATTGTACAGACATTCATTTTGTTCCCATGCTTCAATTAGAGATTTTTTGACCATTCAATCTTAAAATATAGGTACATTTGTATGGTTTTTATGACTGAAATAACAAGGAAACCTAAGTATACTCACCTTAATACCTTTAAAAGTATTCATTTTCTTCTTTGCCGCAAAATATTTTTTTACAAATATGTACAATGAAAAATAACCTAAAAGTTTGTATAAACAAAACACAAGCTTGGTATTGTTGCTATTTTTCTGTCTTGAACATAGAAAATGCAACTCTGATCGCACAGATAAAATTTATTTTATGAAAATTTTCATAACATTAAAAAATCGCACAGACCTGTCAAAAATTCTGTCATACACATGCTTTTTCAATACACACTATCATACTTTTTTAGCACACATGCGATTTTAGACAGATCGTACGACTAGGCCACATAAATTTTACATTGTAGCACACGTGTTTTTGCACTTTGTTTTGGTTTTGTGAACAGAAAACAATGGCCTGCCAGATTGTTTCCTACTTTTCTTCTTAGAGCTGCCAGACATATTGACATAGGATTTTGCCTAGTTATTGTTTTGTGATGCAAAATATATTAGTGAATTTTATGTGTGAGTGCAAATAGCTTGTTGGGCACCATTCCAGATTTTGCCCATGAAGTGAACCAAAACTATACGGAATTAGCATCTACAGGCCTTATCCTTTCTGGTGGTATTTTTATTTTTATTAGAAAGTTTATAGTTTTTATTTTATGACATAAAACGTATTTGAAAAAAGGCATGAATATTGTATGAAAATGGAAATAGTTTGTTGGGCACCATTCCAGATTTTGTCCATGAAGTGAACCAAAACTATGGAGAATTGGCATCTACAGGTCTTGTCCTTTCTGGTGGTGCATTTATTTTTATTAGAAAGTTTTAAGTTTTTATTTTATGATATAAAACGTATTTGTCTTGTAGTAATTTGATGGGTACCATTCCCAATTTTGGCCTGGAGTGAACCAAAACCATACAACCATCGATTAACCAATTCCTCAGTTTTCTGGAACTGTTTTTATTTTTCCGTTATTCTACTTATATATTTATTTATTAATAGTAAATAAATTGACGTATAAATAACATTATATGAACTGGCTGCTGTGGCCTTCGTCCTTACTTTTTATTTTATAAAGAAAAACGCATTTATTTATATTAACGAACTGTATATCTTTTTTATTTATTTCTGTTATAACAAAAGAAAAACAATGATAAAATTAGATTCTACAACATATGTTTTAAATAATTTATATTTAATTGTTTGTTTTTACAATAGATTTAATTTCTGATTGAATTTCAAATTTCTTCACATATGTATAAGCATAAAATTACAAAATTTGACATATTGAAGGGAACGAGTTCAAGCAGCTGTCATGTGAATACTTTAATGCAAGTACCTTCTTTAAATTCTTCTTTCGTTATATTGGCCAGAAGAATGCAACACTATGATATATTGTCGTGTCGTCAAAAAGGAGCATTCGGCCATTTTGCATAAATTTCGACGACAGAGATACTTTCGGCGAAAATTTGTAATAATTTTCCGCATAAAAAGAGAAGAATATTAGAAAACTTTTGTTTTAAAATCAAATTAAAGTGTTATTGAGTAAAAATTTTATAAAATAATGGCACGCTATACTACTCAACGGCCGGAAAATGCTTTAAAAAGAGCTAATGGTATGTATATCTATGAAGACTTCACGAAAAATTCCATGTGGACAAAATTTTTATTGCACACATACATACATAAAAATGCTTATGTATAATTTGGGGTGGTGAATGATTAATAATAATAATTATTGTCAAACGAATAGAAGACTTGAAGCAACAATGATTTGCACAATATTCTACAACTATAAAATTTATAACGATGCCATAATTAAAATATACCTAATTTCTAAATTCACGTTCTTTATTTTATAGAATTTATTGAAGTGGGTAAACCATTGCGAGCTTTAGATACTCTGCAAGAAGTATTTCGTAATAAGAGATGGAACTATACATACTCTGAATCTATTATTGAACCTCTCATGTACAAGTATTTGTACTTATGTGTGGAACTTAAAAAATCGCATATTGCGAAGGAAGGGTTGTTTCAGTACCGTAACATGTTCCAATTAGTTAATGTTAATTCATTGGAAAATGTTATACGAGCTTACTTACGCATGGCTGAAGAACATACCGAAGCTGCTCAAGCTCAATCTTCAGCAGCTGTTGCCGTTTTAGAATTAGATGATTTGGACAATATTGCTACTCCTGAAAGCATTTTAATGAGTGCTGTTTGCGGTGAAGATGCTCAAGATCGCTCAGATCGCACTATATTGCTGCCATGGGTAAAATTCTTATGGGAATCTTACTGCCAGTGCTTGGAATTATTGCGCATCAATACTCATTGCGAGGCTTTGTATCATGATATTGCACGAATGGCTTTTAATTTCTGCTTAAGATATAATCGTAAAAGTGAATTTCGGCGTTTATGTGACAAGTTGCGCAAACATTTAGAGGATATTTGCAAAAGTACTAATCAAACTACCGGAGTGTCTATTACTAAGTTAGAAACTCAACAATTGTGTCTTGATACAAGGCTATTTCAATTGGATTGCGCAATTCACATGGAATTATGGCAGGAAGCATATAAAGCAATTGAAGACATTCACGGTTTGATGGCTTTGTCGAAGAAAACACCTGTTCCTAAAACTATGGCGAATTACTATCAAAAATTGGCAATGGTTTTTTCCAAAGCTGGTAACCAATTGTTTCACGCCGCAGCTTTACTAAAGCTGTTTCAATTAACACGTGAATTGAAAAAGAATTTAACAAAAGATGATATGCAACGTATGGCTTCACATGTACTAATAGCTACGTTGTCCATACCTCTGCCATCAGCGCACCCTGAATTTGACCGTTTTATTGAAGCTGATAAAAGTCCCTTAGAAAAGGCCCAAAAATTAGCAGTATTGTTAGGTCTTCAACAACCCCCAACTAGAGCTTCATTATTAAAGGAAGTGGTATGTAATAAAACAAATTTTTTACCCAATATATATATTTAATTCAAAATAATTTTATATCAGGTGCGTCTTAATGTACCGCAGTTGGCCTCTGAAGAATATCGTAATTTGTACAACTGGTTAGAAGTTGATTTCAACCCCTTGAACCTTTGCAAACGTGTACAAGCTGTTGTAAATGCCATTGAGGCTAATTCTAGTGAATATAATCCATTAGCACCTTATGTTCGCCCCTTGAAAGATGTTACTATCATGCGTTTGATTCGTCAAATTTCTCAAGTATATGAGAGCATTGAATTTGATCGTCTTCTCAATATGGCTTCCTTCAGCAATATTTTTGATTTAGAAAAATTACTGGTGGAATCTGTGCGCCACAACGATATGCAAATTCGTATCGATCATCAAAAACGATGCATATATTTTGGAACTGATTTAACAGAGAGCCAGAGAGAAGATCACCCTGATGGACCTAATTTACAATCTATGCCATCCGAACAAATTCGTTCTCAACTGGTTAACATGTCATCTGTGCTACATCGTGCAGTTTCTATCGTTTATCCCAATCGTGAACGTGACCAACGCGCCAAAATACGCACGCAAATGGTGCAACACTATCATGAAATCAAAAATCGTGAACATCAACGCATTCTGCAACGTCAAAAGATAATCGAAGATCGTAAAGAATTTATTGAAAAACAAAATAATGCTCGTGAGGAAGAAGAGGCCCGCCGCTTAGAAGAAGAGGCTCGTAAAGCTAAGTTAGCAGAGCAAAAGCGTCTCGAGCAAGAGAATGAAGAGCGCGAGCGTAAGCGGCATCAAAATGAAATTCAAGCTATCAGAGAAAAGAGCTTAAAAGAAAAGGTTCAACAAATATCTCAAACCGCTCACGGCAAAAAAATGTTAGAAAAACTAGATGCAGAGAGTATCAAAAAATTAGATGCAGAACAAATCGCTGCTAAAGAATCTGAAGAATTGCAACGAGAGCGTAAAGAATTACAAAACAAACTTAAATCTCAAGAAAAGAAAATAGATTACTTTGAACGTTGCAAACGTATGAAGGAAATTCCTCTATTCGAAAAGTATTTGAGTGAAAAGATGATAAAGGATAAAGAATTTTGGGAAGCTCAAGAGGCTACACGAATAGAAAATGCCATAGCTGAACGCAAGGATGCAGTAATTCAACAAGAACGTCTTAAACGTATGCATCCAGATCGTGATACTTTCTTGGAAGCCTTGAAAACGGAACGAGCTTCCGTGTTTGCCGATAAACTGAAGCAGTTTGAAATCGCGTTGGCTGATGAGCGTAAAAAGCGTTTGGCTAAACGTGTAGAACTCCGTCGTGAACAGCGTCTTCACCAATGGTTGCGTGAAAAGGAAGAAGAACGTATGCGCAAAGAAGAAGAAATCCGACGTGCTAAAGAAGAAGAAGAACGTGCTATTGCCGAGGCACGTCGCAAAGAACGAGAAGCAGAAGAAGAGAAACGTCGCATTCAATATGAAAAGCAACGCGTGAAGGAAGAGGAAGCCGAACGCAGAATTCAGGAAGAAAGAGAGCGTTTAGCTCGGGAAGTAGCTGCAGAACGTGAACGAGAGAAGCCTTCTGATAAAGTCTGGCGTGCACATGGTGGAGATCGTGATCGAGATGCTGGACGCGGAGAAAGAGGTGGTGACAATGACTGGCGTCGTGGAGCTTTTCC
The DNA here is from genome assembly GCA_947397855.1 of Thelaira solivaga. NCBI lineage: Eukaryota > Metazoa > Arthropoda > Insecta > Diptera > Tachinidae > Thelaira > Thelaira solivaga. The sequence continues at coordinate 47,537,767 of OX377610.1, read as the reverse complement.
AACTCGTGAACGTGATCGACCAGCCGAACGGAAAGAGGCCGCCGAAGGTGCTTCTGACGGTGGCTCCTGGCGTGTGCGCCGCGATCAGGAAACCGGAACTACTCGTCCTGCGGTTGGAGGTAGTGGAACCACCACACGTGATGACAAATGGCGTCGGGGTGCTGTTGCTGATGAAGATCGTACTGGCCGCGGTGGCGATTTTCGCCAAAGGGGAGGTGACCGCGAAGATCGTCCACGTGGTGGGGAATTTCGCAGGGGTGGTGATCGGGATCGCGATCGCGATGATCGTCGTGATGGCCGTCGTGATGAACAACCTTCTGCTGGAAATTGGCGTGATGCTCCTCGGCCTGCCGATCGTGATAACCGTCGCCAAGGTGGAGATCGTCGTGATCGTGGCTCAGGAGCTGGTGGTAAAGATTCTGGAAATTGGCGCACAGAGCGTCCTCCACCACGTGAAGAAAAAGAAAAACCTAAAAGAGAACCTCAGCAAGATAAAGGTATAATAGATTTCTATATATTTTTGTAAAATATTTTTTTTAATAATGCATCGACACTTATAGAAAACAAAGGCGGAGATGATGATGAGTGGGTTAGTGTAAGACGTCGTTAAACGCAGCCAGCCAAGCCAGATTTTTAATATAATACTTCGTTATAAATACGAGAAAAACTACAAGTCTCCTGCTTTTTTTTCTTAACATAAATACACATCTTTTTTTAATTATATTTTTAATTTTTAGTTTTAAGAGTTGCTTATCCTAAAAAGTGATGTAGTTTTGTGGTAATGGAAACAAGCAAGATATCATTAATGAAAAATATTTTTTTTTGTCTCTTCGTATTTTAAGTTGTAGTTTATATCCTCAGCCCGTCCGGTTTCAGTTTAGGAAAAAGTCAAACTTACGTGACCAAGTTCTCTTATATTTAATCCTAAACAAATGCGAACGAAAATATTTGAAAGCCTTCTATGGGCTGCAAATACTTCTATATTAAATGGTATGAGGAATACATACTCCACGGAAATACATATACAGGCATGTTCTGAAATCACGATGATTTTAAACCACGAACGATTTTAAAATCACGTTAGTTGTTTTTTTTAGTGGTTTGGAAATCACGAGCTCATACTTTGTTTACAATAAAATTTGGTCAAAAATTAAAATCACGAAAAATTATAAAAACTAATAAAAAACAATTCTAATTAAGTGTATTTTTGTAAACGAATTTAAAAGCAAAATGTTTTAAATGCTCCAAGTGATTTGATGTCGTAATGTAGAACACCTTTTTCGTGATTTGAAATTACTGAGGAAAAGTGGTTTTCAGAACATGCCTCCTGAGAAATAAATAAATTAAATACATACATACATATACAATAATGTGCTACAAAATAAAGGAAAGGCGTCTATAAATACGTACGCCATAAAAAGTAAATGCATATATTAATAATTTAATTATACAAATATAACAATTATACTAGAACAGTTTTTTTTTTTTTTTTTTTATTCAGGGCTGTCAGAATCCAAGTTGGTTTTGCTAATTGTCGGTTTTGCAAACCAATATTGGTTTCATTTGGTGTCATGAAACCAAGTCGTTTTTGTTATTTTCGAAGACAAATAAAAGCGATGTTCGAATCAGTTTATTTGTATGAAATTGTTTATGTAAATGTTTGATAACAATTTTGATAAATCGTAGTGTTTTCGTTTATATAAAAATAAAAACGTGTTTTTTTTTATTAAAATATTTTAATATAAAAAATATAATTAGTGTTAGTGAAATAAAATGACTGCCGTTGCAGGATTTTTATTATTAGAAAGATAACGCTCACAGAAAGTAAAAATAATATTCATAAATTACCCGTTAAATAAAGAAGTTTTCTCTTTACATCTTTTTGCCGTGAACCTACGCTTTTTATTGATTCATTCAACTATTGTCAAAGAGATCACACAGTTGGTTTATCAAGTTTTGTAAATCCCTTAGCAATAACAGGATATATTTCTATAAAATGCATAATTATTGAGTTTTAAGTGCTATTTTTTTTTTTGGTAGAGAAAAACAATTATTAGTAAAAATTTATTTTTGTAGAATTAATATTAATTTACTTAAATTTTTATTAAATATCTAACTGTATGTCAATTTTTAATGAAAAAAAGTCAGTTTTAGTCACTTGCTTTATTTGAAATTAAACAAACCAACAACTGTCAACTGATTGATTTCAATCCAATACAAAACCGATAGCATTGGTTTCTGTGACACCTAAAACCGACATTAATTCTAGTTCGAAAATGATACCGACAACATTGGATTCCATGTCACCAAAGTAATTTTTTTTGTCGGTTTCAAATCCAATACCGACAACAGTGGATTCTATGACAGCCCTGATTAATTGGCAATTAGTACATGCCCCTTGCATCAATTTCAAGTAGAAATGTCACGTACATTTTTTTTCTTTCTAAATTATAAAATCTGTGGTCAAGGATACCTAAGCCCAAAAATATTGAAGGTAATCAACCTTTCAAAATTAAAAAAAAAAAAATTGTTGAAATTATGACACGCTCTGCAGACGCTGAAAGAATATTTGGGGGTGTCATAGAATCCAATGTTGTCGGTATTGGTTTTGAAAACGACAAAAAATTACTTTGGTGTCATGGAATCCAGTGTTATCGGTTTCATGTTCGAATTAGAAAATTATCGGTTTTAGGAGTCACAGAAAACAATGTCATCGGTTTTATATTGGGAAATAAACCAAGCGGATGTACATCAGTCTATTTTCATTTGCGTGTCTTTCGTTTGTTTTTTTTTTTCTAATTTAGATATTTTTTGTAAGTAAAATTGTGTTTGTACTACAAAAATATTAATCTTTATTTGTGCTTAATTCAGAATTGTGTTGGGTTATTTTAAATTTGTTGTTTTTCTGGATATTCTCATGCGTTATTTATTCAGTACAATAAGTACTGAAAGGAATAGCAAATATGTAAGGTTCTAATGTTTGCCAAGAAATGGGAGTAATCTACTGAGGATTCAGAGTAGTGTCTGATGAAATGGTCCATATAGATATGCTATCCCCTTCAGTATTTATTGTACTGAATAAATAACTCTTGAGTAAAAGAATAAATTTAAAAACCAACACAATTTCTGGAATTAAGTACAAATAAAGATTAATATTTTGAAAAAAAATACAGCATTTAACAAAAGTCTTCATACCATACATATTTGAGCGAGCAATAGATAATTCTAAAAAAGAAAAATATTTAACTTTAAATTGTGTTAATTAATGTTTCAATTATGGTAAAAAAAGAAATAACTATTGCAAATGTGACGAAAATCTATTTACGGTCAGTTTTGTGCAAAAGTTATCTTGTTTCATATTTATTATTTGTTTTACTCATTTATTTATTTTATTTGATTTTTCTTATGAAAAGGTTTGTGGTCTTATTTATATGCAAAAATTTTTAAATTAGTGCAAGTTATTTTTTTTTTTTGCTCACTGCAATAAAAAAATTTAATTCATATTGAAATGAAAATAAGAAAAAATATATGTATTTGACAAACTGCTATATTTTATACAAACAAAATGCCTATTGCCTATTCTTCGCCTGCAGTTAAATATTTAGTGGAAATGTAAGCAAACCAACCAGCCATGCATATTTTTTTTTATTATCTAACAAAAAAACAAAAGTAGCACTCAAAGCTCAATAATTATGAAGCACTAAGCAACCAGAGATGAAACTTTTGAGGTTAGAATTTTGAAAAACTCAGCTTTTTATTTGGAGTTTGTATGTAAGAGACAGATATAGTGTTTTAATATTACGAATAAGAGAAAATAAGCAAAATGAAAAATTTTTTTCTTTAAAAAACATTAATTAAAAAGTTATTTCACTAATGAAAATGCACATGCCGGAAATTCTTATATATACGTTTATTGTTATGAAGTATGGAATTTAATGTAAAAGTGATAACAAACACAAATTTTCATGTTTTAAAATTCATGTTTACGAAATGTAAATAATGAAAGTGTAAATTTTTTAGAAATACCTGAGCAAAACAAAATAAAAATTTTGAGTTCGTGCAAAAAAGACAGAAAGAAAATGTATACTATATCTGCACTCTGACACCTCTGGTTGCTCTGTGCTTTTACATTAAATTCCATACTTCATAACAAAAAGATGTAGATATAAGTATTTTCGGCATGTGCATTTTCATTACGGAAATAACTTTTTAATTAATGTTTTTTAAAGATTTATTTTCTCTTATTCGGAATATTAAAACACTATATCTGTCTCTTACATACAAACTCCAAATAAAATGCTGAGGTTTTCAAAATTCTAACCTCAAAAGTTTCGTCTCTGATTGCTTAGTGGTTTTGTTTCGGCACTAAGCAACCAGAGATGAAACTTTTGAGGTTAGAATTTTGAAAAACTCAGCTTTTTATTTTGAGTTTGTATAAAAGAGACAGATATAGTGTTTTAATATTACGAATAAGAGAAAATAAGCAAAATGAAAAATTTTTTGTTTTAAAAAACATTAATTAAAAAGTTATTTCCGTAATGAAAATGCACATGCCGGAGATTCTTATATATACGTTTATTGTTATGAAGTATGGAATTTAATGTAAAAGTAATAACAAACACAAATTTTCATGTTTTAAAATTCATGTTTACGAAATGTAAATAATGAAAGTGTAAATTTTTTAGAAATACCTGAGCAAAACAAAATAAAAATTTTGAGTTTGTGCAAAAAAGACAGAAAGAAAATGTATACTATATCTGCACTCTGACACCTCTGGTTGCTCGGTGTTGCTTAGTGCTTTGACAACAGTTGGCTGAATCACTAAGCAGTGCAGGTCCGCCGCAAAAAGATGTAAACGGAAAACATCCTTATTTAACCGGTAATTTATGAATCTTGTTTTTACTTTCTGTGAGCGTTCTTCTTCTAATAATAACAAGTTAAATTAGATTGTGCCGAGCCTTATAGTGTTTTCAGACTGAAAGTGAAATACTAAATTTAACATTAAATTCACCAACAGATGATTTTGCGTTCATACTACAAATTTTTTTAATTCAGTATTTAACATACAGTATGTCAAATAAATTTCTACAAAACAATAAAAAGTTTCCATAGAAATAAGTGTATTTGATGCGTTACTTTACAAAACGTTGTCAGCAAAGCTGTCAAATATTGTTTATATCCTGTGCCCACCTTGGTTCTTGTGCTCAAAATACAGTGTGTGTGATTGTATGACGGGATCTGCATTGAATTCCTCCTTTTTATTTGACGCATACGAAAGGTTGTTTTTGTAATTTAGTGTATGTTGTACTAAATGACTTACCATGTTATTCTGTCATGAAAACGAATTTGTTTCATGACACCAAATGAAACTAACATTGGTTGCAAAATCGAGTTGGATTCTATGGCGGCCGCCAATATTGGTGTAGACTAAAGGACTGCACAAGCATACTTGAAAGGGCTTACAAGTATTTTGATTATAAAATACTACACATGTTTGAAGTATGCTTGTCCAGCCCTTTAGTATATATCTATTCCAATATCTATTGCTGCTTCTTAAGTAAAATTTTTAATTGGTTTTAATATACACACACATTATTTTGATTTGAATTACAGCAGTTGTAATGGAAACTTAAACAATTAGAAAGTGCTATACTTGAGGACTGAGTATATGCAATTTACCGATTAAAAAATCACCTTACATTATCATATCAATTCTGTATATATTCCTTACTGATGTAGTTTACTCATCTCCGAAAAAATTATTACGCGAATGGAAATTCATGAAGGCTAGACAGATCAGTGGATAGGTTATTTAAACAATAGTTTATATTAATCTTATTTTAATTTCAATTATCATTATTAGTTATTGAAAGTACTATTATAAAGTAAGTTTATAGATTAAAAAAGTAAAACGGTAATAAATGGTGTGGGTTGTAAGGTCATTAAACCTTACACGAGTAATATATGTCATTTAATACATTTGCAGTTTTTAAAATATTCACTTTTTTTAGTACTTTTAAGTAATTCTTCCAGAGCCTCATTAATGACACTTCTCGGGTTTTATGTAGATATGTGCCTAACAGTAAGTTCTTCTAAGCAATATTCACCTTGTCTGGGCTGTGTTCTTTCGTAGTAGCATTGTGTTGAAAGTTTTGTTGTTCCAACTTTTCTGGTAACTATGAGAAGTTCATATTCTCAATTTTAATTATTTTAAAAATTTTTTATTTTATATATAAGAACTATACTCACCGAAAAAATTAATTGCTAATTATTGTACGATGGAGAATATGTATAAAATTCTGTTCTAGAAAATATTACTCTTGATGCTCAACTATTAATGACATTAATTTCACTTTTAATACACTCTTCCGATTATCAGGTACCTTTGAAAATTCATCTTCCAGCGCCAAGAAGAATGGATCCCTTTTCTCAGCCGATGCCTGAAGCACTGTTGCCGCAAGATTATTTAAGCTTTTTATAGACATTTTATATTCATCTTCATCTGAATTTGTAAGATTTTGCCGTTGCAATTTTTGCGGTTGGAAAGTCATTGAAAACGGCTGATTGTAATACGAAGTCCTTTCGCAAGAATTAATTGAGGACTCATTGACGTCTATATCGCGGGGCTTTTCATCAAAAATATTATTTGAATGGGTGTAATTTGTTACAGAAGGTCTTAAAAGTAAAACAGTTATATCATAAAATAAATTATGTACTGAATAAACTTACTTTTCATCAAAAGGACTATTTGAAGGAATATGGTTTGCTATAGGTCTGGAAAATAAAACATTTATGCAAAGAATCTTGAAATATTGAATAAGCTTACTTTTTTCCATTGCAGAAATCCAGAAAATAGTCCATTTCCGTCATCAAGGTTGTCGAAAAGCCTTTCACTTCTACCCGTTCATTACCATACTTTCCATAGTTTTTCCTTAGTGCTGCTTTGTGGCGTCTACGTAAAGATTTCCAAAGCGCTTGGCATTCGGCTCCTGCAATAAATATAACACAATTTCCTGAATATATTTAAAATTTGTTTGAGCTATACGTACGTCCAATTCCAATAGCGTTTGTTATTTCTGTCCAAATGATTCGTTTTGTATGATTATTTTTACAAGCGCTATTGCTCATATCATACATACACTCCCTTCCTGGTTTTTTTATTTCTGAAATGAGTTTCAGCGCAATCAATTCATTAATTGACATTTTAAATTTTGAAGTATGATCCGAGATTTACAAGTTTTAGCAGTGTTTTTGTAAACAAATCACACTGCAAAATGCAAAATTTGGAAAAGTGATATAGAATTTGAGTAAATAAATAATGTTCTTCTTCTTGTCTAAAATAATTCGCATTTTTCTGTAGCCAGATTGATAAAATTGTAAAACAATCAGCTGTTCTAAAAATAAAGAAAAAATTACTATATCATACATGGGCATACTCAAGGCGAATTCATAGAGTCTTGGGTAGTACACGAACGAACTAATCTTATGAAACAGAACGAATTAGTCTGTGTTTTGAATTCCTATAGTTCATTTGTTTGCTGATCATTTTAAATGAACGAACGAACTAAATTTAAACGGAATATTCATGTTCCACAGAACTTCATGCCTTCTCTATGAACTGCAAAACGTCGTTATATTTGTTTAATTTGTTTACAAACATATTTAAAAAAAAATAATACTGGCGGCAGAATAAGAATTCAAATTTAGAATAAAAAAACTGCAGTCAGCTGTTTTCTTGACTGTAATTTGAAACACTCAATTGAACGAAAAATTGAAAGCAAATTCTCAGCAAATTTTAAAATTGTGAGTGTATTGGTAAAAAAATGAGAGAAATTTTAAAATTTGAATGAAAACTTGATCGTGTGACACCCAAGTTACGCAAATGGCATTTCAAACAAATTAACTGAAAAAGAGATTGATTTTAAAATTAAACCTTAATTTTTTTTTAGCCATAGTGACTAAAGCACTTGAATTACATTATTAAATAATAAATCGAAAACTAAATTTAAAAATTTTTAGAATTTTTGGTTGTTTTGCTTTCTATTTTCGTAAAAAATTCCTTTCAACCCCTATTCGATATCATTTTACATAATAAAGAACGTTCACTCACAATCAAAAGTATAAGTGATAAAGTACAAAAGACCAAATGAACGAGCTATTACTTTTTAATTTTTGAACTAAGAAGAGCCCTCACTAAAATGAACTGCGAAGCACAAGTCTAATGATCATTATCCCAAAAATAGCTGTGTCAGAGCAAAAAAAAGTGATAATAAAAAAGTAATAAAATATTTTGAAAATGGAAAAACAACATTAAATCAAATGAAAAGCTGAAGTTGATTTTTTATTGTCTGCTGTATAAAAGTACAACAGCATAATTGAAAACATTATTATTACTTATTGTTATAATTAAATTAAGCACAATAATCTTTTTTGTACGAGATACAAAAAAAAAAAATAACTCAAAATCATATGCTTAATACATATGTGCAACTTAAGTGGATTTTAAATGTCCAAGATTGGACATTTAAATATGATTTAAGCAGCTTTCTGCTGATGTTCGACATTAATTTCTTCCATCTGTGCTGCAACTAAATCGCCCAGCCAGCCGTATTTTTGTACATTTTTCCTTTTTGGCTGCTATCATGTCTTTAAAGACCCTAAAGTCTTGTCTCATTTCAGAGAATGGGTTGCATTTCTGTAAAATACATATATATATATATATATATATATATATATTAAAAAATTTCACTAATGAATAATTGCGTTTAACGCAAGTTAAAGCTAAAATTGATTTTAGTACCTTTAGACGTTTTACGCTGGGTTCTCCATTAGTGCTGAAGCAGCTTTCATCAGTTTGCGATGTTGAACTACCTTTTTCTTCGAATTCATTAGAAGGAAGCTCTGTCTAAATAACAATTTATTTAAATTTTCACAATTGTTTATAAGTATACATATGTAAATATTACCTCAACATTATCTTCACTCTCCCTGATGAAGGCATGCGGTTCCAGGAATGACAATTGTTGAAACACCAAAGTTTTGGCACGTATAAATCAGTTTTTCCACTGCCGCTTTTTTTTAGTTTTTTATAAGTCTCAACTCCCAGACGTATTGGCTTCGTAGACTTTTCCATTTATTTTTAATGTCTCCTGTGGTCACACCAAACATTTTCTTTTCCAAAATATTTTTTATTTAATTATAGGCTTGTGCCTTTTTTATGCGGTCCATATACTCTTTGAATCGCACACTATACGAATAATCTCTTTCCTGCACAAATAAAATTAATTTTACTATATTTTCTTTTTCCCATTTCTTTTCCATAATTTTTTAAACAATATTTTGCTTTTCTAATAAAATTTATAAAGCCGCGAAACAAAATTTATTTTACCGCGAACTTTCTTAAAAGCACAAAACAACGAAAGAAAAAAGAAGTAAAGAAAATGTCAACAAAGAAGATGTTAACAAAGCGTATCGCCGAGTAAAGAACACAAAAATGATTCTCTCTTTTCCACCCGTAATTTGCCTACAAACGAAATGTTTTTCTTCCAAATGTTTCCTCGTCTAAATGGGGACTTAAGTGCGAAGTCAAATACTGGGCATTAGACTCGACACCTTTATTTTTTCGATCTGGTAGCATTAAAAAGGCGATGCCAGATCTCAACGGAAAACAAAAAGGGATATATAGAATATCTTTATTTATTATTTGTCTCTTAGTTTTCCGTGAGAATTTACATTTTTTTTTTGTAAAAATTATAACACAACAAATAGTTTGTAAATTAACAAAAAAAAATTGTGCCAAATTAAGTTTCTATGAAGTTTAAAAACCACCAAAGTTGGCAAAAAGTGCAGAGTGGTGTAAGTTTTAAATAATATACATACATAATAAAAAAGAAAAATTTTCTGATTAAATATTTATAACTATTCAGGGCTGTCATAGAATCCAATGCTGTCGTTTCATTTTCGAACTAGAATTAATGTCGGTTTTCGGTGTCACAGAAAGCAATATTATAGGTTTGCTATTGGATTAAAACCAATCAGTTGACAGTTGTTGGTTTGTTTAATTTCAAATAAAGCAAGTGATTAAAGAGGGCTTTTTTCATTAAAATTTCGCCTGTAGTTAGTTATTTAGTAAAAATGTAAGCAAATTAATATTAGTTCTACAAAAATAAATTTTTCTTCATACTTTTTTTTCTCTAACAAAAAAAAAATATCACTTAAAACTAAATAATTATGCATTTTATAAAAAAATATCCTGACATTGCCAAGGAATTTACAAAACGTGATAAGCCAACTGTATGACCTCTTTGACAACAGTTGACTGAATCAATAAAAAGCGCAGGTTCACGGCAAAAATATGTAAACAGAGAGCTTCTTTATTTAACCGGTAATTTATGAATATTCTTTTTTACTTTCTGTGAGCGTTCTTCTTCTAATAATAAAAATCCTACAACGCCAAAGTCATTTTATTAATTATATATTTTATATTAAAAATTTTCAATAAAAATACGTTTTTATTTTTATTTAAATGAAAACACTACGATTTATCAAAATTGTTATCAAGCATTTACATAAACAATTTCATACAAATAAACTAATGTATAGAACAACTGATTCGAACATCGGTTTTATTTGTCTTCGAAAATAACAAAAACGACATGGTTTCATGACACCAAATGAAACCAATATTGGTTTGCAAAACCGACAATTAGCAAAACCGACTTGGATTCTATGACAGCCCTGATTAATTTGTATTCCTTTAGAACTATTTATTTGTGTGAAAATGAGCAAAGTATACATAAAATTATGTCTGGATGGTTCCAAATTGCATCCTTTCCCTTTGGATCCAAACAGGCTAGTAAACAATTTGTTTTTATGCCAAGAATAAGTTTTGTAAACAGAAAAAATTGGAGAAAAACCCCAACATACTGGAGATTGTTTTGTTACAATTTTAGCAAACGTTAGGAAAACTATTCTTTAATAAGAAAACCACATTAAAGTTTGATCTGCAGCAACGTTAGATCGAAAGTTTTTACTTATCAAAAAGTGATGACAAAATTGTAACAAAACAACCCACAGTTTTTTGAAAATTTTTGAAAATGGTTAAAAAATTTTTGATAACTATAAATTTGGCTAAATATTAGTAGTATAATAGAGTCATATTGGACCACAAATAATCTTTTGATGGTCAAAATTTATAACAAATAACTTCCCTAATGGCAGAAATCTATAACATGAGATACTGTAAGTTGTTAACATTTAATTCTTAATTCTTTCTCCTCAGGGAAAACATGTTTAGATTGCCAAATCGTTAGTGCTAACTAAATCAGTCTTCAGTCATTTTATCGTACTTTTTATTATTGACTGGTCAACTTAACAAACGTCTGACGTAGACGAAAGAGATAATAGTATGGATGACGATGACAATGACGACTTGGCTAAAGATGATGAATCTGATATTGAATATGAAGGTGGTTATGAGGAAGAACCACTGAATAGTGAATAAAATAGTGCTTTACACAAAACAAAAATTAAATTAAGCTGGAAAAATTTTTGGTATATAGTATATATAAATTTTTATGTAAAAAATTTTAATAAAATTAATTTTTTGGTATGTACATCTGTAAGTTTTGAACTGAATTATAGTTTTTCTTATTTAAAAACCCCAATTTTGTTAATTTTACATAGATTTTTAGTTCATTATTGTTATTTTTTTCTTACTAAGTTTATTTCAATTATTATTAACATATAAAATTTTTCTGTTGTTATTTAAATGTATACGTTTATTTTCTTGTCTTATTCTTGTAAAGTGTATGCAACTATTTTTGTAGTGCTTTTTTTAATTCAAAATACATAAAGTATATAAATTGAACAGAAACAGAAATTAAAAGTAATTTTACTTGAAAGATTTGCTGGTAATATTTGTGTGCAATATGTAATTATTTTTTTATAACATTATGTACACGTAATGTTTTTATTAAAAATATTGTTCTCTCTTGCTTTCACTCTTTATTGGAAAAAAATATGAAAATGAATTAGTATTTATATAAAATTAGACGCTTTAAGCAGCAATTAAATTTTAATGTAACATTTTCTGTGAAGCCTTTTTACTGCGAGCCTGCAGGCGAATTTGGTACTCAAGATCGCATTGGTTGTAAGTAGAAAACGCCATTACGTGTTTTTACACTTCCCGGACTTACAAAAAAATTAATTTAAATTATTATTGAAAGGTTAAATAAATAATTTGGTTTTTAATTTTAATTTACCATTTGGACAAATAGAATTCGTACAAATGAACTAGACAACTTAAGGGATCCTCTTCATTCTCTTGCTCTTCATATAAGTTCTTTTTGCGTGGATTTGCATTAGATTTATAAATAAATTTAAATATTATTAAAACCGAAATACATGTTTATTTCGTGAATAACAATAAACTTTACAAAATAAATAAAAAATAAGTTTATTTAAGAACATACCAAGCCTTGCTTGTGGTATTGAAACGTTGTGACTAATGTTTCATAATATGGGAAAATGATTACTACATGTGTTTTTCGACCGGCTAAACATGATTTAAATACAAGATGTAATGAATTGCATTAGCTATTGAGGTATTTGTATATATATGTACAATAATATAATACTAACTGTTAAATTAAAATGTTTTGTATTAAAAAATATTAGAGTTCTCAAAACGTGGGTTGAGTGTACACGTAATTGTTTGCACTCCCAGATATGTTCTTCTTTTACAAGGTATCAATATATGTATACTAAAACAAATAAACATTACACAAGTATTTAACGTTATTTTTCTTGTTATGGAATATTATTAAACTTACGTGAGGTATTATAAAGTACAGAAAATTTTTGTGTCACTTCATCGTTCATAATAAGTATCCGTAAATATATTGTTAATATATCCATTTCTGTAAGGATATTATTGAATACCTAATGGTTGAGTAAAATTGTTTTTTACTGTTATCGTTTTTTTTTTTCCTTTTTCAAATTAAGTAATATTACCCAATACTAAATATTATATATTATCAGGAGCATAATTGGTTCCATTTGGTTTACAACCTTCTTGAACGAATAAGCACAATGAATAATTAGCTCATCTGCTGTCATTTACAATAGTTCTGTTTTGAATGGACGTCTTCTCATCGAACTCTTTAATCATAATCCATTGTTTCCAGACATTAACACCAAATGTGCAGCTTAAGCACATATTGGCATTTGGCTTTTTAACAGACTGCATAGTTTGTGTGTCATTGTTAAATTTCTTCAGTACCTTGACGCATAACCGCTGAATTATTATTGCGGTTAAGGATTTGAAGTAAACAACATCAGCACCATACGTGCGCCCTCGAGTATTTCTGTAATAATATAAACAACTTATCTTGTAAGAAAATTAGCTGCCGTGCTCTGTTTCAAAGATTTACTTTGCCCCAGCAGCTTCTTGTCGAACAGTCTTCATAGGATGCTGAAAAACACAAATATTTATATGAAAATAATTTTTAAATTGGTTATTTTGCTTTTTATAATATACTTACCATTATTAGAATTAATGTATGACATTTTTTTTTAAATAAATTAAAAATTTACTTAATTTTTTAAATTTAAGCAAAAATTTCAAAATTTTGATTGTTTTTGCTTAGAAAAATATTTATTAATGATGTTAACATATGGTGAAAATAGTAATATATATTTATTGCTACCAACACATTGCTTTGCAATCTCTTTATTTTATTATTTCTCTCGCTCTGTTCTTCGTCAGAACTGATGTTAAGTCGATTTTTGAACTGTTATTGTTGAGCATTCTGTTGTTAGTTTATAATTCTGTGTGGGTATTCTGTGGTTAATACGTATCCTCAACTTGCAAGCAATTACTTGCATGTGGAAACGGGAGGTTAATGAAATTTTAATGCAAATCAAGGCGAATTCATGATTCAAAAGCTGTCAAGTGATTTATTCTCAGTTTGGCTTGGCAATTCATCATGAATAGACTCACGTCTGGACAACGCTTGCAAATGGGCCCAAAACGAGATTGCCGTTGTTCCCGATTTTCATAAGCGAATTTTGTTTAGCGATGAAGCGCACTTCTGGTTGAATGGCTATGTGAACAAACATAACTGCCGCATTTGGAGTGAAGCTAATCCTCAAGTGTATGTCGAAACACCGTTACATCCGGAAAAACTGACTGTTTGGTGCGCTTTATGGGCTGGTGGAATCATTGGTTCGTACTTCTTCAAAAACGATGATGGTCAGAATGTTACAGTCAATGGTGATCGGTATAGAGCCATGATTACTAACTTTCATTCCTGAATTGAACAACCATGATATCCAGGAGCTGTGGTTCCAACAAGACGGTGCAACATGTCACACAGCTTGTGCCACAATCGATTTATTGAAAGACGTTTGGTGACCGCCTAATTTCACGTTTTGGACCTGTGAATTGGCCTCCAAGATCTTGTGATTTAACACCGCTAGACTACTTTCTGTGGGGCTATGTAAAGTCATTGGTCTATGCGGATAAGCCACACCATTCCAGATTTTGCCCATGAAGTGAACCAAAACTAGGCAGTATTAGCATCGACAGGCTTTGTCCTTTCTGGTGGTTGTCTTATATTTATTAAATAGTTTTTAGTTTTTATTTTATGACATAAAACGTATTTGGTTTGTAGACCTACAATTACTTTTAAGTAATTTGATGGGTACCATTCCCAATTTTGGCCTGGAGTGAACCAAAACCATACAACCATCGATTAACAAATTCCTCAGTTTCTACAACTTTTATTTTTCCGTGATTCTACTTACTTTTTATTTTATAAAGAAAAACGCATTTATTGATATTAATTAATTAACAAATTGTATATCTTTTTTATTTATTTCTGTTATAATAAAAATAAACACAATGATAAAATTAGATTCTAGAACATAGGTTTTAAATAATTTATTAAATATTGTTTGTTTTTACAATGTTTTTTACCTTTTTTAAAATGGTTAAAAACGTGAATTTTTTCATTTTATTTTTATATTTTTTCGTCATAGTTTTAAAAGGATTAGTAAAACGTGCTCACACACACTTACGCGATAAAGCGTTTTTAGTCCAAGAAATTTCACACGTATATTATACACAAAACAGCCGTTAAGGGTTTTTTTAATTCGCCGTGTACCATTGTTTGATTTCTTCACCTCTGTGGTATAAAGTGAATATATTAAATTCGCCTTATGATGGTAATAATCAGCTGTGAAAACAAGATTTCGTGCAACCTCGTGCAAAATTTTCAAATGACGTTTCTACTGTCTACCGAAATTTTTGCGAATTTTTCTTTGTGTAGGTAAATTAAAGCTATGTGTGTACTAATGTCAGTGACGAATAAAAGCCGCCTAAACGGATGGCGTAAAAGACGGAACGTCAAAACATTCCAAATAACTCAAATGAGCATAGACCAGTTAAATTAGTAGTACACGTGAAAAATTGTGAGAAGATAAAAACCAACGGAACTATTTTAAATGAACCTGTTTAATAAATTATATTCTAAGAAAAAAAATAATATACAAAAATATCTTGTGAAAGTGAAATAAATTGCATATTCCTACTCTAAATAATTTATAGGCAACATGTGAGGTTAAAATAGACAGAAGCTAACATTCAATGAATGTATATATGAAGTACATAAAGAAATAAGAAGAAAATAATAAGATATAAATAAAAAAACAACCACAACTCAGCAGACACAGAAAGTGAACACGTTTTTTTGTATAAGTTTTAAAAGACAATTAAAAAATTTTGCTAAATATAAAAAAGGCTGTAAATTCGAGAGCAGAAAACACGAATTCAATTAATTCACTGTGAAATCGAAAAAGTTTAAAAATAAAAACTAAAATATCCTGGTACATATGATTACAATTAACAGGTAATTTTATATTTTGCTTCGCTTGCATGCCACAAAGCCAAGGCAAATGGCGCTCCATGCTACATACATATACCACATACACAATCCGATTTGTTGGTACCTTTTTGTTTAATAGACGTGGGTGTCATTAATTTTAAAATTATCAACGAAAGTAATTTTTTAAAACATTACTTGTTTTTGTTCTTATAATTTAGAATGAATTAGTGCTTATAAATTTCGTAAACGTTATTGTTTTAATTAAATAAAAAAATGTTTAGAAAATTCTATATGTTCATACCTGCTTATAATAATAATTGCTAAATATATACGTATATCAATTTTTTTTATATAAAATAGGGTAGATAAATTAAACCTAATATAATTTTCGACATCAAGATAAATTTTTACCAACCAATGGAATGCAACGTGTCAGTAGGCAGTAGATAATAAATTTTTAAAATATTTATAAGGCATTAAAAAATTTCCAAAAATTAAGATTTCCTCTTAATGCAAAAGTTAAATGTGCTTAGTTTTAAATTTTGTCTAATATTTTTTCTTATATATAATTAGGTGAGGTACGTGCATATAAAAAGCACATGGTTTTGTTATTTACATATCTATTTTCTGCTTACTGTTTTTGTATTGCGTTTCCTCTTCGGTTTTTATTGCATATTCTTTTTAAACACGAACTTCAAATATACATTCTAGAGTGTCCGTCATGGTTTTTTCATCGGGTTTTTTTTTCTGACACCGTATATTTTTCGGTTTTTGTTGCAGATGTTTGAAATTAATTTTCTAGCATTTTAATTGCAATGCTACGGTAGTGCGGGAAATGTGTTTCTTTATGGTACAAGGCAGCGTTAGAAAAGCAACTGTAACATTATTACTGATTTAATTTGAAGAGCTAACTTTTTCAAAACATGTTCTGAAAAAGTAGTGGAATGAAAGTAAAATACAATTTCAAAAAGCAAACTTTTTATTTTTGGTGTTCTGAAAAAGTAGTGTTTTGGTGTTACATTTTTTCGAGTCTTATAAACCAACCAATCAAATATTCATATATTACTTTGGATATTTAAAAAATTTTCTTTTTAATTTTTTTAAATTTTCATATACTCCAGTGCTGTTGCTCTGAAGGGTTTAGGCAATTTCCGTTTTGAATCATAGAATGAAAAAAATTACGAAATTTCAAGTAAATGTTAAAACACTTCCAGAAAGCGTAGAACTTATAAATTTCATTTCAGTTTGGTTTCAGTAAGTTTCTGTTGCCAAAATGAGGAATGATAAAAATTCCTCAGAGTATGAGTACTGGGATAGGAGGGAAATTAAAAAAATTTTTAAAAATAATGTAAAGTTTTTTCTGAGTACTTAGAAGATAGATTACAAATCTACATGACCTCCCTTTTAAAATGATATACATCTTATCTCGTAATCTTCTATGGTTCGTTCGGAAGTTACTTTGGATTATTTTTAAATTTCCATATACCCCAGTGCTGTTGCTCTAAGTGATTTTAGGACATATATCATTTTAAAGAGGAGACTGTCTAGATTTGTAGTCTACCGCCAAAAAACTTATATAGAGTTATATTGGACAATTTTTATAATTTTTTTGAAATTTCCATACACCCCAGTACTGTTGGACTCGAGGATTTTGGCAGTTTCCGTTTCGCATCATAAAATAAAAACTACGAACTTTTCAGAAAATGTTAAAACACTTTCAGAATTTTAGAGCCTACAGATTTAATTCCTTATTAATTTTAGTAATTTTCCTGCCCAAAAATCCCTCAGAAGAAGAGAAATGTTGTATGAGGGAATTTCATAAATTTTTTAAAAATAATGCAAAGATTTTTCTGAGTACTTGGGTGATTACTAATTTGGTGCTGACCTCTTGTTTCAAATGATATGTGAACCAACCCGTAGTATTCTATGGTTCGTTTGCAATCTATTAGAGAAATCAACGTATTTATGCACATTTGTATCTTAGTATGTCAAAAATACTGAAAAGATATTTACAAATACTAAAAAACAAGGAATTACGTGAAAACATATTTAACTAACCATGTTTATATTCACTCACTTCAAAAAAAGTAGTATGTAATTGAAACGCATACTTTGTTCAGCTTGAGGTCGTATTAAATATAAAAATTTTTTTATTTATTATTGGAGCGAAATATCTATAAAAAAATAAATTTTTATAATACGACTAAAATTAACGAGTTCTAAGAAACAATCCTTTCTGAGAACCTCATTTTTAAAAGCAATAAAATGTCTGCAGGCACTAAATTTTTAAATTAATAAAAAAAGAAATTCTTAGAAAGATATTAAATAGAAAAACAAAAAAAAAACAAAAAAATTTTTTCATTTAATTTTGCAAATTTTTGTAAAAATTTTTAAGCCAAACATATTTAATTAAATATTGAATTATCGAGAAAGATCTAATGCACTCTCTTTCATAGAGATGACTGTATTCGTACTATTATCAAAGACTATAAAACTAAAGATATTCTATGTAGAACAAAATCTGAAAACAAAAATGAATAGCTGAAACAGATGCGGGGGGGGGGGGGTGGGAAGTAAAAGGGAATATTTGAGCATGCGCATTTCAAATACAAGTTTCTCTCATTTAGCTACTGAGATAAACAGAGAATAAACACATACTCAACAACATATAAATGCGCATGTATGTATGTATTATAAACCAAGCATTTAAAACTTAAAATGAATTTTATTTCTTTTTTATGTTTTTTGTGTGAGATTTATAAATTTTTCAACAAAAATGTTATTGAAATCTTAGGAGCAAATAAGAATAGAACGAATATGACTAGTTGCGTTATTGTCGGGTAAAATATCTTGTTTATGATTGTAAAAATAAAATTTATCCTAGTTCGCAACGAATTTATGATTCATTAATTTGAACCTTTATTGAACTCTTATTATAGATTTGTAGATATTATTTTTATAATGAGAAGTAGTCCTGTTGTATATGCTTTTTAAAAGGATCTATAAGAGTTTTAAAACTCACAGACTGTTAATAATAAATAACACAGAAATTAATTTTATGTTATGAACAAAATTTATTTATAATAAAAATCTAATTACATATTTGGAAATTAATATGTAAATCATAATAATAAGACATTTTCTTTTTCTTAAATATTTTCTAGTTAGGAAATCTAAGCTAATGTGTAAGAAAAATATTCAAAATACAAAAATAAAAATAATAAAAATCCAATACGTATTTATAGTAAAATGTAAAATAAATATTTTAAATGCTTAGTAAGCATTTAAATTATTAAACTAAGCCTTAATTGTTTTAGTAACTGGTGCAAAATTTACATTTGTTTACTTGATACAAGTACTCTTAGAAGAATTTTAAACATGGCTTAATATCTTAACTTTTTCATTATTCGATTGTTTAAATTTTTGTGTTTCCCACAAGGAATGTTTCCGTAGTAAGGTAAGAATTAGCAAATTCAGCATTTCCATTCTATGTTTATGGCATACGCCGGTCTCATCGATTCTTTCTAAGTAAATAGAAAAAAATTTTTATTGAAATAAAGATGTATATATATTGGATGAATTTGCTATGGAAAGTTTTTTTATTGTGATATAAAATAAGAAACTAAAACGTGTGCGTGACATGAAATAGGCTTGTTCGGGAGTAATATACAAATTTTTCACGCTTGTGTCTGTGAATGTAAGAAAAAATATTTTTAAAAACAGTAGTAACAATTTTTTCAGAATTATTTTGTAGCTACTCGTTCAGCGAAAAATTTTTTTATTCTGAATAACACAACAGTAGTAAAAATATCATGAAAAAATAATTTTTCTCCAAGTTTAATTTTGTAACTCACGCTCAAAACTAACAGAATTCCCCACTCTAAAATCTGATGTATGATTCTAAGCAAACAAGGTTCAATTTGGCTTACAAAAAGTTCAATTTAATTTGTTAAAGGTTCAATTTTAACTGAAAAATCTGTAATTCCATTGCGGCCAGTAACGAAATTTAAATTCGGTGTGAATTCATATACTATATGTATTACAACAATAAAATGCATGTATTTACCTACATTAACAAAAACGGCAATGTTAGTAGAGCTATAAGAAGAAAACAACTTTTTCATTAAAATTTGGTACACATACATATACAGTTTGTATATGGATATACTGAAAAGTGAAGTTGTGTAAATTCTTGCTGAATATTATTCTCTTGCATGTTATATTACTCTCTTTTAAATTATCGCGCTCTCGTGGATGTTACTAGCAATATCCATCAACAAATTTAGCACCAGAAAAAATTTACACTACGTAGAACATCTTTATAGTTTTATAGTCTTTGCTATACTCAAGGCAATAAAAACCACGCAAACACCCATACACTTTTTTATTTTTCGTGGTTGTGTGTACAAAGCATTACGCACATGACAGCTAAAAAATTTGAAAAAAAAAAAAAATTAATGAAAATGTGAAATGCCGGTTGTGTTTTTGATTTTTTTGGTTCATTTATTAACCGATCTATCTGATATTTTGCACAGACACTACGGCAGTTATTTGTAATAAAACTGCGTACAACGTTTTATTGTCCGTCTTGTAGTTTAGACAAATTACGCAAAAAAACTCACCAAAAAAGGTAAAAAAATTGAGGTAGTCGCAATTTTGGACTCATAGCTCAGCCATTTATGGACCGATTTAGCTGAATTTTGGTCCATATGCTATGAATATGATATCTGAAAAAACTGTTTACTAATTTTTTTTATACTTTAGATAAAAAAACGCAAAAAACAAAACAAAACTTAATGAAAATCTAAAATTTCGGTTGAATTTTTTGATTTTTCTGGTTCATTTTGCACAGACATTACAATTATTATTTGTAATAAAACTTTGTACCAAGTTTGTTTGTCCGTGTTGTAGCTTAGACAAATTACGCAGACAACCCACCAAAATTATTTAAAATTGAGGTAATCGCAATTTTTTACTCATAGCTCCGCCATTTATGGACTCATCCAGCTGAGTTTTGGTTAGGATATTATGAATGTGATGTTTAAAAAAACTGCGTACTACTTTTTTTCAGTTTAGATAAAAATCGCATAAAAACAAAGCCATAATTTATGAAAATCTAAAATTTCGGTTGCATTTTAGATTTTCCTCGGCCATTTGTGGACCGATTGCTTTCATTTTTAGCACAGGTATTATGACTTATACTTCAATCAAAACTGCATACCACGTTTTTTTTTTGTCCGTGTCTTCGTTTAGACAAAATAGGCAAAAAAACCCACTCAAAAAATGGTCAAAAATAGAGCTAGTTTCGGTTTTTGACTCATAGTTCTGTCATTTATGGACCGATCTGGCTGAATTTCAATAGCAATAGTCTTACAGCAACAACTGACCGTTTGGTATGCTATACTTTTCTGTATGTGGGCTAGATTCTTCTGAAAGTTGATTTCAACGACTACACGGACAGACGGACATCGCTAAATCGATTCCGCTACTTATAAGGATCCAGAATATATATACTTTATAGGGTGTCCCATGTAGGGTGAAGAAATTACAAACGGAATCACAAAATTATATATACCCTTCTTACTTACAGTGAAGGGTATAATAATAATTTGCTTCATACATAATAATAATATTACTAATTGTATTTTTGTTTTAGTATAAACTCTAAAGAAGTTTTAAAAAATATTAAAGAATACCATAAGTAATTTATTAGCAAATAATGAATGTGTTATTAGTGTCCATAGAGAATCAAAATATCGAATTCGCAAAAGCAAAGGTGCAGAGGAGGATTTTACGAGATCACTCAAATCCTTTAGATATCAATGACGCCATGTAAGTACACATGCATACAAATTTCAATGGAACTTTGAATTTATATTTGTGAATTTATGTTTCTACAGTATTACCGCATTAACAAAGATGCATTTCGTCTACTTTTAAATTGTGTAAAATGTAGGCTGCCGGTGTCTTCCATCCCGGTACAAATACAGCTTGCTACCACGCTAAGATTTTTAGCAGAAGGTGGATTTCAACGAGAGGTTGGGAAAGACAGCGATGTGGCTTTGGCCCGAAGCACCACCTGCAAAATTTTAAACCGCGTGTTTATCGTTATAGAAAAACACATTTGCCCTAGGTGGATCAAATTGAGTATGAGCGTAATTTGTCCAAACGTCATTTTATGCAAAAATTTGGTATACCCGGTTTAATAGGGTGCATTGATGGCACTCACGTGGAAATTACTAAGCCGCACAAGGATGGAAATTTGTTCTAAAGGGTGTTTTTTATAGACGTATAGAATTTAAAGTTGGCATTACTGTTCAAGATGGCGACCGATTTAACAGCTGTCAAGTGATTTATTCTCAGTTTGGTTTGGCAATTCATCATGAATAGACTCACGCCTGAACAACGCTTGCAAATAGTGCAATTTTATTTCGAAAACGAGATTGCCGTTGTTCCCAATTTTCATAAGCGAATTTTGTTTAGCGATGAAGCGCACTTCTGGTTGAATGGCTACGTCAACAAACAAAACTGCCGCATTTGGAGTGAAGCTAATCCTCAAGTGTATGTCAAAACACCGTTACATCCAGAAAAACTGACTGTTTGGTGCGCTTTATGGGCTGGTGGAATCATTGGTTCGTACTTCTTCAAAAACGATGATGACCAGAACGTTACAGTCAATGGTGATCGGTATAGAGCCATGATTACTAACTTTTTCATTCCTGAATTGAACAACTATGATGTCCAGGAGCTGTGGTTCCAACAAGACGGTGCAACATGTCACACAGCTCGTGCCACAATCGATTTATTGAAAGACACGTTTGGTGACCGCCTAATTTCACATTTTGGACCTGTGAATTGGCCTCCAAGATCTTGTGATTTAACACCGCTAGACTACTTTCTGTGGGCCTATGTAAAGTTATTGGTCTATGCGGATAAGCCACAAACGCTTGACCATTTGGAAGACAACATTCACCGTGTTATTGCCGATATACGGCCACAAATGTTGGAAAAAGTCATCGAAAATTAGACGTCCAGATTGGACTACATCCGAGCCAGCCGTGGCGGTCATATGCCAGAAATCATATTTAAAATGTAATGCCACAAGATTATCTTTCGGATAAATAAAATTCATGTCAATCGAATAATCTATCGTTGTTTTATTGCAATTTAAAGTTCTATATGTCTATAAAAAACACCCTTTATAACAAAAGGTTACTACAGTATAAATGCGATGATTGTAAGTATTTCAAAATTACTATGGATTCAATTATATTTATTCAAAATTGTATATAGATTTGCGATTATAACATGGTAATAAAAGCGATCGATACACGCCGACCTGGGTAAAGTCACGATTCTCTAATTTGGAGCGTCAGCAAAACTTGTTATTTTTTCCCGTTGATATGACGAAAGAGGTAATTCGTTGTTAGGTGACGCAGGCTATGCTCTTTAGCATTTTTTACTAACTCCTTACAGAGATCCTCAGGCTGGTTCGCGTCAACACAAATTTAATTGAAATACATGCGTCAGCACGTAACGTAGTTGAAAGGACTATCGGTGTGTTGAAAGCCGTTTTCGATGCCTGGCTCACATCCTTCCGTACCAGCCCCTAAAAGCTATTACAATTATAAATGTATGCTGTGGCCTGCATAATATTTGCAGGCATTTTAATATACAAGACATGGAGGAACTAAATTTAAGAATTAAAAATGAGGACGATCGCTATGATTGGAATGAATTAATAACTGATTTCGTAGCCACTTCAATGAGAGGTGATATCGCCTATCGACTTTAGTTAGTAATAATCCATATAATTTTTTTATAAGTAAGCATTTTATTTAAATCAATTAAAAAAACAAAATCAAATCAAATTCTTTGTATTTAAGCTAGAAGTATAATTAATGAGATCAGTTAATAATCAGTACTACAACTAAAAATAAGGAACGGTTTCAACTTTATCAAAATAAGGACACAATTATAAATTACAGGTGGGTTACTCTCTATTGCGATGCATCGCAACTCAATGTAAAAATCATACAGATGCTAATCGTTTTTCTTTCGCATCGCAATAGAGAGTAACCTCCCAAGTTTTCTTTTCGGCAATCGATTTTTAATTCCTCCAGCTCTAATTTTCTCTTTTTTTATTTCAATCTCCTCTTTTCTTCGATGTGACTTTGTAAGGTTTTTCTCATTGCCCTTAGTTCATGGTTGGTGTTTTTAAGCTCTCATTTTAAATATTTTATACAATTTATATGTTCCTTAATTTCATACAAACTTTTTAGCTGTTCGGCAATTAAATGAAACGTCAAAAGTAGAATGCAGAACACCAAACATTCAAATTGAAGTGACTTCAAATTACTTTCACTTCAAAGTGAATTGTAGAACATGACTGATAGTTTTAAAAGAACACATCAATTTAAGCAAATCCAAGAAAACTCAATAGGATCCAATTTTTGCAGAAATTTTTTATTTAATTCCATGAATACGAAAACTTTTTACAAATTGAAAATAGTTCGAGTGTATTAACCCGGGATCTATACCTGATGGATTTCTATCATGCTAAATGTCAAATTCATATCATGATAGAAAATCAATAGGTATAGAAGCATGCTATGCGGTATGCCATTTCTATCTTGATATCAAATGTCATTTTAGTTATGAATTTGATTTTGAAGTTTGTTCACTTTCAACTTTTTGTTTAAAATAGGACCAAATAATTATTTTACAGCTTATATGTGCGTATTAATAAATAAAATTTATCGTGCTTATACAAGAAACTTATTTTTTAGGTTTTAAATGATAAAAAAAATAATAAAATATATTTCATCATAATATAATTCCATCAACGTCTTCCCCTATGTACTGCTATTAATATGAAAT
Source organism: Thelaira solivaga (assembly GCA_947397855.1). NCBI lineage: Eukaryota > Metazoa > Arthropoda > Insecta > Diptera > Tachinidae > Thelaira > Thelaira solivaga. The sequence continues at coordinate 47,513,000 of OX377610.1, read as the reverse complement.
TGACATTTGCTCTGCCAGCGTTATATCTCCTGTTATGATAGAAATACATCAGCTATAGGCACTACCTAATGCATGCACAATTAAGTGGATGCTAGACTATCAATCATTCAACGTAAAATTATGAATTTGTGTTGGAAAAAAATTAAATTATCTGATACACACATCAAATTGATTGATATCAATCTAATTTTTATGTTATTTATTTTAATGTGTAAAGACTTAGTCATATTGTCTAAAGAATTTTAATATTGGTTCAATGCATTTATCTGCTAATAATGTTAAAGTAAAACACGCGTGGAGCTAACAAAGTATTTTATGTGTTTTATTGAAGGATAAATAGAAGTGAAGTTAAATGAAGATCATATTATACTTAATATATACATATATATTAGTATGTATCAATTGACAGTAGGTAACACGTAATCAATCATAAAGAATAAAAACAAAGATAATAAGGAATATATTAATTGTTGTCAATTAAACAATGCTATTTTCAATAAATAAACATTTTAATGCTGAGTACATACTTAGAAACATGTTCCGTTAACATGACATGTTTCGTGTTTCGTTCCGTAGTGTGTAGTCGTGTTTATAGTTTATTTTTGTGTTCCCTTCGAGGTTTTCAAAATATCAAATTTTTTTTTGATATTTTCTGGTTGCATTGATGTTGGTTCCATAGTCTGTATCGTTGTTTACTGTTTTTACTTATTTAGTTCACCTAAAACAAGCAAGCTGTAAACATATGATTTTGAAAGTTTTTTTTTGTGTATCGTACAAAAAAGGTTATTGTGTTTAATTTAATAAATGTAATAAAAAACAAGTAATAATAATGCTTTCAATTATGCTGCTGCACTTTTTTACAGCAGACAATAAAAAGTCAACTTCAGCTGAAAAAAAATTTTCAGTTACTTTCATTTGAGTAGCCGTTCTGCAGAGAATATTGCTGCTGTAGCCGAGGATGTCATGGAAGCGCCGTCGATATCGACCAGACGACGTGCCACGCAAATGGGTATCAGTCGACGGTCTTTACAGCGAATTTTGGTACAAGATTTGAAGATGTTTCCGTACAAAGTCTAGACGGTGCATCAGCTGTTAGCTGCTGACCGCCAATCGCGTCTAACATACGCTCAAGCCATCCTTAATCACCATCAAAAGGAAGATGATTTTTCATCAAAAATTGTCATGAGTGATGAGGCCCATTTCCATCTTAGCTGCTACGTAAATAAGCAAAATTTACGCTTCTGGGGCACTGAAAATCCGCGTGTAACCCACGAAGAGCCATTACACAAGCTCAAAGTCACTGTGTGGTGTGCTGTTTTCGTTGGAGGAGTCATCGGACCTTTTTTCTTCGAAGACGTCGCGGGCCAAACGATTACTGTGAATGGTGAGCGCTGCAGAGCAATGATCAACGAGTTCATTTTGCCGCAAATTGATGAATTGCTATTGGAAAACATGTGGTTCCAACAGGACGGTGCAGCGGCACACACTGCACGTGCCACAACCGATATGCTGAAGAATGCATTTCAGGGGCGCCTAATTACCCGTTTTGGCGATTTGCACTGGCCAGCAAGATCGCCTGATTTGACCGCTGCAGACTTCTTTTTGTGGGGCTTTTTGAAGTCGGGGGTTTATGTCAACAAGCCTCAGACTCTTGCAGCTCTTAAAGACAATATCCGTCAAGAATGTGAGGACCTATCGCCGGAGGCTTTGGCCAAAGGGATGGAAAATGCCATAAAAAGGGCTCAAATGACAATCAACTGTGGCGGCGGCCATTTACATGACATCATATTCTCGACTTGATGTAAAAAAATTAAAAGACCGGATAAAAATAATCCACAAGAAGAATTAAAGTTTTTAATTTTTTTTTTAAATTACAGGCAAAAAACATCGGAAGGTTATTTTTGCACCACCTTGTACAATAATTAACTAAAAACTTACCAATCCCCAAATATTAATATTCAAATTTCAAGTAATAAGTCTCTTAATATTAAATTACCATTTTTTTTTTGGTCACCAAAATATTTTTAACTTCGCCATGTATTAACAAAAAATAAAACTACTGAAAACCCACTGAATATACTCCAAATGCAAATTCAACCCTGTCCTTGAAGTGTTTTTGGAAGTGTTTTTATCAAAAACTCGTCGTTTGAGATGTTTATTAAAACATTTCAATGTTTGGCAAAATTGACTGGTTTTAGCTCAAAAACACGAATGAGTCGTTAAACACGTTCAAAAACCTAGATGTGAACATGGTATTATACACTGTTCAGACATAAAAGTTAATGAAGTCAATTAAGTTTTAAATTGTTTGACTGATTTGGGTGTTCACACATATTCAATTAAGTTTACGCAATTAAGCATTTGACAACTGAAAATATTGACAGTTTTTTTTTTGAAAATATGTTTGAGTATTTATAAAATAAAAGATGAAAAGAAAGTCAAATTTAAAAAAAAATGTTTTGAAGGCAAGCTATTGATTAAAAGAAATTAGTTATTTAAAAATTAATATCAATAACAATTTTATAAAATTTATTTAGCGTTACCTTCGGCTGCCATTTCCTTTTTATGACATTTATTTTTTAATTTATTTACGTTTTCTCTTTTTAATACTGAAAATATCAACTTTTCTGACTTTTGAGTTGATATTTAAGGGCACAACAAAGAGTTGCATTTTAATTTTGACTTCATTAACGTGCAATCAATTTTTAATTGCGCAATTATTTAATGGAAATTTGTATGGTAAATTGTTAATGTAGGTAAATAAATGCATTTTATTGTTGTAATACATATAGTATATGAATTCACACCGAATTTAAATTTCGTTACTGGCCGCAATGGAATTACAGATTTTTCAGTTAAAATTGAACCTTTAACAAATTAAATTGAACTTTTTGTAAGCCAAATTGAACCTTGTTTGCTTAGAATCATACATCAGATTTTAAAATGTAGAATTCTGTTAGTTTTGAGCGTGACTTACAAAATTAAAGGAAAACAGTTACTTTTAATTTTTATTTTTCAAAAGTTATAAATAAACCATAATAAAACATTTTTATTTAGAACGACTTTACGTCATCCCGCGTCAAATTTGGGTCTTTAACAGACCGTTTTCTGCAATTTGCCATCTTCAGTGTTTTATCTCAATGAGATACAAAAAATGGGAATAATAATAAAAATGTTTTAATTGATTAATATTTATATTGATTACGACTCAATATTTATTTTACATTTTACTGTAAATACGTATTGGATTTTTATAATTTTTATTTTTGTATTTTGAATATTTTTCTTACACATTAGCTTAGATTTCCGAACTGGAATCTCTAATGTAGAAAATATTGAAAAAAAGAAAATATTTTTAAATGCTTACTAAGTTTCTAAAAAAGTTTTAATTTTTAAAACTTTTTACTTAGCCAAATTGAAATTCTCATTTGGTTTGATAAGTATTAAACGTATAAGTTCAAGACTTTTTATGAAAAGTATTGTAGAGTCTACTGATGATATACCTAGCATGATATGTAGAGCATTTAAAAACAAATTTTTTTTATAAGTAATTGAATTGTTTTGTGACAATACCACCAAACAAAAAATTAGAATAAGGCATAAAAATGTCTTATTATGATTTACATATTAATTTCCAAATAATGAGATTTTTATTATAAATAAATTTTGTTCATAACATAAAATCAATTTCTGTGTTACTTATTATTAACAGTCTGTAATATAAAACAGGAATTTTTTCCTACTTACTTGACACCTATCGTTATATTTTGCACAATTTACATAATATCCTTATCTATATATATAAAAATGAATCCCTATATCCCTTGGTCCCGCCATCACGCGTGAACGGCTGGACCGATTTCACTATTTTTTTTTTTTTTTTTTTTTTTTTTTGTTGTGTTTGTTATTGTCAGGAGAAGGTTCTTATGACAGAAAAAATTTAAAAAATTGCGCGGAAAATTAAAAAATTTAAGCATCCTTATTTAAAACCACTTTTTACATTTTAAAAGTATTAAATAAATAAAATTCATGTTCTGTACATATGGTATTCCTACTGCAAGTAAATATATAATATTTGAACGGCCAAGCAAATTTTTACACCCAAGATTTTTACACTATACATTTTTCCAAAAAAAAAAAATTATTATTAGCAGAGGCGCAATGGCTATATTTATTGTGATGGGTTTTTTAATAATGAAAATTTTATTTGTTAACAGATTTATCTAAAAATTGCTACATAAGAATAAAGACTCATGTAATTAAAGACCGTGCCGGGCGAGACCGGGTAAACACATCTAGTATCCATATAAATTATAGCCTATGTGTTATTCTGATGTATAACCTAAATTATTGTAAAGTTTCATTAAATTCCATTCAGTAGTTTTTGCGTGAAAGAGGAACAAACATCACACATCCACACATCCACACTCACAAACATTCGGCTTTATAATATTTATATAAAATATAACCCAAATTTTAGATTTTCATTCATTTCTGCTTTGTTTTTTTTTACGTACTTTATTTACTCTAAAAAAATTAGTAAATAAAAAAAGAATGATAAACTGTCGCACAGTGGATCGTTTTGACTTTTTTCGTTGCAAATATAACTTTTGAACTAATGAAGATATTTTAAAAATTTAAAAAAGAAAACAATTTTGACTTTGAAATAGTGTATCACGTATGTTCCCACAGCCATAAGGTGCCCCAAAAATTGCAGTCAAATTAAAAATAATTTTTGTTTTAAATTTTATGTTTAACTTACACTCCGGTTCACTTATTTAAAGACACGAAAAATTCCATATTCAGCAGCCTGTATCTTTTGGAATTTTTAATTGATTACAGAATTTTAAAATGGAAATGGAAGCTAGACACCTTGAAATTTAAAAAAAAAATCTTGACAATAGTGGTTTCTTTACTAAAGAACTTTTTTAAGCAATTTATCAAAAAAAAGTCCAAAAATGTGATATTTTTTTTGGTTCACTTGAATAAAGGCACTTTAACTAATTTTAATGAAAAACAATTTTTCTTGTTTTTTTAATTTTTTTTACTTTGTTGAAGAACTATTAGTAATGGGTACAACTCCCTTTGTTTTTAATAACTTCAAATATACGGGTTTTCATTGACAGATAAAGAGAATTTATGTAATCCAACTGTAGTATTTAGAAACAAGTGACTTTATTGAATCATTAAATGAATACACAACACTTCTTAATGCTACTCATATACAATATAAGAGAGTGATATTAAGAGAAATATATAAAATATAACTAATACAATGCAGTTATACAACACCAGCGAAATTTGATTCCAAGCATCCTTAATGGCCTGAATTAGTGACTGCTTGTCATCAAATTGTCTACCTCCTTCATAGACCTTACGAGATAACCAACCACAGACATTTTCGATAATGTTTAGATCTGGCGAATAGGATGGCCAGTCAAGAATATTAACATTTTGGCTTGCAATGAACTCCTTTACTACTCTGGCGTTGTGCATAGGGGTATTATCCTGTTGCAATATCCAAGATATGGGACCAAATAGGTCACTAAACTTCGTAAAAGCCGACTCCAATAACGTTTTATAGCTTGCACCAGTCATTATTGCACTTTGAAATTTAAGATCGATGGTGCCATTGTACGTAATAGCACCCCACACCATAACGCCGCCCTCTCGGCTGTGCTATCGGTTCAAAAATCGCTTTTCTTTGCGCAGATCATGGAAATAATAGTTGTAGCTATCAGACCCATCCAAATTCTCATCTGTAAATACAACGGTTATCCAGTCATTTACATGACCTCTCTGCTGCACATCCCATACCATATAGTCTCTTGCGAATTGAAACCGCTTTTACTTACGAGGAGCATTAAGTGGCGGCTTTTTTTGTAATTTCAGGTATTTATACTCACAGCTCTTAATTACTCTGCGTACTGATGACTTGCTCGCTTGCATTCCAGCTTGAGCTCTTATTTTTGACAAGGATAAGGCAGAATTAGAAGCAATTCTGATGATTTTTTTTTTCTCATACGTAGATAAAGACAATGAAACCCTTCCTTTAAAATTTTTTCCATACCCTCGGGGTCCTCGATGTAATTGTCGACAACTGTTGGGCTTCGTCCAATGTTTTTAGCTATTGCGCGGTTAGAATATCCTTCAGAACAGTAAACATCGATTTTAGTTTTTCCGATAGTCTTAACATTTTTTTAAATCATTTTGACTCGTTAAATGATTACATCTTAATCAAATTATAAAAAATAATAAGAAAAACATAGGGTTTTTCTACAATGAGCACTTGTATTTGTATATGTAATAATTTCTATTTGGAATTTAAAAATTTAACAAAATATTTATCTTTATTAGTGTTTAATTCCCTATGTTTTTTCTTATTATTTTTTATAATTTTTTGTTTTTATTTTTCTTTAATTACAATCAGTAATACCCACCTGCATTCAAATGTAAAAGAGAAGAGAAGAATAAAAATAGAATATATAGTTTTCAATATTAAAATGTTGGTTGGGAAATTTATTTATTTATTCAGTTCAATGCTTACTGAGTTTTTTGTTTGAATATTTTTGTAACTATTGATTAATAATTCTTATTTAGTCAATTGCTTTTACAATATATAAAGGTTCTAATATTTGCAAGAAACGTTGGGAGTAACCTACTGAGGATTCAGAGTAGCGTCTGATGAAATGGTCCATATAGGTATGCTATCCCTTCAGTACTTATTGTACTGAATAAATAACTCATGAGAATGTCATGAGTAAAAGAATAAATTTTAAAACCAACACAATTTCTGGAATTAACCACTAATAAAGATTAATATTTTGTTAAACTTTTAAATTCCAAATAGAAATTATTACATATTTTAATTATTATTAAATTAATTTCCAATATTTCGACACGCCTTCGTGTTTATAATGAAATCACATTTTTTTGAAATGTAAATAAAAATTATGATTTATTTGTTAGTTTTATTTGACTTTTTTTTTTTAACAATATGACTATTTTATTAAGCTTTGAAATAATCTTATTTCTAAGATTATAATTATCGTTGACGATAAAAACGCAAACACACTTTACTTTATAAACTCTACTATAAAATGCTTCTAAAACAACTTAAACCCGTCCGGTATAAACAAAGCTGTTTGTTGTTTGAAGGCAGAAAGCAGAGTGATTTATTCATGCAAATGTTGCTGCTTATATACTATTTGTAAACCATAGTTGTGTATAAAAGTACTTACAATTAAACATAAACATAGTTGTATAAATATGGTCAAGTAGAGTTGTATTTAATAAAAGTCCGTTAAATTCAAATACAGACGTTAGTTTAAATAAAAGTGAAATAATATAATGTAAGATATAATAATAATAATGTGAATATATAAAATAATAGTGAACTGCTTCAGCTTGAGGTTTTATTGTTAAAAAATTTATTTTTATATCGATATTTCGCTCAAATTTGTGTAGCTTCTATAGGATTTATAATTATACCCTGAAGAAGCTGCACAAATTGGAGCGAAATATCAATATAAAAATAATTTTCTTAAAAAGGAGGCCTCAAGTTAAATAAAATAGTCATATTATTTAAAAATTATGATATTAAAAACTTTTTTCAAGTATTCAAAAAACATACAAGAACAATAATAACATTAATAACAATTTTATACAAAACACAATTTAACAAAAACAATGTCATACATTATACTATACGAGTATATTATATTCTATCTTTTTCTTACTAAATATCTATAATTTTCTGCTATATTATCTGTATCCATTTTAAAATTAATTCTATTATCAATTGATACACGTATTATTTCTAACGTTTCTAATAAATAACGACGTTTATAATTATTTTCTCTATCTAATATTGAAACATCTTCAAATATCGGATAATGATTCAATCTTGCACAATGTGATGACAAAGCTGTTTTTTTGTGCATTAATATTTCTATATCTTTGATCAGATTTATGCCCAGCTATTCTAGTTTTAAATTTGTTTTTGGTTGTACCTACATATATTTTATTACAATTTTCTGTGTTATTTCCACCACAAGGTATTTTATATACTATATTAGATATTTCTAGTTTATTTAATTTATGCTCCATTTTTATACCCTTCACTGTAAGTAAGAAGGGTATATATAACTTTGTGATTCCGTTTGTAATTTCTACACCGTATATGGGACATCCTATAAAGTATATATATACTGAATCCTTATGAATAGCGGAGTTTAATAAGCGTTGTCCGTCTGTCTCTTCGTGTAGTCGTTGAAATCAACTTTCAGAAGACCCTAGACAACATACAGAAAATTATAGCATACCAAACCGTCAGTTGTTTCTGTAAGACTATTACTATTGAAATTCAGCCAGATCGGTCTATAAATGTCGGAGCTATGAGTCAAAAACCGCAACTACCTCTATTTTTGACAATTTTTTGAGTGGGTTTTTTGCGTATTTTGTCTAAATGAAGACACGTACAAAAAATGTTTTGTTTGAAGTATCAGTCGTAATATTTGTGCTAAAACTGAAAGCAATCGATCGACAAATGACCGAGGAATGTAAAAAATACAGCCGATATTTTAGATTTTCATTAATTATGGCTTTGTTTTTTTTTTTATCTAAACTGAAAAAAAGTAGTACGCAGTTTTTTTAAACAGCTGGATGGGTCCATAAATGGCAGAGCTATGCCTAAAAATTGCGATTACCGCTTTTTCTATGATATTTAATTAAAATTTTGAATATAGGCTCTTGGTCTAACTTTATGTTACTTTTATAAGCAAAAAAAATTTTTTTTAATATATGAATATAATTTTATTCGTTCAATATTTCCTTCTTCACGAGCTGAAAATTACAAAAAGATACAAAAACCACAATTTAAACATTATCAAAAAAATAACAATAATTAAATTTATACATACTTACTCGTATGGTTACTTAAAAAACTTTAAAAATTTAATTTGTTGAAAAGCACATCTTCCACTTGTACTTTGAGATCGTGTTATTGACTGAAAGCTATTCTCCAAGAATTTGTCTATTATTTATCTGAAAGCTTTTTTCAAATATTATATCTCTGTTATTTATTTTTATTATATTGCTCACATTTCTCTATTATATCCCCCTTATCCAAAAAAATTAACGTAGACTTTAAAGTCAACGTTATCGAAATTTTTCATATAAATTTTTCATGAATTTTACTTTAAAGTCTACGTCAACTTTTTTTGGATAAGAGCATATGTCTGTATATGTTCGCAATTTTCTGTGTCTGTTTTATAATTCATACTTAAATCTCTTTCTATAATTGCTCTCTTGTTGTAATATTTTTATATATTTTTATATTGGGAGAGTGACCACTCAGTGCACAGTGGGCTGCTACTGCTGTTTTTTGTTCAATTACACTTTTTCTGGTTTTGTGGTCCGATTTATGAGCAGCTACTCTAGTTTTTAATTTTGACTTGGTTGTGCCTACATAAACTTTTTTGCACATAACAGAGCCGTCTCCATTACACGGTATCCTGTATATTGCGTTTGATTTTTCTGCTTCGTCAATTTTGTTTTTTGTTGTTGAAAAAAGTTTTTCCACCGTATTGTTAGTTTTGCAATATTAATGTTATTTTTTTCATAAATATCCGAGCTTAAAATTCTTTCTGATAATCCTGGGATATGTATCAATGATTTAAATGTCTTTTCAGTTTTAATATTATGCCCTTTGTCTATATTCTTCGTGACTTCTCTTATTATTTTGCTTGCCAAGTTATACGAAAAACTATTCTTTTGCAAAATTGTTTTTATTTTTCTGATATTTGTTTTGTGGAAGCGTTTATCACTTATTTTTAGGACTCGCCTGGTGAAATTATGTGCTGTGTTGAATTTTACATGTTTCGGATGGCAACAATAAAAATATCCTAATTTTAAAAGCTAATAAAGAAATGTAAACAATATAATAAAAATAAATAACAGAGATATAATTTTTGAGAAAAGCTTTCAGATAAATAATAGAGAAATTCTTGGAGAATATCATTTTAAACAAGAGGTCTTCTAGATTTGTAATCTATTGTCCAAGTACTCAGAAAAAACTTTACATTATTTTTAAAAAAAATTTTATATTCCCTCTTCTTCTGAGGGATTCTTACCATTCCCCACTTTGCTGAGGTACCATTCCCGATTTTGGCCAGGAAAATTGCCAAAATCAAAATGGAATTTAATCTGTAGGCTCTAAGACTACAGTTTTTTATCATTTACGGAAAAATTTTTAGTTTTTATTTTATGATTCAAAACGGAAACTGCCAAAATCTTTGAGAACAACAGCACTGCGGTATTTGAATATTTGTTTGGTAAGTTACAAATATAGATAATAATATTTAATGAAGACGTATTTGATAAATATGTCATTAATACTGAAAATATAGTTACAAATTCTAAAAAACTTCGGGTTTTACGTTAAAACATATTTAACGTGGCATATTTATCTTCACTCATTTAATTTTTTCTATGGTTTTGATACTATAGAAGAATGTGGAAAGTGAAAAATATTAATATTTCGCTAACATAGTGAAGGGTATATAAGACTCGGCATAGCCGAATTTAACTTGTTCTTTTTAAATCTTGAGTATATTTGAATATGGTGTTTTTAATTTTGGGCATATATCTGGTATCAAAGATATTTAAAATATTTTTTGTTGAATTATTAAAATTTAGAAAAATAGCTGCATTTCTGCAACGTGTTAAAAAAGTTTTTGATGATTTTATCTCTATTTTATTTATTTCTGAAAAAAATTGTGAGTAATATTGATATTTGATAGAAAGTGTTTATGCCCTTTGTAGGCGTGACGCAATGTGTGAACACTCATTTTATAGTGTCAGAAGTTTTTTATCAAGTCTTGGCGAAATCTTTATTATTTTAAACAAGAAAGTCATAATACGAAGTTGTGACAGTTTTTTTCTTCTTGCAGGTAAACGGGCAAGATCGGGTAAATAAATTTAATTAAATTATTGTATGAAACAATAAAAGTGTGTATGTAATATTTTCGTACTTTCGTGTAACTTTTTTAGTTCTACTCTATTTAATTTTCAAAAACGACCCAAATATAGGGTGGCGTGAAACCACGCCCACTAATGTAAAAAAAACTAAAGAATTTTTTTTTGTCAGTAAGTTGTCCTTTGTAATATGCAAAACTTAATTTCTCTAAATTTTATAGTCGAATTTTTGATTTTTGCAACGGGTTCTTGAAAAATTACCCACTGTGTCCATTTACCGTTAATTTCCTGTTGATGTACACCACTCATTCCAGTATCTGAAGCATGTACCCAAAGTGATGTAGGAGCGTTAATTGATGGATAAAAAAATAAAATAGCATCCGCAAGTTGATTTTTGCATTGTTGAATAGCATTCTTTAGTTGAGAAGTCCAACAAATTTTTTTATTGTTGTCTTTTTTACAACCGGAGTGTAATTTATTAAGAATAGCTTGATATTGTGCTGCATTAGGTATGAAACGGCTATAGAAGTTAATAATACCCAGAAAACGTCTCATCTTTAACGGTAATTGGTTCTTTATAATTTAAAATTATTTATATTCGTTCTGGTAGAGGCTTTAATCTTTGTGGTGTCACTAAGTAACCAAGAAAATAGAGCTCTGTAACACCAAAAACAGATTTTGATGCATTGACTAATACCGAATTGTCTGAGTCCTTCAAACACTTTTCTTACATGCTGCTTAAGCTCTTAAAAAGTTTTTGACGCAATATGTGCGCAACAAAAATGAAAGCCTTTACCAACTTCATTAATGAACCTTTGAAAAGTGCGTGCTGCATTGGACAAACCGAATGTTATAAAAGCAAATTCAAACAGGCGTAATAATATCAGTCTTTTTTATATCTTTTTTTTCAACTGGAATTTGATGGTAAGCTTTTTTAAGCTGAATATAACTCTATTACTCAACATATATCCAAAGTCAGATATAGAATTAATATCCCAAGATTCGGATGTACAAGGGGGCCAAAAGAAATCACCCTGCTTTTATTTTTGCAAATGGCGGCCAATGTCAAATCTGTTTTGACATGTGTGAATTAGACAGTGAAAAAGCCATGACGCGATATACTCGCCAAGAGCACGGAATAATCGATCGACGATTTTTCGACCAAAATCATAATGAGCGACAAGGCTCATTTCCACCTCAGCGGGTACGTGAACAAGCAAAACTTTCGCTTCTGGGGTACCGAAAATCCACGAGTGATGCACGAGGAGCCATTACACCCACTCAAAGTGACTACATGGTGCGCTGTTCACGCTGGAGGAGACATCGGACCATTTTTTTTTTCGAGGACGCCGCTGGTCAAGCGACAACAGTGGATGGTGCGCGCTATAGGGCCATCTTTACCGAGTTTTTTCTGCCGCAATTGAACGAATTAGGATTGGAGGACATGTGGTTCCAACAGGACAGAGCAATGACACACACTGCGCAAGCCACAACAGATATTCTGAAGGCGGCGTTCCCGGGTCGCCTCATCTTTCGTTTTGGCGAATTGCACTGGCCCGCAAGATCCCCGGTTTAACCGTTCCAGACTTTTTTGTGGGTTTTTTGCAGTCCCGTGTTTACGTGAACAAGCCCGAGACCCTAGACAACATTCGACACGAGTGCGAAGTAATGAAAAATGCCATAAAACGAGCCCGTATAGGAATCAATTGTGACGGCGCCCATTTGGCCGATATCATCTTCTCGACTTGACTAATAAAATTCTAAAGGTTTAAATTAACATAATCAAAAAACAGAATCGAAGCTTTTCATTTCGAAAAAATGAGAGCCAAACAACATCGGATGACTTTTGGCCCAACTTGTATCACCATTTTTGTCATGAGAGCAAATTTGCTTAATGATTCACTACTTACAGATAATAAAGCTTGCATTTGTTTTGGCAAACGTTGAATCTATAAATTCTTTAGTAATTCTTCCGGTATTGTTTTAGACGATAAATTAGACATTTCCCGAATGAGTCCAGAAGGCTTTTATCTCTCAATTAAACGACGCGTAACAATTTTTTAATTGTTTTTCTCAGTAAAAGTAAAGCATTCTTGTAATCGCTTCTTGAGAGTTTCATACATGTTAGCTTGTGGTGGTTTCAATATAACATCGCTTACTTCACAAATAACTTTTGCTTTAATAGAACTGACGATTGTATGGAATTTTATAGCAATGAAAGTAATTCAAGCGGTGATATACTTGTTTAAACCATAAAGTAGGATTGTTTTTCCAAAATATTATTGTTCTAACAGAAACCCATGCTACTTCATTTGTTGATCAGAGTGATGCAAAATCATCTTAAGAATTGTTGAGCGCCATACTAGCAATAATTTAAAATATCTGCTAAAAGGCAAGATTTTTTTGTGGTCGCAAATTTGTAGTGATTAATTAAATATAACTTCAAACACTACACATATTTTTATATAAAATATATTGGGCCATAATCATAGTCACACTTAAGTCGGTATTTTTTTAAAAACGATTTTTTTTCATAAAATTTCTTACTAATAAAAGGCAGCTCTTGATAAAAATGTACTTTTTTGTGACTATGATTATGGCCCATTTTTATTAAGAAGTATGAAATATTTTATAAAAACTATAATTATTTAAAATAACATGACGAAAATTATTTTATAAAGCAAAGTATATTCTCCAATAAATAATGTATAGTGTGTATACGCCACAAACCTTTAAATAAATATTTTTTACAATTTTGTAAAATATATTTGTTAAAGTTGTTATGGAGAAAAACTAAAAAACGAGAAAAATGGTATTTACTTTCCTTTTGCTATGGGAGCGTTTGAGTGTTATACAATAAATTTAATCAAATAATAATCATACGGCAGAGATAACAATAAAACAAAGATCTACTATATACTAAAAAACTGGACAAAAGCATTTGAAACTGACATACCACATATATAGAGTGTTTTTTATAGACGTATAGAACTTTAAATTGCAATAAAACAACGATGGATTATTCGATTGACATGAATTTTATTTATCCGAAAGATAATCTTGTGGCATTACATTTTAAATATGATTTCTGGCATATGACCGCCACGGCTGGCTCGGATGTAGTCCAATCTGGACGTCCAATTTTCGATGACTTTTTCCAACATTTGTGGCCGTATATCGGCAATACTACGGCGAATGTTGTCTTCCAAATGGGCAAGCTTTTGTGGCTTATCCGCATAGACCAATGACTTTACATAGCACCACAGAAAGTAGTCTAGCGGTGTTAAATCACAAGATCTTGGAGGCCAATTCACAGGTCCAAAGCGTGAAATTAGGCGGTCACCAAACGTGTCTTTCAATAAATCGATTGTGGCACAAGCTGTGTGACATGTTGCGCCATCTTGTTGGAACCACAGCTCCTGGATATCATGGTTGTTCAATTCAGGAATGAAAGTTAGTAATCATGGCTCTATACCGATCACCATTGACTGTAACATTCTGACCATCATCGTTTTTGAAGAAGTACGGACCAATGATTCCACCAGCCCATAAAGCGCACCAAATAGTCAGATTTCTGGATGTAACGGTGTTTCGACGTACACTTGAGGATTAGCTTCAATCCAAATGCGGCAGTTTTGTTTGTTGACGTAGCCATTCAACCAGAAGTGCGCTTCATCGCTAAACAAAATTCGCTTATGAAAATCAAAATTATGAACCATTATTTTCGAAATAAAATTGCACTATTTGCAAGCGTTGTTCAGGCGTGAGTCTATTCATGATGAATTGCCAAACCAAACTGAGAATAAATCACTTGACAGCTGTTAAATCGGTCGCCATCTTGAACAGTAATGCCAACTTTAAATTCTATACGTCTATAAAAAACACCCTTTACTAGAACTCTAGTGTCGTTAGTAGAACAAGTTCTGTGCAAAAAAAAAAAAAATTTCCATGTAGTATTCACAGGACTTGTGTTTTGATGAAATTCAAAACAAAATATTTGAAGCAGTGACGTCATATTAAAGTAACCATTTCAGAATTATACAAGGTAATTTAGTAGTTATCAAAATTTGTTGATATTCTCTGTTTTTATACTCAGACATAGAAAGTGTAAGTGTATGAGTTCAAATACATACATTAATTTTTTTCCATCTTAAGAACCGTATAATACTAACAACTAATACATAATTATTTTCTTATATTTAAGGTATTCACTTTCTGTAGATTGCTGTTAGATATTGGTTATGGATTCAAGGCTGCTCAATATGGTCTACGACGATCCGTTTGACGGCAATTATGTAAAATATGATAATGATACCGAGTTTTGGGCAAGTGGTAGCGGGTAAGTACGAGTAGATAATTTTAAAAAGCATAAATAGGGTAATGTTCATCATAATTTTTTAATAGAATAATGGGGATGCAATTAGCAGAAACTTTAAATGGCATATTGCCTATAGCACCCACAGATGATTTTCATAAGGATGAACAATCGAACGCAATAAATATACAAAATAGTAAAAATGCGGTAATTTTTAAATAATATAAGAAATATTTAAGAAAAAGGACGTTTAATTGTCTCTTTTTAAATATCAATATTTTTTACAGTTAAATTATGAAGATTTCGCTGGTCAAAATTTGGGTACTGTTGGAGATATAGAAATTGTAACCGTTGATCCAAATACTGAGGGTTACGATACTGACAGCGAAGATGAAGAATACAGCGATGATGATGATGATGATAATAGCGGTGTTAACAATAATTTATTACATTATGATCGACAAAGTTTGTGTAGCAATGGCACATTTCGGACAAGGACAGATAGTTCTTCAATTGGGGACTATGAATCACATACAAGTGATTACGATGACGACGATGATAATGGTGACAGCAATAATGGCGTTGATAATTACTTTAATGATGAGAATATTTCGGTTAACAAGTTTAATTTATTGAAAAATACCCTCTCTAGTGTAGATTACAGTGGCAGTACTTCTATATTAGATTTACCTAAAAACTTGATAGCATCCGATGATATATTTTTGGACAATTCTTTTTCTAAAACTCGTACACTTAGCACTAATACACTCAATTCCGATATTGATGGTTTAGGCTTACAAATCGATGCGAATAATTTTGATCTAGCTGAATTTATAACAAAAGATGATTTTCAATTAAACCATATAGCATCAGAAACAAATATTGTTAAAAATACTACTCCTACATATACTGGTCAAGTTCCTTCGATTCTGCAGACTGTTACATCCAAAAGTAATGATTTTGATTCGGACTCTGATGTTATAGTTGATGTAGAAACCATTGAAGTTGATGAGAATGAAGCTATTTCCTTAAGAGTTTCTGATATTTTGAAAACTTCTTCTGTACAGCATACACCATTACAAACTGAGGAAGAGCCGCCTTTTGTAGACAATGTTAATTCAGATCCTTCTTGGATACCTAATTCTACCTCAAAAAAAGTAGATAATAACAATAAAGTAGAGGTAATTTATTTTAAATACATAGATATTTTATAGGAGATTACACGATTTTTAATTATATTATTCTAAAAACTTTAGGAGACAAATACAACACAAAAACCAAATTTTTCGCATAACTTTTCATTGGTGCCCAATAAAAAGCAATCTAATTTGTTAAAAGGTAAATTTGCGAAGGGTAAAGGCAAAACTGCACAAAAATCTTTAAAGATTACAACAACAAAAAATATGAAAACTGAAAATTGTCCTCTAAAGCAAACTTCTGCAGTAACTACAGTAACGAAATCAGAAAATTCCTTAAAGCAGATTGGAATTGGTATGGGGGGTAAAAATTTATCGTTGCTTAGACATGACCATGGCAGTACATCAGAACAAAGTTCAGAAGATAAAACACCACAAAAAAATGACATATGCCAAATTAGTTCAGAAGAGCAAAAATCAGCGGCTGCCAATAAAAAATTTGAACATCTTACACAAAACAATCAAGCTGTAAAAAGAAAATTAAACTTGGAAGAATATAAAATGAGACGTGGTAGTGAACCTATAGCTGCTACATCTAAAACACAATCAAATCATAATTTGTTACCCTATAAAATTCCAAAATTAGAGTGTAAAACTAACAGTCCTCAAGCTAATAAAAATAAAAATCAAGCTGTACATAATGCATCTGCAAAACATAGTGAAGTTGTAACATCTATAGTAAAAAGTCTTAAAAATCAACAAAGTTTGGTTGGGAAAATTGCAATTGATCCCATAACCGAGGCTAAAAATAAAGTATTACGCATGCAAGAACTAAAGAGAGCCCAACAAATGCGTATTATTGATTCCGCAATATCTGCTAAAGTGCCCAGAGTGACTAAACTATTGCCGTTAAAAGAGATTGTTAAAGATACACCGTATATAAATGATATGGAGAGTAAATCAATAAATTCTCAAACAGCGAGATCAGAGTATGAAGAAATAATTATAGTATCAGCCAGCTGTAATACGGAAATTTCTATACCAGCCGATTCTGCCATACAAGCAGTCAATAAAGCCACCAGATCATTATTAAAATCTTCTGCTTTATTATCTACAATTACAAACAGCTTTCAAAAAGTTAAAGCTACAGATCATACAAAGCTATCGACTAGTTCTCTTATAGCCAGCATACAAGATGTTGTAGTAAAAAAAACTTTGCCAATTGAGGAAACTGTTGCGGGTAAAGAGCTAAAAAATGTAAAAAAATCCGAACATCATGGTGAAGATAAAATTATCATGCATTTGCGCAAAGATAGAATACGCAAGCGTATGTGCTCAATTGGTATACAAACCGATTTGCAGCCTGAGTTTCCTCCCCTACCATTGCCAAAATCGTGTATATTGCATAAATCTCGTGAACGTATACGTGGACGTCGTAAACGCCAGTATCGAAAACAGGACTCATCGTTTTCTTCAGAAACCTCTTCAGATGAGCATTCTGACAATAGCAATGCATCATCGATGTCACAATCTCGTGATAACAGTTGTTCCTCTTCGTTAGAACGTATACGTACGTATGATAGTGCCATTGGAACGGGTGGTTACTCTTCCAGAAGTAGTTTTAAACATCGCAGTTCCATTTCTTCCTCATATTCTGAATCTGCTGATCGTACGGGACGTGGTCGACGACAACGTCGCACTAGTTGCACAAAACGTAGTGCTGCTCGTAAACTTTCACGTTCACCATATTCCTCTTCGTCCTACACCTCCGATTCAGATGATTCACGTAGTCCGTGCTATAAACGTTCACGAAGTCGTTCAAATTCTCGTGAACGTTTAAGATCAAGACGTTTTAGCTACCGTAAGGGTCAAAATAGAGGTAATAATTTTGTAGATCGTAATGTTTCCCAACCAGCTGTTGAAGAGCGCCGTATAGTTTATGTGGGCCGCATTGAACAGGAAACTACCAAAGATATGTTAAGGCGAAAATTTTTACAATACGGTACCATTAAACAAATAACCATACATTTTAAAGATACAGGGTAAGTTTATATTTGTTTCAAATTGTATATAACATATTAAATGTATTGTGTGTACATGTGATTTTGTATCTCTATTACACATGGATCAAATGATTGTCAACATTAATATATATTAGTTTCTATCACACATTTCTAGTAGGGAGTCGTATTGTTTTTGCAATCGGTGCACAAATGGCCGAGAAATACAAAAATACAGCCTATATTTCAGATTTTCATTAACTTTTGTTTTGTTTATGCTTTGTTTTTTTTATGCACATGTGCGTAATGTTTGTACACAAACACATAATCTACAAACGTATGTATGCGTGAGTGTCTTTTAAATGCATTGAGTATAAAAGTATTACGAATACATACATACATCTTTATGAAAGATTTTTTTTTTAATTTCGCCCTTAATTTGAAGTTCTTTATTGATGTTAAATATTTAATTAAATAGGTTTGGTTTTAATAATGTCTGCAAATGTTTTCAAAAGTAAATTTATTATGTTTATTTTATATTCCTATTAGATACTTTTCTTGGAATTTTTTAAATATTTTAATTTAAAAATCGAGTGCCTGCAGACATTTTATTGCTTTTATAAAATAAGATTCTCAGAAAGGATTTTTTCTTAGAACTCGTTAATTTTACTTTCTTGAACTGAAATGAATTATTAAGTTTAGGAAAAAAAATTGAAAGAAAATTATTTTTATCAATATTTGTCATTTCTTTTTTTATATATTTATAATATAGTTTTTTATTTGTAAGTTTATTTGACCGTTTCAGGATATTTTAATATCGATATTTCGCTCCTATAATAAATAAATAAATTTTTATAATACGACCTTAAGCTCAATAAACTAGCCATTTCCATTTTATACTTTTTATTAATATTTTTGTGCTGTGTTTATAATTCCCCAACCACACGAGCAATATGTTTGGCAATTATTGTCGTGGCAACTGTCAAATTTTATTGCCAACACCAAATATTAACGAATGGCCCTCGTGAATATATATTGAAATATTCATTGAGCAATAGTTGTTATAACATATTACTCAGCAATTATCTTGGACATAGCAGTCAATTTTTTTTTTTGAGAAATTAAAAAATTTACAAACAACGTGTGAAGCTAAAAAAAAAAACCAAGCGCTAATAAAAAATTAAATAATTCTTCCACCATATTAATAATATCAATTAATTGATTTAAAGCAATAAATAGTTTAACGTTCTTATTTTCACCTCATTTAATGTTTTTAAATACTTTTAATTTTATGTTCTAAGATATGTGTACACGTGTTCGCCACCTCAAAATAGAAGCTTAAAATAATCAACTCGGCTAGAAATTTTATACGAAAAGTGCTGAAACTATTGAGTGTTTTTCATACACATTTTTTAGTTGAGTTGATAACAATTAATGTCAAAGACTATAAAGATGCTCTACGTAGTGTAAATTTTTTCTGGTGCTAAATTTGTTGATGGATATTGCTAGTAATATCCACGAGAGCGCGAGAATTTAAAAGAGTGTAAGAGAGTAATATAACATGCAAGAGAATAATATTCAATGCAAGAATTTACACAACTTCACTTTTCAGTACATCCATATACAAACTGTATATGTATGTGTACCAAATTTTAATGAAAAAGTTGTTTTCTTCTTATAACATTGCCGTTTTTGTTAATGTAGGTAAATACATGCATTTTATTGTTGTAATACATATAGTATGTGAATTCACACCGTATTTAAATTTCGTTACTGGCCGCAATGGAATTACAGAAGGTCAATAAAAATTTTAATATTTTATTTTGATCAACATTTCGTTAATTAGTTGCTTAACTTCTTAACTATATTGAAATAATTTTAAATATACTCGTAAATATCCTGAAGAAGCTAAGCAGCGAATTACCGGAATAATGATCAAAATAAAATTTTAAAATTGTTATTTATCTTAAGCTTAAAAAACTATCATATGCATTATCATAACAGTAATTTAAAATTTTTTCGAAATGTAAAAAAGTTTCGTAAAAAAAATTAAGCAAATCAATTTAAGTGTACTTAAATATTATTAGTATTGTCTACTTTTATCTTATACAATAACCATCGAGTTTTTTTTACTTTATATTTATTTTATTAAAGGAAAACAGTTACTTTTAATTTTTATTTTTCAAAAGTTATAAATAAACCATAATAAAACATTTTTATTTAGAACGACTTTACGTCATCCCGCGTCAAATTTGGTTCTTTAACAGATCGGTTTCGGCAATTTGCCATCTTCACTGTTTTATCTCAATGAGATACAAAAAATGGGAATAATAATAAAAATGTTTTAATTGATTAATATTTATATTGCTTACGACTCAATATTTATTTTACATTTTACTGTAAATACGTATTGAATTTTTATTATTTTTATTTTTGTATTTTTAATATCTTTCTTGCACATTAGCTTAGGTTTCCGAACTGGAATCTCTAATGTAGAAAATATTGAAAAAAAGAAAATATTTTTAAATGCTTACTAAGTTTCTAAAAAAGTTTTAATTTTTAAAACTTTTTACTTAGCCAAATTGAAATTCTCATTTGGTTTGATAAGTATCTATTAAACGTATAAGTTCAAGACTTTTTATGAAAAGTATTGTAGAGTCTACTGATGATATGCCTAGCAGCAATGAAATCGCTATATAGATA
This sequence comes from Thelaira solivaga, assembly GCA_947397855.1. Lineage (NCBI taxonomy): Eukaryota > Metazoa > Arthropoda > Insecta > Diptera > Tachinidae > Thelaira > Thelaira solivaga. The sequence goes on along the minus strand of OX377610.1, from coordinate 47,491,869 downwards.
GCTATCCATCAGTGGTAGAGCATTTAAACACAAATTTTTTTATAAATAAGTAAATTGTTTTGTGACAATACCACGAAACAAAAAATGGGAATAAGGCATAAAAATGTCTTATTATGATTTACATATTAATTTCCAAATAATTAGATTTTTATTATAAATAAATTTTGTTCATAACATAAAATCAATTTCTGTGTTACTTATTATTAACAGTCTGTAATATAAAACAGGATTACTTCTCATTATAAAAATAATATCTACAAATCTATAATAAGAGTTCAATAAAGGTTCAAATTAATGAATCATAAATTCGTTGCGAACTAGGATAAATTTTATTTTTACAATCATAAATAAGATATTCTACCCGACAATAACGCAACTAGTCATATTCGTTCTATTTATATTTGCTAATAAGATTTCAATAACATTTTTGTTGAAAAATTTCATAAATCTCACACAAAAAAACATAAAAAAGAAATAAAATTCATTTTAAGTTTTAAATGCTTGGTTTATAATACATACATACATGCGCATTTATATGTTGTTGAGTAAGTGTTTATTCTCTGTTTATCTCAGTAGCTAAATGAGAGAAACTTGTATTTGAAATGCGCACACAAAATGTTAGAAATATGACAACGATATCTAGTTTTACTAATCCTAATAAAACATTTGCTAATTGTTTTAGTAACTCTCAGAACAATTACCAAACTTCTATAAAAAAACCGCCACTTATTGAAGAATTTCTGAAAATTGCGAAGGTAATATGTAAGGAAGAAACGATGTCATTAGAAGATAAATTGAGAAATTTTATTAGTAATTACAAAGATTGTTCCAAATCACAGGCAAAATCTGATTGTTTAAAACGTTTAAAAGAAATAGAATTTGTTTATGGTAAATAAAATAATGGATATTTTAACTTTTAATGTTCGTTCACTTGTTAGTTCTAGCAGAAGAATAGATTTATTTAATACTTTAAAATGTAATAAGATAGATGTTGCTTTTATACAAGAAACACATCTTAGTTCAAATCATAAAATCATTTTGGAAAATTATTCGATTGTTAGAGATGAGAGTTCTGTGGGCGTAGCGATTATTGTGAAAGAAAATTATTCTTTTAGTCATGTTAAATTAAATCATATACCATTTCCAAATATTTTTGCTGAAATTTGTTTGGTTATTAATGGTTTTTCTAAAAGAATTCTTTTTGGTTCATTATACGTTCCTGGTAATTTGAATTATAATTTAATTTATAGTGGATTATCTGCTTTCAAATTAGTATCTGCAAACTATGATGGCGTTATTTTAGGTGGAGATCTTAATGCAAAACATACATCATGGGAAGACATTTCAAATAATTGCAATGGTATTGCTTTATTTGATTGGTTAACAAATTTTTCTCAAAATTTTATAAGATTATCTGATTTTTTGCCTTCCTTTCCTAATGGAAATTCATTTTTAGACCATTTCGTAATAAGTTCAAATTTGGTCAATACATTTAATCCAAATTTTATAATTAAATCTCTTCCTACATTTTCAGATCATTTTCCTTTAAAATTGCAACTCAAATTTTTAAATTTAGAATTTATTTTAAAGCAACCTCATATATTTACTTCATTTAAGAACACTAATTGGAATTCTTTTAAAAATGAAATTACTTCAAAAATCACCTTAAACTTTCCTCCTGTTAATAATAATTTATCAAATTTGGAAATTGATAAATTTATTAATGAATTTTCTTCTTCAATTTATCAGACTTCTAATAATCATAGTAAAAAAATAGAGATTAAAAATAAACATATATTTGTGTCAGATAAAATGAAAAATTTATATAAATTAAAATTTACATGGCAGAAAGATTTAAGGCGTTTATTTAGACGAACTCTAAATAGATCTCAATCAGATTATATTTTGTTATCGAAACAAATTCAATTGCTTAAAATAATTATTAGAGAACAAGGTCAAATTGAACAAGCAGAAATTTTTCAAAATCGTCTTTCAAATATAAAACCTGGTCCAACAGCTTATAAAAAAATTTATAACATTTTAGAAAATCCAAAAAAAAATGCTTTTTCAAAAATAATAGTCAACGGTGATAATTCTCAGAAATTATCATATTTAAAAAATCATTTTTCTTCTATTTATTGTGGCTCTATACCTTGTAGAGATGTTTCAGAAATAGACCACACACCAAATTTTTTGTTCAATTTTAATGATCAATTTTCATCTTCTAATTCTCATGGTAATACAAAATTAACTGATTCTGACCAACTTATATTAATTTCAAAATCTATAAATAATAAAAAATCTTATGGTTTAGATGAAATTTCAAATTTTATTATAAAAAAAACTTCCAAAATTAGCTTTTGATTACTTAGCTATTGTTTTCAATAATTGTATTAATAATGGTTATTTTACAAATTCTTGGAAGTCAGCAAAAATTTCTCCAATTCCTAAAAAATCCAATAATTTTGATTTAAACAATGTTAGACCAATATCTCTTTTATCTAACTTAGGTAAACTTTTTGAAAAAGTCATTCGTGAAAAGATGGTTTTAAGTTTAAATAATTCTTATATTCCACATTTTCAGTTTGGATTTAAAAAATGTCATTCTACTTGTCATGCTTTACTAAAATTTCAAAATGATGTTGTGAATAATTTGAGGCAAAAACGATGTACTATTGCGGTATCCCTTGATATAGAGAAAGCTTTCGATCATGCTTATCATGATGGAATTATTTTCAAAATGATTAACATCGGTTTTGAGCCACATATAATTAAATTATTACACAGTTTTTTTCAAAATAGAAAATTTTGTGTACATTTACATAATGAATTTTCTACTTTTGGTGATGTTAAATGTGGAGTTCCACAAGGTTCTATTTTAGCTCCTCATTTATATAACATTTTTATTTATGATTTTCCACATGAATTTCAAAGTTCAACTGGTATTTTCTACGCAGATGATTCATTGCCTTACGCTCATGGAACTTCTCCAATTGATACTTTGAGTTCAATTACAAGGTATTTAAATGAAGTAATTAATTTCTACAAATTATGGGGTATTAAAATTAATATATCTAAGAGTGAAGCGATTTGTTTAAGAAATGCGTCTGGTAAATGTAAAAATTTCGTTGTGCCGGAAAGTAAATTACTTAAGTTGATTCTAGATGGACATGAAATTCCTTTTGTAGATAATCTTAGATATTTAGGCGTACATTTTAATAAACTTTTGAAATTTAATAGACATGCAAGAATTTTTCTTAATAAAGCTCGTCGGATTAAAATCTCTTTTGGGAAATTGTTTAAAAGCAGATATTTGCCAGAAGTGACAAAATTATTAATATATAAAATGAGTATACGACCAATTTTATTATATGCTTTTTCAATTTGGTTTTCTTTGTCACCAACAGTTATTTAGGAATTTCAAATATTTGAAAGAAAAGTTCTTAGAGCTTGTGTTAATAAATATTTTGAAAGTAATAATAAATTATTTTCAAATGTACACATTTATAAACTAACAAAAATTAAGCCTTTGGCTTCTTATGCTTTTGATTTAATGAAAAAATTTATCGACTCCCTATATAATATGAATAATGTATTGATTCAGGGGATTTTGAATGATCAATCTGGTTTAAATTGGTTAAATACCAATTATTATTCACCATTGGGTTATGTAGAACAAGAAATTTTATGTGTAAATAATTTATTACCTAAATTTTTTATCTCCAAAATTGAAGGATCCCATAGAGGATAATTATTATTATTTTTTTTTTCTTTTTAGATTTAAGATTAGCATTAAGTTTAGTTCTAAGTTTAATTTAATCCTAACTATATATTGTATGCCGGGAGCAAGCATAAGCCATTTTATTGTCAACATGTGTTTTCAAATTCTTTAATATGTTAAGTTAGGTACTGTAGAATTTCAGAAAAACTATTTATTAATTCAAAACATTATAGTTTTAAGTTATCTTTGTAATTTTACTCTTTTCTTTTCTAATGTAAAATTGTTCAAGGCTCAAATAAACTTAACTTAACTTAACTTAGTCTTTGGTAATGTGCTGTTTTTATAACAAGCGATCAATTCCTCTAAAAATGTGTATGAAAAACACTCAATATTTTGAGTACTTTTCATATTAAATTTCAAGACGAGTTGATCGCTTCTGTTATAAAAAAAAAAGAATGTGGAAAGTCAAAAATATGAATATTTGGCTAACACAGTGAAAGGCACAGCCGAATTTAACTTGTTTCTTATAAAATATATTATAATTTTATTTAATAATTTTTTGATATTTCGCTACCTCTTTGTGTAGCATCTTCGAAATATATGTATGTACATGATTATGCATGGCTCTATTATATGATTAAAAAAATATTCCAAATTATACAAAATAAATTCTTTGGCATTTACATAAACGGGCTAAGTTAGTTGCTTTTTTTAAGCTTATTTTTGTTTTACTTTAAATTTAATTCTTTGTCTTCTCTGCAATTATTTATTCTTAATAAACTTTTTTTTATTAGAATGAAATATGGTTTCGTGACGTTTGAACGTTCAGATGATGCATTTGCTGCTATCGATAATAGCACAAGGGATCCCAAAATAAATATGTATGATGTTAGCTTTGGTGGTAGACGTGCATTCTGTAGGGCTTCTTATGCAGATTTGGGTGAGTGTTTCTTCTTATATTGTTCTACTAAAAAAAAAAATAAACATTATTAAAAACTATTACCTATGTTAATTAAATTAGATAATGCTGGCATAAATACCTATCAGTCATATGTGTTTCCACAACCGGTACAACCACCGAAAGAAGATGACTCTTTCGAAGCTCTTCTGATGAAAATGAAAAAAAAATTAAATGCAAATAAAACAAATGAAGCAACTAGTGCAAAGGGAGAGAAAAATGCAAACAATAAAATTTGACAAATACGCTTAAATAGTGGTAATTTTTTAAAAAAAATTTCTATAAATCGTAGAAAATATTTAGTTTTTTTTTTTTTTTTTTTTTTTTTTTTGTTTTTGTAACAAATTTTTAACATAACTTACATAGTTTATGAGATACAACCTATTTTTTTTACTTTTTAGTGATTAGTTAGAACAAACTTTTTGTATTTGAAATTAATTTAAACATAATTTTCTACTCGTTATTGAATCAAAGTCGCTACTCCACATGAAAAAAATTGACCTAAAAAAATTTTAAGATTATAAAAGAAAGCGCGTTTGTTAAATTCATTTTTTTTTTGTACATAAAGATACATATATATTTGTTAAACTCTTATTATATATTTCTCTTGATTTCGTATGTTTTATTTAATTTTTGTTGTTGTTGTTGTACTCGTTGAAAAAATCTTTAAATAAGAAGGCAAATTTAAAACAATTAAAAATAAAATAATAAATTTTGTTCGAGATTAGTATTTAGCCTCTTAAATATTTTTATTCTAAATACGAAGTGTGATAGTACATGAATATTATTCAGAAAATTCAACATACGTCATTTATTAAGAATTAAAACAAGCAAAAGGAAATAAATTATACATGAAACAACCAAACATTTATCAAAGAAAAACCAACCCAACCATTCATTATGAAAACTCAACATCCAGTTTTATGCAGCTAAGAATAGTTTGTTTTAATTTTTTTTATTAATATTAACAAGTAGAAGAATTTTTTTAAATTAATATAACGTTTAAAGCTGTGAGTCATTTTTAATTTTCTATGTCCATGAGTCAAGTAAAGACTAAAAAATTTTCCTAGTACAATGTGAACAGCAGACGTGCACTCAAATATTTTTTTGTGTCTCTTTTATATTACTTCAAATTCATAAAATCTAAAACGCTAAGTTTACCCTTCACTCGTCGTATCCAATCAAAAAGCGAAAACGTGTTTTTGACAAACATCAACCCCTTGCGACATTTACAAGAATGCTAAGGAATCATCTAGTATTCTTTTGCAGAAATTAATGGGAAATGTTAATTTTAAATGCTTAAAACAAATATATTGCTTAACCTAATAAATTAAGCCAATTTTTATATTAAAACTTAGGTTATTGCAAAACCATTTATTTCATTCAGAGAAATAATATTTAAAAATTATTCTGAATAATTATGGAAAAAAGCAAACAAAGTTTACAACAACTTTAAACAAATTAATAAACTTTTTACAATTTCTTTCGAAACACTTCAATTTTATTGTTGTCTTTAGCATGAGAATTAATTTTGAAAATATTTTCTATGTGTAAAGAGCAACATGATTTAAACTGATGATAATAAAATCTTGATATTAGTTTGTAACTTATGTATAAAAAACAACACAAATAAATAAATATGCTATTTTTTTTTTATTGATTTATTACTTGATGCTATTTAATTTTTTTTTTGTTATTATAATTTCTTGTGTACAATCTGTAATTATTTTCTTCTAAGTAAAAAGAAAATTATTTTTAAATCGACAAGTCATAATTTTCTAATTCCTTTTTGTTTAGTGAAAAATTGTGTGTATGTATTTAAATATAAATTAATTTGTGATGCATGCAAAGAAAATAAAATAAAAATAAAGTTTAGCAGTTAAAAATCTATTTAAGTAAATATAACAATTTATTAAATAAACATTATATTTTATTTTCCTTTTTATATAAATAAAGTTCATATGAAAAAAAAATACTGATGTTCCATTTCTCTTTTGGATTTAAAGTAGTGTCAAAAAGAGCTTTTATTTTTGACAAGTTTTCAACATGAACGAATTAAAACATTTTGGAAACTAACTAAATTATAATAAATTTTTATAATATTAAAATTACTAAGTTTTTTATGGTAATTTTTAACAAATTAAGAGCTATTCAGGCATGTTCTGAAATCAGGGTGACTTTAAACCACGAACGATTTTAAAATCATGTAAGTGATTTTTAGTTTTTGAATAGTGCTTTTTACTGTTCTTAATCACGAGCTTAAAGCTCTTGCTTTTTTGACAATAAAATTTGCTCAGAAAAAGAAGAATAAGAACTAGAAATTACGAAAAATATAAACAAAAGAAAAAAATTTACCACACAAAAGAAAGGATATTTTTAAATTAATGATTCCTTTGTAAAAAATAATTAATTTTTTGAGAAAAACTAATAAAGAGTATTTAATCATTTTGTTAAGGATTTCAAAGCAAAATGATTTATTATACAAAAGTTTAGGTGCCCTGTAGATTGATGGGTGACGTGCTAACCTATCAATCTAGGGGACGCAGATTCGATTCCTGCCTAATACCTGGTAGCCGATGGTCAAAGTTACCAGTTTAATGTTACAATTAATTTCTAATATTAAATAATAATAAAACAATATACAAAAGCTTATTAAAAATATATCTTGTTTGTATTATAGGCGATCCTGCTACAGGCATTTCGCATTTAAATGCCACTAATAGATCAATAACATTTAAATACAGTCAAAAACTAGGCATTAGTGTTAAACGTTAAATACGAAGTGTGCATATAATTTTACGGCTGTAAATACGTTTTTCTGGAACAAACTAAACTATCAAAATGGTGTGTTAGTCCAACCCACACCAAGCAATTAAAATTAAAATCTGACAATCATAGTTGATTAAAAAGTATAAGATATAAAAAGTATTAAGAAGAATATAAAGAGTATTAAGAAGAATGTTGTCAACTATTTTTGCTCCGCAATATCACCCCCCCTTCGTGCCAGTTTCCTGGAACTTCACCACAGACATCTAATACTACGAGTTTGGACACAGGTCTAAGCAAATTTCCGTTGACAGTACGCCATCTCTAGCTGTTAGTTTTCGAGTTACTATACCACGTTTCCATTATTGACTTCTTGCTTGGTTTTCATCACATATGATGACTAGGTCGTTGACTGCAACAGGCTTCTGAGGTAAAAACCACTTTGTGCGTTCCGTTACAGTTGGTAAGTATTCTCTAATCCATCTTCGCCAAAACTGATTCTTTAAATGTTGACCGATTCGATATTGTTTTCGTGTACCTATTTGCTTCTCCTCACCAGGCGTTTGCGTTGAATTGGTGGTGCCCAACAAGAAATGATTAGGTGTTAATGGTTCGGGGTTTTCCGGTGATACAGGCAGATGTGTCAGTGGGCTCTTCAAAGTTTCAACTTGAGGTGCTGTTTCTCTTAACGTGATGGTTAAAACCTTTTTCGTGGACTGTATTAGTCGTTCCCAACATCCTCCGCTACTAGGATTAGCAGGACAATTAAAGTCCCATTGAATGTTCTTAACATCTAATTCACTTTGAATATAATCATAATCAAATAAATCTCTAACCCGCCTTATCTCTCTGTCTGTGCCCACAAAATTGGTTCCCATATCAGATCGAATTTTTATGGGAATTCCCCTTCTGTTCACAAAATTTCGAATAGCAATTATACACGCGTCTGTTGTCAAATCGGCTGGCAATTCAATATGAATGGCTCGAATCGTCAAGCAAGTAAACAATGCTGCCCATCTCTTTTCCCTTCGGCGACCAATGGTGAAGTACATTGGCCTAAAATAATCCAGGCCCGAATATGTGAAAGGTCCGACATACGCCTGCAAACGGTCTATTGGCAGTTGTCCCATAAGTGGAGCCTTCGGCTTAGCAGATCTGTTCTTGCACGCAAATGAACTATCAAAAATTTCTGAATGATTTCGTTGACTACTATTTCGTCATTCTGATAAAAAAATCTTAGAGGAAACGAACATTGCCCCTTCTGAAACTATACGCCAATAGGCCACTGATGCGAAAACTGTTTCACTGGCGTCATTGAAAATGTGAAGTTCAACTGAAGTCGCTTTATCAAATATATTAGGATGGTAACATCTTGACTATTTGGAGACTTTTAACCCATTGTGAAAAACAGTGACATATATTAACGGGAACCAATTCATCCCAGCCTACTCCGGCTCGCCATACCGCTTGTAGCAGCATTTTTCCATACACCAGTAAATCTGCTAACATTCCGAATGGGTCGTACACTGACATAGCTACCCTTAATAATTCTCTCTTTGTGGGGCATCTCGTACCGGTAGGCTCGACTCTGTTCATATGTAACCTGAAAACAATCCCATCGCTACCGTTTTCCCAAAACATTCCAAGCACCTTCTCTACCTTGTCGGCCAAATTCATGTTTATATTTGTAGAGCCGTTCTCTAAATCACCATTAAGCTTTCTTTGTATATCCTGACAATTTGAAGTAAATCCTCTAAGTTCAAACCCAGCTCTTGCGTGTGTCTTCTTTACTGCCACTGCAATTCTTAACGCATCTTCTTTATTCTGAAAACTACATACCATATCGTCTACATAATGATTGTTTAAAATCGCATCCACCACCTCCTGTTGTTCTTTGGCATTTACTATTGCATTCAAATTCTTCACGTACTGTGCACTACAGGGGGAGCAGGTTGCGCCGAATATCATGGAAACCATAGCATAGGTTTGTACTAGCCTATTTTCATCAAATCTAAACAAAAATCTCTGTGCATTTTGATCGGCTTCGCGTATACGAATCTGCAAAAACATCTCTTTTATATCGGCGCATACTGCTATTTTTCCCTCACGAAATTGAAACAGTATTTTCAAAAGTGACTGATTATCATCAGGTCCTTTCAACAATTGTGAGTTTAATGATGTTCCATTGATCGAGGATGCTGCATCAAACACTACTCTTACTTTATCAGGCTTGTTGATATTAAAAACTGCAAGGTGTGGTAAATACCATTTACGCGCGCTATTTCTCTCAGCTTCTCTTGCAGACAACTTTTTGGCGTAGCCAGACGAAATATACTTATTCATACTTTCCATATATGCAATTGCAAAATGATTTATCTTTCCTAATTTTTTTTCCAACAGAAATAATCTATTGAGCGCCATTTCATGATTTTCTGGCAGTTGCACTTCATCTGATTTCCATAATAATCCTGTCTCATAGCAATTGTCAAGTTTTGCCGTTGTATTTGCTAATATCTGCCTTGCCCTTTTTACCTTATCAGACTCAAGTCTTTCTTTGGGTATGGCAACACCAAAATTTTCCGTAGTAAAATAATCATTTACTAACTTTTCTATATTTTCTGTATTTTCTACACGAGTATGTGGCTTCACTCAGTGGTCCAGACACATTAGCTGCCAAAAAAGATTGCAGAATTTGCCTGCAGCAAGGTGACAAATTAAGCCGTAAGACACGCTTTTTTTGCTGCAAATGCAACAATCCTGTTTGTCAGCAACATTCAAAAGTAGATTATTTATGTTTTTGTTGCCTTCCGCAAAATTCTGAATAAAAAAAATCAATGTATTCTTCATAATAAATTTCTATTTTGTCATAAACATTTATTACTTTACCCATAATAAAGAGAAATATATATAGAACAAAAAAATTGTTGCCCTTTTCATTCCAAAGATTTTTTCAGGTCTATTTTTTCTTCCTCAGGTAGCGAATAACATAGTAAAAAGAAATAGAAACACAAAATATAGCAAATATTTTCCTATCTTAGTAAAAACTTTAACGGCAAACAGCCCTTATTTCCATACAAATGCATGTAAATGTATAGGGGTCTAGCCAGACACCATGTGCCAGAACTAAGGGCTCAAAATATGTGCCTGACGAAGGGTTAAACATTTCTGCAGTCTAAACGTGTTTTCCAAGTTGGTATATTTGTATGCCATTGATGACTCTGTAAATGCCGTTATAAATATCGACCACTGTTCCGGATTGCCGGAAAACTCTGGCAACTCGTGCAATTTTCTGGTAGGCAGTTGTGCATTTGCGCAACTTACCCCACACGTACCTGAACCCAAATACGTATCATTCGTAAAAGCACTGGAATATATAGGACATGTATTTGTCCCCTGCTGTGCACTAACTGGCACGTTGTCCGAACCCGTATTTGTCAAATATGGCTGGGCAGTCAGAGACCGACTCATCACCATCGTTGGCACATACGTTGTTGAAGCAATTGGCTGTTGATTTATGCTATAGTATACGTTGGTTTCCACCACACTATGATTTGTTATCGTGGCACTTGTACTCGGCGCTGTGGATGCAACATCATTTACCTGTTGTAATTGTAGCCTTTTCGTCTCACTTTGTACTAGCTGTTGAGAGATGCGTCTATTATTTTCCTCCAACACTTTCAATCTCTCCATCAGAGCGGCTACTATATCAGCACTGCCACTCTGCTGTACAATTGTGTTGTCTGCATCATCTTCTCCTGGTGTTCGGCTACGCCTGACATGTTTACTATAAAGTCCGTTAAATGATGTGGTAGCTTTCCTTTTGTCGATCGGAGGCTTCTATTCGGCATATCATAAAGCTCCGTAAAGACAAATAAACCGTCCAATTTATTTCAGAGAATTGAAATAAAAATTTATGTTACGTACACATAAGTTACGAACATAAAGAGGCTATAAATGAAATGGCGGCCACAGAAGAAATAAACACACGGCTAATATATTAATAAAATTATATTACGTTTATTGTTGAGCTTATTGTCTTTGACATGTAAACGTTGTTTAGGAAGTTTATCAAGTTTATTTCACTATAAAAATGTTACATAGTTATTATGAAATATATATAAAGGGTTTCCCAACAAGAACGCAAGATTTAAATTTGGCGCCATACGAAGTGTCATTGTTTGACGTTTGAACAATTGTTATTGTTTGCTAGTAGAAGGTATGAGGTTAGTAAAAATGGAGCGCTACACGAATGAACAACGCATTCTCATTGTGAAATTGTTTTACCAAAATGGTGAAAGTTTTGCGGCTACAGTTCGCAAATTGCGATCAATTTGGGGTCACAATAATGCTTCGAAAAGTCAACTGTAAAGAGATTAATGAATAAATTTGCCGAAACTGGGTCTGTTAGTGATGTAAAGACAACAACCCTGGTATCGTGATGGCAAGGTTCTTGGACTCAGCGCAAAGGGCTATAAATTATTATATGCAAACTGTACAGGTAGGATTCGAGCCTGCATCTTGGCTAAAAAGCATCTTAATATTTTCATTCTCTCTGATTACAGTGATGAAGACACAGTGCGCGACATGGGAAAAGGATGGAACAACCATCTGGATCCAGTCGTGCTATATGGCGCATGACCATGCTGATTTTCCGCCAAACAACTTGACGAGAGGTATGGTACAGCTGGCATCCCATTGATAATTGGTGCCGATGCAAATGCGCATCACACAGTGTGGGGCAGTGGAGACGTCAACACTAAAGGTGAGTGCATTTTTGACTTTATTTTAGACCAGAATTTAGTGGTAGCAAATAGAGGTTCGGAGCCCACCTTCGTGGTCACTAACAGACAGGAGGTGCTGGATATTACATTGGTGAGCGCAGATTATGCGCATTTTGTGGAGAATTGGAAGGTGTCGGGCGACTGTTCATTCTCCGATCATCGCTATATCGAATTCGGTATACGTACTATGAGATCACCGGTAACTTCTTTCATTAATAGAAGGAAAACTGACTGGGAATCTCAGAGAAACATCCTTAACCAGTTTCTCAGCGAGCCTCAACCTTTTAGCGGCGTTGAGGACATAGATAGCGCTGTAGCACAGCTGTCGGAGGCTTTCAAGGAGGCCACTACAAGGTCTTGCAGACCTTCCGTACACAGGGAGAGGGACAGACCACCGTGGTGGTCCCCCGCCATAGCTGCATCTAGGAAGAGATGCAGGAAACTGTTAAACGAGGCTAAGAAAACAGGCAACTGGTCACTCTATAAAGCTTCTGTAAACAGTTTCAAAAATGAGGTGAGGCATGCAAAGCGTAAGTCCTGGAGAGACTTTTGTGAGAACATTAAGAGCTCTTCAGAGACTTGTCGACTACGCAAGATTCTCTCCAAATCTCCAACGGTACCTGGGTATATTCGGAGTACTAATGGGCAGTGGTTACTAGTAGTTCTACGCTTTCAGGTGCAATGAATGATGACGCTCAGTACTATAGGGAATCCTCCTCTATGAGAATAGAGATGGATTCCTTAAAATGGGCCATTGATAGTTTTCAGCCTTATAAATCCCCTGGACCGGACGGTATTATACCTGTCGATCTACAGAGGAACTTTATGGTAATTTCTCCCTGGCTGCTGGGAATATATAATGCATGCCTTGCATGGTCATTTATCCCAGTGGCCTGGAGAAAGAGAAGGGTGATTTTCATCCCTAAGGGTGGGAAAACGTCTTGCGTAACTGCGAAGGACTTTAGGCCAATCTGTCTAACATCCTTCTTGCTAAAGACGCTGGAGAGACTCATCGACATCAGAATCCGGATGTCGATTGACGATCGCCTGCTGTCAACCTCTCAGCATGCCTACACGAAGTGCAAGTCGCTTGAAACGGCATTGCACACTCTCGTGGGCTACATAGAGAGGTCATTGGAGTTCAAGAACTTCACTTTGACGGCCTTTCTGGATATAGAAGTTGCTTTCAACATTGTCAGGCCAGCAGCCATCGTGGATGCTATGATGGATGTTGGCATTGATCCTGTGATTATTGGATTCGTAAGAAGACTACTTTCGGGGAGGATTATAGAATCCTCGCTAGGTACGGCTGGGATAACCAGATCGGCTGTAAGGGGCACACCTCAAGGAGAGGTTCTATCACCGCTTTTATGAAACATAACCATAAATGCAATTCTCAGAAGGATGGATTCCATGGGCTTCAAAACTGTGGCACTTGCAGACGATGTCGCAGTTGTGATATCGGGAATCTGTATGGATACATTATCCCTGAGAATTGAGACGGCGCTTAGAATCATCACTAACTGGAGTAAGTCAGTGGGACTAAACGTCAATCCGACAAAGACAGAACTTGTATTATTCACGGGAAAATACAAGGTTCCTGCATTCAGATTGCCAAGGCTGAACGGCTCGGAATTGAGCCTTTCTGCCAGTGCAAAATACCTGGGAGTGATTCTGGATAGGAAACTCTCATGGAGGGAGAATGTAGAGGCAAGGGCCTCGAAGGCAAATGCGACGATATACGCCTGGAGGAGGGCCATAGGGACGAAATGGGGCTTAAATCCTCGCAACGTTCACTGGCTATTCAAGATGGTGATTCAGCCCATCTTGTTTTATGGAGTCGTGGTGTGGTGGAAAGCACTGAACACGACTACGAACCGATCCCGATTTGAGAGGATTTTCAGATGCATGGCCACCTTGATTACAGGAGCCATGAGATAAACGCCCAATAAGGAACTCTTTACGATGCTAAATTGGCTGCCAGTTGATCTACAAGCTGAGAAATTGGCACTATTTACATCCGTGCGATTGCATGCGGCGCGGGAGTGCAACCATAGATCATGGGGACATTCGGGGATAATTGGTACTTGGGGGGATATTCCCAACCTCATTGACTATGTCACTCCAAAACCATTCCTTCAGAGGAACTTTGGATTCACGATTTTGGACGAAACGGGAATCTCAATGGGATCTTCTCATACAGGAGAAGATCTGGATGTCTTTACCGATGGCTCCAAGAATAGTCATGGAGTTGGAGGTGGAGTCTATATTGAGGAGTTTGGGATTAGTATATCCTTCAAACTCCCTAATCAATGCAGCACTCTACAAGCTGAAGTGTTGGCTATAAAACAAGCAGCAGACTGGCTGTGGTATCATGGAGTATTTGGCAGGAATATTCGCATTTATACCGACAGTCGGACTGCAATCAGGTCCTTAGCGGGTGTCTATTCGACATCCCAACTGGTCCAAGAATGCCGCACATCCTTAAATAGAATGGCAGAGCATTCGGTGATCACCCTCATTTGGGTGCGTGGACATGGGACTTCAATGGAAACTGCAGGGCGGATAGCCTGGCGAGGGAGGGTCTAGGCTGCCAGAGCAAGATGCCAATGCGCCCTGTGGCATCCCTCTATCGGTAGCATATTCTTGCGAAAGGCACAGTCCAGATGGAGAGACGAAGGGACGTGTAATACGGCGAGGATGATCTGGCCTAGGCTGGATAGCAGTCGCAGTAGGGATTTGTTGGGGCTCCAAAGAGCCCGACTGAGAAATGTGGTGGCTGTAGTAACGGGACACTGCAACTTTGGCAACCATGCTAGAAGAATGGGTTTGCGTTTTAATGACTACTGTAGAAGTTGTCAGGACGAGGAGGAGGAGGAGACTGTGGAGCACATTCTCTGCCAGTGTCCGGCCCTGGAAGAGCGGCGCATGATCCACTTCTTTGAGCGACGCCTGCAGGGTCTCACTGCGCTGTCGAATGCAAGTGTCGACACGCTTTATGGCTTCATTAGAAGCAGTGGTTGGTTTGTGTGATGGACTCACTCACTTCTTTCTTTCTTTCTTTCTCTATCTTCTTTCCTCCCCTTCACTCTGCTATCACTATCTCTATACAGGTATCACAAAGGGACCACGTCAGAGGACCCAAGTGAGCCCAGCTCTGTTTTACTTCTTTCGGGCGACCTGTTAACCTAACCTAACCTATGGCGCCAAATTTAAATCTTGCGTTCTTGTTGGGACATCCTTTATAAAAAATACATACATTCTGTATTAAATCCAAGTTATTCTACACAATAATTTTACGGCTGTAAATACGTTCTTCTGGAACAAACTAAACTATCAAAATGGTGTGTTAGTCCAACCCACGCCAAGCAATTAAAATTAAAATCTGACAGTCATAGTTGATTAAAAAGTATAAGATATAAAAAGTATTAAGAAGAATATAAAGAGTATTAAGAATAATGTTGTCAACTATTTTTGCTTCACAACAGTGAAACTACATCAGTACATATAAATAACAATACCAAGTAATAGGACTATAAGTATAATATGTTATTGATTACCTGCATCGTCATCAACAACCGCTACCAACTACGGATTTGCTGTGCACTTAGAGATATATTTTTTACTAAAAGTTTCATCTGTAAAAAAATTTAATTATCAATTAAATTTACTTATATATTTATTAAAGCGTACTTACCAGTACCCAATTGTGAGTGAATTTCACTATTTTCACATTTTGAATAAAATTGATCTCCAATCCGGTACTCACTCTCAAATTTATCCATTTAAAAAAATATTGTAATTTTTGGTTGTTGTACATGGTAATTTGTAGTTTTTTTGCTTGTTGTATTCAGTATTCAGTATTCATATTAGTGGTGAATTTTCAACTGCTAAAATAAACATAAAATCACTGAATCACACATTCGCCAGTTCAAACAAAACATATTGTTACAAAAAAATCACTTTGTTGAATGACAGTGTTTTATTATTCATAAGAAATTGTATATATGTATGTGTAAATATAGCAATTCATTAAGGCCTCGTTATGCGAACGTTGAAATGTAGGAATGTAGAAATGTAAATATGTAGAGCTCAAGTATAGAAACGTAGAAACGTATCATGTGTTTTTTGTAGTAAACAAAGAAGAAGAAAAAACAATACATATTGCGATTCTGATTTGTATTTAGAGTGAGTGTATTAAAAAATAATATTATAAATGAATACAGAAGAATTATTTATTTGCTTAAACTTTCTGAAATTGTCCAAAATATAATAATTCTTTTCTTTTTTTGCACAGTTACTTTTTATAATTTCATTTAAAGAATTAAAAAAAATTTCAAATAAACAACAAAACAGCCGTTTGAAACATTGATGGGGGTATTATGTCCACATTATCTGTATTTTTTTTGGAAAAAGTACCAAAATGCTTCTGTTGGTACCAACAATTTGATTTATATTTATAAACAATAACTTAATATCTGCTTAATATATTAAAATTAAATTAAATTATTTTAAAGTTTTAGTAGTATGAATTTGTCTTATGTCAATTTCATATATACATACTACATATATACATGCATTACATTTATATTAAAATGTACAAAATGACTGCATATGTGTACTTTACGTACATATATACATATATAGAAGTGCTAAAAAATATTTTATATGTATAAATATATGTAGTATGGTATATTTGTTATTCTTATTATTAATATCTAAAATAATTTTTTGAACACTTGTATGTACGTATGCACATGCGTTCAAAATATGTGGTTCTTTTATTATTTTTACTACAAATGTTGGTAAATACATATGTTTTATATATATTAGCATTAAATTCTTCTTTAATTTTCTATTTATATATAGAAATTAAACATTTCAAATAGTTCTTATATAAAAAATGTACCATATAAAAGGGCTAAAATGTGCCACACTTCCATCAATACGCATACATCCCATCACTGGCTACATTTTGTTACGTAAAATTCTAAATTCAACAGATTGCTACGTTACATGTGCATTACATTTCAGTCAGCTAAGCATTTGCATTGCTTTCCATATACCAGAAACGATCAGCTGACTTCTACATTTTTACATTTCTACATTTTTACATTTCTACATTTTTACATTTCTACATTTCAACGTTCGCATAACTCGGCCTTTACACAGTACAACAGCCAATCTGGGTGGTGAGAAATTTCAAGTCAGGGTGATGGTACTAGGTCAGCATAGTAAAACCCTCAAAGGGTTTGGCGTTCGTATGTGTCAGTTTTTTTTTATGACCTTTTAAATTGTTTCCTTATCTTGATGTTTTTTCGCTTAGTTGTAAAATTTTGGCAAAAACGTAGTTTAACATAACTCGAGAACCACTTGTCCGATTTTGCTAAAACAAACTTAAAAAAATTTAGAATTACAATTTCTCTAATCTGTTTCTATACCGTTTTCCTATATGTGCAACACTCGCGAAGTTAAAAATGAATGTATGAAGGGAAAAAAGTATTTTTTGCCTAAAAATTTAAATATTTTTTTTTTTTAAATTCATAAAAAATCCAAAATGGAAAAAAGTGCTAAAACTAATTACTTTCGCGTAAAGTCACATAACTCATGAGCAAAAAAAGGCATAGATCATGAAAATCGATGCACGCGTTTCTCATTTATTCACAATTAGGTAAATGTATGAATTTCAAAAATTTGCTCCAGATATGCACAACATTATTTGGAGAAAACATTGACACTCACAAGCCGAACTCTCTCATATTTTTCTACTTTACTAAAAGAGAAATATTGATGTGGCAACACTGGTTCTGTAATGTTCACATAAACATGCATGGTTCTGTGATTTTTGTCATTCAACAAGTGCCGACGAACGCGAACAGTAAAAGTGATTTTTCTCCAGTTTTTTAAAAGTGAACAAAACTGAACAGAATATGGAACTGTGCAAGCCAGATATAAATAGTTTTTGCTACTGCTGTGGTCAATATGTCTCAACACATAAAAAAAGGGGAAATTTCAGTACTGATTTTGTTCAAACATACGAGATGTACTTCAACCAAAATGTTATAGTGAACGAAAATTGGGTACCAAATATAGTGTGTAAAAGCTGCTACAACCGTCTAATGGATTGGAAAAATAGAAGACGTGAAAGTATGCTATTCGGTATCCCAATGACTTGGACTAATCCTGGCGAAGGTCACAATCCATTGAATTGCTATGCATGTGCGAATAAAGGAGCCGCAAAAAGGATAAGAAAATCGTATAATTACGTTGGTGTTGCAAGTGCCGCAACACCATTGCCTCATTCGGACCACATTCCTGTGCCAAAAGCTTCTAGCCCAGATATTTTCTCTTCTACGACTGCTCCGACATATCATGCACGTGATGATCCCCCATATGAGCCATCAGTATCCAATGAGCCAATTTTAATAAATCAAAATAAGCTTGATTCAATTGTTGCCAAGTTGGAATTAACACAGCATAAATCGGAAGAGCTGGCTTCCATTTTGAAATCAAACAATTTGTTGGCACCCGGTGTGAAAGTCACAGCTTATCGAAGTCGTCAGGCAACACTCCAAAGTTTATTCCTTGTGAATGATGAAAAAACTTCTGCATATTGCCCGGATGTAGGAAAATTGATGGACGCAATGGAAATAAAATATGAAGCAGATGACTGGAGATTATTTATTGACAGTTCAAAACTCAGCTTGAAGGCGGTTTTACTGCATAAGACCAATAAAAAACCTTCAGTTCCAATCGCCTATAGTACAGAAACGAAAGAAACATATGATGCACTGGAAAATATTTTAAAAATGGTTAACTACGCCAAACATATGTGGCGCATATGCTGCGATTTAAAAGTTGTAGCAATGCTTTGCGGTCTTCAAAGCGGCTATATAAAATATATGTGCTTTTTGTGCGATTGGGACACACGATTTTCCGGTGACCAATATGCATGCCACGGATGGAAACTCAGAGAGCACAGCAGGTTACAAACGGCCAATATTATTCGTGAGCCTCTAGTGCCGAAGGAGAAGATATTGCTGCCTCCACTGCATATTAAACTTGGAATTGTTAAGAATTTTATCAAAACTGTCGTCAAAAGAGATGAAGCTTTCTTGTGTTTGAAACTAATTTACCCGAGACTCAGCGAAAGTAAAATTAAAGAAGGTAAGTTATAATATCACATTCATTTCCCATGATTTTCCATCTTAACAAATTAATTTTTTCCAATCAGGCGTAGTAAATGGTCCAGATATACGAAAGCTGATTAAAAGTGACGCATTCAACAATATTTTGATTGACGCTGAATTGAATGCATGGCAGGCAATCAAAGAAGTAATAGAAGGCTTTTTGGGAAAGCATCGTTCTAACAACTACGATGTTTCTGTCGCAAATCCATTATTTACATCATCATCTGGACTACTTCAGCAAACAATTGGCTACCGAATCAGATGAACAAGGTGAACGCTATCATCGTTGCTATGCCATTTGAAATGAGGTAATACTGATTTTTTATTTTTTCAAACTCATTTTAATAAAACAAAAACTTACAGATATAGAGGCAAAAAGTCGCCGAGTGCAATAATTGCGGAAATTTGCTGGTGGAGTAAGCTTGTGCGGCAAGACAAGGATGATCTTGATGATAAAGAATTTTCAGGAGATGCAGAAGGGCCAACAGTGGAGTCACACATTGACATTATGTGTGGTTCAGAAACTGATGATAGCGATGAATGCGATGCCACTAGTCCCGAACAACCACCATCGAAAAAGTCTAGGCAATATTTATTAAAATAAATAAAAATAAATAAATAAAATAAAAATAAAAAATTATAAAAATGTTTACTTAATCAAGATCAAGGATCAAGATAAGGAAAATATTTAAAAAGTCATAAAAAAAAACTGACACATACGAACGCCAAACCCTTTCAGGGTTTTACTATACTGACCTAGTACCATCACCCTGACTTAGAATTTCTCACCCCCCAGACAATAATCCCAAAAATGTTCCATAGTGTTATATACACTCACTTATTTAAAAGCACTAAGCATTCCATAATCAGCAACCTGTATCTTGCAATTTTTAACCGATTGCAGAATTTTAAAATGGAAATGGAAGCTAGACACCTTGAGATATAAAATTATGACAATAGTGGTTTCTCTACTAAAGAACTTTTTTTTAAGCAATTTATCAAAAAAGTCCAAAAATGTGCTATTTTTTTTTGGTTCACTTGAATAAAGGCACTTTATTATTTTTTTTATTTTTTTTCAAGTAAGCGATGATTTTTTGTAGAGAGCGTTTGTTTATTGCAATTTATTACATCTTAATCATTTTACGAGTCAAAATGGCTAAACAAAAAATTTTAAATCTATCGGAAAAAACTAAAATCGATGTTTACCGTTCTGAAGGATATTTTAACCGCGTAGTAGCTAAAAAAATCCTTGTCAAAAATAAGAGCTCAAGCTGGAGTGCAAGCGAGCAAGTCATCAGTACGCAGAGTAATTAAGAGCTGTGAGTATAAATACCTGAAATTACAAAAAAAGCCGCCACTTAATGCTCCTCGTAAGTAAAAGCGGCTTCAATTCGCAAGAGAGTATATGGTATGGGATGTGCAGCAGAGAGGTCATGTAAATGACTGGATAACCGTTGTATTTACAGATGAGAATTTGGATGGGTCTGATAGCTACAACTATTATTTCCATGATCTGCGCAAAGAAAAGCGATTTTTGAACCGATAGCACAGCCGAGAGGGCGGCGTTATGATGTGGGGTACTATTACGTACAATGGCACCATCGATCTTGAATTTCAAAGTGCAATAATGACTGGTGCAAGCTATAAAACGTTACTGGAATCGGCTTTTGCGAAGTTTAGTGACCTATTTGGTCTCATATCTCGTACATAATAAAAAAGAAAAATTTTCTAATAAAAATATTTTTACCTATTATTTTATTTGTGAGAAAATGATAAAAATGTGCACAAAAGGATGTCTGAATGATTCGACATTTCATCGTTTCCCTTTGGATCCTAACACGTTAGTAAACCATTTGTTATTTGTACCATCAATCAGGGCTGTCATAGAATCCAAGTCGGTTTTGCAAACCAATATTGGTTTCATTTGGTGTCATGAAACCAAGTCGTTTTTGTTATTTTCGAAGACAAATAAAACCGATGTTCGAATCAGTTGTTCTATACATTAGTTTATTTGTATGAAATTGTTTATGTACATTTTTGATAACAATTTTGATAAACCGTAGTGTTTTCGTTTAAATAAAAATATAAACGTTTTTTTATTGAAAATTTTTAATATATGGTGTTTTTTATAGACGTATAGAACTTTAAATTGCAATAAAACAACGATGGATTATTCGATTAACATGAATTTTATTTATCCGAAACATAATCTTGTGGCATTACATTTAAAATATGATTTCTGGCATATGACCGCCACGGCTGTCTCGGATGTATTCCAATCTGGACGTCTAATTTTCGATGACTTTTTCCAACATTTGTGGCCGTATATCGGCAATAACACGGCGAATGTTGTCTTCCAAATGGTCTAGCGTTTGTGGGTTATCCGCATAGACCACAATGACTTTAAGTAGCCCCACAGAAAGTAGTCTAGCGGTGTTAAATCACAAGATCTTGGAGGCCAATTCACAGGTCCAAAACGTGAAATTAGGCGGTCACCAAACGTGTCTTTCAATAAATCGATTGTGGCACGAGCTGTGTGACATGTTGCGCCGTCTTGTTGGAACCACAGCTCCTGGACATCATGGTTGTTCAATTCAGGAATGAAAAAGTTAGTAATCATGGCTCTATACCGATCACCATTGACTGTAACGTTCTGGCCATCATCGTTTTTGAAGAAGTACGGGCCAATGATTCCACCAGCCCATAAAGCGCACCAAACAGTCAGTTTTTCTGGATGTAACGGTGTTTCGACATACACTTGAGGATTAGCTTCACTCCAAATGCGGCAGTTTTGTTTGTTGACGTAGCCATTCAACCCGAAATGCGCTTCATCGCTAAACAAAATTCGCTTATGAAAATCAAAATTATGAACCATTATTTTCGAAATAAAATTGCACTATTTGCAAGCGTTGTTCAGGCGTGAGTCTATTCATGATGAATTGCCAAACCAAACTGAGAATAAATCACTTGACAGCTGTTAAATCGGTCGCCATCTTGAACAGTAACGCCAACTTAAAATTCTATACGTCTATAAAAAACACCCTTTATAAAATATATAATTAGTGTCAGTGAAATAAAATCACTTTTGCCGTTGTATAATTTTTATTATTAGAAGAAGAACGCTCATAGAAAGTAAAAAGAATATACATAAATTACCGGTTAAATAAAGAGCTTTCTTTTTGCCGTGAACCTGCGCTTTTTATTGATTCAGCCAACTGTTGTCATGGAGGTCACACAGTTGGCTTATCAAGTTTGGTAAATCCCTTCGCAATGTCAGGATATTTTCCATTATTAAACCAATCTGGACATATGGCATTCAGCTATGGGGAACCGTGTGCGCATCTCACATCCAAAAGTTACATAGAAGACAGTCGAATATTTTACGAACAATAGTCTGCGGCCCCTGGTATATAAGAAATGAGAACATCCACAGAGATTTAGAAATTCCAACGGTTCGGGAGGAAATTGGGAATATTGTACTAAGTACGTTCACAAACTGATGACCCATTCAAATGCGCTCGCTAGAGGCCTATTACAGTTCGAGGGACACAGGAGACTTAAGAGAGGTGATACCTTGCGCCTAGTTAGAAGAGATATTTAACTTTTTTATATTTATATACGTAGTCTATTTTTTTTATTCCTAAGATTTGAGCACAAGAAACTAGTTATTACATTGGTAATAATTATTTAAGTTTTTTATATTTTTTTATATTTAAGATTTGGATACTTATTGTAATTTTCTTATAGAAAGATTTAATAATAAAAAAAGTCTGGGAATTACACGGTGATTTTAGCTATGCAACTCTTATAGGAGGGATAAAGGAAAGAGTGGAAAAGGGTACAGACTTGCTCGTACTCAGTAATTCTCTTTTGTTCTCTATTCGTACCTTTTAAGGTACTGACTGACTATCATACACGATCGTACGATTATGTCAAAATAATGTGTGACAGAATTCTGTCCTACTTGAAGAAATCGCTTTAAAATGGCGAACTTTATGCCACACTGTTATACAAAAAAAAGTATGCAAAAACATATGTTTACTCAACTTAATACTTTTAAAAGTATTTATTTTCTTCTTTGCATTTTTTTTACAAATATGTACAATGAAAAGTAACCTAAGTTTGTATAAATAAAACACAAGCTTGGTATTGTTGCTATTTTTCTGCCTTGAACATAGAAAATGCAACTCTGATCGCACAGATAAAATTTATTTTATGAAAATTTTCATAACATTAAAAAATCGGACACACACAAAGTGTCTCACACACATGATTTTTCAATACACACTATCAGACTTTTTTTTAGCACACATGCGTTTTTAGACAGATCGTACGACTAAGTAGGATAGTGAGTCCTAGGCTTTAAAGCTGTAAAAAAAGACAAGTTGCTTGAATGCTGAATGAATAAGAATGCTAAAATGTCCGACACAAAATGTTTGTGAAGACACAACCAATTTTAAAAGAAAAAAGAAAAAGTTGTGCAACTAAAATTGTTCTATGTGCTCCCGGATTAACGAGTGAGAGAAGAAAACAAATTTTAAGTTTGTACAAGTGTTACATTTTTTTCTTTCATAGTGAATAAGAGGACTTTAATATGTACTAACGCATTTTGAGTTTTTCAAAATTCAAAAAATTTTAATGTGGTATTTTAATACAAATCTAATGTATTAAATTAATTTCAGATGCAAATCCACGCAAAAAGAACGCATATGGACAGCAAGAGAATGAAGAGAATCCTTTAAGCTGTCCAGTTCATTTGTACGAATTCTATTTGCCCAAATGGTAAATAAAAATTAAAAACCAAATTATTTATTTAACCTTACAATAATAATTTAAATTTATTTTTTGTAAGTCCGGAAACTAAAAACACGTAGTCATTTTCTACTTACAACCAAAGGGATCTTGTCTACCAGATTCGCCTGTATGGTACTCTACTCAGGCTCGTGGTAAAGAAGCTTCGCAGAAAATGTTACATCGGGTAAAAATGTTAAAGGAAAATCAAATTAATCATCTGATTAAAATAAAAATTTAATTCTGCTTAAAGCGTGTAATTTTATATAAATACTAAAATATTTTCATATTTTTTTCCAACAATAAAGAATGAATGGTCTGAATCTTTTTTTACTGTTTGTACTTGTTTAGTTCATACACTATTTAACTAGACTCGACACCTTTATTTTTCCGGTCTGGTAGCATTAACAAGGCGATGCCAGATCTCGATGTAAAACAAAAAGGGATAGATAGTATAGCTTTATTTATGTTTTGTCTCTTAGTTTTCCGTCAAAATTAAATTTAGCAATTAATTTTATATATGAAATTTGAAAATAGTAATCTATATTTATTGCTACCAACACATTGCTTTACAACGTCTTAATATTATTTTTTCTCTCGCTCTGTTCTTCGTAGGAACAGATATTAAATCGATTTTAGAACTGTCATTGTTGAGATTTCTGTTCTCATGATTATGAATTGTATCATTTAATTGTGAATTAAAAAGTTGTCTATTGTAAATGAATTTTTCCGCTGTTGGTGATAACAAAAACTTGAATTTTTTAACATTAAAATAAATCTTAAACAAAAAGAAAATTAATTTTAAATAAAATAAATCAAAATAAGGTAAAACATATTTTATTTTTTCGCAACTGCGAAAGAATACCGCAGAAACGGAATAAATAATTGCAAAATTTTGCTTCTGCACGCAAAAGACTCACTTAGAAAATAGACATAAAATAGTGGTAGTAGCGGTTTTTTTATTCTAGCTCCGCAATTTACTGACCGATTTGTATGCTAAACTTTCTGTACGTTGCCTTGGGATTTCAGAAAGTTGATTTTTTATATTATTCGTTCATTTAGTGCAATGCTTTAATGGTAATAAAAATTGAATCTCAAAACCAATCAACTTTTTATACTTTAAAAATGCTCGTCCAATCGTCGCACTCCTAACGAAATCATTAATTTTATTTTTTTGATTTATGAAATAATTTAAAGTTCGATCACGATCATGTTTATTAGAAGGAAAAAACTATACATACAAAACACAACACATTTTCGAAATCAATATTTATATTTAGTTTTTGTTATTGTAGCTGCTGATTTAATTCAAATTTCACAAGTTCTTTATTTTATTTATTCAAATTTGTTTTTATTTAATTTCATTGTATAAAAAAGGATTTTTTAATTTCATTTATTTTGTTGTTTTTGTTTAATTTTCT
The DNA here is from genome assembly GCA_947397855.1 of Thelaira solivaga. NCBI lineage: Eukaryota > Metazoa > Arthropoda > Insecta > Diptera > Tachinidae > Thelaira > Thelaira solivaga. Next base: position 47,466,241 of record OX377610.1, on the reverse strand, counting down.
TGTAATATGATTTATTGTAAATTGTTGATACAATTAAAAACAAGAAGAAAAAAATTATAAATAAAAAAATATTACAATTTGAGTAAAGTATTATAAACAAGGTATAAAGAAAATATTAGGAAAAATTTTTCATAATTGTTGTAACACACAAGACATAATTTTCTGTTCTATTTTGTTTATTATAAACATTGGTTATTGTTTCTTTGTTAGTTCTGCATTCATATTTTTTTTTTAATTTTCTTTCTTTTTGTATAAATTATTCATTTCTTGGTTTTGGAAAAAAAGATCATTTATATTTTGATAAATAGTTAAGAGAGATAGGATGGAAGTTAAGATGATACAAATACGCGATCTAACCGACAGCTCCACTGGCGGAAAAGCGTATTGCACCATCGTGTTTACCTCTCCTCCTAATGCTTTACTTTTTGTTTTTCTTTTTTTTAAGCAAATGAATTACGATTATAAATGGCGATAGATATTTGGAGATCGTATAAATAGAGTTAGTGGTTCAGCAAGGATTAGAAAAACTTCGAAAAACAAAGATAATGTGAAAAATTGCAACACAAGAATATTAAAATTAATTTTAATTATATAAAATGTATTCAAAAATAGACTGACAGTGCACTGCAGTGTCTATATGGTTGCCACAAAAAAAGTTAAACTCAATTAAATTAAATTCAAAAACCCGGTAATAAAGTAAATAAAATCGTAGCCATTTCATAGAAACAACAAAATACACTACTTGAAAAAATCTTTTTAAATTTTAAGCGAAACAATTATTTAAAGCGACTAAATAAAAACTAGAATATAGGAATGATGAAACGAAAGAGGAGGTCCGTGCCAACACAATGCTAAACAATTGATGTTTTATCATCTAGAGCTAAAACACACGATTCCAAATATCCAAACCAAAAGTACAGCCGTTTTAAAACAGCCCGCATCTCACACTATACCGTAGTGGTATCGACAGACTCAATACGTGCTGAGTTAGCAGCATCATCACCAGTAGCTGGATCTCCACCGCCATTTATGGCGCCACCAGCTCCAGCGTTTTCTGCTGCATTACTTTTTGTCTTGTCATTGCGTTTAATTAGTTCCACCTTTAAATTGATAACTTTGGCGGTGGGAACATCTGCGTCAGCTTTTTTAATTTGTTGTTCGCCATCATCACCAGCAGCATCATCACCATTAGCAGCCGGTTTGTTTCCAACAGTATCTTCAGCATTGATAGTCAAGGTGAGGTCATTTAAAGCGTCTAACACTCTGTTCATATCTTCTTCATTATTGGTTTGACCCTTACGATGACCATAATGCAAATAACAACGACCGAATTGTCCTAAAATGCAAAAGAATTAATTAAATAAAAATCAATTATTATCAAATAGATGATAGTTTTTAGTGAATAAAATAGCAAACTGTCACGTCAAATATTTTTTTACCTTTCCAAGTAATGGCCATAGGCTTACATTGGCGACTACGCAATTCATTTTTCAGATGTCTAATGCGTACATCTCGTGTGATGTTGGTCAATTTCACAGAGAAATCACGCGTCATGCGATTTCTGCGTCTCTTTGGTTTTGTATTGCCATCTTCACCTTCCGGATTACGATCTTGACTTTTTGATTCAACACCAGATTGATCACCTTCGGACTGAAAACAATTTAAAGACAATATATGAAAAGAATGATTTAAAAATATACATTGCGTGGACATATTGATTAAAAAAACGTCAAATTACATGGCCCAGATTATGGTTCACAACACTTATCTGTTGTGTTAATTTTCGGCGATTATCGTTCACAACATGTTACCTTATGTGTTATAAAAACTTGTAAAAATACACAATTTTTAATTAAATTGTCTCTACTTATAACTGAAAAAAAAAAAAAAAAACCACCGGATTGATGGTTTTTTAAAAATTTGTCTGTTTCACCAGCGAAACCATTCTTGTTTATGTGGAACAATTTAAAATATTTAATTCCAGAAAATGTTTGCTATTGTTCATTATCGAAAAAATAAAAACACCTTAATCTCAAAGTTTTTTTGTTTTATTTAACTTTAACAAAATATATTTATTTTAGTGCACTTCGTTTTTCTTTTTTTTTAATGTTGATTTCTTTTAACTTCACATTTTTTTGCATGTACGTCTGTATTTTTAAGAAAAAAATCTACTAACTTTAATATACAACTGTGTGACGTACACAACAACTAGATGTTGTGAACCATAATTGCGTGTTCAATTAATATTGTGTTGTAAGCGAGACAACACAACATTTTTGTTTTGTAAACCATAATGGGGGCCTTAATTTTTTATTAAAATACAACTTACTAACATTATTATATTATTTGAATTAATTTTATGTAATAAGTTTTGTTAGACTATAAAAATATTTGGCAAAAAGTGGTGGTTACACTTTTTTAATAATATCAATTACTATATATCAAATTATATTGTGCCGTTACTAGTATCATACCCATTTATAATCAACATTGTTGAATAGAACAGGGTGTATACTAATTATTTATTATTAAAACCAGTGTCTGGAAACAATTTAAATTTTTCTAATTCAATAAATTTAATATACACTCCGGTTCACTTATTTAAAGGCATTAAAATTTTCATATTCAGCAGCCTGTATCTTTTGCAATTTTTAACCGATTGCAGAATTTTAAAATGGAAATGTAAGCTAGACACCTTGAAAAATAACGAAAATCGTGACAATGGTAGTTTCTTTACTAAAGAACTTTTTTTAAGCAATTTATCAAAAAAATCCAAATATGCGGTATTTTTTTTTTGGTTCACTTGAATAAAGGCACTTTAACTAATTTTAGTGAAAAACAGTTTTATTTGTTTTTTTAATTTGTTTTACTTTATTTAAGAACTATTAGTAATGGGTACAACCCCTTTCATTGACAGATAAAGAGAATTTATGTAAACCAACGAAATTTGATTCCAAGCATCCTGAATTAGTGACTACTTGTCATCAAATTGTCTACCTCCTTCATAGACCTTACGAGATAACCAACCACAGACATTTTCGATAATGTTTAGATCTGGCGAATAGGATGGCCAGTCAAGAATATTAACATTTTGGCTTGCAATGAACTCCTTTACTACTCTGGCGTTATGTATAAGGGCATTATCCTGTTGCAATATCCAAGATATGGGACCAAATAGATCACTAAACTTCGGAAAAGCCGATTCCAATAACGTTTTAAAGCTTGCACTAGTCATTATTGCACTTTGAAATTCAAGATTGATGGTGCCATAGTACGTAATAGCACCTAACACCATAACGCCGCCCTCTCGGCTGTGATGTCGGTTCAAAAATCGCTTTTCTTTTGCACAGATCATGGAAATAATAGTTGTAGCCATCAGGCTCATCCAAATTAAACTTCTTCTCATCTGTAAATACAACGGTTCTCCAGTCATTTACATGACCTCTTTGCTGCACATCCCATACCATGTAGTCTCCTGCGAATTGAAGCCGCTGTTCCTTACGAAAGTGGCGGCTTTTTTTGTAATATCAGGTATTTAAGATACTCACAAATCTTAATTACTGTGAGTACTGAAGACTTTGCTTGCTTGCACTGCAGCTTGAGCGCTTACTTTTGACAAGGATAAGGCAGAATTAGAAGCAATTCTGATGATTTTTCTTTTCTCATACGTAGATAAAGACAATGAAACCCTTCCTTTAAAATTTTTTCCATACCCCTCGGGGTCCTTGATGTAATTGTCGACAACTGTTGGCTTCGTCCAATTTTTTTTAGCTATTGCGCGGTTAGAATATCCTTCAGAACGGTAAACATCGATTTTAGTTTTTTCCGAAAGATTTAAAATTTTTTGTTTAGCCATTTTGACTAGTAAAATGATTAAGATGTAATAAATTGCAATAAACAAACGCTCTCTACAAAAAATCATCGCTTACTTGAAAAAAAATAAAAAAAATAATAAAGTGCCTTTATTCAAGTGAACCAAAAAAAAATTGCACATTTTAGTGAGCCCTCTTCCTAGTTCAAAAAATAAAAAGGAATAGTTCGTTCATTTAGTTCATTTGGTCTTTTGTATCTTTAGCACTTATACTTTTGATTGTCATTAAAAGTTGTTTTTTATATAAAATGACGTCGAATAAGAGTTTAAAGGAATTTTTTACGAAAATAGAAAGCAAAACAACAAAACAAAATTCGAAAAATTTATAAATTTAGTTTTCGATTTCTTTTTTTATAATGTAATTCAAAAAGTACTTTAGTCACTATAGCTAAAAAGAATTAAAGTGTAATTTTAAAATCTTGAAATTAAGCTTTTTAGCATGCAGTTTTTCAGTTTATTTGTTTTAAATATCATTTTTGTAAATAAAAATAATTTGCAACTTTCTTTCCTTCGTCATTGTTTTCGTTTAAGTTTAGTTCGTTTTTAAAGGTCATTCATTTAAAATAATGAGCAAGGAAATGAACTATAGGAATTCAAAACACGGACTAGTTCGTTCAGTTCAAATAAGTGAATAGTACAATGAGAATAGTTCGTTCGTGTACTACCCAAGACTAGAATAGAAACCACTATTGTCATGATTTTTTTTTTATATCTCAAGGTGTCTAGCTTCCATTTGAAAATTCTGCAATCGGTTAAAAATTGCAAAAGATACAGGTTGCTGAATATGGAATTTTCAGTGCCTTTAAATAAGTGAGTGTACGAGGTGATTAAAGAAAAACCGTTATTTTCAATTTTCGTGAGGTACGTATGTTCGATTTTCGCATTTTTTTATGTTGGTACACATGTCTGTTAATTATGTTGAATTGCTATATTTACACATACGAGGTATGATCAAAAAATAACAGTTATTTTAAATTTTTTTCAAAAAGTATTTATTTATTCATCAATAACTATCTTGTCCCCTTCAAAGTATTCCCCCACAGATATTTATAATACACTTATGATTGCGTTTTTTCCAAACCTCGAAACACTTCTGAAACGCGCTTTTTGGTATCGCCAACAGCTCCTGTTTTAATTTTTTTTTATCTCTTCAATCGTACCAAAACGCTTTCCTTTCAAAAGTGTCTTCAGTTTTGGGAACAGGAATGTCTCAGGGGGCCAAATCTGGTGAATACTGGGCTGAGGCATGATTACGGTTTTGTTTTTGGCTTAAAAATTACGAGCAAGCGACGATTTTTTCGGTCAAAATTAAGCAATTTTGGAAAACTCCGCTGCCGCACGTTTCATGCCTAGAACATCTGTAAAAATTGCTTGGCATGAGCCGAACTATATGCCAACATCATCAGCAACCTCTCTAATAGTGATTCGACGATTATCCAAAATCATTTTCTTCACTGCTTCAATGTTTTCATCGGTTGTTGACTGGCTCGGGCGACCAGGACGAGCATCGTCATTGACATCTTCTCGGCCTTCCTTAAACTGTTTATACCACAATTGAACTTGTGTTCTGTTCATAGTAGACTCTCCAAACGCCACAGTCAACATTTCAAATGTCCTTTCACATTTAACTTAATTTTTTACGCAAAACTTAACACAGTTTCTTTGATCCATTTTTTGAAATAGTAAAAAATCGACGAGCACACCAAAACATGACTAACCTTTTTATCTGTCAAAAACAAACTGACAATCCAAAATGGCTGATATTGTCCCGAATAGGCTGAAGTTTAAGAGATAGTCCTTTCTTTCGTTGCGAGTTGTATAATAGAACCAACTGACCCTCATTGAATCTCACAGAATTCATCATTTTGTTGCTCGTCATCTTGATTCTGTTCCCTCAAATTTATGGAGCTCATCATCCATTACAATCGGCTAAACCTGAATTATATTGCTGCAAATACCCACGTCTTCTTTCAACTGTGCTTTTGGCTGCTTTACACTTTGCACAGTTTGATATAAAGTCTGCTACTGTTTGTCGACAACCAACCCAATAAAATCTTTGCCTTATTTTCTTTAGGGGTTTTGTCATTCAATGATGTCCACCGTTGCATGCATTATGTTTTGGACGATGACGTCTTCCAGTTCGTATTTTCCCATGTGCGATACAGCCATCCATCCGTCAGTGAGAGGCTATTCCACTGTAATGTCGTTATTTATCATAAAATCTGCACCCATAATCACTTCATCCACTATATCGGCAACAATAAATTCGTGGTTAACACTTACGTTGGCAATAGAAAATTTTAACTTCATCTTTCCATAAATTGTAGAGCAGATTCCCCAATAGCAGTTCGCAGTCTTCCATTTAATATAGGCTCAACTCTGCCCTTGACCAAATCGGGGTCTAATAACAGACCGCGACGTGAGGACCTGACTTCTTCCATTGATGTTTCCTCTGGTAGTAAGACTGTTATTTTTCTGCTATGTACTAGCATGCAGTTTCGCTGTATATGGCACACCTTACAACAATTGTAGCATTTTGCGAATATCTTTCTGTGTCTCTCCTTCCGAAGTATTCGCATAAAAGCCTCGAGCATCTCATATACGGTGTTTCTTTCTTTATCCGTACACACTTTTCCTTTTCGCACTTTGTACGTTTGCAAGCAAACGATACTTTTTCTGCAGACTGCTTGCCGTACTTCGGGATCACGAAGGCCATTCACAAATGTCTCAATTTTAATTTGGTCCACCAATGGGGGATTTTCTCCAGGATACGTCAGCTGCACCAACCGTTGTCTCCATGGCAAAATCTTGAAATGATTCACTGCCTTTTTGTGTTCTACAATCCCATTTCTGACACCAATTGTTGCATTTTTACCCTATTATAAAACGTTGTTTATTAGGATTCGTATTGTTGTAAAATAAAACACAATTAGTTCACTTTTCTTCGATACTTATTATAGAAAACACTTTATTTATAACCGTCACAACGACGCTTTATTGTTTACAACACACCTTGTTTACAGTTGATTGTCTCAACTAGAACTGAACTCATCTGGCAATCTCAGCGTTGATATATATACTGGCCCCGATTATGGTTCACAATAGACATCTGCACAAATGTATTTGGATTTGCTTAGTACATATGTATTCTGCAGCAAGTGCTTGTAAAGGGTGTCCCAAATAGAACGCAAGATTTAAATTTTAAATAAATGACTGATGCAGCAATTGAATTGTTTCTCTGGCTGTATGACATGTGGCGCCATCTTGTTGAAACCACAAGCCCACATTCATTTCTTCAATTCTAGGCAAGAAAAAACTGGTTATCATTTCATGATACCGAACACCATTGACTGTTTGCGCTTAAGCTGCCTCATTTTCATAAAAAAATGGTCCAATGATTCCTCCAGTCCAAAAACCACACCACACAGTGACACGTTGAGGATGCATTTGCTTCTCGTGAATCACTCGAGGATTTTCCTCACCCCAAATGCGACAATTCTGCCTATTGACGAAGCCATCAAGATGGAAATGGGCCTCGTCACTGAAGATGATTTTATCGGCAAAATCAGCATTTTCATGTTGTCTCTCCAATACCCAATTAACGAACTCCCTTCGCTGTCCATGGTCATTTTTTACTAACCTCGTACCTTCTACTAGCAAACAATAACAATTGTTCAAATGTCAAACAATGACACTTCAAATGGCTAAATTTAAATCTTGCCTTCTTGTTGTGACACCCTTTATTTGCAAATACAAACAAAAATGAGTTCACATTTCAGGAACAACAAAATTCAGCAATGACTAATTACTTCTGCTTGCTTGCTTTAGGTGTTTGTATGTAAAGGGTGGTTAAATTTTAAGGGCCGATGTTGATTTTGAATAAAACACACATTATTTAGGAAATTATTGTCATTTCTTTTTATTATGATAATATGGTATGGTTCAATTATGTATATCGGCCAAATGGCCGCCGCGACTTCGGCGGCACACCTCCATCCGATGGTCCAAATTTTCGATGACGCTGATGTATAATTGAGGTTCTATGCCGTTAATGTGCCGAATTATCTCATCCTTTAGCTCTTGAATTGTTGCTGACTTATCGACGTACACCTTTTCTTTCAAATAACCCAAAAGAAAGAAGTCCAACGGTGTCAAATCACATGATCTTGGCGGCCAATTGACATCGCCACCACGTGAGATAACACGGCCATTGAATTTGTCACGCAAAAGAGCCATTGTCTCGTTAGCTGTGTGGCAAGTGGCACCGTCCTGTTGAAACCACGTATCGTCCACATCCATATCTTCCAATTCGGTCCATAAAAAGTTCGTTATCATCTCACGATAGCGAACACTATTCACAGTAACTGCCTGACCGGCTTAATTTTGGAAAAAATACAGCCCGATGATGCCGCCAGCCTATAAACCGCACCAAACAGTCACTCTTTGTGGCTGCATTGTCATTCGCCCAAATGCGGCAATTCTGCTTATTGACGAATGCACTGAGGTGAAAATGTGCCTCATCTCTGAAAATGATTTTCTTCGAAAATTGATCATCCATTTTCATAAGCCTAAATAACTTTAACGCATTGCTCGATTGTGTATCTTTCCATGGTTCAAATTGAGTTAGTCTGAAATTGAGAAATGTCAAATGAAATGCAGAAAAAAACTTGACGTTTAGGTGCGGTTCACATTCAACATCGGCCCTTAAAATTTGACCACTCTTTATTTATATTTGCTTATGCAGTACACGACTACGCTCACAAATCATTTGTAGAAATCGCAAATACATAAAATCCTTCAAATTGATTTAGTACTTGTAAGCTGACTCATAGTTATAGGCATTAACACAGAGAATCTCTATACATCTTTATTAAAGAAGTATGTATAGAGAGCGAGTGAGGGAATTTCAATGAGAATGATTGTTTTCATTATTTGTAGAGACTGTTGTTGCCAGATTTAACGTAAGATTGTTTCTAAAATTCGCCACGGCTACATTTCTTATTTTTTTATATAAAAATGTAATTTATATTATATTTAAATAAAACTTATCATTTACAATGTCATATTTTATAGGCTTATTAATATCTGTCGACTTTTGTTGAATGATTTGGCGATTTCGTGTTATTTATTCATAATACGTATACAAAAATTTCAAAAACACACTCATGTGTAAACACAGGGTTAGAAACTGTTGAAAGTATAACACATTTTATAAACCAGTAACTTGTTGAATATCAATCGATTTTAAATTTCTGAGCGGATTTAGAAAGAAAATATTAAAGCAAACATTTTCTGGAATTAAATTTTTTAAATTGTTCCACATAAACAAGGATGGTTTTGCTGGTGAAACAGACTAATTTTTTAAACCCATCAATCCGGAGTTTGTTTCTTTTTTTCTTTTTTTTTGCTGATGGTAGTTATAAGGAAGAAAGTAGAGGCAATGATATGATGCAGTTTCTCAGACAACTGTTTGTTGAATTTTAAATAAAATAGTAAAAATCTTCAAAAAAATCCACTGAAAATACAATTTAATTAAAAATTGTTCTGCATTTTTATTTTTAAACCGACAAAAAAACTAATCACAACAAGGAGACAACACCTAAAAACCAGTTAATAAGGTAACATGTTGTGAACGATAATAGCCGAAAATTAACATACACATCTGAAAAGACAACACAACAGATAATTGTTGTAAACGGTAATCGCAATTCATAACACACAACCCCAAAATAGTTAAGTGTTGTGAACCATAATCGGGGCCTAAAAGGCAATAGTTGGAAATAATTTTTATTGTAAATTTGTGCCAGTTTATTGCTACAAGGTGGCGCAAAAGTAATCCTCCTTTCAGAAAATGCTATAAATATTGCGATTGGCCCCTAATGTCAGTTCTGTTTTGACATTTGTGTAGTAAACACATGTGAAATACACGTTAATAAACAATGTTACGCTACACTGCTCAAGAACGCGGAATATTGGTGACTATTTATTTGACCAATAATCGGTCGGTGACTTTGGCACAACGTGAATTTCGTCGCAGATTTCCTGGCCGTCCACCCTACTGGTGAAACACTGCGACGTTTGGCCGCTCGCCTCGAAGAGACTGGCACAACACGAGATGCTGCCAGGCGTGGCAGACCCCGCAGTAGCTGTTCTGCAGAGAATATTGCTGCTGTAGCCGAGGATGTCATGGAAGCGCCATCGACATCGACCAGACGACGTGCCACGTAAATGGGTATCAGTCGACGGTCTTTACAGCGAATTTTGGTACAAGATTTGAAGATGTTTCCGTACAAAGTCCAGACGGTGCATCAGCTGTTAGCTGCTGACCGCCAATCGCGTCTAACATACGCTCAAGCCATCCTTAATCACCACCAAGAGGAAGATGATTTTTCATCAAAAATTATCATGAGTGATGAGGCCCATTTCCATCTTAGCGGGTACGTAAATAAGCAAAATTTACGCTTCTGGGGCACTGAAAATCCGCGTGTAACCCACGAAGAGCCATTACACAGGCTCAAAGTCACTGTATGGTGTACTGTTTTCGCTGGAGGAGTCATTGGACCTTTTTTCTTCGAAGACGTCGCGGGCCAAACGGTTACTGTGAATGGTGAGCGCTACAGAGCAATGATCAACGAGTTCTTTTTGCCGCAACTTGATGAATTAGGATTGGAAAACATGTGGTTCCAACAGGACGGTGCAACGGCACACACTGCACGTGCCACAACCGATATGCTGAAGGATGCATTTCAGGGGCGCCTAATCTCCCGTTTTGGCGATTTGCACTGGCCAGCATGATCGCCTGATTGTGGGGCTTTTTGAAGTCGGGGGTTTATGTCAACAAGCCTCAGACTCTTGCAGCTCTTAAAGACAATATCCATCAAGAATGTGAGGACCTATCGCCGGAAGTTTTGGCCAAAGTGATGGAAAATGCCATAAAAAGGGCTCAAATGACAATCAACTATGGCGGCGACCATTTACATGACATCATATTCTCCACTTGATGTAAAAAAATTAAAAGACCAAATAAAAATAATCCACAGAAAGAATCAGTTTTTAATTTTTTTTTTAAATTACAGCCAAAAAACAGCGGAAGGTATAAAAAAGACGTCGTCTTATTTATATATGTATATTTAATACTATAATTCTTTTCATATACATCCCTTGTCACATGAAAAGAACCCCTAGCAAAAAATTTTTTAAAAGGTTATAGCTTCTAAAATAAAATTGCTACACCTTAATTTTCATTTCTATTTAAAGCTAATTTAGTTGTTAGTGAACACTACAAAAGTGGATAGTTTTGTTTTAATAAAAAAAATTTTAAAAACGCCTTCTAAATTTGCGTCACATGAATAGAACACTTCTATAAAAAAAAAAAAAAAACAGTTTATGTATAGTTTCCAATAAAAATTTTATGAAAATTTGTAAAATTTAAAGCTTTTTTTACAAGCCTTTACAGATTTTATGTAATTATGCCTTCAATAAGTTCCTGTTTGGTATTTTTCTTAATAAGAATATACAATGATATTTAAACAGAAAAATATAAATATATTAATTCTGTTATTAGTTATATAGTAAACATTGGTTTGAAAAACGACAATAATGTCGTCAGTTATAAATTTAGGAAATCACATCATAAGATGTTGAATGTGGCAGGTCTTTAATATACAGGGTGGCCCAAATAAGACCAGCTGATGTGAAACACAAATAACTTTTTTATTTTTTCTTTTTGCAGATTATAACTGAACTCTTGGAAATTTAAAATGAATACGTACAGTCCACAACAACGCATTAAAATTATCGATTTTTATTATTCTTCTCAACGATCAATTGTTCTGACGCAGCGAAATTATCGCCGTTTTTTTAACGTAAGATCAGCGCTCACATCTTCCATGATTACAAGTTTAGTTCGCCGTTTTGAGGAACTGGGTTCAGTTGCCGACCGTCCAGGTAGAGGTGTTCATCGAAATATTCGTACTGAAGACAACGTGGAAGCTGTGTAGCAGTGTTGCAAATGATCCATCTGTCTCAACACGTCGCCGTTCCGGCCAATTGGGTATAACCAGAACAACATTACAGAGAATTTTAAAGCTGGATCTTAAGATGTATCCATATAAAGTTCAAATTGTGCAACAGCTTCTACCGCAAGACCCCCAACAACGACTACAATACGCTCACTAGGTCTCATTTGGGCCACCCGTTATGGAGTCAGTACAAAATTTGAAGAAAATGGTTCCGTTGGAATTGTGTTTCCGTTATAAGTCCATTTTTTCGATAAAGGTTTTCTATGCCACTACTTTCTGTCTCATCTGAAGTAGAAAGTAGTGGAATTATTTTTTATTGTGAGGTAATAATTTTTCCTCGCCAAATTCAGAATCAATGATGAAAATTTTAACTGAAGAGATTTCTTCAAAATACAAGCTATGTTTGGTCATCTTGAATCAGAAAGGTCAAAAATTACATATGTATATCAAAATTAAAATTTTAGTTTTCATAATATTTAGAACGCAAATAACAAATCGAAACGCGTTTTGCATAGTGGAATAATAAAGTCCCACCATACTTTAATTTAAAAAAAAAAAAAAAAAAATAAAAAAAAAAAAATTAAACGATAAAATTTCTATTTTTCTTACAACCACCGCTAGTAGCTTATAGTGCATTTACATTGAACCGAAATCTATGAGATTTGATATGAAATATCTTTTTAAGTAAGTCTATACCGTTTAAAGTAAATTTTTTTGACATACATACATATATCAAGATTGCATTTTCGGAACAACAAACTGCACTAAATTTCATATTAATAAATATAATAAATAATTAATTTTTTGTCAAAAAATAATAAAATACAATTCAAACTAAGTGTATTTAATCATTTTCTCAAGGAATTCAAAGCAAAATGCTTAAAATGCCGCAAGTGATTTCATATCGTAAGGTAGTTTGCTGGCCGGTTTTAAATCACGAGATGTCAAATGACTTTGTGCACAGAACACCTTTTTCGTGATTTTAAATCAGTTTGAGAGAGTGATTTTCAGAACATGCCTGTATGTATGTACGCATGTAGATGACATACCTTATTTGGACGTCTTCTGCGATTAATAAAACGTCTTCTCTGTTGTGAATTACGTTTTGGTTGTTCATTTTCGCCAGCATTTAGTTGCTGTGGTGGATACCGACGGAAAACACGACGACGTGAGTAGAAACGGCGACGATTTAATGTATTCTGTTCGACATCAGTGTCAATTTCTTTAAGAACAATGACTTTGCCAGCTTTTTCCTGAGTTTCTTTAACTTCTTGAATTACCGGTATGATTTTAAGACGACGTTCTGAAAGTATTTCCCAAAATATGCCAGCTGGACGGGGCAAACGTTTGTTAACTCTTATAACCTCGGTTGGTGTAATAATTAAGTCAACGGGAGAATCATATTTTTGGAATAAATGTGCTGGTAGACTATCCACTATCTGACAGTCATGAACCGTTGTAGCAATAATAGTTTTGTCCGTTATTGCGCCAACTTCGCAAAGCAAACCAATAAGTAAATCATTGAAACCGTTGCCGCGACCAATGCGATGACCTTCGCGCGAACAAACAACTGAGCCAATAATAATCATGTCCAATTCAACTTTGTTTTCCAAAACTAAAAACATAGAAAATAAAATAACAGAGACAAGGTTTAAATATTAGATTCCATACAATAATGTAAACTTACAAATTTCTGTACGATGTTTTTCCATATTCTGCATGTTTAGAATTTCTGACTTTAGTTCATCTGTAGCATCATCTGGTACATCGACCTTAAAGAACAATGCCTTAGACTGGCGTATACTGGGCAAATACAAATTCTTGCCAGCAAATATGGTTTTTAATTTTGCAGAATTTAAAGCACGATCAATTAAAACTTTTATGTGGTCTATTACAAAGCAGAAGAATTTACACTTAAATTACATTCTTCTTAAGTAAAATTATTTTGAAGCAGATTACTTACTGGCATTTTTGAATTCCTCAGTTTCGGCTAGCAATTCGCCAGCCTTCTCGTGACCCACAAAACTTGGTATGCGATTAAATAAAGAAACAAAACGCGTGGTAAATTTGTTTTCTTTCATTTTCTTCCAGGTTTGTACACGCAATGAACGCTTGGTAGGCTCATTAGTTTGGGCTAAAAAAAAAATAATGTTTAAATCATAAATCATTCACATTTTCAAATCAAGATTTTTTTTCTTAAAACTTATTTCTGTATATTGTGTAATTCTGATAGAAAAGAGAATTGCAAAAGTGTACACATTTGGTTATATATTTTTTATACCCTTCACTGTATGTAAGAAGGGTATATATACATGAGTTTGTGATTCCGTTTGTAATTTCTACACCGTACATGTGCCACCCTATGGATACTTACAAACACCGGAATAGATTTAGCAATGTCCGTCTAGTTTGTGTAGTAGTTGAAATCAGGCGTTTCAGGTTGTCATTGAAATTTAGCCTGATCGGTATATAAATTTATCGTAAAATCTCATAACATTTTAAAATCACGAAAAAGGTGTTCTGCGCACAAAATCATTTGACATCTCATGATTTAAAACCGGCCAGCAAACTGCCTTACGATTTTAGTGCACTTCATTTTTCTTTTTTTTAATGTTGATTTCTTTCAACTTCCCAGTTTTTTGCATGCACGTTTGTATTTTTAAAGCCCCGATTATGGTTCACAACACTTAACTATTTTGGTGTTGTGTGTTGTGAATTCCGATTACAGTTTACAACACTTATCTGTTGTGTTGACTTTTCAGTTGTGTATGTTAATTTTCAGCGATTATCGTTTACAACATGTTGTCTTTTGTGTTGTAAAAATAAACAACTGGTTTTTAGGTGTTGTCTCATTGTTGTGATTAGTTTTTTTGTCGGTTTAAAAATAAAAATGCAGAATAATTTTTAAGTAAAATTGTAAGAAATGTATTTTCAGTTAATTTTTTTTTAAGATTTCTATTATTTTATTTAAAATTCAACAAACAGTTGTCTTAAAAACTGCATGATATCATTGTCTCTACTTCCTTATAACTTAAAAAAAAAGAAAAGCAAACACCGGATTGATGGTTTTAAAAAATTAGTCTGTTTCATTAGCGAAACCATTCTTGTTTATGTGGAACAATTTAAAAAATTTAATTCCAGAAAATGTTTGCTAACATTGTATTTGGCAGTTCTGATGGGTTGGAACTGTTCTGATTTTTTTTTAACGAACTCGTGCGATGTCTGTTTTCTATATACTCATTATTGAAAAAAATAGAAACACGTTAATCTCCACTTTTTTGTTTTATTTAACTTTAACAAAATATATTTAATTTAGTGCACTTTGTTTTTCTTTTTTTTTATGTTGATTTCTTTCATCTTCCCAGTTTTTTGCATGCACGTTTGTATTTTTAAGAAAAAATCTACTAACATTAATATACAACTGTGTGACGTACACAACAACTAGATGTTGTGAACCATAATCGCATGTTCAATCAATGTTGTGTTGTGAAACAACACAAAATTTTTGTGTTGTGAACCATAATCGGGGGTAAGTATGAAAAGAATGCAACCTTTTCTTGAAAGATATTGTATAATACTATAATATTAATTTGGATTTAGACATGGACATGGTACTCCTGAATAATGTCATAGCAAAGACTATTAAACTATAAAGATGTTCTACGTAGAAGAAAATCTAAAAACAAAAATGAATAGCCCAAACAGATGAAGGGGGGAAGTAACAAGGGAATATTTGAGCATGCGCATTTCAAATAAAAGTTTCTCTCATTTAGCTACTGAGATAAAGAGAGAATAAAAAAATAAACACATACTCAACAACATATAAATGCGCATGTATGTATGTATTTATAAACCAAAAATTTAAAACTTAAAATGAATTTGATTTCTTTGATATGTTTTTTGTGTGAGATTTATGAAATTTTTCAACAAAAATGTTATTGAAATCTTATTAGCAAATATAAATAGAACGAATATGACTAGTTGCGTTATTGTAGGGTAGAATATCTTGTTTATGGTTGAAAAAATTAAATTTATCCTAGTTCGCAACGAATTTATGATTCATTAATTTGAACCTTTATTAAACTCTTATTATAGATTTGTAGATATTATTTTTATAATGAGAAGTAGTCCTGTTGTATATGATTTTTAAAAGGATCTATAAAAGTTTTAAAGCTCACAGACTGTTAATAATTAATAACATAGAAATTAATTTTATGTTATGAACAAAATTTATTTATAATAAAAATCTCATTATTTGGAAATTAATATGTAAATCATAATAAGACATTTTTATGCCTTATGCTCATTTTTTGTTTGGTGGTATTGTCACAAAACAATTTACTTATTTATAAAAAAATTTGTTTTTAAATGCTCTACCACTGATGGATAGCTATCTATATAGCGATTTCATTGCTGCTAGGCATATCATCAGTAGACTCTACAATACTTTTCATAAAAAGTCTTGAACTTATACGTTTAATACTTATCAAACCAAATGAGAATTTCAATTTGGCTAAGAAGTAAAAAGTTTTAAAAATTAAAACTTTTTTTAGAAACTTAGTAAGCATTTAAAAATATTTTCTTTTTTTCAATATTTTCTACATCAGAGATTCCAGTTCGGAAACCTAAGCTAATGTGCAAGAAAGATATTAAAAATACAAAAATAAAAATAATAAAAATTCAATACGTATTTACAGTAAAATGTAAAATAAATATTGAGTCGTAAGCAATATAAATATTAATCAATTAAAACATTTTTATTATTATTCCCATTTTTTGTATCTCATTGAGATAAAACAGTGAAGATGGCAAATTGCCGAAACCGATCTGTTAAAGAACCAAATTTGACGCGGGATGACGTAAAGTCGTTCTAAATAAAAATGTTTTATTATGGTTTATTTATAACTTTTGAAAAATAAAAATTAAAAGTAACTGTTTTCCTTTAATAAAATAAATATAAAGCAAAAAAAAAACTCAACAATACTAATAATATTTAAGTACACTTAAATTGCTTTGCTTAATTTTTTTTTACGACTCTTTTTACATTTCGAAAAAATTTTAAATTACTGTTATGATAATGCACATGTTAGTTTTTTAAGCTTAAGATAAATAACAATTTTAAAATTTTATTTTGATCATTATTTCGGTAATTCGCTGCTTAGCCTCTTCAGGATATTTATATTTAAAATTATTTCAAAATAGTTGAGAAATTAAACAACTATAAATGTTGATCAAAATAAAATATTAAAATTTTTATTGACCTTCTGTAATTCCATTACGGCCAGTAACGAAATTTAAATTCGCTGTGAATTCATATTCTATATGTATTACAACAATAAAATGCATGTATTTACTTACATTAATAAAAACGGCAATGTTAGTTGAGCTATAAGAAGAAAACAACTTTTTCATAAAAATTTGGTACACATACATATACAGTTTGTATATGGATGTACTGAAAAGTGAAGTTGTGTAAATTCTTGCATTGAATATTATTATTTTGCATGTTATAAGGAGTGTTTTTTTATAGACGTATAGAACTTTAAATTGCAATAAAACAGCGATGGATTATTCGATTGACATGAATTTTATTTATCCGAAAGATAATCTTGTGGCATTACATTTTAAATATGATTTCTGGTATTTGGAGTGAAGTTAATCCTCAAGTGTATGTCGAAACACCGTTATATCCAGAAAAGCTGACTGTTTGGTGCGCTTTATGGGCTGGTGGAATCATTGGTCCGTACTTCTTCAAAAACGACGATGGCCAGAACGTTACAGTCAATGGTGATCGGTTTAGACCCATGATTACTAACTTTTTCATTCCTGAATTGAACAACCATGATGTCCAGGAGCTGTGGTTCCAACAAGACGGCGCAACATGTCACACAGCTCGTGCCATAATCGATTTATTGAAAGACACATTTGGGGACCGCCTAATTTCACGTTTTGAACCTGTGAATTGGCCTCCACGATCTTGTGATTTAACACCGCTAGACTACTTTCTGTGGGGCTATGTAAAGTCATTGGTCTATGCGGATAAGCCACAAACGCTTGACCATTATTTGGAAGACAACATTCGCCGTGGTATTGCCGATATACGGCCACAAATGTTGGAAAAAGTCATCGAAAATTGGACGTCCAGATTGGACTACATCCGAGCCAGCCGTGGCGGTCATATGCCAGAAATCATATTTAAAATGTAATGCCACAAGATTATCTTTCGGATAAATAAAACTCATGTCAATCGAATAATCCATCGTTGTTTTATTGCAATTTAAAGTTATATACGTCTATAAAAAACACCCTTTATTAATTATTATGCTTTTATATCTTTGTCAATAATTTTCAGTCTAAGTTTTTATGTTAATAACTTAAGTTCGTTATGTAATTTATATTGCATAAAATACATATATTCAGAAATAACAATTAACAATTTTTTCCCTCGAATTATTTCGCTTTTCCCTAAAGTTGAAATCGTGAATTATTTTCATGGGAAAAAATTGCATGTTCGAAAAAAAATTGGCATCGCCGATTTTTATTCCCGTGAGTAGTTTCCTAAAAGTATTGTGACATTTTTCACAAACATATTGTTTGGGAATAAAATTTAGAATTGTTGCAGCGGCAAATAAAATTAGAGGAACTGAAAATCAAGCAATCTAATAGCAATGATAAACTGTAAACATGTAAGAATATGATAATTTTTTAGTTTTAAAAAAGTATATTAATTATGAATTAGAAATTTTGTTGCCTTTTTTATGTGCCTGTTTATATGAAGTACAACCAAAAATAACACATGTGATTTATTGTTTTTTAGATTTAAGATTTCGTATCTTTCTAAAGAATATTTCTTTTTTAATTTTTTGTATCCTATAAAAACCGTAGACATGTTATAACTACACAACACGACGACTTTCTGGTAGGCAGTTCTGTTTCAATATATCTAAAAGGTATTTAAAAGCTGCTTTGTTAGCTAGAAAATGTTGTTAGAACCTGCAAAGAATTTATTTATATGTACATATATGTACATAATGTTAACAATTCTTCATGTTTTCACTTACATTGTTTCTGGTAAGCACAATGGATTTCATGCATCTCTTAAATTTCGTCTTTTTATTTTCTCCAATAATTTCTTCTCTTCTTCTAATAACATAAATCGGAGCGAAACACTATACATTTTATTGAATAATAACAATTTATTAAGAAAATTAAAAAAAAAACACGTAAACAATTAAATTACATCAATTCACATGTTTCGAAAATATATTTTATTCCCTAAGAATTGACGATACCAAATTATTGTTCATGGGAATAAACAAATAATTTACTTATAATCTTTAAGAGATAGCTTATAATAAATATATAAAAAAAATGGAAAGTTGAAAGCATTGCATAGAGCATAAAAAGAATGACTTTGGAAAGCAAAAGTTACGCCGAAAAAGGACAATTGTCCAATATCTAAAATAAAATGATACGTAATATAATAAAGTACCCTAAGAAAGTTTAAATTCGTAGGAGAATAGTGGCAATGTCACATTTGTTAGTAAGACTATTGACTAGTCATATTAAGAGGGACTAATGTAAACCACCTACAGAGCTAAGCAAAAAAAAAAATTACAGATAAACGTATCTGTCCAAACAGTTCGTAAGCGTTTTCAACAACACAATATAAAAGTTTCTAGTCCCAGAAAGTTTCCATTGTTAACTTGAAAGAATATCAGCAAACGTTTAAAATTTTTTTGTGAACGCTTTAACTGACCGTTTTTAATTTAGGAAAATTTTGTGGACGGATGAGAGTAAAGTTATCATATTAGACGGCCTCCAAGCAGAGAGTACAATCCAAAAAGACCGTAAATCCTAGAGTTTCAAGCATAATAGTATAAGACATGTTTTTCACATTATGAAGTGGACCGAATCTTTCCTTTGATATTTAAAAAAAAGTGATGCTGCCTTATTCAGACGATGATTAGCCTCCACTTTGTATCTTCCAACCAATGACTCGAATAATATTAAAAAAAGGTGGTTTTGGTCAGTGATCAGTGGTTTTAAGTCAATAATAATAGTCATAGACTGACCTGCGGAATCGCCAGACCTTAAAAATCTTTAAGCTGAAGTTAGGAAAAACGACCAACTTTGGGCTGTAGTTAAGAAGGCGTGTGAAAGGATTACCAAAACAGGATATGAAGCCCTGACTAAAACCACGCCGAAGCGCTACGCTATCGTTGTTGTCATTAAAGGCCTTGAGACAATATATTGCCATAAATATTCAATTTTTGTATTGAAAATTTGGAATTTTGTTCAGTTTAAAGTGTTTTATCAACACTTCTTACGCCTACATACATATATTAATTATAGCCGGAAAATTATATGAACAAGTAAGCAAAGATAAAATAAATAAAAAAGGAAAGCCTTGCCCTCAGTACTATTTTTTTTACCGCAGCTGTTCCTTAATTGTCAAAATTTATTTAAATTTCCAATTTGAATAGAGATTCCATTTGAAAAAATAAACTTTTTAAAATCATAATTCCTGCACCAATAAATTAAAATTTCATGTACCAAAATTATTAAAAATAAAAAAGTTTACTTTAAAAATTTTGATAATTTGAAAGAAAATTAATTCGCCTCTGTTATCATTTTCGCAATGCAATCACCTCATAAAGATTAGAAAAGTCCCGCTACCATTTTGATTACGTGCCATCTTAGTTATGTGACGTTTAGTCAGTTTTGCTTTCACCATTGTGTTGTGTAGACGTCCAAATTTTATTATATATAAATATACACCACTAGAACGAGCAGAAACAGCGAAAATAATCGTTCAATTATTGCCACTCAGCGAAAATTGAAGATTTTTTGTCTAAATTAATAATAAGCGATGAAGCCCATTTTCTTCTCAGTGACCATGTCAATAAACAGAACAGTCGGTTTTGGGGAACACAGAACCCACTATTAATCCATGAGACACGACATCATTGCATAAACTATAAACAACTGTATGATATGGTATTTATGCTGGAAATACCATTGGTTCCTATTTGAAAATGACTAAGGTTTTGAAGTTACTGTTACTGCTGAACGGTACCAAGATGTGATTCGAAATTTTCTTGTGCCTGAAATAGAAGAGAAAAGACGGGGACATGGTGTTTCAGCAAGATGGGCTCACAGCGCACATAGCTCGTTCAACAATTCAATTATTGAATGACGTTTTTCCACGAAGACTAATTTTGCAGTGGTGTTTTAGCATGAAAAGCCAAATCTCCGGATTTATCACCACCAGACATTTCTAATGGGGTTTTTTAAAATCAAAACGATTTAACATCTTAAAGACAATATTCGTCACGAAATTGAAGAAATTCAGCCTGAGATGTTGCAGGATGTCATGAAAAATACCTAAAAAAAAGTGCCGAAGTTGCATAGCGAATTGCGGTCACAATTTAGCCGATATAATTTTCCAATCATATCAAAAAAATTTAAAGACCTAATAAACTTTTTAGGAAAACCAAACTTACTTATCTTTTTCTTTTGGTAGCGGGACTTTTGACCCACCCGTTATATATGTATATTGCAGAGTACGAAAATACAGTGAGATTTTAATTTTTTTTATCATTCCGGTTGTTGTGAACAAAAAAATTTTTTTTTTATTTACGGCGAGAGTTTAGAGCTCTTTACAGATTTTAGCAATCTCTTAACTCATTTCTCTCTTTGAAGACTATCAATTTGACTTTGTCATCTTTGTGTCCTCTTACTTAGATGAGATCAGCATTCTCCGATTCCTTTTCACAAGACTTATGTATCGGAAACAAACACATCCACTCTAAACTTTTTTAATAAATTCCAGTTGTCATCTTTCACTGTTTCAGCATTTGAAAATCTTTTTGGAAGGTGCCTTTCCATAGTTTTCCACTCCTTGTGAGGCTTTAGTATAACAATAAAAAGTGTTTATTATTAAATATACATATAAGTTATAGATCATTGTGCTAAGTAACGATTCCATCTAGTAGGAGAAGTACTTTTTAAAAGATCACATTTATATACCGTCAGTGGGGCATACTGAAGTGATATAAAATATAATACACTCCTTAAGTATAACTGCGGACTTTTTAAATGATAAATTAGTAATAAAATATTTAAATTCAGAGTCTACTGTTGATACTGAAATCTGTGACATGTTTGCTGATTTTTTTTTTTGCATCTACATATTCTGATGCTCACTAAGACATGGTCTTTTATCGCCACTCTTATGGCTATTGGTTGCCAATGGGCTTCTGGAGACTCTCGGCTTTGCGGGCGATCTGGTAATCATGGCCAGGGGCAAGTTTGACTCTGTGATTGCCAATCGCATGCAGGCGGCTTTTGACACCACTCACAGATGGCGTCAGGAGAGGAGACTTTCGATAAATCAGAACAAAATGGTTCTGTTCAGTAGAAGAAGAAAGTTAAGTCGAGGGACCCTGAAATTGGGGGACAGTGACTTGGTGATATCCGAGGTGATGAAATATCTGAGAGTAATTCTAGATAAGACTCTTACTTGGAACAGACATTTACTTTACACAACTGGCAAAGACTTAAGGGCAATATTTGCCTGCCAAAGAATGTATGGTAAAACGTGAGGCCTACGACCGAAAATGATGACGTGGTCCTACAAAACCATCATAGTACCGATGATTACTTATGCTTTCATGGTATGGTAGCCAAAGGTAGAATAAAAACAGGCTCAGATAATCTTCAACAAGGTGCATCGAATAGCCTGCTTAAGTGTAACGAAGGGTGATGAAGACGTGCCCTACACTAGTTTTGCGAATGATCACTGGCCTCACTCCCCTGCATATTGTGAGTAGGGGAGTAGCAACTCGTTCAGCTTTTAGGCTACCTAGACTATCCTATCTTAAACAGGCATGTGAAAATTGTAGAATCTGTCTAGAATTCTCCATGCCTTGCCGTGTCTAATAGGATGAATAGAATACTCATATTCTCCAGGCGTTTTGAAGTGGTCATTAGTGAACGCTCCGCTCGGAGAAACGGTGAAATAATACTAGACCGAAATCGACAGTTGTGGTATATTCATTTGTAAAAAATGGAAGATGGTAGTGCTGGTGCGGAAATTGCAGGACTACGTTTCCGTATGGTAGTTGCAATAAGAAAAACAACATGAATTTTTCAGACGAATGTTCACGCCTTAGAGCTATGTGCTAGGGAATTTTTAAGAAGGGGCACTTGTGGTACCGGAATATACATTCTCTCAGACAGGCAAGCAGCTCTATGTGCATTTGCGGGCTATTCCTTTCAATCGAGATTGGTCTAGGTCTGCTATAAGTTTCTCCATGCTTTGGCAGTGAGAAACACGGTTAGCCTATTGTGGGTGCCGGGTCACGAAGGGCATGCGGGCAACGAAATGGCGGATGCCCCTTTCATATTTCCAGAGCCTTCACTCGTGCCCTACGACGCAAGG
Organism: Thelaira solivaga; assembly: GCA_947397855.1. Taxonomy (NCBI): domain Eukaryota; kingdom Metazoa; phylum Arthropoda; class Insecta; order Diptera; family Tachinidae; genus Thelaira; species Thelaira solivaga. The sequence continues at coordinate 47,442,903 of OX377610.1, read as the reverse complement.
AAGAGAAACTAAGTCTACAAGACTGCTAGAGAGATTAACCCCGGGCACATAAGAGCAGAGTTATTTTAAACCTCAGCAGAAATTATATAAAACTCTACGGGCCACTGTAGACTTAACTATCACATTAGTGTAATACAGAACAATTCCTGCGTTTCTGTAGAGAAGGAAGGTGGCAAGACTCAAGACTACGCCGCTTAGATAGTGGGGCATTGGTCCCAAATTATCTAGCCATGATTAATTCTACAGAAATTATGAGATTCGTAAAGTCTCGGATTCTAGTTAAGAACTGGACTGCACAATAAATGTTAAAAATCGTGGTGCCATTATGGTCCTTGATAATAATAAAAAAAAACGTTCAAATCAATATTTAGTGGACCCGATGGTATACTATGTTGTGTTTTAATTGACTGTTCATCGGACTTAGACTAGAGATATGGAAAAACTTAGTGCTATACCCAAACTTTTTTAAAAATGTACTACTGATTATCTTATTCACCAAGTATTATCGTTATTAACTCCTGCCCAACTTGGATTTCGTAAAGGATATTCATCAATGACAAATATTCTTGAGTTAGTTACACTGATCAATAGAACCTTTAATAATCGACATCACACTGATGTTATTTACACCGACTTCAATAAAGCGTTTGACAAAGTATACCATAAAATTGGATAAAATGGATTGCAGTTAAAAATACATCTGCTGGATGGATTAAATCGTATTTGTTACATCGAACACAATGTGTCAAGTTTAAAATTGCTGTGTTTAGAAAAATTGTAGTTAGTTCTGGTGTTTATTAATAATTTGCCTGTGGCAATCAGACACTGTAATATTTTAATGGACGCTGACGATGTATATATAATTTGTAGCATTCCAGACATAACTGATTATAATTCACTGCAGGGTGACTTATATAACTTCTGTACCTGGTGCATTCTAAATTTAATGGAATTAAATTAAAAGCAAACACATGAAATTTAGTAGACGTAATGGTGCAGCATTCTACTATAGCCTGAATGAACATAATTTGGAACTCGTAAACTCGTTTTTGGATCTGGGAATATTATTGTATTCGGCATATTACGTTGACTTTTAACAAGGCACATAGCATATTGGCTTTTGTAAAACGTTGGGCAGGAGAATTCAACGATCCATTCATTACCAATCGGTTTGTATGAGGCACTCATTACACCAATCTTCATATTAATCGCATCGAATCGGTGCAAAAACAATTTTTGATATTCCGTTTGAGACACATACATATACCGAGATCGTCTTACATTTCCCTCATACACAATAAGACCAGCAGAGATTAATCTACCAACATTAAAAAGTCGAAGAACCATGCTGAATGTCTTATTTGTGATGAATTTAATTAATGGAAGCAACTACTCAGATTTTAATGAGATATCTTTGTATATCGATTTTAATTTAAATATCAGTCATTAAACGCAATATAATATTGCATTTAAATCGATAATTGTTTTATGTAATGTCCTCATTCTTTGATTAAATAATGTTATTTGAATTGAATAATTAAATAAATAAAAATATGACATATTTTTGGTTTTAGTTAATTCCAAATCTAGATAATTTTGTTTATTTTTTAGACTGTTTTGTAACAAAATATTTTTTTTTTGGAAAATCCTCAATTTTTAAGTGATTTCTAGACAATTTTCGATCGGTTAGGCTACAAAAATAAAAATTAACTAATTCCCAATATAAAATAAAATTTTAATTTACCTCAACTAATTACTCAACCAATAACTAAACTGAGGCTCATAATTAAAGTTAAGATTTTGTAGTTTGACTTTTTCTCGTTTGCTTATAATAAAATGATCTTAAAATAGGCACATAATAGCGTAACTAGACGGCAGCGCACTTTTCTGCGGAATCGCTCATATCCAGCGTTTGCATAGATATATAAAACCTAATTGTCGAAAGACTAGTCCTTACCCTATCAATAGCTTCTAGTTAACTTCTTAACAAGAACCGATTAATTACCAATTAAAATCTGGAGGGTTATTATGTATATCGATTCGAATCGGAAAATTTACGAATTCGTACAAATGGAATTACATTGTACGGTTTTAGAAAATTTATTTTCGAACGTTCGTAAATTTTGGAAATTTTTTGGTTTAAGTGCTATTTGTTGATGTAAATACAACAAACTACATTCTTAATTTGATTATCTGGAAACTATATTTTTCATTCTTGTTAAACACACACATATTAATTTTTTTCTGTCAAATACGAACACAATTTCTTTTCTAATAAAGTTTTTATGAATTTACGATTGTTGCATTTATTTTATTCAATATTGGAAATAGCGCGAACATTACAAACGTACATATTTCTTTCGAATGACATTTTGCTATCAAAAATTTGTATTTAATTGCTTTGATTTGATTTTGCATTAAAGAAAAACTACTAAAAAGACTTTATATACGAAACTAAGATATTTTGAAAAATGTATGATATTCTTGAAATTTTAATAACACAGCTTTACAAATTTTTAATTTGGAAAAATACCAAGAACGCCACATGCCTAGATAAGTTAATTGGGACCTCCTGAGCAGGAAAAATGCTGTAATTTGTTTTTTCTATGTACCGTTTTTTAGATAACACTACTTTTGTGTTTTTCGGTGTATGGTCCCACTGAAACCCTTATGCAGCCCAACTGAGCGAGATAAATGGCATACCGTTGGAAAGGCAATTGAATGCCTTTTCCGTCGATATGCTGCAAATTTCCATCTGACAAGAAATGGCTGAGTTATGCCACCTCAAAGTTAAAAATATGCGTATTTTTTTTAAGTTTGTTTAAAAATTTTTCATTTTTACTTCGTTTTTTTTCTACGTTATAGTAAAGATCTGGAATGTTTTATTTTTTTTACCAAATAATTTATTTAATTACCAACAAAAACGAATGGAAAATAGGTTTTTTAAATGATTTTGTGGAACGACATGTGGCGTTCTTGGTATTTTTTGGCTGTAAACCAGTGTAATCAAGAATAATAGAAAACCATATCCATATATGTATGTATGTAGACAAATCTCTAATGTTATGTATAATACACATAGATATGTATATTTGTATAAATTTGTGTACTCGTATACATTTTTTTTGTAACCCACCCGTCTATACCTAACATAAATGTGTTGAGCAATAAGAGAAAAAAAAACGTCGACAGAATAGCAGAGCAATATTGTTTATTGCCTTTCTTATCTTACCCTCCAACCACATGAGCAATATATTTGGCAATTATTGCCGTCAACTGTCAAATTTTAAGCGACCGTAAATGTAAAAAATGGAAATGTAGGCAAAATGTAACCAAATGTAGCTAAAAATGTACCCGTTGTTGCATTTATATAAATGTTATAACGTAATTCTATAGTAAACAAACAAAAACAAAAACTTATATACAGTTAATGTGCTTCAGTTTGCATTACTGCGCTTGATGCAGTTATAATACCTGCTGCCTACCTGACATGATAATTTTACTTTGCTTTATTATATTTATATATATTTTTTTGAATCAAGAATGAAATGAAGAAAAAGTCAAGTTACTTTTGTCAGGAGAGGCAAAATTGTGAATAAAAAATTATTATTAGTACAAGAGAGCTTGAATATTGCATTCAATAATTTTCAATTAGATATTTTCAATAAAATATTTAAATAAACATATTGTCCTTAAAGGACAATCTAAAAGGATCAGAAATATAAATTATTTTATTTAATATAAGATCCCTTATATGGTACAATTATTAACAAAATAAATAAGAGTTATAAGGTAAGATTGAGTTGGCCTTAAATAAATATTAACTTCCATACATAACAAAAGAAATCTCCAAAAAATAATATTCTTCTTCATTTGTTTGAACCAATAATCAGGGCTGTCATAGAATCCAATGTTGTCGGTATTGGATTTGAAACCGACAAAAAATTTATTTTGGTGTCATGAAATCCAATGTTGTCAGTTTCATTTTCGAACTAGAATTAATGTCGGTTTTAGGTGTCACAGAAACCAATGTTATCGGTTTGCTATTGGATTGAAACCAATCAGTTGACAGTTGTTGGTTTGTTTAATTTCAAATAAAGCATGTGATTAAAGAGGACTTTTTTCATTACAATTTCGCCTGCAGTTAGTTAATTAATAAAAATGTAAGCAAATTTCACTACTTATTTCACTGACACTAATTATATATTTTATATTAAAAATTTTCAATAAAAAAACACGTTTTTATTTTTATTTAGACGAAAACACTACGGTTATCAAACAATTTCATACAAATAAACTAATGCATAGAACAACTGATTCGAACATCAGTTTTATTTGTCTTCGAAAATAACAAAAACGTCTTCATTTCATGACACCAAATTGAAACCAATATTGGTTTGTAAAACCGACTTGGATTCTATGACAGCCTGAATATTAAATTACTATATTGTAATAAATTATATTATTTACTTTATTATTATTGAGTTTTATATCATTAATACCTATATACTTCTATGTGCAATATATGGACATCCATTTATATTTATACTAATATTATAAAGCCGAATGTGTGTGAGTGCGTATGTATGGATGTGTGGATGTTTGTTCCTCTTTCACGCAAAAACTACTGAATGGATTTTAATGAAACTTTACAATAATTTAGGTTATACATCAGAAGAACAACACATAGGCTATAATTTATAAAGATATTGTGTAAATTGTCCAAAATATAACGATAGGTGTCAAGTAAGTAGGAAAAAATTCTACAATCGGCGACATGTTTTGGCGTGCGCCGCAAATATCGTTGAAGTTACACATATACAGTGGTAGACATTCGTTTGGCCGCACCATACTTTTTGTAGTTTTTATGGAAATAAATGAACTTTTCTGGAAAACTTTTTGTGTATTGATTTATTTTAACAATTTCTTAAAAATAAAAAACAAACTTAAAATATATTTCAATTAAATAAAAAAAACATTGGGAAAAAAGAAAAATATGCCGAGACATTCGTTTGGACACAATTAGTAAAAAATAAAGAATTATTAAAAAAAAAAAAAAAAACAAAGATTGTTGTAGTTTTAATATTTAGTGTGACCACCTTGATTGTGAATAACTGAAAATACCCTGTTTGGCATAGATTCAACTAGATTTTGATTCGTTTTTATATCGATTTTCGACCAGCATTCTTTAATTTTTTGTTTAAGTTCATTAACCGATGAAAATTGCTGTCCTCTTTCATAAACCTTTGACGCCAGAATTCCCCATAAATTCTCTATCGGATTGCAGTCCGGATTTATGTTTTTGGACGTAAACCAATCTCTACATAGCCTGGAAACATGTATAGCAGCGTTGTCCTGTTGAAATATGTATTCTGCATCGGGGTTTTCATCCAGTTTTGTTATTAACACATCTTCAAGGAGATCTAAATAAAGTTGTGAATTCATTTTCGTAGTAACAAAACATATAGGAAGCTTAAAATCATAGGAAAATGCACCCCAAACCATAACACTTCCGCCACCGAAATTTCTTTTGGACCTTACAACATTTTTGTCATTCAAATGCAGCTGTAGCAGTCTGGAGCATCCAAATTAATTTTTTTTTCGTCAGAGAATATCACTTTTCTCCACTCATTTTTCCATGCCATGTGTGTCTTTGCAAACGTAAGCCTTCTCTCCTTATGAAGCTTTGTTAATCTAGGTTTAGATTTCATTTTTTTTCCAACTAATGGATGAAGTTTTATTTTAAACTCGAGCAATAGTTCGCCTGGATACTAGAAGGTTATGTTTCTCCATTATTTCGCGGCACGTTAGACGATTTTTTGAAGCTTCAAATCGAATTAGACTCTTTTGACGGTTGCTTAATTTGGAAGATCCTTTGGTTGGAGCTTTGTGACCATACTTGGTGTCAAGTTTTAAAAAGTTTCTAACCACTTTTTCAGAACGGTTCAACAATCTCGCTATTTCTCTGTTTGATTTTTCACTTTTCTTTAAATTTTCCATTAATTTTTTTTTTAGTTTCATTTAACCGTTTTCCAGAACCCATTTTGCTTTAGTAACCACTTTTATTATTGTGAATCACAAATATTTTTCTTCAATTTAATGTTATTTTTTTGTTTTTTATTAAAACACGTGATCACGCCACCAGATTTACAATGTAAATGCATTTCTTTTATCTTGCGTCCAAACGTATGTCTCACAAAAAACTGAAGAAGATAAAAAAATGTATTTTTTTTTCTTTTTCTAACCGTTAGGTCAGTTATTGTTTTTGTTCTATTAAGTTTACTCGTTAGTCTACAGAAAACAACAAAATAAGTGATATTTTTTTTAAAATATAGACACCATTTACACAGGGAAAGTTTACTTTGCAAAGTCTTGAGTTTATAGGAGATAGGGGTGAAGAGAACGGGAGGCAGTAGACTTTCTTGTACTCGCAAATTCGTTTTGTTCTTTGTTCGTAGTTTATATAACTGAAGTTAGCTGCAACTTTTTATTTGACGTTTTCTTTTATATTTTATTTCGTCCATTTTAAAATTTCAAAGATTTTGTTTTTCACAATTAAAACGGATAGAGAATTCACAAACCAGCAAATGAGAAATGTCAAAAAATTAAGAACACTCAAACAAAAGAAAACAAAATTTGAGAAACAAAACTTTCCCTGTATAAACACCAAAGAAAGTTTAAAAGAGAATTCAACAAAATTTGTCAAAGTAAACTTTCCCTGTGTAAATGGTGTCATATCACATGAAAAAAATAAAAAACACACAAAAATTGGTGCGGCCAAACGAATGTCTACCACTGTATAATGTATGAACGACACGTTTATCATAAATAGTCCTACAAAAAAGTCCGCGACAGCATGTCTATCTCTTATGTGGAAGCAATTATCGTCAAAATAGTGACCCATAATTACAATAGAAATTGATCATTTATTTCTAATACATATTTCTTAGTAACAAATTGATCTATATCAAAATAAATACTTTTATTGCCTCTGATATATATAATAGACTAGCCCGTACTTAATTTAAGTCTAAAATTGTGGTTTTAAATATTTATTTTTGTCACTTTGGTTGGCGTTTCTGAAAATAATGCTAGGAAAAACATGAGCCGCTTTATGAAGTAGTTAATGACTGTATTTATTTGGTTGGTTTTTTTTAACAATTAAAATTCTATTTGTAAACGGATGTCGCTAAAAGTTGATACAAACGCTTTCTAAGGATACCGACCGGGCCGAGTGAGACCGGACAAAAACATCTAGTAAAGGGTCCGCCATCGAACTTTTTTTTTCAACTAGTGCTTATTTCGTGAATGGTAACACTAGCTCATGTCTGATTTGACAGATAATTAGTTTATCCTTCCGCTGAAAGAATATGGTTGTGTGTGGGCCTGCGATTAACTTATAGAAGATGCCGATTTTGCCAAAAAAATCACTTTTTCAGATGAAGCTCATTTTGATCTTGACGGGTATGTAAACAAGCAAAATTGTCGCATTTGGGGCACAGAAAACCCGCACGCATAGATTGAAAAGCCGACGCACCCAAAACGAGTCACTGTTTGGTGCGGATTTTGGTCCAGAGGCATAATTGGGCCATTTTTCTTCGAAAATGAGCAAGGAGTGGCCGTTAGTCAATGGCGATCGTTATCGGGCCATGTTGAACGAATTTTTGTTCACAAAAATTTAAGAGGAGGATATTGGCAACATTTGGTTTCAACAGGACGGCGCTACGTGCCACACAGACGAAGCTACTATCGATGTTTTTATAGCATTTAAAAAAAAAAAAGTTATTTGGCGGACCCTATATATATTTTGATATATTTGTGCATGTAATATATGCAGTTATTTTGTATACAATTATATGTTTAATAAATATTAGTATAAATCTTTTACAAAAAATAAAAACTAAATATATTATATACCTATGTTAGTTAGTTTTATTTGACCTTTTTCTTTTAAATAATATGACTATTTTGTTAAGCTTGAGGTCTTATGTTTCAAAAATATATTTTTATATCGATATTTCGCTCCAATTTGTGTAGCTTCTTCATAATTTATAATTATATCCTGAAGAAGCTACACAAATTGGAGCGAAATATCGATATTAAAATAAATTTTTAAAAACAAGACCTCAAGCTTAACAAAATAGTCATATTATATTATACGTATAGGGTATACAAATTTAACAATTGAAAAAATTCAAACATAAGAAAAAAAAAGTACCATATAAAAGGGCTATTGTGCCACTCTCTCAACATTTGCATAGCTTCTCATATACCAGAAACGATCAGCTGAGACGGCAACATTTACGGTCGCTTAAATAGGCCTTTATAACACATATTTATGTTAACTCGTAATTAAAACGTAAACAAGCAAAAAGGTGAAGTAAAAGCTGAGCGGGCATTGGTATTCTCAACTGTGTAAATAGTGAAAATTTATTAAAAGTTACAAATAAATATTGCTCGAAACGTTAAAAAATATGGATTCATATATAGCACCAGGTGAAGAACCTGATCTTTTTGACGGCTGCACCTTTTCTTTTCAAGACGAAAAGCCGACCTTAAGTTTTTAATTTCATTCTTGACAGTTTCTTCGTCTTTTTCCCTCCAAGCAAACATTTATTTTTTGTCGATTTGCTTGTGGCCGGGGCTTTCAAAATTCCAAAAAAAAGTAACTATTGAGTATTTGGGCAGTATTTAGACAGTCTGCCCTTTAAAATGATATGTGTCTCATCTCACAACAATTAATTTTTCGTCGGCAAGTTACTAAAATCACTTAGAGCAACAGCACTGGGGTATATGGAAATTTTAAAATAATCCAAAGTAACTTCCGAACGAACCATAGATTACGAGATGAGACGTATATGATTTTAAAGGGGAGGTCGTTTAGATTTGTAATCTATCGCCCAAGTACTAAGAAAATTCTTTTGATTATTTAAAAAAAAAAATTCCAGTACTCTTCTTCAGGGATTTTTATCATTCCTCATTTTGCCGAGGTAGCATTCCCGATTTTGCAACAGAAACTTACAAAAACCAAACTGGAATGAAATTTTTAAGTTCTACGCTTTCTGGAAGTGTTCTGACATTTACGTTACATTTCGTAGTTTTTATTCTATGATGCAAAATGGAAATTGCCAAAACTCTTCAGAGCAACAGCACTGCGGTATATGAAAATTTCAAAAACTTTTTAAAATATCCAAAGTAATATCTGAATATTTAATATTTAATGAGTTAAGACTTATTTTATAAATATTCCATTAATACACGAAAATAAAGGGTGTCCCAACAAGAACGTAAGATTTAAATTTGGCGCCATACGAAGTGTCATTGTTTGACGTTTGAACAATTGTTATTGTTTGCTAGTAGAAGGTACGAGGTTAGTAAAAATGGAGCGCTACACGAATGAACAACGCATTCTCATTGTGAAATTGTTTTACAAAAATGGTGAACGTTTTGTGGCTACAGTTCCCAAATTGCGATCAATTTGGGGTCACAATAATGCTTCGAGAGTCAACTGTAAAGAGATTAATGGATAAATTTGCCGAAACTGGGTCTGCTAGTGATGTAAGACAACAACGCGCCTTCGAACAGGTCGATTAACCGAAAATGTCGCAGCTGAACGTGATGATGTCGCTTAAACTCCATCCACCTCAATTCGACACCGAGCTCAGCAAATTGGTGTCTCCAAATCCACTATGCAGCGAATTTTGACGAAAGATTTGCATCTTTATGCATACAAGGTTCAATTGACTCAAGAACTGAAGCCAGATGACCATGGACAGCGAAGGGAGTTCGTTAATTGAGTATTGGAGAGACAACATGAAGATGTTGATTTTGCCGATAAAATCATCTTCAGTGACGAGGCCCATTTCCATCTTGATGGCTTCCGTCAATAGGCAGAATTGTCGCATTTGGGGTGAGGAAAATCCTCGAGTGATTCACGAGAAGCAAATGCATCCTCAACGTGTCACTGTGTGGTGTGGTTTTTGGACTGGAGGAATCATTAGACCATTTTTTTATGAAAATGAGGCAGCTTAAGCGCAAACAGTCAATGGTGTTCGGTATCATGAAATGATAACCAGTTTTTTCTTGCCTAGAATTGAAGAAATGAATGTGGGCTTGTGGTTTCAACAAGATGGCGCCACATGTCATACAGCCAGAGAAACAATTCAATTGCTGCATCAGTCATTTATTTAAAATTTAAATCTTGCGTTCTATTTGGGACACCCTTTACAAGCACTTGCTGCAGAATACATATGTACTAAGCAAATCCAAATACATTTGTGCAGATGTCTATTGTGAACCATAATCGGGGCCAGTATATATATCAACGCTGAGATTGCCAGATGAGTTCAAATTTGGCGCCAATCGAAGTGACATTGTTTGACATTTGAACCAGTTTTTTCTTGCCTAGAAATGAATGTGGAGGGCGCCACATGTCATACAGCCAGAGAAACAATTCAATTGCTGAATCAGTCATTTCCCGGTTGTGTTATTTATCGTTTTGGAGACCAGAATTGGCCGCCTAGATCGTGCGATTTAACACCATTAGACTTTTTTCTTTGGGGTTTTTTGAAGTCGATGGTTTACGCGAATAAGCCGACGACGACTCAAGCCTTAAGAGGAAATTGGACGCTGCATTAATGAAATACCACAGCATTTATGCAAAACGGTCATTGAAAATTTCATTAAAAAATCGCGTGTGTGCCAGCAAAGCCGCGGCGGCCATCTGCCCGATATGTTGTTCCATGCATAACCTCATTCTGTCTACTTCACGATATAATAAAGTTTCACGATTTTTTTTTAATATCTGTGTTTTATTTAAAATTTAAGTCTTGCGTTCTTGTTGGGACACCCTTTATATTTACAAATACTAAAAACGTAATGGGATACGTTAAAACATATTTAACGCGGCATATTTATCTTCACTTATTTAATTTTTTCTATGGTTTTGATACTATAGAAGAATGTGGAAAGTGAAATATATTAACATTTCGCTAACACAGTGAAGGGTATATAAGACTCAGCACAGCCGAATTTAACTTGTTTATTTTTTATTTATTTGGATAATAAGTCTACATTAAATTACAGACTTTATATGAATTATTTTAAAAATACAAAAATTGAAAAAAAAAAAAAAAATTTTTTTTTAACAATTAGCGATTTAAAAATAATATTATATTTCGTTTAATAGCTTCCAAACTTAAAGATAAATCAATAAATTGATATACAGTATTAAAGTTGGCACAAATTATTCTCAAAGGATCGGCATTGGCATATTTAGTACGAAAAGTTCTAATCGCAAGCAATTGGAAATGACGTGTTGGTCGGAATGGCACATTGATAGATATATGGCTTAAAAGGAATTCGGATTGAACATCTCCATTAATAATATTGAACATAAATGATACATTTAACATCGTCCTTCTATTTTTTAGTGTAGGTAGTTTAATAAGCGCCAATTTTTGATGGTATGGAGGCAGATTCATTAAGATGACATCATGAAGCATCTGTTCTTGATTTGTCGAAAAAGACAGACGGATTATATACGCCGACCATATAAATGCAACAATTTTTACTAGTCAAGAAAGAATTTTAAGCGCACAGCTGCTTCCTTGATATCACCTTGTATGAATTCGCCTTGGCTACTTTTTTTACATCTTGTTGGCATCTATTTACATAAATGCCCAATAATAATAGTAAAATAAATTTGACGTTTTATGTTATCAATAATTGTTAATGAAAATTGAATAGCATTTATTGCAACATATATTGCCGTCAATAAAAGTGAGTGCAGTGCCAGCTCGCTAATCCGAAGGTGTGTAATCAGAGTTATCCAGTAATTCGAATTGAATTTATAACGTATTACATACTCTATAGTCCGCATTGATTTCAAGCTCGATAAAACGAATTTTTACTTTTTTATTTTTCTGCTTTTTTATTATTGTGTTTTTTTTCTGCAAAACCATGTGTGGAACTTTAAAACTAACGGGACATCATTGAGATTCAGAGCCTTCTATGATTGACATTGTACATATTTAGCATGTTTTATGTCTTGGTATTAGTCGCGAAAACATCAATTTAAATAATCAATCAATTTTAATAATATTTGAGAAAAGCTTTAATTTTTTTCATTCTTCATTAATAAAAATATAATAATTTTCTTTTGAAATCCTGGCTTGTGTTTTATTTTCGAATATAGTGATTTATAATACATAATAACAGTACATCCAGTAATCCGAATATCTTACTACTCCGAATCAGGGTCTGCAATCATTAATTCGGATTAGCGAGATGGCACTGTAGTACATAATAGACATAACACTGTTTTGACAATTTCTGCAATACATATATGTTAACATATTTTATGTTACATGCGACACCAGAAATAAAGTTCGAAATTTTTATGTTAGCAATTGTCAAAATCAATTGCAAACACAAGTTGTTAACGTGTGGAACGCAAATGTTAGTGTTTGAAAATCTATTGCGAAATTTATGTTAAAACACATTGCTGAGAAACAATGTTCTAACACAAGCTGTCAAATTTGATTTTTTTTCTACATACCTTTCACGGGAAATATTACAAAGCAAAAGTGGAATTAGCATACGCAGTGATGCCAAGTTTTTATATGTAAAAATTTCCATTGAAATTCTAAATGCAACCTTGCTGAATTTTCGAAAGTACTATATAATTAGATTTTTCTTTCGAATCGAAAAGAATGCCTTGCTTGCTTTTTCTCACGTGTTAAATGCAAGTGTTGCAAATGGAACAAAATGCATTGTAAAAATTTTCAGGGTTGCATTTAGGAATACGCTGCAATGTATTACTACAAAGCAACATGCGTTTAGGAAGTCAGCCATTTTATTACTCGCTAAGTTCCCATTTACATTATGGACATTTCTGTCCGGACAGACGAAGTTTGTAGGCGAGGGTGCAAATACGCAAGATGTGTAGTAGAAATTTTTTTTGTCTCTCTTCAACTTTTCGTAATAATCGTCTTGTTGCTTCGTTTCATTTTTGTATACTGTATTAATTTGCTAATATTTTTATAGAAATCAATTTTTACGGAGTATTTTCTAAAGGAACCGCACAATTTTGTAATTAATTTTAAAAATATGCTTATTAATGAATAAAACAAAACTTTTTTTTTCAGATCCGTTAAAAATATTACGAGTTATTAAACCTTTTATTAAAAAATACGCGGTAAATATTATTGCCCAAGCCAATAACAAAACGAGTGCTTTCATAACTAAGGTGTACGACTAAGTATTGTTACAATAAAATGCTGCAATTTTATATTTGTGTCTGCAAGGTGAATTCTAAAATGGTATGTATAGGGTCCGTCATCGAACGTTTTTATTTCGTGAATGGTAACACTTAGCTCATGTCTGATTTGACATATAATTAGTTTTATCCTTCCGCTGAAAGAATATGGTTGTGTTTTCGCTTCGCTAAGTGGGCCTGCGATCGACTTACAGAAGACGCCGATTTTGCCAAAAAAAATCATCTTTTCAGATAAAGCTCATTTTGATCTTGGCGGGTATGTAAACAAGAAAAATTGTCGCATTTGGGGCACCCAAAACGAGTCACTGTTTGGTGCAGATTTTAGTCCAGACATAATTGTGAAATTTTTCTTAGAATATGAGCAAGGAGTGGCCGTTAGTGAATGGCGATCGTTATCGGGCCATGTTGAACGAATTTTTGTTCACAAAAATTTAAGAGGAGGATATTGGCAACATTTGGTTTCAACAGGACGGCGCTACGTGCCACACAGCCGAAGCTACACTCGTTGTTTTTATAGCATTTTAAAAAAAATTAAAATTTTTTTGACGGACCCTATACAAGGAAATAAAGAAAACACGTATAAATCGTTCAAATCATACGTAGTCAGGTCAGAGCTTGACTGTTGCAGAATATACTTTATTTATGATGAATTAGTAAACCAAAATACAAAATTTTTTATGTTACTTTTAAATAATCAAATTAGATTGACGAAACATATCTAAGGTTTCTCATGTTACAAGTACTCCTTCTTTCTAGTATTCATTAAGAATTCAGAGACTTACTTGGGATTTGTCCCAAGTTACTAATCATCCAATGAAGTATCTGAATTCTTAATGTATATTATTGATTCGGCACGGAAAGGAAAAAGTAGCGGAAAGAAATATTTAATTTAATTGTGAATTAAAGTGGTCTATTGTGAATGAATAGTGTTAATCACCCTTATCATGAATATCATTTCCCTCGAATTTTGTTCACTTTCACTGGGATAGCAATTACGAATGAATTCCCTGTTAAATCCCCTTATCATAAATAATTTTTTTCCCTTGTTTTGTTCACTTTTTTGCTTTAATCTGTTACTTACTTTTTGCTGGCGAACACAAGTATTTTTGTTTGTTTTTTTCTTAAAATTTAATTTAGCAAGCAGAATTTAGCAATTTTTTAACAAAAGAATTAAAAAGTGGTTGTCCACATATAAAAAATTAATTTATTTTGTTATAAAATCGTTTATCCACAGCAGTTAACACCTTTACTACAAGAACCATTCATAAATTGCTTCAATAAAAAAAATTTTGTTTTTGCTCTTAAAATCTTATAAAATTACAGAAATTTTTTATTTATATGCACTGGCCACTGAAAACTGCTTAACAATAAAAGTTGACACCTTTATTACAAGAACCATTCGTAAATTACAAAAATGTATTGTTTTTCTATTGAAAACTTAGAAAATTTTATAAATTCTTCTTTATTATACATTCACTCTGCACTGATAACGTGTACAAAATCTCACGTGAGATTCCCAATAGCAATTTTCCCTTCGAGGGGAATGAAAATTTCGGGGGAACAACAATTTCACTTTTATTCATGATAGGGGTGAATGTGTCAGCTGCTGGAGATAAAAAATTGAATTTTTTAAAATCAAAATAAGTTTTAAATAAACAAAAAGAAAATTAATTTTCAATAAATAAAACGAAATTATTTACGAAATATAAAACAAATTAATCTAAAACATACACTTATTTAAAGGCTCTAAAAATTCCATATTCAGCAGCCTGTATCTTTTGCAATTTTTAATTGATTGCAGAATTTTAAAATAGAAATGGAAACTAGACACCTTGAGATTTAAAAAAAAAAACTTGACAATAGTGGTTTCTTTACTAAAGAACTTTTTTTAAGCAATTTATCAAAAAAAGTCCAAAAATGTGCTATTTTTTTTTGTTCACTTGAATAAAGGCACTTTAACTAATTTTAGTGAAAAACAGTTTTATTTGTTTTTTTAATTTGTTTTACTTTATTTAAGAACTATTAGTAATGGGTACAACCCCTTTCATTGACAGATAAAGAGAATTTATGTAAACCAACGAAATTTGATTCCAAGCATTCTGAATTAGTGACTACTTGTCATCAAATTGTCTACCTCCTTCATAGACCTTACGAGATAACCAACCACAGACATTTTCGATAATGTTTAGATCTGGCGAATAGGATGGCCAGTCAAGAATATTAACATTTTGGCTTGCAATGAACTCCTTTACTACTCTGGCGTTGTGAATAGGGGCATTATCCTATTGCCATATTCAAGATATGAGACCAAATAGGTCACTAAACTTAGGAAAAGCCGATTCCAATAACGTTTTATAGCTTGCATCAGTCATTATTACACTTTGAAATTCAAGATCGATGGTGCCATAGTACGTAATACCACCCCACACCATAACGCCGCCCTCTCGGCTGTGCTATCGGTTCAAAAATCGCTTTTCTTTGCTCAGATCATGGAAATAATAGTTGTAGCCATCAGGCCCATCCAAATTAAACTTCTCTTATCCGTAAATACAACGGTTATCAAGTCATTTACATGACTTCTTTGCTGCACATCTCTTGCGAATTGAAGTCGCTTTTCCTTACGAGGAGCATTAAGTGGCGGCTTTTTTGTAATTGCAGTTATTTATACTCACAGCTCTTAATTACTCTGCGTACTGAAGACTTGCTCGCTTGCACTTCAGCTTGAGCTCTTATTTTTGACTAGGATAAGGCAGAATTAGAAGCAGTTCTGATGATTTTTCTTTTCTCATACCATACGTAGATAAAAACAATGAAACCCTTCCTTTAAAATTTTTTCTATACCCTTCGGGGTCCTCGATGTAATTGTCGACAACTGTTGGGCTTCGTCCAATGTTTTTAGCTATTGCGCCGTTAGAATATCCTTCAGAACGGTAAACATCGATTTTAGTTTTTTTCCGATAGTTTTAAAATTTTTTGTTTAGCCAAATTAATGATGATTAAGATGTAATAAATTGCAATAAACAAACGCTCTCTACAAAAAAGTCATCGCTTACTTTAAAAAAAATAAAAAAATAATAAAGTGCCTTTATTCAAGTGAACCAAAAAAAAAATACCACATTTTTGGACTTTTTTGATAAATTGCTTAAAAAAAAGTTCTATAGTAAATAAACCGCTATTGTCTTAATATTTTTTTATATCTCAAGGTGTCTCTTTCCATTTTAAAATTCTGCAATTGGTTAAAAATTATAAAAGATACAGGCTGCTGAATATGGAATTTTTAGTGCCTTTAAATAAGTGAACCGGAGTGTATTTTATTTTGTATTTTTTTATCTTTCCGTGAGAAAATTTAAGCGTAAGCAAAATGTAGAAAATTATCTACATTGCGGAATTAATAATTGGAAATTTTGCTTTAGCACAAAAAAATGCTTTCCGTAATCGCGAAACAGAATGAATAAATAACCCAATATGAGTCAGAGATCTAGGTGGTGCGATCACTGCATGTTTTTTTCCATCAACAGCCGCCGCCGGAGGGGTTTGGTCGGCTTAAAGTTTTTCTTTGACTTTGATATAATTGAAATTTTCTTTATTAAAAAAAAAGCTCCGTAGTTCATTTGAGGGAGCTATATTCTTAGTTCAAAAATTAAAGAGCAATAATTCGTTCATTTGATCTTTTGTAGCTTTATCAATTATACTTTTGATTGTCTTTGAATTTTTTACGAAAATAAAAAGCAAAACAAAACAAAATTCGAAAAATTTTTAAATTTAGTTTTTGATTTCTTTTTTTATAATGTAATTCAAAAAGTACTTTCGCAAATACGCAAGGTACACGAACGTCTATATAAGACACTTTTTTGTCTCTCTTTTCAACTTTTCGTAATAATCGTCTTGTTGCTTCATTTCATTTTTGTACACTGTATTAATTTGCCAATATTTTTATAGAAATCAATATTTAAAACGTATTTATTTATTATTAATTTAATATTGATTTAATTTAATTTAGTTTGCTTCAAAAGTTCTTTTCAATTAATCTTCATACAAATCAATTGAGCACGTCACGAAAATAAATGGAAAGAAGAACTGAAAAAATTTCTATCTGGGCATTAATGTCCGAAATGTAAACGGTTTAGGAAAGAACAAAAGAAAATAGAAAAATGGGGACTTTCTTATTGGATACTGCATATGTTATACACATGCAAATTAAAAATTTTAATCAAATAACAATTATTTTTCCAATGTAATTTCCGAAAATCTATGTTCTTCAGAAAACCCATCAGATTTACTATCTACATGAATGTTATTCTTGTTCTTTTTTCGTACTTTATTTAGTATATTCACAAAATTAGGTTTAGTATAAGAAATAAAATAAAATTACAAAAATTTGAATAAAATCCATTAAAAAACTAAAATATATTTTTCTTGTAATAAGCCAGCCGCCGCTGCCGACAATTTTTAACCGGTTTAGGCCTCTGATGAGAGTAGTTTCACGCTACATATATTCTGGCCACAGTGACCAGTTGATATGTCCCCGCTCCTGTTTCTAATTCAAATTATATGTATGTTGTTTCAAATCGTTCTTTCAATTAGAATTCAAACATTAAACATAAATACATATTTACATACATATGTACATATTTGAACTATCGTTAAACTTTTATAAAGGTGACAAAATAAATAAAAACTAACTACTTTAGTGTTTGTTGGTTTGCACTAAAATTGCTTTGTTGGAAAAGAAAAATATGGAAATTGCCAAAATTTTTAAAGGTAAATTTAATTAAATATTCAATTCCATAATTGGACATTACACTGCGTAGACATTTTCCCGATGACATCGTTCTACTAGTATGAAAAAAAAGTTTATTAATGGCGGTGACTGACGAACTAGTTGAATCATGGAACTGTATTAGTTTAACATGTGTATATATATAATATATATATATATATATATATATATATATATATATATATATATATATATATATATATAATATAGTATTCGAAAGCATTTGTATGAACGTGAATAATTGCTGGCAAACAACAGCGATGAGCGCATCAATAAGTCATTATCATCAAAAAAAAATTAAACCACTACATCTTCTCCCCTCTTTTCGTTATCAAAATGAATTTTTCTAACGTATGCTTTTTCCTTACAATTCAAACTTAAGAGAAAATACTAATTTTTTGTACACATCAAAGAGAAATATTATTGGGAAGCTTATAATAATGGGAAAAATCTCATTCACTGTCAAACAACCAATGAAAAATCTTAACAAAGAAGTAGAGTGAAAACAGATTGGAGAATTATATGCTAAATATTTAAACTTTTCATGTTATGAAAATCTTGCTATTGCACTAAATAATAAACAAAAGTAATTTTTTAAATCTTATATAGCAAGTATTAATGAAGAATAAATGAATCACTGTTTAATGACATAAACCTTTAAAATATGTATGTATTTGTAAATAAGTATTATTATTATTATTATTAATCACTACATAGTAAAGGGTGTCGCAACAAGAACGCAAGATTTAAATTTTAAATAAAACGCAGATATTTAAAAAAAATCGTGAAACTTTATTATATCGTAAAGTAGACAGAATGAGGTTATGCATGGAACAACATATCGGGCAGATGGCCGCCGCGGCTTTGCTGGCACACACGCGATTTTTAATGAAATTTTCAATGACCGTTTTGCATAAATGCTGTGGTATTTCATTAATGCAGCGTCCAATTTCTTCTTTTAAGGCTTGAGTCGTCGTCGGCTTATTCGCGTAAACCATCGACTTCAAAAAACCCCAAAGAAAAAAGTCTAATGGTGTTAAATCGCACGATCTAGGCGGCCAATTCTGGTCTCCAAAACGATAAATAACACGACCGGGAAATGACTGATGCAGCAATTGAATTGTTTCTCTGGCTGTATGACATGTGGCGCCGTCTTATTGAAACCACAAGCCCTCCACATTCATTTCTTCAATTCTAGGCAAGAAAAAACTGGTTCAAATGTCAAACAATGACACTTCGATTGGCGCCAAATTTAAATCTTGCGTTCTTGTTGGGACACCCTTTATAAAGCAAAGTCGCTTCCCACGTCTGTCTGTATGCTTAGATCTTTAAAACTACACAACGGATTTTGATGCAGTTTTTATTAATAGATAGAGTGATTCCAGAGGAAGGTTTATATGTATAATAACATGTTTAATATATTATAGAGAACCACTGATAATTTCAAGATTTCTAATGTGAAGTCGTAAATAAACACATTTTTTTGCGCTTACATTGCAAACGCTGGCTGAACTCTAAGAGATGGGTCAAAATAATGGATTAAGTATTGTATACCTTAAAAAGTTCTACAAGAAAGTCCGGGATGGTATATGTTTATCTCTTAGGGATAACCCACAATAACCAATTTTTACTTCTTACGAGAAATAATGGCTTATTTACAAAGCGATTTTAAGCAATACAGCATTAATCCTTATCTAATTAAGTACGTCAAATACATTTTACATTTAATATGGAATAATATAGGGACATCGTGGTTGCGGCGGTACCGGCCGGTGGCGCGGCGCGTGCCCACGTCTATAAATAGCGCGTCGAAGCGCGAATCCTCCTTATAGGACTTTGTGATTTGCAGCGATCGCACGCGTTTATCGGAGCTCTCTAGCGAGGAAAATAACAAACTTAATAAAAACCTGCTTTTCAGCGCAACATTTTTTTTCTCGAAATTTTACGTTCGTACTTTAGTCGGTATTAAGGTTAATTTTAATAAGTATTTACATTAGTTTAGATAATATTAGATTAAAACCATAATTTATCAATTCTATTTCTTCTATTAAGATCTTGGTCAGGACTTAAAGGTAAGGCAATTTAGTATTAGTGAAATTATTTTGTAAATTTTTTTTAACAAGAAAGCTGTGGAGGTTGTAAAGGGTGTCCCAACAAGAACGCAAGATTTAAATTTTAAATAAATGACTGATGCAGCAATTGAATTGTTTCTCTGGCTTTATGACATGTGGCGCCGTCTTGTTGAAACCACAAGCCCCCCACATTCATTTCTTCAATTCTAGGCAAGAAAAAACTGGTTATCATTTCACGATACCAAACACCATTGACTGTTTTCGCTTGACCTGCCTCATTTTCATAAAAAAAAGGTCCAATAATTGATCCAGCCCAAAAACCTCGTGAATCACTCGAGGATTTTCCTCACCCCAAATGCGACAATTCTGCCTATTGACGAAGCCATCAAGATGGAAATGGGCCTTGTCACTGAAGATGATTTTATCGGCAAAATCAACATCTTCATGTTGTCTCTCCAATACCCAATTAACGAACTCCCTTCGCTGTCCATGGTCATTTTTACTAACCTCGTACCTTCTACTAGCAAACAATAACAATTGTTCAAATGTCAAACAATGACACTTCGAATGGCGCCAAATTTAAATCTTGCGTTCTTGTTCGGACACAATTTATATACGAGTACAGAGATTCTGTAGTATATTTATTGTAAAAGTAAAATAAATAACTAAAAATGTAAAAAATAAATAAGTAAAAATGCAAAAAATAAATAAGTAAAAATGTAGTACCTATATGAATATAGGGAAAGGGGAATTGTTTTACTACGAATTTAATGCGTGCAAAGCCGCGGGCAAAAGCTAGTATTTAATATTAGAAATTAATGCTAGGATTAAATTTTTTATAGTGTTTTTACACTACAGCACGTCTTAGAGGAATGCGTGGAAGTTGTTGAAAATGAAAAAAGTTGTTTACAATCACAACATTTAATGCGAAGTACACAATTAGAAATATGTTCCGAAACATGACATGTTTCGTGTTTCGTTCGGTAGTGTGTGTGTGTAGTCGTGTTTATTTTCGTGTTCCCTTCGAGGTTTCCATAATATAAATTTTTTTTGATATTTTCTGGTTGCATTGATGTTGGTTCCATAGTCTGTATCGTTGTTTACTGTTTTTACTTGTTCAGTTCATCTAAAACAAGCAAGCTGTAAACATGTAGGATTTTGTCGACCGCTGAAAACATTAATAGAAGTAAAGAAAATAAAAATGGCGCAATACGAAAAGCTGGTAAATTTGATGGCTACCAAGGAAGATATTGTGTGTGATTACCAAAAGCATCCTATCTTACAGCTGATCACTCATCTCAAATGGATTGCTGGTGTCTCTCAATTTACGCCTTGATTCTGTATTCTGGAGCGCAATGTTGTCCTCTTCCAACAATAAGGCTGCTGCTATAGATACCATTTTTTTTTTTTTTTTTTTGCAAAATTAAGTAGTAAAAAATTAAATATTGCGTTCGACAGGATTTTTCACACAGGAATAGTTTATGCACAAATACTATTTTAATACCACCTTTTGTATCTTTTCACAGTTAAATTATGTGTTATTAATAATTAAAGTTTCTATAATATTTGGTTTATATTTATTTCAGGTATTTATTTTATTTATCACTATTTATTTCTTTGTTTACAAAATGTCTTCTCTTTCTGTTCTTATTTCATACATTTCATAACAAAACAGATGGAATAAAAATATTGTTGTCTTCTTCTTTTTCTTTCGATTCAGTTTTTTGCTGGAATACCATCTTTCGATCGTAACGTAACTTAGTGCGGGAACGTAATCGAAACCCAGAATGGGGTGATTATGGAAACCTCGAAGGGAACACGAAAATAAACTGTAAACACGAATACACACTACGGAACGAAACACGAAAAATGTCATGTTACGGAACATGTTTCTAAGTGTGTACTCAGCATAAAAGCGGTTCTTATAATTATATTTCGATTCAACGAATATTTTTTTCATTGTCATTTGGTTAATTTTAGAATATATCGCCACAATGAACAAGTAAATTTGTAAAATATAATTTGTATCAAAAACATTTAATCTTTTGAGTTCTTTTCATATAACATGTCTAGGCGAATTGATTGCTTGTGTTAGAGCAACATGTAAATAAATATTTATGCAAATTAATCAGGCCTGTCATAGAATCCAAGTCGGTTTTGCTAATTGTAATATTGGTTTCATTTGGTGTCATGAAACCAAGTCGTTTTTGTTATTTTCGAAGACAAATAAAGTCGAAGTTCGAATTATTTATTCTATACCTACATTAGTTTATTTCTATGAAATTTTTTGTGTAAATGTTTGATAACAATTTTGATAAATCGTAGTTTTCGTTTAAATAAAAATAAAAACTTTTTTTATTGAAAATTTTTAATATAAAATACATAACAAAATATTAATCTTTATTTGTGCTTAATTCCAGAAATTGTGTTGGTTTTAAAATTTATTCTTTTTATTACATCTTTTTGCCGTGAACCTACGCTTTTTATTGATTCATCCAACTGTTGTCAAAGAGATCATACAGTTGGCTTATCAAGTTTGGTAAATCCCTTCGCAGTGTCAAGATTTTTTTCTATAAAGTGCATAATTATTGAGTTTTAAGTGCTATTTTTTTTTTTAGAGAAAAAAAAATTATAAGTAAAAATTTATTTTTGTAGAATTAATTAGATTACTTAAATTTTTACTAAATATATAACTGCAGGTGAACTTTTAATGACAAGTCCGTTTTAGTCACTTGCTTTATTTGAAATTAAACAAACCAACAACTTTCAACTGATTGGTTTCAATCCAATAGCAAAACCGATAACATTGGTTTCTGTGACACCTAAAACCGACATTAATTCTAGTTCGAAAATGAAACAGACATTGGATTTCATGACACCAAAGTAATTTTTTTGTCAGTTTCAAATGAAATACCGACAACATTGGATTCTGTGACAGCCCTAAATAGCGGAGTTCTTGGTAACTGTTGCTTGGTGGTAAGTGCACAAATACTAGGCACGAAACTACATTCACAAATTAAATTTGTTCCACTGTTTTAAGTAATTTTTATATTATTAAATGAATATTTTTTTAATCAAAATATTAATCTTTATTTGTGCTTAATTCAAGAAATTGTGTTGGTTTTAAAATTTATTCTTTTACTCATGATATTCTCATGAGTTATTTATTCAGTACAATAAGTACTGAAGGGGAGAGCATACCTATATGGACCATTTCATCAGACGCTACTCTGAATCCTCAGTAGGTTACTTCCAACGTTTCTTTCAAACATTAGAACTTCTATATTGTAAAAGCAATTGATTAAATAAGAATTATTTGTCAACAGTTACAAAAAGATTCAAATATTTAAACAAAAAACTCAGTAAGCATTGAACTGAATAAATAAATAAATTTCCCAACCAACATTTTAATATTGAAAACTATATATTCTATTTTTATTCTTCTCTTCTCTTTTACATTTGAATGCCAGATGGGTATTACTGAATGTAATTAAAGAGTATATGAAAAACAAAAACAAAAAATTATAATATAAATTTCTTGTTTTTATTTTTTTTTTATTTTAACTCAATTAATAAATATATTTGTTTACATTGAATATTTCTTTCATCCTCATTTTTTTCTATTTCTTTTGTTTCTTCATTTTAACAATTGCCTATACATTTTACATTAACAAAATACATGGTGAGTACGAGTACCCCTGGAATTGAATTCGCATTGCATGTACTTGTTTGATATTCAGGGCTGGCATAGAATCCAATGTTGTCGGTTTCATTTTCGAACTAGAATAATTGTCGGTTTTAGGTGTCAGAGAAACCAATGTTATCGGTTTTGTATTGGATTCAAACCAATCAGTTGACAGTTGTTGGTTTGTTTAATTTTAAATAAAGCAAGTGACTAAAACGGACTTTTGTCATTAAAAATTCGAATGCAGTTAGATATATAATAAAAATTTAAGTAAATTAATATTAATTCTACAAAAATAAATTTTTACTCATAATTTTTTTTTCTCTACCAAAACAAAAAAATAGCACTTAAAACTCAATAATTATGCATTTTATAGAAAAATATCCTGTCATTGCTAAGGGTTTTACAAAACTTGATAAGCCAACTGTGTGATCTCTTTGACAACAGTTGGATGAATCAATAAAAAGCGTAGGTTCACGGCAATTTATGAATATTATTTTTACTTTCTGTGAGCGTTCTTCTTCTAATAATAAAAATCATACAACGGCAAAGTCATTTTATTTCACTGACACTAATTATATATTTTATATTAAAAATTTTTAATAAAAAAATACGTTTTTATTTTTATTTAAACGAAAACACTAAGATTTATCAAAATTGTTATCAAACATTTACATAAACAATTTCATACAAATAAACTAATGTATAGAACAACTGATTCGAACATCGGTTTTATTTGTCTTCGAAAATAACAAAAACGACTTGGCTTCATGACACCAAATGAAACCAATATTGGTTTTGCAAAACCGACAATTAGCAAAACCGACTTAGTTTCTATGACAGCCCTGATTAATTTTATAGCATTCCTTTCATTAGTTTTCATGTAAATAATTAAAAAACCCAAAATAAACGATATGCAATAAGCAAAAGAACAAAATCAAGCTTAGCAATACGTGTAAGTACATACTGCAAACACTAGTAAAATAATGTAAATTACTCATTTTATAACAAAAAATATAAACTAATATATATATACGATCATATGTATATAAGTATAATAATAATAATACAAACATATAAAGCAAGTAATTTATCATTTTTATTTGAAAATAAAATTTAAAATAGGTATGTATGTAAATACTAGAGTAATGCACAAGCATTCTTGAAACTTTTTATTATAAAATATTGCATATGTTTGTATGTTGGGCAGAGCTCTAGTAATAAAATTTTTTTTAAATCACAGTAAGGTTCAAAATTTTTTAATTATACAACCTGTATGTATATTAAAATTATTACAATAAGACAACCGTTATATATTCTTGTACAGGAAAAAACGCAGTGTACAGAAATTACAAGTCACGAATAAATAGAAGTATAACAAATAAAAATTTTAAAATGAAATGTAATTACTGATACGCTTCTTTTGCCCTTGACCAAAAATCGTATGTAGATAAAGGTTAAAAATAACAGCAATTCCAAAAACCGTTAAATTTTATTGCTTCCAATGAAATAAATGTACATATATGAAACAAGTAAATAAAATGAAAGAAACCTGAATGTTTTTTTTTATTTTTTGGTTTTGGTGGTTGAATGGTAAAATAGCAGGGTGGCAAAGAAATCGAATACAACAATAAATTTATTGAATTTTGGTTAATGCGTCATTAATACTTTAGTTTCTTTTCTATACAAGTATTTTTTTCTAATTTTTCTCCACAGCTATTTTTTCAAACTGTTTGCCAGTATGGTTTTTTTTTAAAAGAATTAATATTTTCTACTCAAAAAAAAAATATAAGAAAAAAACTACTCCACCCAAATAAAAGCACACAAAAAAAAAAACAAAAAGAATCAAAAGGCAGTGAGAGTAGTTGTGTAAATCAGCTTTTACTTTGTAATGATGAACTTTTTCTAATATTTATTGCGACTTACTTGTGGATGAGACTTCTTGAGTTGCGTTGCCGCCATCCTTAGTGGCTGCAGCCTCCTCAGTAGCAGCGGCAGGAGATTGATTGGAGTTTTGAGTTTCCATTTTTTAATTCAATACGTTAAAAAAGAAATTCTGCGTTTTAAATGTCTTTTTTTCCTTTAAACTTTTTTTTAAAGAATTCTTCTTTACCATAAATTTAGAATAACCCGCTTTTAATTTTTTTAACAATTTTTTCTGCACTGTAATCCAGTTTTTTTAATTATTTTTGCGGCAAAACCACGTTTTTCCGTTCGTTGGAGCTCTCCTCTGATCGGCGGCACAAGCACTATTTTGGTAATTCGTTTCTCAATCGTTTGTCTACCGCTTTGTTCTTTTCTTACCACCAGCCGGCTTCTGGTTCAAACTGTCTATAGTTAGCCTTTTCTAACTCACGCTTTTCCACCACAATAATATTTATAATCCAACTGTTTTAGCTCTTTTTTCATATGTATGTACATATAGTAGTTTTGTTCTTTTCTATTCTACTTTTTTTGTTGATTCTCAAAAAAGAAAATTGAGATTCTTTTTAAATAATTAATTTTTTTCCAAGTTTGGCAAATGTGTCAAATTGCTTAACAATATTTCAGTTTAAGATGACCTACTTTGATAATATTATTTTTATATAGAGGGACAGCTTTTTTTACTTATGTTATACAGCTTTTGAAAAATAAATTTACGTCAGCCACAGAAATACAAAATATTTTTCTAATATACATATGGATAAACAAGGCGAATTCGCCTTTCCAATGCACAAATCTTCTCACAGAGTTGGACGAGCCTGGTAGTTCTTGTACAGTTTTTAAGTGTTGCCGTTAGTATCAAAAGATACCCTTGCCAGTTACAATTTAAAATAAATTTTAAACTACTACCCGATGTCTATACTTGATGAATTTCTATCATAACTGTAAGGTTGGCAGAAAAAATTTAATTTTTACATTAATATCGGTATTTTAATATCGTATATAGATCAAGGCATATTCATCTAC
The DNA here is from genome assembly GCA_947397855.1 of Thelaira solivaga. Lineage (NCBI taxonomy): Eukaryota > Metazoa > Arthropoda > Insecta > Diptera > Tachinidae > Thelaira > Thelaira solivaga. The sequence continues at coordinate 47,416,138 of OX377610.1, read as the reverse complement.
AAGGTAAATGTGAGAATACAAAAACAACTTATTTTACCTTTGAGATGTCAGAATTATATGCATGTAGCTGTAGAAGTATATGCCTGTAGTATTTAAAAGAAAAATTAACGTACGCAACAAACCAAATCAGTTGAAAATAATATTAAAATAATAATAAGAAAAATATATTCATTTGACTTAAGCAAAATTTTTAATAAATTTTATTTATTACAGGCATATATTTATAAAGGGTGTCCCAACAAGAACGCAAGATTTAAATTTGACGCCATTCAAAGTGTTATTGTTTGGCATTTGAACCAGTTTTTTCTTGCCTAGAATTGAAGAAATGAATGTGGAGGGCTTGTGGTTTCAATAAGACGGCGCCACATGTCATACAGCCAGAGAAACAATTCAATTGCTGCATCAGTCATTTCCCGGTCGTGTTATTTCGCGTTTTGGAGACCAGAATTGCTCGCCTAGATCATGCGATTTAACACCATTAGACTTTTTTCTTTGGAGTTTTTTGAAGTTGATGGCTTACGCGAATAAGCCGACGACGACTCAAGCCTTAAAAGAGGAATTTGGACGCTGCATTAATGAAATACCGCAGCATTTATGCAAAACGGTCATTGAAAATTTCATTAAAAGATCGCGTGTGTGGCAGCAAAGCCGCGGCGGCCATCTGCCCGATATGTTGTTTCATACATAACCTCATTCTATCTACTTTACGATATAATAAAGTTTCACGATTTTTTTTAAATATCTGTGTTTTATTTAAAATTTAAATTTTGCGTTCTTGTTGGCACATCCTTTATTTCATAAATAAATACCTTCAGAATTTTTAATATTCTCATATTGAATTGCAGTTTAATTGCTACATGGTTTGTTGAGTATAGAAAAAAAAAAACAATAAGAAAAAAATTTGACATTCCTAGTACAATAAACGAAAAAAAAAAAAAATTCCAGCTGTATGATTACTTTTACCTTACAAATCAATATGCCTTGATATAGATGTAATAATAGTATATTATTAGAATGTTGGGAAGTAACTAGCAGAACTCAGTACTATATGATATACAGTAAATTATATATGTGAATCCAGTCATAAAATTAATTGGAAAACAGTTTATGTAGGAGAATTATTGATGTTAGTCAACAGAACGAATGAAACCTGATCCAGATTTAGTAGCTTATATCTAAAGTAATTTCGTGGCCAGCATACTAGCAAGGTTTATCCATTTAACACAGCTAGTTAGAAAGATGGCGTTGCAGTTTTAACAGTTTTGACCATATTGCCTTCTTGTAAAGCTGGTAGTGCATATGAAGATCCTTTTCTTCATTCTTTGGTAAGTTTATTGAATTGTTAAGAAATAAAAAATAATTATTTAATTTTAGTGTTAATTTTTTATATTCAATGTACTCAGAATTTCGTAAACACAAAAAGAAAAATGAAAAAATTTTGACAATTATAACTCACACAAAAAAATTCTAAGCAATAAATAATCACCAGATTACTTGCAAATTCTTAATATAGTTGGCCCATGGTTTTGAATCATGGTGTAAAGTGGGTGATAAACACATCAAATTATACATTTGTATTGGCTCATATACACACCAAATTGATTGATATCAATATCATTTTTATGTGATTTTTTTAATGTTTAAAAACCTAGAATTTGCCATCGGTAAAACATATTAAAATAAAAACAATAAAGGGTGTTTTTTATAGACGTATAGAACTTTAAATTGCAATAAAACAACGATGGATTATTCGATTGACATGAATTTTATTTATCCGGAAGATAATCTTGTGGCATTACATTCTAAATATGATTTCTGGCATATGACCGCCACGGCTGGCTCGGATGTAGTCCAATTTTCGATGACTTTTTCCAACATTTGTGGCCGTATATCGGCAATAACACGGCGAATGTTGTCTTCCAAATGATCAAGCGTTTGTGGCTTATCCGCATAGACCAATGACTTTACATAGCCCCACAGAAAGTAGTCTAGCGGTGTTAAATCACAAGATCTTGGAGGCCAATTCACAGGTCCAAAATGTGTCTTTCAATAAATCGATTGTGGCACGAGCTGTGTGACATGTTGCGCTGTCTTGTTGGAACCACAGCTCCTGGACATCATGGTTGTTCAATTCAGGAATGAAAAAGTTAGTAGTCATGGCTCTACACCGATCACCATTGATTGTAACGTTCTGGCCATCATCGTTTTTGAAGAAGTATGGACCAATGATTCCACCAGCCGATAAAGCGCACCAAACAGTCAGTTTTTCTGGATTTAACGGTGTTTCGACATACACTTGAGGATTAGCTTCACTCCAAATGCGGCAGTTTTGTTTGTTGACGTAGCCATTCTACCAGAAGTGCGCTTCATCGCTAAACAAAATCGGGAACAACGGCAATCTCGTTTTGGTCCCATTCGACGAATCTACGCCTTACTTGATGATCGTGAGTCTATTCATGATGAATTGCCAAGCCAAACCACTAAGCAACCAGAGATGAAACTTTTGAGGTTAGAATTTTGAAAAACTCAGCTTTTTATTTTGAGTTTGTATGTAAGAGACAGATATAGTGTTTTAATATTACGAATAAGAGAAAATAAGCAAAATGAAAAATTTTTTGTTTTAAAAAGCATTAATTAAAAAGTTATTTCCGTAATGAAAATGCACATGCCGGAAATTCTTATATATACGTTTATTGTTATGAAGTATGGAATTTAATGTAAAAGTGATAACAAACACAAATTTTCATGTTTAGGAAATTTAAATAATGAAAGTGTAAATTTTTTAGAAATACGTGAGCAAAACAAAATAAAAATTTTGAGTTCGTGCAAAAAAGACAGAAAGAAAATGTATATCTGCACTCTGACACCTCTGGTTGCTCGGTGGCCAAACTGAGAATAAATCACTTGACAGCTGTTAAATCGGTCGCCATCTTGAACAGTAATGCCAACTTAAAGTTCTATATGTCTAAAAAAACACCCTTTACAATTTCCTGTCGGTAAAACACTTTTATTCTGCACATCAGGAATACAATATGATGTAAAAAAATATTGCTAATGCAATATTGGTACTAGCAATAAAAAACCAAATTGGATGAAGGACTGGTTAAAAAGAATTAATTAATTTATGCATGTAATATTGTTAAGCGAGCTCAAATTGATTTTTGACGATTTTCATAATTTTTTAGGGATAGGTATTTTCCTAATATATTTCTATTAATAGAATTAATAATTTTCGTATTCTTTGTCTTGGGATATAAGACCATATGGCTCGCAATGAGCAATACACTCTATTAATTCTATTATAAAAATTTTTTCCTTCATTTTTATTTTAAAAATTCCCGAGATGTACACTCAACTTTAAGGCCGAGTTATGCGAACGTTGAAATGTAGAAATGTAGAAATGTAAAAATGTAGAAGTCAGCTGATCGTTTCTGGTATATGGAAAGCAATGCAAATGCTTAGCTGACTGAAATGTAATGCACATGTAACGTAGCAATCTGTTGAATTTAGAATTTTACGTAACAAAATGTAGCCAGTGATGGGATGTATGCGTATTGATGGAAGTGTGGCACATTTTAGCCATTTTATATGGTACATTTTTTATATAAGAACTATTTGAAATGTTTAATTTCTATATATAAATAGAAAATTAAAGAAGAATTTAATGCTAATATATATAAAACATATGTATTTACCAACATTTGTAGTAAAAATAATAAAAGAACCACATATTTTGAACGCATGTGCATACGTACATACAAGTGTTCAAAAAATTATTTTAGATATTAATAATAAGAATAACAAATATACCATACTACATATATTTATACATATAAAATATTTTTTAGCACTTCTATATATGTATATATGTACGTAAAGTACACATATGCAGTCATTTTGTACATTTTAATATAAATGTAATGCATGTATATATGTAGTATGTATATATGAAATTGACATAAGACAAATTCATACTACTAAAACTTTAAAATAATTTAATTTAATTTTAATATATTAAGCAGATATTAAGTTATTGTTTATAAATATAAATCAAATTGTTGGTACCAACAGAAGCATTTTGGTACTTTTTCCAAAAAAAATACAGATAATGTGGACATAATACCCCCATCAATGTTTTAAACGGCTGTTTTGTTGTTTATTTGAAATTTTTTTTAATTCTTTAAATGAAATTATAAAAAGTAACTGTTCAAAAAAAGAAAAGAATTATTAAAAGTTATAGATAAAAAAAAAATAATATATATAATAAATAATTCTTCTGTATTCATTTATAATATTATTTTTTAATACACTCACTCTAAATATACTTGAGCTCTACATATTTACATTTCTACATTCCTACATTTCTACATTTCAACGTTCGCATAACGAGGCCTTTATGCAAAAGAAAATGATAATTGAGGAAGTGGTAACAGACGATATCTAATAACCATAAAGTTTTGCACATAAATCAAACTAGTTTTGATTTCCATCAAATTCACACACAACGAATCAGAGAGCTGTGCCGACCGGCTTCAATCCGGCTAAAGCGTGCCGCCACTGATTTTGGTTGGCAGCCGCCGCCGCCGAAACTTGTCGGCTTATCACAGCTTAAAAACAGCCGCCCTTGAGTAAATATTTTTTTTACACTTTTTCTTGGGACTAAATAATTGAAAACAAGACAGCTGCCCGACAAAAGTTGCATAAAATCGTCATTTCGATATCTTGCCACTTTGACAGTCTTCAAGCAATTCAATATTATATAGGGTTTTTATATTAAAATGTTGCCACACATATTTAATACAAATAGATATATAAATATAATACAAAAAGTATTGAATTACATAAAATATGCACAAAAAGATAAAGTATGTATTTCAAAGTAATAATTATGCATTGAAAACTGTATTTTCGTTGCGAACTTCAGTATAACTATATATTTTTGTAATTTTTTTAATAAACACTTGCGAGTGCAATACATACTTGCTATTGAAAAAAGATTTTGTTTGAAATTCAAAGTAGAAATCTGTTGTTTGAAATTTGTTAATCTTAAATTTTTTTAGTCACCTAAAGGCTTGCCACTCGGCTAAGACCATCACTGATTTATTTTTGTTTTATTAAAACTTCCAAATTTGTAATCAAATATCTTTTGTAAAAATTTTTGATGATTTCTGGCAAAATTGTATAAAAAATTTCATAAAATGGTTTTATTTTTGAGTCATGGGAAAAACATATTAGTTAATAAACCTTCCTTGAATATAAAAATGTTAATATAGGATTATTAGCTTAAAGCCTTTATTAACTAAAGTAGATATCATATAGAAACTAATTTTCTTCTCTGAATAAGGCTGTATATATATATATATATGAAGAAAAATTAGCAGAATCTTTTTATGATAAAGTTAAGAAAATTCATAAGAAGAAATTTGAAAATTTACAGATTTTACAAAAAGAAAAATTAGGAATTAAATTAAATAAAAAATGGTTTGTAAACAAGACTAAGGTAGATTTTCCTTTAGATGTACAGTGGACTCTTTCTCTTGGACCTAAACATGCATTACCTATAGAAAAAGAAAAGTTTCCATTACTTAAAATTATAGCAGATGGAGAAGATTTTATACAAACAATACAAAGTAAGGAGGATAAAGAAGTAGCTAGGACTAAATTAACAAGTATAACGGAAAATCATTTAAATAAAATGAAAGTTTCTAATAATGACAAATTTATTTTAGAAAAAGTTAGAGAAACTAAAAAGTTTATAATGAGAAATAAAGATATACTTATTTTAAAAGCTGATAAGGGTAATGTAACTGTAGCTATAGATAAAAGTGACTACAAATTAAGAATTAATAATATAATAGGAGATGTTAGTCAATATGAGCTTCTAAACAAGGACCCAACTAGTAGATTACAAAAGATTAATAATAATTTAGTTGAAGAATTATTTAAAAATAAAATAATTTCAAATATAGATAAATTTAGGTTGAAAACTAATGTTTCTGTAGCACCTAAATTATATGGATTACCTAAAATTCATAAGGAAAATTTTCCATTAAGACCTATATGTTCTTTTGTTAACTCTCCTTCTTATGAATTATGTAAATTTATTAGCAATATTTTAAGAGAAGCTTTTAAAGATTCAAAATATAATATTAAAGATTCTCTGGAATTTAAAGAGAAAATTAAAAATGAAATAATTAATGATAATGAAAAATTAGTTTCTTTTGATGTAGTATCACTTTTTCCTAGTGTTCCCATTGATTTAGCTATTAGTATAATAGAAGAAAAGTGGAATATAATAGAAGGATATTCTCGAATTAATAAAAATTTATTTTTTAGGATATTAAAATTTTGTATAGAAGATAATAAATATTTTCAATATGATGGAAAAATATTTAGACAACAAAAAGGTCTTCCAATGGGATCTCCTGCTTCACCAATAGTAGCTGACATAGTTATGGAAAAATTATTAGATACATGTATAGAAAAATTAAATAATAGACCAAGAATTATTTTTAAATATGTTGATGATTTATTCTGTATTATACCTGAAGCAGCAATTGAGCAAACTTTAGAAGTTTTTAATGATTTTGATTCTCATATTAAGTTTACAATGGAAAAAGAATTAGATTCCAAACTTCCATACTTGGATACATTATTAATTAGGAGAGGTAATAAGTTATTGGTAGATTGGTATCAAAAACCAACAGCTTCAGGAAGATTAATAAATTATTTTTCTAAACATAGTAAAAAAATTATTATGAACACAGCTAAAAATTTAATTAACAGGATACTGACAATTAGTAATAGCGAATTTCATTTCAAAAATAAAATAATAATTAGGAATATTTTAAAAGATAATAATTATCCAGATTTTTTAATTTATCAATTAATTGGAGAGTATTATAGGAATAGAAGATATAATACAATTCATTTAAATGAACAGGTTTCTTATAAATCAATTATTTATATACCAGGACTGTCAGAACGTTTGATAAATACTAAGATTTATGATAGAGAAAAATTCCGTATGGCGTACAAAACATACAATACTTTAAATACATTATTTAGTAAAACTAAAGATAGAATAGAGAAATTTGATATGTCAAATGTAGTTTATAGAATACCATGTGATGGTAATAAAAATGAAACTTGTGACAAAGTATATGTAGGTACAACAAAAAATAAACTTAAGATCAGAATGGCTGGACATAAATCGGATCAAAAGTATAGGAACATTTCTTCACAAAAAACGGCATTAACTTCTCATTGTTTTGAATTAAATCATTTTCCTAATTTTGAAAATGTTTCAGTTTTAAATATAGAAAATAATTATAAAAGAAGGTACACATTAGAAATGTTACAAATAATTAATACACCTACAACACATAGAATAAATTTTAAGTCTGATACAGAAAATATAGCTCAAAATTATAGACACTTAATAAACAAATATAAATTTTGTTAAATATTTTTGTTAATATGCACATATTATTTATATACAAATAAGTGTGTCCATGTACAAATATATAATTTTATATATTTATTTGAGCATATTAACAAAATTATGTTATTATTTAATATTTTTATATATATAAAAAAAAAAAAAAAAAAAAAAAAAAAAAAAAAAATATGTTAATTGTTACTTGTTACATACATACATAATTCATTTAACACATACATTTTTATAACAATTGTTTTATATATACATTTTTAACATATTACTTTTAAATATTTTTCAAATTTTGTTTGGGATGACCTTATTATTGAACACCCTAATTTAGTTTTGTCAAGAAAATTTTTGAAATATGTATTTTTAATAATTTGATTAATTTATAATTATATCCTGAAGAAGCTACAAAAATTGGAGCGAAATATCGATATAAAAATAAATTTTTGAAAAATAAGACCTCAAGCTTAACAAAATAGCCATTTTAATTATACAAATAAAAAGTGAGATACATATTGATAAAAATGAAAAAATTATAGCATTGAAAATTTAATATTTTCATTTTAAAAACATTCTTTATTTACAAAAGAAAATAAATGTTAATTTTATATCAAATAAAATAATATAGTGATTTGCTTAATTAAAAGTGTTTATAAATTTATATAAAAAAAGATTATTTCAACCAAATTTTTTCCATTAAATAGTTGTATAGTTACAGCCGGCTGCAGCCGATTTTAAACCGCCGCCGAAATGTTTTTAAGACAGCCGCCGCCGCCGATAAAAGTGGTCGGCTTAGCTCTCAGCAACGAATACGTGTGACGTCCTTTAAAAAAAACACACACACATCAGACGCTTAACACTATGTCTACACCTGATGTATTTCTATCACAATAGTAGATCAAGGCGAATGCATAGGAGGTGGGCGCAATATGTATTTTGTTAGTGTAAAATATCTAGCAAACTGTCAAAATAAAGAAACAAAACAAAGAGAAAAAATGGGGATGAAATAAAATTTAAAAAAAAAAAAATAAAGTTTGTTATAAAGAAAAAGAAAATATTAATTTAATAATAAAAAAAAGTAATAAGAAGCGTGCAACAAATTTAATTGTGTAATATAGTTTTGTTATTACTATTTGTGAAATTATTCAGTGCTCAATTACACTGGTCGACAAAAAAAAACTTTTTGTGTGTAACATGAAAACTTTTGTCTTGCTATGTTTAGGACAAGGATATGGATAATATAAATAAAATTAGAATGCTTTCAATACGAATAGTTTTTTTGTAATTAGATGTTATATAAATTTAGAAAATTTGAGATTTTGTTAACAAAAGTAAGTTATTTTATTATGTTACAGTATTAATTTAAATAAAATTTTATGATTTTCTGCTGTATTTTGCTTCAGGTAGATCTCGTTGTAATGTCCAACAGTAATCCGCTAGCATACGTGGACTCCACTTGCCCTGGTATCGTTTTTCCATGGTAGAAATGTCTTGGTGGAATCTTTCACCATGTTCATCGCTGACGGCGCCCAAATTTTCAGGAAAAAAGTCTAAATGTGAATGAAGGAAGTGTATTTTCAATGACATATTACAACCCAAAGCCTTATAAGCAGATAGCAGCTCCGCGACGATAGTTTTATAGTCATTTGATCGGTGATTTCCTAGAAAATTGAAAGTTACTTTCATGAAAGATTCCCAAGTAGATTTTTCCAAATCACTGAGTTTTTCTTTAAATATGTCGTCTTTCATCAATTGTCTGATTTGTGGGCCAATAAATATGCCCTCTTTAATTTTTGCCTCACTCAATTTAGGAAACTTTTCCTTCAAATATAAAAAGTCGTCACCACTCCTGTCCATAACTTTCTGGTGGTTCTGGTACAGGTAGTTCCTCACTATGAGGGATCGGTCTTTTAGCAGATGGCAGGTCAGGATATGTTATATTATTTTTTGTTTTAATTGTGATACCTTTCGTATCAGTAACACAAAAATAACAATCAGATGAGTGATTCGTTGGTTCTGTCCAAATTACGGGGATTGCAAATGGCATAGATCGAGATCTCCTCGCCCATCCAGTAAGAAGACCCACACATGTAACACAGCAGATGTGTGGAACCCACGCTTTGTCTTGCTGTCCGACGGCAAAGCCAAAATACTGTTCATATAGCTTAGTCACTAATGGTGTCAAATTCCTTCGCTGAGTTTTAAAAGTAATGTTACCACAAATATAACAAGACCTGTCAGGATCATTTTTGCACTTTCTTGACATTATTTAACAGTCGCTTAACTCAATAAATAGAAAAAAACACTATACTATTCACATAAATAAAATCTCTGAATGCAAAAGTGAAACAAAAATGGTTAATTTTAAATTTTACGGGTAGTAGCTGTAACACGAAAACTAGAACTGATGGAATCAAAATAAATACGGTGATAAAATGAGGGTATTTAGGTAATTCCAAATTGGTAAGTACCTTTCTTGTTACAAAATTTTGTTGACCAGTGTTATCGCCCAATTGTAGTTTTTGCAGTTTTATTGATGAGGACGCTAAACCATTTTACATTGGTAGTAGTGCCAAAAAAGTTTCTTACACTGCAGTCACACGATCAAGTTTTTTTACAATTCTCTTTCAAGAAATTTACACATACTGCTTATCAAAATTCACAAAAATTGAAAGCTGTGACGTAGGCTGCACACAATTTCAAAGCAAGTTTTTCAACAAGATGTTTTTTTAACCTCTTCCACCGACAGTTTTGTTTCGGCGGCAATAAAGTTATATGCCTTAATTTTTAAATCATTCCGTCTATATGCATTAATATTCATATTCCACAGAACTTCATGCCTTCTGTATATCTCTATGAACTGCAAAACGTCGTTTTATTTGTTACTTTGATCACAAACATATTTAAAAAAAAAAAAACAAAACAATACTGGCGGCAGAATAAGAATTCAATTTTGGAATAAAAAAACTGCAGTCAGCTGTTTTCTTGACTGTAATTTGAAACACTCAATTGAACGAAAAATTGAAAGCAAACTCTCAGCAAATTTTAAAAGTGTGAGTGTATTTATAAAAAAATGAGAGAAATTTTAAAAATTGAATGAAAACTTGATCGTGTGACTCCCAAGTTATAAACACACGCTTTTTTTTTATAAATTTTCTTATAAGAACGTTTAAACAAATTTAATTTATAAATATATTGTAGGCACACAAAACAAAATGAATTAAAAATTTTTTCTTATACACACACTTTTTTCAGAAGTTTTCTTATGAGGATGTTTAAATAAATTTAATTTCTAAATATGTTGTAAACACACAAAGCAAAATGAAAAAAAAAATTTGACGTTCAGCCATATAAAACATAAATATAAATAAAAAACACCTGATCAGTTGCGCCCACCTCCTATGAATTCGCCTTGATAGTAGATAAATGGTGAAATTATACAGGTGTGTGTATTAGACAATTCGCCTCACAGCTGATTTGTCCCAACTTGTCAAAATTGAGTTCCATTTACAATTTGAATTGTTGAATAAAATTGAAAAATAATTTGTTATTTATTAATTTGTGTAGTTCGTGAAAATTAAAATAAAATCCTAAAGTGCAAAAACGAAATATTTTTATAAACACAAAAGTGCGTAAAAAAAGTGAAATATAAAATACAAAATTATACATTATTCCAGAATCTAATATTTTATAAAATTTAATTAGTTCTTAAAACTTTAAAATTCAATTCCGAACAATCATCATATAAAGGCTGAACCAAGGTCCACCATAACTAATGACGTACAGGATGACTTATATGGCCACTACGGGTTCTATAATAATGAGAATCTGCCAAAGAGGAATTATCGACAAAATTTTTTTTGGCCACTTAAAGATGCTTCCGAATCATCATTACCAGCAGTCATATATTTATCAGACAGCATATTCGCATCCTCACTCTCTACTGGCAGCGCTTCTTCCAAATGTGATTCCTGATCAGTTGATGGTACTACCTGAATTTCACTAAACTTAGGATTATCGTCCCTTAATGACTCACCCTTCCATGGGATAATATTATTCTCATACAGAAGTTCACTCCCTTTTATTTCATTATTAAAACTCCTAGAAATATGCCTAAGATTTCTTCTAAAACATTTCTCAAAATTATCCTTTACAATATATGACCTGCCATCAACGATTTCAACAACACTGCCATAATGCCATACCTTCTCGTTCTTTTTAAAAATAACACGATCACCTGTTCGTAACATTGGCAAATTCCTTCCATTCTGATCGTAGTATCGCTGGTTCATAATTTTTCGGCTAAGTCTAGTTTGTACCTCACTTTCACTCAAATTATTTCTATATAATAGACTTTCAGAAACAGGCAACTTCGTTTTAATCATTCTGCCAAAAAATAACTCAACCAGAGCCAATTGCATACTGGCTACTGGTGTGGCATTATATTCCAAAACACGGTACTCAAATTGATCCACCTCATTTGCCTCATAAGAGCGTTTAAGTATATTCTTCGCAATTGATACTCCCTTTTCCGCCAACCCATTACTCTGAGCATACCGAGGACTCGAAAATCTCACTTCACAATTATGACTATTAGCGAAGTCCTTAAACTCACTTGAGCCAAAAAGACTATTGTCGCATTTGATGATCGTAGGATATCCCAATTTATTAAATGATCTGGAAATTGTATCAACAATATGAGCCGATGTTTTATTCTTAAGTCTCTCACAAATTAAAAATCACGAGTACGAATCAATTATTGCCAAAAATCACGATTTGCATATTCAAATTCCTACTCTATAAAATGGATATTCCGGCATTTGGTCTTGTGTGAGAGTTTCCTTAGCTTGATTGCGAGTAAACTTTTCGCAAATAGAACATATTTTCACTATTTCCTTTATGCGCTTTTTCATTCCAGGCCAAAAATAAAGCATTCTCGCTCGTGATAAAGTTTTTTCTATTCCTAGATGTGGTGAGAGCAGCCACTTTGCAATTTTTTCCTGAAGATTTGTTGGTATTATCAGCCTGTGGTTACGAAACAATAATCCATTTTCGTAATACATCTCCGATTTGTATTTGTAAAATTCATGGCCTAAATCATTAAGCTGATGAAATGTTGGCCAACCTTTCTCAACATATGTACAAAGCCGATGATAATTTTCATCATTTTGATTGAATGATAGCTTCCATTTCCTTATTCTCCATTACATCAGGAAGCTAGGCACGCGAAAGGTAATCAGCCACTAACATATTTTTTCCTGGCTTATAGAGAATTCGTATAAGTGGATATTTCAATAAAAACATTAACATTCTTTGCAGCCGTGCGGTTACATCGTCAATGTCCCTTTTAATTAGAGTTTCCAATGACTTGTGGTCACTTTCCACTAAAAATTCTCTGCCATACAAATAAAAATGAAACCTTTCATATGCAAATACTATCGCCAGCAATTCTTTTTCAATTTGAGTCCATTTTTGTTCACTCTTGCTTAAAGTACGAGAAGCAAATGCTACATGCTGTCCATTCTGCATTAGAACACATTAAAGCCCATCCTTTGATGTATCTGTTTGTACAACCACAGGTTTTTTAGGATTCGAGTGTATAATTTCTAATAAATTAAGAAATTCACTCTCATGTTCCCCATCCCATACAAATTTTCGATCGTTAGTAGTCAATTTCCGCAATGCAGCTGATTTTCCCGAAATATTTGGAATATATGTATCTACCAAGATATTTAAATAAACCCAAAACTCGCATAAAATCTCCCTTATTTGTCGGTTCCTTCATGTTCACAATTGCTTCCCGATATTTCGCGTTCGGTCTAATTAAACCATTTCCTATGAAATTACCCATAAACGTTATCTCCGATTTCCTGTATTGAATTTTATTCGGGTTAAATTTTATTCCATTTGCCCTTGCCCGTTCCATAACCATTGATAGTATCCTATCATGTTCCTCTTCACTATTTGCAACAATAGCCAAATCGTCAAAATAAATTAATACACCTCTTATATCAACAAAAATCCTTACCATTCGATGTTGAAACATCTCCGGTGCATTTCTAAGGTCAAATGGTACTCTCAAAAATTTAAATCTTCCAAATGGAGTCATAAAAGTTTTTAAATCTGGACTACTGATATCTAATTCCATATGCCAAAATCCTTGCGATAGGTCCAAAACAGTAAATACTCTTTTATCAACCAGCCGTGAAGTGAAATCTTCCATTGTCGGTATCAGAAAATGTTCACGTTGTATTTTCTCATTAAGCAGTTTCGGGTCCAAGCAAATCTGAAGATTCCCATTAGTCTTTTCCACTACCTGGATATTATTAACCCACTGTGCAATTATACCCTGATGTACCATCTTATCAATTTCAGATTTAACCCTATTTATTAGACTCAGAGGTATCTGCTTTTTATAATGCACTACTGGTTTCGCACCATCCTTCAGAGTAATAGAAAATTTCCCGGGGAATTTACCCAACCCACATACTCAACTGTTCGAATATCCATTCGCTTAACTAGCCCGAATTCAATACAAGTACCCAAACCAAGTAGAGGTTCATATGAATCGTTAACAACAAGGAATTCAGCCATCTGCCTGAGCCCCGTTTTCAAATCAACACAATTCAATTCTACTGTACCAATAATTTGAATCCTATTACCACTATAATCAAAAACTGGAAATTTATTCAATTTATTTCCCAATTCAATATTGAATTTATTATCTACTCTCATTGGAATACAATTTATGTCCAATTCAGTATTAATCTTGAATGAAATCTCTTCATCAAATATACGGTAAACCTTCGTCCACCTTATACTACCTCGCTTAAATATATTAGAGCTTATTTTAGAAACACACTTATCATATAATTGATTCGTTTTAAAATTACTAATACCAACAAACGTTGAAAGCATGTTTCTGTTTTCCGTTATAACTTCTCTCGAATTCTTGCTGATTATCTTTGTTTTGTTTGGTTGCTTTTGGCTGCTTACAAAATTTTTTGAAATGTCAATTACGTCCGCAGTTAAAACAAGTTACGTCTGCTGCTTTCCAAACTCGAATATGTGCTGGTGTAAAATTACTTCCGGAGTTATAACATTTCTTCGTAATAGCTTGCACCGAAACTCTTTCATCCACAATATTCATTATATTTGATGGTTCACACTGTAGTATAATCTTGGTAGCATTTGCCGATTCAATTTTCTTTCACTTTTCAATGACATTTTCAAGTGGATCATCTTTGCCATTTAAAAGTTTTAACTGCAAAATCCTGTCAGATACTCCAATAATTAAGTGATCACGAAGCATGCGATTTTCATATGAAGTGCCACAAGTACATTTAAAATCACAATGCTGTATTTGTTTTCGCAGATTAGTTTCAAATTCAGCAAATGGTTGATGCTCTTTCTGCACAATTGAATTAAATTTGAACGCTTCAAAAGGTTTCAAGACTTCTGTAAATGTCAATAATGTATTTATCCCCAATGTTCAAAAATTGAGCAATTTTTACATGCTCCAGTTTATTAAGCAACTGCTTTTATTTAAAAATTACCATTCCATCCCGGCCATTGCAATGCCAAATTCGTTCCCTCAATTGGCGGTGGCATACGTTCATTATTCCCTGACGCCATTTTATACACACAACTATCTAGTTTTTATTTATTTATTTTCTTTTCCTTCATTTCTCCCACACAATGCTTTTACTTCTGACACCATGTATTAAGTCTACATATAATATAAAATAAAAAGGCTTTATTGCGTTTTATAATTATAGTTTATTCATTGTACTCATAGTGTAATTATATTAAGTGGATGCAACTCGTCAGCTGTTTTTTATTTACATTTGTTTTTTGTTAGACTTGAATAATAAAATTTTTTTCATATTGCTTTGCTTGTTTACGAAATAATATTTTTGTAGTACATAGTATAACTCATAACAATATAAATTTTATTGAAAAGTGGTTTTGAATGTCAAATTTTATTTATTAATTCTTATTCCAAATTTTGTGAAAAATCTTTTAAAAATCTTATAAGAAAGCGGGAAGCAACTTTATTTAATTGCTTATAAGAAAATTTATTATAAGAAACGTGTTGATTCTGTGCCGCCAAAGCTGTTATATGCAAATTTTTTTAAACATTGTGGAAAAAAATTTTATTGTCTACCCAATTATTTGTGAAAAATCATCTAAAATTTAAATAAGAAAGTGCAAAGCAACTTTATTTAAGTGCTAAATAACAAATTGATTAAAGAAACGTGTTGATTCTGTGCCGCCAAAGCTGTTAATGATTTTTTTAAACATTGCCGCAAACAATTTTATTGCTTGCCCAATTATTTTCGTGTGCAGTGCAAAACTATAAATAAATAAAACTGTGAATATATTTATAAAAAGCAATGTCTTACTGTATTTTATGTAAGAAAAGGGTGGAAAAGGCTTAAAGCACTTTCCAAGTGCCCACAGATCCTATGAAATTAATTAAATTTATTGCACTATTTTTATTATTTTATTTATTTATTACTATTTTTTTTGCATTACGAGTATAAGCTATGTTGTTTATGTTGAAATAATTTCTTTCAATCCTATTTTTTGTTTATTTCTTTTGTTTCTTCTCTTTCTTCATTTTGACATTAAACTATGAATAATTACACTAACAAAATACATGGTGCGCCTACTTCGTATAATTGTACTATGATTGTACTCTGCTCTATCAATTATATTCGATAAGGAAACTACCACGTTCTTTGTTAAACATGAATTTGACAAGCATTTTGGCGTTGCCAGTACAATAACAGTATTTCATTCCTCCACATGTATTTCAAGTAGTTGTCTTCAACGAATCTGTATATTTGTTTTAGTCAATGATATATCGGTTGAAGCAAACAATATGAAAATTGTGCGATTTGCCTATTCATCATGAACATAATTTAATGGCTACAAATAATGATTATCTCCCAAACAGGTAAAAATACAATTATTATGATAAAATTGTAGTTTACACAAATGATATTTGGAAATTGTAATCGATTGCCAACCAATATTTTTTGTGTGTGTAGATTCGTGTAGCAACAATGATTCATTGTAATGGTCAACTCGCACATTAGTCTAGAACTGTCTACAAACATCTAGACATTACTGCATACTTCTAGGTGTATATGTATAGAACAACAAGGTAAATGGCCGTAGTACAAAATCGTCTCGATTATACGCTGATACGATCTTAGAACTATTACGCATAATTAAAAACTACAAATTCTAATTTGATATTTTAATTTTTGTAGATAAGCATGGATTTTATGCATTTACATTCAAGTGCAGAGTCGTTAAATATTAAATTTGACATATTATATTTCATGTGAAAATTACCGCCATATATGTAGACCGCATCATATAAGCCAAAGTAAGCGTTTCTATCTGCAAATTATTTTAAAATTATTTAAATTAATATTTTTAATCTTTTTTAAGTGGTCGTTGCGTTTGTATTTTTTTTTTTTTGATATTTGTTTTAAAATATTTTTTGTCTTTAATTTGTAATATCAAAAACAATAAATTTTAGTTTGGTCGTTTTTTAAAAAAAAATTATAATCTTAATATATAAAATTCGACTGTACGTGTGTTTGACATTGTACGCCTCCTAAACGGTTGGACCGATTTAATTTAATTTCTGTATATGCACACAGAAAACAACTTCGGTTGTGATACTCGAATTCGTTGCCAATCGAATTTAGGCGATTGCATGAACTATCATAGAATTCGAGTACACCAACTGAAACAAATCGGCAGACGCAACTGAATTATTACAAAAAATATTGCCACTAAAATAAAATAATTGTAAAAAATTTTAATTTTCGCCATTTATTCAAGCCACAAACCAAATTGTCACAAAGAAATAAAAAGTACAACAAAATAAAGGAACAAAACAATACATTTCAAATACAATAAAAATTAAAAATTCAACACCTCCAGGCAAAAATTCTCTTCTTCATATAAAGACTGCTTTAATTTCTTTGTTTTCCACTTCCTTGTGTAGGTCTTCCTAGCTCAGTTCATAAAATACATTCGTGTTTCTCTGAAAATATATTGAACCACAATACAAAATTTCAGTATAAACTCGACATATGTATGAAGAAGAAAACTCACTAAATATACATCTTGCGGCAAATGATCCATTGATTTTCCTGTTCGCGGCCAACGGCCACCAATTAGAATTGTAATGGTTTTTTGTTGCTAAAAATTAAATTTTTGTATTTCAATATTTATTTTCAGATTTTCATATTTTATTGTACGAGTATTTTGCTTGAGAAATGTCAAGGAAACTGATAAAAAATGAATATGACAAAATAATATAGTTTGTTAACACTGAATTCCTTTCGAATTAGATATTAGAACCAATATTTTACTATAATAACAATATTTCCTTTCTCTGCATGAATTTTAAGCAGTCGGCTAAACCAAACAATATAAAAGTTGTAAGAATTACCTTTTATTTATTAATATAATTTTATGGCTACAAATAATAATAATCTGTTATATAGGTAATAATAGAATTATTATTACAAAATATTAGTTGAAATAATTGATATTTTAAAATTGTAATCGATTTCCAAACAATCTTTTTTCTGTGTGTGCCTTGGAAGATTGATCGCCACAAAGCCGCCCGGCAGATGGCGCTGCAGTTGGTATCTGGCTTATTTATCTACTCCCTGTTTTTACCCTTTACTCTATGAATACAATTTCTTAGAGTAAGAAGATCCAATATACTAAAATTTTATATTTTATCGAAAACCCAACTTAAATTTCTTTTCAAATTTTTCTCAAATCGGAGAACTTCTACACCGTTATATCTAATTTTTTTATTATATTGTTACGTTTTTACACTACTATAAAAACATTTAGTTTAATAGGGTTCTTTATTGTAAAATAAAATAACACAATTAGTTCTCTTTTCTCAACACTTGTAGAAACACACTTTATTTATAACCGTCACAACGATACTTTATTGTTTTTGACACACCTTATTTACAGTTTAATGTCTCAGCATTGCCTTATAAATATACTGTTCCACTTAAGCAACCTGTAACGGATATTTAAAATTTTTAGTTTAGCCGAGAACCGTTTACAAGCTTCTAGAAGTTACTACATACTTCAAGGTGTATCAAGTATACAACAACAAGGTAAATGAAAATGCTTAATCTAGCAAATTCTAGAACTAAAGCTATCATAAAGCTTATACACTAACACAGATATAAATGACACACATCCCACACACAAGCATTACACTATAAAATTCTACGAATTAACATAAACACTGAATTGCTACATTTAGACATACATAAATAACATTTCTTATGAATAATAAAACACAATCATACAATAGTGATTTTCGTAACAATATTTATATTCGAAACTAGTTGACCCGGCAAACGTTGTCTTGCCTTAAAATTTTTATATATGCGATCTTCTTACACTAAGAAATAGTACTCATAGATTAAAGAACCGTGCGAGACCGGGTAAAAACAGGTAGTAGGCAAATAAGCCACATACAGACTATAGCGCTACCTGCCGGGCGGATTTGTGACCTTAAACCTTCCAAGATTATACATATAAACCTTCCTCTTGAATCACTCTATCTTTTAAAAAAACTGCATAAAAATCCGTTGTGTTAGTTTTAAAGATCTAAGCATACATACAGACATAGGGACAGACGCGGGAAGCGACTTTGCTTTATACTATGTAGTGATGTAAAGGAATATGTGTAGAATAGACTTTCAACAACATAAATAGAATATACTTTGTAATAAAAAAAAAAAAAAAAAAAGGAATATATATTTTTGAAATGATGAATTGATTGGTGAAAGAATTGGTACATTATTGATTAATTGTTTCAACAAGTGTTTTATATAAGATATTTTCTTCCGAATTATGATTATTTATATTTATATGCGTTATAAAATACACTAGATAATATAATAGTTTTTCTGCAATAAAATCTTATTTGTTTTTAAAACTGTACAATTATTGTTGCAACGAAAAAATTATTTATTTTAAAAAATATAGTGAATTTAAATATTTAAAAGGAAGAATTTAAATTTTTAACAATTTTCATTACTTATTATATACCTGTATTATATACCTGTATTATATATAACAATTTTATTATATTATATTTATAATATATTTAGAGTGTACAAACAAAATAATTAATAATTTTGCTGTTGTGGCTTTCTTTCTGTTATAGAAAATAAATTTTCTATTATTTTATAATATTATTTTTTCTGATTACATTATCTAAAGCGAAATATTGAGAGATTTATTTAAAGAAGCAAATATATCCAATTATTATGTTTGTATATAAACATCCTGCTTCACACATGTATTGTAAAATTGTGTTTAAGTTAAAGTTTATGTAGTCAATTATTAGTTAATTCAACTAATTTTAAGTAATTCAACTAATATTTCTATTCAATTTGACTAAATTTATGATGTCATATTGAAGAAATTTCTTCAATTCAACTAATTTACTAAAATTCAGAAAACATATACGTAGACCTAACGAATAAATTTGTTAGTCGAAGAGTGACCTACTTTTCCTCAATTGTACACCCCTTTCTACGCTATTGAGTTAAATTTTTGGTTCAGTGTATGTAATGTATTCTTCTTGCAAAACTGAAAATTGTAATTTGGATATTTTTATCACATACTAGAGCCTGGATTGCAAGTTTATTTGATACCAAAGTATGCAAAATTATGCAATTCCAAATTAAATAGCATTATTTACCAATTTTTATTATTTATTTTGTTACATGTGTATATATATATGTATGCAAAAATTAGGTAGTAATTAAAATTAGTTGTTACATTTATGTGTGAATAAAAACAAGCAATTCATTGGCATCGCCGTGTTATAGGACTTGAGCCTCTTTATCGCAATCCTATACGCTAATCCAAATATATTATTCTCAAGATCGTCTCAAATGGTCATGAAGCTCTTCCTTAAGGTACTCTTTAGTTTCTTCTTCTTCATTCTGAAGTCATCGTTTGTAAATCTCCTACGAGGTTTTATACAATACCACAATCATCTTCTTGCTACCTCATCTGGAACCCCAGTTATTTGACTCTCATATAAGCAGACTCGAAACATTTCATGATCAAAAATGTCACATTTCCAGCCATGTGCGCCACTATTATACTGACCTCATATTCACAAAATATATGAAAATAGCCCTATGATCGCTATAGGTGTAGATATCACTGACCGGCAACGTTGTTGCCTGCAAAACGGATCTAATTCCGTTTGGACTACACGTATACTCAGTGCCCTGGTTCAATAACACCACATCCAGACTTGTAAAAACCTTTGGTAGTGACCTTCCCCTACGGTTTGTTCGTGGGCTGTATCCCTTGAAATACCGCCCACAATACTTCTTAACTCCTCAATTGTAGTATGTATGTGAACATGCACATCTGTAAGTATGCAGGTGTGTATGAATGTATAACTTTGTTTATAATAACTAGAAATACACTGACCATTTAAGCTCTCAATACCTACAGACCTAAAAAATTATTTCAAATATTTATGTACTCGCATATTCCTATAAATTCACTTCATATTTATTATTAATATTTTTAATAATTATTACTTTGTAACATGAGAAATGTCAATACATAAATAAATAAATAACCTTCAGACAGACATATTGCAAAACAGCTTGTAGCTTTAAAATTTATTTGTTCTCCGACTTTTGTACGTATGAATGTAATTATGTGTGTTAGTTGGTATGTATAGGGTCCGCCATCGAACGTTTTTTTTTTTTTAAACTAGTGCTTATTTCGTGAATGGTAACACTTAGCTCATGTCTGATTTGACATATAATTAGTTTTATCCTTCCGCTGAAAGAATATGTGTTTTCGCTTCGCTAAATGGGCCTGCGATCGACTTACAGAAGATGCCGATTTTGCCAAAAAAAATCATCTTTTCAGATGAAGCTCATTTTGATCTTGGCGGGTATGTAAACAAGCAAAATTGTCGCATTTGGGGCACAGAAAACCCGCACGCATACATTGAAAAGCCGACGCACCCAAAACGAGTCACTGTTTGGTGCGGATTTTGGTCCAGAGGCATAATTGGGAAATTTTTCTTCGAAAATGAGCAAGGAGTGGCCGTTAGTCAATGGCGATCGTTATCGGGCCATATTGAACGAATTTTTGTTCACAAAAATTGAAGAGGAGGATATTGGCAACATTTGGTTTCAACAGGACGGCGCTACGTGCCACACAGCCGAAGCTACACTCGATGTTTTTAAAGCATTTAAAAATAAAAAAAAAGTTATTTTGCGGACCCTATATAAGCGTATTGTTACTGATTGACTGACTGACAGATTAATCACCAACCACCCTAAACGCTTGCAATTGGTGATTTATCGATCCACTAAAAAGAAATCTAAGAATTCTACTGATAAATAGATTTTATATAGTTCAAATCGTTACAATTGTTAAAATCTATTATACTCGTATATAACAGATAAGGTGATCACAAATTAATGTGCTGTTTTTAAAACACAAGCGATTAACTCATCTAAAAAATGTTTATGAAAAACGCTTAATATTTTGGGTACTTATCCATTAAAATTTTCATACGAGTTAATCGCTTGTGTGATAAAAACAGCACATAAATTTAACAAATCACAATACATTAGCACAATAAATTATTGTTTTATCTATAAAATCTGTTTTTTGATTAGCTGTTTTTACCTGGTGTCATGTGGCCAGTACAATTTTACAACCTTCTAACTGACCTGCGTAAAATGATGATCATTCTTGGAATATTTTGAATCTATGTACCAAATTTAAAAAAAATCTGTTGGAAAATACAATTTTAATTGTTAGAACATTCAATAATAAATGTAAAGTCGGCGTAGAATTATGTTATATAGCCTAAGTACATTGCTCGCTGATAATGTAGTTGGTAGAAGAACTTTTAAAATCAGTTCAGTAGTTTTAGAGTTTATCCAGATTTTAAAAAGATTGTTCTACATATTGTTAGGTTTTTACATAATCATAAAAACTATTAGCTTATTAAGATTCGTATTTTAAAATAAAACACAATAAGTTCATTTTGCTCAACACTTATTGTAGAAACACACATTATTTATAACCATCACAACGACACTTTATTGTTTACAAAACACCTTGTTTACCGCTTGAGTTAAAACTCGCCTGTGGCAATCTTATCATGACTTTATATATCGTTTCAGCTAAATCTAGAAATCAAAATATAACGATCATTTTCAGCTCAGCCAAGAACCTTTTAGATTTATCTAGTAACAACAGCAATCTGTAACGGTCATTTTTATTCTAGCTAATTCTAGAACACTTAAAACTAACATGACACCTATACACTAATACAGATACAAATACTACATATCTGACTGTATAACTCACACACAAGCATTGCACTCACAAATTCTACGCTTAACTTAATTACTAAGGCTGGTATTCAAAGAAACTAATAACGACTTCAAGTATAAATTATGTTACAATATCGATTTCAAGTCTACTTTAATTTTCTTTGAATACAAGCATAAATTGCTATATTTACGTACATAAATACAATTTCTTATGAGTAATAACACAGCATGATTTTTCATAACAATATGATAAAAGAATTCCGTTTGGAGTCGGCAACATCGTCATCAATTTAAAAACAACTTTTTATCGCCGACGACATCAATTCAGTTATAATTTGCTATTCTACTATATTGATGACGTCGACGGCTTATCGATAATTTTAAAGCACATATCTACTATTTTGCTCTGCGGTCATAGCGTGTTTAAAATTTGTAATAAAAAAAAGTTTATTTTTATGCCCCTATTTTGGTATTATGAATTACAACTTAACCTGTCAAAAAAAATTCAGTTGTATTTATGTTGTCTTTCAACTTTTTTGTGGTATTACCGCTTACAACCCTATGCTAGTTGAGTTGACAAAAACTAAAAAAAATTACAACTATTTCAATACTAGCAATTGCTTTAAACAAATTAACTGAATATGTATGGAATTTTCTAAAGTCCCATCAAGATATAGACAATTCTGCTTTCTGGATTCGGGTTTAAAAAAAAAAGTAACTTCAAAGGTTCTTTATTAGCCAATTGTATGAGTATGTATATTATGTACCTTTAACTATGTAAATAGTAAGCAACCTATCGATGGCGATTTGTTGCTGAAGCAACACCAACAATAGTGGCAAAAAATGAATGCGCAATGAAAATGTTTATTTCATTCTTTATTTTTTGTACAAATTTGTATTAATATTGCCGTTCTTGTTTCAAGTTCTGGCGATCCATAATTATAGAGTATTCTGTGTCCATAACCCAACGATGAGAATGAGAGCTTTTAGCAAAAATTACCAGTCATTGTGATGTTGCAGGAAATATGTAATTGAATTTTTTAATGTTGATTTGCTTTATTTTATGTTTATTTATTTGATTTATTTCACTTAGAGCACAAAACACAGGATAAATTACAATTTATTATACTATTTGTTTTAAAGTTGAGTTGTTTTTGAGTTGCGAACCGTAATAGGGGCATAAGAAAAAATACATTATCAGTATTAGTGTCTACAGTCATCAATATTTATCAATAATGAGAACTATAATACAGACTTACCAGAAACGATCGATGACACCAAAGCGAATAAAGGATTATCTCTTTATAAAAACAATTGTATTTTTTTTTTTTATAAAATAGATTTATGGATTTTTATACTTTTTTATATATATTTTGGGAAAGCCGTAATTTATGATCTTTACTTTAACCGTAAATTTTTCCCTTTTTTCGGAATTAAAGTTCGCTAACTCCTGTCGAAGTTACACAAATTACGGTGAACAGTAGCTTTCCCCAAACAATTTTTTTACACTATACAAATCGCACTCGGTTAAAAAGGTTTTTCTAATAATCACAGAAGTTCTGAAACTTTCGATGGGATTTAAATGAAATGGGTGCTAGCCATCTGTTGAGCCTGTGTCTAGTATATGGCGAACCTAGCCTTGTTCTAGATAGAAGTCGACTTGCATAGGAAAATAAGACACTTTGGTACCTATGTATATGTATGCACAGAATTGATTTTTGGTATTATTTTATTAAAATATGTACTATACTGTCGCCATTATAATTTCGTATTTCTTTGTGGACTATTTAATCTAAGTTCTAAATTTTTTAATACTACTAAATTTAAAAGGTATCATTAAAATATAGAAAAAGGGCCCTTTTGTCCATTTATTGATTTTTATATGTACTGATCACCGTTGGAGCTCGGTCTGATAGTTATAAATTCGTTAATGTTAAAAGATTCAAAAAATACCACTATAGTATATTAATAAAAAGTATAGTTTTCTTCTCTTAATTATTTTTCACCTTGTCCTGAACCGTTTAAGCTCAGTCTAATAGTTTTAGGTTCGTTAAAATTAAAAAATCAAAAAGTACCATTGAAATCAATAAAAAGTACTATTTTATATACTTAATGATTTTTTATTTTGTTAAGGACTGTTTAATTCTACTGTGAAAACTCTAGGCTTGCACATTACATTAAAGATACCATTAAACTTGTTTAATGGTACTTTTTTTTCTCCCTTAAAACAATTTTTTGCCATTGATTTTTATTGGCTGTTACAGCTTAGTAATAAAATGTTTATATGCTGCATCAATTTACATTATGGTACATATTTAGAAATAGTAGTAAAAAGAGTCACATATTTTACCTTTATTTGCTCGAATTTAAAAAAAGTATCAATATACATTGGAGAGCATTTTAAGAAGATAAGAATACAGTTTAGTTTTTGTAGCTGTGATTGTTACTTTGGAAAATAAATGAGGTTAAAAAACGTACCAATATTAGTTTCTACCCTTTTTATGCCACAAATGTACAAATATCGAAAAAGTACCAAATACCCATCCGCTTATTTTTATAGTAGAATATTTTGTAGTTTGAACTTTAGCTCTATCTGTAGTAGTTCCTTAGATATAAAAAGTTCGATTTTACCCGTTTTTACCCTTTTTTTTATCCCGTTAATATTCGAATTTCCATAAAACCCCTCTTATTCGTCCTATACATTGGGACGTGCACCTACTTACCGAATTTCAAGCCCGTAGCTTTCGCCGTTTGGGCTGGCCGATGATGATAAGTCAGTCAGTCAGTAACGGTACTCTTTTATATGTATAGATAATGAAACTAAATTATATTGTAACGAGGGTGGTTTGTGAATTGTATACAATAAACATTATTTGCTCTACTGAGTGTTGGCATTACTTTAACTCTTTCAGCCTAGGTGGTTAGTTTTCCAACCAAATATTTTTTATGTCTTAACATATGCTTTTGTGATATTTATTAAATTTTCTTTATTAATTACGGTTTTTAAAATGACAGTTAATTGTTTGTTGCAAAATTTTTACGTAAGGTTGCATTATTATCAGCTATTATGAAGATGATCTAAATGCAACACGAAAAAAACCCATCGCGTACCATATGGCAATGCAACTTTTGCAAAGTTCCTCTTTGAATTCGCAAAGATAAAACCTGGTTTTATGATTATCATCAAAAGTTATTTTATTTGTGATATTATTCTGGGTATGATGAACTTTCCTTATCACTTTTTGGTACCAATTGTCCCATGGTGGTTACCTAACTAACCACCTTATAACACAAAGCTGTGGTAAAATAATTTTTTGTTTTTCTTCTTTTTTATAATAAATAATCCTTAATTAAACAAAAAATGCATTTGTTTTATTTATTAACTTCCATATGTAAAATTGTGGCCCAAAGGGTTAAGAGGCACGAAAAAATTATTATTGATGTACTCGTATGTATGTGTCTCATTGATATAAATATAAAATACAGATTTTTTATAATACAAAAAAGAAACATACGGCCGGACACCCATTTAACATTCAATTTACTAAAAACGCGTACTTTATAAAACTTTTCTTTTTCTAGTGAACGTGTACGTTATGCTAAAATAAAGTAAATATAATCCGACCTTAAGCTTGAAAAAACTTATTGTTTCAGTATTGAAAAACTAAAACTTAAAAACTTCTTTTCTTGTAACGGCAGTTATTCCTAATTATGGCCCTGAGTTAATATTAAGTTTGGACAGACGTGTTTCTTTAATATTTCCCATATCTTAAATATTAAAATTTCAATTAATGGAAAACACTTGTGTTGACTTTTTTTTAATTTTATTTTTAAAATGAGAACTACTATTGAAATGTATTTATAATACTCGAACACAGAGAGAGATAGAGCTAAAGTGAAGTAAAAGTCAGAAGAATATAAAATACCAAAATAAAAAATTATTTAGAATACACACACAGACAAACAGTCATACAAAAATGTATTAAGAATAATACATAAATACTTATATGCCAGATTAATTTCATTATTAATAAAATGGAATAAATGTCATCGAATTTAATGTGTCACACTCATTTACCAACACAAAAATTAAGAAAAAAAAGTGCACTTTGAAGAGTGTGTTTGTGTGTTCTTTGTATTGTTCTGTTTTTTCTTAAATACATTTTTTTACTATGGTTTATTATCACTCTATGTTGGGAGCTACATATTTATTTTGCCACCTATTGCTGGCTTTTGATTGAGCCTGTGGCCAAGGAAATACAAAAAGTGCTTAAAATATATATTTTTTATGGTTGCTGTTGACACACGTCTACTGCAATTGTTTTGTTTTTTAACAATGTCTAAACTATTGGACACACTGCAACAGACACACACAACTTTCTCTATGTTGCATTTATCATTATTTCACTATTTTCCTCTTTACGTAAAATTTTGTAGTAGTTAATTTTTGTTGAATGATTGATGCCACAAAATAGAACTAAACAAATACTGAAGTATTTGTGTAAACAAGTGCAATCAATAATAAACTTATAAGAAAACCCAAATAAAAGCAACTAACGATCATTTTCTATATAGAGTAAGAGAACGATTGACATTAAAAAGAAAATAAAAATGTTTTGCCAGTTGTTGTAGGAGAATTTTTATGTCATTTCACTCAAGCAAGAATTTCGATGCAAATATGCGCTTACCACGTGCAAAATGAGTAATAACCGCTTTTATTCTCCTACATCCATGTGTATGCATGTCTGTCACATAAACTATGCTAATGACACTATCCTTATTAAATTATTTTCCTGTTCAGAAAATAAATTTACTTTTGTGGAAAATGTCTCCGTAACGAATAAATAAAAATTTTTATGCTTACAAATTTATTTATTTAATTTTTTCCTACTTAAAATTTTTATAATCATAATTTTTTTTTAGTCTATATTAATTAATACAGACTATGGATATATAATTATATGTATGTCTATATAAATATAAATGTAAAACTAAATAATTTGAAATTATTTTAATTAATTATTGACTTAAATGTGTTATAAGATTATGTGTGATCATATCTAAGCTTAAAGAATGGTCAAATAATGGATATACTACATTAAAATTGATTTTTTCCAATGGATCAGCATTTGGAGTTTGAATTGAAGTATCTAATTGCTACAGGATAATGTGATACATTAAATGTTATGATGCTTAACAGAAATTCGGATTGAACATTCCGATTTATAATATTGTATGCGAATGCAATGCTAAGCATAGGTCTGGGAAGTTTAATTAGAGCTAATCTACGATATGATGGAAGATTAGATCCGGTAATCCAATTGAAACTTTGCAGGCAGAATAAAAGAAATTGTATTTGTTTGCCCATCTCTTTATAAATGCAAGAGAGTCACTAAAGGCAAATAATACGTGAAAAAGGTCACAAAATGCAAATAGGTGTTCAAAAAAAAGTATATACAAATGGCGAAGATATATGTTACAAAGCAAGGTTGGCTATAAAAGGTATAGACTACGAAGAAACGTTTGCACCAATGGTGCGCTACACTTCACTACATTACTTGTTTGCCTTGGCAGCCAAGCACAATATTTTTTATTTACAACTTGATGAAGTAACAGCTTTGCTCAATGGCAATATCGAAGAACAGATTTTCATGGAGAAATCAGAATGTTTGAATGACGGTAGTAGTTAAGTTTGTTGTTTACATAAATCGCTTTATGGCCGCGTTTCGAGCAGAAAGATCAATGAAGTATTTGGCTTGCAGCGCAACGATGTCGATCAAGGCTATTTATGTGGACGATGTTTTAATTTTATGCAACAATTTGGATTTAATGCAGCGATTGAAATTGAACTTAGCCACTCACTTCAAGATGAGGCATTTGCGTACGGCTTTTTCTGTATTGGGTGTAAGAACCACTCGCGATTATCTAAATCCTATAATCAAGATTGATCAAACGTATTACAACGCCTTTCATTAAGCAGCTCGGTTACTAGACCTGATATTAGTTATGCGGTGAATCTCTTAAGCCTTTTTTTGCACAAACCGTGGAAAATCACATTTCGCTGCCGTTAAAAGAGTCATGACGTATTTATAGGGTGCAATGGTTAATGGCATTATCTACAAAGACGGTTTTTGTGATGCAGATTGTGCAACTCTTAAAACTCTTGATTAGTAAAAACATTTTAAACTATTTTTTTGAAAAGAGGTCATGAATGATATAAAATTACGTTCTTGTGAATTCATCTTCATTACATATTCATTTTATGTAAAAAGCTTTAGAAAAGTTCGTTGAGAAATAGAATTTTAATTGTTACAACATTGAATAATGGACGTACAAGTGGTCAAAGCGTTATGGTTTATAGCCAATGTTATTCGCTGATAATGTAACTTTACGTTGGTGAAAGAATTTTTAAAAACCATTACAAAAAAAAATTCTTCCTCTTTATAATAGATTCTTTATTTAAATATGTTTGGCTTAAAAAATCTTGCAGGAATTTTAAATTAAATTTATTTTGCATTCGTATTGGATATCTTTCTTTCTTTTTTTTAATTAAAAATAGAGTATTTCCCTACAAAAATTTTATTGCTTTTAAAAATTTTTTCCTGAATTTCTTTAGCTAAAAATTAGTTATTTTCTTTACGATTAAGAAAAAATAAGCATTTAAAGAAAATTGTTTTAATCAATATTTGACATTTCATTAAAAATCTTTTTTATAATTCTTTTTTGTTAAATATTTAAAAAGAATGTGCAAAATATGAATATTTGGCAACTACAGTCTTTAACTTGTTTTATAAAATGTTTATTTTTGAAGAGGTTGCTTTATCGAAACGATACATATATCCGATTTTGTTACGAAATATAAATAGCAAAAAATTCTCAATTATAACGACTTCAGTTTGTTTTTATTTGAGTTTTTATATTTTAAGATTATTAAAAAGTTTTTTCAAATAAAATTATGAAGATTTCGATGTATAAAAAATTTACAAAAACTAGAAAGGGACTTATACTTATCGGTATTGCGTTTTATTCTTAAAGCCGCATATATTAAAAATAAAAGAAATCATGATTCAGCAAAATTCATGGCGGAATACTATTTTTATTCAAACTAAAGTGTTTGGCTGGTATTGAAAGAGAGTAATAACGACTTCAAGTATAAATTATGAACAATTTTTCATACAAATTTGTCACAATATCGATTTAAAGTCTACTTTAATTTTCTTTGAATAGAAGCATAAGTTTTTAGTTTCTTTCAGAAAATTCCAGCCATAGTTCGTTCGTGTAGCACACAGCAGATATCGTTTAATTAACAAACTTAAAAAAGAACAATAACAATAATAAAAAGAATCTCCCTTCATACTGTCATTCTATAATACAATTCTTGATAATGTTGCACCACAAGGTTCTTCTAAGGAGCAGTTTTAGGATATGAATGGCGTCAAAAACGCTTTCAGAAATTTTTCCAAAATAAAAATTTTGATACAATGGGTCTTCTTCATAGTCAGAAAAAATTTGGTTTTAAAAAAGTACTGATTTTTGTTCATAAGAATGTCATAGATTTAAAATAGTTTTTAAAAATATATCGACTTTAGTGTGACCATGACTATGGGCCATTGTTTTTATATAAGAAAAATATTGTGGTTTTGTGAGAGATGCATAGTATTTAAGTACACTTCCCGATTCCAGAATTTAATGTGCTGTTTTTATAGCACAAGCGATCAACTTGTCTGAAAACTTTATATGAACAGTATTTAAAATATCGAGTGTTTTTCATACAAACTTTGTAGACGACTTGATCACTTGCATTATAAAAACAGCACATAAAATTAGCCTATTTGAGCATTTCTTTTATTCATATGAATAATAATTTAAATGGATATTGAATGCCTTAATTTGGCATTTAGTTAATAATTTTGCTATTTATGAATTTAGTATCCTAAACCGAATTTTCGTAAGCAACACAACGTTTTTTATTGATATTCAGCGTGAGCGTTGTCAACTTTTGAATTAAAAAACACACAGAACCCAGGAAAAAAATCGGGTATTTTTCAATAAAAGCATTAAAATTTGTAAAAGCGCGAAACTAAAAATTTATCTTATTTTATTATAAATTATTATAAATTATATGAATTATTAGCAATTTAATGCTAAAAGAACTAAATTGGCAACGTTATTCTGAGTTGTCAAGTTATAAAAAAGGACTAAAAGGTAAAATAAAGAGTACTTTTAGGAGAAAAGTAAACATTTGGTGCATGAGTTTTGTAGGGTTAACAAAGTAACACCCAGAGAAAATTGTTTACTACCGTGAAGTGAAATCGAGAATGTTAATCATAATTTTGGCGTTTATATGATATTTTATAAAATTTTATCAAATGTTTAAAATTCATTTGAATTTAAGCAAGAAATTTCAATATTTTTCTATTTCTTAAGGATTTCTTTTCTCCACTAACCTAGATTTATTATTTTATTTCTGTCTACATATTTTAACACACAAACTTGTGTGAATTGTCACAAAACTTTAGTTATATCTAAAAACTATACCTGAGTTTGAGTGCAAAATCATTCTAATACATGGGTGTTGTACTCGTACAAGTAAAGGTATATGTGCTCGTGAGTATTGAGTGTCTAAATGAGTAACTTTATGCCATTAACACATTCAATCATAAAACCATTTTCAATGTCTCATTAAAACAATTTTAGTTAAGCCACACATTTTTTAACGCACGTTTTCATTTTTAAGATCATCATTGTGGAAAAGAAAACGAAAGTATTGAACTGAAAGAAGCTGTTACGAAAAAGTGTTTTTTTTAAGGAACAGAAAATAGAACCGAAAAAAAAAATTATATTCAAATAAAAATTTTTCTAAATATTGTGATATTAACAACGAATAAGTTTTAAGAACAAAAAGTAAAAAAAAAGTAATAAAATAACAGAAAAGAAATTAATATATGAAACAACATGACAGATAATTTAGATGTGACATTGCAAAATGAAAGTTTAGCAGCCAGTCCAAATCGAGTACAAAACAGCAGTATCATCGCAAATAGCGACTGCACTGCAAGAGATCTACGAGTGACTTATGAGTCTGATAAAGAAAGTGAAAAATCAATATTTTTAGAATTAGGTGTTACATCAAATAACCAAAGAACGACAACAGATCTTTCATCACTTCCCTATACCAGTAATTATCCTTTAGACGTGCACTTGAACAGTGTTTATATACCAGGCATTCCCATCCACCAATACAGTACTAATCACACACTTTTGTATAATAATCTTTATCACAGTGGCATATCGACCACCTTACCACAATTTTCTTTATACAATTCTTCGCAGTCAGCAACTGACTCGTCCGCAATATTATCATTAAATAATATACCCTATTCGAGTCATATACCACAAACCGTTTATACCTGGTCGTCGCCTGCTCCAGTAACCAGTGTAACACCCAATGAAGACCACAAATTATCTGCAGAAGTTGTACCACCACCAGTGTACATGTCATATTCAGATGGACGCAAGCATAAGATCAGTAAATTATCAAATCCTTTATGGAAAGAGAAAGCTTTACAAACTGAAAAAGGTAATTTATAGAAAAATTTTAATATAAGGAGAAAACATTCCAACTATCTTATCGCATGTGCGCTGTCTCCTAATTTTCTTTCGTATACTTTTTACCGAAAAACAATACTTTTTAGACTAAAAAATCAAAAACTGCTTGCGTGTCAACAACAAATTTATGCTTAAACTAGCATTTAACCCGCTACTTCACTTATAAAATGTTATTAATAAAAAATACCAAAGTTTTTTATTTAATTTCGTATTCATGGATTTATTATTTTGCCTGTTAATGATTTTTACTTTGCTCAAGACAGTTTGATCTTAACCTTGTACTTCTAGGTTCGTTTTCATTAAAAAGTCAAAAAGTACCAAAAAAAATTTAAAAAGTACCATTTGTCCCTATAAAGATTTTTTACTTTGCTGTGGACCGTTTAAGCCTAACCTTTTACTTCTAGCTTCGTATTCATTAAAAAGTGAAAAAGTACCATTAAAATGTTTAAAAAGTACTATTTGTCCCTTTAATGATGTTTATCTTTGCTTTGGACCGTTAAATGTTTAAAAAGTACCATTTTGTCCACTTAATTATTTTTTACTTTGACTTGAATCGTTTGAGCCCAGTCTTGTAGTTCTAGAGTTGTTAATACTAAAAAATCAAGAAGTACCATTAAAATCAATAAAAAGTACCAAAATATCCCTTTTACTATTCATTCAGTACCGTTAAATTTTACTTTGATAAATATAAAGTTCCATTCATATTTCTCCCTTTTGGTACTTTTTTTCACCCTTAAAAAATTTTTTTACGGTTGATTTTTATTGGGTGTTACAAATTAGTAATAATATTTACATGCTGCATCAATTTACATAAAAATACATATTTAGAAATAGTTGTAAAAACTGGTACATATTTTACCCTTTATTTGCCCGAATTTTAAAAAGTGCCAATATATATTTTAGACCTTTTTAAGAAGAGAAGAATACAATTTAGCTTTTGTTGCTGTGATAGCTACTTTGAAAGATAAATGGGGTTAAGAAAACGTACCAACATTAGTTTTCAAACTTTTTATCTCGCAAATGTACAAATATCGAAAATTTTTTTCATCCAAATAAGCCCAAAGGTTTTTAATGGGATTTATATAGAGACTTTGTGGTGGTGTTGGCAGATGTTTGGTGTTATATAAAAGCCATAGTTTAACGTCTAAAGCTGTATGTTTAGAAGATTTTCTTTTAAAATGGATAAATATAGAAGCTTATCCATAGTGACGTCTATAAACACTAACTTTCCGACTCCTAACACAGACATACAGCCCCACACCATTAGAGAACCACCACCATGTTTTACAGTTGGTTTTATATTTTTTATATTTAGAGATTCATTTGGCCTGCGCCACACCATACGTCGTCCGTCCGACCCTGAATATTATAGTCTTCCAAAACTCAAAAGTCTTAGTTTTATGGAGCTCAGCAAATGAAAGGAGTTTTTTTGTCTATTGATTTCAGAAATAAAAGGTTTTTTTCTTGCTACGCGACCGTCAATATCACTATCTCTTAGAACTCTACTAATCGTTTCGTCACTTACACTTGTTCGTAGTGTCGCCCTAAGCTTTTGATTAATTTTCGGTGATGATAAATGGGGATTTTCACGGTTTTCTTTAAGAATTTGTCTTTCATTTCTTAAAGTCAACAACTTTGCGCGACTCTTTCGTGGAATATTTTCGATACTACTGCGCTCTTTGTTTTATCTCGTTTTATCACGTTTTCAATTATTTACCGACATCAATCAATTTTATCAGAAATATATTTTATTGATTTGCCTTCATTATGGAAATGCAATATAATTTCTTTTTTCTGAAATATTTATAATTCCTTTCCTTTTGGCATTTTTAGATTAAAAACTTTACGCCTATCACAAAATTAACGAGTTTGCAACTAATTATGATGCCAAACATATTAAATATGTGCTATTTCAAGAGAAAGGAGTAAAAAAAAAAAAAAATTAAATTTAAAAAAATTAACGGAGTCTTTAAAAAGCAAAATACTTTTGTGACGTTAAATTACGCAGTTGATGAATAAAAAGCCATAAAAACTAGCGAATTGAAAGTTGTTGTTTTTTTCTTTTTTTTTTTTTAATACAACAAGAAAAAAATTTATGTATATATCTAATACCTTCCATTTTATTTTTTTCTTTTAAAAATTTAAGCAAAATATTTCTGTATGTAATGAATGAAGTTTGGTTGTCAGATATTTATTCTGTCTTTAGCAGCCAATTTAAATGTAGTCCCGTCATCTGATCTTCTGAATAACTCAAACAATTCTGAATTTTGTAAGGACATCACAGCTCTTTTAAAACTATTTGTTCTGTGTAAAAAATGTCCACTCACGTGTAATAATACTTTCGTCTATAGCAAGCACAATTTAAATAATGACGACAAATAATTTATTGGTTGATTTATTTTTTGCCAGATTCAATTTTTGTTCGTTTTTTGATGATTTTTTTCTCTCAATCTATTAGCCCTACATTTCCTTATGAAAATAAAACACAATTTCTATTTCATATTGTCCCGACGTTTCGTGAATTTTATGTTCACTTTTTCAAGGGATCTTGTAATATAAAGTATGTATGTGTATTATTTACATTGAAATTATTGTTTTATAATATAAAATATATATTAATATAATCTGTAAATTTATTAATTGATATGGTTGTTTTTACCAAATTCGTATTATTATTAATCAATAGTTACAAAAAGATTATTATTCAGTTCAATGCTTACTGAGTTTTTTTTTTTTTTTGAATATTTGAATCTCTTTGTAACTATTGATTAATAATTCTTATTTAGTCAATTGCTTTTACAATATAAAGGTTCTAATGTTTGCAAGAAACGTTGGGAGTAACCTGCTGAGGATTCAGAGTAGCATTCTAATAGTGAAACATCTTCAAATTTTGGATAATGATTCAATCTTGCACAATGTGATGACAAAGCTGTTTTTTTGTGCATTAATATTTCTATATCTTTGATCAGATTTATGCCCAGCTATTCTAGTTTTAAGTTTGTTTTTGGTTGTACCTACATATATTTCGCTCTCGCAAATTTGAATTTTTTTCAAAATTTGTTATTTTCGGACTATGCTGTTTAAAGAGTCTTTAATGACTCATCTTTAAAAAGAATTACATACTTTTCTGACAAAATTTTTGGAAATATTAGTATAAAGAAAACCCTTTACTGCAAAAAATTGCAGTTTTATTTAAACTTAAAATTCAAACATTTTTCTACGCTAATATAATGTTGTTGAACCAAAAAACCCAAAAATATAAGGGAAAAAAGCAAAAGAAAAAAAAAAAATACTCAAAAAAGTTATAGGCCCTAAGAGGTTTTAAAAGCCCAAGAAAAAAATAATAGTCTGTATTAGTCTTGGGTAGTTCACGAACTATTCACATTGTACTATTCACTTATTTGAACTGAACAAACTAGTCCGCTTTTGAATTCCTATAGTTCATTCCCTTGCCATTTATTTTAAATAAACGTCCTATAAATGAACGAACGAACTAAACTTAAACAAAAGCAATGACGAAGGAACGAAAGTTGCAAATTATGTTCTTTTACAAAAATGGTATTTAAAACAAATAAACTGAGAAATGTATTATGCATGTTAAAAAGCTTAATCTTAAGATTTTAAAACTAAAACTTAATTTTTTTTAGCCATAGTGACGGAAGTACTTTTTGAATAATATTATAAAAAAAGAAATCGAAAACTAAATTTAAAAACTTTTCGAATTCTATTTTCGTAAAAAATTCCTTTCAACCCTTATTCGATATCATTTTACATAATAAAGAACATTCAATGACAATCAAAAGTATAAGTGATAAAGATACGAAAGATCAAATGAACGAACTATTACTTTTTAATTTTTGAACTAAGAAGAGCGCTCACTGAAATGAACTATGGAGTACAAGTCTAGTCTGAATGTTTGAGTTTCTACTACTAATAGCAATTTCTTTCATCCAAATCCGTCAATTAGTTTAAAGATTGACACAGTGGAACATTCTTGTTTCGACCCTATGCTCCTTGCAGCAGTAAAAGGAATGAATATAAATAGGGCCAAAACAAGATCTGAAGCGAGCTTCCTACAAGGTGGGCTAAAAGAAATCACCTTATTGGAAGATGCTGTTATTCTTGCAAATGGCGGCCAATGTCAAATCTGTGTTGACATTTGTGAACTAGACAGATGTAGAATACAAGTGAACAAACCAAAATCATAATGATCGACCAGGCTCATTTCCACCTCAGCGGGTACGTGAACAAGAAAAACTATCGCTTCTGGGGCACCGAAAATCCACGAGTGATGCACGAGGAGCCATTACACCCGCTCAAAGTGACTGCATGGTGCGCTGTTCACGCTGGAGGAGTCATCGGGCTGGTCAAACGACAACAGTGGACGGTGCGCGCTATGCCATGCTAACCGAGTTTTTTCTGCCTCAATTGAACAAATTAGTACTGGAGGACACGTGGCTCCAACACGCAAAGAAAAAATATGGTTGAGGCAACCATACTCTGGTGGAAACAGTATGGCTAGATTTATGATTGAATCTAACCATAAAATCAAAGATTTTAAAAATAACTTTCAGCTTCAGATGTTGCGGTTCAACCCCCGGTCAGGGCAAAAGAATTTTTTTTTTATTTTTTATTATATTTAAAATTTTTTAAGTACATACATATTTTATATAAACATTTTTAAAAAACTTTTAATATAAA
Organism: Thelaira solivaga; assembly: GCA_947397855.1. NCBI lineage: Eukaryota > Metazoa > Arthropoda > Insecta > Diptera > Tachinidae > Thelaira > Thelaira solivaga. Next base: position 47,378,974 of record OX377610.1, on the reverse strand, counting down.
TTATTTTTATAAAAAAAGTTTTTTTTTATTCTATTGACTTTTTCTTAATTTATATTTATTTATTACATAATACAGCAGGTTTCAATTTATTTATTTTTTAATTTTATTTGACGCTACCAGGATTCGAACTTCTGAACACTTAGTTAAGAAGCATTAATTCGCCACTCAACCACTTCAGCCACAAAGCTCAGTTAAGTTTGAACGATTAAATTTTTGTTTTACACTCACTTTATTAATATGGGGGCGGCAGAGATAAATAGAAAACAATTTACTTACAACCATATTTTTCTCAATATTAAGTTTACTATAAACATACTTATGGTTTCAGTTAAAATTTTATTAAAAATAATATGATAGTGATATGGTTGATCTATGATGGTAAAGATATGCTTATCGTGATCATAATAATGTTTAGATGCTTTAAATTAATATTTTTGTGAAGAGCACACTATGCTTGCGGTGACCATATTCAACCATCTTTTTTCTTTGCGTGAAAGGGACGGAACAACGGCACACATTTCAGTTTCATTTAGAAAAAAATAAGAGCCAACCAACATCGGATGAGCCACCTTGTACTTTCATTCCACCGTAATTTCTATATTGATACACCAATACCTCACTTTGCGTCACGGTTACGTTCCCAAAGAAAAAAAAATAACGCAAAGTGAATTAGGATTTTCTATAGCAAGCTATGTAAAAATCGGAGATAGGTTCCAGGGTTACGAAAATACTACTATAATATAAAATTATATTACATACATACAAAAAAAAAAGAAAAAAAAAAAAACAAATTCAATTAAAACAAAATAATATGTATTATGTATTTATAACAAAATTAAAATTAATCACTGTCTGATGAGTCCATAGTGGCTGTTGTCATTAGTCGACAAAAAATTGGTCCAATGTTTGCTGAACAGCTTTTTACAAAAAGCACAACACACTAATTGAAACTGAACTCTAAAATTAGCAAAACAGAGTGAAAAGAAAACTGTATTAAAATTGCGTTGATTTTCAGTTAGAAAGGGAATCAATAAATTTTGATGGCATGGCGAAATTCGAAACAAAAGTCGTGCCGTGCCATCTTTTAGAAAAATAAAAGAAACCCAAATCAACGCAACTTCGAAAATCTAACGACGCACAGTGAAAATTAGTACAAATTAATTGCGATGCAACTTCGAAAAAGTAGCAAGCGCCCGTTGAGTTACCCTTTTAGAAGAATAGTTTGTAATTTTACTTCCGGAGATATATCTATTTTTGCTTTTACAAAGGACGACCTTTAATAGTCGATATTCCAAACAATTCTTATTCGTTCTACTCCTTGCTGTTTGAGCTGGGCGATGATAAATCACTCAGCCAATTAGTTGGTTAATTATTAAATAGTGTTTGCATGTATCTATTCGTTTTATTTCTAAATAAAATTAAAAATGGTGAGTTCATATCTTATTTACGAAAATAAGTCATGTTTTCGGCGATAAGACAAGCCAGCAAATAGTTTCTTTCTTGTTTTTTGTTAAAAACTTTAACTGACTAGCATTTAACTCGATACTTCGTCCGCGAAGTACCATACTGCTTTTTAATAAAATTAAAATTAAAAGATATCAATAAAGTATATAGAAGTACCAGTATGTCAGTTTCTTGATTTTTCTATTTACTCAGCACCGTTTGAGTTCGGTCTGATAGTTCTTCGTTAATGTTAAAAAAAAAAAAAGTACCACAAATAAAATATTAAAAACTACTGTTTTCTATTCTTAATTATTTTTCACCTTGTTCTGAACCGGTTGACGCCAATCTCATAGTCCTGGGGTTGTTAGTATGAAAAATTCAAAAAGTACAATTAAAAATTAATTGTACTTTTGTTAAAAGAAAAATATTTTTTTTTTATTTATTTGTTTTTTTATGTCAAAAGCATATGACACTCAAGGCGAATTCATACAAGGTGATATCAAGAAAGCAGCTTCATGATTTTACCTTATATGAATTCGACTTGATGGCACGTTTTTAAACGTTTTAGCGTCAGGGGTCGTCGCTGGACGTTTTCAACCAAGGGCAACTAAGCGAGGCTTGAGTGAGTCAGTGAGTTACTCTTATATTATATTTGCATGCAGATATGCAGCTTCAAACATTTGCCCTTTTACTAAATCAAGTCTCGTTGAACAAGTGTTAAATTTATTTGAATCATGTCTTTTAAAACTGTAGTCTCAAAATATAAAACAGATGTACAGGTAAAAAGAGTCTCCAGAGATGATGAAATTTGATTTATAACAAAATATTAATCTTTATTTGTGCTTAATTCCAGAAATTGTGTTGGTTTTAAAATTTATTCTTTTACTCATGATATTCTCATGAGTTATTTATTCAGTACAATAAGTACTGAAGGGGAGAGCATACCTATATGGACCATTTCATCAGACGCTACTCTGAATCCTCAGTAGGTTACTCCCAACGTTTCTTGCAAACATTAGAACCTTTATATTGTAAAAGCAATTGACTAAATAAGAATTATTAATCAATAGTCACAAAAAGATTCAAATATTCAAACAAAAAACTCAGTAAGCATTGAACTGAATAAATAAATAAATTTCCCAACCAACATTTTAATATTGAAAACTATATATTCTATTTTTATTCTTCTCTTCTCTTTTACATTTGAATGCCAGGTGGGTATTACTGAATGTAATTAAAGAGTATATGAAAAACAAAAACAAAAATTATAATACCACTCAATTTCGAAAATCTAACGCCACACAGTGAAAATTAGTAGTAATTCAGCAGCGACGCAAGTTGGAAAAAACGGAAAACGAAACGTTATTGAAAGAAAACAACATTCTGGAATTCCAAATAGAAATTATTACATATACAAATACAAGTGCTCATTGTAGAAAAACCCTATGTTTTTTGTTATTATTTTTTATAATTTTTTGTTTTTGTTTTTCATATACTCTTTAATTACATTCAGTAATACCCAACGGGCATTCAAATGTAAAAGAGAAGAGAAGAATAAAAATAGAATATATAGTTTTCAATATTAAAAATGTTGGTTGGGAAATTTATTTGTTTATTCAGTTCAATGCTTACTGAGTTTTTTGTTTAAATATTTGAATCTTTTTGTAACTGTTGACAAATAATTCTTATTTAATCAATTGCTTTTACAATATAGAAGTTCTAATGTTTGTAAGAAACGTTGGAAGTAACCTACTGAGGATTCAGAGTAGCGTCTGATGAAATGGTCCATATGGGTATGCTATCCCATTCAGTACTTATTGTACTGAATAAATAACTCATGAGAATATCATGAGTAAAAGAATAAATTTTAAAACCAACACAATTTCTGGAATTAAGCACAAATAAAGATTAATATTTTGTTAAACTTTTAAATTCCAAATAGAAATTTGTTTTATAACTTTTTTAATAATGAATTTCATGGATTGAAGCTGGGTTCTAACTACTTTTAACTGTATTCTTCAAATTATTAACTTGTTGCGAATGGCGTTTTTAATTAGAAGTGACGTAATTGACTGGTAACAGAACTAATAAAAATGCTTTCATATACGAGTATACTTGTAATTTGTTGTAAATTAACTGCAGAATTTACACTACATTTCCTTAGCGATTTCATATCGTGTGTATATTTCTAATATATTTTTCTTTTTATGTTAACAGACTATAAAAAGACTGCTTGCGATCGTGAACGAACACGTATGCGTGACATGAATCGAGCATTTGATTTGTTGCGGTCAAAATTACCGATTTCTAAGCCAAATGGAAAGAAATATTCTAAAATAGAGAGCTTACGGTGAGGAGTTCTTGGAAAGAAATTTTTTTTTAATGTAATTTTATTTTATTTTAGCATAGCCATCAATTATATAAATCATTTACAAAAAAGCCTGAATGATAATACAACAGACCACATGGATCTGGCAGCCGCAAACTATTTTTGCGAATTTAATATGCGCCGACGTAACAGTTCAAACCGTTATAACATTCAGAAATTAAGCCCTTTAGAGGAAACCAACGATAAATGTAAAGATTTAGATGAATCACGTAGCACATGGAGTGATGGCTACATATCAAACGGTAGAGATATATTAGATTAATTTTATTTCTTGATTTCTATATCCTGACATTCTTTTATTATTTATATTTTTTTTTTTTTATTATTTTCGAATACCAAAGAGTCCATAATAAACCGAAAAAAAAATTAATAAAATGAAAATTTTTTGGGTACAAATTTATTATTATTACTTTTGACCACTTGCTTCTATTTAGTGGACGCTAGAAAATGATTACGAAGATGCATTTATGTCACCGCAATACGCCATTACGCTTATGTGGCTCCTCTGCTGTTATTCTTCGGTTAAGAAGATATCTCAAATTGTAAATAGGATGCGTTGAATTTTTGGTCTTAAGAGGAGCTGCATTAAAAGCAATCTCCACACGGTGCATTGGTTGGGGAATTTTACCTTTATTGTGTATGTTGTGAACATTTCTCACATCGTAGCCTTCATTCTCAATAGCTTTCTTAATTTCGTCAACAGGGACGAAACTGTCAATGCCCTTTACCACAACCACGAGGCCCTTAGCACTTTTTAGTTGGTATGTGTAGTAATTCTTTTTTTCGGCGTTAAGACTATTAACAATTAGACGATAATTCTTCTCAGTATGGGTTTGGATTTTCGTTTCCTGTATCTGTCCCCTTCGTATAGAAGCTACGTAAAAATTATCTTTTCCCACAATCTTTGATAAAAGATTTACAATTGCGTTCGATGTTTGCTCGCGCAAATAGATAGGTGGAGATTTGTGTTCCTTAGACGCAGGTTCTACTGGTGCATCGTCTGTGGGTGGCGGTGAGCCCACATACTGGTCTACAGACTGTACGAAAAAGCCAGACCTTATTGACTTCACTGTTATAAAAAATATTAAACGTGACCAACTTTTGATTAGTCCCCTAGAAGACTTATCATCTGATCATTCGCCGACTATAATTACACTACGTAATAGTTTTATAAACTCTGAAGTATCTCCTACGTTCTATCCGAACCGATACACGAACTGGCTAAAGTATAAAATGTATGTGAGCTCTCATCTCTCTCAGAACATCCCTCTAAGGAACTCGTCTGATATACAATGTGCTGTGAACCACCTTACAGACGTTATTACTTGTGCAGCTAGGAATACAACTCCAATGAGTAAAACATATAGGAGGAAACCGTTCAAGTCATCAGCTGATATTGAAGCCTTCATCCGACAAAAAAGAAAATTGAGAAGGGAATGGCAGAGAAATCGTTCTGCAGCTTTAAAGACCCAATTGAATTTGTGTCAAAAAATACTTAAAGAAAAGCTGCGTTTACAGCAAGAGTCAGCGCTTGCAAATTACTTAAGTAACTCGGATCCGACAACAAAAACCGACCACAGCCTATGGAAAGCTGTGAAGCTAAGACTTGCGGACCTTAGTTGGGCTAAAAATCCTAGTGAACGAGCAAATGCTTTTGCTAGCCATCTGGAAAACGTTTTCACTCCACATGAAATAAATAGTGATATTAATCCTCCATATATCAGCGATTCCATAGAAAATCATATAAAGATGCGGTTGCCCTCAATTTAAATGGCAATCAAAAATCTTGATGCGAAAAAATCGCCCGGCGCTGATCGAATTACTAGTTCAATGCTGATGAACTTACCAGATTGCGCTGTGAGAATTGTGTTATTCATTTTTAATGCCATCTTAAGAGTGGGGGTTTTCCCGTCCTCTTGGAAAATTTCAGAAATAGTCATGATTCAAAAACCGGGTAAAGACGCTACTCAAATTACGTCATACAGACCTATCAGTTTATTATCCATCCTTTCAAAGCTGTTCGAAAAGGTCCTCCTCCAGAAAATAACGCCCCATCTAGCAGAGCGAAATATTATTCCAGAACATCAGTTCGGCTTCCGGGCTGGTCATGGAACTACAGAACAGGTTCACAGAATTGTTACTGCTATCAGGTTGTCCTTCGAGAAAAAGCTGTTTTGTTCAGCATTGTTTATTGATGTCTCCCAAGCATTTGACAAACTTTGGCATGATGGTCTCCTCACAAAAGTAACACGACTTCTTCCTGCTAACACCCACAAGCTGACTAAAAGTTACTTGACTGATAGAACATTTAAGGTACGGTCAAAAAATGTATTTTCACCAGTTAAGAAGATTTCTGCAGGCGTCCCCCAAGGAAGTATACTTGGCCCGCTATTATACATCGCCTATACATCCGATATGCCTACAAATCGACATACTATCACGTCAACGTTCGCAGATGACACGGCATTTTTAAGTGTGAACAAAGATCCAGGAACTGCATCTGAGCACTTACAAGCTCATATAAACCAGCTGGAAGGTTGGCTAAATAAATGGAAAATCAAAGTAAATCCATCAAAATGTGCCCATGTGACTTTCACACTAAGAAAAGCTAATTGTACGCCAATAAAAATAAATAACGTCATTGTTCCAGTGGAAACCCAAACTAAATATCTAGGAATCCATCTAGACAGACGCCTAACATGGTCACGACACATTGAGGCCAAAATCTCAGCTATGAAACTAAAAACAGCTCCACTAATGTGGCTGATAGGTCCATTTTCATCTCTATCTTGGGAATATAAAGTTCTGTTATATAAAGCCATTATTAAACCAATCTGGACATATGGCATTCAGCTTTGGGGAACTGCGTGTGCATCTAACATCCAAAAGTTACAAAGAAGACAGTCGAGTATTTTACGAACAATAGTCTGCGCCCCCTGGTATATAAGAAATGAGAATATCCACAGAGATCTAGAAATTCCAACGGTTCGGGAGGAAATTGAAAAATATTGTACTAAGTACGTTCACAAACTGGCGACACATCCAAACGCCCTCGCCAGGGACCTGTTACAGTTCGAGGGACACAGAAGGCTTAAGAGAAGTGATACCTTGCGCCTAGTGAGAAGAGGGATATAACTTTTTTATTTAAACGAAGAATATTCCTTTTTCTTATAGAAAGATTCAATAATAATAAAAATATATACTTTTTCTCAGATAGCCAAATAGCTTTAAGTGTATTGGCAAGCTTTCGCTCAAGATCAATTTGGAATTTCTATAAGTTTTCGATAATCTGGCATAGAGAAAAACTCGAGTTTTCTGCTATGGATACCGGAGTACTACAGGCAAATAGGCTGTCTCCTGCTGGTTGCAAAATAACTTCATTCATACCCCACTATGAAAGAAGGAGAAACGCAGTTTACAAGACTTCTTAAGAGTCGAACTAGGCATACAGCAGTCAAGGAGACTCATTAATCACGAACGCACCAGGACAGAAGTTGTTTTGAACCTCAGGAAAAATGACATCAAACTATACGTTGAGCTGAAGATCAACTAACACATGAGTAAAATCGATGTGGTGTAGAATGACTCCTGTCGTTTCTGTCAAGTACAATAAACGTCAGAACATATTCTTTGCGACTGCCTAGCCTATGATAACAGTAAATAATAATAATAAACTAGCTGTTGCTGCCCGGCCTCGCCAAGTTTTTTATTGTACATAACGGGTGGGGTGCAAGTCCCGCTAACATTTTGATTGGCTATAACTTTGCTCAAAGAAAAGATAAGTAAGTTTGGGTTTCATAAAAAGATTATTTGGGGCTTATTCACATAAACTTTTGATTAAAAAAACCCATAAGAAAAAGTCTGGTGCTGTTAAATCCGGAGATTTGTCTGGCCATGCCAAATCGCCACTTCGTGAAATTAGTCTTCGTGGAAAAACGTCATTAATAATTTAATTGTTGAACTAGCTATGTGCGCTGTGAGCCCATCTTGCTGAAACCACATGTCCTCTAGTCTTTTCTCTTCCATTTCTGGCACAAGAAAATTTCGAATCATGTCTTGGTGCCATTCAGCAGTAGCATCAACTCCTTAGTCATTTTCAAAAAAATAGGGACCGATGGTGTTTCCAGCACCATACAATTGTTTTTAGTGGATGCAATAATGTTTCATGGATTAATTGAGGATTCTGTGTTTACCAAAACCGACTGTTCAGTTTATTCGCTTCATCAAATTAGAGGAAAAATGTTTAATTTAACCAAACAGTTTAGGATTGAATTACTGTACTAAATTTGTTGATTAGAATCTCTCGGTAGGAATTTTTCGACTAATTGAATTTTTACGGGACCATTTTCAAATCATTTTCAACCACGCCTCCGAAATGGTTGTTTCTTCAAACTCTGCAACACTATCGCGCACCTGAATCACATTTACATCGTTACGGGACGGGACGTCCGTTGTCTTCCAGAACGAGGCATGTCTGCTGTCCTACCGTACTATCGAAAATTCGCATGTAAACGAATAATTGTGGTTTTATAAGGCATTGGACGATTATTGACGCATTTTCTGCCGAGTAGCAATAATGGAACGATTATTTTCAATTAATATTCTCACTTTTTCTGCTCGTTCTCGTGGCGATTATTTATCTATAATAAAATTTGGACGTCTGCACAACACAATGGTTAAAGGGAAACTGAGCTAAACGTCACATAACCAAGATGGAGCGCAATCAAAATGGTAGCAGAACTTTTGCCACTTCTTCAGAACAATCTGAATTTTGAATATGTAGTGACCATTCTTGGAATAAATTGATTTTATGAATTTTAATTGTTAAATCATTGAATAATTGATTTAATGTTATATAGCCTATGTTACTCGCTAATATTGTAATATTGGTGAAAAAATTTTTAAAATCGGTTCCGTGGTTTACTACAAACAAACAAACCATTTTTTTTTTCCTCTTTATAATCTTAATAAATATATAAAATACGTTTGTACGTGTGTTTGACATTGCACTCCTTCTAAACGGCTGGACCGATTTAATTGAATTTCTTTGTATGCCTTTGAGTTCTGCCTTGAAAGGTTTACCGTTACAATTCCGCCCGGCAGGTGGCGCTGTATTCGGTATTTGGCTTATTTATCTACTGCCTGGCTTTACACGGTTTTGCACGGTTGTTTACTCTATAAGTACGATTTTTTAGAGTAAGGAAATCGAATATACAAAAATTTTATATTTTCGTCAAAACCCAACTTAAATTTATATGAGAACGACTGGACCGATTGGCTATTTTTTATTATATGTTCGAAATAACTCAACTTATATTGTAATGAAAAGAAATATTTGTTACGCCCATTGCTATGCCTACTTTGTACATTTTTCTCAAATCGGAGAACGCCTCTACCGATTTAGCTACTTTTTTTTAATATTATTTTTGTTCGACATAACACAACTTATATTTTTCTTCTCTTTTTAATTATTTTCAATATAAATAAAAGTTGAAGGCAAAACAACGTTTGCTGGATCAGCTAGTATTATTATAAATTAGTTCTCGCTTATAAGAAGGAATTTTAATAATACTGGAATTCAGCGAGAAATAAAGTAGACTTGAAGTGGATATTGTATGAAAAGTTAGCCGACCCGGCAAACTTTGTTTTGCTTTCAATTTTATTTATCAACATACATAACGAACTGACAAAACCCCTCGGAGCAACAAAACAGGTACTGGTATGAAAAAATTAAAAAAAAAATTTAAATACTGGAAGTAATTTTTGCTCAACTGGCTGACAGTACACTGTTACGCTTTTACACTATCATAAAAACGTTTTGTTTATTAAGGCTCGTTGTTGTAAAATAAAACACAAGTAGTACACTTTTCTCTTTTAACCATCACAACGACACGCCTTGTTTACCGTTTAACGTCTGAAGTAAAACTAACTCTGTGACAATCTCTACATACGAGTAGCTTTATATACCGTTTCAGCTAAATCTATAACCTTCTAGATTTATCAAGTAATGAAATCTAACTGTAACGGCTATTACACAATAAAATAACAAATATTAAAATAAAATTTTAAAAGTAAAGAATTTCTTAGTTATTTGAAAAATAATCGTCAAAAAAAGGCATGTCGTTGAAATTATATATTTATAGCAATGAAAAGTAGTCGGTATTCATAGCTAATACTATAATATTTATCTTATTGGGAAGTTGTAATAATAGACAAGGTGACCAATCACTATTATACTTTGTCATTTACGAGTACTTTAACTAAAGTTATTTATAACTATCAGACACCTTATAAGTAAGTTGTATTAATGGCCCTAATACAAATACAAATACTACACATCTTACTTATAACTCACACACAAGTATTATATTCACAAATTCTGCGCATTAATTATTGCTATATGCACATAGATAAATACAGTTTCTTATAAAAAAAATAATAACCGCGGGCCAACAGCATGATTTTTCATACCAATACTACCATAGAAGAGTTCCCCCATTAAAATTGACAAAATTGCTAAAAGCAACATCACTGGGTTGTGAGGGAATTTGAAAAAAAATTTAAAAATACTCCAAAGTAATTTATGGCCTAGGTGACAGATTGAGAATATAGAGAAGCTCCTCTTTAAAATAATGTATCCCATTCCGTAATCTCCTATGATTAGTAAAGAAATAGCAAAATCCTGCATAGCGTATGTACATTGTGGCTACGCTCATATATTTCTCTTAAATATATTTGCAAACTAACTTTCGCCCGCGGCTTTTACGCATTAAATTCGTAGTAAAACAATTCCCTTTTCCTTATATTGTAAAGATTTCCTGCTATATCTTTCCTGGAATATCTAAATTCAAATATTACATTTTTACGTATTTATTTTACTTTTACAATAAATATACTACAGAATCTCTGTACTCGTATATACAACCTTCACAGCTTTCTTGTTAAAAAAAATTTACAAAATAATTTCACTAATACTAAATTGCCTTACCTTTAAGTCCCGACCAAGATCTTAATAGAAGAAATAGAATTGATAAATTATGGTTTTAATCTAATATTATCTAAACTAATGTAAGTACTTATTAAAATTAACCTTAATACCGACTAAAGTACGAACGTAAAATTTCGAAAAAAAAATGTCGCGCTGAAAAGCAGGTTTTTATTAAGTTTGTTATTTTCCTCGCTAGAGAGCTCCGATAAACGCGTGCGATCGCTGCAAATCACAAAGTCCTATAAGGAGGGATCGCGCTTCGACGCTCTATTTATAGACGTGGGCACGCGCCGCGCCACCGGCCGGTACCGCCGCAACCATGATGTCCTTATTAAATGTAAAATGTATTTAAGGTACTTAATTAGATAAGGATTAATGCTATATTGCTTAAAATCGCTTTATAAATAAGCCATTATTTCTCGTAAAAAGTAAAAATTGGTTATTGTGGGTTATCCCTAAGAGATAAACATATACCATCCCGGACTTTCTTGTAGACCTTTTTAAGGTATACAATACTTAATACATTATTTTGATCTATCTCTTAGAGTTCAGCCAGCGTTTGCAATGTAAGCGCAAAAAAAATGTGTTTATTTATGACTTCACATTAGAAATCTTGAAATTATCAGTGGTTCTCTAATATATTAAGCATGTTATGTTTAGCGATGAAGCGCACTTCTGGTTGAATGGCCTCGTCAACAAACAAAATTGCCGCATTTGGAGTGAAGCTAATCCTCAAGTGTATGTCGAAATACCGTTGCATCCAGAAAAACTGACTGTTTGGTGCGCTTTATGGGCTGGTGGAATCATTGGTCCGTACTTCTTCAAAAACGATGATGGCCAGAACGTTACAGTCAATGGTGATCGGTATAGAGCCATGATTACTAACTTTTTCATTCCTGAATTGAACAACCATGATGTCCAGGAGCTGTGGTTCCAACAAGACGGCGCAACATGTCACACAGCTCGTGCCACAATCGATTTATTGAAAGACACATTTGGGGACCGCCTAATTTCACGTTTTGGACCTGTGAATTGGCCTCCAAGATCTTTTGATTTAACCGCTAGACTACTTTCTGTGGGGCTATGTAAAGTCATTGGTCTATGTGGATAAGCCACAAACGCTTGACCATTTGGAAGACAACATTCGCCGTGTTATTGCCGATATACGGCCACAAATTTTGGAAAAAGTCATCGAAAATTGGACGTCCAGATTGGACTACATCCGAGCCAGCCGTGGCGGTCATATGCCAGAAATCATATTTAAAATGTAATGCCACAAGATTATCTTTCGGATAAATAAAATTCATGTCAATCGAATAATCCATCGTTGTTTTATTGCAATTTAAAGTTCTATACGTCTATAAAAAACACCGTATGGCAATTATTTGACTTGTGAAGAGTTTTCACCATTTTTGGCTCTATTTTCTTATTTTATTTATTTCAGGAAAGCAGATAGAAAAAAATTAAACTTTCCCGACGGTTTAGCATTGTTAAACCACTAGATGCAGTCTTTTTCGGATTAGTTGTTTTCACCTTTTTTCTTCAATTCTATAGCTACAGTTGAGTTCAGTTGCTGTGCGAGATATAGCCGTAAGCAAAATTTCATGTCCTTAAGAAAAAATCAAGTTTTAGAAAAAAATGGGTTGCTGTTACTTTGTCTTTGCAAATCATTTGGATGCAATACTTTTCCAACAAGAGCCAAGCGCTTGGAGACCAAAGAAATGGACCTGTACATTTGAAAGCTTTGGGCTACTTTCTTAGTTAATGACAATTATAGAGGTCATATGCTACAAATTATTTTTAAACATTCATTAAAGCCATGTTTGTAATTCTATGGATCTGGTAATTCTGGATCTAAGAATAATATTTCTAGCTATAGAAGATAGCTGAACTTAGTGTTATTTCAACAATGTTTCTAAAAATTATATTTGACTTGATGTCATATCAAACATCATCTATATTAAGTTTAAAACAGCATTGTTTTCTTAGTTTTTGCTCAATTGTTACAAATCTACTCGAATTAACAGCTATAATTAATGAAGCATTTGTGATTTCCGTAAAGCCTTCCATAAGATAATCTTTTGATATACAAGCTAGAAAAAATGGGACGTAGCATGTCTCTCCTAAAAGGGATAAAAATATATTTAGATGACAGAACTTTGTGTGAAAACTTCCGAAACACTTATTCAAAATACAATAAAGTCATATATAAAGCTTTCTCAAGGCAGCCATCTTGGGCTAAAGACGTGCACGAGTGTACCTACAAGTGCTAACTAAACAAATATACCAAATATATATTTGTTACTACTGGTATATGGGAGAGAATGAGTATAACAAATATGGTATAATTTTGTTTTTGTACACTAACTCAACTCATACACATACTAAAAGATATTCATAATTTTGAAGTGAGTGAGAAATATATTTGTTTCTCTGCCGTAAATAACTGTAACACTACAAATATTTCCAAATCATTTGTGGTGCAAACAAATATTCAAGTTGTGTGTTTTAGTAGTTAAATAGAGATTATACTTTCTATACAATTTATGTATACGTTTGTGTGTATAAAATAAAAATGAACAATATAGAAATAAAAGATAAAATTTTGTATAATACGTATACAATTTATGACAAAAGAGGCCGAAGTAAGGTATGGGATTGCTTTGGTCATATTAAAGATGAAAATAATATTGAAATAATTAATTATGTGGCTTGCAAACTGTGTAAAAATGTATACAAATAAATACAATAAAAGTGCCCTTTCAAATTTAAATAAACATAAATGCTACTCATTAAAAAAAAAAAAGAAAAAGAAAATAATTTGGTTGAACCAAGCCAAGAGGCTAAAAAAGCTTGTACCGATATTTTGACTGAATGGATTCTTGCCGATATTCGTCCGTACTCTTTGGTAAAAGATATTGGGCTAATATCTTACTCTAAACTAATGCTATCGTTAGGAAGTACATTTCTTTAATACCACATCCCACTACCATCCATAGAAATGTTGAAAATATTTAGTTATTCTACACATTTTGCAAAATTAAAATCGGAAATCTCGTCCATACAAAAAATTGGTTATGCTCTAACTTATGACTTGTGGACAGAAAATTTTTCAAAATCATCCTACCTTGCCTTAACGGTTCATTTTGTTATCGATAGTGAGAGCAAAAGTAAGTTGCTAGGATTGAAATCTGTGAAAGGCATTTCGAATACAAGTAAGTAAAATAGTATACAAACCTAGTTACTCACAAAAATATTTTGCTTTAGTTTATTAAACAAAAATTAGTTTTTTATAGATTAATAATATGAAAAGTTTTAGATATGTATATGAAATTTTTTTCTTGTGGTAATAAAGCATAATCTGTCGCGAGACACTTGCAATAAAAAAACAACAACAACTTTAAATGCAATATAGTTTTTATCGCTTTTTATTTGCATTTGAGTGTGACTGTGCACGACTTTATCTTGGGCCTCTGTTATTTATTTTATTCATTAATGATCTATCTATATGTAAAAAAATAAGAGCAACAATATTTTCAAAACGATTTGCGTTTCTTTCCCACCTGGTGCAATTATGACTGAAAACGTTGGGAGTTAACGTTTTTAAATCTTCCTATAGAAAGGTCTTAATTATACTTGCTCCAAGTGATTGGAGCAATTATAATTATGTGCACGAAAAGAGAAAGAAAGAAACAAGAGAGATAGTTTACTTTGGCGATTATAGTAAGGGTTAAGGGTACTTACGAATTCGGTTAAGTTATTTTGCCGAGAGCATGTAACACATCACTGAACACATCGATTTATTTATAAATTTTATAAATTTATTCACAATTAGGTTTAGTTTTAAGTTAGAGCTTAGATTAATTTTAATTTTAATTAAGTTAATTCAACTGCACAGTTGTAAATAAATTAATTCATCAAAAGAAGGTGATATTAATATTATAATAAAATTAAGAGAATGACTTTTAATGCAAATATATGATTTTTTCGAGAATATCTCTTCTTACAAGAAATTATATATTGAATGGGATACTTTTACAAAGGGTTAACTCAAGTTAGACATCAGATCTTACATATCTTAAATTTAAACAAAGCTGCAGGAGTACTAGGTTTTATAAAGAGATGGTCAAAAGAATTTCTTGATCCGTACACAACGAAAATATTTTATAAAACTCTTGCGAGACCAATCATGAAATATGGCTCTGTGGTATGGGACCTACAATATGCACCACATATAAATTCAATTGAGTCCGTACAAAAACAGTTTTTGTTGTTTTGCTGTAGCGGTATTGGTAGGTCTAATAAAAATAGATTTCCATCTTATCACGCTCGTCTTGCCCTTATTAAATTTCCAACTCTAAAAATCGAAGAGTCATCCCGCATACAACATTTTTGTTGAATTAGGTAGATGGTTCTATAAATTCGTCTTTTTTATTAAATATAACTCATTTCTATATATATTCCAATTCCAGCGTTAATTTCTTATACATTTTTGAGTATTTACTACTTTTGTACTAATTATGTATGAATTCAATGAATTTTATCAATAGATGTTTGGTCACCATTAAATAAGATTTATGCCCCTATTATGGTTTACAACTCAACTGTATTTCAGTTGAAAATTACTATTTTGGTATTATGAATTACAAATTAACCTGTCAAAAAAAATTTCAGTTGTATTTATATTGTCTTTCAACTTTTTTGTGGTATTACCGTTTACAACTCTGTGTTAGTGCGGTTGACAAAAACATGAAAAAATTACAACTCATCAATAGCAGTTGTTTCAAACAAAAAATTAAAAAGAAATCAAAATGGAGAACGGGTGAGTACATATTTTTTAATGTATCTATTTATTTATTTCTATTTCTATAGAAAGCATAGAGTTACGACAAAAAACAATTAGAAAAGCTTATTGAGCTTATGGGTATGCATCCAGAAATTGGTCGAGGCAAGCCGCAATTTGGATGCAGTAAAAGTAAAGTGAAAGAGCTGTGGGAGCAATTTGCAGTAGAGCTGAATAGCTTAGGACCACCAGCCAGAAATGCACACGAGTGGGGACGAGAATATCTATACAATATAACTCCAATGCTAATTAATTTTTAAAGGCTTGGATACATTACAAGGCAAACTTTAAAAGAAAGCTTGCCAACAACCGTCGCAATTTGCTTGCAACTGGTGGTGGTCCCTCGCAAGAAATATCTTTAAATCCACTGGAAGAAAGTGTAGCCGAGCTCATACAAATAAATGAGCAAGTAGCTCCTACTGGCTACCCATTTGGGTTAGACAATATACCACCAGCGATGGATGAGAGTGAAGCTTCTATAATAACTGATGTGCCTCACATAGAAATCGATGTAGATCGCCCTACTTCCTCACCATCCCAAAAATCTAAGAATTGCCGAAAAAAGAAAAATGTGGAGAATGAGCGTTTAGAGTTGCTAAAAACACAAGCTCAAACGCAAAAGGAACTGTTGAAAAAAATTGATAAGCTAGAAAAGACTGTTTACAAAAGTTATGAAGTGCAAAAAAAATTGCTTGAACTGAAAAAAGACAATTTGAAATTTATGAAAGACAAGCAAGGGAAGCCCACGAACAGCATGAATTGAAAATACAAGTTCAAAAATTAAAAATTACGAAAATGAGAGGCCAATTCATGTACAATAATTAAAATTTTCTTCTTTATTTCAAGCAATTTATGTTTATATTATGAATTCGAAATACTTTAAAGTTTAAATGAAGTAATATTTTTTTTTGTGTCTTTTTATTTAGTTTTAAGGTTTTTATAAAAAATTAAAAAATCAAATTGAATTCCCATAAATATGTTTGCATGTATTTTTCTATGCACCTATGTATGTATGTATATTACAGAGAAAGCATGATATTATTCCGGATTCTTCTTGCAGCATCTTCATCTTCCCTTTCGATATTTGGGTTTTCATTGTTCAGTTCCGTAATGGAAGCTGGTAATATTTCTTCGGGAAGATCTGCTTTAAAGTATTGGCATATATTATGCAAAGCACAACACGTGTTCAATATTTGTGTAGCCTTTTCTGGCGAATAATGTAATGCCCGAGCAGATAAAAGCAACGAAATCTGCTCTTTAGTATTCCTATTGTCCATTCTATTATATTTCGGGCCTTTGAGTGAATGGTGTTGTAATGTGATTGAGGTGAACCAGTTTCTGCCAGACGGAAAGGGGTCATTAAAAAAGGTTGTAGTGGGTAGCCAGCGTCACCTTAAATACATTTTTTTTCTCTATTTATTTCTGTATTAAATAAATACAAAGTCAATATTTACCTAATATCCAGCAATTAGTGCGTACATTTCTCTCCATATACAAGTTCAATTCACTTGTATTAAAAACGAAAGAACCATGGTTTGCACCTGCATGTCTAGCATACACTTACCGAATAACCGTTTAGTAATCGCAAAGCTGAAAATCAAAACATGGGTTTTATTTTTGCTTCTTTTTTAAATATGTATTTTTTTTACTTACAATCATAACGTTTAAGCTATAGTAGCCTTTTCTATTTAAATACAGATGTTGCCTCTTTTTTTTTGGTTAAAATATACGGATGTGTGTCCCATCAATACATCTCAGTACTCCTGGAAACCCAGTTTTTGAATAAAATTCAAGCTTCGAAGCATTTTCCTCATCTTAACTCATCTCTGTTTGTATCCATTTCCCGCAAATATGGCGCTCGAAGATATTGAGAACTTCTTTAATAACTTTTGATATTGCAGGTTGCAACAGGCCCACATTAAAGTCGTTTCCGCTGCATTTTTGATAACTGCCATCAACAAAAAATCGTAGAGTTGCACTTATTTTCAGAATCGGTGGCTCTTACACTTTGATTGAAATATGGCTTCATTTCGTTCAAAAGATAACAAAATGCTTCTTTATTTAAACGAAAATAATTTTTAAATCTGCAAAAACAAGTTTTAAAAATCCATTCAATTTTTTTAAATACATTTGCTTACTTGGTGTTTGGAAGTTCCAGCGGATTAGAGTGATCCCGAAATCTTTTCCTTATGCGCATCAAATCAACTTTGTCAATATCTTGTTCATCATAATAAAACAAGTCCACACTAATATCCATTTTACTATTAACAAAAAAAAAAAAACAAAAGTTCACAAAAATGTCTTTAAATTTTTTTTTTTTTTTTTTGCAAATTCTCACATCAAATTACATCAAGCTTTTCCACTTTGAAGCCAATAGAATGCATATAGATCTAGCAATTACGAATTGATGTATTTGAGGGAATTTCTAGCATAAAAACACTTGAAATATATAGTTGCAGTGGCAATAACCTGCTGTCGAAGGTCCAATTGTTCTCCTAAAGCTTGAATACCAAGAATATAAAGACTTTATGGTCCAAAATCCAACACTGAGAATGAGAGTTTTGTCAGAAAATGTGTATTTGAAGCTTTGAATGTTGATTTCTTTATTTAGAACACATATAAATTCTTTTAATATTGTTAAATTAAAATATATTTTTATTTACTTAAGGTCCCTATACACGATATGTTTTTTACACTGTATTTGTCAATTTTTACAATGTGAAACAAACACATGTCGTGTGTGTCCTCAAAAACATTGCTTCTGTTAAAACACATGCTCTATTTTCTCATGTATAGTCATGTGTTTTAAATGTCTACGCTTTGTGGAAATATTTGTCGCCGTATAATAATTTTCTGTATCGTTAGCCGCCTGAATAAAAAATTTTACAAGAAAAATATATAAAATTTTTTTTTATCTAGTTTTGCTTTTTCAATAATATCGAAGCAAAGAATATACAATTTTTTTGTACAAGCTTATCATTTTGTAGCTTAAAAAGTGGTGGTCTCTCCACCACTACAATAACGCAATGAAAAATATTTTCAGCGGCTATAAGCCATTTTTCAAACGAATTACGTGGGTATTTATGTAGTAAAAAGAAGAAGCACAGAAATAAAAATAAATATTGTTTTTATAAAATTGGATATTGCAAATTGGTAATTATTATTAATTATATTAAAATTAATAACAATTGTATTTAAATATGGAAAAAGATTTGATAAAAGTGAGTAATATTTTTGAGTAGATCAGCTGTTATAAGAAAACAGAGTCTATGTCAGACGTATTTGTACACGTCGTTTGTGACCAAAAATTATAAACCTTCTGTAAAATAACAAATTTTGACATACATATGTAAAAAACATGTGTATAGGGACCTTTATTAAGAACACAAAACAAAATAAATTACAATTTATTATTATTATTATTATTATTTTTTTTTTTTTTTTTTGGTGATTGCTGTCAAATTCTCAATTTTTAGGTTGGCAACATTAATAGAATTTCAACTGAAATTAGTTGTAATACATAATACAAAAAAAGGGTTGAGCTGTTTTAAAGTTGAGTTGTTTTGATTTTAACTCAACTGAGTTCAGTTGTGAACCGTAATAGGGGCATTAATTATGGTTTACATTGGTATTATGTGTTACAACTAATTTCAGTTGAAATATTATAGTATTAACGTTGCCAACCTAAAAATTGAGGATTAGACAGATATCAAAAAAATCAAATAATAAATTGTAATTTATTCTGTGTTTTGTATTCTAAATTAAATAAATCAAATAAATAAGTGTAAAATCAAGCAAATCAATAATAAAAAGTTAAGTTACATATTTAATGCAACATAACAATTAAAAGCTCTCATTCTCAGCAGTGCATTACGGATCGCCAGAATTTGAAACAGGAACGGCAATATGAATGAATTTATTATTAGAGTGATTTTTAAAATAAATGGCCCATAATCATAGTCACACTAAAGTCCGTATCTTTTTGAAAACTATTTTACATTCATGGAATTCGTATGAACAAAGTCAGCTCTTAGTAAAAGCCTGCTTTTTGTGTGACTATGATTATGCCCCAATGTTCATAGCAAACATAATAATGATAAAAATATGGTTGAATGTAAATTGCTTTCTATTTTGTCTCTTCGGCAGCCATTGGTATAAAACAAAAACTTAATCGTTCAAACTCAACTGAGATTTGTGGCTGAAGTGGTTGAGTGGCGAGTTAATGCTTCTTAACTAAGTGTTCACAAGTTCGAGCCCTGGTAGAATCAACTAAAATTTAAAAAAATAAATTCAAACCCGCTGTATTATGTAATAAATAAATACAAAATAATAGAAAAGAAAAATCAATGGAATAAAAAAAAACATTATTTATACAAAAAATTAAAATTAAAAGTTTTTAAGTTCATATTAAAATTATTTTTAAAAAATGTTTATGTAAAATATGTATGTATTAAAAAAATTAAAAAAAAATTTCTTGCCCTGACGGGGGTTGAACCACAATATCTGCAGTTGAAAGCTATTTTTAATATCTTTGATTTAAAAATATATATGGTTAGAAGCAATCATAAATCTAACCATACTACGTTTAAACTAGAATATGGTTGCCTCAACCATATTTTTTTTTTGCGTGTGATTGATTAACGCAGACACAAGGCTGCGTACGAATTTTTCTTCTTCTAAGAATGAGTCATACACCATTTATGTGTTGGAACTATATTTTCAATTCAAAAATAATTAAAATAGTTTATCTATCATAATAAAAAAAATTAAATAAATGAAAAAAATCTGTTTTGGCGTGGTTATGATTCGAACCGCCGATCATCCAAAGTGAAACACATACGAGTATTTAAATGAAAAGATTAACATGCCAACAAAAAAAGCCATCGAAGAGAAAATTCCTATTGTTAATTCTTCTTTCATAATATCAAGAAAAACTTTTATTATCGATTTTTCCAGTGTAATACAATAGAGGGCGGTTCACCATTTAAGTAACATTTTTTGCAATTGTTTTATGAGAGTAAAAAAATTGACTTTTACGTATTTTACGCTATTTTTAAATAACTTGTTAGTATTTTTAAAATGTTTGTTAATTATTATCTAAATATGTTAAAAATGTATTTTGAATTTGAAACATACATACGTTAACTAATTATGAATATTTCTGGTAGTTTACTTTATTTGACTACGAATTTTTATAACAACTTAGAAATTTTATTATATAATTGAAAACATTTGATTAGAATGGTAAATTTTTTTTAATCAATTTGTATAATTTGATCAACAAGAGGCTTTGTTAGGCCCTTGACAATTTTTGAACAAGCGCTCCAGTGGCGCAATTGGTTAGCGCACGGTACTTATAATCAGTAACTTGTGAGCAATGCCGGGGTTGTGAGTTCGAGCCTCACCTGGAGCAAGACGAGAGTCAGTCGATCCGCAGACTTTTTACGTTGGGGTCTGAAACTTTTTAAATTATATATTAAAAATTGATGTTAAAATATATAAGCATACTGATCTTTAACAGAAAACGGAATGAATGCCTGACTTTGAATCTAATTCACAATTCACATAATTTCCTACAAGCAATACATGGCAACAATCGAAGAAAGTGAGTGCAATAAATACTATGCATTGCATTGCCTGTTTTCTATTAATTGTTCAAAACACTCACAAAAGGCAACGAATACAAAACAAATGGTATGAATAGTTATTATGTTGTTTGAATAAAATTTATATATTTTTCGTTAATTAGTAATTTATTATTTGCGCTATAGTTCATTTTCGCATTATTCAATAATCCCATAACAATTCTTTTTATTGAAAGTCTATCAAGTATGTATATTTTTGCTTTTTTGTTGTGAAATATATAAAAAAATTAATATTACTCGCAGACACTGGATTGCTGGAGCGACGCTTTCGAAAAAATCCCTTTTTCTTCATCGGCAGCATTTGTGTCATCAACTGGGGCTGCTTTACATTTGTTAACTAAAGAATTTACACGAATTCATAATTCGTGTATTATTAAAATTACAATTCAACTAATATACACTTCAGTTTATTTAAATAACAACAGCAAAAATTTATATGTCACTGCGAATTTTTGATCAACGACGTAAAAAAAAAGATGGAATTATTCTTTTTTAGATATTTTGTTTTATTGTTTATTATTGTCGAAAAAAATTTTTTTTTCAACTGTTCTTTTAATTTACTTATTAAATTTTGAAAATAAATACTACTAGAAAACTAAAAAAAAAAAATAGTTCATTTGAATAACAACGGCAAAGAAAAGTTTGGAAAACATAAAAATTATTCACTAAATTAGATTTTATTGCTTAGAACTGTTTGGTTTCACGTGTTCTCTAACGTTTAGTAATGAGTGTTGCCTCCATGGTGCTTTATAACCTCAAATATGCGATTTGGAATGGAATCATAGAGTTTTAAGGTAATCTAAGGAAATTTCATCCCAAGCGGCCTCGATTGCATTGATCAATGATGGAACGTCTTCATACTGTTTACCTCCTTCATAAACTTTCCGTGAAAGCCATCCCCAGACATTTTCCACTATGTGTAAGTCTGGTGAGTAAGGTGGCCAGTCCATCAGCGTCACATTTTGGTCACTTATCCAGGCTTTTACCGCTCTGGCATTGTGTATCGGAGCGTTATCCTGTTGGAAAATCCAACGCAAAGGTCCAAAAATGTTACTGCATTCCGGAAAAGCTTGTTCCAGAATATTTTTGTATTGTTCTGCGTTGAGTTTCGTCGTTTTAAATTGTAGTTTAATAACGCCATAGTATGATATGGCACCCCATACCATAATTCCACCAATGCGACTGTGTCGACGGCTTAATATTATTTCCTCTTTTCTCATGTCATGGTAATAAAAGTTATACCCATCAGGACCATCCAGGTTAAATTTTTTTTCGTCAGAAAAGACAACCATGTGCCATTCGGTATTCCACGTCATATTAACTTCAGCAAAATTCAATCGTTTTTCTTTGTGAATGGGTTTTAATACAGGTTTTTTTTAAGTTTTATTCTTTGGATATGCGGAGCATCTACAATCAAGCGCCGAACAGTCAAAATGCTAGCAGAAACTCCTGCTTTCGCCTTAATTTTTGGTATGGAATCATCTTAAAATTGCACGCTTGTCTGTTGGCGATAAGATACTTGCTGGTCTTCCTTTCATGTTTTTCCCATAGGAATTCTGATTTTTGATGTAATTGGAGACAACATGAGCACTTCTTCCGATTTTCTCCCAAATTTTTCTAAAGGATAGCTTTTGTTCAAAATAGGCTTCAATTTTTCGTCTTTCTTCTAATGTTAATGGCTTTCCTCGTCCCATTTTAAAAGAGTTTTTATTTTATGAGGTGCATTTTATCAAACTGCTTACGACTGAACTATTTTAAAATCACATTTTTGACCCTTTGAGTACGCTTTTTACTTTAGCGACGTAACGGTACTTTTTTCATTCTTCTTTTGCATATTTTCTTGAACCAGAGTGGTCACCTAATATAATATGTAAGCACATGCAAGCCGGTTTTTGTTACTTTTCTCGAAATGTCAATTTTTAGCAATGACTATCACTGTTGTTATTTAAATGAACTAGAGTGTATACTTAGAATTATATTTATATATTTTTTATTATTTTTTTATCAAGAGAAGCTGAAATTCAATATATTTTAGAAAATTTTTTAATTGCAAGTGGGTCTAACAATTTTTTTTCTTTACACAGTATGGTTTCTCAGTTTTTATTATATTTAAAAAAAATTTAACTGTTAAGTTGCTTAAGTTTTAGATCTGGCCATTGCAATAAAGGCCTAAAATATACCCCAATCTCGAAATTAAGTGAAATGCAACTTTTTCTGCAAAAATCTTCGTAATATGACACTGTATTATACTCGTAGCGCGTACTTCGAGCTATTGTAATACATTCATCTTTTTAATTTATTTTTGTAGGCTTAGGAGCTACAACAATTTTACCGTTTGAAAGTCGGATATTTTATGTATGTATGTGAGAAGGATATATGTATATTTCAATAAAAAAAATGTATATATATGTACAAGGTGGGCTAAAAGAACAACATCCGATGTTGTTAGGCTCTCAATTTTTTCTAAATGTAAATGAAATGTGTGCCGTTGCTCCGTCCTGTTGGAACCACATTTCCTCCAGTCCTAATTTGTTAAATTGCGGCAGAAAAAACTGGGTTAACATGGCCCTATAGCGCGCACCGTCCGCTGTTGTCGTTTGACCAGCCCGATGACTCCTCCAGCGTGAACAGCGCACCATGCAGTCACTTTGAGCGGGTGTAATGGCTCCTCGTGCATCACTGGTGGATTTTCTGTGCCCCAGAAGCGATAGTTTTGCTTGTTCATGTACCCGCTGAGGTGGAAATGAGACTCGTCGTTCATTATGATTTTGGTCGAAAAATTGTCCACTTCGATTATTCCACGTTCTTGGAGAGTGTATCACTCCCTCTACATCTGTCTAGTTCACAAATGTCAAAACAGATTTGACATTGGCCGCCATTTGCAAAAATAAGAGGATCTTCCAATAGGGTGATTTCTCTTAGCCCACCTTGTATATATATAAGAGTGTGTATATTTCTGTACGTGTGTGTGTCTGTGTTTTTTTAAAGAAGTTTTGATAATGAAATTAAGTAAAATAATTGACAGTAAGGAAAATGCATTTTTATAATTTAGGTATTTAAAAAAGGGATACTTTCTGTTGAAAATAATACTTGCAGTAAAAAAACATTTCGATATTCAACATTCATATTCTTAAGTAGGTTATGAAAAAATATTTCTGATTTGAGATGAATTGAAAAATATTTTTTCTTTCTTATTTCTAATTTTGTAATTCTGTTTAAACAAATTATTTATATATTTAAAAACAAAACGAATTTCTTCTTGGAGATTAAGGATTTCTTGCACTTATGAGTTGTTGTATTTCTACTAGTTATATTGGACTTTCATTACAACTTTATTGTGGACTCAGGTAGCTGTCGCCAATATTAAGGCTAAATAGAAAATCGAGAAATGAAGATCAGTATTATCAATACGATGGCTTAGTCCAGTTATAAGGATCTTGATAAGATTTATTTTGAACAAAAAAAAAAAAAAAAAAAAAAGGAAACCATCATATGTTACACATTTTAGAAGACTCGCTATAAAAAGGTAGGCTGACTTCCTAAATGTATAATAGGCTATTTAGACATACACATTAATTGAGCAATTAAGCATTTTACGTAATTATCGCCTTTATTGAGCTCAATTTACCATACAAATTTCCATTAAATAATTGCGCAATTAAAAATTGATTGCACGTTAATGAAGTCAAAATCAAAATGCAACTCTTTGTTGTGCCCTTAAATATCAACTCAAAAGTGAGAAAAGTTGATTTTTTCAGTATTAAAAAAAGAAAAAGTAAATAAATTTAAAAATAAATGTCATAAAAAGGAAATGCCAGCCGAAGTTACCGGTAAATAAATTTTATAAAATTGTTATTGAAAATAATTTTTAAATAACTAATTTCTTTTAATCAATAGCTTGGCTTCAAAACTGGATTGCACTGATCGGAGTAGTTCAATATTTTTGATATAAGCTACCAAAATTTTTTGTTTTTCTCACTGTAAGTGAGAAGGGTATACGAGTATATAACTTTGTGATTATGTTTGTAATTTCTACGCCATACATGGGACACCCTATAAAGTATATATATTCTGAATCCTTATGAATAGCGGAGTTTAATAAGCGTTGTCCGTCTGTCGGTGTAGTCGTTGAAATCAACTTTCAGAAGAATCTAGACTACATACAAAAAAGTATGGCATATCAAACGGTCAGTTGTTGCTGTAAGACTATTGCTATTGAAATTAAGCCAGATCGGTTTATAAATGGCGGAGTTATGAGTCAAAAACCGAAACTACCTCTATTTTTGACCATTTTTTGAGTAGGTTTTTTTGCGTATTTTGTCTAAACCAAGAAACGGACAAAAAAAAAACGTGATATGCAGTTTTGTCATAATACCTGTACTAAAAATGAAAGCAATCGGTCCACAAATGGCCGAGGAATATCAAAAATACAACCGAAATTTTAGATTTTCATTAATTGTGGCTTTGTTTTTTTGCGTTTTTTATCTAAACTGAAAAAAAGTAGTACGCAGTTTTTTCAGATATAATATTCATAGTATCGTAACCAAAACTCAGTTGGATGGGTCCATAAATGGCGGAGCTATGAGCCAAAAATTGCGAATACCTCTATTTTTTGAACATTTTTGGTACGTTTTTGCGTAATATGTCTAAACTACAAGACGGACAATAAAAAGTGGTGCGCAGTTTTATTAAAAATAACAGTCGTAATGTCTGGTCCACAAATGAACCAGAAAAATCAAAAATACAACCGGCATTTCTGTGGCATTATGGAAAACCTGCTTTTGTCTTATTAAGGTGTTTTGAACAACTACAGCTTTAGAGGCTCTAAAAGTGCTTCTTATAAAATTATTTGGATTCCATCAAACAGCAATGTTTTCACTGCCATTTCATTAATTGGAGAATATTTCGTCCCACAATCACTAACGCACAATAATAAAATTATTGCGTTAATTGCGAGAACAAATTAAATTTTTCCGTATTTTACTCAGGTGTGTAGGCCCTTCACATTTCCGGATATTTACAATTTAGTGATTTCATTATAAACATACATATAAATTTGCATATCATTTACGCCTAGCTTCACTATTTCAAAGGAAATCATGAATTAGCCGTTAGAAAAATAAAAAAAAACATTGAACAAATATAGAAAAACTGACAGATAAAAAAAAAATGATTAGTCCAAATACAGTCTGTGCAAAAATTTTATCAAAATCGGACAAGGAATTCTTGGGTCAGTCAGTAATGGGTTAAGTTTTAGATACTTGTAATATTTTTCTACAAGAACTTTTTTTTCCAATAACATGACAGTTTTGATCAATAGTAGAACAGTGAGCTCCAAGCTCATGTGGTTAATTTGATGTGTTCTCTTTGCTATATTAATTAATATCAGTACACACAAAGAAAAAATATGATTGAATATGTTCACCGCAAACATAGTCTGTTCTATGCAAAAATATTACTGTTAATTTGAAGCATCTTAACAATATTATGATCACGATAAACATGTTTCTAATTATTTATAACCATATTATGTTTACCGTCATAAAAAAGGTTGAATTTATCATGTCATTTTTGATAAAATTTTAATTGAAACTATTAATATATTTATAATAAACATGTTATGGTTAAAATAAACATAATACTCGTATAAGAAAAATATGGTTGAAAATAAAATGTTCTCTATTTTTTCCTTCGCAACCCTATAAATAACCTAAGTATTTATTTGACTCTACCACGATTCGAACTTTGGATTATTTAGTTAAGAAGCATTAACTCGCCACTCAGCCACAAAGCTCCGTTGAGTTTGAATGATTAAATTTTTGTTTTAGACTCACTTTATTTATATGGTTGCGGAAGAAACAAAATAGAACACAATTTACATTCAATCATATTTTCTCATCATTATCACTATCACTTCACTATCACTATCATCACAGCATAGTATAAAGCAAAGTCGCTTCCCGCGTCTGTCCCTATGTCTGTATGAATGCTTAGATCTTTAAAAGTACACAACGGATTTTGATGCAGTTTTTTTTAATAGATAGACGGTTTCGCGGCGCGTGGCTACCTCTGTAAATAGCGCGTCGGAGCGCGCGCTCCTCCTTACAGGACTTTGTGATTTGCAGCGATCCCACGCGTTTATCGGAGCTCTCTAGCGAGGAAAATAACAAACTTAATAAAAACCTGCTTTTCAGCGCAACATTTTTTTTTTCGAAATTTTACGTTCGTACTTTAGTCGGTATTAAGGTTAATTTTAATAAGTACTTACATTAGTTTAGATAATATTAGATTAAAACCATAATTTATCAATTCTATTTCTTCTATTAAGATCTTGGTCGGGACTTAAAGGTAAGGCAATTTAGTATTAGTGAAATTATTTTGTAAATTTTTTTTAACAAGAAAGCTGTGAAGGTTGTATATACGAGTACAGAGATTCTGTAGTATATTTATTGTAAAAGTAAAATAAATACGTAAAAATGTAGTATTTGAATTTAGATATTCCAGGAAAGATATAGCAGGAAATCTTCACAATATAGGGAAAGGGGAATTGTTTTACTACGAATTTAATGTGTGCATAGCCGCGGGCAAAAGCTAGTGTTTACTATAAGCATACTTATGGCACCGAGCAACCAGAGGTGTCAGAGTGCAGATATACATTTTCTTTCTGTCTTTTTTGCACGAACTCAAAATTTTTATTTTGTTTTGCTCAGGTATTTCTAAAAAATTTACACTTTCATTATTTACATTTCGTAAACATGAATTTTAAAACATGAATATTTGTGTTTGTTATCACTTTTACATTAAATTCCATACTTCATAACAATAAACGTATATATAAGTATTTTCGGCATGTGCATTTTCATTACGGAAATAACTTTTTAATTAATGTTTTTTAAAACAAAAAATTTTTCATTTTGCTTATTTTCTCTTATTCGTAATATTAAAACACTATATCTGTCTCTTTTATACAAACTCAAAATAAAAAGCCGAGTTTTTCAAAATTCTAACCTCAAAGTTTCATCTCTGGTTGCTTAGTGCTTATGGCATAAACTAACATAGACATGTAAAAAGTGAGTGATGCAAAAGGCCCAAAACATCTGATTGCTTAGGATCTATGAAAGAGACAGATATATTACACATTGTTTACGAAAAATAGGAAAATGCATGAAATTGAAATTAAAAAATTGTAGAAAACAAAACTTTTATTATAAATTTATTAAATGAAAATTATTAAAATTTCATGTTAAAGTGATAAAATTAGTGCACGGATGTGTTGAAAGATGTGTGTTTGTCTTATCTAGTTTACAGCCAAAACTCATCAAACGATATCATGGGGAAAACAATAAATTTCAATAACTCAACACAATTTTGGAATAAGCACAAATATAAATTAATACTTTGATAATATAAGTTTTAATTTTATAATTTATATTAAAATAAAACAACTAATTATCATTTTATGTTATTTATTATAGTGTGAAGAAAAAGATTGAGGGATTACCACTTCCCGCTTGGTATTATTTAGAGTGGACTGTAGTTAGCTGTTCTGTGGAAATCCTCTGTTTTTTTCTTTACATATATTTGTATACTTGATATGACAAAGTATACAAATTAGGGTGGAATTAAAATAGTTGGTTTAGTATTCAATAAGTTTATTAATGCTGGTGAGAAGTTCACCGCTAGGATGCTAGTTGATAAGTAAATCTATTTTGTATTTTTTTCATTTTACAATTCTCTTTTTTTCGTTAACTTTATAATTTCAATAATTCACAATAATAATAAATTGGACATACATTGCCAGGATCAAATACTTTTTAAATTAATATTTTTTTTTGTTTAAAATTAGGATTTTAGACATAGTGAAAAAACACAATATCACATCATCCCCTAAAATAGCTTCACAATGACAACAATTTTGTTTTATTTCTAAAAACACTACAACACTGCGTGCACTCTTTTGTTAGTTTATGCTTTTGTGCTTTTTTTAAAATAAATTTATTTCAGTTACTATTGTTATTATTAATTTTTAGCAAACTTAGTAATTAACACAAAAAACTAACCATTTAGTCGCTATTTAGACGAAGAAACATTTAGAAGGGAAACATTTCGTTTGTAGGCAAATTACGGGTGGAGAAGAGAGAATCATTTTTGTGTTCGGTACTCGGCGATACACTTTGTTCACATATTCTTTGTTGATATTTGCTTTAATTTTCTTTTCTTTATTGTTTTGTGTGCAAATAATAACAACAATAATGAAATGTTGCCAGCAACATGTTCGTCAGTGTGACCGCGAAAGAAAAAGCAAAAGAGAATTGAAGATGTTTTTCTTCCAAATGTTTCCTCGTCTAAATAGGGACTTACTGAAAAATTTCACAAAATATGGTTTTTAGTGGTAGAAAAAAGGCAATGAGAGAATTAGCAATTGCTGTGACTGTGTACAAGGGACAAGTATAAAACGCAAAATTTTATAGCTATCCTTTTTCAACTGTCTAGTCTATTTAAGTTTATGCTTATGGTTTCAGTTAAAGTTTTATTAAAAATAATATGATAATGATATGTTTATAGTGATCATAATAATGTTTAGATGCTTCAAATTAATAATAATATTTTTGTGAAGAACAAATTATGTTTGTGACTTTTGGCCCATCCGTATGAATGGGTCGATACAATGTAACCATATTTCCACCAGAATATGATTGCTCTCAGCCATATTTTTTCCTTGCTTGTAGTTAAAGTTTTCACAATTACTACAATGAATTCAATTTTAATACAAAATCGCATTAAATTCTAAAAAAGATCCATTATGAAAATGATGGATCTGTAAAATAAAGCCCATTTTCATTTTTCTGGATATGGGAACAAATTGGGAATCTAAATATTATTTGTAATTCTCAAATCTTATACTTTCCAACACAATTGAAAGCTTAATAATTTTTATTTATTTTTTATTAAATATTTAATATTCGTTTTTAAAAAATAAATTAATAAACTTTTGCAATACATACACACGTAGGTGTATTACTTACTCTAATATTAAAAAATTGCTGAATGTTATGTTTTAACAAATTAATCATTTAATTTAAAATAAATAAAGCACTTTTTAATAGATATTAAGATATGTGCTCGTATGCATGTGTATGTGTACGAGTATGTGTTTTCTTATCTTTTATCTATAATGAACAGAAGTTTTTTTTGTTGCAATTCGCAAGCTGTATAAATAATATTTATAATAATTTGTATATGAACATTTAAGTAAACATATTAGTGGACATATTTAGTTGTAAATATGTATATAACTGAATTTAGTTTGTAAAATTTATATATTAATTAACTTCTTTTATTGCATTTATTGTTGATTATGGTGGTGAGACTTTATCACTTTTAAATTGAATATTAATTTTGTTCAAAATGTTTCGATGATATGTGAATGAAAAATATTGTCAAATTTTTAATAAGTTTTATATTTTCGGTCGGTATCCTTAGAGTACAGAAAAGGTACGAGTATGTATCCATTTACAAATAGAATCTTAATCGTTAAAAAATAAATAGATTAAAATAATACTATTATAAATACTTTAAAAGGAGGGCTCATGCCTTTTCTGCATGATTAGAAGATGCGCCAACTAAAGCATTAAATGAAATATTTCAAAGTATATTATTATTACTATCATTATGGGCGACTACGTGGTAACCCTGGTGAATAAAAGCGCAAAATAAATTAGCTCCTCTGAAAATATTACAATATTAGAAATATATACATTTCAAAAATAAAAACAGTGTGAAAAATATAAAATAGATACATTATAAGAACAAACATAATAATTAAATACTCAAAATAGGCTTCCTGGCAATGCCTGACGAATGCAGCAAATGTAGAACCTCAATAAGAGGTGAAACTGGTATTCACTGCAGTGGAGTATGAAAGAAAGTGTATCACTGTGCGTCAAAATGTTCAGGTGTTGACCAGTACTCTTTTGGAGTCTTGGAAGGGAAAAACTTTGTAAGATTTGTATGCGACGATTGCATTCAATACATACGTAATGTAGATCTCGTCCTTAAAGATATTCAAGATGGTGTAAACACAAACAAACAAAACTTAATTGCATATAAAAATGAATTTAAGAATACATTAAAGGAAAATGAAAATGAAATGAAAAAAACTATTGGAAGCGAGAGGGAAAGGATTAGAGGAAAAATTTAAAATAAATGGATGTTACTAAAAAAATTTGTGAAAAAAGTGTAAAAAAGTGTGAATGACTTGGAAAATAAAAATAAACAAATGTGCAATGATATTGAAGAAAAAACAACAAAATATGTAATGAAATAAAAAAAAGCTCTAACTTGGGGGTCACACGATCAAGTTTTCATTCAATTTTTAAAATTTCTCTCATTTTTTTACCAATACACTCACACTTTTAAAATTTGCTGAGAGTTTGCTTTCAATTTTTCGTTCAATTGAGTGTTTCAAATTACAGTCAAGAAAACAGCTGACTGCAGTTTTTTTATTCCAAATTTGAATTCTTATTCTGCCGCCAGTATTGTTTTGTTTTTTTTTTTTTTTTAAATATGTTTGTGATCAAATTAACAAATATAACGACGTTTTGCAGTTCATAGAGATATACAGAAGGCATGAAGTTCTGTGGAATATGAATATTAATGCATATAGACGGAATAATTAAAAAATTAAGGCATATAACTCTATTGCCGCCGAAACAAAACTGTCGGTGGAAGAGATTAAAAAAAACATCTTGTTGAAAAACTTGCTTTGAAATTGCATGCAGCCTACGTCACAGCTTTCAATTTTTGTGAATTTTGACAAGCAGTATATGTAAATTTCTTGAAAGAGAATTGTAAAAAAACTTGATCGTGTGACTGCAGTGTAAAAGAAACAACAGTTACAAAAAATAAAACAACGTATGCTGATTTACACTGCAGTCACACGATCAAGTTTTTTTGCAATTCTCTTTCAAGAAATTTACATATACTGCTTGTCAAAATTCACAAAAATTGAAAGCTGTGACGTAGGCTGCACGCAATTTCGAAGCAAGTTTTTCAGCAAGATGTTATCAAGAAAACAAATAAAATTTATTGCTTCCTTGAAATTATTGGAAGAAATAAAAAAAACAATAGAAACTAAAGAAAAACAGAAGGCGGAGAAGAAATATTGGGTAAAACCATTATTAGTAAGAAGGTATGTATTTATAAATGTTAACAAACACACATGGAGTTGGCGTAATAAATGTAAAAACAATTTTGTTTACTTAGGGGGGAGCATGATTTGGAGGCGCACATGTTAAAAGATCTGGTGTGGGAAGACGATGATGCCGAATTCAGAAATTTTGCACGTATCGATGTGGTCAAGCTTGAGGTGAAGGAAATAAGATTCATTATTTCTTTATTGGAGACGACGCTTTTGCTCTGGACAGGCACATGATGAAGCCATATAGCAGAAGTATAAGTTTAAGCGTGCCGCAAGAAGTGTTCAACTATAGGCTTTGTCGGGCAAGAATGGTTTTTGAGTGTGCATTTGGTCGGCTCACCAACAGGTTCCGTATATTTCACCGTCCTATGGAAGTGCAACCAAAAACAGTCGACTCCATTGTTAAGGCCTGTTGTGTGCTTCACAATTATTTGACAAAACCTCGAACGGCAACAGCAGACACAGAACCAGTGGAACAATTAATTGTAGAAGCGTTTTCCGCAATTGGAAATCAAAGCCACAAAACATACAAGCTTGCTTCAAGAATTAGGGACTAGCTTTCCAGATATTTAACCACATATGGTAATGTAGATTTTCAGTGGCAAAAAATAAATATTAAATAAAAATCTTTCAAGTAAAAAAATGTGTTTTGCTTTACTCTATTACCTGGTTAAAAGTTTCCATTTGATAAGAGTTGTCCACAGTTTTCCGACGAATTAGAGATGCGTCGATGAACGACATTTCATTGAACCAAAATACACTAGGAGTATATACATTTTCAGTGGCGCATCCGGATTTTTTGCTGCTTTCAATTTTAGCTTTTTCGGCACAGTACGACGTTCGAAATGACTTTATTTTTTTTTACCCTCTTCCACCGACAGTTTTGTTTCGGCGGCAATAGAGTTATATGCCTTAATTTTTAAATTATTCCGTCTATATGCAGGAATATTCATGTTCCACAGAGCTTCATGCCTTCTGTATATCTCTATGAACTGCAAAACATCGCTATATTTGTTTAATTTGTTCACAAACATATTTAAAAAAAAAAAACAAAACAATACTGGCGGCAGAATAAGAATTCAATTTTGGAATAAAAAAACTGCAGTCAGCTGTTTTCTTGACTGTAATTTGAAACACTCAATTGAACGAAAAATTGAAAGCAAGCTCTCAGCAAATTTTAAAAGTGTGAGTGTATTGGTAAAAAAATGAGAGAAATTTTAAAAATTGAATGAAAACTTGATCGTGTGACCCCCAAGTTAGTTAAAGCAAAACCAGTGATGCCAGATGCGATGAGAAATGTACCTCTAATAATAAAGCCTAAGGAAAAACAAGCGATTGAGAAAACTAAAGACGAATTGAACAGAAAAGTGAACCCTGTAAATTTAAAAATAACTAATATGGAAAACCGAAGAAATGGAACTGTAATAATTCAGACTGATAATAATGAAGAAAGAGAAAAAATAAAAGAAGTTATTCAAGCAAAATGAGTGAGTGATATGAAATTAAAGTTCCAAAACCAATGGAAATGAATATTACAATAACGGGTATGACAATTAAATATTCAGAGAGTGAATTGATAGAGAAAATTATGATACAAAATCCAATGTTAAATGGTTCTGACATTAAAATTAGTAAAATATATGGTTACATAAGAAACAATAAGAATATATTTATATAACGCAAAATTGAGCGTAGATAATGACACATACAATAAACTAATAAATGCGCAAGAAATCAACATTGGTTGGGAGAAGTGTCGAGTTTACGACGGAACGGAAATAATAAAGTGTTTTAAATGTAACGGATATAATCACATATCTAAAGACTGCAAGAACCAGGAAACTTGTTTAAAGTGTCATGGAAATCATAAATATAAAGACTGTGATAAAGAGGCAATCGAAAAATGTATAAATTGTTCAAGAGTAAATCAACAACTTAATATGGGATTAGATGAAAATCACTTCACAGGGGAATGTCCAGTCTACCAAAATAAACTTAAAAGTAAAAGAAGAAGATTAGGGCTAAACACTTAACAGCCAAAGAATATATGTGGTACATATACAAATATTCAAGGACTAATAAATAACTTTAATCAGTTAGAAATTATTGCTCAAAACAAAAAACCAGATTTTATTGTGTTATCAGAAACTCATTTGACAGAAAATATAGAAGAACAAGAAATATCAATACAAGGCTATGGAGAAATTTCAACAATATCAAATAATAAAAGAACTGGTGGTATTATAACTTACTATAGTAAAAAAATGGACAGTTAACAAAATTTTAGAAAGAGTTGAACAATTAAAATACTGGCTAAATGCCTGCACAATGAGAAATGAAAACAATTATTTTATAGTAGCTGCAGTGTATAGATCACCAGTGTTTGAAATCCTACTTTACCTACCTTTTTTTTAATTACGGCTACGGCTACAGCTCCAACTTTTTCAAGTAGAAGTAGCGGTAGACGATGTATTATTCCGAATCATTTAAATTTTTTTAGCTACAGCTACTTTTCAAAAAAATAAAGCCGCAAGTGAAAGTAGCCTCTTTGCTACTTAAACTAAGGTATTGGTAGCGGTAGAAAACAGCAAAAATATTCTACCTAATTTTTTGCTTCAATTTGAAAAGTAGCCAAAAATGAAAACATTATTTCTGGCTACTTTGTGTTGAGAATAAGTAT
The DNA here is from genome assembly GCA_947397855.1 of Thelaira solivaga. Lineage (NCBI taxonomy): Eukaryota > Metazoa > Arthropoda > Insecta > Diptera > Tachinidae > Thelaira > Thelaira solivaga. The sequence continues at coordinate 47,343,786 of OX377610.1, read as the reverse complement.
ACTTTCTGGCTACTTTCTAGCTATTTTCTGGCTACTTTATATGAATACTTTATGCTTGGAGCCACGCAATACAAATATTTACTTCTGGCGACTTACCGACAATAATAAGAACGAAGAAAGAACGTGTGTTATTTTGTATCGTTTTTTCTTTTGTAATTTGTTTCACACACTCGACAATGGGGCAGAATAAAGTAAATTGGAAATAAATCTGGAACAATAAAAATTGTGATTATTTTTTTGTCTTTCTAAGGAAAAATATACAAGTTTACTCAGACAAAAATAATACGGGTGTATGAGAATTTCTGAATGAAACGATTGATGTTTTATATGTTAATTAATTATTCATTTTATTTTAATTTAAGTTTTGTAGAAAGCTTGCTTTTTCTAGTCACTTCTTGTATAGCGGTTAGCTGACTACTCTGTTACAAAAAAAGGTATTCGTTAAGCAGGTAGTCTTATTTTAGTCAAATAACCACAGAATTACATACAAAGAAAATGTAATAAAAGAAAATGTAATAAAAGGAGAAATATAAAAGGTTAATTCAGGGTTCGGAATGATCGAATAAAAATGTATAAGAAAAATCGCCAACATTCCTCCCCCACTAAGGACGATAGTTCTTAAACCCGATTAGTTAATCAGATCATTCAGGCAAAAAACAGATTTTTGTCAAAGGACGCTTGAAATATCTTCCTTTAGAATATAATGTTACTACTCTGATGTGGCCATCTGAACCTAGATGTAACTGTTCTATTTTCGCTAATGGCCAATGACCTGGTGAGTAGCGCTCGTCTAAAATAAGGACGATATCACCGACTTTTGCTGCTCGTTTTACTTGATTCCATTTTGGTCTTGCTTGGAGGCGGCAAAGATATTCTTTCGACCAACGCTCCCAAAAGTGCTGTTTTAATTTTTCAATATGCTTCCAACGTGTTAAACGATCTAGGTTTGTATCAAGAAGACTTTTTTCAGAAATAGTAGTGGTAGGCTCTCCGATTAAAAAGTGAGCTGGTGTTAGTACGCTAAGATCTGTCGGATCAGATGAGAGGGTACAAAGTGGTCTTGAGTTTAAGCAGCTTTCAATTTGACATAGAAGGGTAGATAACTCCTCAAATGTAAGAATACGGTCTCTCATGATTCGACGTAAGTGGTGCTTAGTAGATTTAACGCCGGCTTCCCATAAGCCTCCAAAGTGCGGTGAAGCTGGTGGGATGAAGTGCCAGTTAGTGCCATCATTATTAAGACTTTCTGTCAAGTCAGGAGGAAGTGAAGATTTGGAGTGATAATGTAGGGCACGTAACTCTTTACTCGCTCCTATAAAATTGGTTCCACAGTCTGAGTAGATATCAGTGCAGGCTCCTCTTCGAGAAATAAATCGTCTAAAAGCGGCAAGAAAGGCTTCTGTAGTGAGGCTGGAAACCGCTTCGAGATGTACAGCTTTAGTGCACATGCACACGAAAAGACATATGTACCCCTTGCTGGTAACACTTCTGCGTAATGTTGATTGTTTGAGTAGGATAGGGCCAGCATAGTCCAGTCCACTGTGTTTAAAGGGTTTTGCCGGTTTGACTCTTATGGAGGGCAAGTTTCCCATGATTTGTTCTGAGGCCTTAGCAGAATATTTTAAACAGGTAACACATTTTCGTTTTACTGATTTTGCGATATTTCTGGAAGATATTATCCAGAATTGAGAAAGGACATAAGCTTGCATTAACTGTACCCCACCATGTAAAGTTTTGAAATGCGCATCTGTAAAGATAAGTGATGATATTGGATCTTTTTTAGTTAATAATATTGGGTGTTTTTTGCTAAATGTAATATCCGCCTTTTTAATTCTTCCACCAACACGTAGTAAGCCTTTATCATCCAGAAATGGTTGAAGGTGCAAAATTTTACTATTAAGAGGCAGAGCTGTTTGTTTTAAAATACATATAATTTCCTCGCGAAATGTAATTTGTTGACACTGTTTTATTAACACAGCTTGAGCCCGTCTTAGCTCATCAGTTGATAAATAGGAAAATAAATTTAAAGCAAATCTGTTAGAAGTAATTTGTTCTTCATTGTTCCTTTTTACTATAGAATTTTTTAGGTTGTAATACCATCGCAGGATATAGGCAGTTACTCGTTGTAGTTTTGTGAAAGTAGAGTATTTTGAGAAAAAATCTGGGTACAGCTGGTTATTATTTAAAGTTGTTACTGTTGCTATGACTGCCTTTATGTCCGTAGGCTGTGTGAAACTTCTGCATTTTTTAATTGGCCAATTTTCTTGTTTATTGAGTAGCCAATGAGGACCTTTCCACCAAAGGCAGTGTCGGCGCAGTTCTTGAGGTAGCAACCCCCTTGTGGCACAGTCTGCAGGATTGTCTTTAGTAGAAATATACTTCCAATCAATTACATTTGTAAGTCGTTGAATTTGTGATACTCGGTTAGCTTCATAGACTGGTAGTGATGATAATTGGCATTTGATCCAGCTTAGAACTGTAGTACTGTCTGACCAATAAGTGGTTTTGTTAATATTAAGTCCAAGATTAAATTTGATTTTATTTGCTAGCTTTGCTGCTAGAACAGCTGCACAAAGTTCGAGTTTAGGTATAGTAAGTACTTTTAGAGGTGCCACCTTCGTTTTCGCTTGTACAAGAGTGACAATTACCTCACCATTGTCAGCGATAGCTCTTATATAAGTAACTGCAGCAAAAGCAGACTTTGATGCGTCACAATAGGAATGCAATTCAACAATGGCATTTGAATTACAAGTGAACCATCGTGGTATCCTAATTTGTTCGATACCTTTTAATTCCGCGCGATAATTTATCCATTCGTCACTTAATTCGCTTGGTAAATTTTCGAACCAATCAAGACCTTCTCGCCAAAGTTTTTGGAACATAATTTTAGCAATGATAGTAGTGGGAGCTAGCCAGCCTAACGGATCGAAAAGTTTTGCTGAATCGGATAAAACGCTGCTTTTTGTAATTTTTTCAGAAAAGGTATAATTTATTTTAAATGAAAAGCAATCCATTAGAGGGTCCCAAGATAAACCTAAAGCCTTTGCCATTTCACGATTTTTAAGCTCAAAATTATTTGTTGCTAACATATCTGTTGGAATCTGTTTTAAGAATTCGATAGAATTAGAATTCCACTTACGTAAATTAAATCCTGAGGAGTAAAGTAGCTTATGCAGTTGTTGTTGCAATTGTGTTGCCTCCTGAAGCGTGTCTTCTCCAGAAATGACATCGTCTACGTAAGTGTCGGATTTAAGAATTTTACTTGCAAGCGGAAAATTTGATGCTCCTTCATTAGAAATTTGATTAAGTACTCTTATTGCAAGATAAGGTGCACTGGTTGTTCCATACGACACCGTTTTTAGTTTGTAAATATTGATATAATTTGTATTTTCATCACGCCACAAAATACATTGATATTTTTGATGCTCTTTACATATATTTATCTGCCTAAACATTTTTTCTAGGTCAGCCGTAAATGCAACTTTAAATCGACGCCAACGAGTTATAAGTTCTGGTAAATCATTTTGTAAAGGAGGACCAGGGCTGAGCTCTTCATTCAATGAGCTGTGTAATGGTGTTTTACTGCTGCCATCAAACACTACTCTAAGTTTAGTGGTAGCACTACTTTCTCGGAGCACTCCGTGATGTGGTAAAAAATAGCTACAGTCCGATAAAGCATCTGGATATTTACCAACTCTTTCCATATGATTTAATTTTATATATTTAGCCATAAATTCTTTATAAGCAGCCGCAAACTGTGGTCGTTTTTTAAATGAAGCTTCCATATGTTTTAATCTCTTAAAAGCGTTATAGTCAGTATTATAGAAAAGTGGCAATGGTTTCCCAAAAAGTATAGACTTAAAAGGTAAGTGTACCGTGTACCGACCTGTTTCGCTTTTTGTAAATGTTTCCATGAAATGATGTTCGCATAGCTCTTCCTCTAATGATAATTTTCTTATTTCGTTCAGATCCTCTTGTTCCCAAAATAGACGTAGTTGATTTTCAAGATTACAGGTGTTAATGCTTATCTGTCTGGCGATAGATTGATCTGATATAGGTCCAGACACAAGCCAACCAAATTTACTTTCCTGTAAATAAACACTGTTTGGAATTTTAATTGAACTGTTAAGCAAAATCTCACCATACACGTCACTACCCAATAAAATATCAATTTTAGCTGGTAAATAATATAATGGATTCGATAAATGAAATTGTTTTAAGTTTGGCAAATCGCTTTTATTTATATTTTGTGGTTTGTAAGATGTTAATTTATTCATTACCAAAGCATCTACGTGTAGACAAAAGTTTGGGTTATAATTTGAAAACAGCTGTAGTTGTACATAAGAAGTTACTGACGTTTTGTAATGTAGTCCAATTCCACTAACAGTAGTTTCTTGCATTCTCTGTTTAGGGAGATTTAACAGTTCTGTAAGTTCATTTGTAATAAATGATGATTGAGAGCCTTGATCAATTAAAGCTTTAACCTTACGAATGTTATTTTTCTGTTTGATTAATACATTAGCTGTTACTAAAAGAATTTGAGATGGATTGTTAACAGCATGTGATGTAACATGAGAACGATGCTGTTCATTTGTTTGAAGATTTTGCAGCTGGTTGAGACTGCTGATTTGAAAATACGTCGATTGCTCGTTAACAGGTAGTTGTGAGCTTTGATTTTCGAAACAGAAAGAGCTATGTAAAATAGTATGATGCTTTTGTTTACATTGTTGACAGCGTGCTGTTGATGTACAGTGATTTGCGGTATGGCCACTATGTAAACAATTTGAACAAATGTTATTTTGTTGTATTACAGATCGTTTCTCTGTTGGCGACAGTGAAGATAATTTAAAACATTTATACAGTGGATGTCTACGTTTGCAGCAAGGGCAGAAGTTATTGACAACTGTTGTGTTATTAACATGAAATGTTTTCTTGTTATTTTTATATTGGGAAAAAATGTTACTTACAGTAGGTTTTTCTATCTTTTTTGTGTTATGAAGATCCTCCACAGATTCTAGTGTACGAAATGTCATTTCTAAAAATGTTAACATACTTGTCATTGAAGGTATTCCATTTGTGGTGTTTATAGACTGCTCCCACTCTTTTCTGGTTTGCCTATCCAGTTTTTGATTCGTAATAAAAATTAAAATAGCATCCCATTGATCTACGTCAATATCAAGCGATTTTAACAGTGAAATGGATGAACGTGTAGTGTCAAGCAATTCTTTAATGCCTTTTAAAGAACCATTAGAACTGGGTACGTTAAATAATTTTTTTAGTATTTGTTCCACAATTTTTCGATCGTTGTGGTATCTTTCTGCTAGGGCTTTCCAAGCAGCCGAGTAATTAGCCTCAGAAGCTGAATATTGATTAATAATTTCTAGTGGAGACCCTTTGCAAGAACCTTTGAGGTAGAAGAATTTTTGTATACCTGAAAGAGACGTATTGTTGTGAACTATTGAAATAAACATGTCGCGATATGGAATCCATTCAATGTACTCTCCAGAAAAAGATGGCAGTTCAATTTTCGGCAATCTGGCGCTGGAAGTAAATGAAGAATTTTGCGTTGTAGTAGTTGCGAAAGTACTTGACATCTGTGGCGGAGGAGAAGATGTTGGCTCAGCAGATAAATCTATAAGCTTAGATTTAAGTGTTAAATAATTTTCAAAGAAAACGTAATAAAAATTTTCATTTAAATACGACACATCAGTTTCGAGTATTGAGTTTTCCTGAATCGTTGAAAATATTTGCTCATGATACTCTTTAAAGTTTTTGTAAGTTGATTCAACTTCTTCTAGTAAAGTTTAAAGGTAACCTCTAGTAAGTTCTTCACGTGGCTTTTGTTCAAGAGCCAACAGCAGATTTTGCAAATGGCGATTTGCGTTTTTTTGCGTTTCGATGGTGATCAATATATGTTCCATTTTTATTTTTCTACCTAGATTCGATAGAGTCGCGGGTTTCGGCACCAAAAAATGTATGAGAATTTCTGAATGAAACGATTGATGTTTTATATGTTAATTAATAATTCATTTTATTTTAATTTAAGTTTTGTAGAAAGCTTGCTTTTTCTAGTCACTTCTTGTATAGCGGTTAGCTGACTACTCTGTTACAAAAAAAGGTATTCGTTAAGCAGGTAGTCATATTTTAGTCAAATAACCACAGAATTACATACAAAGAAAATGTAATAAAAGGAGAAATATAAAAGGTTAATTCAGGGTTCGGAATGATCGAATAAAAATGTATAAGAAAAATCGCCAACAACGGGAAAATTGGTGCAATAATAATTGGTTTACTGCAGAACTACGAATGCTTAAACGAGAAAAAACTTTAAAATACTATACAAACTAATTAGAAATATGTACAAAAATAAAATAAATTACGAAAAAAACAAATACATTGAAAATAAAATTAATAATGCCAAAGATCAAAAGACAATGTGGAAAGAAATTAGAAAGTTTAATTGTTAAAAAGAGCCAATCCATGATAGAAACTGTGATATTTAACCAAGTAGAATATCAATAGAATTGCCAATCAGCATTAAGACAATAAGAGATAGTATAAATAATATACAATATATAAACCAAATAAAGGGTCCGCCATCTAACGTTTTTTTCAACTAGTGCTTATTTCGTGAATGTTAACACTTAGCTCACGTCTGATTTGACAGATAATTAGTTTTATCCTTCCGCTGAACGAATATTGTTATGTATACGCTTGAACAACGCTTGCGACATTACTTTGAAAATCATGGTAATGTTGCAGAATGTGTGCGAAAATTGCGTACAGATTTTGGAAGAAGAGAAGCACCGTCAGCTCCGTACGTTCGTTGTCTTGTGAAAAAAGTTAAAGAAACTGGCATCCTCATCGATAAACCAAAGCGTGAAAAGCCAAAAACAATGCGTACACCCGAGAATATTGCTGCTGTGGCAGAAAGTGTGCGTGAACTCAACGTCGTTATCAACAATTGAACATTTCGGAGACATCATTGAGACGAATTTTGCATAAAGACCTTGGTATGACGCCATACAAAGTCCAATTGGTTCAGGAGTTGAAGCCAACTGACCATCCAATGCGTTTTCGCTTCGATAAGTCGGCCTGCGACCGACTTACAGAAGATGCCGATTTTGCCAAAAAAAAATCATCTTTTCAGATGAAGCTCATTTTGATCTTGGCGTGTATGTAAACAAGCAAAATTTTCGCATTTGGGGCACAGAAAACCCGCACGCATACATTGAAAAGCCGACGCACCCAAAACGAGTCACTGTTTGGTGCGGATTTTGGTAGAGAGGCATAATTGGGCCATTTTTCTTCGAAAATGAGCAAATAGTGGCCGATAGTCAATGCCGATCGTTATCGGGCCATGTTGAACGAATTTTTGTTCACAAAAATTGAAGAGGAGGATATTGGCAATATTTGGTTTCAACAGGACGGCGCTACGCGCTACACAGCCGAAGTTACACTCGATGTTTTGCGCCCAGTTTTTGAAGATCGCATTATCAGCCGCAGAGCTGATGTCGTTTGGCCACCTCGAAGCTGCGATTTGACACCGTTGGACTATTATTTGTGGGGTGCCGTCAAAGATAAGTGTTACGCCGACAAGCCAGAGACAATTGACGCTTTAAAGGACAATATTCGTGAAGCCATTGGTGAATTACAGCTGCACACAATCGATAATGTGCTTAAAAATTGGACCGATCGTGTAGGCTACTGCATGGCCAGCCGAGGCAGCCATTTGAATAAAATTATTTTCTATTATTAACCGGAAGGATTGTACTTTCAAATAAAAAAAGAAATTTGAGAAAATATTCAGTTTTTTTTATAGCATTTTCAAAAAAAAATATTTGGCCTACCCTGTATCTGTGATAAATCAAAGATTCAAATTCAGAGCAATAAATCTCCAAGAACTTAGACACATGCAAAACACTAAAGAACAAATCTGACTTCAATAATGTCACAATAAAAATAATACTAGACAATTGGAATATAACCGGTCAGGCACTATTAAATATAATAAACAAATCGTTTGAATATGGAGTATTTCCAGAATCATGGAAAGAAACAGTGGTGATTCCAATTGAGAAGGTATATAAAATGAAAAATTGTGAAGACTATCGGCCAATAAACATACTAAAAACAATTCGAAAAAATAATTGAGAAAATAGTCAAAATTAAATTAAAGAAATACATAGAAGAAAATGATCTCTTATCAAAATACCAGTCGGGTTTTCGGAAAAAACATTCGTGTGAAAGTACCGTAAATTATGTAATAAACCGATGGAAAAATAAGCAAAGAAACAACAAAATATGTGCAATTTTCTTGGATTTCAAAAGAGCGTTTGAGACAATAGATAGAGAAATAATGCTTCGAAAGCTATTTATGTATGGCGTGCAGGGTAAAGAACTAAACTGGTTTAGAACTTATCTTACACACAGAAAACAAAGTACAAATATATGTAAATAATACAAGGTCAGATTCAAAAATTAATGATTTTGGTGTTCAATCCTAGGTGCATTAATGTTTATAATATACATAAATGATTTACCAAATATACTAAAAAAGTGTGAAATAATTCTATATGCTGATGATACTCTTATATTTACTGAGGCAGAAAATGAAAAAATGTGTCAATTTAATTTAGACCGTGACTTAAAAAATGTAATTGTATGGCTTAAAATGAACAAACTGAAACTTAATGAAAACAAAACTAAAATAATGGAACTGAATATGGAGAGTCAATTATTAATAAAAATTAATAACATAGAAATAGAAAAAGTAAATAGCATAAAATATCTCGGTTTTGTTATAGACAAAAATTTGAAATTTAACGAACATTTTGAATTCATGTCCAAGAAAATTGGAAAAAAATTGGCTTCCTTAAAAGATTAAGAAATAAAGTTTCCACGATTACTGCAATAAACATTTATAATGTGACAACTAAACCTCACTTTGAGTATGGGTCTACCATAATATATACAGGCTGTACAGCAACACAAGTAGAAAGACTTCAAAAACTGCAAAATAAAGCAATGAGGTCCATTTGAAAATGTAATAGATATTCTCTAATTCAAGGCATGTTAAAAAAATTAATGACACCTTTATAGTCCATATTCAAAGGTACCCATGGGCAAAGTTGCAATCAATTTGTACGGTTTTTCAGAAATTTATAGGAAAATAACTTATTGCTCATCTTTTTTAATGTATAATCTTAACAAACTACGTTTTTTTGCACAAAAACACTAAAATTTATTTCAAAACTTATTAACTGTAACGCCTGAAAACTTTTTGGTAAACAAAACTTGCATTTGACTTCCATAATGCGGGCTTTACACTATAATACTGAGTAAAATGACTGAGTAAAACGACTGAGTACTGAGTAAACAACAAAATGATAAAATAAAATAGTGTAAAAACAATACGTTAAAAAATAGGAATAGAAATTTGACAGTCGTATGGCTCTCACCAAAAACAGCTGACAAAATCCAATGAAAATCTTAAAGCTTGACTTATAGTGTAAAACCCGCATAAGTAATATTTTAAAATAATATCTAATCATTTTTATTAATTTTTATCTGGCTTTAACGAACTTTGTAAAAGAAAACTTATGTGTAACTCTCGTTAGTCATCATTTTGGAAAAGATGCTTATATTTTGTTATCGTGAATAACTTCATAAAATTTGTATCAAAAAGTAGAAAAATGTACTCTAAAATTAATACATGATTGAATAGAATAATACTAAATTTTTAAACATTAAGCAAGGCAGAAGAACTCCAGGTAAATTTTTGCTCTCCTGGTTTTTTCATCGACATCACTAAAAATTTGTTTATATTCTGTGCGCCCTATTGTTTTTACACTCAAAATACATGGAGAAGTGGAACTGTACTTTGAATTATTTGCTTTTTACAACACGTGTATTTGACATGTACGAAATGAAAAACGCATGTTGGTTTTGCATTTCAGTGTGTGAGGGCGAAAAAGTTCATTATCTCTTTCAAGGTTCTTATATCCAAGTGCAAAAAACAAACAAATTTTTTAAACGCAAACTTAAAAAACTTTTGAAAATCTAAAATGAGCTTGTTTTTGTACTTGTAATAAATTATTTTTATTCAGTTAAATGCTTACTGAGTTTTCTGTTTGAAAATTTGAAACTTTTTGAAAACTATCGTGAATAGTTTTGCTATTGTTTTCCAAGAAATGTGGGGAGTCTAATGAGAATTCGGAGTGGCATCTGATGAATTGTACTGAATAAACGAATATCATGAGGAAAACAAAAAATTTAAAATAACCCAACACAATTTTGGAATAAGCGCAAATAAAGAATAAATTATGAGCTTGTATTATTAATATTTTTTTTAATTGTTGTAGTTGTACGAATTCGTCCTGCTGGTACAGAAATGATATAGTCCCTCCACCACTGCTATAAATACTGCATGTTAATTAAAAACAAGTTAAATTCGGCAGTGCCGAGTCTTATATACCGTTCACTGTGTTAACGAAATATTAATATTTTTCACTTTCCACATTCTTTATTAATAGCAAAACCATAGAAAAAAAATAAATGAGTGAAGATAAATATTCCGCGTTAAATATGTTTTAACGTAAAGCCCGAAGTTTTTTTAGTATTTGTAAATATTTTCAGTATTAATGGATTATTTATCAAATACGTCTTAAGTCACTAAATATTAAATGTTTTAAGCAATAGTTTAGCGGAGATCATCTATATTTGTAACTAACCAATCAAATATTCATATATTACTTTGGATATTTCAAAATTTTTTTTTATTTTTTTTTTAAATTTTCATATACTCCAGTGCTGTTGCTCTGAAGGGTTTAGGCAATTTCCGTTTTGCATCATAGAATAAAAAAAATTACGAAATTTCAAGTAAATGTTAAAACACTTCCAGAAAGCGTAGAACTTACAAATTTCATTTCAGTTTGGTTTCAGTAAGTTTCAGTAAGGAATGATAAAAATTTCTCACAGTATGAGTACTGGGATAGGAGGGAAATTAAAAAAATGTTAAAAATAATGCAAAGTTTTTTCTGAGTACTTAGAAGATAGATTACAAATCTACATGACCTCCCTTTTAAAATGATATACATCTTATCTCGTAATCTTCTATGGTTCGTTCGAAAGTTACATTGGATTATTTTTAAATTTCCATACACCCCAGTACTGTTGAACTCAAGGATTTTGGCAGTTTCCGTTTTGCATCATAAAATAAAAACTACGAATTTTTCAGAAAATGTTAAAATATTTCCAGAAAGTTTAGAGCCTACAGATTTAATTCCTTTTTAATTTTAGTAATTTTCCTGCCCAAAAATCCCTCAGAAGAAGAGTACTGGGGTATGAGGGAATTTCATAAATTTTTTAAAAATAATGCAAAGATTCTTCTGAGTACTTGGGTGATTACTAATTTGGTGCTGACCTCTTGTTTCAAATGATATGTGAACCAACCCGTAGTATTCTATGGTTCGTTTGCAATCTATTAGAGAAATCAACGTATTTATGCACATTTGTATCTTAGTATGTCAAAAATACTGAAAAGATATTTACAAATACTAAAAAACAAGGAATTACGTGAAAACATATTTAACTAACCATATTTATCTTCACTCACTGCAAAAAATTATGTGACTGAAATGCATACTTTGTTCAGCTTGAGGTCCTATTAAATATAAAAATTTATTTACTTATTATTGGAGCGAAATATCAATAAAAAAATAAATTTGTATAATACGACTAAAATTAACGAGTTCTAAGAAACAATCCTTTATGAGAACCTCATTTTTAAAAGCAGTAAAATGTCTGCAGTCACTAAATTTTTAAATTAATAAAAAAAGAAATTCTAAAAAAGATATTAAATAGAAAAACAAAAAAATTTATTTTCATTTAATTTTGCAAATTTTTGTAAAAATTTTTAAGCCAAACATATTTAATTAAGTTATTAATTATCCAGAAAGGTCTAATGCAGTCTCTTTCATAGAGATGGCTGTATTTGTACTATTATACTCAAGGCAATAAAAACCACGCATATACTCATACACTCTTTTATTTTTCGTGCTTGTGTGTACAAAGCACTACGCACATGACAGCTAAAAAAATTCCACAAAAAAAACAAAGCAAAAGCAAAAGCAAAGCAAAAACAAAACAAAAATTAATGAAAATGTTAAATGCCGGTTGTATTTTTGATTTTCCTGGTCCATTTGTTTACCGATCTATCTCATTTTCTTCACAGACATTACAATTATTATTTGTAATAAAACTTTGTACCAAGTTTGTTTGTCCGTCTTGTAGTTTAGACAAATTACGCAAAAAACGCACCAAAAATATTCAAAAATAGAGGTAATCGCAATTTTTGACTCATAGCTCCGCCATTTATGAATGTTTACAAAAACTGCCTACTACTTTTTTCAGTTTAGATAAAAATCGCATAAAAACAGAGCCATAATTTATGAAAATCTAAAATTTCGGTTGCATTTTTGATATTCATCGGCCATTTGTGGACCGATTGCTTTCATTTTTAGCACAGGTATTATGACTTATACTTCAAACAAAACTGCATACCACGTTTTTTTATCCGTGTCTTCGTTTAGACAAAATAGGCAAAAAAAAAACCCACTCAAAAAATGGTCAAAAAAGAGGTAGTTTCGGTTTTTGACTCATAGCTCCGTCATTTATGTACCGATCTGGATGAATTTCAATAGCAATAGTCCTACAGCAACAACTGACCGTTTGGTATGCTATACTTTTTTGTATGTAGTCTAGATTCTTCTGAAAGTTGATTTCAACGACTACACGGACAGATGAACATCGCTAAATCAATTCCGCTACTTATAAGGATCCAGAATATATATACTTTATAGGGTGTCCCATGTAGGGTGTAGAAATTACAAACGGAATCACGAAGTTATATATACCCTTCTTACTTACAGTGAAGGGTATAATAAGCCACATGCTTCAAAAATGTACCCGTATGTTGGGTATGCAAAATGCATTATTTTTCATGATATTCTCATAGAAAATTTTACTCAGTACTTTCCCTGCTAGTAAAAAATTTTTCAAAAATTTTCCATGAGAATATCATGGAAAATAATGCATTTTGCGTACGAACATAAATTGGAATAAAGCACGAATAAAGATTAAATTTTGTTAAATTTTATAATTCCAAATAATTTAATATGTTGATTTTTTTTATAATCAAATAAAACAGAAAGTTGATAACTGATTATCACATAACTTAAGGAATTTCATGTTGGTTTTAATCAAGGTATATCCATTTATAAGGTAACTGCAAAAATACAAAAACAACTTGTTTGGATTTTGAAATGTCAGAAAAATATGCGTGTGTCTGCAGTAGTAAAAAAGGAAAATGAACATACCCATCAAACCACATGACTTGAGAAAAATTAATAATTACACACATTTATATATTTACATATATTTGAGTTTGTAATATTCTCAAGTTGGGTTGTAGTTTAATTGCTACATGGCTTGTTGGGTTAATGAAAAAAAATTTGGCAGTTCCAAGTCCAACAAACGAAAAATATATATATGTATATAAGTGTAGGATTGTTTTTACCTTATAAATACATCAATATGCCTTTGTTTTAATTGATACAATTAATTAATTACTAATTCTACTTACAGACATAATTTTTTTATATTCTTAAATCTTAAATATGCAAGTATACATATGTACACATACATAATTGCGTTCTACAAAAAATATATTCATTTATTTATGTATTTATTAATGTATTGCATGTATGTAATTCTAAATAAAGCATTAAGCATTGATTTAAAAAACTATTATTTGTTGAATTTCATAAAAAATTTTATTTATACCCACGATGCAGACGATAATTGCTGTCCATCTAAAACATCCAATTGTCAAATTTTCCACGTCGTGTGGAATTCCTTTTTTGATGTTTTAAAATTTTCAAACAATTTTTGCCGATCCAAATGCAAACACCGGAAGCAAATTTTTTATTTATTAATTTTGAATATGAAAGCATTTAGAAAAAAAAGAAAAATAGAGACAAAATACAGAATATAAAAAAGACAAGATTAATTATAATAAATATTTATGTTTTATATATAATAATATTAAATTTAACTTATGAAAATTTTTTAAATTAAGAGAAATAGGTCTATTTTTAATTAAATTCAATTTGAAACTTTATATGTAAATTATTTGTCTAAAATATCTACGGCCATGTTGCAGAGCTTAGTGACAACACTCGAAGTATTAATAAACTTAAATTAAACAGTTTTTTAATTCATGAAAATCAAATGAAATTTTAGGAAATATTTTTCATGTAATAAAAGGTTTCATTTCTAAAATTTTTTAGTTGATACTTTGGGCTCCATAATCAGCCGATATGAAAAATACATGTCATGTTATGTCGTTTAAGGGTTTTTCTTTAGTACTTGTAATATTTAAAATAAGCAATTGCCTTGCCAAAGAAACATACCTAGACTCACTCACACCTGTCATAATAAATAAATCCAAAGAAGATGTAGTTCGGCAGGTAAGCAAATTAACTGCAAAAAAGTATTATTTATTAAATTAAATTAAGTATTAGGGATAATTAGCAAATTACGTATGTTTTGTATTTATTATCATCAGGAAAACCACTAATATGCAATTGCATGTTTTTTCTAGTACAGGGTGGGCCAAAAGAAACCAAGGGGTGTAAAAGTTTAATAACTTTTTTGTTTATTAACTTTTTTTTATTTTTTCTTTCAGATTATATAATATACAAAATGGAAATTTTTTTACACTAAGTATGAAAAATGATGTCTCTTAAATGACCACCGTTTTCAGCTTCGCACTGATGGGCTCTTTTTAGAGCATTTTCCATAACATCTTTTGAATTTCTGCAACAATGTTTGCCTTAAGTTCAAGGATTGTCTCTGGCTTGTTCACATACACTCGCTCCTTCAAAAAACCCCAAAGAAAATAGTCGGGTGCTGTCAAATCTGGTGATCGCGCTGGCCAAATAATTTCCGAATTTCGAGAAATTATTCGCTCTCCAAAAATTTTACTTAAAAGTGCCATTGTGTCTCGGGCAGTATGGGCAGTGATTCCGTCCTGCTGAAACCACATACCAGGTCTGTTTTCAAGAGCAGGACGTAAAAAATTTTCTATCATAAAACGATACCGCTCTCCATTTACGGTTACAGCAATTCCATCTTCATTCTCGAAGAAGTAGGGCCCAATGACATTTTCAGATGTGATCCCACACCATACTGTACACCTGATGGGGTGCAATTGGCGTTGATGAATGGCTCTTGGATTTTGAGAACCCCAGAACCTACAGTTCTGCTTGTTAACAAAGCCATTCAAATGAAAATGAGCTTCATCACTCATAATCAAATTTTCAATAAAGTTGATCTCTGGTTTAAATAATAAAATTCTATTGTTCTGGTTCTCTGTTCAGTTGTGAACCTCTCCATTATAAATTCTCCAAGTGTTGTCTATATAATCTGAAAGAAAAAATAAAAAAAAATTAATAAACAAAAAAGTTATTAAACTTTTACACCCCTTGGTTTCTTTTTGCCCCCCCTGTACAAATATTCACCGTTGTTTTGTAGAAAACAAAATTTTCTGTATGTTTATTTGTAAGCGTCATGGAAAATCAAAATAGAAAAAAAATTGTGCTCAAATATCAAGACAATCCGAATTGGTCAGGCGCAATGATTGGATCAAAACTGCAGCTTCCAAAAAGCACTGTAAATGAGGCTTTAAAAAGATATAACCAAACCTTAAGTAAAGAGTGATTTTTTTGCTATTATCTTTTTGGCAACACTAGTTTTGACAGCTCACGCACGTTTTGTATCTTGTGTCACTGTCAAACATCTTCAGTTTGGTCTATAATTTAATCATGAATCGTCTTACAAACGAACAACGCTTGCAAATTATTGAATTTTATTACCAAAATGCGTGCTCTGTTAAGAAAGTTCATCGCGCGCTTCTTCCATTTTATGGTCAGTTTAATCGACCTACTGAGGCTTCTATTCGGGCTATTGTAACAAAATTTCGCACCAAATTTACATTGTTGGACATTAAACCACCAACACGCTTACGTAGAGTGCGAACTGAAGAAAATATCGCAGCCGTATCGGCCAGTGTTGGTGATGACCGTGAATTATCGATTCGGCGCCGTTCGCAGCAATTGGGCCTCTGTTACTCCACTACGTGGAAAATTTTGCGGAAGGATTTGGGTGTGAAGCCTTATAAGATACAACTGGTGCAAGAATTGAAGCCAAACGACCTACCACAACGCCAAATTTTTGGTGAATGGGCTCTTGAAAAGTTAGATGAAGATCCACTTTTTTATCGAAGAATTGTGTTCAGCGACGAGGCTCATTTCTGGTTGAATGGATACGTGAACAAGCAAAACTGCCGTATTTGGAGTGAAGAGCAGCCAGAAGCATTGCAAGAGCTACCAATGCATCCACAAAAAACAACCGTTTGGTGCGGATTATGGGCTGGCGGCATCATTGGGCCGTATTTCTTCAAAGATGATGCGAATCACAACGTTACTGTGAATGGTGAGCGCTACCGTGCGATGATAACAAAATTTTTTTTGCCCAAAATGGAAGAGCTTGACTTGCATGACATGTGGTTTCAACAAGACGGTGCCACATGCCACACAGCACGCGAAACAATGGACCAATTGAGAGGCGAGTTCGGTGAACAGTTTATTTCACGCTTGGGACCAGTCAATTGGCCGCCCAGATCGTGCGATTTAACGCCTCTAGACTATTTTTTGTTAGGCTATGTTAAGGCTAATGTCTATAGGGACAAGCCCGCTTCGATTGACGCACTGGAAGCCAACATTGTCGACATTATTCGTGAGATACCGGCCGAAATGTTGGAAAGAGTGTGCCAAAATTGGACTAAGCGGATGGACCATTTGAGGCGCAGCCGCGGCCAACATTTGCATGAAATAATCTTCAAACATTAAATTATATCGACCCAACTATCGATCCAAATAAATATATCATGCATTTTTCTGAATTTTATGTGTTTTTTTTTTAAATTTCCGATAGTTCTTATAAAATCACCTTTTACAAATTTCGAGCAAAAATAAAAGAAAAAAGTTGCTTAAAGAAACCCAGAGCTTACAAAATGTATAATACGTTCAATACAGCAAAACCCGGGTCTCTCTGGTAATGAAGAATTCGTCTGGATGCTGGCTACAGAAGCTATCGTTCAATAAAATATCAAAACCGGAGTAAAAAGCAAAATGCCATTGCAACAAAACGATCACGCAATTCTTTACCATCAAGTGTTAACAAAATTCAACAACTGCCTGATTATGAACAATGAAACCTATGTAAAAATGGACTTAAAACAACTGCCAGGTCAAAAATTTAATATTGCGGCGAAACGTGGAGATGCCGATTCCAAATACAAATAGGCGAAAATCTATAAATTTAGTAAAAAAATCATGTTTTGGCAAGCATTTTGCAGTTGTGGTCTAAAAAGCATGCCGTTTATCGTCACTTCAACAATGACATCAGAAATTAATATGAAAGAATGCCTGCAGAAACAATTGATGCCTCTAATTAAACGCTTGTCATACTCAAAGACATCAGGTCGATATAGTGGCAAAAACATGAACCCTTCTAATTGTCCGCAGCTTCGGCCAATTAAACAATACTGAGCAATTGTCAAAGCCAAATTAAAAAAAAAGTGATACTGTTGTTCCTGACGTCAAAAAATATGTTGAAAATTTATAGCTACAGCAGTAACTCGCGAAATACGCGACATAAAATTTTTTTCTAATTTTTCTGGGAGCAGTCACCATGTCAGCTATCACCCTGTATAATAAAACGAAGGACAAAATTAAATTAAATTTGTATTTCAACATTTTTTCGAAGAGTATAACGCATCCTCTTCAAAACAAATTTCGAAATATGATCCTATCACATCAGCAGACGTAGAAATGTCAATTTCAATATATAAAAATTTATTTAGATATACCTAATAGACAATACTTTTTAATAAAAATTTTAGCCAATAAGGTCCTTTCATAATATATTTCCTCCTTATTTTAAATACCTATTAGCATAAGAGGCATTGTATTGTTTACAATGAAATATTTTTCACAAAACATTATCAATTTTGAATTGAAACCCAGGTTACAGAAAAAAGCAAACCAGAGGTGTCGGAGTACAGATATAGTATATATTTTCTTTTTGTCTTTTTTGCACAAACTCAAAATTCTTATTTTGTTTTGCTCGGGTTTTTCTAAAAAATTTACACTTTCATTATTTAAATTTCGTAAACATGAAAATTTGTGTTTCTTATCACTTTTACATTGAATTCCATACTTCATAACAAAAAACGTAGATATAAGTACTTCACGCATGTGCATTTTCATTACGGAAATAGCTTTTTAATTAATGTTTTTTTAAAACAAAAAATTTTTCATTTTGCTTATTTTCTCAAACCTCAAATAAAACGCTGAGTTTGTCAAAATTCTAACCTCAAAAGTTTCATCTCTGGTTGCTTAGTGGTTTAATTGACGACTAAATGAAAGAGCGTAAGTATGCATGTGAGCACTCACTGGCACAATTGTTGTATGAAGCGCTCATGTATGCTTTAAAAGCATATTTCTTTGAATTTTTAGAGCATATTTTCAGGTTTTTACACCATTTTTAATTGCATTGGGGAACACTAAAAGTTGTTACGTAATTCAAATAGAAAGTGACCAAAAATCACAAAAACTAACAAACATAGAACTTTTAATCATAAAACTTTTAGCATTAGCATGATATTTTTTAAAAATATGCATTAAAGATTTGTTTAATAAGCCTTTATTAAACAGATATATGTTTTCTTTTTTTAGCCATATAAATTATAAAAATAATTTAAGCGCACTTCTTTCCAGAATTTTTTTAAGATTGTCGGATATATGAGTTCTAGCAAATCTAAAACTTAGGCTCTCTTGTAACATCACGTTTTTGGAGTTACATATGACAATATTGAAGTAAATGATCAATATGTATGTTTTTTTGTTCAAATATTAATTGCTTTTTCTGAACAACAACTTAATTTTTTAATAATATTTTCATACTTACGGAGAAAGCTCAAAGAGAAAGAAACTTTTTTGATTACTTAGAATGTGAATTTCGAACTTCTGAATCTCGTACTCGTACATCAAAACGACCGATTTGCAAAACAACGATTTACGTAAATCCTATATACAAAAGAATAAGTTAAATTCGGCTGTGTGCCCTATCGGCAATAACATGTGACATATTTCCCCATGAGATTTTTCTTTCCCTCGAAATGAAAAATGCTATCGTGAATCTCCGATGCAATTTTTTTTAAACTCTCAGCTCTCATTGATTGTTATAAACAAGAAGAAAAAGCTGATTGTAAAACAATTTTTCAATTCAAAACAAATTCAGTCAAATAATGTTTGGAATTTGCAGCAATACGGCTATGACGGGAGCAAGAAAATAGGAGCCTACGTTTACAATTTAATAAATAATTGAATAAATTTTTGTATTAGATTTAAACAACTTTATGGAGTTGATTAAGAAGCCTTTTCTTATTTTCTGGATGTGACGTCTCCTAAAAAATAATTTGGTATTCCAACGATAGGCAAGCTTGAGATTTTTTGCAGAGGGATGATACCAAACTGAAGTAGCAAGAGATTATGGTGGGTATGGCATAATCAACATTCTGTATAATGCTCTCATAAATATTGAATGTTTCGTCACCAATGGATAACTTATATGTTCGAAGAAGAACGTAGACTTACAGCCGAAGACTTATTCAACCCAATTATGAATAAAAATTCGCCACTGTTTTTTTTTTTTTTCCTTTTCCTCTTACATTAATAAAATATTTGTTGTTTTTAAAATAGAAAGTTCTCTGATTTGGAGTATTTTTTCAAAAAACCAAAATTTTCTTTGGAAAAAAAATTACAGGGGAATATTCATAATTCGTTTGATAGTAAATTTGGAATACCTGCTGTTGTGGGTTGTACTGATCATACCGATTTTAATATTGTAGCCCAGAACTAAATCGATTCCTAAGCAAAAATGAAAGAAAAGTGAACAAATGTCATGGGAAAAAATTATTTACGATAAGGGGGAATTTCTTAAAGTAAAATTTTTTTTTATGTTGTCAATCTCAATTCAATTACTTAAAAGTTTATGTTTCATGGGAGTTATTCATGATTGCAAATATGTGAAATGGGAATAAATTACAAAGGAAAAATTATTCATAATAGTGGTGAATATATGTTAATTTTGCACTGTTTTAAATATTCTTAATTAAATTACTACAACGATTTTTAATGAAATGGCAAATACATATTTATTAAAATAATTTTCTTTGAATGAATATTTAAATAGCTGCCACTTGTTAAAAATTAAATGCGTCGTAAAAACAGTACATAATAATGTTTCTGAAGGTAAAAACAGAACACTGTAATAACCACGTCATCTCTCATCAAACGCTACGAATTAATTCCAACACCTAATAGATAAACTTTCTGTTTTGTTTTTTATACTCTTTAATTACATTTATGTGTATACCTAATGGATGTTCATATGAAAAAAAGAGATGAGAGAAATAAAAATAGAATATTTATATTTGTTTGTTTTTATTGTTGATTAAAAAATTTTGATTATTTGGTTCAATGTCTACTTTATTAGTTTTTTATTTTCTTGTTTAAACATTTTGAAACTTTTTGTTTGCTTATTGACTAAAATTCTCATTTGGTCGATTAGTGTAATGAAATAAGTATTGAAATGTTGGGGGCACGAATTTAACAACACTTGGGAGAATCCTCAGTTCTGAGTAGCGTCTGATGAAACAGCTTTATAGATATGCTTTCCCTCTTAATACCTGTTGTGCTGGGTAAACAATTTTTCAAAATTTTCTATGAGAATAATGCATTTTGCACACCAACATAATTGGAATTAAGCACGAATAAAGATTAAATTTTGATAAATAAATTCTTTTTGCATCAAAAACTAATTCATAAAAAATTTTTATTTTGTTTAATAAGGGCTTATGAAAATTTGATTAATAAGCCCTTATTAAACAAAAAAAATTTAAGAACTTGGCCCATAGAATACAGACTGTATGACAACAAACGCCATTTGTTGGATTCAACGCATTCAATGCGGACCATCTGCATTTGTTTGTTTTTGTAGTTTTCAGTGAATAAAACAAAATCGAATAAAAAACAATGCAAACAATTGCGCTGATTTATTTTGTATTTGTATTTGATCATTCATGAAAATAAATAAACGTATGCACTTAGGAAAGAAAAGAAAGAAAATAAAAAATAACTACGAAGTAAATAATTCTTTGCACGAGGTATCGTGATATGCTCTTGCTAGTAAACTAGCAATGAAGAATTTATTCGTGTGTATTTAAATTTTCAGAGTTTCTAGTAAGTGTAGAATGATTTATGAAACAGCTGCCTTTTTTTAAAAGAAAATTAAAATTTTTGCTTTAACAGGAAATGCCAGAATTTTAAATATTGTAGAAACAACATTTTTAAATTATTTATTTTTTTTTAATATGAAAGGATTGTTTTCTATTAAAATAAAACGAAAACAAGAAATATTTAAGAGTGAATATGATCAGTAAGTCACAATTGACGAAAAGTCAATGCATATACACACATACAATCAGTGCCGGTAAAAATAATGGGTCTAATTATTATTTCCGTTCCGCGTTGCGGACATCATTTTTTGTGCGGAAGAAAAATTTCCCATTAATCATTCCGTAGCTGCGGTATTTTTCCGTAGTTGCGGTATAATCGGTATTGCCATATTATTGATTCCGCAATATAGATAAATTTCTACATTTTGCTTAAGATTAAATTTTTTCATGAAAAGCCAGCGGAAAGATCAAAAATGTAAGAATAAAAAAATATTTGTTTTGGCTTAATTTGTTTTATTTTTCGAAAGTAATGTCGTTTCATTTATTGAAAATTAACTTACTTTTTGTTTATTTAAAATTTATTTTGATATTAAAAAATTTAAGTTTTTTTATCACCAAAATTAACATTATTTACTTGGGGGTCACACGATCAAGTTTTCATTCAATTTTTAAAATTTCTCTCATTTTTTTACCAATACACTCACACTTTTATAATTTGCTGAGAGTTTGCTTTCAATTTTTCGTTCAATTGAGTGTTTCAAATTACAGTCAAGAAAACAGCTGACTGCAGTTTTTTTATTCCAAAATTGAATTCTTATTCTGCCGCCAGTATTGTTTTGTTTTTTTTTTAAATATGTTTGTGAACAAATTAAACAAATATAGCGATGTTTTGCAGTTCATAGAGATATACAGAAGGCATGAAGTTCTATGGAACATGAGTATTCCTGCATATAGACGGAATAATTTAAAAATTAAGGCATATAACTCTATTGCCGCCGAAATAAAACTGTCGGTGGAAGAGGTTAAAATTTCTCTCATTTTTTTACCAATACACTCACACTTTTAAAATTTGCTGAGAGTTAGCTTTTAATTTTTCGTTCAATTGAGTGTTTCAAATTACAGTCAAGAAAACAGCTGACTGCAGTTTTTTTATTCCAAATTTGAATTCTTATTCTGCCGCCAGTATTGTTTTGTTTTTTTTTTTTAAATATGTTTGTGAACAAATTAAAAAAATATAACGACGTTTTGCAGTTCATAGAGATTGTATATGTTTTGCAGTTCATAGAGATATACAGAAGGCATGAAGTTCTGTGGAACATGAATATTCCTGCATATAGACGGAATGATTTAAAAATTAAGGCATATAACTCTATTGCCGCCGAAACAAAACTGTCGGTGGAAGAGGTTAAAAAAAACATCTTGTTGAAAAACTTGCTTTGAAATTGCGTGCAGCCTAAGTCACAGCTTTCAATTTTTGTGAATTTTGATAAGCAGTATATGTAAATTTCTTGAAAGAGAATTGTAAAAAAACTTGATCGTGTGACTGCAGTGTTACTCACAATCGACAACTTTTTAATTCACAATTAAATGAAACAATTCAAAATATAAAAGATAATTCAGCAGGAATGAATAATAGAAATTTGCATATCGATGGATATTTGTTTCCGCGAAATTTTCCTTTCTGCGCGAAATCAAAAACTCCCGTACTAAATTCCACTGTGATATAAAATAATATGAATTCAATCTAAAGAAGTTAACTTTATTTTCCTAAAGTTAAGGGTTTTACTCATTTAGAACAATTTCTTTAGTGACAAAAAATATTACTAAACGCTGCCTGGCACATATTTTTTAATTTATTGCTATACCCCCTATTGTAAAATAAGTGTGAATAAAACAATTTTATAAATTTATTTGAAAATAATTAAAGAAATTCCAGATATGGCACGTTGAAGAATTCTTATTTAAAGAATGATTTCAGAAGGCAATAGTTATGCAGAAATAAGAAAATTGTCAATTATGGCCCCGCTATGATGGTAAACGCTCTATTCAATTAGTGAGCAGGAGTAGAAGGGACATCTCCAGGCTGGTGGCGGTGATAACCGGTCATTGAACGATCAGTAAGCATGCCAGCAGCCTGGGACTGCCCTTCAACGATATCTGCCGCAGCTGCCGGTCACCCAAGAGGGAGGAGACGGTTTTTCACCTTCTCTGTGAGTGCCCGGCTCTTATGGCTTCGAGACACAGATTTCTCGGTGCACATCTGATGGCCGAACTACCTGAGATATCGGGAGTAAGGTTAGCAGACCTTCTCGGATATCTGATGTCACGGGATGGATCTAGGTCACCTTACGGCTACATGGTCTTGGCGAGTAGGTGAATCAAAATGGAGTCTTACGACTCTAATTGAAGGCCATTTATCCCGCCACGTAAACCAACCAACCAACCAGTAAGCATTGAACTGAATAAATAAATAAACTTCCAACTTTGTAACTATTAACAAATAATTCTTATTTAGTCAATGTTTTTACAATATAAAGATTCTAATGTTTGCAAGAAACGTTGGGAGTAATCTACTGAGGATTTGGAGTAGCGTCTGATGAAATGGCCCATATAGTACTTATTGTACTGAATAAATAACTCATGAGAATATCATGAGTAAAAGAATAAATTTAAAAGCCAACACAATTTCTGGAATTAAGCACAAATAAAGATTAATATTTTGTTATTAAAATAAATTTTAAATAAACAAAAAGTAAGTTAATTTTCAATAAATGAGACGACATTACTTTCGCTGTTGGTGCTAAGAAAAAGCTTGCATATTTAACATCAAAATATATTTTAATTAAACAAAAAGGAAATTATTTTC
Source organism: Thelaira solivaga (assembly GCA_947397855.1). Taxonomy (NCBI): domain Eukaryota; kingdom Metazoa; phylum Arthropoda; class Insecta; order Diptera; family Tachinidae; genus Thelaira; species Thelaira solivaga. Next base: position 47,319,493 of record OX377610.1, on the reverse strand, counting down.
AATAAATAAAATGAAATTCTTGTTCCCTTGAAATTTTCATTCCCCTCGAAGGGAAAATTGCTATCGGGAATCTTACGTGAACTTTTGTTCATGCTATCAGTGCAGAGTGAATGTATAATAAAGAAGTTTTTATTAAATTTTCTAAATTTTCAAGAGATAAACAATAAATTTTTGTAAATTACGAATAGTTTTTACGGTGTCAAATGTTGTGGATAAACGATATATTAGAAAAAATAAATATTTTTTATAGGTAGACAACCACTCTTTAATTCTTTTGTTAAAAAATTGCTAAATTCTGCTTGATAAATTAAATTAAAAAAAAAAAAAACAAACAAAAATACTTGTGTTCGCCAGCAAAAAATAAGTGAACAGATTAAAGCAAAAAAGTGAACAAAACAAGGGAAAAAGTTATCTACGATAAGGGGAATTTCCAGGGAATTCATTCATAATGCCTATTCCAGTAATAGTGAACAAAATTCAAGGGAAATGATATTCATGGTAAGGGTGATTTTCTAAAAATAAAACAAATTAAGCCAAAACACATTTAATTTTTGCGAAAGCAAAATGTAGGAATTTATCTTTTTTGTGGAATCTATAATATGGCAATACAAAAATGCCGCAGTAATTGCAAATTTTGCTTCGAATAATTGGATCCAATACAGAAGTTTGTATCTTCTAAAAGTTTTCTTAGTTGACTACAAAGAATATCAGCAAACGTTTAAAATTTAATTATGAACGCTTTAACTAGCTGTTTCTAAATGGAAGAAAATTTTATGGACGGATGAGAGTAAAAGTGTTTTGTATGGTGGAAAAGTTTATACTTCTTATATGAAATGACATAAAAGCGCAGAGTACAATTCAAAAAGACCATAAATCACAGTGTTGAAAGCATAATAGTGTAGGTATGTTTTTCGCATTGTGGAATGGTACCAATTCATTACATAAGGCATCAATTGATCAAGTCTCAACGTTGATATTTTTGAAAACTGAAGCGCTGCGCTACTGTCATTAAAGGCCATGCGACAATATATTGGCGTAAATAATAAACTTTTGTGTTGAAAATTTGCAATTTTGTTCAGTTTAAAGTGTTTTATCAAAAATAGTGCTATTTTTTTTGTCGGTCAAATTTTGAGTTTTAACCTTATTTAGTGAACTATTTCCATGATGCCAATAGATTCGACAATATCATAGAAGATTGTATCAATAAGTAAATAAAAGTAAGAAAGAAAATAAAAAAAAAAGTATTCATTTCAGTGCTATTTTTTTACCGCAATTGTATTCGCTCATTAAACCCCCGTTTCCACATACAAGTGCAAGTTCGAAAAACTCAATACACTCACACTTTTCCACTAACACTCCCAAATTGTTTGCACTTGCAGCTGAACTGGCAACCAAATCCTCTTGCAAGTAAATTTTCGACACTTGCAGCAAGTAAATTGACAAATGAGAAACAGTGTTAGCGAGTATGAGTTTTAAATTAATTTATTTAGTTAGTAAAAGAACACAATGATACAGCAACACGTTTAAAAGTTAAATTTAATTATCAATTCATTTTGGCTTAAAAAAATTCAAACAACAAAGTTTTTAGCCGGTGTTGACAACGCGGTAACACTTCGTTCATATATTTTTATTCTTTCTATTCACTTCTATTCATTAGCAGTGAAGCCGTTGCCGATATTTTAAAAATGAACTTGCACTGTTCTGTGTAGAAATTCACACAATTTGCAAGACTTTCGACTATTTTTTCGGCTTTTTCGTAGTTAATACGTACATATAGTCAACTTGCAAGCAATTACTTGCATGTGGAAATGCGGGTCAAGGTAAGTTGGTATAAAAACATAATACGTACATAGTTACAGGAATGAACAACAATTGATGGTTGTGTTCATTTCCAAATAATATATTCAAATTGAAAATTATAAAACGACATTAATTATTACATGTATGTAAATACTAGAGCCCCACAAGCAAGTTTCATTTCAAAACTAAGAGCTGGCACTATTTAGCATCATATTTTTATACTTTTACAAGGAACTTTGTACTGAAGCGTGAACTCCGCTATTACAAAATATTACATAGTAGTAGTGAGGCGCGATTTTGAAAATATTTTTTGCAGATCTTTAGTATACGAGTATGTACTCGTATATTTAAATAGTAATAAAATATGTATTTTTTTCTTTTCTCTTCTTCATTTCGATTTAGGTTATAGAATGTAAGTAAATATGCAGAGTATATTTTTCAATTATTTATTTTGCAATATCATAATGTTATTTGTTATATATTATTAACATGATATATTCGTTTATAATAATATTTTCTCTTATGTCATGCACAATATTAAGTATTTAATAGTGTAAGATTATATAAAAGGAATGTTTATAAATTTTCTTTAGTTTTTTTCTTTGTTTTGTAATTTTTTTTTATTTTTTTTGTTGTATAATTAATAACATATGCTTTACAGAAAGAGATTTAAAATCACCTTTTAGGGACATGCAAGCAATAGTTATGCGTTTCATAGTTTCATTTGCAAATGGATTATTAAAAACACTGACACAAAATTGAGAATTAAGTTCAGTTAACTTATACACAATTAAAATATAATTAAATAAAAAAGAAAAAAATACAAAAATCTAGCATTAAGCACAATAAGAAAACCAGCCAGCGAAATCAACGCAGTCGTAATTGTAAATTGATTACGGTGATCTAACTGCAGTACATTTTAGTAAAGAGAATAAAATACTTACAAAATATTACAAATATAACTTTAGTAACTAAAACAACAAAAAAAATATTTGTATGCATGTACAATTTTTGTTAAGGGATAAGTTGGGAATGATGTTTTTATTATTATTATTTAATTAATATTAAATCGTAATTACTATTCACACTTAAACATTGCTAATTATTACTTTTGAAGCATATTTCTTTCAAGCAAAATTAAAATTTATTTGTATATTTATTTCTACGAGTATTAAGATAAAAGTTTGTTTTTTAACTTCACAAACTTCTTCTCACTCGAAACAAAGAAAGGAGAAAAAATGATGCGTTTTGAAATGGAAGACAGCAGTTATAGGATTATAAGTGTTTTACATGGATTTCAGAATACGCACAGTAAATCGCCATGTTCGATACCGTGCAACTTGTATCGAAAACTTGAAATTATTTCAAACAAAAACAGTAAAAATTTAGATCATAATCATTTGATATCGAATTTAAATAAAAAAAAAAAAAACGGTTTTGTACAGCATCATTTCGTAAGTGAATAGGCCAAGAGCTAATCTAATTATAAAAAAATTACAGATTCTCTGCAAAAAAAATTTATATATAAATATTTATTAAAAATTAAATAACTGCAAACATGTTTTTTATAAAAAAAAATTATTTAAAGCCCATTTTAATGAAACATTATTGTTTTGGAATGTGTTTAAAAATCTCCAAAATTAATGCTGAATTCAAGCACATATTGCGAAGAAAATATTTTTAACCTTCACATTTCCGATAAGTATTTTTTACGTAAAGAGGATAAGAAACATTCAGTTTTCAATCGTGCTTCCAACAAGTTTTAATCAAATGTTGTGCACGATTTTATGTACAACATTTTCAACACAATCATAACTTTGAATGATTGAAATTGAAAGAAAGGCATAGAGTAAGTACTACGGCATATTTGATCGTTAAAGTAAAAGCAATAGTAATTTTTTGTGCGTTGAATAAATCACACACACCGGTTTCAAATCTCTGGGGGGCTAAAACAATTTCCACCACAGATTAATCTTTGCCTACATGCGATCATTTAAGGAAAGTGCACACCTTCGTCTTCTTTTATGTACGTTGCTGTTAGGTGTTACCCCGGCAATTACTTTCACAGTCTGGCAGCCTCATTTGTATGCTGCCAATTATTAGGCCTGATTACGAGTGTCGTTTTCGTGACGAAAACAGTGATATATGGGCTTGTCGTGAATTCGACTACGACAACGACACTCATAATAAGGCTGATTGTCAAATCAAATTATCGTACACAGACTTGTTCTTTAGCGTCCATCTCGACAACACGTCTAGTTTTGCAGAGCATTAAATACAATACATAAATATTTCAGTCTATATTAATTTGTTGTCTTTTATTTCAACCACCTCTCCATTAAAAGTACAAAAATTGCGTAGGTATTTCAGAAAGACAAACGGAGATTGCTAAATCGACTCTGCTCTTTATGAGGATCCAAAATATAGAAATTACAAATGAAATTACTTATGGTAAAGGGTATTATAAAGGAAGAATATTTACTTGAATTGTCACAGAATTCAATTCCTATCGGCTGTGCTTTCAACTACGTCAATAGCTACAAAAAAACAAAACAAAAAGTAAATTTTTGCCAATGGAAACTCCCTTAATTTTTCCAAGTGAAATTGGGGTTTATAATGACTTAAAAAAAAACTATTTTAAATTAAAAAAATATAATTACATTTTATATAGAAAATCTGTACTTAGTGGAACCACTTTCTGGGAAATTTTGCAACATCATATTTTTACCATTAGCTGTCAACGTGATATTAATTATTCTCTGCATCGATTGCCATTAACTATGGAAATTTCCTACATATTTGTGTTAATCAGTATTATATAATTAATTATTTATAATAATTTTTTGTTTTGGTTTTAATGTCTGTTAAACTAACACAATGCAATAAAAGAGGGATATATTCGAAGATTTGAGAATCAACAAATTCGACCGGAATCTGTAGAAGGTGAAATGAATTCGATCAGAATCGCAACTAAGAAATTAAAACCATTCTGAACGAAATGTGTAACGAGCAGATAGGGTAAAAAAAAGGAAAAACTGCTGGGACTGACAGAAGGTATTTTGACTATTTAAAAGATTTTTTTAAACAAATTTGAATTTTTCTAATAATCCTTCACAAATCAATAATACATAAAGTGAAATTTATTTTATGTGTGTAGTTGCTTTACTCACTTCGTGAGTGATTAAGTATGTAAATGTAATTGCGTAGGAAGATTTTGTTTTGATACCAATTAATTGTTTTCCTTATAATATAATAATAATAAATTAGGATGTGGAATAAAAAACGTTCCACTTTAGGCTTAAATATTAAAGTTTTCGTTCAAGTTTAAGCGCTTCATATTAACAAAAAATACATCACATAATTATACAAAATGTGCAAAAATAATAATATTTAATAATTAAAAAATAATAATAATAATATATTTATATGTGTATGTATGTAATAATAAGGGTATGTGTCAAGAACAGACTTTCAGGTTAGGGATGTTTTTATGTATTATGTTAGCTATATGTACATATATAAAAACTACACTGGCCTTCACATTTAACAGTTATAAATCTGTGCCACTTATGAATGAATTAATTCAATCTGCTTGGTGTTTGCAATATTCAAATTCACCTAATCAGAAAATTTGAAAAAACTAATGAGGAATTTTCATTTAAAATTGGACTGTAGGACAGTCGCATGAAATATTTTTTGTATGAAGCCACAATTGCTACAAAACGAACACAAATAAAAATCAAATCTAATTTATTGACAACAGAAACGAAGTCATTTCAAAAACTTGCTGTAATATTTTTATTTAACGAAAAATATTGTTTTGGGAAAAACATTAACCAAATCATAGAATATTCACTGTAAAAACACGTTTTAATAAGAATTAGATATTAACGTTGAAATAAATTTCTTCCCATTCTTCCCACAAACGAACCACTTTTTACGATATTTAATTTAAATAATTACTTTGCACGACTTTTTATTTATAAATACTTTATGGGCCGTATCTTATATAACAATAATTGTATCTAGTGATCTAGTCAGTTCGATTTTACGACTGCGTGTTTGATCATGTCTTTAAAAGACTTGGACAACTGGGATGTTATAAAACTACAAAATAAAATAAAAAAAAAAACTACTAAACATAATTTTTCTAAGATAAGATAAAAAATAGAAAAAAAAACTGTTTAAATGAATTTTATCTCAAATTAAAATTTTAGATTTTCTTAAACTTGCGTAACGCACTGTGCATATTTGTCCAATTCAGCACGCATGACTTTGTTGCGATCCGTTTCCTCTCGTAATGTACGTACAAGTTCATCGATTGTACGCTGTTGAGCATGGACCAACATTTCCAATTTGTCTATGCGTGTTTCTAATTCAGCAATTTTATGAGAACCACAATTGGCTGCACCGCTATTATTAACCAAATGATTAGTCGAAGAGCTATTCAGATGAGCAGATTTGGCAACTGTGGATTGTGAAGAGCTAGTAGTGGTGCTGTTAGCTTCAGCTGGTGAGGCAGAATTGGTGGTTGTATTAGTGTTGGCCGCTGTGGAATTTGATTTTAACATGTTGCGAGTAGCAGCCATTGATGGTGAGGTACTGCGATTACGTATTGACAAACTATTGGGACGAGCCCTCACATCGTCCAACAGATGACCTGATGAATTGCTACTATGAGAGGTGTTGTTTGAAGCCGTCAGCACATCACTGGCAATTTTAGCACTTAAACTCTTAGTCATGGCTTCAGTTAAATTGTTACTGCTACTTTCCGCCATCATTGATTGTTGCATAGTGTTGGTAGATAAAACCGATGATGATTGCACTTTTGTTGAGGAGGTCGCAGAAGAAGAACAATATGAAGAGGTGGTAGTTGTGTTTGTGGCTTGCATTGAGCTGGTCGCTTGCACAGAAGAATTATTTGAAATTTTAATATCATCGCCATACAATTTTGAATTTCTTTCGCTTATCACTGTTGAAGTATCAGTCACACTGGGTGAGGTTTTCTTTTTAACTTGTGATGCTTTTAATTCTTCCATCCAGGGTGCTTTTTTCTTTTCCCATTCTCTCGGTTTTGGTTTAGCTAATTGCTCTTCACCCGTTGAATTGTCATCGGATTTTAATTGATCATCACCGCTATGCGTGGTATCACTGGCATTGCCATTAACGTAAAGGGAATTATTATTGCTTTCACCGATTGCTATTATAGCCGCTGAAGGGGGTCTACGTTTTGGCGCTTTAACGCGTCCAGCGCGCATATCCGATAATATTGAGCCACGTTCTACGCGATCAAAATCTGTATCTTCCACAGCAATGGTAGCAGCTCGCCTCATTACCACACCTGCACTTCCAGAGTCGGCCACAGAGCTGGGCGATAGTTTGCTACTGCCTACGCCATCTGCATAGTCGTGTGATGCTGCGGTGGTTAATTTATTTTCTACGTTTTTCACTTTTTGCTTAATGCCTGACAAGATATTGCCTGAAATTAATTAAATCAAAATTTTTTTTTATTTATTTTTTTTTATATTTATGAATGACTCACCCGTAATGCTGGTTACAGTGGTCGTTTTCTTAACAGGCACTGTTGGCTTTTTATTAAGTACTGGTGGTGGTGTCGTTTTCGTTTTCTCATCCATATTCTCCGTACTTTTGCGTAGCTCACTGGATGAGGCAGTGGCGCTTATTAGAGTCGAGGTAGTTGATGTGCTCGTATTGGTACTACTAGTCGACGTTGTAATCGTTTTACTTTCTTGTTGTTGCTGCATGTGTACTTGTTGTTTTTTAAGAGCCAAACGGGCTGCAACATCAGATGCATTTGTTAAATCTAAATTTTTATTTTCCAAAGATTTACGTTGTGCTGCTACATTACCCGTAGGCAACCCAGTTTCCGACAGAATATCATTGAGAGAATCACGGGAACCAAAACTATCCTTACGATTCGAACTTTGGGTGGATGATGAACTACCAGATTTTTTTATCAACGACTTGACATTCGAAGATGTTGATGCTGCTGTTGTTGTTGCAGCTGTTGTTAAATTATTACTGGCGATGGTGACGTTATTGGTATTTGATAATTTGGCAGTTGCTCTGTGGCTTTGTTGAGGTTGCGATTGTTGCTGGTGCAGATCATTTAAGGGCGAAACTGTAAAATTCCCAAACACATACAAGAATTAATAATAATGATATTAAAGGAAAAAAGGTTTGTTTTAAGTTCTTTTGTTCAATTGAATTAATTTCTTTTATTTTGCTTGTGGTGGTAGTGGTGGCTGGGTAAAATTAAAGCAGGCAATTTTGTACATTTTAGGCATTTTAATTAATAAACGGGATTTCAAATTGAATTTTAACACAGCTGCTATTACAAAATATTTAACTTTCTTATTTTTTTCTATTGAATTTGAAGCAAACTGGAACAGCAAAAACATAAAACGAAATGAAATAATGAAAAAACATTTAGCAAAATTTTATGTTGTGTCTCTATTATAATATTAGCTTCTATTACGGTTTACAATACAACTGAATTAAGTTGAAATTAAAAAAAAAAATGATATTGATGAGTTGTAATTTTGTACGAATTTGTCAACCGCACTAACACAAGAGTTGTAATCGGAAATAACACAAAAAAGTTGCAACTAGAGTTGAGCTGTAAACCAAAATAAGGGCAACTATCTGCCCAATGCTGAATATGACCGGGAATTGTTTTATAGGGATAAGTTTGTTATGGGAAAAAAAATTTAACAAAAATGAAAGGTGAAAAACTCCCGGGAAATTTTTATTCATAACTGGACTGTATGTGTATGTATTAGGGCGGGTCGATTTGTATTAAGGCACAAAAATTGCTCAAATTACAAGGAAAATCGTATTCTAGGGATCAAAATAAGAAACTTTGCCGAATTAACCATACCTCTACAATGTATTTTGATGTTCCGACTTTTGACCCGAAGGGTCAATATTTTTTTTTTCTTTTCTATTACTAAGTAAAATTCATTTTTTCATTTCATTCTGACTAAATAAATTTTCTAAAGAGAAAAATAAACTCCAAAAATAAAAAACATAGCCATTCCGCGAATTTTTTCTTATAAAGTGACAAAAATGGTGATTTTTTGAAATGTTTGTATGGGGAACCCCCCAGGGGTGGTCCAGGGGGTGTGCCACTGGCATAGGTGGGTCGGCCCTCCAAAGTTAGTGGGGTCGGTCGTACATTTTGACTCGATTGAGGCACTCTAAATGGGTCAAAGTAAGATTTTTCAAAATTTGACCCTTCGGATCAAAAGTCGGGACATCAAAATACATTGTAGAGGTATGGTTCCTTCGGCAAAGTTTCTTATTTTGATCCCTAGAATACGATTTACCTTGTAATTTGTGCGATTTTTAAATCCACCCGCCCTAGTATGTATCTAATCATCCATCCTACAATCTACTTTTTGTTTCTTATCTCTAAAATCTAAAGATATTTACTCTCTGTCTTTACGTTCAAACATTTTTTTGATTCCATGAATCATTTTATTTTATTTAGTTTTTATTTTTGTGACAGATTATTTTTTTGTTTGTTTGTTTATAATCCAAACAGGTCTAAGATGAAATAAAAAAATAAAAAACAATTAAATTTTAAGATTTTTAAAAAATATGTAGTCTTAAATACTACTACGAATACACTTCATAAAAATCTAATTGAATAATTTCAGAATGAAACCACTAACTGAAAAAATAGATAAAAAAAAGTAAAAATATAAAATAGTTGCAATAGACAGGCGGCATCATCGGCATTTTCTTTTTGAAGAGGGACAAATAAGTGACGTTATCGTGTGTACTCTACGGTACCTAATTATGGTAGACAATTTTTTGTGGTGAAAAATGAATAATGACGATATCAGTGATCTGTGGTTTTAAGAACGTACGCGTAATGATGTGAATGAAATGAGCGTGATTGATTTTTGGTAAAATTTTAAACCATTCCAAAATCCAGATAGAGGCCTTCTTCTTAGCCTTCTAGTGTGAGATCCCGATACATCTACATTTTATTGTTATATCGTACCGCTTCTGATAAGGTTCAATTTTGCTACTCAATATCGATGAACATTTTCATTTTAATTACATTGAGATTTCAAAGGATGCGCATAATAATATTAGTTTCGCTAGTACGAATCCAGCTTGTTTTGGATGCTAAAAAATTTTACGCCTTTAGTCAATATTTCTCTTTTTATTAGTAAATGACCTTCTGAGGAAACTTGGCGGGGTCTGTTAGCTTATTTTAAAATTCATTAATTTAGCTAACAAATTTTAATTTTAATTATCTTTCTCATAATCCTTAAGTTTAAAAATAGAAATCTAAAAATTTTTCCGAATATAAGCCGAATAATACTTCTTGCTGGGCACTAAAAATTTTCTTCATCGACAATTGCAGTTTAAGAATTTCAGATTAGCTGATCCTTAATATGTTGCTTTTTGTGTGTTTTGTTTTATTATTATTATTATTTTTTTTATTCATTTATAAAACGTGATTGTTGTTTTATTTTCATTCGCTGCATTTTTAAATAGATTTCAAGTTTATAAATAAATTTATGACTTGTTATTGTAATTATTGATTACACAAAATTACAAATGCATAAATAAATATTTAAATTTTAACTTAAATACGTTTTCAATAATTTTTATTTATTTATTTGCTTAACAAATTTGAAGAGGTAAACCAAAAATTAAAACTAACAAACGGCGTTTGGTGACACCATATATGTCAATTACAATATGAAAATTATTTGTCAACGGTTCGCTCAAATTGATTTAAAAACATGTTAAATTTGGCAGTGCCGAGTCTTATATACCCCTCACTGTGTTACCAAAATATTCATATTTTTCACTTTCTACATTTTTTTTTTTTAAATATTCAAAAATAAAAAATTATATAATTGAAACGGCTAGTTTATTAAGACTGAGGTCGTACTATAAAAATGTATTTATTTATTATTTAATAATAAACTAGTCGTTTCAATTAAAAAAAAGGTCAAATAAACTTACAAATAAAAAGTTTTTATAAAAAAATGAAAAATACTGATAAAAATAATTTTCTTAAAAAACTTTTTTTTTTCTTTGTTAATCTTAAAAAAAAGTAATTAATTTAATTTCAAGAAACTAACGAGTTCTAAGAAAAATTCATTTCTAAGAACCTTATTTTGAAAAGCAATAAAATGTCTGCAGGCACTCAATTTTTAAATTAATAAAAAAATAAATTCAAAGAAAAATATCCAATAGGAGTGCAAAATAAATATAATTTCATTTAATTTAATTTTACAATTATTTTTTAAACAAAACCTAAGTAATTAAATATTTATTATCAATAAACAACAAATTAACGACGAAAATCCAAAAAATCTCTTTTATTACTCAAAAGGCATTTAAAAAGTACAGACGCACATACAAACGTTTTTATAAGATCGACTGCCGGTTTCGTTTTTTTTTTTGCGCACACACATTACACACATGCACAGCTTCAACATTTTCATTAAAAAACAAAATAAATTAATGAAAATTTAAAATTTCGGTTGTATTTTTGGTTTCTCTCGGCCATTTATGGATCGATTGATCTGATTTGTTGCGACCGACATTTCTGATAAAACTGCGTAAAACGTTTTCTTTATCATTTTGTATATTAAACAATATTTGCCATTTTACTAAAAATCTTTTTTTATAATTTTTTGTTGTTGAATGTTTAAGAGGAACGTGCAAAATTAAAAATATAAATATTTGACTAAATAACACAGTGACGGGCAAACAAAAATCGGCACAGCCGCATTCAACTTGTTTAAGCTTAAAAATTAAATTAAAATTATTTTATACTAACTTAACAAAAGTAGTGGTTCTTTATTAAATTTTTTGAGCATTTATGGACTGAGTTTTATTAATTTCAATTGTGTTTTTATATTTTAATTTGCTCAATAAAAAATAAATTTTAAATAGAATTATTTTTTCATTAACACTTGAAAATAATAAATTTGATTGGATATTTGAAAAACAATTGGTAAAATAATAATTTTATTTCACATCAGATCATTCATGATTCCTGCGCTAAAATAAAAAAAATCACTGAAGTCGACTTAAATAAAAATTGACTTCCTGTCACAATTAACTCAATACATAACTTTTAGTATTGTAGTTCAGAGATGGTAAGGTGATTCCACAATTACCGAGATCTCACGAAAAATTTTTGGGCTTCTAAAATTATAGTTCTCCACAATGACATAATAAAATATGAACGATTTTTCCACAGTGATACAAAATTATTAATTATGAGAAATAGTGCTTTTAATTAATTGAGAGTAATGAAACTAAAATTTAATTTTTAAAACGAGGTCAAGTCACATTTTTATTAACTCTTTACAACAAATGAAACAGTGTTTCAGCTCTCCCAGCCGTATGCACAAAAAATTGAATACATCTATTGTTATTGTTAACAACTCAATGTAAACAGAAATATTGAATAAATTTAAGTATGAAACAAACTGGTTATTAAATAATATTAAATTTCTCTACAGCAAAATTAAAATTAGATGACTTAATACCCTTTTTTTTTTTTGTACAAAAAAAGGTCGTGACATAATTTTGTGTGGGAGCTCAAATTGACCATTACGTTGGCAATAAATTAATTTTGGTGCCAAATAGTTGTTCAGAAAATAAATATTTAAATTTTTTCTTACTTTATGTAAAAATATGAATCCACTTTAAGATTCTGAGGAATAAGATTTCCAGGAAAATATTTTTTAGTGCAATAAAAATTATATAAAGGGTGTTTTTATAGACGTATATAACTTTAAGTCGGCATTACTGTTCAAGATGGCGACCGATTTAACAGCTGTCAAGTGATTTATTCTCAGTTTGGTTTGGCAATTCATCAGGAATAGACTCACGATCGTCAAGTAAGACGTAGATTCGTCGAATGGACCCAAAACGAGATTGCCGTTGTTCCCGATTTTCATAACCGAATTTTGTTTAGCGATGAAGCGCACTTCTGGTTGAATGGCCTCGTCAACAAACAAAATTGCCGCATTTGGAGTGAAGCTAATCCTCAAGTGTATGTCGAAATACCGTTGCATCCAGAAAAACTGACTGTTTGGTGCGCTTTATGGGCTGGTGGAATCATTGGTCCGTACTTCTTCAAAAACGATGATGGCCAGAACGTTACAGTCAATGGTGATCGGTATAGAGCCATGACTACTAACTTTTTCATTCCTGAATTGAACAACCATGATGTCCAGGAGCTGTGGTTCCACAATCGATTTATTGAAAGACACATTTGGTGACCGCCTAATTTCACGCTTTGGACCTGTGAATTGGCCTCCAAGATCTTGTGATTTAACACCGCTAGACTAATTTCTGTGGGGCTATGTAAAGTCATTGCGTTATTGCTGATATACGGCCACAAATTTTGGAAAAAGTCATCGAAAACTGGACGTCCAGATTGGACTACATCCGAGCCAGCCGTGGCGGTCATATGCCAGAAATCATATTTAAAATGTAATGCCACAAGATTATCTTTCGGATAAATAAAATTCATGTCAATCGAATAATCCATCGTTGTTTTATTGCTATTTAAAGTTGACTGGCTTTAAGCTTTGGAACACAAGTCGAATGCATGTTGAGGACATTTTATAGTTACTAATTAGGGGCAAAGTAAATAGTAATTAGTGGTGAGAAGGAGCTCTATTGATAAACAATATTGTATACTGATAACACAGGACGAATTTTGTTATCTAAGCTTCATAGTAAATTTGAATACATATAAAAAATAGTACATATTATCTCAATTAATTAATTTTTGAGAATTAACTCCGCATAATTTGCAATACCAGTAACTTGAGAACTAACTCTTCGAATTAATCAACAAAAGACATGTAGACGGAGTACAAAATTACTTTTAAATTACACAGTGCAATATTTTTGAATTTATAGAGTGCAAACTTCTTTAAGTGAGCAATTGCTCAAAGTACTTTTGGAACCCAACAGAATCCTATTTGAATTTTGCTGGTTTAGTTGCCATTCAGTTTTTATGGCCTCATATATATTTTAGATCAAACAAACAAAATCCATTTTGAATTCTTCTGAATTTATTTACAATTAAGTAGTCGAACCTATTTAACAGAAATTTTAAAATTGAGTGAATGGTGAGTGTCAGTTTCCTCGTTCATGTTAATTTTATTTTAATTTACTCACTTGAGTACAAAAAAGCATAAGAAATACAAATCAAAACAACTGAGCGTGTGAGCAAATTCTAGTTCTTCGTGGGCGTACATGAATGTACGTTGAAGTTACTCACAAACCCAAATCTAGTTGCGACAACATAAAATATATCACACGTATATACGTATGTGCTTACCCTCTACTACTTCAGACATCAGCAAAATTTATATGTGTGTGTGTGTGTTATAATAATTGATATTTGAATACTGTCACCGCACACTGTATGACGCAGAGTACGAGTATGAAAACAAAAGATTTAAGACACAAACTTAACCAAAACAACAACAGCACAAAAGAAAAATTTGCATTTTTGTTTGTATGTATTTGCATTCATTGTTATTTTTGTTTTTGTTTTAATTTAATTCAGCAGAATTTTTTTTCAATGGAATTATAACACTTTTTGACAATTATTGCTGACGAGTGCAGAAGAAATGCACAAAAATATTTTAATAAACATTAATTTTATTAGTATTAATTAAAATAAAATAAAATATATTAACAGACATTTATGTATGTATGTGTGTACTATATGTATGCCTGCATGTTTCGAACACTAATTTATTTTCTTTTTTATGGCTGGCTTATGGCTTATTTTTTTATTTTTAAAATGATTTCCGCTAATGATTATCCACTGCACTTACTCACACTTACATTTACCGTTTTTATTTTCATTTTGAAATTTTACTTCGAGAAATGAGTCAAACTTTTGTTTTAAAAGTCTTTTTGTTTCTTTTATTTACCTTAATTTAGCACAACAAAATTGGATTAATTTTTTTTTTAATTTAGTTTAGTTTTTATATTCTTTGACACACTTGATGTAGTACAAAAACAAAATAAATCTCACGAACATGATTACAATTTATGTTTCCAATGGGATTTATAGAAAAAAAGAAGAAGAACAACAGCGCAGCAACTATAGTAAAGGCATAACGTAATAAATAGTTTTTATCATAATCCATGTACCAGTTGAAAATATTAGTGTATGTTAGGAATATGTTGTTTGTTTATTTGTTTTGCTAGCTGGTGCTTTTATTGCTCTAACTAATGTCTGGTGTTATCAAATTTCAACTGACTTTGAGTAATGGTCAATAGAATCTTTAGACTCAAGTGAATTTTTTTGTTTTGTTTTTAAAAACAACTTCTGCTACTAATGAGCGAACACAAGTGTAAAATAAAATCAAATAACGAAATAAACAAAACAAAAAAAAAAAAATTTTAAATTGTTATTTTGTTTGTGTGTATGTACAGACGGGTATATCGTATGTATTACCGACTTACATACATACATACATTTTTATGAATAATTTGTATATTTTTTAACTCATAAATATTTAAATAGTTACGCTGGCTTTCTTACGGCCTGACTGGTTAGAGGTAAGTTGGTTTCTATCGTTAATATGTATTTACATTAAACATGTATTAACGTAGTAAATAAACATGTTCATGAGTGTGTAAGTATGTATGTGTGTACACGAAAATGAGGGATACACTTTAGTCTAAATACAAGTATGTAATCTTAAAGAAGAAAGATGAAGAACAAATAACAACAACGAGTAATAAAGAAGGTGGTATGTGTTTTGTCTGTACTCATTTAATCATTTAAGCAGCATTAGAATAGGTATTTGAAAGGTTTAACCTGTTCAAGTTCACTTAGCGATGTCTTATTGTGTTTGAAAATTGTGATGGAAAATAGAATATGAATGTGTGTATGTCCCAGAAACTCTAAAAAAAAAAATTAAATACATAAAAATAAATTCCATTCTCATAAATTACACAAGCCTACATGATTTTGATGCGGCCAAAACTAAAACTGATTCCTATTATACTCGATACCCTGATTCAAGTCCCTACATGTAGTTCTGGAAATATATCGGTATATAGAAAAGAGAAGAAGTTACGCCATATATTTTGCAATAACTCGAGAAGTAGCTTTCTGCTTAACTTTACAAAAACACTTAAAAATCCGGCATAAAATAACCTTGAGATTAAGTTGTAATAAATATTTTACCAGCCTTGTAGTTTCTGATATTCTTAAAGTTTTGTCAAAAAAAAATATTTTTTCCAGAAAATTTTAATAATTTTCTTCTTACCTAGCGGGGTAAGTTTCCACATACAAGTACAATTTCGGAAAACTTAATACACTCACACTTTTTCACTAACACACTCATATTTTTCGAATTTGCAGCTGAACTGGCCACGATATTCTGTTGCAAGTAAATTTTTGACACTTGCAGCAAGTAAATTGACAAATGAGAAACAGTGCTACCGACTATGAGTTTTAAATTAATGTATTAGTCTGTGGAAAAATAGAAGTTACATTAGTAATTGATATTTAGCACATTTAACAAAATTAAGAATTTCATATTTTTGACTTAAAGAAATACTAACAACGCGGCAAGACTTCGTTCATATATTTTTATTCTCTATATCATTTTTTCATTAGAAGTTCTGTGTAGACACTCATACAATTTGCAAGACTTTCGACTATTTTTTCGGCTTTTCCGTAGTTATTACTTGCATGTGGAAACGGAAGTTTAAAGTCTGTTTGTAATAACCAAAAAATAATTGATCTGTTCGATAATATTCTACTTTTAGTTATTGTTTAGTTGTAATAATGGTCCTATGCCACATAAAATTTTCTAAGCGAGTGTTTTTTTGTTATTTTAAAATACAAAAAATTTTATGGCGCAGAGAATTAAGTTCTACCACTAAATTATATATAAATTCTGAAATATTTTGTTCATATTAAATTTTTAATGAATTTTTTAAGAATATCTTCCTTGAATGTCTTCTAAACTATATAACTGGTAATAAAAATTGATAATAACATAATTTAATCCAATCCTTAAGTATTTTTATAAATTTAATAAGAGATAGTTCTCGAATTATGGAAAATTATATGGCGTAACCCATAGAATTAAAAAAGTTATTTAAAGCGATTGGGTTTCAACTGACTATGAAACCTAAGGCATCACCAAAAAAAATTTACTTTGTAGGCTTGTGTTATAATTAAATCATAAAATACAGTTTTTCTTTTGGAAAAAACTACTCGTATGTATCAAGTAAACGAAAGCGCAAATAAAACAGAGCAGCCAGCACTGAAGCAATAAATTTGAGATGCATACATTCCACTTTTTTCTATTTATTTAATTTATGAGTTGGAAAATCCCTACTTATAGTGTTTTCAGACTTAAAGTTAAATCCTGAATTTAATATTAAATGCACCCACAGATGATTTTGTGTTCACATTGCAAAATTTATCAAATTTAGGACTTAACATACAGTGTGTCAAATAAATTTGTACAAAATAATATCACTTTCATGCGTTACTTTGTTCAGCCAGAACATGTGTGGACCTCGGCAAATACACTTACGAGACACATATAAAGGGTGTTTTTTATAGACGTATAGAACTTTAAATTGCAATAAAACAACGATGGATTATTTGATTGACATGAATTTTATTTATCCGAAAGATAATCTTGTGGCATTACATTTTAAATATGATTTCTGACATCTGACCGCCACGGCTTTTTCAGATGTAGTCCAATCTGGACGACCAATTTTCGATGACTTTTTCCAACATTTGTGCCCGTATATCGGCAATAAAACGGCGAATGTTGTCTTCCAAATGGTCAAGCGTTTGTGGCTTATCCACATAGACCAATGACTTTACAGAAAGTAGTCTAGCGGTGTTAAATCACAAGATCTTGGAGGCCAATTTACAGGTCCAAAACGTGAAATTAGGGGTCACCAAACGTGTCTTTCCTGGACATAATGGTTGTTCAATTCAGGAATGAAAAAGTTAGTAATCATGGCTCTACCGATCACCATTGACTGTAACGTTCTGGCCATCATCGTTTTTGAAGAAGTACGGACCAATGATTCCACCAGCCCATAAAGCGCACCAAACAGTCAGTTTTTCTGGATGTAACGGTGTTTTGACATACACTTGAGGATTAGCTTCACTCCAAATGCGGTAGTTTTGTTTGTTGACGTAGCCATTCAACCAGAAGTGCGCTTCATCGCTAAACAATTCGACGACTATTTGCAAGCGTTGTTCATGCGTGAGTCTATTCATGATGAATTGCCAAACCAAACTGAGAATAAATCACTTGACAGCTGTTAAATCGGTCGCCATCTTGAACAGTAATGCCAACTTAAAGTTATATACGTCTATAAAAAACACCCTTTATATTCGGCTACTTAAATACTTAATACTTAACTTGCAGCATGTTATTAATACAAATTATGCTATTGCTTTCAAACGTTATTCTATTTGTATTATAAGCATTGTTTCTTTCTTTCAAAAATAAAATTAAATTTTTTAGATTTTTTTATTTTTACTATTTAAACTAAGTATGTACATACACTAAAAGCTATTAGTAGAAGCTATCGATAGTTAAAATTACGATTTTATAAGTAAAATATCAAGCTTTTTGTTGGACATTAAATTAAAAATATCGACAAGTTAAATATCGGATAGTGTGTTCTTAGCTATCCACCCATGGATTAGTAGGTAGCGTACTAACCTATCCATCTGGGGGTCGCAGGTTTGATTCCTGCCTAGACCATGGGTGTTTTCTGCAGACAAGCTAAGGAGCTTAGCGGATTTGAGTTGTTTAAAAAAAAAATTAAAAATTTGGTACTAAAGTTTTAGCTAAAAACCAGTTATTTTTCCCACAAAATCCTAATTTTAACTATTGTAAATTGTAGTAACGAGCTTAAGAGGCATTATTACATGTTACTGATAGCTAAAGCAGAGTTTTGTAGTTTTCAGAAAATAAAATAAATACAAATAAAAAGCAATGCAAACTTTTGCACCCTATAAGTATATACTCGTATACATTTCTTATCCCTAATAATAATAGCGGAGTCCATTTAGTATTGTATGTCTGTCTACCTGTCTGTCTGTGTAGTCGTTTAAATCAACAAGACCCTACGCAACGTTTTTTTTTTTTTTTTTTAAATAAATAAAACGAACAGAAAAGCCGGTATGCAGTTTTGCCAGAAATGACAGTCCGTTAGAGGGGAATGAAAATTTCACATGAATAAGGATTTCACTTTTATTCGCTTTCAAAATAAGGATCCCAGAACATATTTTTTGTGAATGTCGTTAATTTGAATTTCTTTAACTAAAGTGAATTATTAGAATTAACAAAACAAAAAAGTATTTGAAGAAAATTCTTTTAATCAATATTTGCCATTCACTAAAATTGTTTTTTGTTTTTTGAATTGTCAAGAAGAATTTGCAAAATTAAAAATATGAATATTCTGGCTAACAAAGACGGCTAACAGCCGAATTTAAAAATTAAAATATATTCAAGCTTATTATATAAGAAAAATTTTCTTATAATTTTACAAATTTTTTCTTTTCTTTTCGTTACATAATTTACAATAATTTATATAAATTTACAAAATATATTTTTTCTCTATAAATTTTAAAATCGTTAAATCCAGTTTTTAATTTTGTATTTAAATACACAATTAGTTAATTTTGTTATTTAAATTTAAATTATATTTAAGTACAGTTTCAGTTTTTCAGTAAATAGCTAAATAACACATTTATTTTTCATTAAGGATGGCAGCACTATGAAATTATCGTCTGTGTTACGGATATTCAATGAAACACAGCTGTTCAGACAGAAAAAAAAATGTGATGAATAAAATCTAAAAACATTAAAAATACAAAAAAAAAAAACCTACAAGTATATGTCCGAGTTTTATTTGGACGAAAGATGAGTTTTGGTTTCTTCAGCAAAAATTAAAAATTTTATCAACAGCCAAAAATATTAGTTGTCTGCAACAACAAAAAGCTATTAAAATCGTATGGTAATTTAAATAGATTTTAAATGGACAATGTTGGCTATTTTAAACATTCATATTTAAATTACACTTAAAGATAAATATTTAAATACGAAATCTAAAACTGGCCCTAATAGTGTTTTCACACCAAAAGTTAAATTCTGAATTTAACATTAAATCCACAAATGCCCAGTATTTAACTTCGCACTTAAGTGTCATTTGAACTTTAAGTTCCATTTAGATACAAAATTGAGCTTCTAACTATAAAATCATATTTAAATGTCCAATCTTGGGCATTTAAAGTCCACTTAAGTTGCACATATGAAACATATGATTTTGAGTTTTCTTTTTGTATATCTCGTACAAAAACGGTTATTGTGTTCAATTTAATAAATATAATAAAAACAACAAGTAATAATAATATTTTCAATTATGCTGCTGTACTTTTTTATAGCAGACAATAAAAAGTCAACTTCAGATGAAACAAAATTTTCAGTTCTTTCCATTTGCTTTAATGTTGGTTTTTCCATTTTCAAAATATTTTATTGCTTTTTTATTATCATTTTTTTTTTTTTGCTGACACAGCTGCCACATTTTTGTCGCAAATAAATAAAAACAATCATTTAAGACTGAAAAACTGAAACTGTATTTATATGCCACTTAAGTTCAAGGGGAATGGGGTATTTCATGGAGGCTGAAAGCCTTCTGATCGCTATTCACTTGAGAATAGCCAGAGGTGATTCCTTCACTGAACTGCTCAAGCATCTCACTACCTCCACGTGGTATTCCCTGGTAATGGCGTCCGGATCACCTGATCTGGCGGTAGCTAAAGTGTGTATGCGAATATGCAGATAGTAACCTGAAAGGCATGCGAACACCGGTGCATCTCAGGCTACTACTGCAACGTCGATGGACCGGCAAATACTATGGATTTGAGTTTGATTATTTATTGGAATTGGTTGCAAATGGGCTAACAGCTGTGGCATTCTGTTACCTTAGTACACGGGAGTGACATCGCGTGGAAACGGCTTTCAGGCTAATGTCGCAGCTGCCTTCCGTCCCGGTAAAACCTTGGCAAGGACTTGGAGAACGCTCTAAATCACGTTGCCGTTAAGTTGGCCGTGCAGGTTTAGTTGATACGACATCCTAATTAACGCCAGACCTGGCTCTGTACACAAGTGTCAACCCTTGCGAGCACCTCACTGCATGCAAAGGGACCCTCGGGGTCATCATAGGGGTAGCTGCACTACGGATTTAGATAACGACTTCAAGTTGGGACCCATATAGAGCAAAATGACATCAATTAATACAAAAACAAGCGACAACACAAATGATAAAACAAACGAAAAACAGAGTAGGAACAATGCATAATATGTGTTCTCAGATAGTATGAATAATAAGAAGGACGACGGAGCATACTTAACAGCCAGGCCTAAGAATAGGACCCGCTCTTTAACGCCATGCGATTGTGGACGCGCAAATTTTTACGCGCCAGTTTGACAAGGTAACTAGTCCAACAGGAACCCCAAAGACAGATTCTACTCCGGCAGATAAGGAAATACAAACCGGTATGCACAGATACGTAACTGTTACCAAGCGTAAGGCTAGTCCTAGAACTAATCAACAGGAGCGCAAAAGTAAGCAGTACAAAGGCAGTCAGGCGGCTACGATACCAGTCTCCGAAAGTAGATTTTCAATACTTGCATCCACAGACGATGCACTAGTAGAACCTGCGTCTAAGGAACACAAACCTCCATCTATCTATTTGCGCGAGCAAACATCAAACGCAATTGTAAATCTTTTATCAAAGATTGTGGGAAAAGATAATTTTTACGTAGCTTCTATTCGAAGGGGACAGATACAGGAAACGAAAATCCAAACCCATACTGAAAAGAATTATCGTCTAATTGTTAATAGTCTTAACGCCGAAAAAAAGAATTACTACACGTACCAACTAAAAAGTGCTAAGGGCCTCGTGGTTGTGGTAAAGGGCATTGACAGTTCCGTCCCTATTGACGAAATCAAGAAAGCTATTAAGAATGAAGGCTATGATGTGAGAAATGTTCACAACATACACAACAAAGGTAAAATTCCCCAACCAATGCACCGTGTGGAGATTGCTTTTAATGCAGCTCTTCTTAAGACCAAAAACTCAACGCATCCTATTTACAATTTGAGATATCTTCTTAATCGAAGAATAACAGTAGAGGAGCTACATAAGCGTAATGGCCCTGCACAATGCACCAATTGCCAAGAGTTTGGCCACACAAAATCTTACTGCAAGCTACCATCTGTTTGCGTAGTGTGTGGTAACGATCATAAAACCACGGAGTGTACAGCACCTAAAAACGACCCCAATGTGAGAAAGTGCATTAATTGCGGTAGAAGACATTCTGCTAATTATAGAGGATGTGAAGTATTCGAGAGGATAAAAAAATCGAATCAACCTCGAAGTCGTACAAATGCGAAATATCGCGAATCGAATTATCCGAGCCTTCATACAGAAGCTAATGCAATGCCTAATGGTGTACATGGGAATAAAATGAACTATGCCCAGCAACACTTCGATGGCTTACCAACGTCAAATAGGCCCAACGTAAAAAATCTTTCATATGCCCAAGTACTAAGGAGCAGCCCTCAGGTCTACAACGATACCAGCTCTAGTTCAATCGACAAGCTGACGGAGACAATGAACAATTTCATGACCAACATGAACAGTTTTATGAATAATATGCAGGGCATGTTTCAGGAGATGATGCGGAATCAGAACATGATTCTGCAGACCCTTCTTAGACAAAAATAAAATGACGCAGTTGCGTATTTGCTACTGGAATGCGAACGGGTTATCCCAACATAGGTTCGAGGTAGAAGATTTCCTACACAGGCAGGAAATAGACATCCTTTTGGTATCCGAAACACACTTTACTGTAAAGAATTGCTTTAGAATTGACGGGTTCATTATATATGACACTAAACATCCAAGTGGAAAGGCATGTGGTGGCACGGCCGTCATTGTGCGTAAAAACGTGAGGCACTTTGTTATGCCAGAATTTGGGAAGGATTTTATTCAGGCAACCTCTATAAGTCTTACTGATTTTCATACCACAATTTCATGTGTATATTGTCCTCCAAGACACATAATTGATAGCGACAATTTCAAAAGTTTCTTCGCAACATTGGGACACAAGTTCCTGGCAGCAGGAGACTACAACGCTAAACATACCCACTGGGGCTCTAGACTTATTAGCCCAAGAGGTAGGCAGCTGTACAATGCTATTGCTCAAAATAGTCTAGATGTCGTATCTGGCGGTGAGCCCACATACTGGCCTACAGACTGTATGAAAAAGCCAGACCTTATTGACTTCACTGTTATAAAAAATATTAAACGTGACCAACTTTTGATTAGTCCCCTAGAAGACTTATCATCTGATCATTCGCCGACTATAATTACACTACGTAATAGTTTTATAAACTCTGAAGTATCTCCTACGTTCTATCCGAACCGATACACGAACTGGCTAAAGTATAAAATGTATGTGAGCTCTCATCTCTCCCAGAACATCCCTCTAAGGAACTCGTCTGATATACGGTGTGCTGTGAACCACCTTACAGACGTTTTTACTTGTGCAGCTAGGAATGCAACTCCAATGAGAAAAACATATAGGAGAAAACCGTTCAAGTCATCAGCTGATATTGAAGCCGTCATCCGACAAAAAAGAAAATTGAGAAGGGAATGGCAGAGAAATCGTTCTCCAGCTTTAAAGACCCAATTGAATTTGTCAAAAATTACTTAAAGAAAAGCTGCGTTTACAGCATGAGTCAGCGCTTGCAAAGTATTTAAGTAACTTGGATCCGACAACAAAAGCCGACCACAGCCTATGGAAAGCTGTGAAGCATATGAAGTGCCCTACTTCCTCCGAACCTCCACTAAGATTTGAGGACCTTAGTTGGGCTAAAAATTCTAGTGAACGAGCAAATGCTGGAAAACCTTTTCACTCCACATGAAATAAATAGTGATATTAATCCTCCATATATCAGCGATTCCATAGAAAATCATATAAAAAAGGGCGGTTGCCCTCAATTAAAATGGCAATCAAAAATCTTGATGCGAAAAAATCGCCCGGCGCTGATCGAATTACTAGTTCAATGCTGATGAACTTGCCAGATTGCGCTGTGAGAATTATGTTATTCATTTTTAATGCCATCTTAAGAGTGGGGGTTTTCCCGTCCTCTTGGAAAATTTCACAAATTGTCATGATTCAAAAACCGGGTAAAGACGCTACTCAAATTACGTCATACAGACCTATCAGTTTATTATCCGTCCTTTCAAAGCTGTTCGAAAAGGTCATCCTCCAGAAAATAACGCCCCATCTAGCAGAGCGAAATATTATTCCAGAACATCAGTTCGGCTTCCGGGCTGGTCATGGAACTACAGAGCAGGTTCACAGAATTGTTACTGCTATCAGGTCGTCCTTTGAGAAAAAGCTGTTTTGTTCAGCACTGTTTATTGATGTCTCCCAAGCATTTGACAAACTTTGGCATGATGGTCTCCTCACAAAAGTAACACGACTTCTTCCTGCTAACACCCACAAGCTGACTAAAAGTTACTTGACTGATAGAACATTTAAGGTACGGTCAAAAAATGTATTTTCACCAGTTAAGAAGATTTCTGCAGGCGTCCCCTAAGGAAGTATACTTGGCCCGCTATTATACATCGTCTATACATCCGATATGCCTACAAATCTACATACTATCACGTCAACGTTCGAAGATGACACGGCATTTTTAAGTGTGAACAAAGATCCAGGAACTGCATCTGAGCACTTACAAGCTCATATAAACCAGCTGGAAGGTTGGCTAAATAAATGAAAAATCAAAGTAAATCCATCAAAATGTGCCCATGTGACTTTCACACTAAGAAAGGCTAATTGTACGCCAATAAAAATAAATAACTCATTGTTCCGGTGGAAACCCAAACTAAATATCTAGGAATCCATCTAGATAGACGCCTAACATGGTCACGACACATTGAGGCCAAAATCTCAGCTATGAAACTAAAAACAGCTCGACTAATGTGGCTGATAGGTCCATTTTCATCTCTATCTTTGGAATATAAAGTTCTGTTACATAAAGCCATTATTAAACCAATCTGGACATATGGCATTCAGCTTTGGGGAACTGCGTGTGCATCTAACATCCAAAAGTTACAGTCGAGTATTTTACGAACAATAGTCTGCGCCCCCTGGTATATAAGAAATGAGAATATCCACAGAGATCTAGAAATTCCAACGGTTCGGGAGGAATTTGAAAAATATTGTACTAAGTACGTTCACAAACTGGCGACACATCCAAACGCCCTCGCCAGGGACCTGTTACAGTTCGAGGGACACAGAAGGCTTAAGAGAAGTGATACCTTGCGCCTAGTGAGAAGAGAGATATAACTTTTTTATTTAAACGAAGAACATTCCTTTTATTTGTAGATTTGAGTACAAGTAACTAGTTATTACATTGGTAATAATTATTTAAGTTTTTTCTTTTTATATTTAAGATTTGGATACTTATTGTAATTTTCTTATAGAAAGATTCACTAATAATAAACAATTTAAAAAAAAAAAAACTTAAGTTCAAAACGACAATCAACTAATTCTCGGTTTAAATACGAAGTCAAAAACTGGGGGTAATAGCTGAAAATTTATTAAAATCAAGATTTAACAAATCTATTTGTACAAAATAATATAAATAAATTTTTAATAGAAATAAGTGTATTTGATACGTTATTTTGTAAATAACTTATTACATAACACGAGACACATATTTACTTTGTCTGCCGTTCAAAAACTTTGTTAATTTTTCGAAATTTTTTCATTACTGCCGCGTTGAAAACATTTTCTTTAGAAAATATTTGAAATGGTTTTTATTTTGTTACTCTGTTTCGCGCGGCTCGGTCATACATATATTATGTGAGTCGACATTATTAGGGTATGTACCAATTTTTAGAGAAATCTGCTCATAAATAGAATTTTAATTGTTAAAAAAGCCATTAACTACTTAATAAAGTGTTGTATTTCATAAATCCAATTTAAATTCAATTCCAAAATAAAAGGTGATTTTATAAGAACTATCGGAAATTAAAAAAAAAAAACACATAAAATTCAGAAAAATGCATGAAATATTTATTTAGATCGATAGTTGGGTCGATATAATTTAATGTTTGAAGATTATTTCATGCAAATGTTGGCCGCGGCTGCGCCTCAAATGGTCCATCCGCTTAGTCCAATTTTGGCATACTCTTTCCAACATTTCGGCCGGTATCTCACGAATAATGTTGGCAATGTTGGCTTCCAGTGCGTCAATCGAAGCGGGCTTGTCCCTATAGACATTAGCCTTAACATAGCCCCACAAAAAATAGTCTAGAGGCGTTAAATCGCACGATCTGGGCGGCCAATTGACTGGTCCCAAGCGTGAAATAAACTGTTCACCGAACTCGCCTCTCAATTGGTCCATTGTTTCGCGTACTGTGTGGCATGTGGCACCGTCTTGTTGAAACCACATGTCATGCAAGTCAAGCTCTTCCATTTTGGGCAAAAAAAAGTTTGTTATCATCGCACGGTAGCGCTCACCATTCACAGTAACGTTGTGATTCGCATCATCTTTGAAGAAATATGGCCCAATGATGCCGCCAGCCCATAATCCGCACCAAACGGTTGTTTTTTGTGGATGCATTGGTAGCTCTTGCAATGCTTCTGGCTGCTCTTCACTCCAAATTTTGTTACAATAGCCCGAATAGAAGCCTCAGTAGGTCGATTAAACTGACCATAAAATGGAAGAAGCGCGCGATGAACTTTCTTAACAGAGCACGCATTTTGGTAATAAAATTCAATAATTTTGCAAGCGTTGTTCGTTTGTAAGACGATTCATGATTAAATTATAGACCAAACTGAAGATGTTTGACAGTGACACAAGATACAAAACGTGCGTGAGCTGTCAAAACTAGTGTTGCCAAAAAGATAATAGCAAAAAAATCACTCTTTAGTATTTAATGTGGATTTATCAAAGTCATTTTTTGTGAATTTGTGAGTTGAATTTAACGTTAAAACCTTATTTATGTTAAGTCCACTCAGTCTGAAAACACTATAAAATAATCGAAAGATGTAAAATGAAACAAGTAGCTGTTAGAAAGTGGTCAATGTGAAAAGGCTTTTGCAAGTCTTTAAATACGAACAAAATATAAACCCTTTTCTTTTCTTATTAATTGTGTTTCAACAACTTTTTATCTGTTCTTTGTACGAGTAAAATTCTAGCGGAGAAAATGTTTTTACATACATACATACTCGTACACATTTTAAAATAAATTTGGGGCAAATACCAAAATTAGCAAACGTACAAAATAATAAATATTAGAATGAAATGAAGTATTGGAAGGAGACTGGATTGCATAATTTAATGTTTACGAATGAGCTTCAATGAAATGAAATTTTCATAATAGCGCTTGGCTTTAAATTAAACTGAATTAAATGTTTTTTGATTAACTAGACTATTGTTAATAATTTTAATAAATATCTACATAAATACATATGTATCAATAAAAATTATTATGTATATTTAAATGAGACTACATGAGACTACGTACAATTCAATTAAACAAAAAGAACAAACAAACGAATAAAAGAAAAAACATATTGTGAAAGAGGTATTTAAAATAAGAGTACATGTTTTTAATTGATTTTGTGTTACATACAAAAGTTATTAAAAAAGTTGGCCATACGAGTACCAAACATTTCAATTGAGGCCTTTTCCAAACTGAATTCTGTAAAAAGTGAATTTGTGTACTTAAAAGTATAAAAAAGTTGTTTTCGTTATAAGAGTTTTTTATTTTTGTTTCTTAATAAATTAAGCTTCTCAAAATAGAAAATGTGTATGTAAGTAATTAAGAAAATAATTATGTAATTATTAATGTAATTTAATTAAAATAAAACAATAGCAACAATAGAAAATCAATATGTAATTACGAAAACAAACAAAAATTAAATTATGAAAATGATTAATATTTGTTTGTATGTAAATGACATGAAAGTGGTTCACTCACTAGCTTATTGTTTTACTCACTACAATTTCTATCTGTTCGTGTAAAATGTAACAAATAAACAAACAAAACAGTCAAGTTTATTGATTTTCAATAAGAGTATGTTGCATATTTTTTGACTTATGTATATGTATATATATAAATGCATACACACATACTAACAGCTAAACTACTATTGTCGTTAGTTTATGAAAAACTCGTCGTCGTGCCCAACAATTGCACCTCTCACGCTTGTCGTTGATGAACATTATGCATAAAGACTTGCATTTACAGCCTTATAAGGTGCAATTGACTCAAGAACTCAACCCTCTTGACCATTCCAAACGTCGTCAATGGTCAAAATGGTGGCAAGAGATGGCAAAAGTGGATGATAAATTTCCGAAAAAAATCATCTTCAGTGATGAGGCACATTTTCACCTCAGTGGATTCGTCAATAAGCAGAATTACCGCATTTGGGCGAATGATAATCTAAGGGTGATTGTCGAAAAACCAATGCACCCACAAAAAATTACTGTTTGGTGCGGTTTATGCGCTGGCGGCATCATTCGGCCCGAATTGGAAGATATAGATGTGGACGATATGTGGTATCAACAGGATGGTGCAACTTGCATTAAGCTAAACAATAAAATTTCAATTAAAATAACATCGTTTTTAAAAATACATTTGCAAATACTTGTTTGTATTTATTTTTTAATTCCTAATAAATACTCGTAGTTTAAGTTGTGCAATGTTGTCATTGCACGTAATTTCGCTAAATCAAATAACTAAAGAAAACAAGTATTTAGTTTAAGGTGAATTGTGCACTTGAAATATTAAATCCAGTAATTTGTAATCGGGCTAAAATACACATTGAATGTGCAAACTTGGTCATATTTTACACTTAGCAGATTTCTAGCTTTTTTTTTTTATTTCGTTGTGTGCTTAAAAATTACTACAGCATTATTTGTTAAAAAGACAATTAAAATTTCATATGAACTACATTTTTTGTTTGTTTCATTTTCTATTTTTTTCCTCCTTCCTTTATTTATTTATTTTTTTTTTTTTTTTGGTTAATGACAAAGATGAACCAAGAATGAATTATGAAAAAAGTAAAAAAAAAATTGTAGCATGACTCAAATAAAAATTTTGGTAACAAAAACTTAATTCAAAAAAAGAAAAATTCACTTAAAAAATTTGTAATTTGAACTTACCTTCTGATGGAGCCATTGGTTTAACAAAATTATCTGGAAACACCCCAATTTTTCCTTTCAATTCACCCTTCCACCAACCCTTATCCGGCAAATCCGTACTATGGATGGTTATAATATCGCCTACTTTAAGTTCAAGTTCGTCATCATTTTGTGGTGCATAGGGAAATTCAACACGACAATAATCTCGTTGAGGTTTTGGTGGCAAACTGGGTGCACCAGCGTCATCACCACCACCATTTCGCAATAACAATGATGAAGCTGGTGTTGCCACTGTTGTGCTGGAAGATAATGATGATGATGAATTGTTGTTTGTAGTTGTGGTGGTGGGGGTGGCACTAAGTAAATCTTCTTTGGAATTATGAAAACTAAGACGATTTATTTTCTTTGTTGCGGCTGCTGTTGATGATGACGATGTGGCAGTCGATGTACTATTAGCACTTTTAGTTGTGGATGGTGGCCTTTTACTGGCAAACACCGGTGACGAATCTATAAGTTTAACAAAATTTGAAGGAAAAACTCCAATTTTATCTTTTAAACGTCCACGCCACCAGCCTTCCTCAACCTAAATGTAGTCATAGAATAAAAAGAAGAAAATATAAAAGCAATTCAATAAAAATAAATTCATAAAGACAAGCACAAGTATTGTAATGAAACAATGTTATTATTAATGGTTTGCTGCATACTTCAATAGAGTTTAAATAAAATTAATTTATAATTCTGTTTGTAATTTTATATACCAAGCCTGTTTGTGAATGTCGTTGTCGTACCGAAAGCAGTAACATGTGCCAACGATGGCTGTATGTTTTACGTTACGTAATAATACTGAATGGTTATAACCGAAATAAAAACAAAGTTTAGATAGATATTTTAATGAAGAACTCCTATCATCGGAACACATTCTATGCGTTTGTCCAGGGTGGGTGTAAGACGCAGAATAAGCTTAGTGTAAAAAGGTAAAATGAATCCAACAACAATTACAAGATTCGTGAGAAGTCTTGATTATTTTAGTTTGGCATTATACTAACCGAGTAACCAGAGATGAAAGTTTTGATGTAACTTGAAGTTTGTATGAAAGAAACAGATAAAGAGTTTGATTATTACGAATAAAAAGAAAATAAGCAGGATGAAAAAATTTTTGTTTCAAAAAAACATTAATTAAAAAGTTATTTCTATAGTTAATATTCACAAGCCGAAAGTACATATATGTAAGTTTTTTGTTACGTAGTATGTAATTTAACGTAAAAGTGATAATAAAAACCAATTTGCATGATTAGAATTCATGTTTACGCAATTTAAATAATGAAAGCGTAAATATTTTTTTAACTATCGGAGCAAAACAAAATAAGAATTGCACTCTCACATCTCTGGTTACTAAGTTATAGCGTAGACAGACGACGGCATTAATTTGCATTAACACTCTTAATTCAAATTAACTTGTGAATTATTTCCATTTAATGTGAATTAACTTTATAGCATGTTCACACGAGGCAAGATTCGCTCTCTTTTGAGGGTTCACAACCCAATCTAGAATGAAACATTAAGATTCGCCATACAAAATTAAGTGAGCGAATCTGCAGGTTTCATTTTGAAACTCTTGCATAACTTGGGGGTACACGATCAAGTTTTCATTCAATTTTTAAAATTTCTCTCATTTTTTTACCAATAAACTCACACTTTTAAAATTTGCTGAGAGTTTGCTTTCAATTTTTCGTTCAATTGAGTGTTTCAAATTACAGTCAAGAAAACAGCTGACTGCAGTTTTTTTATTCCAAATTTGAATTCTTATTCTGCCGCCAGTATTGTTTTGTTTTTTTTCTTTAAATATGTTTGTGAACAAATTAAACAAATATAACGACGTTTTGCAGTTCATAGAGATATACAGAAGGCATGAAGTTCTGTGGAACATGAGTATTCCTGCATATAGACGGAATAATTTAAAAATTAAGGCATATAACTCTATTGCCGCCGAAATAAAACTGTCGGTGGAAGAGGTTAAAAAAAAAACATCTTGTTGAAAAACTTGCTTTGAAATTGCGTGCAGCCTACGTCACAGCTTTCAATTTTTGTCAAACAAAATAAATTGTAAACAAAGAAATATTATTGTTTTGCAAGCATTTCATTGTATAAGTAAGAAACAAAGGAAAGAGTGTTAAATTGCTTAGTTATAAAACTAAACATAATAAATAACACAACATATTAAATTATTTGAAATAATAAATAAATTTTTTATAAATTATTATTTTTTCTAAGAATACATATATTTATATTTTAAAATTTACGTTTTTTATCCATTTCAAAACTAAAAAACAAACGCGAGTAAATGTGAAACAACAAAAAACAAAACAAAGCAACTGTCAAATGAAACTCAGAGCGCGAAACCAGCATTGAAACTCGTCGTGTGAACATGCTATTAGCGTAAATGACTGAAATCAAACTGAATTTATACTGCATTTAGCTTTTTCAATATGGCAACAACGTCGAAAATCAAACAGTTGTTGTCAAACTGTTTTGTATTTGTTAAATTAAAATGGATGTTTTTAGAAAAAAAAAAAGAAATATTACAATTACTACGCATTTTATAACATTTTAGATTTCCAAGGGAAAGAAAAGAAGTGCGTGGTTCGCAAGAGATACATAGATTCTCTTAAAATTGTGGCGGAACGTGTGACTGAAAATATCATTTTATAAAATAGTTGTTTACAAGCAAATAGCCATGGCAGAATTATACATGGTAAAGCATTTAAGACAGCTGTACATACTTTGCTCTAATCATTTTAGCTTCTGAGCTGTTAATATTTGTTTATATTTTTGGGCCGCCATTCTTTTTGTGCTCAAAATATATAGAGAAATCCGAGTGTATGCCGGATCTGCACTGAATTCAATTTTTATTTAGCGCATACAATAGGGTTGTTTTTGTAATTTAATTTTTGTTGTAGGGAATACCTTACCGTATATAAATTTAAATGCAAACAGCTGTTTACTAAATGCAAAAAACTGTCGTCTGTCCGAGTATAATTTTAATTTGCATTAATGAAATTTTAAAGCAAATTAACGCCGTCGTCTGTCTATTAGGCTGCACAATAGATCCTACAAGTCTCGGTTATGGTTATGGTGAATGATGATAATAATAATAAGTAACTTAACTGAATGACCAGTTTTTTTATTTTTTAAGTTTGTGAAGGGTATAAAATATTCGGTACAACCAAATATTTACATGCACTCATACATAAGCGACCTTAACTTGTAATATATTTTGGGTATTTGGCATCACACAAACACTGATACGAGTATATTTCTTTTGGGGGCATGTAACCCACACATGTGTTTTTATGAATGAATACTAACCTCCCCTAAGAATTCAATGACATCACCTACGGCAAGCGAAAGTTCATCATCATTGACCTGCGTATAACTGTAAATAACTTTACAACGTCGATTACTCGCCGTCGATTTGTCTCTGTAATGAAAGAGAAAAAAAATTTAAAAACTTTGATTGCAATTACTAAATAAATAGACACTCTTAATTAAGACAGTATTTTTTCCAAAATTTTTCTATTTTTTCTAAAACTATTTTTCTTTCTTTGATTAATTAAATTTTAAAACTTAAGAGGGCGCGTTTTTCCATCTCAAAAAATGAATGAATGCTACAATAACTCTTTCAATCAAATACGAAATTTCAATAAAATAAAAATTTTAATATAATTTTCGACAGCATAGTGCGTACAAAAAGTAAATCTTCTAAAATTCCTTAGCAACTAGAGTGCACATTTTATAAAATATTAAATAATATTATTTACCTTAATACAACCGTATTATCTTCATTCATATCAACGACACGCACAAAATTATCTGGAAACATTCCTGTCTTACCGTTCATTTGCAGTGTACCCTCCCACCAGCCACCTGGCATTTGTTTAATACTGTGTATTATAGCACCTCTAACCAGATCCAATTCATCCGGTTCCTTAGCTGTGTAGTCATATTCAACAACAGCAGTAACTAAAATCATAACAAGCAAAAGAAATGATTACACAAATTATCAAAAAAAAAAAAAATCATTACTAAGCATTGGAAAAATATTATATTAAACAAATATTAGGTGAATAATTGAGTAAAGTTATGTACAAAAGTTAGCTTTTGGTTTCGAATCGAAAGGTAATAAATAGAATGGAAATTGCAATAATAGACTATATACAGAAATTCGATTTGGAATATACATATGACCGTGAAGAAGCCTTCTCTATTTTTGATTTTTCTTATTTCCAGTAATTTTTGAAAATTTTATAGGGTTTTTAAACTGAGTGAATTTAACATAAAAATCGGATTTAACGTTAACTGCAACTCATAAATTCTGTATTTACCATACAAAATGATTTTCTTAAATTCTATTGGTGAATTGAATTTAAGTGGGATTTGAACACCTGTTACGAAAATCGTCGTCGTTTTATTGCAAAATAACGTAACATCACTTTCTATTTATAAGTATACAGGAGAAGCAAAAATTTAAAACAAAATTTTTTTGATTATTTTTGATATTAAAAGTTTACAATTTTGTGCACATACACATGTACGAGCATGTAATATGAATTTTATTTGAAAATTGAATTGGTCAGTAATTATTTTAATTTCTCAAATATATAACTCTGAAGTGAAATATGTAAACATGAGATTGTTATACTTACATTAAACATTTATTTACCTCCCTAAAATTTCACAACTTTACTTCCGCCGTTTTGCAATAGATGGCTGTAGCGGTAACTGGTAGTCAAAATAAATAGATCGTAGATGTCATACAATAAGCTTAGGTATTTGTAAACATAACGCCATCGAAATATTAGTCGATTCGAATATTCACGGTTCCAAGCTTATGCTCTGTATTTGGTTTGACCAGCACG
Organism: Thelaira solivaga; assembly: GCA_947397855.1. Taxonomy (NCBI): domain Eukaryota; kingdom Metazoa; phylum Arthropoda; class Insecta; order Diptera; family Tachinidae; genus Thelaira; species Thelaira solivaga. Next base: position 47,285,492 of record OX377610.1, on the reverse strand, counting down.
GCGTAGTGTATTATCAGTTGTTAAAACCGACTGAAACAATCACAGGCGATTGTTATCGAGCGCAATTAATGCGTTTGAGCCGATTATTGAAAGGTAAACGGCCCTAATATAACGAGAGACTTGATAAAAAGATTTTACAGCATGACAATGCTCGACCCCATGTTGCGAAAGTGGTCAAGACATACTTCGAAACATTGAAATGAGAAGTCCTACCCCATCCACCGTATTCTCCAGACATTGCTCCCTCGGCCTATCACTTGTTACGATCAATGGCACACGGCCTGGCTGACCAGCACTTCCGGTCTTATGAAGGAATAAAAAATTGAATCGATTCGTGGATCGCTTCAAAAGATGACCAGTTTTTTTAACGCGGGATTCGTACGCTGCCCGAAAGATGAGAGAAAGTAGTGGTCAGCGATGGACAATACTTTGAATCACAAATGTATAACCAGCTTATTACCATAAAGCCTCGAATTTTAGAAAAAGAAACGGCGGAAGCAAAGTTGTACACCTAATACATAAACCTTAATTGGTAAAAATTTAAATTAACAAGTTAAATACACCTGTGACGAGTCTTATATACCCGTCACTGTGTTAGTCATTCTGATTCTTGGCACAAACATTATGGCTGCCATTTCTGATAAAACTACGTACCACATTTTTCTGTCCATCTTGTATTTTAGACAAAATACACCAAAAATCCACTAAGAAAAATGGTAAAAAATAGAGGTAGTCCCTGTTTTTGACTCATAGCTCCGCCTTTTATAAATTTCTATAGCAACTGAATGACAGAAATAACTGACGAATTGGTAGGCTATACTTTTCTGTATGTTGCGTAGGGTTCCAACGACTACACAGACAGACAGACAGATGGACATCGCTTATTCGACTCCGCTGTTTATAGAGATCTAGAATATGTATACCCATGTACAGTGTAGAGTTAGAAACGGAATCAGAAATTTATACACTCCGGTTCACTTATTTAAAGGCACTAAAAATTACATATTCAGCAAACCTGTATCTTTTGCAATTTTCAACCGATTGCAGAATTTTAAAATGGAAAGCTAAACACCTTGAGATATAAAATCATGACAATAGTGGTTTCTCTACTAAAGAACTTTTTTTAAGCAATTTATCAAAAAAAAGTCGAAAAATGTGCTATTTTTTTTTTTTTTTTTGGTTCACTTGAATAAAAGCCACTTTAATTAATTTTAATGAAAAACGGTTTTTCTTATTTTTTTAATTTTTTTTACTTTATTGAAAAACTATTAATAATGGTTACAACCCCCATTTGTTTTTAATAACTTCAAATATACGGGTTTTCATTGACAGATAAAGAGAATTTATGTAATCCAACGAAATTTGATTCCAAGCATCCTTAATGGCCTGAATTAGTGACTGCTTGTCATCAAATTGTCTACCTCCTTCATAGACCTAACGAGATAACCAACCACAGACATTTTCGATAATGTTTAGATCTGGCGAATAGGATGGCCAGTCAAGAATATTAACATTTTGGCTTGCAATGAACTCCTTTACTACTCTGGCGTTGTGCATAGAGGCATTATCGTGTTGCAATATCCAAAATATGGGACCAAATAGGCCACTAAACTTCGGAAAATCCGATTCCAATAATGTTTTATAGCTTGCAGTCATTCTTGCACTTTGAAATTCAAGATCGATAGTGCCATTGTACGTAATAGCACCCCACACCATAACGCCGCCCTATCGGTTTAAAAATCGCTTTTCTTTGCGCAGATCATGGAAATAATAGTTGTAGCCATCTGGCCAATCCAAATTAAATTTCTCGTCTGTAAATACAACGGTTATCCAGTCATTTACATGACCTATTTGCTGCACATCCCATACCATGTAGTCTCTTGCGAATTGAAGCCGCTTTTCCTTACGAGAAGCATTAAATGCCGGCTTTTTTTGTAATTTCAGGTATTTATACTCACAGCTCTTAATTAGTCTGCGTACTGATGACTTGCTCGCTTGCACTCCAGCTTGAGCTCTTATTTTTGACAAGGATAAGGCAGAATTAGAAGCAGTTTTGATGATCTTTCTTTTCTCATACGTAGATAAAGACAATGAAACCCTTCCTTTAAAATTTTTTCCATACCCCTCGGGGTCCTGGATGTAATCGTCGACAACTGTTTGGCTTCGTCCAATTTTTTTAGCCACTACGCGGTTAAAATATCGTTCAGAACGGTAAAAATCGATTTTAGTTTTTTTCTGATAGATTTAAAATTTTTTGTTTAGCCATTTTGACTCGTAAAATGATTAATATGTAATAAATTGCAATAAACAAACGCTCTCTACAAAAAAATCATCGCTTACTTTAAAAAATAATAATAATAAACAATAAAGTGCCTTTATTCAAGTGAACCAGAAAAAATTGCATATTTTTTGACTTCTTTGATAAATTGCTTAAAAAAAGTTCTTTAGTAAAGAAACCACTATTGTCATAATTTTATATCTCAAGGTGTCTAGCTTCCATTTTCATTTTAAAATTCTGCAATCGGTTAAAAACTGCAAAAGACAGGTTGATGAATATGGAATTTTTAGTGCCTTTAACTAAGTGAACCTGAGTGTATCTATTTACTAAATTTTATTTAAATCGGTTCAGTAGTTTTGGCGAAAGCGAGACAGACAGACAGACAGAGTTAGTTTCGCATTTAAGGGGGTAAAGAAGGTTATAAACGGGTAAAATCGAACTTCTTATAGAGCCAAATGCTAGTGAAAAATATTTTCGGCGGCTAAAAGCCATTTTTCACACGAACTACGTCGATAATTTTACAAAATTTTAATATTTTTGAGTTGATGAGCTGTTATAAAAAAAACAGAGTCAATGTCATGTCGTTTGTGACCAAAAATTATAAACCTTCTTTAAAATAAAAAATTTTGACAAATGCGAAGAAAACACGTGTTTTTTAAAATTAAAATACTCGTACACAGGTAAAAAACATCTCGTCTGAATATAACTGTTCGGTCAGAACAATACGCATTACTAAATTATTAAATTATTTTTATTGCCAATATTATTAACAATTCATACATTTAAAGAACTAACGATACCTTTATTAAGTTGCCTAACGTTACTTTATTACTTTGTTTCTTGCCCTTTAAGTAACATTGAAATTGTAATTCATTGTTTTTTGATTAGTTGAACAAACCAGTCGTGGTTAAAGTGCTCCAACACATAATTTATAATTGTTACATAAAGAAAATAAAATAAATATCATTTTTGAACATTGAACAAAATTAATAAATATAAAAACATTGAAAACAAAACATTTTTTATTTAACATAAAATTTGGCGACCGTGACAGGACCCCTGTGTTCTATATACCTAACAAATAAAAAACTATTAACACCTGTGAATTAAACAAATAAAATTTGGTGTTTCAAAATAAATTTGTAAATTCGCAAAATAATAAAAAAGGTGTTCCTAAAAACATTTAAAAACCTTTATAAATTGCATTTAATTTTGACTATAAAACGAAACAATAAAGTGCTTCGTTCTTATAATTGGTTTGCTTCATCATTCATTGCTCAGCCACATACTCGCTGCTGCTTGCAGTGAAGTTCATCATCATTAACCAACAATATTAGCAGAAGTCAGTCAGTTGCAGAGAAGTATCGTCAAAATTCAAGAGTATTTTTTTTTTCTCTTTTTGTTGTTCATTTGCATACGTATACTAGTGAAATCTTACTTTTGAGTTTAACACACAATAAATCAGTGTTGGCCGCTATAAACCTCTATTAACAGTGTTGGCCCGCTTGACTTACATTTGGTACAGTTTGTTTCACTTGGTACTTTTTTTTTGAATTAAACATTAATTTTAATTTTAATCAAATTGAAAGCTATTTCTTGTAAAATCGTTGGCAAAATGAATACTGAAAAGTCAGAAATGGAAACATCACTTGTTTCATTAAAAGCTCAGCGTGCCACTATGAAACGAAATATCACGCAGGTGAAACTCAAAATAGAAAAACATGGTGAGGCATCAGATTATACGACTCTCGAATGTCGGTTACAAATTTTGGAATCGTATTTTAAACAAATAATGCATATTCAAACCCAAATCGAAAGGCTGGATGAAACTGATATCAATCGATCAGATATTGAAGAACTGTTCATCGCAGCTAAGGCACAACTAGTAAGTCTCATGTACATCTAGTGACTTTGAACAAAGCTTACTAAGCGTGATTCAACCATTCGTATCGCATCAAAATCGCTTACCCCAAATAAAATTACCTAAATTCGATGGTAAATACTCAGAGTTCTCGCGATTTATTAGTACATTCAATACCTTAGTACATAATGAATCAAACATACAAACAATAGACAAATTTAATTATTTACTCAATTGCTTGTCTGGTCAAGCATTAGCAGTTGTCGAAACGTTTCAAGTTATTGAGGCAAATTATCAAAAGGCTCTTGACCATCTGATTAAACGTTATGATAATAAAACTTTAATTTTTATCGACCACATAAATTCGTTATTTTCTATTCCCTCTGTAACAAAACCAAATGCTCCAGCACTTCGCTCAATTATTGATACCTTTTCTGCTCTTCGAAGTTCTCTGTTCACTTTAGGATCAGAAGTTGATGTTATGAACGCCATTATTATACACATGCTTTTATCAAAAATAGATGCAGAATCGAAAAGGGTATATGATGAAAAACAAGATTTCAGCGCACTACCATCTTGGGAAAATTGTTACTCAGTCTTAAGCCGACGTTGCCAATATTTGGAGAGCCGCGTTACAGAAGTTGAATCTTTTCAAGCTCGTGATACTAGATCAAAACAAACCGCCAAACGTCCAGGGCAATCATTTATTGTTTCAAGCGGTTTCTGTGAATACTGCAAAAGTAAGGAGCACTTCATTAGCACTTGTTCTAACTATTTATCTCTACTCGTACCGCGTCGTTTCGAATTCGTTAAAAGTGCAAAGCTATGCATTAACTGTCTCAGAAAAGGCCACGTATTATCTGATTGCTCTTCTAAATCCAGATGTCGCACATGCCGTGCATCACATCATTCGTCATTGCATAAATCAACAAACGAACAACAAACTTCGTCACATCTATCGTATCAACATTCGTCACCTTCAAATTCGTCGTTAAACTCAGCTGGTCAACAGGCACATTCATCATCGTTTCAACCATCGTATTTGCCATCACAACAACAAACGTTCTCTAAATCTACAAATCCTGGTACAAACCTTCGTACAACAGTCTCAACACTCGTCACTCGTAGTCGTCGTATGAATTTGCTTCCAACTGCTATTGTTTTTATTAAAGACTTTTTCGGTGCTTATCAGCCAATTAGAGCTTTACTTGATTCTTGCTCCGAAGTAAATCTGATTACTCAAGAAGTTGTCGATCGTTTTCGCCTCAAGCAAAACAAGGCAATTCAAGAAATTGCTGGTGTTTCTAATATTCGAACTCAAATCAAGCATAATGTTACAGCTACTATCAAATCTCGTTTTACTGAATCTGAATGGACCTCAGTGTTCTCAGTCACAAAATCTATTTCGTTTCAACATCCAGCTCAACAAATCACCACTGCAACTGGGACATTCCTCGTGGTCTCAATTTAGCAGACCCTGATTTTCACGTACCTCAACGAATCGACATGTTACTAAGCTCGGAGATATTCTTCGATTTATTGTTAGATGGTAAAATTTCACTCGGAAACGGCCTACCTTGTCTCATTAATTCAACTCTCGGTTGGGTTGTCGGTGGTAGTATCAACATGCAAGCGGCACAGAGACCTTTGTCATGCAATATCATAACGAAACACGATGATATGGACTTGTTGCTCAGAGCCTTTTGGGAGATTGAAGAATTCAGTCAACGAAAGCCTGCTTTTACTACAGAGGAACAGCTATGTGAAAATCATTTTGTTGAAAACACTATCATGGACGTAAGTGGAAAATTACAGGTACGTTTACCATTTAAATCTTGTATAAACAAACTTGGAAGCTCATTTAATACATCTTATAAACGATTTTTGTATCTTGAAAAACGTCTTTCAAAAGATAACAATTTGAAACAAATGTATATTGAATTTATGAACGAATACATTAATCTTGGACACATGTCACCAGTAAACTTCAATCACTTGAATTCTCCTCATTATGTAATACCACACCATTGTGTTTTGCGTCCTGAAAGCAGCTCTACAAAGCTTCGAGTTGTTTTTGACGCCTCTTGTCGTACTTCAACCAATATTTCATTGAATGAAGCTTTAATGGTTGGCCCAACAATCCAACAAGATCTAATTATTACACTTTTGTCCTTCCGATTGAATAAGTTGGCTCTCTCAGCTGACATTTGCAAAATGTACAGGCAATTTTTAGTAGATGAAAGAGATCGAAACTTTCAGTTGATTATTTGGAGAAACAATACAAACGAACCAGTAACATTATACCAATTAAATACTGTAACGTATGGCACATCTGCCGCTCCTTTTCTTGCTGTCAGGAGCTTACATTACATTGCGGAGTGTTACAAAAACGAATTTCCCATTGGTTCAGAAACTATAAAACAAGACTTTTATGTTGACGACCTTCTCACAGGGGCAGATACTTTGCCCGAACTTTTAATCAAAAAATCGGAAACTATATCAGTCCTAGAAAAAGCAAATTTGCAACTGTCGAAGTGGCATTCAAATGTCATCACTCTCGCTCCGTCTACTGGTGAGCTGCATCTAAAAACAGCCAACGACTACATCACCAAAGCACTAGGGATGTCATGGAAGCCAGCAGATGATATTTTATGTTTTCGTTTTGAGCTAACAAACATTGAAGTCCCAACAAAAAGAACAGTTTTGTCAGCTGTCGCAAGAATCTTCGACATACTTGGTCCTATTGTAATATCTTGTAAAATTTTAATTCAAGAAATGTGGAAACAAAATTTGAATTGGGATACACCATTGAATCAACGCCTAACTATTCGCTGGAGGCAATTGGAACAAAGCTTTTCTCACATAAATACAATTGAAGTTCCTAGATTCGTCGGAACTTCTCCAATACAAAAATTTGACATTCATGGCTTCGCAGATGCTTCTCAATTAGCATATGGATGCTGCATCTACGCTCGAGTCCCATATGGAAATGAATTTAAATTAACTTTAATTATAGCAAAATCGAAAGTAGCTCCAGTTGTTCAACAGTCGCTGCCACGCCTAGAACTTTGCGCCGCTCTGCTGCTCAGTCGCACTTGGGATAAAATAAAGAAAAAATTTAGCAAATATTCGTATCGTATCTTTTTTTGGTCAGACTCAAGAATCGTACTCAATTGGTTAACTAATCACTCATCATCATACATCTGCTTCGTAGCAAATCGTGTTTCGGAAATTCAAAATTTGACACACAACATAACTTGGAGACACGTCCCATCAAAACAAAATCCTGCTGACGTCGTCTCAAGAGGTTGCCTTGCAAACGAATTGTCTCAAACAATTTGGTTCAGTGGACCTGAATTTTTGACAAAACCTGATATAGATTGGCTCAAAGGTGGTCCTGAAATTGTAGAGCTTCCTCAAGAAGAAATGAGAAAATGCTCATTTAAAACTACTATTGTCATCGAATCCCTCATCGATAAAATTGTTTCAAAACAATCTTCGTATACTCGCATTCTTCGCATCATCGCATATGTTCATCGAGTCTTTATTAAGGAAAATCGTCATTCGTTCATCACATCCGATGAATTGCAATTCTCATTTTGGAGGATTATACACATAGTTCAAGCTTCGTCATTTAAAGAAGAAATCCATTTGCTCAAAAAAGGACAACACTTAACACCAAGTCTCCAAAAACTTTCCCCCTTCTTAGATGAAGTGCAATGTGGGAATTCAACTTTAGTCATCGTTCGAGTAGGTGGCCGGCTTGCAAATTCATCATTGTCATATGATGCAAAATTTCCTGCACTTCTACCAAAAGATCATCGCTTTACACAACTATTCATCGAATATCATCATCGCAAACATTTACATGCTGGTACCAAAGCACTTCTCGGAATCATTCGTCAACAAGTTTGGGTTATCAATGCCAGAGATATTGTTAGAAAAGTCGTTCGAAACTGCGTTCATTGCTTCAAATATAATCCTCGATTGCTACAGCAACTAATGGGCAATCTTCCAGCCGATCGTTTAAAGGCTCAACGTCCTTTTCTTGTTTCTGGAGTCGATTTTTGCGGCCCTTTTTATACTTCCTATCGTATAAGAGGAAAACCACCATATAAAACTTATGTTGCAATTTTTGTTTGCTTTAGCTCTAAAGCTATTCACATTGAATTGGTATCAGATCTGTCTACTAATATGTTTCTTTTATGTCTCGAAAGATTTATAGGTCGCCGCGGCATCCCTCAAAGGCTCTACTCAGACAACGCAACCAACTTTGTAGGTGCTAACTCAAAGTTGAAAGAGTTCAAACAACGCTTTTTTGATGACTCAAACTTAAAAGAAATCTTGAATTATAGTGCAATCACTGGCTTCAAATTCTCATTCATTCCTCCTCGTTCTCCACATTTTGGTGGGCTTTGGGAGTCAGCTGTAAAATCCACAAAAACACTTTTGGTAAAAAATATGTCTCAAGCTAATCTTACGTATGAAGAATTTCAAACAATCCTGATTGAAATAGAAGCAATTCTAAACTCTCGTCCATTGGCTCCAAGATCCGACGACCCAAACGATGGTGAAGCCTTAACTCCTGCTCACATGCTTATTGGTTCCTCTTTGATGGCGCTACCAGATGAAAACTTAGACCACTACAAAAATATCACATACCTCAAACGATGGCAACTCGTAACACATCTTAAACAACAATTCTGGAGGTATTGGGTTCGAGACTACATACTTAACCTGCAACAAAGGTCCAAGTGGTTTAAGTCTAAGCAGAATGCAGATGAAGGTACATTAGTAGTCGTGCATGAAGACAACGTACCGCCTCAGCACTGGCTTCTCGCTCGCATCATTAAAACTATCCCAGGTCCAGATGGAAAAATACGAGTCGTTGATTTAAAAACTTCAAGGGGTACACTTCGTAGATCGATTCACAAAATAGCACCTCTACCCATCGAAAATTATTGAAAGTGCCTTTCAATGGGGGCAGTATGTTCGGTCAGAACAATACGCATTACTAAATTATTAAATTATTTTTATTGCCAATATTATTAACAATTCATACATTTAAAGAACTAACGATACCTTTATTAAGTTGCCTAACGTTACTTTATTACTTTGTTTCTTGCCCTTTAAGTAACATTGAAATTGTAATTCATTGTTTTTTGATTAGTTGAACAAACCAGTCATGGTTAAAGTGCTCCAACACATAATTTATAATTTTTACATAAAGAAAATAAAATAAATATCATTTTTGAACATTGAACAAAATTAATAAATATAAAAACATTGAAAACAAAACATTTTTTATTTAACAATAACGTTTATAACTTATGTGCTGTTTTTATAACACAAGCAATCAACTCGTCTGGAAATTTTATATGAAAAGTACTCAAAATATTGAGTGTTTTTCATAAGGAGTTTTCAGACGAGTTGATCGCTTATGTTATAAGAGCAGCACATTAATATTGTCGTTTCTCTTGGTTTTATTAAATAAAATAACTAAATATTAATATTCTATACACAACGTTCAATTATGTAAGTGTTAATGCTGGGCGATATTAAAGGCATCGCTTTCAGATATGGCTGAAACTAAACGAAAAAATTTTCAAACGAGTTGATCGCTTGTATTACAGAAACAGCACATCATCTGTATTCATCCATTTCAATAGTTCATTGCGAGTATTATTTTCTTTCCTACGTACTTATCCATATGTGTATGTAATGTGTAATTACAAATTATTTATGTTAGTGGGTTAGCAACATTAATCAATCAATGCAAGAGCATTGTGGGTGAAACTGGTTTTCTTGGCCAAAAAATAAAACCATTGCAGATGAATTAAATTTTTTTTTTGACAAACTAATATAAATGATGAAAAATGTAATGAAAAGAAAAAAATTGTTTGAAAAAAAGCTGGGTGTTTTTGCTGATTTTTTATTTATATTTAAAATTACTTCAATCCAATATGTTTGATCATAAACTTCATAAAAAAGTTGGTTTAAAAGTTTTAAATACGATTTGGAAGCCAGCCAGTTTGTTTGCCATTAGTAGTACAAAGAATTTGACCTTCTTCATGTGAATACGGATAAGAGAGTACTAAAAAAAGAATGAATTGAAGTTAGCAGTTATCAACTTAGGGCCATTATTATAACTAACGTATAAGGTGTTAGATAGTTATAAATAACTTTTTTCCATTACTACAATAAATAAAATAAGAGAAATTTTATAATATTTCCTTAGTGGCACCACTGCTGTGAATACCGATTCCTTTTATTGCTAATTATTTTTCAAATAACTAAGATATTCGATACTTTTAAAATTTTATTTTAACATTTGTTAATTTATTGTGTAATTGTATTGTTTTATTTTTGTGTATTAATACTGCTGAAGTTGGCATATCTAAAATCAAAAATATGGCAACTTTAAATGTTTAAAGTTCGTGTTAAAATTTATGGGCAACACAAACATATCTTTAGCTTAACATATACGTGCATGTTCTGTATTTCACACGGATTTGAAAAAATGTGGAATTAAATTATTTTCTTATAAAATGAAAACTTTTATGTTCTTTTAATTCTACCGATAATTTCGCACTCAAAATAAAGTAAAAACAAAATTTTTTAAATTTTAAAATGAACCACAGAGTAGTTATGAGGTGCTGAATTTTTCAATTCCGTATAAAATATTCGTATTCGGAATACAGAACAGAACTGATGTATTACTTTTTGGTTAAAGTCTGTTTGTAATAACCAAAAACCATTTATCTGTTCGATAACATTCTACTTTTAGTTATTGTTGAGTTGTAACAGTGGTCCTTAAAATGTTAATGTTTTTATACCTCCACTGTAAGTAAGAAGGGTATACACTCCCTACCACAAGAATACGACTACCTAAACAATTTTTTCAAAAGATTATAGCTTCTAAAAAAAAATTGTTTTTATTTCAATTTAACGGTAATTTAGTTGCTCTTGAACAGTACAAAAATGGGTTTAGTGGATATTTCATACTGTCCGGGTGGAAAAATGTTAATGTGCTTTTTAATAGCCGGACCTTCACATCTTTGCAAATGTTTAGCGATAGCTAACTCGTGAATTGTATGTTTCTGGTAAGCAGAAGAAAAGCTTATTAAAGGCATAAAAGTACCTTACTTGACAATTTTGCTCGATTATATAAAATCATTGTATGATCCCATTTCCAATCGAATTTACGAAACAATTTGTAAAAATGTAAAAAAAATTCATAAAATGTAAATAAAATTTCAAATTTTTATTGAAAACTATATGTATGTAAAATGTCCCTTTTTATGGGTTTAAATAAATGTTCAAACTATTTATAGTTTTAATTATTATTTATTAAATGAAATTGATGAATAAATGATTATTTTCAGTTTTTATTAACGATGAATTCAAATATTAGAGTTCTATTAAGGAAAATTCAAATTTTTACTAGAGAATTTAAACTTGTTTAAATTAGTTAAAGTATATCAAACGATTAAGAAAAAAAAAACAACTTTAAAATGTTTATAAAAGAAACAACTGATATTTTAATTTTTACAACAGCCTTTTTTTCCGACTTCGACTTTTCTGTTCACGACTTCTTCAGTAACTCCCAACTTTATCCCAAGCCAATTCAAGTAGAACACGGCGAATTAATTAAAGCATAATATTACACGTCACACCCAGCAATCATTTTACATGTATATAAGCTGTTTTTTTTTATAGAAGTGCCCTATTCATTTCGCAGCGTTTTTTATGTGTGAAGATAAATACGTCTAGTTAAATACGTTTCTTAAAAATATCCCATGCGATAAAAAAATTTCCATACATATAATTCACATATGTACTAAATTTAAAGAGAGATGAAGCCATTCTGGCCAAATCTTTGTATCTCTAGGAATGGAACCTAATGGAAAACAACCACAATGGATACGGATATCATCCTGTGAAAGAAGTTTCTCCCAATTGTATTTGTGAAATTTTTAGAAAACGTTGAAAATTTTACTTTGTACAAAAATATCATAAATTTTTTTATTATGTAATATATACATATGTGTATATATACATGTTTTAAAAAGAATGTGATACAAAAAGCATAATGTTTCTAAAGTTTGGTATCAAACCTTCATACTTATCATCATAGCTTTAGCATTGTCGACCTAGCTTTTGTGAAAAGCATTTTAAGAAAAAATAATTACTCTTATCGGCAATAACACGTCAAATATTTTCCCCATATGAATTAACTCGAAGTGAAAAATGCTATCGTGAATCTCCCATGTCATAAACAAGAAGAACAACATTTTTAAATTCAAAAGAAACAAATTTAGTAAAATAATATTGGGAATTTCACCAATATTATTATTACGGGAGCAAGGAACTAGGCATATACGTTTGCGCCATTCATCTAACTCCTTGTTACTTGATGCTCTGTAAGTGAAAAATTTAATATATAAAGTAGCTTTGAATTAATTTTTTTATTAGATTTAAAAACATTATAAAAACTCATTTTGTATTTCAACTATAGCCAAGCTTGAGATTTTTTGCAGAGTGATGATACCAAACGGAAGTAGCAAGAGATTGTGAAGTGGGTATGGCATAATCACCATTCTGCGAAATGCTTTCATAAATATTGAATGTTTTAGAGAAAAGTCTTTGTCACCAGTTGATAACTTATCTGTCCGAAGAAGAACGAAGACTTACAGCCGAAGACTTATTCAACCAAATATGGATAAAACTCGCCGGTAGTTTTTTGTCTTGGATTTTAAGATTATTCACCTTATGTTCCAAATCGTACAATTTTTCGCTAACGTCTGTTTTCAGATCACATAATTTTAGGCCAAAATCTCTATCAAGGTCTTGTAGTTTTTCACCAACATCTTTTTCTAAGTTAGACACTCTTGTCTGAATATCGTCTACTCGTTTATTTAGTACGTCTGATATTTATTGAAACTTATCAGTCGTAACTGTAGAAACTTCTTGAACTTTTTCTAAAAGCTTCTCGCTGTCTTCACTCATTTTTTTTTTGTAGCCTCTCGTTGTTGGCTCTAGACTCTTCTTTTACTTTTTCTATAAGTTTCTCATTGTTGTCTCTTGACTCTTCTTTTATTACTTTTGTATTTTCTCCACTCATTTTCTGTAGCTTCTCCATTCTCTCCATCATAGCCAATAACATTGAGTTGAGATCTACATTAGCTGTTATTGGTGAGGACGTGCATGTACTTATTTCTTCAAAGTCATGAGAATTGATATCGATGCCACACCGCTCGAATTCTTCCAATAGTCGCTTCTGGAGTTCCACTTTATTTCCTGTCGTTGGAAGATCCAGCTTATTGAACTCTTTTTTCACTGATCTACTTTTAACTCAACAAACTTTATGATTTTAGTTTATTAAAATTTTATTAATTATTTAATTACACAGGTCTGCGACCAAAAAACTGCATAGGATTTTTTTACATTTTCTTACAGATTTTGATGCGCTAAACTCAAATCCGTTTTCGGTTTTTCTCCATCAAGTAGGGATTTTTTTTTATGGGGGTGGCAATATTTGCCCCCTAAATTAGTCAGGTACGAAGACATATTTCAGCCTAACTCGAGAACGGCTCATCCGATTTTCATAAACAAAACAATAAAAGAAGCGTAACAAAATTATATTTAATTTAATTTAATATAATTTTTTTCTATATTTTATCGTTTTGGAATTATTCAACAATTTAAGAGGGGAAAAAATTTTTTTTCTTGCAAAATTCACGTTTTTTTTCAGTTTAAAAATGCAATACAAAAAAAAAAAAAAGAAAAAGCAAAAAATTTTATATTTTGCACATTTTTCTGAAAGCTAAATACCTCAAGAATAAAATAAGGTATAAATCATGAAAATCGAATAACAAATGCGGATTTTATTCTCAATTTACCGCAGGTACCTAATATTGAACGAATATGTATGACATTTATGGCCTTGAAAAAAAACCAACCCTATTATCTCACACACCGATTAGCGAAGGTCTGCTATTACAAATTAGAGTAAGTAATAAACGTGTAAACTAATTAATAGATAGTGCTAATTGTTTCTTGGAATCTGTTTAAGACTATGCATATTAACATTAGATGCATTTGAAAAGATGACGGGAGAATCGTGTGTATGTGTGTATGTGGTAATAGGGGAAATGACAGGTACGCATGTGTACCAAATTAGTTTTAAGATTTAGTATTTAAGGAAGATAGTTTTTAAAAATAAACAGTTTTTTATCAACCGTCGTAGAGTGAATTTACAACCGCTCTACATTAAGTGAAAACACAGTGTTTTATTTTACATCGCTTGAAACAAAGAAAAGCTCTCAGTAGACATACTGATATTCAAGTGAACAGTGCTGTTGTCTGTCAATCATGGCTACAACGAGTTGTGTTATTTCTCCAAACAGTTTTTGTTATATCTGTGGTGAATTCACTATTAAAAGTCAACAGAGAAATATAAGTGATTTTGTAAGGAAAGTTTATTTTGCCTACTTTAAATTAAAACTTGGTCATCAAGATAAACCATGCGGGGTGTGTAGAAGATGCGAAGAAGATCTTCGTTTGTGGTTTAAGGGAAAGAAAAATGCATTTCGATTTGGAATTCCTATGATATGGCGTGAGCAGAAAAATCACACCACTGACTGCTACTTCTGCTCAGTTGACGTAAAGGGATTCAATTCAAAAAAGAAAAGGAACATAAGTTATCCTAATCTTGACTCAGCTATACGTCCAGTGCCCCATAGCTCCGAGATATCTATCCCTCAGCCACCTTCCAGTTTGGATGAATACCCTAGTGAGTTGGAGAGAAACTGAAGATGGAAATCGGAAAAGGACTCGTCAAAGTATCAAGGAAAAGAAGAAGAGGTTTCATAAAGAACATGAATAAGTATACATATGTATCAAAATAATGTTTCGTTTGCTTTAAAAAAATATTTATTGTTTGAAAATTTTGAATAAAGGAGTGCTTTAACCAATTTTTTGTGTTTGAATTTACAAAAAATCCTTATGTGATAGAAAAAAATGGCCATCACTTTTGAAATCAGCGCACTTCAAAACATATATTTCAGTAAAAATATCTCATACAGCTGAAAAAAAATTTTTTTCGCAGACCTGTGTTATTTATTTATTTTTTTTTTTTTTTTTTTAATTTTTATTATTATATTTTTTTACAATTTTACTTCTGACACCAATTGTTACGTTTTTACACTACTATAAAAACGTTTAGTTTATTAGGGTTCTTTATTGTAAAATACAAAAAACGATTAGTTCTCTTTTCTCAACACAATTGTTGTAGAAACACACTTTATTTACAACCGTCACAACGACAATTTATTGTTTCTGACACACCTTGTTTACAGCAACTCACCATTGGCAATCTCAGCATTGCTTTATATAGGCTGACTTCCTAGCGCATGTTACTGAATGCAACCCTGAAAATTTTTACAATGTATTTTGTTCCCATTGGCTACACTATTGCATTTAATACGCAAGAAAAAGCAAGCAAGGCATCCAAAAAAGTTTAGATGCAAAATAAGTACAATGACATCGCAAGAAAATAAGTTAGCGGTTTTTCTTGTAATGTAATATATTTAAATATTCCCTTATTTATCTGTACATTTTTTTTATTACAGTAAAAAATGGACACACTGTAAAATTTTTATTAATAAACGTGAGACTAGATATTGAAAAGCAATTTTGCGAAAAAAAGAAACGTATTGTGCTATAGAAACGGGTGTTACAAAATATTAAAACCATAGACAACACGTTCCCATTTACAAGGGACGACATATACATAAAATTTTTTAAATTTCATGGTAACATACTCGTATAAGCGAATTAAGACGCCGGGCGAAGCAGCAGCTTCCTTGTTCGCACAAATCTTTATAATTGATGATGAAATGCACATAAATGTTCCTAAAGGTACTGACTCACTAGCCTACTTAGTCGTACGATCTGTCAAAAACCCATGTGTGCTAAAAAAGTATGATAGTGTGTATTGAACCAGCAGACTTTTTGACAGGTCTGTCCGATTTTTTAATGTTATGAAAATTTTCATAAAATAAATGTTATCTGTGCAATCAGAGTTGCATTTTCTGTGTTCAAGGCAGAAAAATAGCAACAATACCAAGCTTGTGTTTTGTTTATACAAACATTTAAGTTATTTTTCATTGTACATATTTGTAAAAAAGATATTTTGCGGCAAAGAAGAAAATTAATACTTTTAAAAGTATTAAAATGAGTAAACATATGTTTTTGCATCTTTTTTTGTATAAGTGTGGCATAAAGTTCGCCATTTTAAAGGGATTTCTTCAAGTAGGACAGAATTCTGTCACACATTATTTTGACATAATCGTACGATCGTGTAGTATAGTCAGTCAGTACCTTAAACGATGT
The DNA here is from genome assembly GCA_947397855.1 of Thelaira solivaga. Taxonomy (NCBI): domain Eukaryota; kingdom Metazoa; phylum Arthropoda; class Insecta; order Diptera; family Tachinidae; genus Thelaira; species Thelaira solivaga. The sequence goes on along the minus strand of OX377610.1, from coordinate 47,268,957 downwards.
CAGGGTTGCAAAATAGCAGTACGCAAAGTATTAGAAAATACTGTATTGATATATTGTAATTATACGTTTATAAAGTCAGCCATACTGTTACACTTTAGCAAAATCTACTACATTCTTTTTGACATACATCAAGATTTCATTTTCGGAACAAGAACCAACTGCACTAAATTTTATATTAGTATTTATAATAAATAACACATATCATTTTTTGTGTATGTATTTCCATCCATTTTAAATAATTTTTCTTTATTTTAATGTGTGTAATTTAATTTTATTTAATTTTTTTTTTACATCAAAATGTAAAATTTTCTTGTGTAGTGTATTTTTTTTTGTTGTATTATTAACAAAACCACAGTTGTATGACTAAGTACACCAAGATTTTAGGAAAATCTAGCAACAAGCTAGATTTTGTTTTGTATAGGAAAGCTAGTAAATGAACTAGATTTCGTACAAAATCTCGTATGAACTAGATTTGGCTTCAGTGTAAATTGCCTATAACGGATATTTCAAAACTATAGTTTAGCCTAGAACCGTCTACAAACATCTAGATTCTAGACATTACTGCATACTTCTAGGTGTATCAAGTATAGAACAAAAAGGTAAATGAAAATTCTTAATCTAGCAAATTCTAGAACATTTTTCGTAACAATATGCTGGTTTTTTACTTGTAGTAAGGCTATTTTGTCGGCATACGGACTTTTTTTTTTCAAAAAATCTAATTTGGAACAGATAGCACCAAATAATTGAAATAAATAATGTTTGGAACTCATGAGGCTATATGACTATAGGAAATAATGACCGACTTAAAGCTTTTTCCTTTTTACATTTTTCAAAAAAAATTTTATTCGTTATAACTTCTACGATATTCTCAAAATCATTGAGCCAATTTAAAAACAATATAGGATCGACTTAAAGGAAATTTTGTTGCAGAGTTTCAGATTTTTTTTATAACAAACCTACAAGTCTTGTGATTTAGAAGATATTTACAAGCATTTACTATTAATATTATTATTATTAAAAAAAATTTATTTAAAAAAATTCATTGAAAATCTAAATTAAAAAAAATTTTAAATAGTGTCATGCATGCTGATGGGTGCATACCTTATGAATAAAATGAGCTATATTTCATCAAAATCTATTTATAAGTTATAAACTTACAATTACAGTAGAACCTCGTTAATCCGGATAGATATAGTTTCACCTTTGTCCGGATTACTGAATCGTCCGGACTACAGTTAAAAATTTTTTTAAACACAATACATAATTATAAATATAATTTTTAATTGCCCAAAAATTAAGTTAAAAAACAAAAAGAAAAATATATACAAGCATGTTCTGAAATCACGGTGATTTTAAACCACGAACGATTTGAAAATCACGTTAGTGATTTTTTGGTGTTCGAGAAATCACGAGATTTTAGCTTTTGAGTAGTGATTTTTACTGTTCTCAATCACGAGTTTAAAGCTCTTTTGTTTTGTTTACAATAAAATTCACGAAAAATATAGGGTTTTTTATAGACGTATAGAACTTTAAATTGCAATAAAACAACGATGGATTATTCGATTGACATGAATTTTATTTATCCGAAAGATAATCTTGTAGCATTACATTTTAAATATGATTTCTGACATATGACCGCCACGGCTTTTTCAGATGTAGTCCAATCTGGACGTCCAATTTTCAATGACTTTTTTAAACATTTGTGCCCGTATATCGGCAATAACACGGCGAATGTTGTCTTCCAAATGGTCAAGCGTTTGTGGCTTATCCACATAGACCAATGACTTTACATAGCCCCACAGAAAGTAGTCTAGCGGTGTTAAATCACAAGATCTTGGAGGCCAATTTACAGGTCCAAAACGTGAAATTAGGGGTCACCAAACGTGTCTTTCCTGATGTGTGTGAAGATAAATACGTCTAGTTAAATACGTTTTTTTAAAATATCGCATGCGATAAAAAAAATTTTCATACATATTCTTCACAAATGTACTGAATTTAAAGGGGTTCATAGAGAGCTGAAGCCATTCTGGCCAAACCCTTCTATCTCAATGAATGGGACCTAATGCAAAACAACCACAATGGATAGGGCTATCATCCTGGGAATACAGTTTCTCCCAATTGTATTTGTGAAATTTTTTAGAAAACGTTGAAAAGTTCACTTAGTACAAAAATAGCGTATATGTGGTGGTCTCTGAGGGATGAGGCTACTGTGGCCAAACCCTTCTATCTCAATGAATGGGACCTAATTCAAAACAACCACAATGGATAGGGCTATCATCCTGGGAATACAGTTTCTCCCAATTGTATTTGTGAAATTTTTTAGAAAACGTTGAAAAGTTCACTTAGTACAAAAATAGCGTATATGTGGTGGTCTCTGAGGGATGAGGCTACTGTGGCCAAACCCTTCTATCTCAATGAATGGGACCTAATGCAAAACAATCACAATGGATAGGGCTATCATCCTGGGAATACAGTTTCTCCCAATTGTATTTGTGAAATTTTTTAGAAAACGTTGAAAAGTTCACTTAGTACAAAAATAGCGTATATGTGGTGGTCTCTGAGGGATGAGGCTACTGTGGCCAAACCCTTCTATCTCAATGAATGGGACCTAATGCAAAACAACCACAATGGATAGGGCTATCATCCTGGGAATACAGTTTCTCCCAATTGTATTTGTGAAATTTTTTAGAAAACGTTGAAAAGTTCACTTAGTACAAAAATAGCGTATATGTGGTGGTCTCTGAGGGATGAGGCTACTGTGGCCAAACCCTTCTATCTCAATGAATGGGACCTAATGCAAAACAACCACAATGGATAGGGCTATCATCCTGGGAATACAGTTTCTCCCAATTGTATTTGTGAAATTTTTTAGAAAACGTTGAAAAGTTCACTTAGTACAAAAATAGCGTATATGTGGTGGTCTCTGAGGGATGAGGCTACTGTGGCCAAACCCTTCTATCTCAATGAATGGGACCTAATGCAAAACAACCACAATGGATAGGGCTATCATCCTGGGAATACAGTTTCTCCCAATTGTATTTGTGAAATTTTTTAGAAAACGTTGAAAAGTTCACTTAGTACAAAAATAGCGTATATGTGGTGGTCTCTGAGGGATGAGGCTACTGTGGCCAAACCCTTCTATCTCAATGAATGGGACCTAATGCAAAACAACCACAATGGATAGGGCTATCATCCTGGGAATACAGTTTCTCCCAATTGTATTTGTGAAATTTTTTAGAAAACGTTGAAAAGTTCACTTAGTACAAAAATAGCGTATATGTGGTGGTCTCTGAGGGATGAGGCTACTGTGGCCAAACCCTTCTATCTCAATGAATGGGACCTAATGCAAAACAACCACAATGGATAGGGCTATCATCCCGGGAATACAGTTTCTCCCAATTGTATTTGTGAAATTTTTTAGAAAACGTTGAAAAGTTCACTTAGTACAAAAATAGCGTATATGTGGTAGTCTCTGAGGGATGAGGCTACTGTGGCCAAACCCTTCTATCTCAATGAATGGGACCTAATGCAAAACAACCACAATGGATAGGGCTATCATCCTGGGAATACAGTTTCTCCCAATTGTATTTGTGAAATTTTTTAGAAAACGTTGAAAAGTTCACTTAGTACAAAAATAGCGTATATGTGGTGGTCTCTGAGGGATGAGGCTACTGTGGCCAAACCCTTCTATCTCAATGAATGGGACCTAATGCAAAACAACCACAATGGATAGGGCTATCATCCTGGGAATACAGTTTCTCCCAATTGTATTTGTGAAATTTTGTAGAAAACGTTGAAAAGTTCACTTAGTACAAAAATAGCGTATATGTGGTGGTCTCTGAGGGATGAGGCTACTGTGGCCAAACCCTTCTATCTCAATGAATGGGACCTAATTCAAAACAACCACAATGGATAGGGCTATCATCCTGGGAATACAGTTCCTGCGATTGTGCCACGTCTTCAATATCTTTTAAGCAAATTTTTAAAAAATGGCAGTAACATATTTGTATTATAACAAATTTCGGAGGCATTTTTTTTATCTGTTTCCAAGATTTCAAAGCATGTTTCTATGTATGATAAAATTGAGTCTATATTGTTGAAAACTTTGATGGTTGCATTTATTGTTGCCCAACTCCAATCCATGCAAAATCGCTTACTCAAAGGCCACTTAATTTTCTTTTCAATGCAAAAAACTTTTATGTCCATTAAAAATTTTTTAATATCATCTTCATAATGACGTGCTAACAGTGCTTCAGCAATTGGAATAACTATTCCTTTCCCTTTAGAGGAAGATATGTGCATTACTATACTGTATAAAAATACTCTTTTCGAGCTGTCATAAATTTTTTTAGCTATACCTCCTGTTGCATCTATAAATAGAGTATTCCTGCTTTTTTTTAGAAGTTTGCCTTTATATTTTGTTGGCAAAGTCAACTGTTGTTCAGAGAATAAGTAAATTTCTTGCGGAATTGATACTCGCTGAATAAATTCTTTCCATTTTTTTTCTCTTTGCATAAGAATTAAATCCATTATTACATCTTTACTTCTATTGAATTTTTGGATAACTTCGCTTTTAAGTTTTCTCATAGCATCTGAGGATGGTATGGATTGCATATTACCGACTTTGAATAATTTTTTGGATTGTTTTAATAAAAGACTATTTCTGTAATTTGATGGCAATTCATTTAGAATTTTATTTTTGTGAACTACGCGGCTTATTGCACGAACCTGTTGATTTTTCTTTAAATTTGAGTGAAATATACTATTTTTATTTGAAAATACTTTTACACAGTACTGTGTATCTGTTAGCGCTACAACAAATTTATATTTTTTACAGCCTTCTTTTTCGTACAAGCACCTACTATAAATTCTTAAAATATTCATTTTTTTTGTGTAAGCATGGCTTGTTATGTTTATTGGACAAACGTTATTTATTTTTTTAAAACTTTCACGAACTAGATCTTCTAAGTATTTCGTAAATTCAGATTTACGTTCTATTCTTCCATCTCTAACAAAATATTCTTCTAAGAATCGTACTTGTTGCATATTTAAATTAAATTTTCCTTCAGTGTAACAGTATTTTTTATTTTTTGAATTATGTGGTTCAAGTTTGTGCGGGTTTTTTTCAGTGGCTATTTTCTGGTTTGGAGAATACGTCGGGGGTATTTTTTTTCTTAAAACAGTATATTCTTCTATTTCTATATCATTTTCTGTTGTATGGTTTATATCAGATATGTTATTTTTTGTGGAGGTAATTTGCACAGTAAAGGAATCATTTTCTTTAACCTCCATATCAATCGTTAGGGTAGAGGAAGGAATATTATCTACGGGTGTTAAATTTATAAAATTTGATGCTGTATTATTTTCAATAGTTTTCATTATTTGTGATAAATTGAATTCATCTATAACGCTGCAAGGTATTTCTAGACATTTTTGGGATTCAGAGCCATTTAGTAGTTCCGACAAGAGCTTTTCAATACTGTGTTCTTTTTGAGTATCTGCAAATTTAATTTTTTAAATACTATTCAAAGGGATAATTTTGACTTTGATAAAATTTTATGGTTTATAGCAAAAAAAATCTGATAGCAAAATTAATATTTTTGTGGAGCCTGAGATTTAATAGTTAATTTAAATAAGATCAAGTAATATCAAGTCGCTGTTAATTACTTTTTTAATACTATGTGTAGCTCTTGAGGTATACCATTATATCGAAAAGAAGGACGCTTCACCATATAATTTGCAAAAGCTCGAGAGCTAACTCAATATTTTGTAGCCTTGCAGTTTCTACGATATTTTTAAGTTTTGTCAAAAGACATTTTTTTAAGAAAATGCAAACAAATTTTCCTTAAAGAATTCATTAAAAATCAAATTTGTGCATTTTTTTTATGTTTTTACTTAAATGAAAAATAAACAATTTGTGCAGCTTTAATGTATTGGAAAAATTTTAAAAAACAATACATTATATAAGCTGGTGAAAATATGTCTGGTAAAGGGATAAAATAAAGCAAGTCATTTAGAATATTATCAGTTTCACCACCAAAAAATATCGTAGAAGTTATAAAGAATAAACAATTTTTTGCCAAAATTAAAAAAAGTAAATCGGTTGTTATTTTCCGTAGTCATATGAGTTTCGAACAAAACAAGGCATAATTTATTGAAATCGATGGCACACATCCATAGAGAAACGCAAGCTAACGTGTATATCAGCAGGCTCCGTATTAAATTGACGTTTCTGTTAACAAATTCACAAGTGGTCCATCGATTTCAATAAAATATGTTTGAATCTATTTTTATGTTTACAAATTATCATGTTTTCTATTACCACAAAATTTTATCAATATTTACCAAAACAATAAAAACCTTATGGAATGTGAAATAAATTTCTTACCTTCTACAATATATTCTTTTTGCGAAACTAACTTGTTTATTTCAGCCTCTAATGCAATGTAATTGTGTTTTTTGCACCATTTGGTGAACATCTCAACTTCATCTAATAAGTTCAAATTAATACCATCCTATCAAATTGAAATATATTTATAAATAGATATACAAAACACTATTTATACAAAAAATTTAATATCCTGTACATATTGAAAGTTCTACGTTTTCGGTAACTTACCATTAATTTTAATCGTTTTTCTAAACGATATTTATTCCGATTACTTGGTGCTATCTGTTCCAAATTGGATTTTTTCAAAATACAAATCGCAAATTTAAAAAATGAATACAATGGGCACTCAATGCCATCAAAAAATTTCGTATGACAACAAAACAGCCTTACTAAAAAACACTTCTTTTTTCAGCATATTTTTTTTATTAAAAATTTTTTACTAACTTTTGATCTCAAAATAAATTCAAATTTTATGGATGACCTTAAGAAGTCCTACCTTCACAGAATATTTTTATTGAATAAAACTTTTCAGATGCAGGATTGCAGCAGCTGTAGCCCTTTGCCTTTTAGTTTTTTTATCAAACATGTTGAATATTTTTTTTTTGTTTGTTCTTAAAATGATTTTTAGAAAAGCTAGATCGACTGCTCTGATGATGAGTATGAAGGTTTGACACCAAACTTTAGCAACATTGTGCTTTTTTTTATAACAGGTTGATGTTTCTTTTTAAAATATGTATAAATAAAAGAGTGCTTTCGTTACTAAGAGGGTGTGCTTTTAACCGTTTAATTTTTTTTGTATTTTTTTCAAACAGTTGAATACCTTTTTTTTTCTTAAAACTCTTTTTAGAAACGCTAGATCAAACAAGCAAAAGCTCTGATGACAAGTATGAAGACTTCATACCAAACTTTAGCAACATTGTGCTTTTATATTACAGGTTGTTGTTTCTTTATTAAACATGTATATATACTCGTACACATACGAGTATACACATAATAAAAATGTAATGATATTTTTGTACTAAGTGAACTTTTCAACGTTTTCTAAAAAATTTCACAAATACAATTGGGAGAAACTGTATTCCCAGGATGATAGCCCTATCCATTGTGGTTGTTTTGCATTAGGTCCCATTCATTGAGATAGAAGGGTTTGGCCACAGTAGCCTCATCCCTCAGAGACCACCACATATACGCTATTTTTGTACTAAGTGAACTTTTCAACGTTTTCTAAAAAATTTCACAAATACAATTGGGAGAAACTGTATTCCCAGGATGATAGCCCTATCCATTGTGGTTGTTTTGCATTAGGTCCCATTCATTGAGATAGAAGGGTTTGGCCACAGTAGCCTCATCCCTCAGAGACCACCACATATACGCTATTTTTGTACTAAGTGAACTTTTCAACGTTTTCTAAAAAATTTCACAAATACAATTGGGAGAAACTGTATTCCCAGGATGATAGCCCTATCCATTGTGGTTGTTTTGCATTAGGTCCCATTCATTGAGATAGAAGGGTTTGGCCACAGTAGCCTCATCCCTCAGAGACCACCACATATACGCTATTTTTGTACTAAGTGAACTTTTCAACGTTTTCTAAAAAATTTCACAAATACAATTGGGAGAAACTGTATTCCCAGGATGATAGCCCTATCCATTGTGGTTATTTTGCATTAGGTCCCATTCATTGAGATAGAAGGGTTTGGCCAGAATGGCTTCAGCTCTCTATGAACCCCTTTAAATTCAGTACATTTGTGAAGAATATGTATGAAAATTTTTTTTTATCGCATGCGATATTTAAAAAAAACGTATTTAACTAGACGTATTTATCTTCACACACATTCTTTCCTGGACATCATGGTTGTTCAATTCAGGAATGAAAAAGTTAGTAATCATGGCTCTACCGATCACCATTGACTTAACGTTCTGGCCATCATCGTTTTTGAAGAAGTACGGACCAATGATTCCACCAGCCCATAAAGCGCACCAAACAGTCAGTTTTTCTGGATGTAACGGCGTTTCGACATACACTTGAGGATTAGCTTCACTCCAAATGCGGCAGTTTTGTTTGTTGACGTAGGCATTCAACCAGAAGTGCGCTTCATCGCTAAACAAAATTCGGTTATGAAAATCGGGAACAACGGCAATCTCGTTTTGGGCCCATTCGACGAATTTACGCAAGCGTTTTTCAGGCGTGAGTCTATTCATGATGAATTGCCAAACCAAACTGAGAATAAATCACTTGACAGCTGTTAAATCGATCGCCATCTTGAACAGTAATGCCAACTTAAAGTTCTATACGTCTATAAAAAACACCCTTTATAAACAAAAGAAAAAAATTCTCCACACAAAATAAAACGTATTTTAAAACGAATAAATTTACAGTTTCGTTTTGAAAAATAATTAATTTTTTGACAAAAACTAATAAAAAACAATTCAAGTTTAGTGTATTTAATCATTTTGTTAAGGAATTCAAAGCAAATTGCTTAATATGTCGCAAGTGATTTCAAATCGTAAGGCAGTTTGCTGGCCGGTTTTAAATCACGAGATGTCATATGATTTTGTGCGCAGAACACCTTTTTCGTGATTTTAAATCACTTTGAGAGAAAGTGATTTTCAGAACATGCCTCATAATACCAAGACTTTTCATTTAACAAATTTACAGAAAACTTTTACATGTTATACTAAAAGAACTTACTTTTTTGGAATACGCATATCGTTGTGGAATTTATTTGCTCTATTTTTAAATTCTTTTTAAAAGTAAAATTTCTTTTTCTGTCATTTTTCTTTATTCGGCCCACAAACTGTTCACTTGCGCTTTTTTTTCAAACTTTGTTTTTAACATTCTCAGATTCCTCCAAATATCTATCAAGGTCTTCAAAATTTTGGTTTGCAGTTACCGATTAAAATGTATTTTCATTACAGAAATGGAAAGCGTCTTTATTTATTCAGCTACTTGTCTGATAAATTTTCTAGTATTAATTGTGTCTAAGGTTATAAATTTTTTGCCAAGTTAACTGCCGTTTATTTCCTCCATTTTTTTTTTAATTTCCCCGATGTGCACACAACTTTACAGAAAAAAAAAATGATGATTACAGAAGTGGTGCCAAACCAGCAAATTTTGCGCAAAATCAAACTAGTTTTGATTTTCGTCAAATTCACATACAACATATACGTGTGACAGCCATCTTTAAAAAACACGCACACAACCACATGATTGATGTTAAATGATTGGTCGTATAACACCCCCTTAACACAATCCTATTATTTCCATTTGTTCAAAGAAATAAAACAGATGTTAAGGCAAATACCATAAGTTACTTATTGGCCGCATGAATAAAAAGGTAGCTAAAGCTAATACTAGCAAATTTTGAGTTTAAACTAGCTTTGAGGTGAATAAAAATTTAAGTTAAAACTATACTGACTAGCAGAAACTACTTTTTCCAGCGTTGGCTTAAAGAAGTTGTGAATAAGAACTAGCGAATGCTTAAAATTACTAGTTTATGTTTTGATTTTTTTAAGCATGTGATTGAGGTGCTGGAAGTTTGTGTTTTTTTTTTTAATTTATATTAAAAAATATTGTTTCCGTTTATTTTAATTTAAAAATTAATATGCCTGCTTTTATGAACGTTCGCCAAAGGAAAGAATACCGCATGACGACACATTCTCATCCAGCCGATTATTTAAATCTATACAGATTTCGGGAAGAAAATGTAAAATGGTTAGCGGAACATTTTTTGGAGGAAAGCTATGAAAGTAGAGGAGCAGCGCTGTCGCAAATCAAGAGGATGGAAATTTTTCTCCGCTTTCTTAGCGATCCTCTCCTTTCTTTAAACGAACAATTAAGGGAACAATAACAAATGACATTAAATGATGTTTTCTACCATGAATTTGGATGGGATTTGTTGAATTTTTTAAATAAAATTAAAAACTTTGTTAAAATGAATATATATATACGAGTATATATAAAAAGTATATATACAACAAAAAGAAGCTATACTTACATAAATGTATAAATAAAGAACTCTATTGAGAAGCTTAAAAAAATTATAGGAAATCATTGGAAATGTGTTTTCGTGGATAACATAAGTTTTAAAATTATTTTGCTGTCGTTTTATGGCTTATTGCTGAATGTAGTAATGGTAAGTTTCGACTATGTTTCCGTCTACTGATACGTGAATAAATTAAAAAACAAAAATGTGCGCATGCAAAACATTAATTCCGGCAAAAGCCAATTTCAGTATATAAAAGCGAAAAAAGTGGTAACTTCATGAATGATTGCTGCCAGCTGATTTATCCGTCGCATTTTCTAGCTTTTGCTACTACTTTTCAGCACTAGCTATGTAGCACTAGCTAAGAGTTATTCACACTTTTTGTAGTTTATACTTTTCAGCATAGCTACTACTGAAAAGTTAAAGCTAGTGCTAGTACTAAGTACTATGTAGTAGAAACTACTTTTTTATTCACGCGGCCCATTGTATATTGATATTTGACAACACTCATAGGTACGCTCGTTCACGTATGTGTGATTTTAAAAGGAATGCAATATGTGTGGATGTATGTATGTATATACATGCATATATATTTTCTTTGCTCTAGTGTACATACTATGCAGTTTAATTTGACGCCACAGCTTTTACTGCCGTACAAAACACAAGTACTATTAAGGCCGGGTTATGCGAACGTTGAAATGTAAAAACGTATCATGTGTTTTCTATAGTAAACAAAGAAGAAGAAAAACAATACATACACAATACGCATACATCCCATCACTGCTACATTTTGTTACGTGAAATTCGAATTTTAACACACTGCTACGTTACACGTACGTTACATTTTAGTCAGCTAAGCATTTGCATTGCTTTCCATATAGCAGAAACGATCAGCTGACTTCTACATTTTTACATTTCTACATATCTACATTTCAACGTTCGCATAACCCGGCCTTTAAAGCTGTAAAACAAAAGTTTCAAAACGTATCAATGTATGTTCTGTTGCGTCATTTTGCACTCTAAAGTTAAATACTGAATTTAACATCAAATTCACCAACAGATGATTTTGCCTTCACACTGCAAATTTTTCAAATTCAGTATTTAACATACAATGTATCAAATAAATTTCTACAAAACAATAAAAATGTCCCATTGAAATAAGTGTATTCGATGCGTTACTTTGTACAGAACTTATTTGACCAATTGTACAGCAAACACAACATGTGTGACCTTTGCTAAATACACTTACGAGACACATATTTTCTTTGTCTTTCGTTGAAAAACTTTGTTTTCTTCGAAATGCTTTTATTGCTGCTGGCATTGAAAACATTTTCTTCTGAAAATATTTGAAATGGTTCTTATTTTATTATTTCATTCAATCACATTACACCCCAAACACACGAGGCAATATGTTTAGCAATTATTGCCTTAGCAACTGTCAAATTTGATTGCCATTAAATATCAATGTTTAAGCTTCTATTTTGTGGTGGCGAACACGTATCTTAGAATATAAAATTAAAAGTTTCTAAAAACATTGAATGAGAATTGAAAATTGAAAATAAGAACGTTAGACTATTTATTGCTTTAAGTAATTAATTGATATTATTAATGTGGTGGATTTATGTCGTTTAAGAATTATTTAATTTTTTATTGCTGAGCAATATGTTATAACAACTATTGCTCAACGAATGTTTCAATATATATTCATGGTCCACACGTTAATATTTGGTGTTGGCAATCAAATTTGACAGTTGCCACGGCAATGATTGCCAAACATATTACTCAGCTGTTACTATATTTACAGATCTTTTGAACTTTATAGTACTGAGCTTAACGGACAAAAATAGTGTTGTATTTCATAAATTCAACTTAAATTCAATTCCAAAATAGCATTTAATGTAGATTTATTAAATTCACTTTGTATGGTAAATGCAGTTTTTATGACTTGGATTTAACGTTAAATCCACATTTATGTTAAATTCACTGTCTGAAAACACTATGAGTGTTTTCAAATGGGCTTGTGCAGCCCTTTAGTCTATGTCATTGACAATGTTTTCTTTTAAATGCTTTTTTTTTTTAATTCTCATTCAGAGCTGTTTGTGGATTTCTTTCATTTCTATTTATCTTGAACGTACGAGTATGGTTGAGGTTAAACTGAAATATAGTCTTAGTGCCCCACTTTTTAATTTTTAATACCACACAAATGACTTTGAATGGTTTTGTTTTGAATATTTTATTTCATTTTATTGCAAGAGCAAGATAATAAAGAAGCTTGAGGTCTGTTTGTTATTATTATTACAAATACTTTTGAACTCCTAAAGAAGAAACAAAACAGGAATTTTTGCTGCTCTGAAGTTATAAGTATCGATTTAATAAAAATATTCATTTATGTATGTACATACGAGTATAAATAAATATTAAATTTTTATGTACTGACGAACATATTCAAATGCAAGTCCAGGCTGTAAAAAAATTGTTTTTAACATTATAAAGCTGTTTGCACAAAGTGAAACACATTCAAAACAAAAAATTATATGCCTCTATTACGGTTTACAACTCAAATCAGTTGAGTTGAAATATGGCAAAAGTATAGGTAACGAAATTTGTTTAAAAGCTTTAAAAAAAAAACTTTTGTTTTATTGCTTCTAAAGCTTTTATACAAAATAATTTTTTCAGCGTTTGCAATAGAATAAATTAAGAAAAACATAATTTGGTTTGGAAACCAACATACATAAATTGGAATTAAGCACAAGTAAAAGCAGTTTTAAAAACACAAAACTACACTTGCAATTCATGCAGATATTGCAAGTGTGGCAAAAAATATTAAATTTTTTACCTCACAACAACAAAATATATGAAATTGAGATTTGCATCGGTTTATAAAATTCGCAAGACTGAAAATCATTGCAAAAAAGCAAACTCAAAAAGTTTGTACCATCAAAACAGTTGAACGAAACAAACAACTAAAGTTCAAAGTTATCAAGTTTTACGGCGGTTGTAAGCGACGTGTAAATTACCAATATTGGCCTAAGTCCAATTTAAGTTTGGTTAAAAAAAAAACACTACTAAAATAAAGGAAAATTATAGTTTTATATAAAACTCCATGAGTTAAAACCAAATTTCAAGAAAGTTCATGCAAGAACTGGAGTTTGTAAATTTTAACGACGGTGCGCCGCAGCATTAAGTTTAAAAAATTTTATTGAGAGCATTTTGAACCAGAAAATTTATGATTTTCTTTTTTTCTAATAACTTTGGTATAACTTTACTTTAAGAAAAAAATATGCATGAGTGTTTTGTTTATGTTTATTCTCTATGAAATCAGCTGTGATGATTTTTTTGCTACAATCGTAGAAAAGGTTCTCACTCTCTCAAGTATGTTTCTGCAGCCCTTTAGTTCTCACGCATTGTAGCAAGTAATAGGTGCAAATTTGCTTAATTGCACATATGCCAATAAGAGTGAATTCCGCTAAAGTTTACGTTTTGTTAAACTTTATGATTCCAAATAATTTAATATCTTGTATAGAAATGAAAAAAAAATATAATAACTTTCGCTTACGAGCATAATAACACAACTCGTTTCAAAGCACAATAAAAAATTCGCTCGAATTGAACTAGTTTACATTAACTGATGAGTTACGGGAATTTTTCTATAAATTGTAAGGTTAAAAATATTCTTTGTAATTCAATATTCAAACACGTACATTCGGCAGTGTCGCATCTGATGTACTATTTAAATATTTACATATATTTGATATTACCAATCTGGGAGACGCAGGTTCGATTCTGATTAGGCTCTGGGAGAAAATTGTCAAGTAAACAAATAACCAGTTCGTTAACAAATTTAATCTTAGATCTAATTTTTAATTTAAAATAAGTAAATAAAAAATTTGAAAAACTATCAAAATGACAAAAATTTTTTTTATCAAAACAATAAAAATTTAAGTGAACTTTTGGACAAGAGCAACTGAAAATCTTTTAAAAAAAATCTTTTTGTGTGTTGAAAATGAGTTTTGTGAATTTAGCATTCAAAGAAAAATAAAGAAAACTTGAAGTAGATATTATGACAAATTTGTATGAAAATTTTTGAATACTAGCTTACGAGTATATTTTACAATGCACTTACCATAATCTATACTAATATTAGAAAGAGGAAAAATTTGTATTTTTGTGTATGTATGTTTGTAATAAACAAACTAGAAAACTACTGTGCCGATTTCAAAAATTCTTTCACCATTGCAAAATTACATTCACCCAGAGTAACATAGGCTACATTTATTGCTAGAAAAGATTAGGAAACTTTCATAAAACTTAAGTAACCTAACCCAAGCTGTAAAAAAGTGCCCTAAAACGTTTTTCGTCACATGCACTGCGAAAACTATTGATGATAGAACAAAAGTATGTTCTACAATATTAAAGAACATATCAAAATTTTCGATATTATATGTCCAATTATTACTGTTATGCCACAATAACCACTTTTTACATTTTTAAAGTTAAGTATATACATAAAATTCATTTTCTGTTTGTTTATTCACTATACAAATTTTTTATTTCCCAACGGATATGTCTGGTGGTACATATCATATCCATACTCCAAGGAAGGTCTCCATATACTGTTTGAACATTTTTAGACTTTTAGACGATTGTTACACTAACGATTTTATACATAACTTAAGCCTGAATTTACTACCAAAAACATGAGACATTTTATAAAGTAGTGAATGGCCGTATTATTTGGATTAAAAATTTAAATTCTTTTTCTAAACGTATTTCTATAAAAATTGACACATATGTTTTCTAGCGATACCTACTCACATAAGAAAAGGTCAGGCCGGGGAAGACTGGGCAAGAACATCTAGTATGTAATAATTATAAAATTATTTTAAAAAATAAAATATTAACATAAAAATGTTCGCTCACAACACAAATTCCCTTTTGTGATTTTCATTGATTTTGTGCACAGTATTGCCATATAAAAATCACTTATTTAAATATAAAGGGTGGTTAAATTTTATTGAATGTGAACCACACCTAAACGTCAAGTTTTTTTCTACATTTCTCAATTTCAGACTAACTCAAATTGAACCAGGGAAAGATACACAATCAAGCAACGCGTTAAAGTTATTTAGGTTTATTATGAAAATGGGCGTTCAAATCAAAACGCATATCGTGCAATTCGTGATTTTTTCTTCTTCAGTGATGAGGCACATTTTCACCTCAGTGGACTCGTCAATAAGCAGAATTACCGCATTTGGGCGAATGATAATCCAAGAGTGATTGTCGAAAAACCAATGCACCCACAAAGAGTGACTGTTTGGTGCGTTTTATGGGCTGGTGGCATCATCGGGCCGTATTTTTTCCAAAATGAGGCCGGTCAGGCAGTTACTGTGAATGGTGTTCGCTATCGTGAGATGATAATGAACTTTTAATGGCCCGAATTGGAATATATGGATGTGGACGATACGTGGTTTCAACAGGACGGTGCCACTTGCCATACGAAACAATGGCTCTTTTGCGCGACAAATTCACGTGGTGGCGATGTCAATTAGCCGCCAAGATCATGTGATTTGACACCGTTCTTCTTCTTTGGGGTTATTTGAAGGAAAAGGTGTACGTCGATAAGCCAGCAACAATTCAAGAGCTAAAGGATGAAATAATTCGGCCCATTAACGGCTTGGAACCTCAATTATGCCTCAGCGTCATCGAAAACTTGGACCATCGGATGAAGATGTGCCGCCAAGGTCGCGACGGCCATTTGGCCGATATTTTGTTCCATACATAATTGAACCATACCATATTATCATAATAAAAAGAAATGACAATAATTTTCTAAATAATTTGTGTTTTATTCAAAATCAACATCGGCAACCGAATAAATTCTCGCTACATATGTTGAACATTCGCATCGCAAAAAGTTACAGAATCACATTAAAGCTTTTTATATAACAGAAATATTCACAAATTCTAGTACACACGATAACATTTTCATTTCAATATGTATTATATGTACTCGTATATTGTTATTGTACTCATTCATATTCAAGTGTGAAAGTGATTGTATTAATTTAAATCCTACAATCTTTTGTCAAACAAATTAATTATTTAATTTAAAGGGTGTTCCAAAATATACGCTAGACTTAAGTCAATTAAACAGAATCATGAGCAAATAGGCTCTGAATTTCTTTTTTACAAGCACAGCAAGCTATGGACTAGATGGCTTAGAACTTTAACTGTGAATCCAAACTAATATTTTTATAGTTAACATAATTTATAGTTAGTATTAGTTAAATAGTAAAAATGAAAATTTTTGCAAAACACCGCACAAATACAATACGAAAATTCATAGCAAATATGTTTTACATTTGTACAACCGTGAAAATATGTATGAAAACAGCTGTCGCCTACTTTTAATTTGAAGATAAAAAACATTGTGTACGTTTTATGTAGCTAAACACAAGCTTATCTAATTTAAAAACTATGTAAATCGTTAAAATACTAGTACTTCCAAGAGTGAATTCCGTAATATTTTTTGTATTTTATTACAATTTTTTTATTAAATATTTTACTAACCTTTAGAGTGTAGCAAAGTAAAGAAAAGTTAGAAATAAAAATTCACTATAATGACAAAAAAAACTGAGTGAGGTCTCAGTTAAGATCAAGGCCATCAGTTGTTTCGCTGTTGTAGATGTTTTTCCAAATATTTCATATAAAAATTTTACACGTTTTATTGTTGTTGTTTTCTAAGTATCTGCAAGGCTTCCCAAAAAACAATGGATTCAACTATTGTCTTCAATTATACACAAGTACTGTTCTCCCAATTAAAAACTTTGAATACCAAATCTAAACACTACTACATAAATGGTTGGTCGATTATCGTACACCCTTTAAATATGTTCGTTTTGTTTTCACAATGGCACTAATTTTTTTTTATTCAGCTTATAATGGTTCTTAGTGTGAATATTTATGCAATAGTATGTTGGAAAAAAGAAGAAAAACACTAAACAATAATTAATGTCAAATAATAAGGAACATCAAGCTACAGAAAGCAAACAATAAAGTAAAACGAAAAAAAAATAATAGAAACAAAAATGGTGGTCGACACATATGCAACCGAATGGATTGAACGGCTTTGTATGAGTCATTAATTAAATTGTTAATGAAAACAATTGTTTAGGCAGCCAATGCTAGCTAAAAAGCAGTAAAAAGTATAGAAATCAGCAAAGAAAACGATTTGTAGCTCAAAGATTTATAAATTTAATTTTAACTATTTTTGTGCATGATTCATAAGCATAGATAATACGTTTTGATTGTAATTGTGTCTTTAACCCTGCATAACACTGCAGTCATACGATGAAGTTTTTTTACAATTCTCTTTCAAGAAATTTACGCATACTGCTTGCCAAAATCCACAAAAATTGAAAGCTGTGACGTAGGCTGCACGCAATTTCAAAGTAAGTTTTTCAACAAGATGTTTTTTTTTAACCTCTTCCACCGACAGTTTTGTTTCGGCGGCCTTAATTTTTTAATCATTCCGTCTATATGCAGGAATATTCATGTTCCACAGAACTTCATGCCTTCTGTATATCTCTATGAACTGCAAAACGTCGTTATATTTGTTTAATTTGTTCACAAACATATTTAAAAAAAAAAAAAAAAAAACAATACTGGCGGCAGAATAAGAATTCAAATTTGGAATAAAAAAACTGCAGTCAGCTGTTTTCTTGACTGTAATTTGAAACACTCAATTGAACGAAAAATTAAAAGCTAACTCTCAGCAAATTTTAAAAGTGTGAGTGTATTGGTAAAAAAAATGAGAGAAATTTTAAAATTTGAATGAAAACTTGATCGTGTGACCAATGTTAGTCGTTTCGACTAACACAGTTTACTTTTTTTACTGTAAAGGCCGGGTTATGCGAACGTTGAAATGTAGAAATGTAGGATTGTAGAAATGTAAAAATGTAAAATTTATGGTTACAAAATGTAAATAATGAAAAGACAGAAAGAAAATGTATACTATATCTGCACTCTGACACCTCTGGTATATCAAAGTATATCAAAATCAAGAGAGATAATCTATTACAAGTTTTATTTTTTAGTAAAAAAGATGAAAAATTGTTACACTTTTACCAATGTTAGTCGTTTCGACTACCATTATTTTCTTCTTTTATAGTAAGTTTTTTATCTCGTTATTTCTTATTGATTCTTTAATTACAACAACAGTTAATTTAGTTTAAAAGTATTAAAACCTACAGAATTTTGCTTTTAATTAATTTTTTTGCAGTACTTGGTGCACTCCCGGTTTCTTAGATGCAATTTAAAGTGTATGTTAGTTGAAATGACTAACATTGGTATAAACGCATTAAAAATAGGATATGTTATTCAGGGTTAAAACAAACACCTTCACTGTCAGTAAGAAGGGTATAAAGTTTGTGATTTCATTTGTAATTTCTACACCGTAAATGGGGTACCATATAAAGTATAAATATTCTGAATCCTTATGAATAGCGGAGTCTATTCAGATGGATGTCTGTCCATGTAGTCGTTGAAATCTACTTTCTGGAGTCCTTAGATAACCTACGTAAGAGTTTGCCAAATTGTCAGTTGTTTTTGTCTTTCAATTGTTATAGAAATGCAGCCAAATCGGATCTGAGTCAGAAACCGCGACTACATTTATTTTTGATCATTTTTTTAGTGGGTTTATTGCGTATTTTGTCTAAACTACGCAATAGACTTAAAAACGTAGTAACAGTTCTATCAGATATGACAATCGTTATATCTGTGCAAAAAGTGAGAGGAATCAGTCCACAAATGGCCGAAAAATACCAAAAAATTCAACAGAAATTTTAAATTTTCCTCGATTTCTGCTTTGTTTTTTTTTTCGTATTTTGTTTAATGCGGACAAAAAAGCGTCGCACGAAGTTTTGTTAGATTTGACAGCCGTAGATCTTTGCTAAATATGAAAACAGTCGGTCCTCAAATGGCCGGGGAAATTTTGGTTTTCATTCATGCCTTTTTTGTTTTTTTTTATGGAAATTTTTAAGTTGTACTCGTACATGTGCGTAATGTTTGTACACACAAACGCGAAACCAGTCAATCGGTCTTATACAAATGTGTGTATGTATGCATGTGTGTCAGAAGAATATAGACATCTTAATGAAAGATGCATTTTTTTTATTTTTGCCGTTAATTTGAAATTCTTTATTAATATTAAATATATAAATAAATATGTTTGGTTTAAAAAATGTTTGAGAATTTAAAACAAACAAGTTATTATAAGTTCAGATGTGTCGAGTTTTATATGCCCTTCAATTTGTTTTTTTTTTAATTAGGACCAGCACTCAGGGGATGACTCCTACTCATGCAATACATTGTGTTCGAACTAGGAAAATAGGTTATGGGAAGGAGGAAGTAGAGAGTAGTGTCTGTGAACGTTCGATTTGAATCCTCCTACATCGAAAGTGGCAATGAAAACGTATTCAGGAAGATTATTCCATAGGCGAACGGCACGGCTAAAGAATGAATTCGCTGGGTAATGTGTTGTGCGGTTCATTGGACATTCCACCACAAATGTATGAGCTCTCCTCGAAAAAGGCGTAGTTCGTATTTCGTACGGTTTTCGGGAACAAGTTCCCTAATTTCGCTGGAACACATTCCATTGTAGTAGCGAGAGAACAATTAAACACACACCACGTTACGACGATGCTCCAGTGAATCAATAGAATTGGCTACCCTTCTGTCACCGATAAGTTTCTTCACCCTCTCTTGTACTCGGTCGAGCAGCTTCAAAATAGACTTTAAAGCTCTGGCCCATACATGAGAGTTGTTTTCCATTTTCGGTCGGATATAGGTGGTGTAGATAGTAAGGAGATCAGATGGAGTGAAGTATGTCTTACACCGTTTCAAAAAACCTAAACACTTGAATGCTTCTCTAGCGACCCGAAATATGTGTTCATTCCATCGAGCATCACACTGAATCTTCATGCCAAGAACATCAAGAGCATCTGATTCCATAATATTTACACCACCCATACTTACAGATGGGTCGCGTGTCTATGCGTGAGCATACAATTACTGGGTATAACGTGCTTTGAAATTGACCCTGTTATTGCGACCTCATTCAGAGATTGTCATAAGTTCTCGACTAGGCGAATCATTCATGTTGCGCCTCATTGCCCCAATCTACAAGAGGCTCAGTCTATTAGTGAATGAGTATGAATGGCAAATACTGCTGTCATCTGCAAAAGAGTAGATAGGGTTAGAAGTTCGACACAGAAGCTCATTTAGAAAAATAAGAAATAGGGTAATAGACAGAACCCTTGAATTGATCTTTTCACTTTCCGCATTCTTCTAAAATATCAAAATTAATACCAAAAATTATGTGATTGAAATGCTACACAATAGATCTTAAAGGTCTCGGTGCGAACATAGCCCATAATGATATACATAATTGAAATTAAGCTTGAGGTCTTATTATAAAAATTTATTTATTTATTATTAGAGCGAAATATCTATATAAAAAAATGTTTACAAAACGACCTCAAGCTTAATAAACTAGCCGTTTCAATTAAATATTGTATATTTGGCGAACAGAGTGAAGGTTATATAAGAATTTAACTTGTTTTACGTTGATTTCCATTAAATTGACGTTACTTCATGCGTAGAAGGAATTCAAGTCAATTTAAAGAAAAACCAATATTGGCATACCACTTTAATAACAATCGGTCTAGGGTAGAACGACATTATTATTCAGCTGTTGGCATAACGCTTTCATATTAAAAAGTACGTTGTTTTGTTAAGGTTGGAACCACTTTGGCAACGTAGGACCTTTTGCATTTTTCACTTGATTAAAAATCTGTAAGATACATACTAAACTTTTTGTAACCTGAATGGAGTTTTCTTTTTTTTATTATTATTATTTGTATACTGGTACACGACTTCTTTACATTACGGAATAAATTACGTGATATACAAACATGCCTGTCATAGGCTTAAGATATATATATGTACATACAAAAATTAGTTTTTTTTTCTTTATTTTTATTCACAAGAATAAAATAATTTATTTATCTATCCATATATAGGGTGGACCACATAAAATTTTCAATTTGAATTGCCGATTACTTTGACTTTAAAAGTTGGAATAATTTTAATTTTTTTTTGTTTTTAGGTTTATGTTTGACATTTGCAAAATGAAACGCTATACCCTAGAAAAAAAAATTAGAAAATATTAAAAACTTATTTCTAAAGTAGTGAATCTTTAACGCAAAGTGTAAGAAATTTACGTGGAAAATATTTGAGGAGAGATTGTCCTTTAGTTCAGTTTGTGCATCAATTTGTGAAGCGAGTTCATGAAATTGATCGTTATTGGATAAAGCGTCTAGTACGTTCAATCGAAAGCATTGCTACTGTGGCTGAGAATGTGCAAGAACATCCATCAATATCAACTCGTCATTGTTCTCAGAAACTGGACATTTTTCAGAGAACCCCAAATGCATAAACAATAAGTCACTGTTTGGTGTGGATTTTGGTTTGGCGTTAATTTTGTTAAATTTTTCTTAGAAAATTAGCAACGAGCCGCCGTTACCGTCAACGATGAGCTTTACCGTGCCATGCTCAACGAGTTTTTGTTCCCAATTCAAGAGAATGACATGGACGCCATTCGGTTTCAACAAGACGGGGCCTGATATCACACAGCCAACGTAATCTGCCAAAAATGTGATGTCAATTGCCCGCCTTGGAGGTGTGATTTGAGCCCTTTGGATTATTAAGGATAAATGTTACGCAAGCCATCCAGAGACAATTGAAGAGATTCGAGGCGAAACAATCGAAAATGTACTGAAAAATTAAGTGAATCGGATGGGGTACTCTTAAAAATGGAAAACTGAAGATTTTCCAAGACCCTGGTCCATTTTTTTTAAATATTGGGCACAATTTTTATGGAAATTTCTTAAAACTTTTTAGTTAGCTAGTCAATTTGAACATTTAAAAAAACGGCTGAATTTGTATGTATTTTTTAACAAAAAGCACCTTTATTCTTTCTTTAATAACAAAAAAATTTTCTTGAGGAACATATGTATGTTTTATATTATTCTAAAAGTCATTTTTATGCGAATGATTATGAAGGTAAATCTGATTGAAATTTCTGAACGCTCTTAAAT
Source organism: Thelaira solivaga (assembly GCA_947397855.1). Classification (NCBI taxonomy): domain Eukaryota; kingdom Metazoa; phylum Arthropoda; class Insecta; order Diptera; family Tachinidae; genus Thelaira; species Thelaira solivaga. Next base: position 47,246,422 of record OX377610.1, on the reverse strand, counting down.
TTAGCCTATTTTGTATCAAAATGTTCAAAAATCCCACGCCTATTATCCACAAACTGAAGCAAGCTTTAAAAAGCACTATATGATCCCACATATTCGTAAAAATATCTATCACGCTAGAAGCAAATAGGGGCTTTATGGTGAAAAGTCTGAAAAATTCCAATTTTGCGATTTGTAGTGCATGTTCTAGGAATTTCAAGATAACAGTTGTCTAGATCTGAAATTTTTTTCCAAATATATGTATTGAAATAAACTAAATCCGCAGACACACCAAATTAAATTTCAATATCTTCACTAACAAATATTCTGTTGTTTATTATATATTTGCAGTTCTATAAAAAGTAAGAAATTTGACTAACCTTGTCTAAATTTTATTATTTTATTTAAAAAAGATATTCTTCAACTAAATAAAAAAGTTTGAGTACAATATCGTCACTATGCTTAAAAATATAGGCCATTAAATAAGGGTACCGCTTAAAAATTAACATTTCTATTAATTTCACAGTGATAAAAAAATAATAAATGAAGAGGAATGAAAGAAATACCTGGGAAGTGATGTTATTTTTCTGGTAAGTGCTGTCGAGTACAAGAATCTGTTTTTTGGAATTTGCCAAACCCCCCCAAAATATCGAGTTATAGGTTTAAAAAAAACCGGTTTTTCGTACCTTTATTTATTTTATTTTTTTAATTTATTTATTATTTCCATACAACAAGACTAAGGAAACGATATGAGGGCATTATAATGTTTCTACCCTGGCAAAACGAACTTTATCTTCTCTATAAATTATTTTTCGAAGGAAGAGATTTTCAAATGATACTCCATAAAAACTTTTAGAATAAGTTGATACATGCTCACGCCTTTTAAGTGCATACACATGTCTTATAATGTTGTTATAAAGCACTTGCAGTTGTTTCTTGCTCAAGTAGTCACAATTACCGTACAATTCACAACCATATGTTAGGCTTAACAATAGGTATGCTTTGGCTAGTAATATTCTCAATCATTGAAGGCGTAAAATATTGTACAGTTATGTGATTAGTCCAATTTAAATTTCTGTTTCTGCTGCTACCATTTATCATGACATATTCTGAAATAGGATTTACAGTTTTTTTATGAATAATCGGTGTACATCTATCAAAATCGTAGTTTAGTTTTCTAACCCTTTCTGCAATTGGTTGCAATGAGCTTGAAATTGATATAAATGGTCCCAACACCGATCCCTGCGGTACCCCTTTAATCAATGTTATGGGATTAGATATTTTATCGTTTACTATCAGTAAGATACGATGATCAGAGCTTCGCTGCTGTAAATGAAAATTTAAAAATAGATTTTAGCTTGGTCTGTAGTATTTTATGACTCACTGTATCAAATGCTTTTGAGTGGTCAAGAAGCACCAAATATGTAATCTTTCCTTCATCCAAATTACGCCTGATATTTTCTAATACACCTGCAAGAGCATGATTAGGACGAAAACCTGATTGATTTTCTGTCATCAATGAATTCTCATGAATATGATTGCTTATTTGATGATGTAGAATTTTTTCCAACGCTTCCATTTTGATGGGAAAGTACTGGTTTCTACGCTCGAATAGCGGCATTGAAATATTTTTTATTTTTATTGGTACAGCTGCATCATAAAGTTTTAAGATATTATACCCAAGGAACGATAGGTGATCGTCAACAGAAATCATACTATATAAGTTATCCCAGTTTATTCGTGAAAAATTATCATTTAAAGCGTTGTAATTTATATTATTAAAATCACGATAAGAATGGAACTGGTTGTTTTGCCCAAGTTGAAAATCATACGTGCCAAAAATCAAGTCAAGCTTAGAGAAACAAGAGGCGGATGTTTGATCATAAAGTAGTATATTTGAAGTATCACTAATAAAAATAAGGTCTAGCAGCGTGTCATTCGTTGTTGTAAAAAGAGTAGGGAATCTTATGTTAGCAGGTGTTAGGCCAATAAACAACATATCATCATTCAAAAGCAGAACTACATAGAATATTTGCTTTGAAGTCACCAGCAATAAGTATATCGTTGAACTGCATGATAAGCATTTCAGTTTTAATTATAAAAGAACCATAATCAATTGAGCTATTTGGTCTGTATGCACAACCAATCAAAGGATGATATTTCCAAGAAAATATGTTCAACTTCATCTTTTTCACCTGATTTTTTCATATTATTTTTAACATAAATGGTAACACCACCTCCTACCCTAACTAATCTATTAGTTCTAAATACTTTATAGCCATTTAGCTCTAGGAGTCTATCTGGTATAGCTTCATTTAACCTCGTCTCGGAAATACAAACAATGTCAACATTGGACTGTTCGAACATCCATTTGCATTCATCAATCTTAAGTATAAGACTTTAAGCATTAATGTGGCAATACGGTTGGCCCTTTTTCTGCCCAGCATACCTTCCGCTGTTGTTGACAGATATTACACCTAATCGCAGCGCAAAACATTTTAAAATAATTTAAGTAATAAATAATATAAAATACTAAATAAATATATCATTGTGGAGAATCATTATTATTCGGCAGACTTGAATCACGAAAAATTCTTAAATCTTCGAGACTTGTAATATTAGACCTGTAACTGACCGTTTCACATAAACAAGCCCTCGGTAGGAATGAGCAGATTGGAACAGTATTTTCTTTTTGTAACGGCTTCTCTTAAAATTTTGAAATTGTAATTAGTAAGGGATTCATTTACATAGGGATTCATTTTATATTCATTTAATGCCTTCAATAAATAATTCTTGTCATACGGAGCCATTAGCCTCACAATAATAACACTATCATCAGGAGAATTTTCATAATTTCTATGAACTGAACTGCTGTCGTTGCAATATTAATAGTTCTGCAAATGGCTACGAATGTAATTTTCAAATCTTCTTAGCCCCTGCAGAGAATTCTACTAATACGTAAATTGCAAGAAACCATTGAATTTTAGTGTTTTAATGTTTGAGTTTTTAACCTTTGATCTTTCTTACATCAGTTGCTGCAGTTTCAAGTTTAGCTACTCTCCGTAATTTCATTTATTTCCTCTCTTATTCTGAAATAGAGCAGAAATATTTCTCTTAGTAGCCGATCTTCTGCTTCTTTCACTGTTAATTTGATATCATGAGCGAGCCGTGATTCACTCTCTGTTAAAAGCTCAGCAATTTGCTAGATTTGTTCGTTTAAATTCTCTGTTTGTTTTGATATTTTTTTTATCTATCAACCACAATTTTGAAAATGAGTCATTACTTGTAAATTACTAATGTCAGCATGACCTGTATTCCTCTTAGATGTTTGGCGTGTATTCATCGTGTTGTTTTTATTGTAGATTTTTATATTTTTAACAAATAATAAATTCTTTTTATTGTAAATAGTAAAACGGTAAAGTTTTTCGATTTAACTATCAAAGTGATTGGAATAATTTTTTAAATAATTGAAAAAAAATATATTAATTGAAAAAATATATCTATAGTATTCATAAAATAAAATATATTAAAAAAAAAAAGGAGAAAAATAGATAATCTACATATTATCTGGGATATATACATAATTGGCTTTTGGATTCTGTGTTGTGTGTAGCAATTGAAGCATGGATTCATCTGGTTTGATGGTGTCAACATCAAACTCAGAGAAATTGCCTCCTGACAAAGAATCTGTCAACAAAACTAATTTCATCGGAGAATTAATGATTGAGAATGGTATTAATACCCAAATTGAAAACATGGATTCTATTAACGAAAATATTGATGATGCTTTTCAAGAAGTAAGAACAAAAAGATCTAAAAGATCGATGTATGGTGATTTAATATCTTCAAATACGGTCAGACGATCCAGCGTGGATATTTCAAACTGGTTCAACTACGATTTCACAGAACAGATTTGAACTTTTGGGTCAACTTAATATTGAGACTAACAATATTGCCTCTTAAAGTTTTAATGTAAATAAGGATTCAACTTCTATAAATAATGCACATAAATTGTCTGCTAAACGAGTAAGTAAGAATTTTTGTCCTCCTATTATTTTACACAATGTGAATATTAAAAGGCTTATTGATCAATTGAATAATAGATCTCCTAAAGTAGTATATAAAGTTATAAATTCTTCTAAAAATAAAAGTAAACTTTATTTTGAAGACTTATCCGCTCATTTAGAAATGATGGAGATATTGAGATTACAAAATATTAATTCATACTCTTTTACTCCACCAGAATTGAAAAGAGTTTCAGTTATTTTAAGAGGCGTATATCATTTGACTGAAGTGGATGATATTAAATTAGCTCTTGATTTATTATTACCAAATACTGTTGAAAAAGTTAATAAATTTGTTACAAAATTTTCTGCTAAAAATAATTTTGATACTGGTTTATTTATTGTTACTCTGTTTCCTGGCAAAAAATTAATTGATATTAACAGAGTACGTTATATTCTTAATCAATCTATTTCATGGGAGTCCCCCAGAATAAAAAATAGAGAAATTCAATGTTATCGTTGTCAATCTTGGGGTCATTCAGCCCGTAATTGTAATTCTTCATTTAAGTGTGTTAAATGTAATTTGAATCATGAACCTGGCCTTTGTACTATAAAAAAAGGAATATCTACCCCAACATGTGTTAATATTAATGAAATTGGTCATGTTGCTAATTATAAGGGCTGCCCTTCATATAAATCTTATTTAAAATATAAAAAAGATTTATTAGTTAAGGCTAAAAATAATAAAGAAGAAATTAGAAAAAATGTTAATAATGCAGTAATGACTTAACAAAGTGTTAATAAGAATATTTCATTCGCTAGTTATTTTTACCCTGTAAAAAGTAATCAGTCACATAAAATTATTGCTTTACCAAAATTTGTGGAAGATTTTTTAAATCTTGGTGAAAAATTTTTAGATCATAATACTCACTCCCTTGAATTAAAAATTTTAAAATTCCTTAATTCTTACAATACGATGCCTTTAGACATGGCAAGAAAAGTATATAGTGAATTATTACAAAATATTTTATCGGAATATGGCTCGAAATAATTTAATTTTTATTACATTTAATGTAAGGTCTTTAGTAGAATTAAGTAGACGTATTGAATTGGTTAAAATATTAAATTTTCATAAAGTAGACGTATGTTTTGTACAAGAGACTCACTTTAGAAGAAACTCGAAATTAAGTTTTGATAATTATAATATTATAAGGGATAATTCTAGTCAAGGTACTGCCATTCTGATTAAAAAAGGTATTAAATTTTGTATCCCTAATTTATCCTCCATTAATTTTCCTAATATATTTATTGAAATTAATTTGAATTTTGCTGGTCAAATTAATAAATATTTATTAGGTAGTATTTATATTCCATCTAATTTTCCGTGTTCTGACTTTAACCAAAGCCTTAATAATATTCAAAATTTTTCTTTAAACTATGACGGTGTTTTTATTGGAGGTGATTTAAATTCCAAAAACTTACAATGGGGTGATTCTTTAGTTAATTTAAATGGTCAGAACTTATCTGACTGGTTAAATTTTTCTGGAATAAATTTTACTAGAGTATGTGGTGTCACTCCTTCATATCCTAGTGGATCATCTTTTTTGGATCATTTTTTAATTAGTACAAACCAAATAAATTTAGTTAATACAAATTATAAAATTCATAGTCTTCCTACTTTTTCAGATCACTTTCCGTTAAAATTGGTTTTTAAGTTTTCTGAATTTGATTTAATCACATCAACAAATAATTGCTTTACATCTTTTGAAAATACTAATTGGAATGATTTTCGAAGTGATGTAGATTTTAGATTACAGTTTTTAGAACTTAATTCTGAGCATAACTTAGCCGTAGATGAAATTGATGCAAGTATTTTGGAATTTAATGATTGTATAAATAATGAATTGGAAAGACACTCACAAAAAATTGAGTTAAAAAATAAACGTTTTATAATTCCTGAAAAAATTAAAAAGCTTTTTAAAATTAAATATTCTTGGCAAAAAGAAATGAAGAAAATTTTTCATAGAAATGGTAACAGAACCTCTGATGAATATCGAGTTTTAAGTGGACAAGTTCAGCTTCTTAAAACTATAATTAAGGAACAAGTTGAAATTCATCAAGCTGAAGAATTTAAAAGAAGAATGCAATTTATTAAACCAGGTCCTACAGCTTTCAGAGAAATTAATAAGTTTATTGGAAATAGGAAATCTAAAAACTTTGATAAAGTAATAGTGAATGATACAGTTTATTTTGAAGATTCTGAAAAAGTTGAACAATTTAAATATTACTTTTCAGAAATTTATAAACCAAATTCTCCAATTACTACAAATTTTTCTGTAATTGATAACTCAGTAAAATTATTTATTAACAATTTGTCTGAGTGATTCTGTCAATTTAACAATTCCATCAATGCTTTGAATATTAATCAAAATCTTTTTCTTACGAATTCATCTGAAATTCAGTTAATAATAAAATCTCTTAAATCTAAAAAGTCATACCTGATTGATAAGTTTTCTAACTTTTTAATTAAAAAGTTGCCATTTTCAGCCATTGATTTTTTGTCTAAGATTTTTAACCATTGTTTAAATATTGGCTATTTTCCAAAAATTTGGAAAATTGCAAAAATCTATCCTTTAGTTAAAAAGCCAAATGATTTTCGAATTTCAAACTCTCGTCCAATTTCTATGTTGTCTAACATTGGAAAAATTTTTGAGAAAATTATTAAATCTAAATTGGAAAATTCATTAGAACATACTATTATACCAAATAATCAATTTGGTTTTAAAAGTGGTCATTCGTCTGTTGACGCTCTTTTACTTTTTCAAAATGATGTAGTTTGTAACTTAAGAAATAAAAGGTGTACAGTAGCTATTTCTCTAGATATTGAAAAGGCGTTCGACAGGGCATGTCACTCGTATATTCTTTATAAATTGATTAGAATAGGTAGTGATCCTTTTATTATTAAGATTTTAAATAGTTATTTCGAAGATAGAAAATTTTTTGTTGAGTTAAAGAACTCTAAATCAAATTTGGGTGATATATTTTGTGGGGTTCCTCAAGGAGCCATATTATCTCCTTTATTATATAACATTCTTGTTCATGATTTTCCTCATGATTTTAATGATTCTAAAAGTATATTATATGCTGATGATTCATTTATATATGCGCACGATTTTAATTCTGAAATTGCTTTAAATAAGGTTAAGAATCACTTATCAATTATATATAACTATTATAATGAGTGGGGAATTAATATTAATACTATAAAATCTGAGGCTATTTGTATTCGTAATGCTTCAGGCAAAGGTCCACCAAATACAGTTAAATTAAGTAAAACATTGAATCTCTCTTTACATGGTTTACAAATTCCATTTAAAGATCATATAAAATATCTAGGGGTAACTTTAAATAAACTATTTAAATTTAATCAACATGGTAAATTAGCCAAAAATAAAGTTTTTTATATGAAAAATACTTTCTTAAAATTAACTTTTAATTTATAAAGTTTGCATTCGCTCAAGCATGTTGTACGGTTTTCCTATATGGTTTTCAATTTCGCCATCTGTTATGAAAGAATTGGAAAAATTAGAAAGAGTTGTTTAAGACTTTGTGTTAATGCAAATTATAAAAACTATTTTAGGAGATTTTCTAATACTGCTATTTATTTATAAGAAAGCAAATGTACAACCTCTCTCTACGTATGCTTTGATATTACTTAATAAGTTTATAAATCGTATACAGAGTCATGAGAATAGCTTAATAAGGAACATTATTGATTCTAAAATAGGAGTCAATTGGTCAAACAACTTTTATTACTCTCCAGTGGGAATACTACACGAGGATATTAATTCTTTACTTAGCGCTATTGTATATAAAGAGTGATTTTTTTGCTATTATCTTTTTGGCAACACTAGTTTTGACAGCTCACGCACGTTTTGTATCTTGTGTCACTGTCAAACATCTTCAGTTTGGTCTATAATTTAATCATGAATCGTCTTACAAACGAACAACGCTTGCAAATTATTGAATTTTATTACCAAAATGCGTGCTCTGTTAAGAAAGTTCATCGCGCGCTTCTTCCATTTTATGGTCAGTTTAATCGACCTACTGAGGCTTCTATTCGGGCTATTGTAACAAAATTTGGAGTGAAGAGCAGCCAGAAGCATTGCAAGAGCTACCAATGCATCCACAAAAAACAACCGTTTGGTGCGGATTATGGGCTGGCGGCATCATTGGGCCGTATTTCTTCAAAGATGATGCGAATCACAACGTTACTGTGAATGGTGAGCGCTACCGTGCGATGATAACAAACTTTTTTTTGCCCAAAATAGAAGAGCTTGACTTGCATGACATGTGGTTTCAACAAGACGGTGCCACATGCCACACAGCACGCGAAACAATGGACCAATTGAGAGGCGAGTTCGGTGAACAGTTTATTTCACGCTTGGGACCAGTCAATTGGCCGCCCAGATCGTGCGATTTAACGCCTCTAGACTATTTTTTGTGGGGCTATGTTAAGGCTAATGTCTATAGGGACAAGCCCGCTTCGATTGACGCACTGGAAGCCAACATTGCCAACATTATTCGTGAGATACCGGCCGAAATGTTGGAAAGAGTATGCCAAAATTGGACTAAGCGGATGGACCATTTGAGGCGCAGCCGCGGCCAACATTTGCATGAAATAATCTTCAAACATTAAATTATATCGACCCAACTATCGATCCAAATAATGCATTTTTCTGAATTTTATGTGTTTTTTTTTTTTTAAATTTCCGATAGTTCTTATAAAATCACCTTTTAATTTGCCAGAATTTTATGCTCATTCCATTAAAGGCTCTAATAGAGGCTAAATTTTTGTTTTAGTATTAAGTTTAATTTTTGTATTTTGTTTTAAGTTTAGCCTAAGTTCTCTCAAGACGTATTAGTCTTAATAATTTTTGATTATATTTTAATTGAGCAATATAAAATTCACTTTTGATAATTTTTGTAATTTTATGTTTACTTTAAATTCTTTATTTTAATCTTGTAAGCTCGTTGCGTTTTTATTTTAAATTGTATTAATACAATACTTTATAGTTTTAAGTTTTTCATAATTTTATGTTATCTCCTGTTATATAATTTTAATAAGCTAACTTCAGAGTCTCAATAAAATTCAATTCAATTCAATTCAAAAAAATAAAACGGTGTTCAAGTTATTGGGTTATTAAATTTATGAAAGACTTTGTGAACTTGTAAATATGTGCGATTTTTTCTATTTATTTTCTGTATGCGCTTAGTTGTTGTTTTTATTTTATTTTGATTCGTTTTATAAAGACAGAAATTATTTCTCTCTTTGAAAGTGACACAGTAGATAAATTTAAAAATACACGTCCGTTCTCTAAGAGATTTCTTTTTAATGTACTTATAAAGTAGTGACTTAATTGAATATTAACCGATTTTAAGTTTCTCAACGGATTTTAAAAGAGGCCGTTTGAATGGTATATATCATTTGAGTAAACTTGAAAAATCCAGTCAAACAAAATTTTTTTTTTTTTTAACTTTTTTCGCCATTTTTTCAACTTTGGAGAAGTTTTTACACAGTATTTTAAAAAGAAACCGTACAATTTTTAAATTTATTTTCAAAATATGTTTATTAATGAGTAAGTCCCAGGTTTTTTTTTCTGAATACCTTAAAAATTTACTAAGTTATTAAACTTTTTATAAAAAAAAATTTTTTTTCAAAATATTAATCTTTATTTGTGCTTAATTCCAGAATTTCTGGATTAATATTTTGTTAAACTTTTAAATTCCAAATAGAAATTATTACATATACTTTTTTTTCACAATTTTTTACCATTTCCCTCAAAAGTGTTCGCTTGACAGCTTTTTTAACTTAGCATCATCAGTGAAGTGACTGAAATCATCTGAAATCATTTTTATTTTATTTTTGAAACAATTTCTTGCCTTGTTCAGCACTGAACTGGCCATTCTCCAATACGCACTTAAAAATTCATTATCAAGTGCGACAACACCATCCATGCTATTTTTGTGAATGGGATAGTCGTGCACGAAATGACTATGATGACAATGTATGGCCATCTCGCAAGCCACCTCAAATAGGCAAAAAAAAAATTCATTTTAAAAGTGCATATGAGGATATGGGCTGCAAATTGTCTATAAAAGTTCATTTGGACTTCTTCATAGACAACCTGGGCCAGATCAGTGCTGAACAAGGCAAACATTTTAGGAAAATTATAACCTTAAGCAAATGAAAACGCAAATTCAATACTTGACTTCCCAAACGTATTTATGTTATCTCACAATGAAGAATAATGAAATTATTACATTATTGGTCTTTTATTTCATACTTTGTTTAATCTTCTAATTGCCTGAAATACCACACAGGACAACGTCGTCCGACAATTGGTTATCTGAATCTCCAATGTATATAAATAAAATACCTTACCACTCATTATATTTGGAAATGTAAATTAAACATACTACAATTATTATTCAAAAATACGTTTTTTTCTTCTCTTTGTAACTATTTTTATGCATTTTAATATAAATAAAATTTGAAGGCAAAACAACGTTTGCCATTCTAGGGCTGACATAAAAAACCTATATTTTTTTTAAATTTCAAACAAAAGAAAAAACTGCATCAAGTTCAATGTAGGTCTTTGACAATCTATACTTTTGTAAAATTAACTCCAAACATGATTTCTTGCGTGTAGCCGTCACAAGTTTTCTGTTTGTACTTTTATAGTTTGAAAAATGTTTGATTAACATCATCACTTATGACGTTAGTAACAGCAACAACAGCTAATACTACAACAAAATATAATTTATTTACTGGTATAGAGTTGGCACTGGGCCAATTACAAATATGAGTAAAGCAACAATACAACAACAACACCACTTAACTAAATACAACAAATATAACAGCATTTTCGTTGTCTTTAGCCACAACAGAAATGATTTAATCAAATTATTTACAATTACACTTTACTATATGAGTACATGTCATTCGAATAAAAACGCTGAGTTAAATAATCGCATTTTATTGAGTGTGGCAAGCAAAATGGCCAAAGCCATTTGTTGCACGTATATGTATATGTAAATGGTTAAAACAAATTTTAAATTACTTGTTTTTATATGAGTAATTTATATTATTAACGCGATTTAGTTCATATTTTGACTTTTTTTATATATATTTATATGAGGTATGATCAAAAAATAACCGTTATTTTCAATTTTTTCAAAAAGTATTTATTTATTCATCAACAACTACCTTGTCCCCTTCAAAGTATTCCCCCTCAGATATAATACACTTTTGCCAGCGTTTTTTTCCAATCCTCGAAACACTTCTGAAACGCGCTTTTTGGTATCGCCAACAGCTCCTGTTTCGATTTTTCTTTTATCTCTGCAATCGTAGCAAAACGCTTTCCTTTCATCGGTGTCTTCAGTTTTGGGAAGAGGAAAAAGTCAACGGGGGCCAAGTCCGATGAATACGGTGGTTGAGGCAGGTTTAGGAGCATCGACGTGTGAGCTGGTGCGTTATCATGGTGCAAAATCCATGATTGGTTTCTCCACAATTCTGTGCGTTTCTGACAAATTGCTTCCCGAAAACGGCTCATAACTTCAAGGTAGTATTCCTTATTGACCGTACGACCTTGTGGCAAGAATTCATGATGCACCACGCCATTGCAATCAAAGAAAACAGAGAACAAAACTTTCACATTTGACCGAAGTTGACGTGCTTTTTTCGGTCTTCCTTAAACCGTTTATACCACAATTGAACTTGTGTTCTGCTCATAGTAGACTCGCCAAACGCCACAGTCAACATTTCAAATGTCCTTGCACATTTAATTTCATTTTTTACGCAAAACTTAATACAGTTTCTTTGATCCATTTTTTGAAATAGTAAAAAATCGAAGAGCACACCAAAACACGACTAACCTTTTTATCTGTCAAAAACAAACTGACAATCCAAAATTACATGTGTAGCAACATAAAAAAATGCGAAAATCGAACATACCTACCTCACGAAAATTGAAAATAGCGGTTATTTTTTTATCATACCTCGTAAATACGAGTATATATACACTCCGGTTCACTTATTTATAGGCATTAAAAAATTCCATATTCAGCAACCTGTATCTTTTGCAATTTTTAACCGATTGTATAATTTTAAAATGGAAATGGAAGCTAGACACCTTGAGATATAAAATTATGACAATAGTGGTTTCTTTACTAAAGAACTTTTTTTAAGCAATTTATCAAAGAAGTCAAAAAATATGCAATTTTTTCTGGTTCACTTGAATAAAGGCACTTTATTGTTTTTTTATTATTTTTTTAAGTAAGCGATGATTTTTTTGTAGAGAGCGTTTGTTTATTGCAATTTATTACATCTTAATCATTTTACGAGTCAAAATGGCTAAACAAAAAATTTTAAATCTATCAGAAAAAAACTAAAATCGATTTTTACCGTTCTGAACGATATTTTAACCGCGTAGTGGCTAAAAAAATTGGACGAAGCCAAACAGTTGTCGACGATTACATCCAGGACCCCGAGGGGTATGGAAAAAATTTTAAAGGAAGGGTTTCATTGTCTTTATCTACGTATGAGAAAAGAAAAATCATCAGAATTGCTTGTAATTCTGCCTTATCCTTGTCAAAAATAAGAGCTCAAGCTGGAGTGCAAGCGAGCAAGTCATCAGTACGCAGAGTAATTAAAAGCTGTGAGTATCTTAAATACCTGAAATTACAAAAAAAGGTTACATAAAACTACATATTTAGAAATAGTAGTAAAAAGAGTCACATATTTTACCCCTTATTTGCTCGAATTTTAAAAAAGTAACAATATATATTTTAGACCATTTTAAGAAGAGAAGAATACAGTTTAGTTTTTGTTGCTGTGATTGTTACTTTGAAAAATAAATGAGGTTAAAAAACGTACCAACATTAGTTTTTACCCTTTTTATGCTACAAATGTACAAATATCGAAAAAGTACCAAATACCCATCCGCTTATTTTTTAGTAATATATTTTGTAGCTTGAACTTTGGCTCTATCTGTTGTAGTTCTGGAGATATAAGAAGTTCGATTTTACCCGTTTTTACCCTTTTTTATCCCTTAATATTCGAATTTCCAAAAATCCCTTCTTATTCGTCCTACACATTGAGACATGCATCTGCTTACCGAATTTCAAGTCCGTAGCTTTAGCCCTTTGGGCTGGGCGATGATGATAAGTCAGTCAGTCAGTCAGTCAGTAACGTTACTCTTTTATATGTATAGATATACTAGCTGACCTGGCAAACGTTTTTTTACCTTTAAATTTTATTTATATTGAAAAATAATTAAAAAGAGAAAAAAAGTTGCGTTATTCCGAATATACAATTTATTAAAAAAAAATTGCCAAATCGGTGCGGAAGTTCTCCGATTTGAGAAAATTTTTTAAAGTGGGCGTGATCTATTTTAATTTTCATAAAAATTTAAGTTGGGTTTTGACTAAAATATAAAATTTGTGTATATTCGATCTTCTTACTTCAAGAAATCGTACTCATAGAGTTAAGGACCGTGCAAAGCCGGGTAAAAACAGGTAGTGGATAAATAAGCCAGATTCCGACTGCAACGCCACCTGCCGGGCGGATTAATGATGCTAAGCCTCCTAAGGCGTAATCCAAAAGCATACAAATAAATTAAATTAAATCGGTCAAACACACGTACAGCCAAATTTTATATATTAAGATATATATATATATAGAACACGGGACTTATAATAACTACAATCTGTATATACTTTAATAGCGTTTTCAGACTGAGCGGATTTAACATAAATGCGGTATTAACGTTAAAACTAATTCATAAAAACTGTATTTATCATACAAAATTAATTTAATAAATCCACAATAAATGCTGTTTTGGATTTGAATTTAACTTGGATTTACGAAATACAACACTGTTTTTGTCCGTTAAGCTCAGTGCTACAAAGTTACAAAGTTTTGCAAATATAGCAACAGCTGCTAATGCTATTGAATGAAATGATAAAATAAAAACCTTTTCAAATATTTTCAGAAGAAAACGAAGTTTTTAGACGAAAGACAAAGAAAATATGTGATTCGTAAATGTATTTACCAAAGTCCACATGTGTTCTGGCTGCTGTACAGTTGGTCAAATAAGTTTTGTACAAAGTAACAGATCGAATACACTCATCTCTATGGGGAATTTCTATTATTTCGTACAAAGTTATTTGACACACTGTATGTTAAATACTGAATTTAATAAATTTACAGTGTAAACGCAAAATTATCTGTTGGTGCATTTAGTGTTAAATTCAGTATTCAACTTTCAGTCTGAAAACACTATATGCTACAATTATTCAGCTTAAAGACGTAGGCCCATAGATAATCATAGTCAAAAAAAGTATGCTTTTACTAAGAGCTGACTTTTGTTCATTATAATTTTATGAACTTGAAATCATTTTTAAAAAGATACCGACTTTAGTGTGACTATGATTATGGGCCATAAAATTTTCCATACTTTAACTTCAAATTTACATTGGGTAGTACGCGAAAGAACTATTCACATTGTACTATTCACTTATTTGAACTGAACGAACTAGTCCATGTTTTGAATTCTTATAGTTCATTTTCTTGCTCTTTATTTTAAATGAACGAACGAACTAAACTGAAACGAAAACAATGACGAAGGAACGAAAGTTGCAAGTTAATTTCTTTTACAAAAATGGTATTTAAAACAAATAAACTGAAGAATAGAAAATGTATTATGCATGCTAAAAAGCTTTAATTTTAATATTTTAAAATTAAACCTCAATTTTTTTAGCCATAGTGACTAAAGTACTTTTTGAATTGCATTATAAAAAAGAAATCGAAAACTAAATTTAAAAATTTTTCGAGTTTCGTTTTGTTGTTTTTCTTTCTATTTTTGTAAAAAATCCTTTCAACCCCTATTCGATATCATTTTACATAATAAAGAACATTCAATGACAATCAAAAGTAAAAGAGATAAAGATACGAAAGATCAAATGAACTAAATGAAAGAACTATTCCTTTTTAATTTTTAAACTAAGAAAAGCACTCACTAAAATGAACTACGAAGCACAAGTCTAGTTTTGATCAATCTTCTTTATTAATAATAACACTGTGCTACACCAAAATTCTGTTGTGTTGGAGTCCATAGAGAACAAAAACATCTTTCATTTTTTTAGATCACTTCGTAAAGTGATTTATAACGGTAAATGTAGTGGAAAACGTGTTTGTTAGAGTTTCAAATCATAACTTCTTTGTTTCACAACGGATTTCTATATTTTTTTTTCTTCTGTTTGAAAGATCTGATTTTATGTTTCAAGCAATACATCCTTTTTGAAAATCAGTTAATAAATGGCTAAGGTATATTGGTTGAAGTAAATAAAAAAAGACTTTTTTTTGAAAAATGTGTATTTCAGTTCAATTAATGTACACTAAAAATTATAATAAATTAATTTATTTATTTTCGTTTCAAATATGGTAAAAATATTCAAAAGTTATTCAAATAATTGAGAAATTGTCCAACTACAAAATTAATCGAATTAATTATAATATTAGAGAACCGATTAAGGATTAAATGAGAAATAAAAAAGTTAGGTTCAGATGTGCCGAGTCTTTAGTGAGTGAGCCAAGTATTCATATTTGTCATTTTCCACATTCTTCTTAAATAAAAAAATTATAATTGAAAATATATAGCTGAAACGGCTAATTTATTATCTAAGCTTGAAGTCATATTATAAAAATTATTACTAGAGCGAAATATCGATATAAAAATAAATTTTTATAATACGACCTCAAGCTTAATAAACTAACCGTTTCAATAAAAAAAAAGGTAAAATAAACTTACAAACAAAAACTATATAAAAAAAATGACAAATGTTGAATTTACGAGTATTTTTTTTTTTATTAATCCTAAAATAATTACCCTACAAGAACAGTGACACTCAATTAATCTGTCATTTGATTGGTTGTGTTGATAGAAATATCTATTACAGTGTAGAAGAAAGTTTCTAATGTGATAGAAATTTTTGTAAACGTGTGATTTTCTATTTCACTCTTACGCACGGATCAAATAAATGTAGACATAAAAAAGTGTCGCCCATGAGGGCGGCTGTTCACTGTTTGTCCTTGCTTTTGCAGCTTTTTGTTGGTGTTTGTTGCTTGTTTGTTGGTGGATCACCAGTAGCGAAATATTTGTAGGTACACTAGTAGTAGCAAGTCTGCTACGATGTCTGACCGGAGACTTAATTCTGGTGTCAAGGAGCCCACAGAACTTCCGTTCGGCCCTGGCAGTGGTGAAGTCCTTAGGGAAATATAGTTGTACCCAAAATGAGGAGAGGATAAGCTCGGTGTGGACCCATAGTTCGGAAACATGGTTTCGAATTGGTACTCATATGTGTTACATATGGGGGCATTGGTAGACGCATTGTATTTACCCGTTAGTTGAGAGCGCCGTGAGTTAAGGCCTCCGTGCAGGCACTCACGTAAAGCACTGACATATTCTTACACATGGATCAAATAAATGTCAACATTAGAAAATGTTCTACGACAAAATCCTTACTGCGAACCTTAATTTTAAAAGCAATAAAATGTCTGCTGGCACTCCATTTTTAAATTAATAAACAAATAAATTTTAAGAAAAAATTTGATTAATTTTTTAACCAAACATATTTAATAAATACTGAATATCCATAAAGAACTTCTAATTAACTGCAAAAATTAAAAAATGTTCTTATTTATGAAAATATGACTGTATTCGTAATGATATTACTCTCAATTCCATGGTGAAATTATACAGGTGTTGTACATCCAGGAAATCATAACAAAGGCGAATTTATTTTCTACCAAGTTGCCAAAATTGTTCAAGGAATTTTTTTTAACAAACATTTTTATATATATAAATAATATAATATAATAAAAAAATTAATAATCGTTGTTAGAGGTAGGTTAGGTTAGGTTAAACAGTTCGCCCGAAAAGAAAAACGCACTCACTTGGGTCCTCTGACGCGGTCCCTTTGTGACACCTGCTACGGTAATTCTCCCGTCGCTATGTTTCGCTAGATTTTAAACACCAAATATAGATTTTAATACTTCAGTTTTATATTTATATGTTATAATTCCTGTTTACAAATATTAAAATTATTACATATATAAAGTTCAGTTTAATTATACTTTAATTATTCATACGCACTTTTCAGTGCAAAACATAAGCGAGAGTATAAATACGAGTTTTTAGAAATATGAATTTAATAAAAAATATGAATTTATAGAAGTGTACTATATAAGTTTTCCAAAATGGTAGAGCTTTCGTACTTGACCTTTCAAAGACTTTTTTTTAAGTTAAATGAGTATGATTATTTAGTAGGTAGTTGATACCCGACTTAACAGGGGTATTCGATAAATGCAGTGGCGATAACAACACCTGTATAGAGGAAAATAAAGAAGAGGAAGGATAGTAACAGAAGAGTAAAGGGGAAGGAAAGAAGATAGAGAAAGAAAGTGAGTGAGTCCGCCACAAAAACCAAGCGCTACTTCTAACGAAGCCATATAGCATGTCAACTCTTGCATTCGACAGCGCAGTGAGACCCTGCAGACGTCGCTCACCGAAGTGGATCATGCGCCGCTCTTCCAGGGATGGACACTGGCAGAGAAGGTGTTTCACAGTTTCCTCCTCTTCCTCGTCCTGACAACTTTTACAATAGTCGTTATATCGCAAACCCATTCTCTTAGAATGGTTGCTAAAATTACAGTGTCCTGTTACTACAGCCACCACATTTCTCAATCGGGCTCTTTGAAACCCCAACAAATCCCTACTGCGACTGCTATCCAGCCTAGGCCAGATCATCCTCGCCGTATTACACGTTCATTCGTCTCTCCATCTGGACTGTGCCCTTCGCAATAATATGCTCTCGATCTCTTTTTTACAGACCGATAGAGGGATGCCACAAGGCGCATTGGCATCTTAGAGGTAAGTTCAAATTAATTAATTGCAAAAGAAAATAAATTTTGACAACTTAGGATAAATCAGCTGTGGAGCGAATTGCTTAATGCACACACCTGTATAATTCACCATGCTCAATTCATTTAAGAAACACACACACACACGTTTGTATAAGACAAACTGCCTGATTTCGTGTTTGTATGTATAATGTACATTGTACATACATATATTACATGCACAGCTTAAAAATTTCTATTAAAAGACAAAACAAATTAATGAAAATTTTAAATTTCGGTTGTATTTTAGATTTTTCTTCGTCATTTGTATACCGATTGTTTTGATTTTTGACACAAACATTATGACTGTTTTTTGATGAAACTGCACCACGCTTTTTTTTTTGTCTATTTTGTATTTTAGACAAAATACGCCAAAAAGCCGCTAAAAAAATGGTCCGAAATAGAGTCAATCGCGGTTTTTGACTGAATTTCAATAGAGACTGAAAGACAGAACAACTAATAGATTTGTATGCTAAAATCTTCTCTACGATGATAGGGACTTCAGAAAATTGATTTCAACGACTATATAAACGGACATCGCTTCAGAATATACATGTACAGTGTAGAAACTACAAACGGAATCACAAACTTATACATATATTCCCTTCTTACTTACAGTGAAGAGCATAATAATTATTTAGATTTCGTTTAACCGAAAAATAACGTTTTTATGTTGGATTATATTTAGATCAAGAATGATGATGGGCCTAAAAAAACTTACAAGAACATCTATGCCTTTATTTTTTGTTGGTCAACATCTTGTCACAAACATTTAAGACGCTGCTTTTCGCTGTAAACGATTATTTTATTACTTTTTTCTTCGCTCATTCTTTGTGAAAGCACTTTAGCCAGATTAATTTTATTCATTATCTATCAGTTTATTTTAAGTTGAGCAAAAAAATAATTATTGTTTTCTACGTTCAATGACTTTATTGTAAAAATTATTATTATTATTATTATAGTCAATTATTTATTGAATTTAAATTAACGCAAAAAAACAATAACTCGATGGCAACTTATCGGCAACACACAGACTAAATTATAATGTAACTGACTTTTCAAGTTTTTTTCTCTTTTCCAAATGAACTATTTTCTTTTTATATTTAAGTAAGAGAGAAAATTGTGTTAGTAAAAAAAACTAATAAAAAAACAAATCTTTGCATAAAAACTGGGTGTGATTATCGATTTACGTATGTATTTGCTCATCTAGTTAATTATTCACCCTATTCTGCGTTTCGATTACATTTCCGCATTAACTTACATTACGATCGAAAAAACTGTATATCAGTTGTTTTGATATGAAACATTTGAAATAAGGAAAAATAAGTCATTTTGTAAATATTTTATTACAAAACTAACATTGATAAATAAAATAATAAATGAAATAAATAAAAACTAAATTTAATAGAAACTTTAATTATTAATTAAACACATAACTGAATTGTGGAAAGGTACAAAAAGTGTTGTTTTTGACCTGCAATAAATCTAAAATTTCATATTTTAGTAAAAAGAATATAATTTTTCTTAGAAAATCTTCCTCAATGCATTTTCTATATATATTTTCTTTTTTAATTGCACACTTTTTATATTCTAAAAACAAAAATTGAAAAACTCCGCCAACTAATTACAAATTTAGAAAAACGTAGTTACGATAGAAATGCAGAATACATACAATCATAAAAAAATCGATTTATGCAGAGTGGAACAGAACAAGCAAATCAAAGCTACCAAACGGAAAAATTTCGATTCGAATAGAAACACAGAATAGGGGTGATTATAATTCAGTTATTTATAAGAAGGTAGGTGTACCAGGGTGGCAAAAATACTAATGCCATTCTGTTAAAGGAAGAGAACAAATGAATTACTTGTGCTGAGTCGAACAGAAATTCGCGTTGTTACAGGATACATTACACTTGTTAAATATGAGGATCTGTGACAATGATGATACTGCAGGTAATGTAACGAGGACGAAGACTTTGTCACTGTAATGGTCTAATTTGGATACGTAGAGCGTCACTGTCTAAAACCATCTGATATAACAGACAAATCTCTCAAGTAAGTCTCTGAATTAGAGAGTATTTGTAACATGAAGGTAGTGTTGCAATAGGTATATTCTAGCCCCAGTGAACAGATGATTTGTCCCCGGTCCAGTTTCTAAAGTAGGGGTACGTTAAAATTGCGAAAAAAGGATATACCGGAAAATTCCGGGGGAACATGTTAATATTGGCCAACAGAGGAGCGTTCAGAAATTTTAGCACGCTATCACTCATATTCAGAAAGTACACCAGAGTGGAGTTATAGGGTGTCAAAATTTAACATAGTGAAAAATTGCCATGGTAACTATACAAAATCCGGTATATCCTTTTTTAGCGATTTTGTATAGCAACCTTAAGAATTTAACCATTTCACACTCTATTACTTAATTCCGGTTATGTTTAAGAATATGAGTCTAAAATCTCTAACTTCTTTTCTTGTTGTGCCAAATTTTATAATTTTTGCAAAATTTTCTTAATAAATGTTAAATTTGTGTGACCATGTTGTGTTCGCATACAAAATTTTAACATTTTGCTAGTTTTACAGAAATAATTGATTTTACAGAAGTAATTCTGTTATTTTTCCAGTTTGTGAGAAAGAGAAATGTGAAATAAATATTTAACAGTGCAATGTTAAAAACGAAGCCAACTGACGGAACTATCTGCGTGCACACTGATAAACTTTACTTATCAATTTTTGGTACCAAGTGCCCTATGGTTGTTACCTAACTAATCACCTTATAACACAAAACTGTGAAAACATAATTTTACTTTTTCTTATTTTTTATAATACATAACCCTTAATTAAAAAAAATGCATTTGTTTTATTTATTAACTTCCATATGTAAAACTGTAGATCAAAGGGTTAAACGTAACTGCCCAAGGCAAATTCAATTTGCATTGTAACTGCCCTTTTGTCATTTAAATATTTCAATGCGAATTCATACAAGGTGATATCAAGAAAGCAATTGTGCGTTTCAAATGTTTCCTAATTTGTCAAAGTTTTTTCATTTATGTGGTCATAGTCCATAAGCCGCCTCTGTCTTTTTTGACAAATCCCGAATATTTTAAACACTGAGATACTTGATGATGTCATCTTGAATGAATTAGCTTTGAGTATTTTAATCACTACCAGACACTGACAACAAATTCAGTCAAAGGATTTTAAAAATACAGCATTACATAATTTGAAAACCATCTCCTTTAAGAATTTTTTTCTTTGTTTCTTGTTTGTGCAGAAATTTGATAAGAAACAAAACATAAAATAAGCCTAACCTAAAAACAAATAAAAATTTTGGGGTCTCTCTCTCTCTCTCTCTCATAAATTGTGTAATTTGTAGTTGTAAGATTAAATAATGAAACGAGCTTAAATTGATTACAAAAATATTAATAAAATATATATGAATGTGTATGTACTAAAGGGCTGCCCAAGCATACTCGAAAGCACAGAATACTCGTAATCTATGCTTGAAAGCCAAACATCACTACAAATATGTATAATATTTTATAATAAAAAGTGGTTGAAAGGACTTTCAAGTATGCTTGCGCATCGGTCTAGTACATACCAAAATAACAAAACTTACCACAATTTTTCGTGCTATCAACCATTTTGAGAGGTTGAAGGAAAATTTAAATATGTGATTTATGTTTCATCAGTTGCTGCTACGCGGACACCTGCGCTAACAGTTACTTTATGCTGCTTGTTGCTTTTTATTTTATTGTAGTGTTTACTTCGTGTTTCTTTTTTTATCTTTAAGAACACTACAGAAGTATAAATTGCAATAAGATTTTTTCTTGTTTAGAAATTGTTAATTGCCTTTAGTAAATTGTCTTAAAAAAAACCTGGTGAAGCAAAATTAGAAAGCAAAGGATAGTGAAAAATTTTGCAATAAAAATAAAACTACATTTATTACATTTTTTTTTTTTTTACAAAATCTGTATGATTCATTATTATTATAAATACATGTTTTGTTTCTACGAATGTATTTTTTTCTTGCTGTTCGTTTATTTTATTATTATTATTTCTTAATAATACGTGCTAGTTATAAGATAAAAATATTTTTTCTTTTGAATTAAATGATAAGAAAGATACAAATAAAGTAGATAAAGCCGCAAAGTAGGTGGTGTAAGTATGAATAATTTTTTGTGTTATTTTGGTGTCACTCAAATCGCCAACTAACTAGGTAGGTATTTAAAAAAATACACTAGTATAAATAAAAAAAAAAAACTTTCTTTAACTTTTTGAAATATTTATTTATGCTATTTGTTTCGATTAACTTTTTTATTCATGTCACGAACTTTAAAAAAATTAATAAAAATCAAAGATGTGTTACACAAACCGATTAATTCATGAAGAACTTCTGAAGTAAAAATAAATATCACATTACTAAAATATGCATAAGTATTGTTAAAAACAAGTTATTTAAATTACCTATACAAATAGGTATTATTTCTGAACGAAATTCGCACATCCGTTAATAACTTTAGAAGCAATATTAGCAATGTTTAATTTCGTTACTTTGCACTAAGCAATTAACGTATTTTTGTTAAAATATAAAAGAACTGCCTTTATGATGAGGTTTTCTTACAACCACATACTGTGTGTACTTTAGTACTGCACTTTCTTTCATTTTCTTATTAAATACACTTCATATAATTTTTTTCCATATTTCATCAATTTTCACCATTTAACGTGTATTTTACTTTGTTATTGATTTTCACAATTCACACCTTTTTCAAGCAATACAACAGTAACGTTGGTGTTGGATGATTGTAGAGATCTTATAGCAAATGTTAACTTTTCTAATAAATTTGTTTCTTATAAGTACATGTTTATATTATATTATATATTTATGATATTAACGTTCTACAAATCTTTTTTTTAGCATTTATTTTATTAGTTAAAAATAAAAATATATAACTTCGCTAAAGACACTTATCTTCTACTCTAATTTAACTACACTATAATTGTCAATAACATCAGAAAACGAAGCTAATTCCGTATTAGACGCCGACAAATTTTGGATACAATCAGTAGTCGCCGTTGAGTTTGGATACATTGGCAAAAAAAACTGCGAGCTTTATCAGCTAAACCGAAAATACTCTTTTTTCAATGCTATTGAAATTAAATTAAAGATATGTATATGCCAAAAGCGATTTTGCGTTGAAATAACAAACAGACAAATTATTCGATTCGAGCGATCTGGAAAACAATGATTTCAACAAAAATAAGCAAATCTTAAGCTAGCCACACACATGTGATTTGTTTGCATGATTTGTTGAGAACTAGTTTTGGGTAGCACACGTACGAGCTTTCACATTGTACTATGCACATGTTCGAACTAAACGAACTAGTCAGCATTTTGAATTCCTATAGTTCATTTTCTTGCTCTTTATTTTAAATGAATGAGCGAACTAAACTTAAACGAAAACAATGACGAAAGAACGAAAGGTGCAAATTATTTTCTTTTACAAAAATGGTATTTGAAACAAATAAACTGAAGAAGATAAGATGTATTATGCATGCTAAAAAGCTTAATTTTAAGATTTTAAAATTAAATCTTAATTTTTTTTTAGCCATAGTGACTAAAGTACTTTTTGAAATACATTATAAAAAAGAAATCGAAAACTAAATTTAAAAATTTTTCGAATTTTGTTTTGTTGTTTTGCTTTCTATTTCCGTAAAAAATTCCTTTCAACCCCTATTCGATATCATTTTACATAATAAAGAACATTCAATGACAATCAAAAGTATAAGTGATAAGGATACAAAAGATCAAATGAACGAACTATTCCTTTTTAATTTTTAAACTAAGAAGAGCGCTCACTAAAATGAACTACGGAGCACAAGTATATTGAGAATATAACAACCAGAACCACACACAGCAATTTTAGTTGGGTAACTCTCAAATCTTTTTTAAAATAGTCGTTTTGTTTACGCACAAATTTTTTTTTCGGAAATTTTAGCGTTCTGATTCAGTCATTCATTCAGCCTCAAGCTACCTCTCCTCTTTTTTTACATCTTTATAAAAGATACGAAGAAAGAACAAAAAGCAATTGCCGAGTACGAGCAAGTTTGTACCCCTTTTCATTCTTCGTTCCTCTATCTCCTACAAAATCAAGATTGCCCAACTAAACTTGCCGTGTGTGATCCTGGTCTGTAAAAACACCAGGTGACACTGAGACGCCAGCTGAATCATGTATGATTGAAGCTTGCTCTGTCAAAAATTAAGAGATATCAATGTGTTGAAGAAAGATCAAAGGAGAAACAAATTTTTTGTTTCACTCTAGCACAGTTCTTGATATCAAACACCGGATATAGTTTTTGACCGAAGAAGCCTCAAAAGCAAGAACAAAATATAGGGGCTTTTTGTAATGTTGTTATATTTGAAGTTACCTGGTTTTATTGTACCATGGTACATACAGTAGATCAGGGTACACCTGTAGCTCGTTTCTGTATTTATTTGTGAGAAGTTCTCACATCGAAAAGTATGAAACAAAAAATTCCATCGTTTCTCGACTTGTGAGTAAATGGTGTTTCTGTATTGCAATGTGAAAACGTGTTGTGTATTTTTTGGAATATTCCAACAAACAGTTGTCAAAAGTGAAAAATACAATAATTGTTAAAAAAAACTTTTAAATTACTTAATTATTGTGGACAAAAAGTGAAAAAATATATGAAACAAATTTAATAAGAGATAAATAAATTAAGAATTCTGCAAAAAGTTGAAAGAAAATAGAGAAATAAACAAACAAAAAAGTTACACGTTTATGTTTGTACATGTGTGCAAATTCACAGTAAAAGTGAAAAGAAATTGACAAAATGTTTGGTGCAGCGCTTGTAATAGCACAACAACACGATTGCCGAAACATGTTGCGGGTTTATCGTCGCGAGTTAAGGGATGCAACTGATCCTTTTCATATTCTCGAACAACGCTTCAGTGAGTTTTATCGTTTGAGCAGAGACGCAGCTCGAGCTCTACTTGACGAGATGAGTCCCTATATGTATAAGGGAACCAAAAAAACTTTCATCCCGCAACATATACGAATGTGTGCAGCTTTGCATTATTTTGCCACAGGATCGTTCTATAGGGATATTGGGCAAGACTTCACTGCTTCCGTGAGTAAAACCGTCGTATGTCGCTGTGTACATGAAGTAGCAGAAATTTTGGAGCGAAAACTTATGAGCAATTGGATAAAATTTCCAACGCCAACTGAATATGATGCTATAAAACAAAAGTAAGTAAATTATTTTAAATTATTTTCTTAATATATACTTATAAAAAGAATGTCATAGATTTTATGAAAAAACTGGCTTTCCCGGAGTAATTGGAGCAATAGACTGCACTCATGTTCGTATAAAGAGGCCAAAACAAGACGTTGAGAGCTGCTATTTAAATAGGAAAGGTTACCACTCAAAAAATGTACAGCTGGTAAGTTCCATGTAAATTTTTGTAGTTATATGTTTGTATCCAATTATTAAAAGCAAATGTCCTTTCTAGATATGCGACTATGACTTGAAAATACTTGGAGGATTTGCACGATTCGGGGGATCTACACACGACGCCTATATTTGGGAAGCCTCTCGTATAAATGACTTGCTTCGACAGAGGTACGAAGCCGACAGAAGTAACCACTCTTGGTTATTAGGTATTCAAATGAAAAATTATAAATAAATGTATAAGAAATAGTTTTTATTTTCTAAATTATTTAAAAAATTTAGGTGATTCCGGTTACCCTTTGCGGCCATGGTTACTAACACCTTATAGATAATTAAATGAACACGAACGGCAATTTAATACTTTCCATGCTCAAGCCAGAAATTGTGTAGAACGCTTAAATGGCGTATTAAAAGGGGTTTTTAGATGCTTGCAGATTGGATTACATACAACACCTCAAACGGCTGGAAAGATTATTAACGCATGCACAGTACTCCACAATTTTAGACTAGGACATGGAATACTACCTGAAACCAACATAATTGAAACAGAAAGTGAAAATCCTGACACTTCTCACAATGAAGAGTTTGTAGAACCACTGCAGGAAGCTTCCCGCTTGCGTGATAGAGTAAAAGATAGGTTATGTAATTTGCATTAAGGTTTCAATTTATATACTATCATTAAGTTAAAAAAAAAAAAATTATTATGTATTTTTTATTTTTGCGTAATAAAGAGTGATTTTTTTGCTATTATCTTTTTGGCAACACTAGTTTTGACAGCTCACGCACGTTTTGTATCTTGTGTCACTGTCAAACATCTTCAGTTTGGTCTATAATTTAATCATGAATCGTCTTACAAACGAACAACGCTTGCAAATTATTGAATTTTATTACCAAAATGCGTGCTCTGTTAAGAAAGTTCATCGCGCGCTTCTTCCATTTTATGGTCAGTTTAATCGACCTACTGAGGCTTCTATTCGGGCTATTGTAACAAAATTTCGAACCAAATTTACATTGTTGGACATTAAACCACCAACACGCTTACGTAGAGTGCGAACTGAAGAAAATATCGCAGCCGTATCGGCCAGTGTTGGTGATGACCGTGAATTATCGATTCGGCGCCGTTCGCAGCAATTGGGCCTCTGTTACTCCACTACGTGGAAAATTTTGCGGAAGGATTTGGGTGTGAAGCCTTATAAGATACAACTGGTGCAAGAATTGAAGCCAAACGACCTACCACAACGCCAAATTTTTGGTGAATGGGCTCTTGAAAAGTTAGATGAAGATCCATTTTTTTTTCGAAGAATTGTGTTCAGCGACGAGGCTCATTTCTGGTTGAATGGATACGTGAACAAGCAAAACTGCCGTATTTGGAGTGAAGAGCAGCCAGAAGCATTGCAAGAGCTACCAATGCATCCACAAAAAACAACCGTTTGGTGCGGATTATGGGCTGGCGGCATCATTGGGCCGTATTTCTTCAAAGATGATGCGAATCACAACGTTACTGTGAATGGTGAGCGCTACCGTGCGATGATAACAAACTTTTTTTTGCCCAAAATAGAAGAGCTTGACTTGCATGACATGTGGTTTCAACAAGACGGTGCCACATGCCACACAGCACGCGAAACAATGGACCAATTGAGAGGCGAGTTCGGTGAACAGTTTATTTCACGCTTGGGACCAGTCAATTGGCCGCCCAGATCGTGCGATTTAACGCCTCTAGACTATTTTTTGTGGGGCTATGTTAAGGCTAATGTCTATAGGGACAAGCCCGCTTCGATTGACGCACTGGAAGCCAACATTGCCAACATTATTCGTGAGATACCGGCCGAAATGTTGGAAAGAGTATGCCAAAATTGGACTAAGCGGATGGACCATTTGAGGCGCAGCCGCGGCCAACATTTGCATGAAATAATCTTCAAACATTAAATTATATCGACCCAACTATCGATCCAAATAAATATTTCATGCATTTTTCTGAATTTTATGTGTTTTTTTTTTTAATTTCCGATAGTTCTTATAAAATCACCTTTTATGTATTAAAACAAAAAATTAAAGTAAAAAAAAGGTGTTTTTATTTTCAATGATTGCATAAATGGTTCGTTAAAAACAAAATAACAAAAAAAATTCAAAAAAAAAAAAAAATTATTTATTCTACAGTAACACACTTACAGCAAGCACTTAATATTTATATCACATATAAAAAAGTAAAAAAGAAAATGTATTTCAAAAATTAAACAATAACTTTTTAAGTTCAACTTAATTTTCAGTCTTGCAAAAAGATCTTAATAAAAATCCACATAAAAACATAAAAAAATAAAAATAACACTAATTTAATAACACATTTAAAAAACTCCATATGAAAACATAAAAAAATAAAAATAACTCTAATAACATATTTAAAAAAAAATTATTTAAGGCACAATTCCTAAATGTTGTTCAATTCTTGTCACTTTATTTAAAATTAAGTCCATTTTCTTTTCCATTTTGGCCAATTGGCTTACCAATTGGTCTTGCATTTTTATTGCTTCATCTAAAGCTTCATTGAATTTCGATGAGCTTGTTGTTGCTTGCGATTGCTTTTTTTTAGAAGGCGGCATATACATTTCTTCGCAATCCAAAACCTCCACCGATAACATATCCTAAAAATTAATTAATTTTTTTGTAATTATTACAATTGTTCATTTTTATATCACCAAAAATATGTTAGAGTTATATACATATAACTTATAGGCGATTTAATGCACAATTATTTATTTATTTCGAAATCCAATGAAAATCTTAACTTTTGTATATAAAACCTGCATAACATTCACACCTCAACTTACCTCAAAAGGTTCCTCTATTGTAACCCCTGATTCGACGGTATGTCCATCCCCATCAACGGCATCAAGTGTCATCACTTGGAGAATTTTCTCTTCAATGGGATTCAAATCTCGGGGTACGTCTGCCCAACTACCTCCTCCAGTTTTATTAATAAATTTTCTGCGGGAACTCACCGCTTTCTTCACACCGCATTTCAAATCAATCCAACACTAAAAAAAGTAAATGCAATTTAAAAATGTAATAAATGCACATACAACGTATAAGAAAACAAACTTACATTTTTCCATTGCTCCACTGTTTTTTCACTTCCACCCAGAGAATTTAGGGAGACTTTCAAAGACTCCCATTGTTGCTTATAGCTGCTGTTGCAATTTATGCTGCTAAATTGTCCTCTGGCAAATTCCAAATTTGAGGCCATATATTCCACTAATTTTTCCTTTTGGCTTTTTGAAATTCTTTCTGTTTTCTAAAATAAAAAGAATAATTGTATCTGATATATATGCAACTCAAAAATAAATAAATTACCTTTTCTGTCCGTTTATTACATTCCATTTTGTTACTTTTTTATAATTTTAAGTTTATTTGTACTGAATCAAAAATGTTCTTAAATCAATTCGAAATCCCGCGTTGCTATTGCATGTGAGTTACTTTGACAGATAAAGTGTAAAGTTTTTCACAAAGTATTCATATAGAAACACATTTCTCACAACTTTCCAATGACTTACGTCAAAAAAGCAAGAATGACAGATAGTTCTCACAAAGTAAATATACAGAAACACCAACATGTGAAAAACGAATTTTTGTTTCAATTTCATTGTTTCATGTGAAAACTTTCTCGATGCGAGAAATACAGAAACAAGCTACTGTTATCTTTAATAAACGTCAAAATTTATTTGAGAGCCGATGTTTTATACCCATCCATACATATAAAGTCCATGTGTATGAGTGCTTTACATTGATTTTTTGACACATAGTAGAAAAGAGACGCCTGTTGTTTTGCATTTTAATATTTGTTGTAGATTTGTCCCTACCTTGCATAATTCTGCCGTGCATCCAACAAGTCAAAAATCACACACCCAAACATTTGTGTATGGGTAGATTTAATGAAGAGTTCAAAAGCGATTCTTGTGTACATTTTCTATTTTTGTTTTCTTGCGGTCACCTTATTATATCACCATGATTTAACACTGAATATACTTCTTCCGTTATTAAGTCACTAAGCAACATTAAGTGCAACTGTTCACGAAATATAAACAAGCCGCAATTTTTCCTCGTTTTTGTTAAAATAGAAAACAAATATTTATATTACTAAAAATTATCAAATAAATTCGCTTTTAAATATATATTTCTCCTAAAAAAATGTTTCAGATTAAACATATTTCCCACAACTGCACAATTTTCTTACATTTATTACGAAAATACGCCACCAAACCAGTGTTAAAAACTTCTGCTGAAAAGAAGCAGTATTTTGGTGGCTTGTTTCCAAACAACTTGCTCAATAAAAAACATAAAACTCCGACTTGTTTCTACATCGCTAATGAAAACGTATCGCATGTTATAAATGAACACTTGCAACCTTATTTTAAACAAAGCTCCTGCGACACCATATTGGAAATTAACCCAGGCATTGCGACATTCACCCGTCATCTGTTAGATAATGAGGAACAATTTAAGAAAATTATTCTAATGGAATCTATGGAACATTTTTTGAATAATTTGCAAGAGATACACACATTATATCCAGATCGTGTTAAAGTAAGACATGCAGATTTTATAAGTATTTGGAAACTTGTATATCAAGACAAAATAGATAATGGTTCACGAACACAAGAATTGTTGCAAGATTTCCCAATTAAAAAATGGGAGGAAGGTAACGATTGTATACAATTATATTTATATACATTATTGATATTTTGAAATTTTCAGATCCCAATATCTTATTATTCGGTGCCGTAGGCTGCTATCAATTTATTAAGCAGATGATTAACTCGATTGTATTTCAAAATAGTTTTTTTAGTCTGGGTAGAGCTGAGATGTATTTCGTTTTACCACCTCCAATATATTTGGTACTTAATTTATTCATAATTAAAATTAGATATAATATTTCTCTACTGGCAGTTACATTTTATTTTAGCATTTAACCTGCACTAGTGAAATTGGTTATTTGATATACAGGTCCAACACAATCTTATTTCAAATGTTATTTGAATATCGTTTTATTGCGCGCTTACCGAGAGAAGATTTTCTTCCCACCCAAATAGAATTTGATTTTACAAAGCAGAGTAAATTACGCAAGGTAAGTAAAATTAAATTAATTAAACTTGAAAAAAAAATCAGTTACTCTAGAAACATGCATACTTACATACATACAGACAAACAAGGTAAAAAAAAAAACTGCTTAATCTTATGTACCCCTTTCCAGAGTAGACAAGTGTAAGCCATACATAAATAATAACGTACATAGATTTAAATTCGCACACTTGGAAATATGTAGACAATAAATTTATTCTTTAATAATAGGTACGCTCAATCAATCCCGAATTTTTGTATTTGGTAAGAATAGTTCCTCGGAAAGATATATATAAATATGTAGCCCCTGCAGATTTACCAGCATTGTGGTATTTTGTAAAACAAAATTGTGTTAGCAGAAGAAACCGCATCATACCAAATCTTGAGTAAGTTTATGCAACAATTTGTAAACCTTTACATTATTTAAAATAAAATCTTTTAAATTAGAAAATGGGTACCCAGGTGTGGTCCTCGTCTAATAATAAATAATGAAAAACGTACACCATCTGTCCCTTTGTACGATGATGAAGACGTGACAAAACTTCCTAAATATTCATCCCGTTGTTGTAGTATTAGTAATCGTGATTATGTTGATCTGAATCTTTACACGCAATTTGGAGACCTAAATGCAAGTCAGATGCTAACATTATTTTCATTGTTCCGTAAATGGCCAGAATATGAAGACAGTTCATTTTTGGCGTCTTTGGAAAATAATTTATTAAAAATGGAAGCTTCGGCAGATGCATCTGTACAAGGAATAGCCGAAGAGGATGATGATTTGACAACAGAGCAAAGATATAAGGATGAGAAAACTACTATCTTAAAGACAAAGCCTTCGCCCTCAATATGTTCAATAGGAAATCATACCGAAAACAAGTGAAATTTTTTCTTAATTTTGGAAATTTATTGCGTATAAGCATAAAGACGTGAATTTGTAAATAGAATAAAATTAATTACATGAATTGGTTTTTTCTTCATTCGGGGCACCGACCCTGTATGGCTCTTTTGCAGCCGCGTGTGCATAAATCTATATTTGTCAAATCATAAGTATGCTGGCTCTCTTGACCAAAACGCGACCCAAATGAGATAGATTGCTTAACACAATCTACATGCAACGTTTGTGGATTAACTCCGATGACATAAGATAAATGAGCATCTTTACAGATACCAGCTTTCCCAAATTCATAGCAAACATCTTTAATTTTAATCTGCCCATCAATTTTACAATCGTTGGCTATACATACAGGTAAAACAGCATGATCAGCTAAAACTAAGAATTGCCCATCTTCACAGGGTCCTCTGTGAAATGCTGGATAGCAGGCATCAGTTTCTGGATAGTATAACGCAGCTACAAAATATGAATGCTTATTTTATTTACGTATTTCATTTTTGAAGCTATAACTCACCTGGAGCACAGTCGCAAATCCAGTCATCAGGCTGGTCGCCAGGATATAATAATTCATGTTTCTTACAGCGTGAAGGCGCAAATAAAGGAGTGCGGCCCTGTAATAAAAGTGGAAGACTTGTAATGTACAAATTGAATTGAGAAATATGATGTGAAGCGTCGGGGGAAAAATAAGAAAAAAACACGAAAAAATGTCCAATATATTGGGTTGTACCATAGTATAATTATATTTACAAAATATACGCACCATATATTTTGTTAGTGTAAAATTAGATATGGAATATCAAAATGATGAAAGAAAACAAAGCATAATGGCATTATTTTGTAAAAAAAAAAAAAAAAAAACAAAGCAAAATGAAAAAATTTTTGATATTCAAGTCTAATAAAACACAAATGTAAACAACAAATACATGTAGAGTTGCTTCCACTTGATATAATTACACTATGCGTTGTACGGAAAGTAATTAGGTTCTTTTGTTGTTATTCGACGATTTGCATCAACTAATATATTTATCGTATTTTTTACACACGAGCCTTGCAATATCAGCTCTCAAAACATATAATAATTATGCTTAAGTGTGAAGTTGGGTTCGGAAAAAACGAAATTATTTTCCGAACAACTCTATAGATATTCGGATACTACACACTCTGCTGTTTATAAATAAACTACATATATGATAAGGATCTGCTATAGCAAGCACCTCTTTAGTATGACTGTCTTTAATTATTATAATTGGACTGTTATATTTGATAGTGGTATGAGTCCACTTTTCAAAAAAAAAAAAAATTAGTGGTATTTTTGGTAAGATGTATATACTATAATTATAATCACACATTCAATGGAGTACGATTTCTTCATAAAGTAATCAAATGAATTTGGCTATATAATGTTATTGCTAAAATATTACTTTTGTAAGTGGAAACCAAATTACAATTAAAACAACTTTTTTATTTTTATGATTTCATGTATCCTGCGTTTTAGCAGATATTACTTAAATGGTGCTAGTGTATTAAAAGCAACATGTTCGCAAGAAGAAAATGCTCCATTTAAAATAATATTTTTAATTGGAAAACATGATTATTATCGTCCGTGTTCTCTAAACCGAATTCGAAAAAAAAATTTTGTTTTTAAAACGAATTTAAATTTTTTGGTATCCTCTAAACCGCATTCAGAAAATTTTATTCGTTTTAAAACCGAATAAACCAACTTGCCCAATTTAACTTCGAATGACATCAAAACTAATTTTTTTCAAAACATCATAGCTCTATTTTTTCGGTTTAAAATTTTTTTTGTTTTTTTTTCTATGATTATTCTGAAAATCACTTTCTCTCACGATATAAAATCACTTGCGACATTTTAAGCATTTTGCTTTGAATTCGTTAACAAAATGATTAAATACACTAAAATTTAAATTTTTTTTTATTAGTTTTTTTTTTTTTTCAAAAAATTAATTATTTTTCACAACGGAAACGTAAATTTATTAATTTTAAAATACGCTTTATTTTGTATTAAGAGTTTTTTCTTTTGTTTATATTTTTCGTGATTTTTAGTTCTTGTTCTTCTTTTTCTGAGTAAATTTAATTCAGGCATGTTCTGAAATCAGGGTGATTTTAAACCACGAACGATTTGAAAATCACGTTAGTGATTTTTTGGTGTTCTGGAAATCACAAGATTTTAGCTTTTCAGCAGTGATTTTTACTGGTTACTATAAAATTTGCTCAAAAAAAAAAAAAAAAAAAAAAGAACAAGAACTAAAAATCACGAAAAATATAAACAAAAGAAAAAAAATTTTCCACACAAAATAAATCTTATTTTAAAATTAATAAATTTTACGATTTCGTTGTAAAAAATAATTAATTTTGTGACAAAACTAATAAAAACAATTCAAATTAAGTATATTTAATCATTTTGTAAAGGAATTCAAAGCAAAATGCTTTAAATGCTGCAAGTGATTTGATATCGTAAGGCAGTTTGCTGGCCGGTTTTAAATCACGAGATGTCACATGATTTTGTGGGCAGAACACATTCTTCGTGATTTTAAATCACTTTGAGAGAAAGTGTAATTCCACATTTTTTCAAATTCGTGTGGAATACAGAACATGCACGTATGTCAACTTTTTCAATAAAAAAGCTTGTTTGTTATTGCATTTAAATATTTTCATTTTAGTTATTATCAGTACTGTTCTGTACTCCGAATCCTCATAATTTTTTACGAAAATGGAAAAATTCGAATTATTTGGCTGTTCTGTATTCCACTTCCGAATTTTTTTTTTCGTTTTATTCCATCTAAAAACATTTTGATGGAATGTAATTTATTGATTTATTTTTTAAAAATGTCAAAAATTAAATTAGAAAATACATACAGTGGTGGACAAGAATTTAAGACACTACGTTTCACTTGTATATTTCTGATAATTTTTACACCTTTTCGAAAAAATTTTCAATCCAAGTTATTTTTTAAAGATCCTAGTAATGTTATGAAAAAAAATTAACAATAGTTTGTTACCTATATTTCGTTATGAATTTTTATTTACATTTTATGCAGATTAAGGCAAGTTTAAGCCTGGCCACGAATTTAGGACATAGGTAAAATAGAAGTTAATTCATTAAAGTAAAGCTCAGTTTCATAAAAAAATCTTAGTATTTGGTGGGAAACCAATATTTTGGATCACAGCAGCGCATCTTCTGGGTAAACTTTCAACTAATGCCATACAACGTTCCTTTGAAATGGCATACCAAGCTTTTTGAATTTCTTCCCATAAATCAATCGGTTAAATCTTTTGGCTTTACTGCTTGTACATGCTCTTCAACATCATTCTCAAGTTCTCAATTGGATTGAGGTCCGGATATTAAATTGACCACTTCAGAACAGTAATATTTTTTCTTCTAAGCAACTCTTCACTAGGCGTGCAGTGTGCTTAGGGTCATTATCATGGAAACATTTCCATATTAGAGGCATGTTGTCTTCAACGATTGGCATCATAATACTGGTCGGTATATTTTTGTAAATATGCTGGTCCATTTTAGTGATAATCTTGTGAATGGGACCTACACCATGCCAGGAAAATGCCATGCCACACAATGAAATTGCCACCACCATGCTTAACCGTTTGAAGAGTGTAATTTGGGTGATGCTCCATGTTTGAAAGGCACCATACGTACTCTTTACCATCAGGACCGAAGCGGAAAAACTTCTACTCGTCGCTCTAAAGTATATTTTTCCAAAATGACATTGGTTTATTGAGATGTTCTTTTCAAAATGCTAGTCGG
The DNA here is from genome assembly GCA_947397855.1 of Thelaira solivaga. Lineage (NCBI taxonomy): Eukaryota > Metazoa > Arthropoda > Insecta > Diptera > Tachinidae > Thelaira > Thelaira solivaga. The sequence goes on along the minus strand of OX377610.1, from coordinate 47,211,158 downwards.
GCTCTAATATTTTTTTTGACACAAGTGGTTTATGTTGTGCAATTCACCCACGTAAGTGTTTCTCATTCAGAAGTCTTCTTTTTATCCTGGATGATATATTAATACCAAAATCCGATGAAATCTAATTTTTAATTTTAATTGAGCTCGTGAAAGGATATTTAGCAGCCGCTTTATAAATTAAGCTATCATATCTGGGTGTAGTTTTTCGGACTATTTGACATTTTTGGTGGTACCATAATGCTTAATATGTGCTAGGGCGCTGTAAATAGTATATCTGGAATATTTAAGTACCTCGGATATCTCCATAATGGGTTTTCCATCAGTATTTATTTGTTTAATCAGTCTTCGCTCGACATCCGTACTCCAAGTACATCTGGCCCTTTCTAACGAAATATTTTGATATATCCCAACTTAAAATAGAACAAGACTTTCGCTACTTACCTTTTAGATTCAAAAAACACCAAACAATCACTTAAGAAATAGATATTTATAAAATGTTGTAAATTCGTGGCCAGCATCAAATTTACGTTTTTACAATAATTTAGTAAAAATAGCAACAAAACTTAAAAACAAGCAAAACCAAATAACGGTACTTTTTCCTGACATTATAGGGTACACTGAAAAATAAATAAAATCTAATTTGATATTGCAGGATTGTAAAAATTATTGTAACTAAGCTGGTGACATGTAGTGTCTTAAATTCGTGTCCACCCCATAAATATATCAAAACATGAAAAATAGGATATACCACTATCAAATATAACAGTTCAATTAGTGCCTTTAAACGTTGGAGTATATTCATGAGAAATTCAGTCCGAAATGTAATATTTTTAGATTGAATACGTCTTTAAAAATAAAAAAATAAATCAGTGCCTTCGTAAAATTTTTCAGTTATAACATAATTTATACTTATGTTGCCCTAAGTTACGAAAACGGGTCAAAATTAGACCCTCTGCAATGATCAGTCATGAATTCCTTGACAATGCGAATTCCTGAGCAGGTCAAGCCGAGTAAGTCATTCGTTTTCTTCAGAGATTGGAATGGCATGCATTACGCTGATACACTTTGTTTCCAAAAAGTTTTTTTGCGATTCTTTTGCCAGTCACTAACTAAAACTGAGTTTAATAGAGCTCCAAGACAGGCCGCAGAATGGTTCTGGGCCAATGAAGCTATTAGTTGCTCTTTTTTTTGCGAGTTCGTCTGCCTTCTCATTGCCTACATATCAATACATTAATATTCATCAATGCGTTGCGTTCCATACATACTCTATATCTAAGTCAAGCTTTGTTTAAAAACACACAAGTTTAATAATACTTTTAAGACCCGGAGGCAGTACATACTTACAGCCAAGTTAGATTTCTTTTTATCTACTGCTTGATATTCAGGATACAACACGTCACCAAAAACACATGGCAAACCAACTAGGATCCATACTAAGCGTATAATTAAACTGAACATCATAATGTGCAAGAGTTTAAAAAAAAAAAAAATAATAAAAAACAATTTGTTGATAAAATAATTATTTCAGAAAAAACTATAAGACAGAATCAACCGTCCACAAAGAGAACCTGCTAATAACTACTGATATATTGCATTAGATATGTAGTCACAACAAAAAAAGTATAAACCTCTTAAATCAAGCAATCAGAAAAGAATCGTAAATATGTAGGGAGAGAGAACATACAAAATTTTTGCAAAATAAAATCAATAATTCCTCTTTTATTTTTTAAATAAGCAAACAAAAGTTTTTGAGATTTATAATCCGGTTTTTTAGTGAATTACATTACACTTAACGCAGATTCCTTAAGAAATATTATAAAAACAAGTTTAATGTTAATCATTATTGTTTAAGGGAGACAGAGTGAGAGAGAGAGATGGAGAGATGCAGACTTATTGTTTAACTTGATAAACTATTTAAAGTGGCATCAATTTAATATACATACTGCTTTTTAATTGATTAAAAAATTTTCATTATTAATAGCTTTGCTATAACCTTGCCCTTATACGTATGTACATACAGTGAACTAAAGTTATGTTCACATTAACTAAATATCTAATAAAAAAGTGTAGCCCTTAGTCTGGCAAATATTTTTTTTTTATCAAATAACGTCATTTATTAAAAATTTAAATATTTATATTTCTTAAAATGTTTATGTATAAGGTTGTGTGCAGATAATATCTCCAATTTAATTAAAACTTAAACTGTAAAACCTTTAAAGCACTATAAATTAAAATTCACCATTTCTTATTTTTGTAATTTTGGTGTTCACATACATAAATGCGAGCGGTAGCTTCTGTGATACATTTGTCTTGAAAACAAAAATTTCTTTTTGTTTTCAATACAAGTGTAAAGCTATCATTCACATTTGTTAAACTCAATTGAAAATATAATTTCGGGAGAATATGAATTATTTATCATCACTAGCAGTGTTTTAATTGATATTTATATATTTATAATACCTCTAAAGGACTTGTAAGCCCTTTCAAGTATGCTTGTGAAATAAAATACTTATGGCTCTAAAGTACATTTAAAAAATACATTTAATGATTGTAATTGCAACTGAAGCTGACTCTGGTAATGACAGTTTTGCGACTTGCTGTTAAATTTTACCATTCAACATGGTTTATTTTTTGTTGAACTACAAGGGCGGAAAAAAAAATTTTTTTTTCAAAAACCATTTATTTCTCAACATACTTAGTAAGCCGATATTCCAACTTTTTTATACCATCTGAATAATACGATTTTGTTAACCCGTCAAAATACGCGTTAGTTTCGGTAATCACTTCTTCGTTTGAGATAAATCTTTTTTATTCGAGCCATTTTTTCAAGTTTGGAAACAGGAAAGTCACTAGGAGCTAAATCTGGACTATAAGGTGGATGATCAGCCAATTCGAATTGTATTTCACGTAATTTTAGCATCGTATCTAATGCTGTGTGAACCGGTGCGTTGTCTTGAAGAAAGAGCAAACCCGGCACCCATCTTGCCGATAGCTTTTTCATATGCAAATGTTTATGCAAAATGTTGAACACACGTTCATATGATATGTTTACCATTTCAACAATCACGTAACTTGACTCGGCGATCATTCATAACGATATCGAGGATTTTCTTGATATTTTCTTCAGTAACCACCTCTTTTGGCCTTCCTGTTGATGGCATGTTCGGCCGCATTTAAGTTCAGCAATCCAATATCTTATCATATAATCTGACTTAGAAGACTCACCGTAATGCTTATCGAGCTTTTCTTTTATCTCTTTTGGCGTTTTCCCTTTCAAATAATAGTGTTTAATCACTGCACGAAATTCACTTTTTTCCATTTTTCAAGAAACACAAAAGTTGCTTACTTCAAACGACTACAACAAATAAACTAATCGATGAATTTGGGTGAAATTTTAACAGCTGACGTGTGACAGATCGCAATTTCTAAAAAATAAAGTTTTTGTTTTTGTGTTTGTGCTGCCATCTAGCGCTAGGTAGCTTCAATATCAAGCCGCCCTCGTATGTGTTTGAAAAAATACCATCCATCATGTTCATCAGTTTTCTTTAGCAGGTCTTACTCATTTCTCTATAAAAGGTTGCTTGTTTGATGCTACATTTAAAAATTTTATATTCATTAAAAGAAATTCTTTTTTTATTGAATAATGTATTTTGTAATTTTAAATATTATTTCAAATATAGAATTAATATTTATTGAGCTTAAGTCTGTTTTTTTATAAAATTATTTATTATTTTCAATATTTCGATTTCCAGGAAAATTATAAATATTTATAATAAAAGTCTAAATAAATTGTATAAATATTATTTCAAATAATATTCGAAAGATATTCGGGCGTTATGCTATTAGTAATATTAAAAAAAGTTTCTGGTGATAGAAAATTGAAGCCTAATAAAAAAATATTAAGTAAAATTTTTCGAGCCATAACTTTATCACCCGGACAGTATGATTTTTTTGAATTTTCATGTTGGAATGTTCACTGCAAGCTTCGAAAAATGTTCTAAAAGTTCTATGCCCAATCGAATTTACGAAGCAATTTGTAAAAATGAAAGCTCTACATCTTATTAAAAAGGCTTTAAAATGTAAATGAAATACATTTTTATTGAAAACTATACATAAATCAAGTGATTGTGTCAGCTGATTGACCGTGTAGGAGCTTGTGGTGTGATTGTACCAGCTGCTGGTGCAAAATCAAAATGCGTTTGATATTTCAATTCATTCTGGTATCGTGTATTGTTCATCAAATTTTTTAAGTGGTAACATATTAATGAACGCGCGGGAAAAAATGGGAGGAATTCCTTGATTTATATGAATCGATGCTGTGCCTATGGAAAATAAAAAGCGAAGATTATTGCAATTATGACCTAAAAAATAAATGCTACAACAAAATGGTAGAAAAATTAAATAGAGAAAAAGTTTTTAAAAAATAAAGCTGGTATTCAAAACGACTTCAAGTAGAAATTATGGCAAACTCTTCATACAAATTTGTCACAATATCGATTTCAAGTCTACTTTAATTTTCCTTGAACACAAGTATAAATGTTTACCGTCCAAACTGTATCGTCATTAATTTCGACCTCATCACTAAGCAACCAGAGATGAAACTTTTGAGGTTAGAATTTTGTAAAACAGCGTTTTATTTGGGGTTTGTATGTAAGAGACAGATATAGTGTTTTAAAATTACGAATAAGAGAAAATAAGCAAAATGAAAAATTTTTTGTTTTAAAAAACATTAATTAAAAAGTTATTTCCGTAATGAAAATGCACATGCTGGAAATTCTTATAAAGGGTGTTTTTTATAGACGTATAGAACTTTAAGTTGGCATTACTGTTCAAGATGGCGACCAATTTAACAGCTGTCAAGTGATTTATTCTCAGTTTGGTTTGGCAATTCATCATGGAAAAACTCACGCCTGAACAACGCTTGCAAATGGGCACAAAATGAGATTGCCGTTGTTCCCGATTTTCATAAGCGAATTTTGTTTAGCGATGAAGCGCACTTCTGGTTGAATGGCTACTTCAACAAACAAAACTGCCACATTTGGAGTGAAGCTAATCCTCAAGTGTATGTCGAAAGACCGTTACATCCAGAAAAACTGTTTGGTGCGCTTTATGGGCTGGTGGAATCATTGGTCCGTACTTCTTCAAAAACGATGATGGCCGAAACGTTACAGTCAATGGTGATCGGTATAGAGCCATGATTACTAACTTTTTCATTCTTGAATTGAACAACCATGATGTCCAGGAGCTGTGGTCCCAACAAGACGGCGCAACATGTCACACAGCTCGTGCCACAATCGATTTATTGAAAGACACGTTTGGTGACCGCCTAATTTCACGTTTTTGACCTGTGAATTGGCCTTCAAGATCTTGTGATTTAACACCGCTAGACTACTTTCTGTGGGGCTATGTAAAGTCATTGGTCTATGTGGATAAGCCACAAACGCTTGACCATTTGGAAGACAACATTCGCCGTTTTATTGCCGATATACGGCCACAAATGTTGGAAAAAGTCATCGAAAATTGGACGTCCAGATTGGACTACATCCGAGCCAGCCGTGGCGGTCATATGCCAGAAATCATATTTAAAATGTAATGGCACAAGATTACCTTTCGGATAAATAAAATTCATGTCAATCGAATAATCAATCGTTGTTTTAATGCAATTTAAAGTTCTATACGTCTATAAAAAAAACACCCTTTATATACGTTTATTGTTATGAAGTATGGAATTTAATGTAAAAGTGATAACAAACACAAATTTTCATGTTTTAAAATTAATGTTTACGAAAAGTAAATAATCAGGCATGTTCTGAAAATCACTTTCACGCAAAATGATTTAAAATCACGAAGATGTTCTGCGCACAAAATCATGTGACATCTCGTGATTTGACCGGCCAGCAAACTGCCTTACGATGTCAAATCACTTGCAGCATTTTAAGCATTTTACTTTGAATTCCTTAATAAAATGATTAAATACACTTAATTTGAATTGTGTTTTATTAGATTTGTCAAAATATTAATTATTTTTCCAAACAGAACCGTAAATTTATTAATTTTAAAATAAGATTTATTTTGTGTGGAGAATTTTTTTTCTTTTGTTTATATTTTTCGTGATTTTTAGTTCTTGTTCTTTTTTTTTTTTTTTTTTTGAGCAAATTTTATAGTAACCAGTAAAAATCACTGCTGAAAAGCTAAAATCTTGTGATTTCCAGAACACCAAAAAATCACTAACGTGATTTTCAAATCGTTCGTGGTTTAAAATCACCCTGATTTCAGAAGATGTCTGAATGAAAGTGTAATTTTTTTAATAAGAATTTTGAGTTTGTGCAAAAAAGATAAAAAGAAAATGTAGAAACGATTTACAAAAAAATTAAGATTGTGCCAGCATACTGGTGTAATAGGTGTTTGGTGGTGCAATCACTTGATTCCAACAGCATGCTGTAGTCTAGGGTAGTACACGAACAAACTATTCATATTGTACTATTCACTTATTTGAACTGAACGAACTAGCAGTGTTTTGAAGACCTATAGTTAATTTCCTTGCTCTTTATTTTATACGAACGAACTAAACTTAAACGAAAGCAATGACGAAGGAACGAAAGTTGCAAGTTAATTTCTTAGCACAAGTCTAGCATGCTGTTGTCGTGTATCGGGCCCTTTAGAACACTACCAAGACGAATTCATAAATTCGCCTAGAACACTACTTTAATCTAGGCATACACATGTGATTTGTGCGCACGGATTTGTTGATAGCATGAACACCACTAACATTAAACAAATCAGAATTACAAAAACGTCGACGAGTAAACATGTATTGCAAAGCGAACGACGCAATTTCTATTTGGTTATTTTTTTGTGTACTAAACAAAAAAAAAAGAAAAGAAGTAAATTGCTTTTAAAAAGAAATAAGCGTTCACATATAAATTTATAAATTTTTTTCACTGTTTTTATTGTAGCTCTTTTGTCTACTTTATATTTTTCTAATAGTTTTTCTATTAAAAATTCTTTGCTCGCCATCTCCGCGATACACACACTAACGTCTCGTAGCACACTATAATAAAAAATGGCGAATGTTCGCGTACCAGAACATTAATATCCAAAAAATTTATTGTAATTGAAAATTTTCAAACTCATTTTGACATGTTTGCTAACAGCGCCATACACATCCAACAAATCAAAAATCATACGTGTATGGGCAGCTTTAGCTTGCAAGGAAGACAGATGCATATGAATTCGCCTTGCTTGCAAGTTTTGACTGGCAGTGTTCATTTACTTTTTAACATTCTTGAGAGCTATTTTGCAAAATTTCTTACTCTCTCGCTGCTGGTTTTTGCTAGCAGAGTAAATAAACACATCTATTATCTTGCTCTAGAAAGATATTTAAAAAAAATCCTAACATTTAAGCAGAATATAGAAAAATAATATTTAAGTTCACATACATAAGTGCATACATATATTTTTATTCATTTAAAGGCAGATTATAGCGTAAATGGATTTCTTTAATAGTTTTACCCTCCATATTAGCCAACGCTCCTATAACTACTTGAGTCGCATCTTTTATATCATTAAACTCGTGTAGAAAGTTCATAATTTCCTGTTTTCGATCTTCCGTAGTAGTGGGAACATCGAATTCCTCTAGTTTTTCTTGCAAATTTTTATACATAATACGCAATTGCTGCATTGAAGCTTCTGGAGCTTTCAGGGACATTGTATAAATTTGTACAAATTCGTTAAACTTTGTTCTCTTCTTAGTTTTGGTTTGGCGACAGCTTTAATTTTCTTCTCGCAAATATCACTTCCATAGACTACAAATCACATCCCAAAAATTAAAAATTTAAATAAGTCGAAGTAAACAATGTAATGAAAATTATACTGGTGACCTCAAGAATATAACAAAATAACATTACAATGAACGTATTCACATCATGTTGGCTTTGGGATTCTTTCTGTCAAAATTTCTTTGTGTGAGAACAAAACGCAAAATCTTTCATCTCTTAATGATCTCCATGATGTAATATAAAATTACAAATAGTTGATCTCTTTTAACAGGCGTTGTTTACATATATATATATATATATAAATTAAAAAATTTGACAATAGCAAGGCGAATTCATAGGAGGTGCGCGCAATTGGTATTTTGTTAGTGTAAAATATCTAGCAAACTGTCAAAATACAGAAACAAGACAAAGAAAAAAATGGGAATGAAATAAAATTTTCAAATAAACAAATAATAAAGTTTGTTATAAAGAAAAAGAAAGTATTAATTTAATAATAAAAAAAAATAATAAGAAGCGTGCAACAAATTTAATTGTGTAATATAGTTTTGTTATTACTATTTGTGAAATTATTCAGTACTCAATTATCGCCCAATTGTAGTTTTTGCAGTTTTATCGATGAGGACGCTAAACCATTTTACATTGGTAGTAGTGCCAAAAAAGTTTCTTATAAACACGCTTTTATATCAATTTTCTTATAAGAACGTTTAAACAAATTTAATTTATAAATATATTGTAGGCACACAAAACAAAAGGAACGAAAAAGTTTTCTTATAAACACACGCTTTTCTTACAAATTTTCTTAAACAAATTTAATTTATAAATAAATATATTGTAGGCACACAAAATAAAATGAATTAAAAATTTTTTCTTATAAACACACACTTTTTTCAGAAGTATTCTTATGAGGATGTTTAATTAAATTTAATTTCTAAATATGTTGTAAACACACAAAGCAAAATGAAAAAAAAAATTGACATTCAGCCATATAAAACATAAATATAAATAAAAAACACCTGATCAGTTGCGCCTCCTCCAAGAATTAGCCTTGGACTGTAGAAGTCTCAAAAATGCAAAAAGAAAACGTTCAGCTGGTCGATAACGGCAACACTGCAATTCAATACTGCCCATACTATCCAACTCTGTCTGTTCATGAAGAAACGTCAACAGTTTTCAATTATTTTTTTTACAACGCATGAGAAAAGAATTTACAACTATTTTTCAGTAGTAAAATAGAAAAGACAATGTTATAAATTATCCAAAAAAGATAACTTATATTTACTACAGTTTTGGATAAAATATGAAGTTAATTTCTACTGAAATACGAGAATATTAATGCAAAATGAAAAAAAGAAAACTGGGAAAGCAAACACAAAGTAGTGAAAAATGAAATAATTTTTTACCACTGTCGTCCACACAGCCACCAATGCAATAATAACAATATATGTGTATTTTAATAGAGTCAAAAAGTATATGCAGCAGCGTCAATATTAATGTGGGACTGTAGTGGCAAAAAAATGTAAGGTACCTTTCGCGGGAGTTATTCGTCATCGTCATTAACAAAAACAATTACTTTTTCTATAATCTTTTTCATCATCAACAAACGCAAAATTAGTGCAAAAGATATATTTACTCGCTTACAGTAAACAGCCAAAAAAGAAACTAAGAACTGTGTGTATGTGGAAAAGAAAATTTTGTCTATTACTAAAATTTAATAAAAATGTCTAATTAAATGAGAAGAAATTAAAAGCAAATTGAAATAAATATATTATTAAAACAAAAAAAGATAATGTTTACTAAAAAATCTCATGCGGATATTAAAAAGTCCACTGCTAAGCTGCAGGATTGCAAAAAGGACTCGGCATCACGTTTACGTCATTTACGTACAATTTTAGGTAAATATACATCAATGCACCACAATTTTTATAAAGTATCTAAAAAACATTGCTTAAATATAAATTAAATATGGCGAATTTACTATATGAATTCGCCTTTTGTTTTAACAAATTCAAGTTTTTGTATTTTTTTTTATTAATTGGTGAGGATTGAGTGCGTGGGAGCAGGCACTGTTGCCTGATTTTATCACCCATACTTTAAGTTGTTGAATTATGGAAGTTTTTATTACATATGTCTACCTATGTAATTTAATTCAAAATACGTTCCGTTTCGTTAGCAGGTAAAAAAGCAGCAAAAAGTGTAGCAGGTTAGAACGTCAACTATGTTTATAGATGGTATAAAATGTCATTAAAATAATGTTAACTTAAATATAGGGTCCGCCATCGAACGTTTTTTTTCAACTAGTGCTTATTTCGTCAATGGTAACACTTAGCTCATGTCTGATTTGACAGATAATTAGTTTTATCCCTCCGCCACTAAGCAACCAGAGATGAAACTTTTGAGGTTAGAATTTTGAAAAACTCAGCTTTTTATTTTGAGTTTGTATGTAAGAGACAGATATAGTGTTTTAATATTACGAATAAGAGAAAATAAGCAAAATGAAAAATTTTTTGTTTTAAAAGACATTAATTAAAAAGTTATTTCCGTAATGAAAATGCACATGCCGAAAATACTTATATCTACTTTTTTTTATTATGAAGTATGGAATTTAATGTAAAAGTGGTAACAAACACAAATTTTCATGTTTACGAAATGTAAATAATGAAAGTGTAAATTTTTTAGAAATACCTGAGCAAAACAAAATAAAAATTTTGAGTTCGTGCAAAAAAGACAGAAAGAAAATGTATACTATATCTGCACTCTGACACCTCTGGTTGCTCGGTGCCTCCGCTGAAAGAATATGGTTGTGTTTTCGCTTCGCTAACACTGCAGTCACACGATCAAGTTTTTTTTACAATTCTCTTTCAAGAAATTTACACATACTGCTTGTCAAAATTCACAAAAATTGAAAGCTGTGACGTAGGCTGCACGCAATTTCAAAGCAAGTTTTTCAACAAGATGTTTTTTTTAACCTCTTCCACCGACAGTTTTGTTTCGGCGGCAATAGAGTTATATGCCTTAATTTTTAAATTATTCCATCTATATGCAGGAATATTCATGTTCCACAGAGCTTCATGCCTTCTGTATATCTCTATGAACTGCAAAACATCGCTATATTTGTTTAATTTGTTCACAAACATATTTAAAAAAAAAAACAAAACAATACTGGCGGCAGAATAAGAATTCAAATTTGGATTAAAAAACTGCAGTCAGCTGTTTTCTTGACTGTAATTTGAAACACTCAATTGAAAGCAAACTCTCAGCAAATTTTAAAAGTGTGAGTGCATTGGTAAAAAAATGAGAAATTTTAAAAATTGAATGAAAACTTGATCGTGTGACCCCCAAGTAAGTGGGCCTGCAATCTACTTACAGAAAATGCCGATTTTGCCAAAAAAAAATCATCTTTTCAGATGAAGCTCATTTTGATCTTGGCGGGTATGTAAACAAGCAAAATTGTCGCATTTGGGGCACAGAAAACCCGCACGCATACATTGAAAAGCCGACGCACCCAAAACGAGTCACTGTTTGGTGCGGATTTTGGTCCAAAGGCATAATTGAGCAATTTTTCTTCGAAAATGAGCAAGGAGTGGCCGTTAGTCATTGGCGATCATTATCGGGCCATGTTGAACGAATTTTTGTTCACAAAAATTGAAGAGGAGGATATTGGCAACATTTGGTTTCAACAGGACGGCGCTACGTGCCACACAGCCGAAGGTACACTCTATGTTTTTATAGCATTTAAAAAAAAAAGTTATTTGGCGGACTCATTATATAATGAAGCATTGGACATACGTACAGCGACGTTGCTAGGTTAAATAGTTAATACTCGTAGTTAGTTTGAATTCTAACCACTATGGCTTTAGCACTAAGCAACCAGAGATGAAACTTTTGAGGTTAGAATTTTGAAAAACAGCGTTTTTTTGGGGTTTGTATGTAAGAGACAGATATAGTGTTTTAATATTACGAATAAGAGAAAATAAGCAATATGAAAAATTTTTTTCTTTAAAAAACATTAATTAAAAAGTTATTTCTGTAATAAAAATGCAATTGCCGAAAATACTTATATCTACGTTTTTTGTTATGAAGTTAGGAATTTAATGTAAAAGTGATAACAAACACAAATTTTCATGTTTTAAAATTCATGTTTACGAAATGTAAATAATGAAAGTGTAAATTTTTTAGAAATACCCAAGCAAAACAAAATAAAAATTTTGTTTTTGTGCAAAAAAGACAGAAAGAAAATGTATACTATATCTGCACTCTGACACCTCTGGTTGCTTGGTGGCTTTAGTGGAAATGAAATGAGTAAAGAATCTTGACACTCGCAGAGATTTCCTATTGACTCGTTAAAATTCATGCTTTAAAAAAGGCGTGTGTTTTTTTTGTGGAACTAGATTATCAATTATCGTTATTTTTTACTATTATTATTATTTATTAGTATTATAAATACTTTTAATAACAAAGTTTTATTATAATTTGCATTACCAATTATATTTTACAATATTAACAATATTTCTTTTAAATATATAAAAATTACGTTCCGCTTTAATACTATTAGGAAGCGAGTTATAAAGCTGCAGGCAAAGACTATAAAACTATAACACTAAGCAACCAGAGATGAAACTTTTGAGGTTAGAATTTTGAAAAACTCAGCTTTTTATTTGGAGTTTGTATGTAAGAGACAGATATAGTGTTTTAATATTACGAATAAGAGAAAATAAGCAAAATGAAAAATTTTTTGTTTTAAAAAACATTAATTAAAAAGTTATTTCCGTAATGAAAATGCACATGCCGGAAATTCTTATATATACGTTTATTGTTATGAAGTATGGAATTTAATGTAAAAGTGATAACAAACACAAATTTTCATGTTTTAAAATTCATGTTTACGAAATGTAAATAATGAAAGTGTAAATTTTTTAGAAATACTGAGCAAAACAAAATAAAAATTTTGAGTTCGTGCAAAAAAGACAGAAAGAAAATGTATACTATATCTGCACTCTGACACCTCTGGTTGCTCGGTGACTATAAAGATATTCTACGTAGAACAAAATCTGAAAACAAAAATGAATAGCTGAAACAGATGAGGGGGGGAAGTAACAAGGGAATATTTGAGCATGCACATTTCAAATAAAAGTTTCTCTCATTTAGCTACTGACATAAACAGAGAATAAAAAAATAAACACATACTGAACAACATATAAATGCGCATGTATGTATGTATTTATAAACCAAGCATTTAAAACTTGAAATGAATTTGATTTCTTTGATATGTTTTTTGTGTAAGATTTATGAAATTTTTCAACAAAAATGTTATTGAAATCTTAGGAGCAAATATAAATAGAACGAATATGACTAGTTGCGTTATTGTAGGGTAAAATTTATCCTAGTTCGCAACGAATTTATGATTCATTAATTTGAACCTTTATTAAACTCTTATTATAGATTTGTAGATATAATGAAAAGTAGTCGTGTTGTATATGCTTTTTAAAAGTATCTATAAGAGTTTTAAAACTCACAGACTGTTAATAATAAATAACATAGAAATTGATTTTATGTTATGAACAAAATTTATTTATAATAAGTATCTAATTATTTGGAAATTAATATGTAAATCATAATAAGACATTTTTATGCCTTATTCCCATTTTTTGTTTAGTGGTATTGTCACAAAACAATTTACTTATTTATAAAATTTTTTTTTTTTAAATACTCTACCACTGATGGATAGCTATCTATATAGCGATTTCATTGCTGCTAGGCATATCATCAGTAGACTCTACAATACTTTTCATAAAAAGTCTTGAACTTATACGTTTAATACTTATCAAACCAAATGAGAATTTCAATTTGGCTAAGAAGTAAAAAGTTTTAAAAATTAAAACTTTTTTTAGAAACTTAGTAAGCATTTAAAAATATTTTCTTTTTTTCAATATTTTCTACATCAGAGATTCCAGTTCGGAAACCTAAGCTAATGTGCAAGAAAGATATTAGAAATACAAAAATAAAAATAATAAAAATTCAATACGTATTTACTGTAAAATGTAAAATAAATATTGAGTCGTAAGCAATATAAATATTAATCAATTAAAACATTTTTATTATTATTCCCATTTTTTGTATCTCATTGAGATAAAACAGTGAAGATGGCAAATTGCCGAAACCGATCTGTTAAAGAACCAAATTTGACGCGGGATGACGTAAAGTCGTTCTAAATAAAAATGTTTTATTATGGTTTATTTATAACTTTTGAAAAATAAAAATTAAAAGTAACTGTTTTCCTTTAATAAAATAAATATAAAGTAAAAAAAAAACTCAATGGTTAATGTATAAGATAAAAGTAGACAATACTAATAATATTTAAGTACACTTAAATTGCTTTGCTTAATTTTTTTTACGAAACTCTTTTTACATTTCGAAAAAAATTTTAAATTACTGTTATGATAATGCACATGCTAATTTTTTCAGCTTAAGATAAATAAAAATTTTAAAATTTTATTTTGATCATTATTTCCTTAATTCGCTGCTTAGCTTTTTCAGGATATTTACGAGTATATTTAAAATTATTTCAATATAGTTAAGAAGTTAAGCAACTAATTAACGAAATGTTGATCAAAATAAAATAATAAAATTTTTATTGACCTTCTGTAATTCCATTGCGGCCAGTAACGAAATTTAAATTCGGTGTGAATTCACATACTATATGTATTACAACAATAAAATGCATGTATTTACCTACATTAACAAAAACGCTAATGTTAGTAGAGCTATAGGAAGAAAACAACTTTTTCATAAAAATTTGGTACACATACATATACAGTTTGTATATGGATGTATATCCATTGTGTAAATTTTTGCATTGAATATTATTCTCTTGCATGTTATATTACTCTCTTACACTCTTTTAAATTCTCGCGCTCTCGTGGATATTACTAGCAATATCCATCAACAAATTTAGCACCAGAAAAAATTTACACTACGTAGAACATCTTATTTTAATAGTCTTTGGTATAGAGATTCTCTGTGTTAATGCCTGTAGCTATGAGTCATAGCTCACAAATACCAAATCCATTTGAAGAATTTGATGTATTTGCTATTTCTACAAATGATTTGTGAACATAGTCGTGTACTGCATAAGCAAATACTAATAGCAAGCAAGCATAAATAAGTAGTCATTTGTGAATTTTGTTGTTACTGAAATGTGAACTCATTTTTGTTTGTATTTGCAAATACATGCACTTGCTGTAGAGTACATAAGTACTACTCAAATCAAAATACATTTGTGCAGATGTCTATATCCAAAGTTTTGATTATTGCATGTTAAGTATTATTTCTTTTTCTATGGATGCTATTCTCACAAATAGTTACACAATATATGTATGTATATATACATGCATATGAGTTTTATTTATGGAAGATATCTGCATTTTAAAAAAACCTATTGGCAACACTTGAATTACGTAAAAAATTGTGTTCTAAAAATATTCACCGTTATTTTATATTATAGCAAAAAAAATGTTCAGTAATAGTTTATTTGTAAGTGTGGCTGGTCATGGAAAATCAAAATAGAAAAAAAAATTGTGCACATATATCAAGACAATCCGAATTGGTCAGGTGCAATGATTGGAACAAAACTGCAGCTTCCAAAAAGCCCTGTAAATGAGGCTTTAAAAAGATTTAACCAAACATTAAGTACAGATTGCAAGCAAAAAGAAAAGAAAAAAGTTGCTAAAAGAAACCCAGAGTTTACAAAATGTATAATACGCTCAATACAGCAAAACCCGGGTCTCTCTGGTAATGATCGTGCAAAAAAATATAACACCAGTATAAGTACCGCAAGAAGAATTCGTCTGGATGCTGACTACAGAAACTATAGTTCAATAAAATATCCAAACCGGAGTGAAAAGCAAAATGCCATTGCAATAAAACGAGCACGCATTCTTTACGATCAACTGTTAACAAAATTCAAAAATTTTATGTTCCGGTGTCCAAACCGATGAGCAAATACTGCAAGAAATTTTGCAGTTGTGGTCTAAAAAAACGCTGTTTATCGTCTCTTCACCAGTGACATCAGAAATTTTATATCAAAGAATGCCTGCAGAAACGATTGCTGCCTCTAATTAAACGCCAACAGTCCCCAGTAAAATATTGACCTGATTTAGCGTCTTGTCATTACACTATGGAACATTTTTGGGATTATTGTCTGGGGGATGAGAAATTCCAAGTCAGGGTGATGGTACTAGTAAAACCCTCAAAGGGTTTGGCGTTCGTATGTGTCAGTTTTTTTTATGACCTTTTAAATATTTTCCTTATCTTGATCCTTGATCTTGATTAAGTAAACATTTTTATAATTTTTTATTTTTATTTTATTTATTTATTTTTATTTATTTTAATAAATATTGCCTAGACTTTTTCGATGGTGGTTGTTCGGGACTAGTGGCATCGCATTCATCGCTATCATCAGTTTCTGAACCAAACATAATGTCAATGTGTGACTCCACTGTTGGCCCCTCTGCATCTCCTGTCAATAAATAATCTAGAGTCATCTGCTTCATATTTTATTTCCATTGCGTCCATCAATTTTCCTACATCCGGGCAATATGCAGAAGTTTTTTCATCATTTACAAGGAATAAACTTTGGAGTGTTGCCTGACGACTTCGATAAGCTGTGACTTTCACACCGGGTGCCAACAAATTGTTTGATTTCAAAATGGAAGCCAGCTCTTCCGATTTATGCTGTGTTAATTCCAACTTGGCAACAATTGAATCAAGCTTATTTTGATTTATTAAAATTGGCTCATTGGATACTGATGGCTCATATGGGGGATCATCACGTGCATGATATGTCGGAGCAGTCGTAGAAGAGAAAATATCTGAGCTAGAAGCTTTTGGCACAGGAATGTGGTCCGAATGAGGCAATGGTGTTGCGGCACTTGCAACACCAACGTAATTATACGATTTTCTTATCCTTTTTGCGGCTCCTTTATTCGCACATGCATAGCAATTCAATGGATTGTGACCTCCGCCAGGATTAGTCCAAGTCATTGGGATACCGAATGGCATACTTTCACGTCTTCTATTTTTCCAATCCATTAGACGGTTGTAGCAGCTTTTACACACTATATTTGGTACCCAATTTTCGTTCACTATAACATTTTGGTTGAAGTACATCTCGTATGTTTGAACAAAATCAGTACTGAAATTTCCCCTTTTTTTATGTGTTGAGACATATTGACCACAGCAGTAGCAAAAGCTATTTATATCTGGCTTCCACAGTTCCATATTCTGTTCACTTTTAAAAAAACTGGAGAAAAATCATTTTTACTGTTCGCGTTCGTCGGCACTTGTTGAATGACAAAAATCACAGAACCATGCATGTTTTATGTGAACATTACAGAACCAGTGTTGCCACATCAATATTTCTCTTTTAGTAAAGTAGAAAAATATGAGAGAGTTCGGCTTGTGAGTGTCAATGTTTTCTCCAAATAATGTTGTGCATATCTGGAGCAAATTTTTGAAATTCATACATTTACCTAATTGTGAATAAATGAGAAACGCGTGCATCGATTTTCATGATCTATGCCTTTTTTTGCTCATGAGTTATGTGACTTTATGCGAAAGTAATTAGTTTTAGCACTTTTTTCCATTTTGGATTTTTTATGAATTTAAAAAAAAAAATATATTTAAATTTTTAGGCAAAAAATACTTTGTTCCCTTCATACATTCATTTTTAACTTCGCGAGTGTTGCACATATAGGAAAACGGTATAGAAACAGATTAGAGAAATTGTAATTCTAAATTTTTTTGAGTTTGTTTTAGCAAAATCGGACAAGTGGTTCTCGAGTTATGTTAAACTACGTTTTTGCCAAAATGTTACAACTAAGCGAAAAAACATCAAGATAAGGAAACAATTTAAAAGGTCATAAAAATAAACTGACACATACGAACGCCAAACTCTTTGAGGGTTTTACTATACTGACCTAGTACCATCACCTAGACTTGGAATTTCTCACCACCCAGATTGGCGGTTGATAATTATCAAAGACATCAGGTAGATATAGTGGCAAAAACATGAACCCTTCTAATTGTCCACAGCTTCGGCCAATTGAACAATACTGGGCTATTGTCAAAGCCAAATTAAAGAAAAGTGGTACTGTTGTTCCCGACGCCAAAAATATGTTGAACATTTGGAACAATTATGCAGCGTAGATAGATCAGAATGTTGTTCAGAAACTAGTGGGAGCCATTATGGTAAAACACGGAAATTAATAAGAGGAAATGAATTTTAATTAATTTTGTAATATTTCTGAAAAAGCAATAAATAAATATGAATTTATGAACAATAGTTTTGTAATAGCTTTTTCCTTTAAGTATATATTCAATTGCTTATGCGGCCGGATTTTGTGTGAACAATGCTTTATATTAATCAATATACGATATACTCCGGCTCAGTTCTTTAGACACAGATATTTACTGAAAAAAACCTCATAACACTTGGGGTTTTTTTTTCAAATCGAAAATTGTAGAAATCAACTGGATGTTATTTATATATAAAATGTTTATATTTTGTTAGTTTTTAACAATTTTAACAATAAGTTATAAAGCATTAAAAATAGTAAATTTTGAATTTGGCTTACCAGTGAAATTTTTTCCAGTGTTCATTATTTAGGGGTTTACACTGTAATATTGAGTAAAATAACTTTTCAAAAGTTCAAATCAAATAAACAAGTGTAATAGTGTGAAAACATTACATAAAAAATAAGGATAGAAATTTAACAGTTCTATAGCTCTCATTATTTTTAGAAATATTTCTCAACAAAACAGTTAACAAAATCCAATGCAAATCTTAAAACTTGTATTATAGTGTAAAACCCCCATAACTGAAACTAAATAGCTTCTACGGAGTTTTTAGTTGTATTTTTATCAGAGTTGGAAGAGAAACAAAATGGAACATTTACATTCGTTTTGCTTTATAGTTTTTAGAAAATAAAACAAAAATAAATAAAAACAATGCCAGAAAAGAAATGAATGAAAATAAAAAATAACTATGCAGTAAATAATTTTTTTGCACGAGGTATTGTGGTATGCTCTTGCTAGCAAACTAACAATCACTGGGTGTCCAGAGGCAACAAATTTGGCTGATCAAAAACCCAGAACATACGTTTTTGAGGCAGAAATTTCGCGGGAGATCAAGACAACAATAGTTACCCATTTCTCTCTTGCTTAAAATTCGAATACAAGAGAATAAAGAAATTAAAATAAAATAAATTTTTGTTTTGTTTTAAACAATTTAAAAGTGAAAGATATAATTAAAAAAAATTTAAGAAATATGTAAGTCAAATCAATGAAAAATATAGTGGCAAAAATTGGATAACATACATTTGACAAAAACCAGAGGCACAAGGTACAAATACATTAAATATATGAATTTTACCACGTAAAAAAACATAAAAAATGTTAAAGTAAACACAACGTAATAAAATTTTTTCCATTGGAACTTGTTACCCTTGTGTTTTTATCACGTGGTCTCTTAAAAATTTCGTAAATTTTTGGAGCGCCAACAATTGAGAATCAAAGCAAAAATTTCAAGAATGAAAGAGACGGAGATATCAATTATTTTTGACCCATCTGGTTGACACTGTGCTAAAACGGGTGATACGTACGTCAAATTTCAACATCAATCATGCGTTTGTGTGCGTGTTTTTTTTTTTTTTAAATATAAGTCACATCTGTAGGTTGTGTGTGAATTTGACGAAAATCAAAATCATTTTTAATTTGATGCTGAAATTTGACGTGTCTATCACCCGTTTAACAATGAATGATTCATGTACTTAAAAAATGAGTTTCTGATTTTGTTTTGTAGATAAAAAGAAGACGGAGCGGAGCGTAAAGCAATTAGAATATTGTTGTTATTTATCTCACTGAATAATTTTGAAATACACACACAAAATGTTATTTAATGTTTTATAAATTACATTTATAAAATTCTTTCTTACCATTGTTTGTTAAATATTTATCCATGTCAAATAGCAAAACAGATTTATGAATAAAAAAGAAATAAATTTTTAAGGCATTTACTTTTTTCTTTTGAGTTGTTTAAGTAAATTCAGCTAAAATAACGGAACTCTTTGTTCAATATCAATAAAAAAACAAATTTACTATTCAAAGGAAAAACCATAAAACAATGTTGTATGTAGCAGGGACTAAGCAAATATTAATAAAAGGTAGTAAGGAGAATAAAATTACAGTGCATTTACATTGAATCGAAGTCTATTAAGTTTGATATGAAATCTCTTTTTAATTATGTACAGTTTACATTAACTTTTTTATACCCTTCACTGTAAGTAAGAAGGGTATACAGTTACTCACAGAAATATTTTGCTTTAGTAAAATAAAGTAAAATATAAAAAAAATGCTGCATAAAAATATGTTTTTAAAGAAAATTAATGTATGTTTTATTAAATATGAATTAAGGAAAACTTAAGCCTTAATTCATTATTGTAAAAGCTTAAAAATCATTTGTAGTTCATGAGATCTTTAAAATAATAAAGGGTGTCCGAACAAGAACGCAAGATTTAAATTTGGCGCCATTCGAAGTGTCATTGCTTGACATTTGAACAATTGTTATTGTTTGCTAGTAGAAGGTACGAGGTTAGTAAAAAATGACCATGGACAGCGAAGGGAGTTCGTTAATTGGGTATTGGAGAGACAACGTGTAAATGCTGATTTTGCCGATAAAATCATCTTCAGTGACGAGGCCCATTTCTATCTTGATGGCTTCGTCAATAGGCAGAATTGTCGCATTTGGGGTGAGGAAAATCCTCGAGTGATTCACGAGAAGCAAATGCATCCTCAACGTGTCACTGTGTGGTGTGGTTTTTGGGCTGGAGGAATCATTGGACCTTTTTTTTATGAAAATGAGGCAGATCAAGCGCAACCAGTCAATGGTGTTCGGTATCGTGAAATGATAACCAGTTTTTTCTTGCCTAGAATTGAAGCACTAACATTAAAATTTTCTTTTAAAATAGATAAATATAGTGCCGTCTATAAACACCAACTTTCCGACTCCTAATGCAGACATACAGCCCCACACCATAAGAGAACCACCACCATTTTTTACAGTTGGTTTTATATTAAAGGATTTATTTGGCCTGCGCCACATCATACGTCGTCCATCCATATATATTATAGTCTTCCGAAACTCAAAAGTCTTAGTTTTATGGAGCTCAGCAAATGAAAGGCGTTTTGGTCTATTGATTTCAGAAATAAAAGGCGACCGTTAATATCATTATCTCTTAGAACTCTACGAATCGTTCCGTCACTTACACTTGTTCGTAGCGTCGACCTAAGCTTTTGATTAATTTTCGGTGCTGATAAATGGGGATTTTCACGGTTTTCTTTAAGAATTTGTCTTTCATTTCTTAAAGTCAACAACTTTGCGCGACCCTTTCGTGGAATATTTTCGATACTCCTGCAATCTTTGGCTCGTTTTATCACGTTTTCAATTGTTTGCCGACATCGATCAAATATATCACAAATATATTTTATTGATTTGCCTTGATTATGGAGATGCAATATAATTTTTTTTTTTCAGAAATATTTATGCATGACATGTGGTTTCAACAAGACGGTGCCACATGCCACACAGCACGCGAAACAATGGACCAATTGAGAGGCGAGTTCGGTGAACAGTTTATTTCACGCTTGGGACCAGTCAATTGGCCGCCCATATCGTGCGATTTAACGCCTCTAGACTATTTTTTGTGGGGCTATGTTAAGGCTAATGTCTATAGGGACAAGCCCGCTTCGATTGACGCACTGGAAGCCAACATTGCCAACATTATTCGTGAGATACCGGCCGAAATGTTGGAAAGAGTATGCCAAAATTGGACTAAGCGGATGGACCATTTGAGACGCAGCCGCGGCCAACATTTGCATGAAATAATCTTCAAACATTAAATTATATCGACCCAACTATCGATCCAAATAAATATTTCATGCATTTTTCTGAATTTTATGTGTTTTTTTTTTTTTAATTTCCGATAGTTCTTATAAAATCACCTTTTATAATTCCTTTCCTTTTGGCATTTTTAGATCAAAAACTTCACGCCTGCTCACAAAATTAACGAGCTTGCAACTAATCATGATGCAAAAAATATTAAATAAGCGCTATTGCTATTTCAAAAGAAAGGAATACAAAAAAAACAAATTTAAAAAAAT
Organism: Thelaira solivaga; assembly: GCA_947397855.1. Classification (NCBI taxonomy): domain Eukaryota; kingdom Metazoa; phylum Arthropoda; class Insecta; order Diptera; family Tachinidae; genus Thelaira; species Thelaira solivaga. Next base: position 47,189,166 of record OX377610.1, on the reverse strand, counting down.
TAACGGTAGTCTTCAAAAAGCAAAATACTTTTGTGACGTTAAAATTACGCAGTTGATAAATAAAAAGCCATAAAAACTATAGCGAATTGAAAGTTGTTGTTGTTTTTTTTTTTTTTTTTTTTCAAGCATCATCAGACAGACTGATGTAATATAACAAGAAAATAATTTATACATCTAATACCTTCCATATTATTTATCAATAAAAAAAATTTTTTGTTAAAAAAATTTAAGCAAAATATTTCTGTGAGTAACTATAAAACTTTGTGTTTTCTACACCGTACATCGGACACCCTATAAAGTATATATATTCTGAATCCTTATAAATAGCGGACAAGCAATACCCGTCTGTCTGTCTCTAGTCTTTGAAATCAATCTGTCAGTTGTTGCTGTTAGATTATTTAGCCAGATCGGTCCATAAATGGCGGAGCAATGAATTAAAACCCTCAACTACTCGAACCTCTATTTTTGACCATTTTTTGAGTGGCTTTTTTTTAACGTATTTTGTCTAAACAACGAAACGCACCTAAAAAACATGGTTTTATTTTTGAAATGACATTCATAATACCTGTGCAAAAAATAAGACCAATAAGTCCACAAATACCCGAGTAATATCAAAAATACAACCGATATTTTATATTTTCATTCATTGCTGATCTGTTTTTTGCCGTATTTTATCTAAACTAAAAAAAAGTAGTACACAGGTTTTTTAAACATCACATAAATAGTACCTGGACTAAAAATCAGCTGGATCGGACCATAAATGGCGGAGCTATGGGTAAAAAATTGCGACTACCTCTATTTTTTGAGTGGGATTTATGCGTATTTGTCTAAAAAACAAAACGGACAAAAAACATGTACATATTATAATTATCCATACAAAAATTCCAGGTGTTATTCACATTTCCAACGTGACGTTACAGACTGTAATTATAACAGATCAAAGATGTTGAGTACGTTTCTTATGAGACTAATCGTACATAACTGAAAACAAAGTTTCTGGAATTTACTTTCGTTTTGTACTGTAAGTAACTGAATATAAGGTCTTTGATATTTACTTTGTATTCGTACCGTAATTTGCCGAAGATATGCTGTGTTCGTATCGTATATAGCCGAATATAGGGTGTTAGTTAGCCGAACGATCCAAGTATTAGTTAACCAAACGAGCCGAGTTAACTGAATAAGACAGGCCAGGATTGACTAACCATATTAATCAATCAAGCACAACGAGTCGAGTGTTGGTTAACAGTGAGTATTTACAGAACGAGCCGAGGATTAAACACCAAACCACTGAAAGGTATCGCCCATAAATTTTTTTATTACAGTAAAAAATGGACACATAACTATAAAAATATATTAATAAACGTGAGACTAGATATTGAAAAGCAATTTTGCGAAAAAAAGAAGCGTATTGTGCTATAAAAACGGGTTTTACAAAATATTAAAAATATAGACAACACGTTCCCATTTACACGGGACGAAATATACAGAAAATTTTTAAATTTCATGGCAACATATAAGCGAATTAAGAAACGCAATAAGACGTCGGGCATTTCATCAATTGCTTGTACAAAGCCTTTTGATTTTTGGTATTCCTTTTGATACCCGTGTTTCTTTTTGGAAAACAGCAATTTGGGAGCTGGAGCTTCCTTGTTCGCACAAATCTAAAATATTTTTCAATAAAATGTTCTCTTCCGCCATTGCACTATGGGCGAAATCGCGATTTTAGCGGCAAAAAGTCAATATATCAACTTGATAAGAATAAACTACAAAAAAAAAATTACTGTTGGCAACATTGTGTATCTACAAACAGGGTTTAATGTTTGCATATTTTTTAGTACGTGAAGTAGCAAAATTTTTATAAAATTAAAAAGTGTTTTTTTAATAATATATTCTTGTAAAAAAAAGTTTGTAAATATGAGTTGCAATACTCATTAGTTGTAGAGTTAAATAATTATTCATTGGAATTAGAAGCGGATGAAAACGAAGAAACAGACCACGATTAATTGAGCCCTATATCATTTGAGGATATGTATCCATTATTCTGTTATTTTCAGATTCATAAGTATTTCAACTTGTTTAAAATTATAAATTATTGAATTAAAATATAAATTAATTTCTTGGTAGCATTGAATATTTTGTTTAATTTTGGGGGTGGACCGCCCATTTTTTATCAAGTTTTTTTGTCGGGAGGCATAGGGGATGTTGGTATAGGAAAGTCCGTATAAAAATTTTGGTGAAGCTATCTTGCCAGGAAGCACGATTTGCCACTACTTTGAAAAAAGGGGGTGTGGCCCGCCCATTTTTCTAAAATCTATTTTTTATCATTAAAAGTCTACACACCAAATTTGGTGAAGATAGCTCATCGGGAAGTATTTTTGCCGCTAAAATCGGGATTTCGGACACTGTGCATTGTTCGCTTTATAATTAATGATAAAATGCATATAAATGTTCCTAAACGATGTCAGGGTTGCAAAATAGTATGCAAAGTAAAGGATGGTTAAATTTTAAGGGCCGATTTTGATTTTTTATTAAACACAAATTACTTAGGAAACTATTGTCATTTCTTTTTATTATGATAATATGGTATGGTTCAATTATGTATATCGGCCAAATAGCCGCCTCGACCTCGGCGGCACACCTCCATCCGATGGTCCAAATTTTCGATGACGCTGAGGCACAATTGAGGTTCTATGCCGTTAATGTGCCGAATTATCTCATTCTTTAGCTCTTGAATTGTTGCTGACTTATCGACGTACACTTTTTCTTTCAAATAACCCCAAAGAAAGAAGTTCAACGGTGTCAAATCACATGATCTTGGCGCCCAATTGACATCGCCACCACGTGAGATAACACGGCCATTGAATTTGTCGCGTAAAAGAGCCATTGTTTCGTTAGCTGTGTTGGAAGTGACACCGTCCTGTTGAAACCACATATCATCCACATCCATATCTTAAAATTCGAGCCATAAAAAGTTCGTTATCATCTCAAGATAGCGAACACCATTCACAGTAACTGTCTGACTTGCCTCATTTTGGAAAAAATACGGCCCGATGATGCCACCAGCCCATAAAACGCACCAAACAGTCACTCTTTGTGGGTGCATTGGTGTTTCGACATTATCATTTGGATTATCATTTGCCCAAATGCGGCATTTCTGCTTATTGACGAATCCACTGAGGTGAAAATGTGCTTCATCACTGAAGATGATTTTCTTCGAAAAATGATTTTCATTTTCATAATAAGCCTGTATCTTTCCATGGTTCAAATTGAGTTAGTCTGAGATTGAGAAATGTCAAATGAAATGCAGAAAAAACTTGACGTTTAGGTGTGGTTCACATTCAACATCGGCCCTTAAAAATGCGGTTTTATAGTTAAATCCAACTCATAAATCCTGTATTTACCATACAAAATTACTTTGATAAATTCACATTAAGTGCTTTTGGAATTTAATTTGAGTTGAATTTATGAAATACAATACTTTTTTTCTTCGTTAAGTTCAGTCCAGTTAAAGTTCTAATGTTATTGAATGAAATAATAAAATAAAAACCATTTCAAATATTTTCCAACAAAAATGCTTTCAATGGCAGCAGCAATAAAAGCATTTCGAAGAAAACGAAATTTTTCGACGAACGACAAAGAAAATATGTGTCCCGTAAGTGTATTTACCAAAGGTCACATATGTTGTGGCTGCTGTACAGCTGGTCAAATAAGTTTTGTACAAAGTTATGCATCAAAAACACTTATTTCTATGAGAAATTTCTATTATTTTGTAAATATAAATTTATTTGACACACTGTATGTTAAATCCTGAATTCAATAAATTTGCAGTGTAAACTCAAAATCAGCTATTAGTGCATTTAATGTTAAATTCAGTTGCCTATACTCGAATACCGCTAAACATTCATCGTTATGATTATTGCCTTATTTGTATTTCCATTATATTTTTTTTCTTTTGAATTCATTTTTATTGCCAGTGTGATTGTAAGTAAATGTATACATATATGTAGAAGAAATACCTATAGATAGTTTTTTTAATTTCATTTGTTTTCTTACCACAATTAGTAACATACTCGTATAACTGCGTGTAGTTGTATTTATAATTGTGCACCAAGAAATTTCTGTAGAATTACTGTATGTAAATTCTCGTATATACGCATGTATAAAATTGTTTGGTCTTGTAGATACACATACTGACAGAAATATAAACCATAAGAATAGTTTTCATAAAGAAAATATTATGGAGTTTCTTGGGTACAGAAAAGTAATTATTACCCTACTCGCCCATATGTACATATTAAATTAATCATAGAAGCGAGAGCGTGTCTGTGTATGTACATTAGGGTGCTTTTATCTCATAGGGTAAAAAAAAAAGTCAGAATTTTTTGGGGGCGCCCCATAAAATGTTTCTTTCTGTCAGATTTTAGGATTGCCAAAATTTGAGCACGATTGAAAGATGTTTTATCTTTAGATATTATCAATTTTTGGAATGAAAACAATTATGTATTTAAAAAATCAAGTATAATAAATGTCTTTTTCTTTTTATTCTTATTTAAATTTATACAAGGGAGGTTGTAATCTGCCATGGCGTCCACAACTTTCAAGTTGTTTACCATCCTTTGCCCCTCCTAGTAGTTGATGTTCTGCGGCTACGCTTGATTCTCTTGGCGGCAGATGGTCCTTCAGATTCTACGTTCATCTCGAGCTCCTCATACGGCGTTTCACGTCTTTCTGACTCTTCTGTTGTCTCGTCGTCTGTGAGCTCCACCGTCTCTGTGAACAATGAGATGAGACAATAACTATAAAGTTAATATTGATGGACATTTCAGCTAGTGATCTAGATCTTGTAAAGTTTCGCTACAAGGAAAATATTTTTTTTTGTAATGCTTACCCAAATTTTTCGCTTCAAGTTGTTTGTCCAAGACCTTCCGTTGTTTCTGTAGTAATCTTTCTTCAGCTTGAGCGAACTTCAGGTCAACTCCGAGCATGGAGCCTGGTCTTCCTTTCTGTCTTTGTTTCAACAGAAACTCCTTGTCTTCTTCTGAAGTCATCATCGTCAGGGCATCTTGGTGTGGAATATCAAAAGGATCATCCAACTTTAGGTTACACTCTTTTACAGCATTTCTTGCACTTTCCGTTTTTCTATCCCTATACTTTTGCATTTTTCTCCAATCATCGTACAGTTTTTCCAGCTTTACTATGACATTTTTCTTTTGTTTTGTAGGAATTCGAGCTTTTGTCCAAAAAACGAAAACCTCGTCAACAGTAGTTGTGGCAGAGTCTCTCACATTTAACTTCACAGTCAGTTAGAAAAATTTTGGCTCTACCTCTACTTCTCATGCCAGATGTAGGAGCCATCACTTTTACGAGAAATAAAAATGTTCAATAGAAGAAAGAATAAAGAATGACACTAACTAAAACAAAGAGTACGTGTTAGTAGGTACCGACCTAATTAAAATAAAAATGTCTTTTGTAGTTAATATTTAGTGGGTTTTTTTAAACTCGATCACACGAACGTAGAACAAAATACAACTTTCACTGTTCAGTGAATACTTTTCAACTGACCAAGAAACAACATCATAAAAGCAAGAACCACCTAGCTATCCTTTTCTTTTTTTAATAATAGACTGAACCCCTGGACTTCTACTTAAAATATAACAATAGGTAGTAGGGTAACCCAATACATTTTTAAACTAGTTTGGTTTTACCTGCTTGGGGTCGCCAGTGATACAGTATGAGGAAAAAATAGATACATACCTGACATTAAAAAAAACATTGTTGTGGGTCTAAAATTAACGGTATACCATAGCAAACATATTTAAATGAAATGGGATTCCAAAGCAAATAACGCATCTTCGCTCTCAGGGGTACCTAGTCACGTTTTTGGGGACAATGGCTCTATTTTTTCGGTTTCAGTACTAATTGCGTATTTATTGTGTAGAATATAAAATGTTAAAAACAGTATGGTCTTTAATTTGATGTATGACGCGGGCAAATAGCTTTAACCGTTCCAGAGATGTGGGAGCCAAAAGTCGCCAAACCGTCAAAAAATCGAGAATTTCAAAACTTTGAGGCCTCAAACTTTGGCATTCTTAAAATCTAACAAAATGAAACAAAATCCGACATCGATTTTTTAAAACCACTCTAATGTACATTGCACATGTATGTTTTCATTCATAGTCAAAATGTTTAGCTGTAAACTTGAATTTCACATGAATATTTTTAATTAAGGAGATTAACCAACGCCCAATTGTTTTACATATTTCCTGAACATGCATACATATACATTTCATATGCGTAACCCACCAGCCTTCCATGACTAAGTCTTCTGAGATATTTTATAATCTAGTTTGACTTGTAAGATATCTTTACACTCGTTTCCATATGATCTTGTGGAAAAAGGATGGATAATTCAACGTCAAGCCGAAAGTGGGTGATAGCTCACATGGTGACTACTCCCAGATATATTAGAAAAATTTTTATGTTACTGCCATTCGGATTATGTTTTTAATTTTGGTACCCTGCATTGATATATCTCTTGCTGTAGCTACAAATTTTTACTTTTCAAAAAATTTTTTCCCGTTATGTTATTGTAAGCATACCTTCTGCAAAATTCAATAAAAAATTTTACCACAATAAAGTAATTTTCGAAGAAAATACCATTTTGAAGGTTATTATTACACCCAACTTTAAACGACCGTGTTTATAAAAATGTACTAAAAATTTTTAGCAAGGTGCATCAGAAATTGGCGCATTTAGTCCCAATTCCAATATGGTATAAAAGTTAGTTGATTGGTTTTTGCAACAGTGAAAATAAATTTTTTTTTTAATTTAAACTGGTAATTTTTTTTCCTTTAAATTCCTTGAAATGCAGAAACAACTTGACATTTAGGTGTGGTTCACATTCAACATCGGCTATTAAAATTTAACCACCCTTTATATAGCTAAATTAGGAGTCTAAAATATAGATTTTGAAGAAAAATCCAAAAAAATAAATTTTTTTTTGTCTTAAAAATAAAATTTTGGGACACATGTCGATGCTGGGCAACTGTTAAAGCGGGTTTTAGACTATTGTATTTAGTATTAATACATGTCAAAAATTCGTGTATTAAGTAAAAATCCAATAGTGTGAAAATAAAATGTTAAGCAAGTGTGGTGAAATACTTAAATATTTTTGGCAGTATTATGATTTTTGTCATTTTTAGAGTTTTTTCTAAGCTAAATATCACACTTCTCATTTTATCAGGGTTGCTTTTGTACAAGCAACCAAAGAAAAAACTAGAAATCAGCTGTGAAATTATTTGTCGCGTTTTGTATTTTATTTGAAGTGTGATGGTATGAAAACAGAAAATATTTTCCGTTAGATTTTTTGACAGTATTTGATTTGCATCTGATTTCGGTTTCACTCGATTTAATGAAAATGTTAATACTCTGTATTATAATGTGAAACCCGCTTAAGTAGTTATAAATAAGGCAAGGATTTTCATGCAAATGCTTGTTTTCACTCAGTAATTTAAAATCGGTTCTGATCAAGTACTTTTTCGAATTAGAGAATTTATTTAAAAAGTACCAACAATTTGTTATTGCATATTTTGTAATACATACATATTTTTAAATATTTTGTTATATATTTTGTGGATAATTGTATTCATTTTTATATATTTAATATTAAAAGAGATCAAAAGAGAGATCACTCTAGCATACTTCTTAATATCAACCGCCAGAAATTTTTGACAAGAGGAGCCTCAAAAGCAATAACAAAATATAGAGGCTTTTTGTAATGTTTTTATTTTTGAAGTTGCCTGGTTTTTTTTTACCATGAATTCATCAAAACAGCCAACACGAGAGTTTGATCGTGACTGTCATGAAATACAGACGTGTAGCGGAGATCAATACTATTTTTTCGTTTTATAGAAGTGTACATATTATTACAAATAATTTTTTCCAAAAAACAGTTATTTACAAAGAGACAGAGACTCTAATTAACAATATTTACAAAAAGTATGAGCGAGCAATTTGCTCCAAGCTCAAAAATAAATAAAGACAAAAATATCCCAAATATTTCAAATGTACTATCAATACATAACAAAAGAAAAGACTTAAAAAGAAAAACCAATACGAATATTGAAACAATGTCTAAGCAGTCAAAAAACAATTATTATGCTATTCTTGACAATGATAAAAAATGCAATCAAGAATTACTAAACAAATTTGAGAAACACGTAAAAGAGCATGAAATGCCAAGTACTTCTAGTGCAGGTGCAATTAACAGAGCAACAAACAGAGACGATATAAGAAATGAGAGCATAATAAACAATGAGAAAAACAAAAATAAAAAAATTCCTCCAATAAATATATTTGACATAGAACCAAATGAACTCATTGAATTCATAAAAAAGGGACTGACAATAAACGAATTTAAAATAAAAGAATGGAGCAACAGAAAAATATCTCTATTTATGACAACAATGAATGATTACGCTCGAGTGAAAGCTTATCTGCAAAAAACAAAAGCTAAATTTTTTACATTCACTCCGAAAAGTTTAAAAACAAAGACTTATTTATTAAAAGGCCTAAGTGCCAATACTGATCCTGAGTCAATTTACGAAGAATTGTGCAAATTTCAAAGCGAACGCTTAAAATTTGTTAAAGTATCTAAATTTTCAACCAGGAAATCAATAAATGGTGGTTATGATCTACCAATATATATCGTACAACTAAGTGGTGAAAGTAATGCCAATGAGCTGAAATTAATAAAGGGACTCATGTATCGTTGCATACGTTGGGAACCTTTAAGAAAAACAGAAATTCCACAGTGTAGAAACTGCCAGAGTTTCTTCCATAGCGCGTCAAATTGCTTTCTACCAACAAGGTGTGTCAAATGCAAGGATAAGCACGAAATTGGTAAATGCCCATTAAATGAAGGAGACGAAACAGAGAAAGAAAAACTGTTTTGCGTTGTATGCAACAAATACGGTCATCCAGCATCCTATAAAGGATGCGAAAAATATAAAGAACTTCAGCAAAAGATTCGTGCCAAAAAACAAAGTTTATCTCAAAGTAAAAACATGCCAAATTCAATTAACCCAAACATTAGCTATTCTAACGTACTTAAGAACAATAATTCGTTTAATGACCCAATTACTATGGCTTTAGAGGAATTTAAAAATTCAATGCAGAATTTAACTAACCAAATAGTTAATTTACAAAAACAATTGCAATTACAAGCATCTAGAATAGATAGCATATTTTCTATGTTAGAAGTTTAAATTATTACAATGGCTGAAACAATAGTAAGGAATCTAAATATAATCGAAATCAATGTTAATTCTCTTATAAAATTAAGTAGGAGATATGATTTTAACAATTTTATAAATATACATAATCCGGACATAGTTCTGATTAACGAGACAAAACTAAATTCTACACACAAAATTAACTTTAAAGATTACCAATTTATACGCAAGGATAGAAAGGATGCAAAAAGGGGTGGGGGAACTGCAATTTTAATTAAAAATGAGATAAAACACAAACCATTCACAAACAATGCCATTAATTCTTTAAAATGTTTAGAAACTTGTATCTTGAAAATCCCTTTACTACCAAATAAGATGTTATTTATTATTTCTGCTTATTATCCTTCGGGTAACAATTACACTCATTTGAAGGACGACCTACTTCTCCTTTTCGAATCCCTGGATTTAGAAAACCCTAACCATTTTTACATACTCGCAGGAGACCTTAACTGCAAACACGTTGACTGGGGAAATCAAATAAATAATCAAAAGGGCAATCTTCTAAAAGAATGGCTATCGTCCAATGAAATAAAATTCAGATGTAACCTTTATGCCTCTGTTTCACCGTCATACCCTCGTTGTGGTTCATATTTAGATCTCTGTATTGCTGATTCACGCTTATCTATTCATAAAGAGAACAGTTCGATAAATTGTCTTAAAACTTACGATTACGATAGCGATCATCAGGCTTCACAGATTATCATCCTTAACGATAAAGATGTCCATCCTCTTACATTGCTTAAAGATTTACCTATATCACAGTACATATATAAAAAAACTAACTGGAAAAAGCTAAAAAAAACCGTTATCAACGAGCTTAATAACAACGTGAAAATCCCAAATAACAGAAACCTAACAAATTCAGAAATAGATTTTCATTTACTTCAACTAAATAAATGTATTAACCATTCAATAGAGAAAATTGTACCAAAACGTACTAAACTTGATCCAATTAACAAATTCGTCAATCCTACTATTAAAAAATTGCAAACAGAAAAATGTAAACTTTTAAATTTAATAAAAAAACACAACAGGTTGGAACTTTTTCTAACAACTACAGAACTTAACCTTCTTAAAGTTAAGCTGAAGCTAGTTAAAAAACTTATTAGTGATAACTTTACTATGTCTGTGAATAGTTATTTTCAAAAAAAGCTCACAAGTATTGATCACAAAAACTCGCCGAACATGTTTAGCGAAGTTAAAAAGCAATTTAGAGCAGCACAACCTTTAGATATTAATATCATAAAAATTCCTGAAGAGGAAGAAATTCTAATAAGAAATGCAGGAATCGAGCCTGATGTATTAGAAAGAGAAGAAAATAGTAACAAATTCATTATAAGAGACCAAAATCAGATACTCAATACAATTGGTGCTTTCCTTGAATCAATTCACTCTTTCAAAGAGATTGATTATGAGAATAGTACGCATATTGACGTTGATCATAATTTCTCCAGATTTTTGGAAACAAAAACTGAGTATGAAAATAACAATTCAACCTTTGCAATATTTAACGCAAGTAGAAAGGCCAATGAAATTAATGATTCTTCAACTGAGGATTATTTCATTACAAAAGAATCTCTTAGATACATATTTAAAAATCTGAGGAAAAAACTCTCTTCAGGCATAGATAATATTCCTAATATTATACTGAAAGAAATGCCTGATGATATTATATCAGAGTACTGTACGCTTTTCAATAACATGCTAAATAATTCTTACTTTCCTAGAGCGTGGAAAATTGCAAGAGTGGTAATACTACCTAAAAAAAATAAAGATATCACTAATATCAAAAACTTTCGCCCAATAAGCTTATTGCCCAATATAAGTAAGGTTTTCGAAATTTGTATTAACAGAAATGTTACAAAGCTATGCGATAAAAATAAATTGATCAATGAAAGGCAATTTGGATTTAAATATAAACATGCAACAATCCATGCAATACACTTCCTTGTTTCAAACATTAATTGGAATAAGAGTAAATCGTTATGTACAGGAGCTTGCTTGATTGACTTTGAAAAAGCCTTTGATAGCATATGGATTCCAGGGTTAATATACAAGCTACTAAAATACAAATTTCCGGTTCATTTAATTTTTCTTATACATAATATGTTAAATAATAAATCTTTTTATATATGTAATGGGAATCAAATTAGTACAAATAAATATATTATTGTCAATGGTCTTCAACAAGGGACGGTGAATTCCCCAATCCTTTTCAATATATTTATATATGAACTTTTAGAAAAAATTGATAATATTGTTGGGTTTGCTGATGACATAATTGTTTTTCATGCTGACAATAAGATAGAAAAAATTAATGTTAAACTACAAATGTATTTCAATATCGTAGAAAAATATGCCTATGATTGGAACATGAAAATCAATGAGAAAAAATGCGAGACAATACTCTTTCGCCCACCAGTATCTAAGTGCAATTATAATATCCGAACTAAGTGGAAACAGTTTGGTATAAAATCAGGTTCAAATATAAGTATTCCAAATAAAAAAATAGTTAAATATTTAGGTATTCACCTTGATAACTTTTTATATTTTAATTCTCATATTAATACGCAGCTAATTAAAGCCAAAAACGCTTTTTTCATGTACAAAAAACTATTTTACTCGCAATATGTTAACTCAAGAGTGAAAATAATATTATACCAGTCTCTAATTCGGCCAATTTTAACATATGGTAGCCAAATATGGTTTAACATCTCACCATCATATATGGAAAAAATGCGAATTTTCGAAAGAAAATGTTTGCGAGCATGCATTGCTCTTTATAGAACCCCAGAAAGCGGATACATTAAATACATCTCCAACAAAAAATTATATAATGAAGCTAAAATAAGTAGGATTGATAATTTCATTATTCATCTTATAAGAAATCATATTCTTAAAAGTACACTGTGCAACGAAAACAATCTGATTCTGGCTCCATACCATGTCAGTAAAGAATATATTTGTCAAACACTACAATGTGGATATGTACCACCGGAGGCTTTTCTATACCTCGATAGCAGAGGATTTATCCAAAATGAAAACGGCATTCCTATAATCTACCATATTTATAGAAGGGCCACTGATAAAACAATACAATGTAAAGAACTTTCAAACGATAACAGTAGATTCGATATAAGCATATATTCAAAGGATAAAAATGCAATCCCAAATATAAATAAACAAAAATACTGGTGGCTTAACTAATACCATTTTGCATCCTTTTTATCCCTTGACTGTTTTCTCTTTTATTCTATTATATTATAAAAGTAAGGTTTTGTCAAAACATCTTTTTCTTTACTTAAATTATATCCAAATGTTACTCATATTAAAAATAATATACAGTTAGAAAACATGTGTAAAATTTATCAAACATACTGTACTTGAGAGCCCGAATATGGGACTACGTATAATAATAAGTTATATTGATGACTATTTGTTTATTTATAGTTTAAGCATATATATTTTGCTTAAATAAACGTTCTAAAAAAAAAAAAAAAACAGCCAACACGTCTAGAAAATTTGTATGAAAAGCACTAGTTTTCTAATTTATTTCAACATAAATTTTCTAGACGATTTTCTAGACCGTTTGTAAAATAAAAAGAGGCACTTAGTTCATTTTACAGAAAAATTAATTGATGTTTTTAAAGTAAGCATTGGCAGACAACATAGTCTTGTAACGCGTGGCAACATATTTGTGTGTGATATTTAATTTAATTTTTCATTTCAGTCGTTTATTGGATCTAAAAGAAAGTTATAAAAATATTTTTGAAAAAGTAATTATCCGATTATATTATATGTACTTGAATTTAAACTTTTAATAAATACTCGTATGTCTTAAGAATATATGATAAAAAAATTAGTAAGGGCATTAATGCATATTTTGTATTTATAAGCGCATGCTTTATGCGCTTATTTTAGTTTTGTAATTGCACGAAATTCCTTGCCTTGGTTATAAACATTCAATATAAAAACATAAAATCCACGAAAATCGCACACCATTTACTTTTTTCAAGTTTTTTGGCTTGGAACCCCGGTGTCCCTATCGTTCTTAAAGGGCTAATGACAGTTTTTAGTTTTTTAGTATTAACAAACCTAGATTGAGTTACTCAACAAAATAAGAAATTATAAAAGGAACAATATGGGACTTCTCTAACGAAGGGAATTTAATGCTCGTTAAATATTCTTAAGCATTTTTCTATGTTAATTTTTGATAGATATTACGAGAAATTTTTTGTTGCTCCTGTGAAAATTTTCAAATTTAATTTACACCTTTTACAAATTAATATGACGATATTTAGTAAGTAACTAGAGGATAAAGTACTAATAATGTAATAGCCAATTTACACTGAAGCAAAATTTAGTTCATACGAGATTTTGAACGAAATCTAGTTCATTTTACTAGATTTCCCATACAAAACAAAATCGAGCTTGTTGCTAAATTTTCGTAAAATCTTGGTGTACTTAGTCATACAACTGTGGTTTTGTTAATAATACACCAAAAAAATACGACACTACACAAGAAAATTTGACATTTTGATAAAAAAAAAAAAAGAAAAATAAATTACACACATTAAAATAAAGAAAAATATTTTAAAATTTACGGAAATACATACACAAAAAAAGGATAAGTGTTAACTATTATATTAAATGAAATTTTAATGCAACTCGTTGACCAGTTTGTTTTTGTTAAGAAAGTGAAATCTTGATTTATGTAAAAAAAAAAAGCTAATGTGAACTGTATAGATTTTGAAAGAGATTTCATATCAAATCTAATAGATTTCGGTTCAATGTTAATGCACTATATCTTTGTTTAAAGAAAATTGTAAATGTATCGTACAGAGACTAAAAAATAGTTCATGTAAAATTGTAGGTTAGTAGATATTATTTATGTTTCTTCAATATTTAAAATTTCTACTGAGTAGGAAACCCTCCTATATCAACCTGGGCGAATAATGTCTTTTATAAACTTTTTTATGTTAAAATATTTTTATTTAAAAATTTATACATATTTGAGTATTAACAATTTGTCTTTTTATATCTTTTATATTCGTAAGTAGTACAACATGCAAAAACAACATTATGTTGGGTATTTAAAGTATATTCGTAGTAGTATTGTACTTTATGGTTACATGACTTTGTTAATTTCATACAATTTATTTGCAAATTATCATGTTCGTTTGGAAGTGAGTCTGATTAACCGTCAGTCAGACAGTTAAATCAAATAAACGCTAGTCATATTCATAAATTTTTTAAATAAGCTTTCAAAAGTTTTGTTTTATTGTTTTATTTATAACAGTACTTTATGGTACTTACGATTTTGGCATTAACATTAGTTTTTAAATTACATATTGATTTTCAAATTTCATAAATGCACACAACATCAACTTATGTCAGATTAAGAATTATAACAACAAAATTCTATATAGCACAACTCACACGTGGAAGTCTTTTGCAATTAATAGAACTACTCACAATTTTCTGCAAATGGTCTTGTATCATAGCATTTGAAAACGTTGGAGTATATTTTTGCTCTACACTAACAAATGCACTTGCTTCACATTTGCAAATAAGCAATACGTAAAACCAGTAGTTTATATTTACTCTACGTATACGTAAAAGCGGTAAACATATAAAAATGTTGTATGATAAACTTATTTTTGTTTTATTGAAACCATAAAAAAGACATCACTTTGTGCAGTTTTAGCAACCTGTTCAAAATATTACATAATTTAGAAGGAGAATGTTTTTTGAGAATAGAAAACGCCATAATAGTGTTTCAGACTGAGTGAATTTAACATAAATGCGGTTTTAACGTTAAATTCAACTAATAAAAACTGTATTTACATTACAAAGTGAATTTAATAAATTCACATTAAATGCTATTTTGGAATTGAATTTAAGTTGGATTTATGAAATACAACTCTATTTTTGTCCGTTAATCTCAGTGCTACCAAGCTAAAAAGACCTGTAAATATAGTAGCAGCTGAAAATGTTATTGAATGAAATAATAAAATAAAAACCATTTCAAATATTTTCCAACAAAAATGCTTTCAATGGCAGCAGCAATAAAAGCATTTCGAAGAAAACGAAATTTTTCGACGAACGACAAAGAAAATATGTGTCCCGTAAGTGTATTTACCAAAGGTCACATATGTTGTGGCTGCTGTACAGCTGGTCAAATAAGTTTTGTACAAAGTAACGCATCAAATGCATTTATTTCTATGGGAAATTTTTTATTGTTTTGTAGAAATTTATTTGTATGTTAAATACTGAATTAGAAAAATTTTCAGTGTGAACGCAAAATCATCTGTTGGTGAATTTAATGTTAAATTCAGTATTTAACTTTCAATCTGAATACACTATAAGACTCGGCACAACCGAATTTAACTTGTTTCTATTTAATTTAGTTAATTTTCTGTAGCAATACTGTGCACTAAATCACAAAATAAACGAAAAGCGTAAAGGAGAATAAAAAAAAAAAAAAAAAAAAAAAAAAAAAACAGATTTGTGCTGTGAACATTATTTTATGTGTAAATATTTTATTTGTTTTTAATAATTTTTGTAATTACTACATATTAAGGTAAGTGAAATATAATATTTACATGTATGTAATTCAGTAATTATTTTTCAATACAAAATACAGTTTACGATGAAGCTAACAACACAAATAATTACCGCAAATAACGATTTTAATCGCACCGAACATCCCATGTCAGAAATATACAAGGTAACGATATTCCTACAACAAACACTAAAACAGGGGTTTCATATGTGTCAAATACATCTGCTTTAAAAAAAAACAAATTAATCAGGCCTGTTGTGAAAATCACGTGATTTCAAATCAAATGTGGTTTTGAGTTTTGAAATCACACGTATGGTCTTGCGTTGTTCTGTAAATCGCATTGCTTTTATGTGTTTCGGTATTATTTTATCTTTGCAAAAGCAGTACGAAACATCTGATTTGTTTGTTTTAACCACAAAAGAGCAAATAAAACTTTTACAGCAAAAAATTTTAAGTGTTTTTCCTTTTAGAACACAACTAATTGTTTTACAAAATTAATAAAGAACACATTGAATCAATTAATAATAATAATAAAAATGTCGAAAATAACCAAGTGATATGAAAACGTTATGACTTCGGATGTAAGTGTCATTTGAACTTTAAGTTCCGTTTAGATATAAAACTGAGTTTCTAACTATAAACTTAAATCATATTTAAATGTCCAATCTTTAGCATTTAAAGTCCACTTAAGTTGCACATATAAAACATATGATTTTGACAATTTGTTTTTTTTTTTTTTGTATCTCGTACAAAAAAGTTTATTGTGTTTAATTTAATAAATATAATAAAAAACAAGGGTGTGAAGATAAATTCGTGAGTTAAATACGTCTCTAATTTTATTTGCCGCTGCAACAATCCTAAATTTTATTCCCAAACAAAATGTTTGTGAAAAATGTCACAATACTTTTGGGAAAAAACTCACGGGAATAAAAATCGGCGATACCAATTTTTTTTTCGAACATGCGAATTTTTTCCCATGAAAATAATTCACGATTGCAAATTTAGGGAAAAGGGAGATTTCGAGGGAAAAAATATTCACGATAGGGGTAAGTATTCTTCAACTGAAGATTCTACTAAATAAAACATGGAAAAACCTTGTTAATTTTTAATAATAAAAATTTTTTTGGCTTTTCTAAAAAAGGATTAATATCTTAGGGCTTTCATGAAATCATATGACGATATGTTTGAATGATTGTTAAATGTGTTGTATGTACAGCTTTCCATCTTTATTTCTAACGGTTTCGACATTTGCGTACAGAACACACGTGCATACTCCCAAGCTTGATCTGAGAAACAGGGCTATATGTCGTTTCCAGTTTTGGAATCTACTCCCTTGGAGCTTTCCTTGGACATATCACAACCCCATTCAGGTCTGTCCGTTTGGCCGCCTGTAATGTAATTTTTTAACGAGTACAAAATTTACGCAATTTCTTAAAAAAAAAATACTGAACTGATGCTTTTTCTTTAATATTATTTAAAAAAAAAATTTAATATTTTTAATTTTTATTAAAAAAAAAAAAAAAAAAAAAAAAAAAAGAGTTTAAAAAACTGAATTTTTTTTAACAGTGCGTAGAACAAAGTTAACAGTAATGTGGGACGTATTTTACTCACGAATTTATCTTCGCACCCTTATAAAAAAAACAATAAGTTATAATAATAAAAGTAATACAAGAACAAAAAAGTAAAGAAAAATAATTAAAATGAGTTTTGATGAAAAAGACATGAATGACGCTGAAATCTCTGAAGTATTAATTGGATAATTATTATTAATTTTTGACATTTCATGATGCTGCCGCACTTTTGTCGCAAATAAATAAAAACAATCATTTAAGACTGAAAAACTGAAACCGTATTTATGTGCAACCTAAGTTCAAAACGACAATCAACTAACTCTCGATTTAAATACGAAGTCAAGAACTGGGGGTAACACATGTGCATTTAGCTCTGACGTCACGATAAATTTATCATTTTGTTGTCATGAATGTAGAAAAGTCTTAGTAGCTACATGTGTTAAAATTTTGATAGTACATGAAATGTTTTGTCACAAAATTGAAATGTGGCGCATGTAGCCAAGGCAGACACATTTGCATATGTAAACATGTGACACGCTGCATATTTATTAGTAGTACACGTAGTAAATGTAGGTTTTTATAGGTGAACATGTGCAAAACTAATGTGTGTATGTAGCTATCTATTTAGTACACGACATGCTAACATGCATTATACACAGGTAACAGATGAAATTTTAAATAAGTGGTAAGTTTTTCGTCATTTTCTGAAGACAAATTTGAGGAACTTTGGTTTTATAAAATGAAGCATTCACTAATAACATATATGTCCGCATATTTACATATACATGGCCTAAATAGGGTGTTTTGTCGCAGTTTACAGTAGGATAACAATTTTTGAAAAGTTTTCTTGTACGAGTACATACATAAATAAATTTTTCGTAAAAATACTTTTTATAGTCTTCAAAGCTTGAATTTACTTACAATTTCTTCAATTTTCAAAAATTTTATTATTTTAAACTTCTTTTAGAAAAATTGATTTGTAAACATAAGAACAACAGCTGTTTCAGTCAATGAACACTTTCCAGTAACAATTCTTACAAATTCGTAACAATTTTTAGTTGTTGAACAGACCTATTGACAATATGTGATTTACAGAACATTCCTGAATGTATGTGCACTCATTCTTTTACACTTTCTATATATGTTGGGTATAAAAACAATAGCGCAGAGAATGTAAACAAATTTTCACAGCTAGTAAAGAAAGAAAGAGATGAGCAAAAAATATATAACTGGCTTGATGTCGTTACTTTCTATACTTCTGCCATGGTACCAACGAGTAAGCAGAGATGAAAGTTTTGAGGTTAGAATTTTGAAAAACTTTGTATGAAAGGGACACATATAGAGTTTTAAGTATTATGAATAAAAAAAAATAAGCAAAATGAAATGTTTTTTGTTTTAAAAAATTCACAAGCCGGAAGAACGTAGTATGCAATTTAACGTAAAAGTGATAATAAACACAAATTTTCATGTTTTAAAATTTATGCGGACTAAGTGTAAATAATGAAGGTGTAAATTTTTTTGAACTACCCTGACGTTTGTACAAAAAGGACAGATAGAAAATGTATACTATATCTGCACTCTTTCACCTCTGGTTACTCGTTTATATCCGAACCCCAATATTGGAGTACTATCATCTTGTACCTTTTTCTTCATCAAATTATACAAGATAACGTTACTACAAAGAAAAGAAATGTATTTTCTAAAATCTTTATTTTGTAAGCTAACTCAATGTAATCAGAATCAATATTATCAAATAAGAATGTTCGCAATGTTATTTATGGAAGGTTGCCGCTCAAGTAGGGTATCCGTTAAGGTACATTTCTTTGTATATTATAAAGAATATAATTGACACCATCCTGTGGCATATTGAGATACCAAGCAAAGTCACTTGACTTGGTCAAATCACATGAATATCTAGAAATTTCTATCTCAAAAAGGTTCTCAGAGAAAGAAAAATTCTGTTTTAAAGTATGACACAATATTCTATCATATGCACCAATCATCTTTTGAACCATTGCCATATTCAAAAGCCTATATATATCCTTCATATCTCTGCTTAACACATAGTCGTAGTAAAACCACACCTCGTGCTAGTAGGGAACAGTGTAGCCACTAATTTTGCTTTTTGTTCGCTTGAGTTACGAATTTCACAGTGATAAAAAAAAATTAAGTGAAAATACTTAAGAAGTGATATTATTTTTCTCGTAGGCTCTATCGAGTACAACAAGAATCTGTTTTTGAAATTTGCCAAACCCCCCAAAAATCTTGAGTTACGGCTAAAAAGCCTTTATGTACTTATAAACTAGTAACTCAGCTTTAAATGTGTTTTTTTACTATTTGATTCGACTCACGAGATGGCCATACATTGTCATCATCGTGATTTGGTGCACAACTATCCCATTCATACTACAAAATGTCCATAAAAATCATTTCCTGCATTCACATTTGGACTTCTTCCCAGGCACCAGTTCAGCGCTGAATGAGGCAAACAGTTTCACCAAGAAATGATTGCAAAAATAAAATAAAAATGATTTTAGAATATTTTTGGCTACGTCACTGATAAAGCTGAGTTAAAAAAACTGCCAAGCAAACATTTTTGAGTGAAATGTCCAAAAATTCTATTTCTGGAAAAAAAAATTTAAAAAAAAAAAGTTTAATAACTCATAAAGTTTCTAACGGATTTAGAAAAAATTTTTTTTTTAATAATAAATTTAAAAATTTATTATTATTATAAAATACTGTGTAAAAACATCTCCAAAGTTAAAAATAAAAAAATCTGTTTCATTGAGAAATACACACAGCTTTCTCAAGTTTACTTAAATGATAAATTACCATTCAAAGGGCTTTATGGAAATTCCAAAAACAGATTCTTGTTGTACTCTACAGCACCTACTAGAAAAATAATATCACTTCCCAGATATTTTTTGTCAAACAGTGTTATAATTACTTTTCTTATATTCTACTTTCAGATAATGTGGACCACGAAGATGCCAAATCGCTATTTGAAACAAATTTCAGTCATGTTTATTTTATACTCTATGATACATTCATACAAGCGGAGGCCAATTTAAAACAAAAAGGTAAATTTTAAGAATTATTATTTGCTCTGCCAGGAAAAATAGAGAAATTCAGCAACATGTTCTAGAATTGGGACAAAGTCGGAACAGGCGCAAAAAGAGTTTGTTCTTAAATTCGTTTGTAATTTTTTTTTTTTTTGCTGAAATCAACACTAGCTTTCTTGAAATAAAAAATTTTTGCTTTAATAAAATAAGTTCAATTGAATTAAAAAAAATTATATAAGTGCGGAACATCTAATATTCTAGCAAAAAAGTGAAGAAAAATAAATAGAAAAATCACTACAATTATATGATCTCAAATTCATACTTTTCAACAAATATTATAGGAAGTTGTTCGTCTTTGAGAAATTGCTAATTTAAGATGCTATATAAAGGCAATACTCGGTGTGAATTTTATTAACATTGAGGATTTTAAATGAAATCGATACTCCAAAGTAATGAATTTGCTGTGATTTACTAAAAATAATAATAAAATTTTTGAAGGCAAAATATCCATTAAAAATCTCATTTATGTTTGGTAATTAATTTGTTTAATAAGGTTTTATTAAACTATAACGTTTTTCAAGAATATTGCTGTTAGTCGACAGCTAAAATTTCACTACCATCGTGAAGGGTGCTTTATTAAAATTACAAAAACAGCCTTAAAGTTTAATGCAACAATACTTAAAGGTCACTTTCCCAAAAAAGAGAAAATAAAATATAAACTTTTTCTGTTCCTATGATGACATCTTAAAATTTTTTTGATTTATGCATTAAATTATCTCAAGAGTAAAAAGAGCCATTGCAAAATGTGAGTACCTGAAACTAAAAAAAATTGAATATGGATGGGCCAGATAGCTACAATTATTATACTAATGAAGAGAAGCAATTTTTAAATCGCTATTACAGCAGAGATAGTGGGCTTACGGTCTGCGGTGCTATAACTTATTACGGAATAATCGATTTCGAATTTCAAAGTGCAAAACCTACAAGACTTTGTTACATTCAGCTTTCCCGGTCTCACCCCGTCCTTTTATCTATGTGAAGGAATTCTTAGACTAACAGATTCTGTGTATAAAAATTCATAACTTTCTGTTTAAAATCTGGCTAAAAGCAGCTAGTTTTTCCCGGTCTTGCGTGGCCAGTACAAATTTGCGATCTTTTAACTGACCCGCATAAAAGTGGGCGTGGCCGTATAATATTGTGATTTTATGTATCAAAATTCAAAGAAAATTTTCTGGAAAATAGAATTTTTAATTGTTAAATCGTTCAATAATGGATTAAAACTGGACGTAGCATTATGTTATGTAGCCAATGTTATTCGCTAATAATACACTTTCATATACATAGGTGATGGAATTTTTAAAATCGGTTCGGTAGTTTTAGAGTTTATCTATTACAAATAAAAAAAATAAATTTTTCCTCTTTATAATATTTACTAGTATAAATTACAAAATAATGTATGAACGAAAAAAAAGAACTTGTTATGGTTTTCAGTGTGTAGGTGGTCGAATGAAGTAAGAACACTTTTAACCAATAATTAACCTTTATTTAAAACAATATTAAAACATTAAATAACAATAAAATTAACAATAGAATAAAATATATTTACCGCGTATATACACTGCGTGGTGATTAGTAGACTTGTAAAGCAGGTATAACACGATATGAAAATGGCGGGATACCTTTATATACATATACTTTATAATAAAAACATACACAGTTATAAAATTTAGTACAAAAAGGAGTTTATTCTTCAGGGTTCCCAACAGAACTTTTTAAACTTAATGTTGTTTTTGTTATTTTTATAATTTTAAGAAAGTACCCTTTCCGACGGTTGTGAAATTTTAGCTGTCAACTAAAGGTAACGGTACCTAGTACGCGTAACGCGTTTCATACCCCTTGAGCTTTTTACGCTTTTAAAGTGATGAGTTATACACAACGCTTTTGACGCTTTTTTATTTTTGTATTCAAGGCTGGATTTTGAACACAAAACTTTATTTTTTTTTTAATTTTGTCTATTACTTTTTTTCTACATTATTTACAATATGTATTTTATTTTTCAAATATTATAAAGATTTTTAATAAAATTGGATGTAAACAATAATGTATTAGACATATTCAGCTTACAAATTTTGTAAATTATTTCTTTTACTCTCATTTTTGTATAGAAATTTATGCATAACAAATGTTAAAATGTTGGAATTTATGCTTTTGAAGAAAAATTTTCCTTGACAAAATTTTGCAAAATATAAGACTGATTGCTTCTGGTATTTATTTTATGTAAATATTTTAAACTTTGCAAAAAAAAAGAGAGAAACTTATGTAAATACAAACTTGTCTTGTCTCTGAATATATTTTCCACCCATATTCTAGCACATGTTTAAGGAATGAGTTCGAAATATTTTTTTTTAAATTTCGTTTTATATATATTAAAAAAAAAAAACAAAAAATTGCTTAAAATGTTTGTCCTTATGAATATATTTTCCTTAATAAATTATTTTACTTTTTTTATTTTCAAATCCAACCAAAACGATACAAAATATGCATAAATTTGTTGCTATTTGGTGTCTTATATTTACTAATTGTATGTGTGTTTTTATAATCTACTCCTCTACTTGTGCAAAAAAAAAAAACTGAATTAAAAATCCTAATTATTATAAAATACAAAATATATAAAACAATAATGCACTGATCTGCTACTATCTTCTCTGTACAACAAACATTCTTTTTTTTTCAAATTATGGCAGAACTTCCGTTTCATATTGGTAAGTTTATTTTAATAATTATGATGGCCAGAAAGCCTCAATAACTTAAACAAAGACAAAAATCTAAAATTTTAGTAAATGCCATTCATACATGCACACACAATTTACTCGCTTAATTGAATTCTTTTCATCAAATCAATAAAAAATTCATATTGATTATGTTTTAATTTGTTCTTAAACCGAATCAAAAAAAAAAAAAAACTTGCATGCGATATTTTTTTATTCGAACAAAATTGTCAGCAATATTTTTGTTTTGTTATATATCTTTCTTATTATTTAATCAAAATTTACTTTAACATGACATACAGTGGCTTACAGTGAAATTTGTCCACCAATGACCGAGAGCTTTAAATTGTAAAATCATAGAATAAGTGCAAAAAATAGGTTAATTTAATTAATTCATTGTGTTTTTATAACGTGACCGTTACAAACGAGCCACTATACCCTATAAAGTGACGTATAATAAGTAGCATACTTGTATACCTTATATACAACATCATCGTCACGAATAAATGACCAAATCTTAATATACCAACTCACTGTGTGTAGCGCACATGTAAACACCACATCAGCATAAACTAACATAGACATGTAAAAAGTGAGTGATGCAAAAGGCCCAAAAAATGCATTAAATTGAAATTAAAAAATTGTAGAAAACAAAACTTTTATTATAAATTTATTAAATGAAAATTATTAAAATTTCATGTTAAAGTGATAAAATTAGTGCACGGATGTGTTGAAAGATGTGTGTTTGTCTTATCTAGCTTACAGCCAAAACTCATCAAACGATTGTGCCACAAGAATATCATGGGGAAAACAATAAATTTCAATAACTCAACACAATTTTGGAATAAGCACAAATATAAATTAATACTTTGATAATATAAGTTTTAATTTTATAATTTATATTAAAATAAAACAACTAATTATCATTTTATGTTATTTATTATAGTGTGAAGAAAAAGATTGAGGGATTACCACTTCCCGCTTGGTATTATTTAGAGTGGACTGTAGTTAGCTGTTCTGTGGAAATCCTCTGTTTTTTTCTTTACATATATTTGTATACTTGATATGACAAAGTATACAAATTAGGGTGGAATTAAAATAGTTGGTTTAGTATTCAATAAGTTTATTAATGCTGGTGAGAAGTTCACCGCTAGGATGCTAGTTGATAAGTAAATCTATTTTGTATTTTTTTCATTTTACAATTCTCTTTTTTTCGTTAACTTTATAATTTCAATAATTCACAATAATAATAAATTGGACATACATTGCCAGGATCAAATACTTTTTAAATTAATATATTTTTTTTTTTTTTTTGTTTAAAATTAGGATTTTAGACATAGTGAAAAAACACAATATCACATCATCCCCTAAAATAACTTCACAATGACAACAATTTTGTTTTATTTCTAAAAACACTACAACACTTTGCGTGCACTTTTTTGTTAGTTTATGCTTTTGTGCTTTTTTTTAAATAAATTTATTTCAATTACTATTGTTATTATTAATTTTTAGCAAACTTAGTAATTAACACAAAAAACTAACCATTTAGTCGCTATTTTGACGAAGAAACCTTTAGAAGGGAAACATTTCGTTTGTAGGCAAATTACGGGTGGAGAAGAGAGAATCATTTTGTATTTGGTACTCGGCGATACGCTTTGTTCACATATTCTTTGTTGATATTTACTTTAATTTTCTTTTCGTTATTGTTTTGTGTGCAAATAATAACAACAATAATGGAATGTTGCCAGCTACATGTTCGTCAGTGTGACCGCGAAAGAAAAAGCAAAAGAGAATTGAAGATGTTTTTCTTCCAAATGTTTCCTCGTCTAAAAAGGGACTTGCTGAAAAATTTCACAAAATATGGTTTTTAGTGGTAGAAAAAAGGCAATGAGAGAATTAGCAATTGCTGTGACTGTGTACAAGGGACAAGTATAAAACGTAAAATTTTATAGCTATCCTTTTTCAACTGTTAATGATATCATACACAACATCGACATCCGTTCGTTACAATGCTCAAACGGTAGATGTGAGAATGTGTATAAGTAGACAAGGTTTGGCAGCGAACAAGGGGAATAATAACCGACATTGTTCGAATTATAGTTACAAGCAAGCTACTTTAACTATAGTACGAAGTTGATATTGGCGATTGTTCCTACAAATTTAATCTGTAGTTAGGGGAGTGTAGGGTCTTTGGAAATTATCTACACTTGTTACTAATATCTAACTTGTTGCTAGCCGAATACGAAGGTCTTTGGAAATTACCTCGTATTCATAACACCACTAGCCGAGTGCACGGTCTCTGAAAATTACCTGCATTAGATACTAACAGCTAACGCTATAATAAATAACCTCTTTAACACAGGGAAGTCGAGCACTTGACAACCCGAGCCAAGCGATTCAGCCGTGTACTAGCAAAGTGTCTAGCCGAGTCTCAGTACAGCTCGTATCAATCGTGTGAACGAGGAGTTAAATCCCGAGCGATCTGAAGGTATCGCCCAACGAATCACAAAACCCTCCATACATATCTTTGTGTTTATATATTTTAAATTATTCTTCGTAAATAAAAATTTTACTGTGTTAACACGAAAACATCAACGTGTTTTAATTCAAAGGAAGCAGACCTTTGGTAAGGACCTGGGTTGACTGAGTCATACCCCAGCCGGAAAAGTAAACTGCGTTACAAAGTAGACAAAAAAATGACAAATTCGGTAATATTTTACTTAAAAATTAATATTAAATAAAAGAATATAAAAATTCATATCACTGGGAAAATGGTCCATGTACAGTAACTTATAATAAATAAAGAGCAAAGAATTTTGTAATGCTTTTAATATCAAACAATGATACCGTTTTTGATGAATAGCAGATTTAACACGCTTTGGGATTGCTTCAACAAGTTTTTTCAAATAGTCTGGGCTAATTTTATTCCACTCCTCTATTTCGTATTTCAATTTCCAGTTTATGCCACAAATTTTCAATTATATTTGAGTTTGGAGATTCTTTAACGACTCCTGCAGTATGTTTCAGATTATTATCCTGGTACAGATGAAAGGAGTTCTTTATGCCAAGTTTTTCAGCACTTTGCTTGAGATTATTTTTGAAAATACTTAAATACTGCAATTTGTTTATATTTCCTTCAACAAAATGGAGGTTACTAACACCAGCAGCCGAACAAGCACCCAGACCATTACTGTGGGACACAAATGCTTGCATTCATCTCCTTGTTAGGTTTTCTCCAAACATTTATTCTGCCGTCCGACCCGAAGATGTTATATTTATTTACTTTTATCTGTAAATAAAACGTTCTTCCAGAATGAAAAGTTTTTCCCAGCATAGTTGTGAGCAAACTGCAACCGGATGTTTAATTTTTTTTTGCTTACATGTGGCTTCTTACGTGCAATTATCCCATTGATATCATTCTTTCGAAGAATTCTACGAATGGTTTCTGCATTACAGCTTATATTAAATTGTATTTTAGCCGTATCCCGCAACTTTGGCTCACTTAGTCTTGGTTCTGCTTTGATTTGGTTGACTATCAATCTTTGTTGTTAACGCACGCTAAATAGTTTTTTGGAACTAGTTTTTTTTTTACTTATTACATGTCCATATTCTTTAAAGCGGTGAATTATACTTTCTACTGCTGTGCATGATTTCTTAACAATTTGTGCAATTTACTTTTGATTTTTTCCATTTTTATAGCGGTCAATTATTTTTCGCTGCTCTTTGTAGTGAACCATTTTCACTGTGATATGAATTTTTCTCTTATTTTGTTAAATATAATTTTTTGTGCAAAATGTTGTTAAATATCTAACTGTTTTTGAGTATCTTTTATATAAACACAACAAACTAACTAATTTACCTATTTTCTTTTGTACTTGTATTTAATTTCAATTGGACCAAATTTACTGTGAACACTGTACTCCTTTTTTCATCAATTTTCATATTCCTACAGCTAAGTTTTTTTTTGTATTTTTGTACCTACTACATATACATGTATGTATGTATGTATGAATATATGTATTTACAACCATATTCTGGTGGAAATATAGTACGGTTGGATTTATGATTGCATCTAACAATATCAAAGACATTAAAAATGCCTTTC
Source organism: Thelaira solivaga (assembly GCA_947397855.1). Classification (NCBI taxonomy): domain Eukaryota; kingdom Metazoa; phylum Arthropoda; class Insecta; order Diptera; family Tachinidae; genus Thelaira; species Thelaira solivaga. Next base: position 47,161,802 of record OX377610.1, on the reverse strand, counting down.
AACTGCAGATGTTGCGGTTCAACCCCCGGTCAGGACTAATTTTTTTTTTTTTAATTTTTTTTTAATAAATACAAATTTTATATAAATATTAAAAAAAATTTTTTTTAATATGTGAATTTAAAGAAATTTTAATTTTATTTTTTTGTATAAATAAAATGTTTTTATTCCATTGATTTTTCTTTTCTATTAATTTATATTTATTTATTACATAATACAACGGGATTGAATTTATTTTTTAAAATTTTATTTGACTACCAGGATTCGAACTTCTGAACACTTATACCGTCTTTACATTTAGGGTTTCTTACTAGCGACATAAATCAGCTACACTGTGTTTGTTGGTGAAAAGGGTAGAGAAGCTTACGGGGCAAACAAAGTCGCACGAATCCATTATAAATTAAAACATAATTATTAGTATTTATAAAAAAAACACAAAACCCATATTGTAATTGTACTGTAATTTTCGAAGTGACACCAAAAGAAACTACAAAGTTTGTCACAGTGTAAAAACGGTATTAGTGAAGAAGTGTTAACTCGCCACTCAACCACTTCAGCCACAATGCTCAGTTGAGTTTGAACGATTAAGTTTTTGTTTTATACTCACTTTATTTATTTGGTTAAGGAAGAGACAAAATCGAAAACAATTTATTTTCAACCATATTTTTATCATTATTATGTTTGCTATGAACATATTATGGTTTTATCAAAAATAATATGATAATTATATGGTTAATCTAAGACGCTAAACATAATATGGTTAAAAATAACTATAAACATGCTTATCGTAATCATAATAATGTTTACATGCTTCAAATTAATAATAATATTTTTGTGAAGAACAAACTATGCTTGCGGTGACCATATTCAACCATCTTTTTTTTTGCGTGTAGTTTATATGTTTTATTATTTACACACAAAAAACAACTTTGATTGTGAAAATTAAATTTGTTGCCAATTACAAATTTTATTGTTGTCTTATGCTGTTCAATGCAAAATTCTAAAATGTAAAATTTCTAACAAAGAGCAGGACCACACACAGCAATTTTAGTTGGGCAATTCTTTATTAATTCTCTGTTAAAATTGCCGCATAACAACTTTGCTTCGGCAATTTTTGCATTCTTTTTCATTCATTCATTCAGTGTTCAAGCTACCTGTCTTCTTTCATTTACAGCTTTAAAAGATACAAAAAGAGAACAAAAGGGAATTGCGGAGTACGAGCAAGTTTGTACAGCTTTCCATTCTTCTTTCCTCTCTCTCCTACAAAATCAAGAATTGCCCAACTAAAATTGCTGTGTGTGGTCCTAGTCAAAAGCATAAGAAGAATAACAAAAGAACTAAAAATTATGCGAGTTGATGGGGGCAAAAGGTATCAAACAAAGCGATGAATTATCCAAATGTGGAATTTTTTGATCAAAAAACTTTAATGCTTTACATAAAACTTTATCGTCATTTTATGAATTCCTCATTAAGAATAATTCGTTACTTAAAATCTTATTAAAAAAAAACTGTTTTCTTTACGTATCCTTTTTATGGTATATTCCCTGTAATACACATTTATTTGCGTACATACATGCACACATACATATTCTCATTTCGCTTTAATATTTTTAGTACAATATTTAGTACGAAGCTCCATAATTTTAAGAGATTTTTTATATTGTGTTGACACTTTTTTACTTACAAAAATATACATACATATACATTTAATTTAGTTCACAAGGCCCATCGTGAAGAATTAGATGGCTCATTATGGTTGCTGGAAAAAATATTATGTTTACTACCAGAATTGTTGGCTCGACGGTGGCAGTGCCATTCACTCAGTCGTATTATGGGCAAATTATTACATCTAGGAAATTCACCAAAATTAAGAAAGGACGGTGTGCGGTAAGTAATTCCATAACTTTAGGCAATGTGCTAAGACCTTTCGATATGTAAACTTTTAAATCTTAAACATTTGAAATATGAAACAATTACGTATTTATTTGTCGTCACTGAATATACTTTTGTATGTTTGTAGAATGTACGTCAACTTTGTACTTAAAATCAAGCTAAAAGAATTGTAGTTGCTGAATCGCTTTAAATCATATGAAAGTTTTCTGTGAAAGCAATATTCAGAACTGATACCATTTTTGATCAGAATTAATCTAATGACTTGGAATACGTAAATACATAGGGTAGAGTAAACAGAGCCTGAGTATCAAATTTCAAAGAAATCAATTGAAAGTAAAGACGTGCACGAGTGTACCTATAAGTGTTTTTAAAACAAATATATGAAATAAGTATTTGTTACTACTGGTATAAGGAAGGTTTTGTGTATGGTATGATTTTGTTTTTGTATACCAACTCAACTCATACAAATATTTATTTATATTTATTTGTTCCTGTCTCAAGCAACTGTTGTACTACAAATATTTTCAAATAATTTTTTGTATAAAGAGATATTTACGGCTCGACGAAAACAAAAATATACGAAAATTTGTAACCCTGCGTTTACACAGGAAATTTTTGAAATTTTTGTATACGTATTATGAATAAAAATTTCAATGAAATAAGCTACTTTCTTGTAAATTTCTTGCACGATTACACAGGAAATGAAAATTCATTTTTAAAATGTCGTCGATACGAAGAGTTAAAAAAATTGCATTAAAAAAATAGAAATGAAAAGCCAAAATAAAAACAATAAAATTTAAAAGAAAAAAACGGGGACTAGAAGAAGGGTTATATACAGTGGTCGTCAAAACTAAAAATGAGCTTGTATTAGTGAGAGAATTACCCAGCAAACGCAAAATGAAGCATTTCCAATATAATTTATTTAAGAAATATTTTACCATTTGTCAATAAAACAGATACGTATTTTTTTGTATTTTTTTCTGCCCTTGCATTGTTTTCATCAACAACAAGTAGCCATTCTTTAATTTTTTCTACATAAATGTTTTTTACCATGTCTAAATTGTCCTTTCTTTTCTTACCTTCGAAACTTTTCATGTCACTATGAAAAGAATCGTAATGTCTTTTAATAACATATTCCCTATTTTCTTTGAACATTTGGTAACATAGAAGACTTTGCATGTTACCAAATGCATTATTTATCATGAAATATTTTTCACATATCATTATGTTTTCAAAATGTTCGCTGGACAAGGATTACTGAAAAAAGAGAAAAAACTGAAACAAAAATTCGTAAGCATCCGCACATGTGTAGCCATCGGTACCTAAACCACGACTGAATACAAGAGCGTAAGAGTATACGTGTGATTGCTTTAGCACAATTGTGCTATGGGACGACGACCACTGGTTATATATATACGAGTATACGATATACATTTATTGTATTTGAAATATTTAATTTTGTTTTCATCTTTACTGTTGTGTTTGTTACCTAAATAGAATTACCATCCCTATAACAATAAGAAATTTATAGGGCAATAGTTGGAAATAATTTTTATTGTTAATTTTTTATGAGTTTATTTCTATAAAAAGACATTAATTGTCTTCTTTATAAAATGTACAATTATAATTTTACCACAATCCTGTACATTTGTTTTAATCTTTTTAAAGGGTAACAGTGTTATCTATTTGTCATTTTACTTTCAGAAAGTATTGCAATTTTCAAGAAATTACTTTCCTGTGTAAACGCTAGGTAACTTATAGTATTTGCCTTAACATCTGTTTTATTTGTTTGAGCAAATGGAAGTAATAGGAATGTGTTACTTTAATTTTCTCTATACTCACTCACATTCAATTTAGCAAAGAAAATAACCCTACAAAACTCACCAATACCCACTGAAAGCAGAAAAACACAAAAGCTGGTACATTTGAGTGTAACTGTGCACGTCTTTAATTGAAAGATGTAATTATTCGCTAAAAATATAATTTCAATTTGTTTGTTAAAAAGTGGACGTGGTGGGTACTAAAGTATTTTGAGTGAAAGACATTTTATTTTTTCCTATTTAAATATACAAGGACAACAAATTTGCCGGTAATCTCAGAATCAAATCTTAAAATTAATGAAAAATATATATATAAATACATACGTACTCGCATATTAAATGCAACCACTTCTACATAAAATAGGTAGATTATTTGTTATGGAAATAATTTTTTTGTGCTTTTGAAAAATTCATTGTTACATATACATTAGGGCCATAATTAGATATTAGCCGTAGCGCTATGTGATGTCGAATGATGCTGTTTATTTCATTATGGAATAAAAATCTCGCCCACAAAAACATTGTTTTTAAATCTCCAACAAAAGTGTGCATTCACTTTAATAGGGCTATTTTAAAATTTGGAAAAATAATTAAAAAAATTTATTTATTTTTATTTTAGTTATTTCCTACTTTGGTACCAAGCATTGGGTGAGAATGCTCCTGGCTACGTTCATAACATGTATGCAGACTTAATACCGGGGTTAATAGTTCCTCAAAAAGGAATACAAGGTCCTGATGTAGAATTTAGTACAGCGGATTTTCTTAATCATCCTAATATGAAAGTGGAAGGCAGTACTACATCAGTATTTCATGATAGCTACTCACATCCGGTACAGAGTGCAGAAATAATAGCTTTATTGCCGCCATCCTCTAGCGAAAAGTCACAGCCTCCAGATCCCCGAGATGGCTTGGAAATTTTACTTAATAGTATGGTACAGACGGCAGCTTGCCTAAAATGGCGGGATAATCATGCCCAAAAAGATCAAAAGGCATTTGCATTTTTACTTCAACGTTTCAAGGAAGTATTCCTACCAGTATTTTGTCCCAATTTTGATTTTAAAATGTCGGTCTATGATCCTCGTTTAGAGCTACCAACAATGAGATCGATTCATAAGAAGGACGAGGTAATGGCATCGTGTGTGGTTGTCTTAATAAATTGGCTATCCCGATTTACCCACGAGCGTTTATTGCAACATCGCTTAGACAATGTTCATATTGCTGAAGCAGCAGATCATATGCGCCTTCTTGCTTACCAACAGGCATTGATTGTAAGAGATGTGTTATATTCCACCCGAGAAAATGTGAATTTTATTCATGAAGTGTATCGTCAAGCATTTTTATTGAATTTTACGACAAAAGCACAAATTGATGCTATACGCTGTTCAATAGCTGTATATCGTGATTGGATGACGGGTAATACTCCTCCGCCCTTTTTGTTAGAGCCAGAAGATAATACGAGCGGCACAGTTTTGCAACAACAACAACAACAACAAAATAATACTAATGCTGGTGGGACACCAAAATCTAATCTCCGTTTAAGAAATCCCTCGTATGTGGGAGCAATGTCCAAAGATAATGTGGGTGTTCGTTCAGGTTTGCAAAACGTTTTACAAATATTTGTTACCAATGCAGCCAATGTCTTCTTAGTAAATACTAGTAATTTAAATATATATTTTCCCACAAAGTCTCGGGAGTACCGTTCAACGCCTCTACATGAACAAACCGAGGTTTGTAAGAAGGTTTTAAATGTTTACCGTACCATGGTTATGAATACACCCATGGATCCCAAAACGTGGGAGCAATTGTTATTAGTATTATTACAAGTCACATCGGTAGTCTTACATCAGCATCCACCACAAGCCTCGAAAAGTTCAAGTTTGGGTGGTATTCTGGGTCAGGCTATATTTCAAACGCTTATCGTCACCTGGATAAGAGCTCACACTAATGTACCAGTTAATGTACAATTGTGGGAGAAATTTTTAAATGTATTGACCTCGTTGACATACCGTGATGAACTTATTATCGAATGGGATAAGACTATACAAACTTTAACGCGAGTATTCTCACGCTATGTTTACTCTTTAAATTTGCAAGATTTGCCTTTGGACCGTTTGGCCGAATCAAAAGGTAAGCGACGTAGAGCAGGCATATGGCAACAAACGTCATCGATATCGAATGGTTCTGTTACAAAAGATAGAGAGAACAAAGAACACAACCAACAAGAGAGATTATCAGCCAATAGTCGTTCTGATGAAAATTCTCAAATCACAATAAGCAGACAGCATGGTTCAATTAGCCAAGGTCAGAAAATGACAACTGGACAACGGTACCCGGCCACACCCATATTGAATCGTAGTTATAGTGAAGGTAGCTTGTCCTACGTGCCTCGCACACCCAGATATCGTGTTAAGCATCGACATCAAAAGCCTCTCATAAATATTCCAACGAGTGTGGAAAACTCTCTAAATACTATAATTCATCAAAATTCTAATTCACCTGAATTATTAGAAAATTTGCAATTAGTTTGCGGTCCGTCACACAGTAATGATATGCGCAGAGCCATGTCGTTAGATTCATTGGCCACTTTCAAACGTTCGAGAAAATCTCGACGCTTCCGCAGAAGTACTCACAATCAAGACGATATTGACGATCTAGATGGCGCTGGTGACGACAGTGACGATTCAAGGTCTCCGTCACCCACAGCAAGCAGTGGCATTGAGGGCGGCTCTATTAAAGATGCTCAAATACAAATAGATGTCTTGGCAGTCGACAGTGGCGGTAGTTTGGGTGAAAGTGAAGGAAATTCTGGAAATTATCCAACTGAGAGAAGATCCATTATACTGGGCGGCACAGCAACTGGTTGGCTGCCTGATTCAACAGCTATTATGTGGAAACGTATGTTAGGAGCTTTAGGCGATGCAAATCGCATACCTAAAGCTGAATTACATGCTCAAGTTTTCAAACATTTACTTGATATGACTTTGAACTTGATAAAAATCAAACATAATCAAGGCATTTCAGCAGACAATCAACAAACACCGCCTCCACCAACATTAGTCCCACCCATTGGTATTGTCGCTCCATGGTGCTATGGTGCTTTGCAACTGGACAAGTCATTCAAAAGAGGCAAACTATGGGCTGTACAATTATTGTGCACTCTAGCAGTAAATGGTGCTGTAGCCGGGATGCAGCAGTTGCCATTATTTTATTGTGCAATTCATCGTTTACTGACAGGAGAAGATCGTGAATTAATTTATGCTGCTTTGAAATACTTAGAAGGCCCCAGATTTTTGAGCTTGCTGCTGCCTGGGCATACACTTCTGTTGCTGGACATAGTGCATGCATCCGCTATTTTGTTGACTTCATTGGAGGCTAGCCGCTTAACTCCCCGGGCAGAAGTTGCTACCTTATTGGGAACTCTATTATGCTATCCTTCTACTTTGCTGCCTCGACCGCTGCTACAGCCTACACCCCAGCAATTTGAGCTTATGGAATGTGCGGATCTGCAAGATCATATTTTAAACATTGTATTGAGATGCGCACGACGTGAGCCTTCTGCTAAGGCAAGATGTGTTGCCTTGTCGCAATTGGGTCAGTGGATTCTAATGAAACTATCACATCCTCTAGCGGCAATGAGCGGTAATACCAACTCAAAATTCCAACAAACTGTGCCTCATTCTAAAGGCCAACAACTAAAGGATGATCATAAACAATACTATAATCCCCGAATTAAAGAAGCTTTACAAGTATTGCTCCAAGCTTTGCAGTTTAAACATCGTACAATTGCAATGGTGGCAGTCGATTCTTTAAAACTCTGCATAGAACGAGGACGTGAAATAGCTTTGATTGAGAGAATGCCTCATCTAATTGTTACTGCTATTTGCAAAGCTTTAGAAATCCAAAACGTTACTAATCCGAAGGATTCTGACAAGGTGGTACTGACTTCGTTAATGCTATGCCTGGGCGAATATTGTATGGCGTTTCCCTTATCAGTTATGTTAGAGTCATTAAATGAACGAGGTGATACTTTAGTTTTAATGGTTCTAAGAGTTCTCCTTCAAATCGCTTCGGGGGCCCCTAAACACGCAAGGGTAAAATTAACAGCAGACGATGATTTTGACATGCACATTTCTAGTGACGATTTACACGATGATGGAAAATTACCAGAAGCCAATTACCAGACATCTGAAACTATTCAAGCCTGTATTAGCGCTATACGATTGTGTGCCAAAGCAGTGGCCATGCACCTAGTAACTAATTTGGGTCATTTTCCCATGGGTATCGGGGCAGCCCGCTTAAGTTCTATGGTTGAGGAGCAAGACGATGTCAACGGCTATAACGGTTGTAATATCACAGTAATAAAGCAGCAAAATTCTGCAAATAGTGTTGATCTTCGACGAGATTCAGTTGAATTGCCTTCGATCCTTCATGCTCAAAATATGCAATTGTTTATGCTAAATCCCGGTTTGGTGGCTAGTTTTATTGAATTGCCTACACTTAAACTGCCCGGAGGTGGTGTTACTGCTGGCTTGGTGACAGCCGAAAAACAAGTTCGGGTACTTTTGCGTGATTTAAATGGGAAAGCTTGTTGGGATGCTTCTATTTTATATAGTGAACCTAAACGTGAATGTTCAAAAATGGATGGTTGTGGTCTACCCTCAATGGATATTAGAGGTCTTAGTCCATCGCACTGTCAACGCTATAATCAAGTTCAACCTATGGATTCTCTTATGCATTCAATGCAAGGTGTAGATATTGCACCACCGCGTCATACATTGAGACACAGACCATTGGGAGAGTTACCATTGGCCCAAGATATGGCACCTGACCTTGATCAATTAGATGACCTACTGTCGTACATAGGTCACACCAGTTCCGAATGTCTACCATATCCGGTAGCTCAGCTAAATGCACCTGCACTCTCTCCTCTTGGTAGTAATGCTGAAGCTCAAGCGATTTCGGTGATACTTAACCAACGGGCCTTAGAACAAGAATTCATAGCTAATCTCAATCAGCAAGCTTTACAGCAGCCATTGCCTCGTAGTACAACTCCATCAATTATGGCTGGCCACGATACTCGCTCAATACATTCAATCCATGAGCCGATTTCACATAATTCCTTTGATTCGTATCACTCAACTAGTCTATATGGGCGCAACGAAATACCTTTTCAATACTGTCGTTTGCTATTTTCTCATTTAGGTTTGGCCGGTTGGGAGAGACGTTCTCGCACCCATTTGCTTCAACGGACTGAAAAGTTGTTACGGGAATTACGAAATGTTGATTTACAAAAATGTCGCGAAACTCACAAGATGGCTGTTATATATGTGGCATCTGGCCAAGAGGATAAGAATAGCATTTTACGTAACGCCAGTGGTAGCACAATGTATGAAATGTTTGTTTCTGCCCTAGGCTGGGAAATTGATTTGGAGACTCATAATGGTTTCTTAGGAGGTCTACCAAGACAAGGATGTGGTGCTACTGCTCCATACTATGCTACACCTTTTTTGGAGGTTATTTACCATGTGGCCACTCGCATGCCTTCTGATTCGCCGGAAGCTATTTTGCTTAAAACTAGACATTTAGGCAATGACGAGGTTCATATTGTTTGGAGTGAACATTCACGTGACTATCGACGTGATATTTTACCAACAGAATTTTGTGATGTTCTCATTGTGGTGTATCCATTAAAAAATGGTCTCTTTAGGGTAACCGTCAATCGCAAGCCAGAAGTACCTTGGTTTGGGCCATTAGCAAATGAGAGTGTAGTAAGTGGCGCTTGTCTCGCCACTCTGATACGAGCTACTGCAATTAATGCAAGCCGCACCAAAAGAGCTGCTTTGCCGTTATATCAGCAATAGTAAGTTTTTATTTATAAACGAATACAGGAGACCTTAACGGCCTTTCTCGTTTTCTTTTTGCAGCTATGAAGAACGAAATCGTTCTTTGGACAGCGTATCGTCTAGATATAAGGAGAGCACAACTTTTGAAGACTTTGCGAATCGTATTTATAATCCCATGCCCATATCTACTTATGCTACACTGAGAGACGTAACCAACAATTCAGCTCCTCTAGCCGCGGCTTTAATTGATCATCAAAGATCTTCTGTAAAGGGTAAGTTAATGAAAAAACTGCTTATTAAAAATGTTAATTTATATATAAATTGCAATATTTCGTTAAAGGTTGGGTACAGGCTTCGATTGATGCCAATATGAAAGAAATTCCATTAGGCATAATAACTTCAGCTTCTGCCTCTTCTACGGCCGCTATGGAAGCTATGAACTCATCCAGCTCACCAAGAGGTGCTAGGAAAATTGGCACTACCCTAAAAGGTGGAACAAAACGCCTGCACACTGGGAATCACACTACACCACCGGAGAGTCCCACATTACCATTGCGCAAATTTAAGTAAATCATAGTATTTTCTTTTTATAAGGAACAATCCCAATGCTAACTAGTAACTAGTAACATGTTCATACTCATAATCTCATAATATACATCTAATCCCTCCCACATAAGGTTACAAAAAAAATTAATTTTTTTGCTATTTAAAGTTAAGATAAAAAAAAGTACTACAACCATACATAATACGCAATATTACAAACAAATAACGAATAAAATTCATTCCTTTTTTTATGAATACGAGTGAGCAAACACAAATGCGCATTTAATATATATAAAAAAAGAAAAAAAAATTAAAATCTCTTTTTTTCTATATGCATAGTCAACGAAGCGCATTTTTTATAGGCATTTTACAAATATTTATTCGTATTTTATTTATCTCATATTTTTATTCGTTCGTTCTTTGGACACAAATCACTTTTAAATTATTTAAGAGAAAAAAGTATTTATTTATCTGTAGTTAATTCATTTGCTTAAATATACATACTCTATGATAACTCTCCAATTTTGTTAATATACATAATTACAAATATTTTTAACAATTATATTCGAATTAGTTTAGTTTAATTTATTTAAATCTCTCCTTCCCCCTATTTTTTCAATATTTAAATAAAATAACAATAAATATTCTTTTGTTCTTCAAAAATAAGTATTTTGATTAAGAAAAACTGCGAATATTAGAAAATTGAATTAAATAGCAAAATAGACGTTGACTAAAATGGCAAATAGTATAGTATTTCTAAATATATTTCCAATTTAGTGATAGCACATAAAATCTTATTTTTGTTTTGTGAATACCTCAGAAACTACAAGACAAGATAGGCTGACTTCCTAAACGCATGTTGCTTTGTAGTAATACATTGCAGTGTATTCCTGAATGCAACCCTGAAAATTTTTACAATGCATTTTGTTCGCATTGGCTACACTATTGCATTTAATACGCAAGAAAAAGCAAGCAAGGCATCCAAAAAAGTTTAGATGCAAAATAAATGCAACACCCAGTACAATGACGTCACGAGAAAATAAGTAAGTGGTTTTTCTTGTAATTTAATATATTTAAATATTCCCTTATTTACCTGTAAATTTTTTTTATTACAGTAAAAAATGGACACACTGTAAAATTTTTATTAAAAAACGTGAGACTAGATATTGAAAAGCAATTTTGCGAAAAAAAGAAACGTATTGTGCTATAGAAACGGGTGTTACAAAATATTAAATCCATAGACAACAATGTTCTTTTCTGCCATTGTTTGCTTTATAATTGATGATGCAATGCACATAAATGTTCCTAAACGATGTCAGGGTTGCAAAATATCAGTATGCAAAGTATTAGAAAAGTAACTACACAATGTATCATCTTGGTATTAATACTGTATTGATACATTGTAATTATACGTCCAGGAAGTAAGCCATAATAACATAATTTAGGGGTTATTTTATTCCCGATCCTTACATGTTTTTGTAAATTTAATAAAATAGCTAGTTCGCGAGTAATTGCAAATTATATGGTGTAATCTTTTCTTTTTTCTATATAACGGCAAATCTCGAGAACTACATGTAAGATTAAAAAAGTAGGTATACAATTTGAATCAGGGTATCGAATATAACGGGTAGCCTAAAAGTCTCGTTTCCATTTTGATTGCCTATAACTTTGATCAAAGAAAAGATAAGTAAGTTTGGTTTTCATAAAAAATTTATTTGGTCTTTACATTTGTATACAATATGCAGCAAAATATAAAAAAGTGACATTAAAAATAAATAAAACTGAAAAGTAATTTATTTTTATAAAATCGTTTGTAAATTTAAAATTTTTTTTATGACTTAAGTCCTCCGGAATTTCAAAATCTCTGTAGAGGTTTTGCAATGCAAACATTTTTTAATTTGCTTATAAAAATTTTTTTTTTATTATTATTTATTATTATTGAATCTTTCTGTAAGAAAATTACAATAAGTATCCAAATCTGAACTGTAAAAAATATAAAAAAACATAAATAATTATTACCAATGTAATAACTAGTTACTTGTGCTCAAATCTTAAGAATAAAAGGAATATTCTACGTTTAAATAAAAAAGTTATATGTCTCTTCTCACTAGGCGCAAGGTATCACTTCTCTTAAGCCTTCTGTGTCCCTCGAACTGTAACAGGTCCCTGGCGAGGGCGTTTGGATGTGTCGCCAGTTTGTGAACGTACTTAGTACAATATTTTTCAATTTCCTCCCGAACCGTTGGAATTTCTAGACCTCTGTGGATATTCTCATTTCTTATATACCAGACTATTGTTCGTAAAATACTCGACTGTCTTCTTTGTAACTTTTGGATGTTAGATGCACACGCAGTTCCCCAAAGCTGAATGCCATATGTCCAGATTGGTTTAATAATGGCTTTATATAACAGAACTTTATATTCCCAAGATAGAGATGAAAATGGACCTATCAGCCACATTAGTGGAGCTGTTTTTAGTTTCATAGCTGAGATTTTGGCCTCAATGTGTCGTGACCATGTTAGGCGTCTGTCTAGATGGATTCCTAGATATTTAGTTTGGGTTTCCACCGGAACAATGACGTTATTTATTTTTATTGGCGTACAATTAGCTTTTCTTAGTGTGAAAGTCACATGGGCACATTTTGATGGATTTACTTTGATTTTCCATTTATTTAGCCAACCTTCCAGCTGGTTTATATGAGCTTGTAAGTGCTCAGATGTAGTTCCTGGATCTTTGTTCACACTTAAAAATGCCGTGTCATCTGCGAACGTTGACGTGATAGTATGTCGATTTGTAGGCATAATAGCGGGCCAAGTATACTTCATTGGGGGACGCCTGCAGAAATCTTCTTAACTGGTGAAAATACATTTTTTGACCGTACCTTAAATGTTCTATCAGTCAAGTAACTTTTAATCAGCTTGTGGGTGTTAGCAGGAAGAAGTCGTGTTACTTTTGTGAGGAGACCATCATGCCAAACTTTGTCAAATGCTTGGGAGACATCAATAAACAGTGCTGAACAAAACAGCTTTTTCTCAAAGGACGACCTGATAGCAGTAACAATTCTGTGAACCTGCTCTGTAGTTCCATGACCAGCCCGGAAGCCGAACTGATGTTCTGGAATAATATTTCGCTCTGCTAGATGGGGCGTTATTTTCTGGAGGATGACCTTTTCGAACAGCTTTGAAAGGACGGATAATAAACTGATAGGTTTGTATGACGTAATTTGAGTAGCGTCTTTACCGGTTTTTGAATCATGACTATTTCTGAAATCTTCCAAGAGGACGGGAAAACCCCCACTCTTAAGATGGCATTAAAAATGAATAACATAATTCTCACAGCGCAATCTGGCAAGTTCATCAGCATTGAACTAGTAATTCGATCAGCGCCGGGCGATTTTTTCGCATCAAGATTTTTGATTGCCATTTTAATTGAGGGCAACCGCATCTTTATATGATTTTCTATGGAATCGCTGATATATGGAGGATTAATATCACTATTTATTTCATGTGGAGTGAAAAGGTTTTCCAGCATTTGCTCGTTCACTAGAATTTTTAGCCCAACTAAGGTCCTCAAGTCTTAGTGGAGGTTCGGAGGAAGTAGGGCACTTCATATGCTTCACAGCTTTCCATAGGCTGTGGTCGGCTTTTGTTGTCGGATCCAAGTTACTTAAATACTTTGCAAGCGCTGACTCATGCTGTAAACGCAGCTTTTCTTTAAGTAATTCTTGACAAATTCAATTGGGTCTTTAAAGCTGGAGAACGATTTCTCTGCCATTCCCTTCTCAATTTTCTTTTTTGTCGGATGACGGCTTCAATATCAGCTGATGACTTGAACGGTTTTCTCCTATATGTTTTTCTCATTGGAGTTGCATTCCTAGCTGCACAAGTAAAAACGTCTGTAAGGTGGTTCACAGCACACCGTATATCAGACGAGTTCCTTAGAGGGATGTTCTGGGAGAGATGAGAGCTCACATACATTTTATACTTTAGCCAGTTCGTGTATCGGTTCGGATAGAACGTAGGAGATACTTCAGAGTTTATAAAACTATTACGTAGTGTAATTATAGTTGGCGAATGATCAGATGATAAGTCGTCTAGGGGACTAATCAGAAGTTGGTCACGTTTAATATTTTTTATAACAGTGAAGTCAATAAGGTGTGGCTTTTTCGTACAGTATGTGGGCTCACCGCCAGATACGACATTTGAGCAATAGCATTGTACAGCTGCCTACCTCTTGGGCTAATAAGTCTAGAGCCCCAGTTTAGGGTTGTAGTCTCCTGCTGCCAGGAACTTGTGTCCCAATGTTGCGAAAAAACTTTTGAAATTGTCGCTATCAATTATGTGTCTTGGAGGACAATATACACATGAAATTGTGGTATAAAAATCAGTAAGACTTATAGAGGTTGTCTGAATGAAATCCTTCCCAAATTCTGGCATAACAAAGTGCCTCACGTTTTTACGCACAATGACGGCCGTGCCACCACATGCCTTTCCGCTTGGATGTTTAGTGTCATAAATAATGAACCCTTTAATTCTAAAGCAATTCTTTACAGTAAAGTGTGTTTCGGATACCAAAAGGATGTATATTTCCTGCCTGTGTAGGAAATCTTCTACCTCGAACCTATGTTGGGATAACCCGTTTGCATTCCAGTAGCAAATACGCAACTGGGTCATTTTATTTTTGTCTAAGAAGGGTCTGCAGAATCATGTTCTGATTCCGCATCATCTCCTGAAACATGCCCTGCATATTATTCATAAAATTGTTCATGTTGGTCATGAAATTGTTCATTGTCTCCGTCAGCTTGTCGATTGAACTAGAGCTGGTATCGTTGAAGACCTGAGGGCTGCTCCTTAGTACTTGGGCATATGAAAGATTTTTTAGGGCCTATTTGACGTTGGTAAGCCATCGAAGTGTTGTTGTGCATAGTTCACTCTATCCACATGTACACCATTAGGTATTGCATTAGCTTCTGTATGAAGGCTCGGATAATTCGATTCGCGATATTTCGCATTTGTACGACTTCGAGGTTGATTCGATTTTTTTATCCTCTCGAATACTTCACATCCTCTATAATTAGCAGAATGTCTTCTACCGCAATTAATGCACTTTCTCACATTGGGGTCGTTTTTAGGTGCTGTACACTCCGTGGTTTTATGATCGTTACCACACACTACGCAAACAGATGGTAGCTTGCAGTAAGATTTTGTGTGGCCAAACTCTTGGCAATTGGTGCATTGTGCAGGGCCATTACGCTTATGTGGCTGCTCTACTGTTATTCTTCGGTTGAGAAGATATCTCAAATTGTAAATAGGATGCGTTGAATTTTTGGTCTTAAGAAGAGCTGCATTAAAAGCAATCTCCACACGGTGCATTGGTTGGGGAATTTTACCTACATACACAACGTTGTGATCATTTCTCACATCGTAGCCTTCATTCTCAATAGCTTTCTTGATTTCGTCAACAGGGACGGAACTGTCAATGCCCTTTACCACAACCACGAGGCCTTTTTAGTTGGTACGTGTAGTAATTCTTTTTTTCGGCGTTAAGGCTATTAACAATTAGACGATAATTCTTCTCAGTATGGGCTTGGATTTTCGTTTCCTGTATCTGCCCCCTTCGTATAGAAGCTACGTAAAAATTATCTTTTCCCACAGTCTTTGATAAAAGATTTACAATAGCGTTCGATGTTTGCTCGCACAAATAGATAGGTGGAAGTTTGTGTTCCTTAGATGCAGGTTCGACTGGTGCATCGTCTGTGGGTGCAAGTATTGAAAATATATTTTCGGAGACTGGTATCGTAGCCGCCTGACTGCCTTTGTACTGTTTACTTCTGCGCTCCTGTTGATTAGTTCTAGGACTATCCTTACGTTTGGTAACAGTTACGTATCTGTGCATGGCGGTTTGTATATCCTTACCTGCCGGAGTAGAATCTGCCTTTGATGTTGGTGTATCAACCTTAGTCTTCGGAGTGGTTCCTGTTGGACTAGTTGCCTTGTCAAACTGGCGCATAAAAATTTGCGCGTCCGCAATCGCATTTGGCGTTAAAGAGCGGGTCCTATTCTCAGGCCTGGCTGTTAAATATGCTCCGTCGTCCCTCTTATTATTCATACTATCTGAGAACACATAGTATGCATTGTTGCTTGTCATTTATGTTTTCGCTTGTTTTTGTTTTTTATATAATGATGTCATTTTTTTCTATATGGATCCCAACTTGAAGTCGTTATCTAAATCCATAGTGCAGTTACCCCTATGATGACCCCGAGGGTCCCTTTGCATGCAATGAGGTCTTCGAAAGGGTGTACACAAGACCTTATGTTCGCTTGTGTTCAGAGCCACGTCGGGCGTTAATTAGGATGTCGTATCAACTAAACCTGCACGGCCAACTTAACGGCAACGTGATTTAGAGCGTTCTCCAAGTCCTTGCCAAGGTTTTACCGGGACGGAAGGCAGCTGCGACATTAGCCTGAAAGCCGTTTCCACGCGATGTCACTCCCGTGTACTAAGGTAACAGAATGCCACAGCTGTCAGCCCATTTGCAACTAATTCCAATAAATAATCAAAATCAAATCCATAGTATTTTCCGGTTCATCAACGTTACAGTAATAGCCTGAGATGCACCGGTATTCGCATACCTTTCAGGTTACTATCTGCATATTCGCATACACACTTTAGCTACCGCCAGATCAGGTGATCCGGACGGCATTACCAGAGAATACAACGTGGAGGTAGTGAGATGCTTGGGCAGTTCAGTGTAGGAATCACCTCTGGCTATACCCAAGTGAATAGTGATCAGAAGGCTTTCAGCCTCCATGAAATACCCCATTCCCCTATTTTTTTATTTATGACAGAATATTTTTTTTTATTTTGTTTGTTTGATTTTCTGTTTCTAAATTATTTAAAAACAACTTCAGTATATTTTAAATTTGAAATCGACTTTTTTGCTAAAAATACATTTTAGCTTGTCTATAGTAGACCTAAAGTACATATTAAAGAAAAATATACTTAAGTACTCTTAAAGTATACTTTTTTTCTGACTATGATTATGGGCCAATATATTTAAAATATATTTTGCATTAATGTTTCATCCAAAATTTTTTGTAAAATGTTTTTCTTTCTTCAAAACCACGGCATGCTCTGGTTGGATTTATGATATTTAATATAAATATATATAACAAAATATTAATCTTTATATTTGTGCTTAATACCAAAAATTGTGTTGGTTTTAAAATTATTTAAAATTATTTATTGTACTGAATAAATAACTCATGAGAATATCATGAGTAAAAGAATAAATTTTAAAACCAACATAATTTCTGGAATTAAGCACAAATAAAGATTAATATTTTGTTAAACTTTTAAATTCCAAATAGAAATTATTACATATATAAATATATATATATAATTATTATTTACATAGATATGTGTAACAAAAATGAATACATTTATGCAAAAAGTAAAGCTTTTATAGCAGTTAAAAATTTATTTGTCTGTAAGAATATTAACTGCTTTTATAAAATAGGCAGATAAATTACCACATTTGGCAACACTACTTTCAATAAATAGCTTCTTGATGCTACTTAAGGTACTGACTGACTATCCTATACGATCGTACGATTATGTGAAAATAATGTGTGACAGAATTCTGTCCCACTTGAAGAAATCGCTTTAAAATGGCGAACTTTATGCCACACTATTATACAAAAAAAGATGCAAAAACATATGTTTACTCACCTTAATACTTTTAAAAGTATTAATTTTCTTCTTTGCCGCAAAATATCTTTTTTACAAATATGTACAATGAAAAATAACTTAAATGTTTGTATAAACAAAACACAAGTTTGGTATTGTTGCTATTTTTCTGCCTTGAACATAGAAAATGCAACTCTGATCGTACAGATAAAATTTATTTTATGAAAATTTTCATAGCATTAAAAAATCGGACAATCCTGTCAAAAAGTCTGCTGGTTCAATACACACTATCATACTTTTTTAGCATACATGGGTTTTTAGACAGATCGTACGACTAAGTAGGATAGTGAGTCAGTGCCTTTAGTACTTTTTTCGTGTACACTTGCCTAAGCTTTTGTATGTACCTAAATAGTATTTGGCATTTGATTTTTCTATTAGATACATTTTATAATAGCCCTGTAAAATGTGTCAATTGTACTATAGACAAATTTAATCATCACTATGAAAAGAATATAAACCAAAACGAACACAGATGGAAAATTCAATATTTAGTTTCATAAAATAATTTATTTAAAAAATTTAATTGTTTTATCAGAAAAAATATATAAACTGTTTTTTTCACCGTTCTTTATTTATTTTCCAATATAAACTATAAAATAAAAACAGGTAAAATTAACAAAAACTTTGTTCATATACACATGCACCTCCTATATGTATATTTAATTTTTGTAAATATTGTAGAACTTAGACTGGAATTCAAGAATAACGATTATACCAAGAAGCAATAAAAGCTTCCTAATTTTTTTTTGTGTCTTCACTTGCTTTCCATCTCTGCCTGAAATAAAAATCCCGTTACAATTTTCGCTGTACACATGAGCAACGGACTTCTATTCGTAATTTTGGTATAAAGTTTTAATATAAAGCAAGCAGTTGAAAAAAGCAGAACAAAATTAGTACAGTCATTTAACAAAAGAAAAAACATTTGAATAAAAAAACCTTGGTTGTTTTATTTAATATTTCTTATGCTTTCCAGCAATAAAAAATTATTAATTATATTTGCCCAGAGATATTAGCAAATATAATTAATTGGGATTTGGTTTGGGCGGGAGAAGAGAAAGGGTAAGAAACAAATGAATTAGTTTCTTTTAGCGATTATAATAAGGGTTGAGGGTACTTACGATGTTTCCGTGTATGTTGGTCAGCCAAAGAAAATCTGGTTAATATAACCTTGCACAACTTCCTAGGTTAGTGGCTCACAAATTAACTATAGGTTGAGGTTGATTTTAATGCAGTGTTTTATTTTTGTTCTTAGCTAACAATTGATGGTTAGCCCTTGACTTTTCAGGTGTAGAGGGTTTTACAAAATTATTTTATAAAAAAAAAACTGATGTTAAACTGTGCCGTTGTTGGCTATCAAAAGGTAAGAAATAGAGTGTCTTCTTTTTTTCTCTCTTCTTTATCAGCCTTGCATGAGAAATTAAGCAGCGATTTTTTATCTTTCGTTAACTTCATTACCTCAATTTCTAATGCCACAACTACATATGAATTGTAGCTTCAGATAAATTTACTGCTAGGCTCCGTATTTCGATGCGAAGTGAAGGCAAAAGAAAACCAGTCACTCATTTTCGACTGAAAAAGGGGCTCGTTCGCTTGCTTTACGTTGTTTACCACAAACCTTCTCAATATACTATGTTGTAACAAAAACAGTTTCATTAATTAATCGCCAGTTTCAGAGAAAACCCGCTGTAAACTAGAAATCTACTTTAAAAAACACTACATGATACACTAATTAAGCTGTAAACGAAAGAGAGCAGAAAGAAAAATGTAAAACACAGACGCACACATTCACAAAAAAACAAATTATAAAAAAAATATTTAAATTTAATTTTTTTTAGTTAAAAAGAAAATTTTATGTTAATTGTTAAAAAATCAATATTAGAAAATAGAAAAAAAATTTATTTATAATTTTATTGGTTTCTGTGCGTTTTGTGTTAATTTTATATGTTCATGCGACATCAACCAAACAAGTGAGTGATCTTGGCATTTGTATTCGTACCACCGAGCAACCAGAGGTGTCAGAGTGCAGATATAGTATACATTTTCCTTCTGTCTTTTTTGCACGAACTCAAAATTTTTATTTTGTTTTGCTCAGGTATTTCTAAAAAATTTACACTTTCATTATTTGCATTTTGTAACCATAAATTTTAAAACACGAAAATTTGAGTTTGTTATCACTTTTACATTAAATTCCATACTTCATAACAATAAACGTATATATAAGAATTTCCGGCATGTGTATTTTCATTACGGAAATAACTTTTTAATTAATGTCCTTTAAAACAAAAAATTTTTCATTTTACTTATATTCTCTTATTCGTAATATTAAAACACTATATCTGTCTCTTACATAAAAACTCAAAATAAAAAGCTGAGTTTTTCAAAATTCTAACCTCAAAAGTTTCATCTCTGGTTGCTTAGTGTTCGTACAAAGAGGAAAAATATTTTTTAGGGAGCCGCAATTTTATATAGAAATGGTTACGTTATTGTTCGTTTTTTTTTTTTTTCATAAGAGTTTTCTTGTAAAAAATTTTTAGGGATCCGCAAATCAGCTGTTTGTCGTCTGAAGTCGCAGCGAACCATAATTTTCTTCATAGGAAGCCTGGCCGTTAAGGTTTCTCAGACATTTAAATAATTCAATTCGTTAAATAATTAAATTAATTCAAATAATAATCTAATACAGCATTTCAATAATAATTCAATATAATTATAACAATAACATTTTTTTTATTTTTTATTGTCCGAATAGAGTTTGGAAATTTACTTATCATATTCGCCTAAGACATCTGCGATTGACTTTATTGCTTCAACTAAAATTCTGGTGTTGGGTGTTGTTGATGTTGATGCAGTTTCACTGACACTGTCGGATTTGGTGGCAACGGGTTTATGCGACCTAAGTGGAGGTCGTGAGCGTTTGTTTTTTCTTTCCCGTAATTGGTTGGTAGTTTTTGATATTGTCTGTGGATGTAACAAAGTGTGGTGAAACTTATCACACTTTCTACACGTTTCCAGGGATGTGCACGCGCGGAGGTCGTGGCTCCGAGCTAAGCAGTTCTCACAATACTTATATTTCTGTACCACCTTCTCCCTTTTTTCTACAGACATTTTTAAAAATCTGCGACATAATCGTAATGCGTGGAACGAATCGCAAAGAGGACACTTGTACACATTAGGATTTTTCTGGCTGCGATGTCTAGCCAATTCCGATGTCTAGCACAATTGCTGAACGCTCATTGTGCCTGCATAAAATGAGTTGTTAATAATGAATTTAATAAAATATAATAATGAAACATGAACACGGGTATATATATACGTATTTATATGTATAATTATATGGTATATACATAGATAGTTAACCATATTTATTTAATTTTTTTTTTCGAAAGAGTAAGACATGAGTATGAGGATTAGTATGAATGTGAATATGAGTATGGAGATGAATAGATTTTCAATCATCAATAGAGAAATTTACTGAGGAAGTGTTATCGTTTAATAAGGGTAGATAGCATAATTTTATAATAGGACGAGTGATTATGCCGGTGGCTACGCGCACTTCTGCTATGCGCACATTTCCATCCGTTCCTGAGAACGTTTTCTCAACCCTTCCCAGACGCCATTCATGTGGAGGTTGTAGGTCATCCATTACCACGACTAGATCTCCAACTTCTATATTTGGAGTTGAATTTTTCCATTTGTGCCGTTTCTGGAGATTTTTGAGATACTCCTGTTTCCAACGTAGAGAGAACTGATGACGTATTGCCTTCAATTTTTCCCACCTATTTACAAGCGACATGTTTTCAATATTTTGCTCTGGGAACGCAATTAGAGGAGCTCCTTTTAGAAAATGACTAGGAGTTAATGCGGTAATATCAGATGGATCCTCTGAAAAGGCGGATATAGGACGCGAGTTGAGCACGCCTTCAATTCTAACTAAAAGTGTATTGAACTCTTCGAACATAAATTTTTGTGCACCTGCGTTTCGTTTTAAGTGAAATTTAAAGCTCTTAACAGCCACTTCCCACAAGCCACCCATATGAGGTGCGTGTGGTGGAATAAATTTCCATTCAAAGCCATGTGTGAGATACTTTGAGCTATATCTTGAGCACTGGTTTTTAAAAAATTTTAAAATTCGTATTCTAGTGTTCTACCCCTTCGAGGTAGCCCTCGCTACAGTATGCATGCAACAGTAATTCATGTATGTGTTTGAGATACAACATGCAGAATATTGAATTGCCTGGAAGTATGATAGGATAGCGCTCATTGTAAGGAAGTGATGATTGAGTTAACCTACCATTTACTCTCAGAACCAATTTTGAATCTACAAATGGGTTCAAGGGTTTTAAAAAAATTTTGTTAGATAATGATTCTGATTTTGATAGTGATTTATATTCTTCATGGAAATGAATTTTCAGCGCTAAGAGAATGATTCGAAACTTTACGAATTTTATTTCTTTATGAGTTAAATATTATTTTTATTTTCCAACTTTAGATTTCTTCGAGAATTATTTATAAATCTAAACATGAAGCTAATTACACGCATTGCTCTGCTGTATGATGAAAATCGGTTCAATATACCAGTATCTTCTACTTGCGTTTTCAGTGCTATACTTTCATTTATTTTTTCTTGTGAATTTAGTGTGTTGCGGTTCGGCCATTTCGATTCTGGCTTGCTTAGCCATGAGGGACCATACCACCATAGGGAGTTATTTGGGAGATCTTGAGGTTTACATCCGCGTGTTCCCATATCGGCTGGATTGTCATGTGTTGGTACATGTCTCCATTTTGCCTTTGGCATGAGCCTGTAAATTTGAGAAGTTCTGTTATCTACATATGTTTCCCAAGTAGAAGGTGGCTTTGAGAGCCAGCCTAGAGTTATGGATGAGTCTGTCCATAAATTTATTTCAGAGATATTGAATTGAGTTGTATCTACAACGTGCTTAGCGAGTTGTGCTAATAACAGTGCACCGTTTAATTCCAGATTTGTGAACGTGTTATGCTTACCGTTTTGACTGCGTATATAGATTGTAGCACAATATGCTGATTTTGATGCGCCACAAAAGCCATGAATTTGCATCAAATATGATGGAAGATATTATATCTATCGAGATATGGATATTTTTTTCTACGTGTGAAAGGTCTTGGACGAGCTCATTCCACCTGTGTAATAATTCTAGAGAAACTTCTTCATCCCAGCTTAACTCTTCTAACCACAGTTGTTGCATTAGTATTTTTACTTTGATTATTATGGGGGCTAGCCATCCAGCTGGGTCAAATAATTTTGCTATTGACGATAGAATTTGCTTTTTTTCAGATTGGGTAATTTGAGAAAAACTGTACGAAAATGAATCATTAAGTGCATTCCACTTAATGCGCAGAGTTTTTGTAGAACTTGTGTCATAAAACCGTAAGAAATCTGAGTCATATAAATCCTCTTTATCTAGATCAATAAGCAACTTGGGATCATTAGCAGTTATCTTTTTTAGCGGGAATCCTGCTGAGTTTAGTACGCTGATAAGATCCTTTTGAGCTGAAATAGTTTCATCCAATGTAAATATAATCTCCAGATAGTCATCTACATAAGTCTCAGAGCGCAATATGGAGGCTGCCTTAGGGTATAGTTTTTCAGAATCTGCCGCTAGCTAAATGAGTGTTCGAATTGCTAAATATGGCACAGTTTACTCCAAAAGTCACTGTTTTTTGCTAATAGTCCTGAATGGGCTCATCATTTTGAGGTTGAAATAAAATTGTTTGAAATGGTCTATCATCTGGGTGTATTTCAATTTGTCTATACATTTTTTGTATATCGCCACTGAAAACATATTTATATTGTTGACATCAAGTCATTCTGTAAAGTGAGTCCAGTGTACAGAATGTCATTCAGTGAAACTTTTGATTTTGTTTGTCTCGAAAATAAAACGAACTATATTTGCCTTCTGAAACGATTTCACCTAATGTCGTTTTTTCCATGTGATCAAGAGTTATGTATTCATTAAGTACTACTATATTGTTCTCGGAGAGTGCGATCTTTTTCTAAAGTTTTTTCCATGCTAGCGTATTGTGCTAGAGCTACAAACCGAGATGCGCCTAAGAAAATGTCTTTTGGATACTCATTTTTAAATGGTAGTCTTACCATGTATCGACCATCTTTGTTACGAGTCATTGTTTTTGGGTAAAATTCTTCACAATATTCATCTTCAGATGACTTTGGATGTGTTGTTGAAGCTTCTTCTTGTTCCCAAAATCTTTTTAATAAATTATTAAGTTTTAATATTTCCAATGAAATAACTGAAGTTGTAAAAGACTGACTCGTCTGGGTCTTTATAGGCCCGCTAAAAACCCATCCAAAAATGGTGTTATAAGCTGAGGTTTGGCCACAAATGTTCTTTTTTATACCTTCAATATTAAGAAATTGTTCAAAATCATTGCCAAGTATGAGATCTATTTGGCCTGATTTATTAAAGGTAGGATCTGCTAAGTCTAATTATGAGAGTTCATTAGATTTTGGATATGTGAAAGAGTCATTTGGTTACTTTTGGCAATATGATTGCTTTTATTGGGACGCGAATATTGTATTTTTTTGCATACAGCACGAGATTACATTCTTTGTTTGCCATTTGTGTTCTTTGAGAATCAGAGTCAATCAGAGCTCTAACTGTAAATAATTCGCCTATAAATTCGATCTGTACTAGTGCTGTACGTAATAGAATGTTTTCATTATTGGCTGAAAAGTTGGCTTGACATAGCTTTGCCGTGCAAGGGAGTTCTTGTGTTTTACATTTTTCTTGTTCTTGTGTTTTAAATTTTTCTTGTTGCGTAGGGAGTTTAGTGTAATTTTGCGCATCTCTATTTCTATCATTTTGTTTTTCTGACAAATATGAATAGGTTTTCATGTCTAATAAAGTGTGGTGAGATTTTTTACAGAGCAGACATGTATTTTTACTTTTGCAATTTGTTTTTAGGTGAGCTGCTGAGAGGCAGTTATTGCAAATTTTGTTCTTAAATACATAATCCACTCTGTTGTGTTGTGAATGTCTTAAATTTTTGGCACATTCTTAGTGGATGGTCTCCATTGCATAATTTACATTGGGAGTTTAAATTTTCTTGGGATACATAAGTTTGTACTTTACTATGAGGTCTATTATGAAAATTGAAATCATCTTTCGATTTTCTAATACTTGTTAGTCTTTCAATAGCTTCATATCTGTCTACGAGAAATTGAGACATTTGGGTCCACTTTGGTAGCTCACGAGGACTTGTGAGCGATTGTTCCCAAGGAGATAATGTGAGGTGTGGGAGTTTTGTTGAAATTAAGCGTATGAGAATTGGATCCCAGCTTTCTACTTGAACACCAAGCATTTTAAGTGTAGCTAGCGAATCATTTACTGGAGATTGTATTTTCCTTATTGGTTCACTATCTTCACCTTTTGCCGCTGGTATATCAAAGAGAATTTTGATCTGATTATCTACCAGAACTCTCTTATTTTCATAACGCGTCCCAAGCCAGCTGAAAATTATCGTGTGAAAGAGGATATCTTTTAACAATGGCTCCTGCTTCACCCCTCGTTTTGTTTCGTAGGTGATATAATTTTGTGACCGGGTTGATTTATGTATACAGCACGAAATGAGGGCCATTGTTCATTACTGTCATTAAAAACTTCTGTATCACATGGTGGCAATTTTATGCAGTTTGTTGAGTTATCTTGAAGGAAAGTGTTTGATTGGAGGGTGGGTTGGTGACCGTATCGTGAGGTAGATTTTAATCTGAGATTTCCCGGATTATCTAATGAGCAAATTTTAATCAAATCTAATATTTGACTACTACATTGGTAAAACGATTCTGTCGATACTTCAAACTTTATTCTAGCTTCTTCTCTGTCCTCTTTTGTTATCGATTTGTTCCTTGGTAACATTATTCTTTCGTATGACTGGTCTAATCGGTTCCATTTCGCCTCTAAGTCTCTTAATTTAACATCTAAAATGGCCTCACTGTGATCTTCGGCTGGAGTTGATTGAAACCTTTCGCAAAACTTCATGAATTGATCATAGTCAAATTCGAAATAATCTTTGGGTGAGGGGTCTTGCTCTTCATATGATGTAGATGGCATTTTCACCATTTTCAGAGTGTCTTATTCGAAAATATGGGTTGTAATATGCCTTTTTCCTAATGCACAGGGTGTAATGGGGTTGCAATGAATGCAATCTAATAAAGATATTCTTATCTTCAGTGACGTAATTATCGAGAATAATATGTGGTGTGATCTTATTACTCACACAAATACTTGTTTGTGAGTTCAATCAAGTATTGTATACCTTTTCCCTTTTGCCAAGGCTAAACGGCTCGGAATTGAGCCTTTCTGCCAGTGCAAAATACCTGGGAGTGATTCTGGATAGAAAACTCTCATGGAAGGAGAATGTGGAAGCAAGGGCTTCGAAGGAAAATGCGGCGATATACGCCTGTAGGAGGGCCATAGGGACGAAATGGGGCTTACATTCTCTCAACGTTCACTGGCTTTTCACGATGGTGATTCAGCCCATCTTGTTTTATGGAGTCGTGGTGTGGTGGGAAGCACTGAACACGACTACGAACCGATCCCGATTTGAGAGGATTTTCAGATGCATGGCTACTTTGATTACAGGAGGCATGGGATCAACGCCCAATGAGGCACTCTTTACGAAGCTAAATTGGCTGCCAGTTGATCTACAAGCTGAGAAATTGGCACTATTTGCATCCGTGCGATTACATGCAGCGCGAGAGTGGAACCATAGATCATGGGGACATTCGGGGATAATTGGTACTTGGGGGGATATTCACAACCTCATTGACTATGTCACTCCAAGACCATTCCTACAGAGGAACTTCGGATTCACGATTTTGGACGAAACGGGAATATATATGGGATCTTCTCCTATAGGAGAAGATCTGGATGTCTTTACCGATGGCTCCAAGAATAGTTCTGGAGTTGGAGATGGAGTCTATATTGAGGAGTTTGGGACTAGTATATCCTTCAGACTCCCTAATCAATGCAGCACTCTACAAGCTGAAGTGTTGGCTATAAAACAAGCAGCAGACTGGCTGTGGTATCATGGAGTATTTGGCAGGAATATTCGCATTTATACCGACAGTCGAACTGCAATCAGGTCCTTAGCGGGTGTCTATTCGACATCCCAACTGGTCCAAGAATGCCGCACGTCCTTAAATAGAATGGCAGAGCATTCGATGATCACCCTCATTTGGGTGCGTGGACATGGGACTTCAATGGAACTGCAGGGCGGATAACCTGGCGAGGGAAGGGTCGAGGCTGCCAGAGCAAGATGCCAATGCGCCCTGTGGCATCCCTTTATAGGTCTGTAAAAAAGAGATCGATAGCATATTCTTGCGAAAGGCACAGTATAGATGGAGTGGCGAATGGACGTGTAATACGGCGAGGATGATCTGGCCTAGGCTGGATAGCAGTCGCAGTAGGGATTTGTTGGGGCTCCAAAGAGCCCAATTGAGAAATGTGGTGGCTGTAGTAACGAGACACTGCAATTTTCCCCAACCATGCTAGGAGAATGGGATTGCGTTATAATGACTACTGTAGAAGTTGTTAGGACGAGGAGGAGGAGGAAACTGTGGAACACCTTCTCTGCCAGTGTATGGCCCTGAAAGAGCGGCGCATGATCCACTTCGGTGAGCGACGTCTGCAGGGTCATACTGCGCTGTCGAATGGGTTGGAACTGTTCTGAATTTTTTTTACGAACTCGTGCTATGTTTGTTTTCTGTTAATCTCCAAGTTTTTTTGTTTTATTTACCTTCAACAAAATAGATTTATTTTAGTGCACTTCGTTTTTCTTTTTTATTGTTGTTTTCGTTCAACTTCCCAGTTTTTTTGCATGCACGTTTGTATTTTTAAGAAAACATCTACTAACATTAATATATAACTGTGTGACGTACACAACAACTAGATGTTGTGAACCATAATCGCATGTTCAATTAATATTGTGTTATAAGCGAGACAACACAAAATTTTTGTGTTGTGAACCATAATCGGGGGGTAAGTTAAAAAAAAAAAATAGGAAAAATAACTAATTTAACTTTAATTATACATAATTTTATTAATTAAAAATTTTCATTTCAGTATATTTGCGAATGAATTGAGCTCAAGACATCATGGCAATAAGACAGTAAAACTGTCTTATTATTATTTTTCCAATTTTTTTATACAACCCTCGTAAGTAGGTTTTTTTTTTTTTTGTAAAATTGATCATGCATTTTTTTGATACATTAGTTAATGTTAACTAACAAATTTGTTCATGCTAAGTACATACGAATTAAAATTTTTGCGAACCAGAATATAACCATAAATTAAGATAAATATTTAATAATAATATTTTTCTACTTTAACTAGAATAGGTTTGAAATGTTATTAATAAATGATTTGTAAAATATCAATTATGATCATAGAGTAGAGAGTTTATCTGGGAAAGAATGGATTGCAAGATGGTATAGATAGGCTTTAGCCTTAAGGCAAAAGGAGAAAGAAGAAGGAAACTTGAAATGACTTTATTAAAATAATGGACACTAAGTCATTTGTTGGTATAGGGTGGGTAAATAAACAAATAACTAAATAAATATATGTATAAATAAATATAAAAATAAATAATTAAACAAATAAATAAATATAAATATATTAAGTGTCTGTCGCGATAAAACTAACAATCGCTGATTTAATGCCTTATTTCATAGGCTAATTATAATATAACGAATATTGACAAAATATTAATCTTTACTTGTGCTTTAGAATTTAGAATTACAATAAGGAGCGGGAACAAGTCACCTGGTCACTGCAGCCAAAATAGACCTATTGTGACACTACTCTCAAGTTACAAGTCCTCGCAGAGTCTAGTATTCATTAAGAATTCCGCTATGTCTGACGGTTGTCCGCTATGTCTGACGGTTGTAGGTAATGTTGTCCTAAGTAGCGAAAACGGGTCCACATAAGACCATTACAGTGACACAATATGTGTTCTGCTGTTTCTTCATCTTCGTTACATAACCTGCAGAGGTCATTTTGACTGATCCTCATATTTGCCAAGTGTTTCAATACTTTGCAATGTTCAGTCAGAAATCCCATGACAATGCGAATTCCTGACCGGGTCAATCCAAGTAATTCCCTTGTTCTCTTTCCAGATCGGAATGGCATGAATGTTTTCGCTATCCTGATATCTGCTGTATCCAGTCAGTATTGTTGCGATTCTCTTTCCAGCCACTGCCTCATAATGAGCCCAAGACAGACCGCAGAATGGTTTTGGGCCAATGAATCCATTAGCCACCCCTTTTCTTGCGAGTTTGTCTGCCTTCTCATTGCCCGCATATCCACTATGACGTGGCACTCACACCAAGTGAACCCTGTTATTGAATGCTAGTCTTTTTAGAAGTTCTAGGCAATCCCAGACCAGTTTTGATCTTATCTCAAAGGTACTGAGTGCCAGTAATGCCGCTCTACTGTCCGAGTGTATATAGATGTGACTGTTACTTGTATCTCTTTCTAGTTCTTCTCTTAGGCAGAGTTCTATCGCATGTATTTCGGCCTGAAAAACTGAGTTTTCTCGACCCATACTAACAAATAAGCTTCTTCTGTGGTTCAGACCAAATACCCCTGCTCCAACACCCTCAACCGTTTTCAAGCCATCTGTGTACCATACATGTGACCCGACACCGGATTGGGGTCTGTTCTGTTCCCAATTAACCCTATTTGGGAATGTGACCCTGAAATTATGAGTGAAGTTGTATTTGGTTCGACAGTGATCGCTTAGGGTTACAAATTCCACACTCACTTCAGCAATTCCCTTAGAAAGAGAGCTGAGTGCGCGAGAAGAGTCCTCCGCATCTCCCAAGATGAGCTTTGCCTTAAATTGCAAAGCTTCTTTCTTGATGAATAAATGAATTGGAGGAAGGTTTAGCAAGACCTCAAGGGCAACAGTCGGAGTAGACCTCATTGCCCCAGTTGTGCAGACAAAGGCTAGTCTTTGAATTCTATTGATCCTTGCCTGCGCTGAGACCTTGCTAACTTTTTTAAACCAGACCGGAGCTGCATAAGCTATCAGCGGTCTAGTAACCGCTGTGTAGAACCACAGCGATATTTTAAGATTCAGCCCCCAACTTTTACCAATCAATCATTTACTGGTCCATATCGTGGCCCTGGCTTTGTCGATGGTCTTGTCCAGGTGACTGTTTCAGAGTAGTCTGTCATCAAGAGTAATACCAAGGTATTTAACTTCTCTTGAGAACGGAATACGTTCACCAAATGTGATAGGTACTCTAAAATTGTCCCTGAGCCTTTTCCTGGTAAATATTACTATAGAGGTCTTGCATTGCGGGCAAGGGGTGTGTGATCTTCATAGATGCCCAGGAGCACCCCGGAACACTGCGTATGCACGAATAGCCGCTAGGGCACCTACGTACTAAAACACATCACCACAATATTCACCCGATCCCGGCGGTACAACGTGGAGGTATTACTTCGCCGAGATGGGTTGGTCCAATCAACCCTTCTGTGCTCTAGTTAGAGCTCTACGAAGTTCCAAAACAACCAATCGTACGTACGTTGAAATGTATCCCCAGTTTTCAGGTGTTTCCATCATTAGCTGGGTCACATTGTGAAGTCCAATCTCATTATTTAGTTGTCGTTCAAGTGTTGTTCTTGCGGCTTCAAATCTCGGACAGACGAAAAATGCATGTTCGGCATCCTCAATCACATTGTGGCACTGTGGACAGTGCGATGCGTCTATCAGTCGGAACCTATGCAAGTACTGCCTGTAGGCACCATGTCCGCTAAGAAATTGTGTAATGTAGTACCCTACATCCCCATGTCTCCTTTCCATCCAGTTCTTCGTTTCCCTAATTAAGCTATATGTCCACCTGCCTTTGCTACTATCTGCCCATCTACTCTGTAAGGTTGTAATATTCTCCGTCCGTGCGTCCTCTCTAAACATGTTGTCATTATAGAATAGGCTGCCCTCCCTAGCCAACAGGTCTACCGGTAGCATACCTGCTATGACGAACGCGGCTTCGTCCGACACGGTACTGTATGCACAGCATACTCTCAGAGCAGCCAACCTGTACACCGTGTTCAGTTTAAAACAATATGACCTGAACCGCATACAGGTTGCCCAGATTGGGGCTGCATATAGTATGATGCTCTTAACTACTCCCGCTATAACTAATCGCCTTTGGTATTTGGGACCCCTTGTGTTCGCCATGGTTCTACAAAGCGATGCAACCGTTCTACTAGCTTTCCCTACTAAACATTCAATGTGGCTCCTGAATGATAAGCGACTGTCAATCATAACTCCTAGTTACCACAGCGAATCCTTAGAAGTTATCTCACAGTCGCCTACTCTCACCGTCACTAGCTCCCTAGTTCGTCGGCTCGAAATGACTACTACCTCCGTCTTGTGGTTCGCTAGCTGCAGAGCCATGATCGCACTACTGCAATACTCGCATTCGTAACTGCCTCAGCCTCTGTTAATCCAGATGCTTCAATTGTCCGCAAAGCCAATAGTTCCCACACCGACCGGCAAGTCCAGTCGCAGAACGCTGTCATACATTATGTTCCACAAAAGCGGCCCAAGAACCGATCCTTGCGGAACTCCCCCCGTTATCGTATATTCCCTGCTGCCCTCGTCCG
This sequence comes from Thelaira solivaga, assembly GCA_947397855.1. Lineage (NCBI taxonomy): Eukaryota > Metazoa > Arthropoda > Insecta > Diptera > Tachinidae > Thelaira > Thelaira solivaga. The sequence goes on along the minus strand of OX377610.1, from coordinate 47,130,290 downwards.
TATCGTAGATGAGAACACGGCCGGCAAAGTAGTCCCCCACAATGGCCAACAAATACTACGGGATCGACAAGTTACGTAGTGCTTCCATGATCTTCCCCCAGCACGCAGTATTGAATGCTTTCTTCACGTCCAGTATCACCACAACACAGTAGTCATTCGAGTACCGTCTCCTTCTTATTGCCCAGCTCGCTTTCTCCACAAGTACCCTTATGGCATCAACGGTAGATCTCCCTTTCCTGAAGCCGAACTGACAATCGGAAAGCCCGTTTGCGCCCTCTACACACTCCTGCAGTCTCCTATTTATAATAGTCCCTAACAGTTTCCCAAAGGTATCGATCAGACATATTGGTCGATATGAAGAAAGATCACTCGGCGGCTTATTAGCCTTAGGAACCAGCACCAGTTTCTCTCTCTTCCATATTGATGGAAAGACAGAATACTGGAAACAGTTATCAAAAAGGTGCACTAGGTAGTCCAGTCGTGTCGCAGCTACCTCCTTTACCACAACGTTCGGAATCCCGTCTAGCCCTGGCGACTTTCCATCCTGCAGTCCAGCCACAGCATGTTGAATCTCTTCATACGTGACAGATGGAATACCCCAAAAAGGTTCCCCAACTGTTCTGTCCCAGGTAGTACCCCTCTGTAGTGGAAAGAGGTGTGAAACAATATTCCCAAGTAACATGGGATCTGTTGGCATCGCCCTGTTATAGGACTTAAGCCTCTTTGTAACGATCTTGTACGCTAGTCTAAATGGATTATTGTCAAGATCGTCGCAAATGCTCATGAAGCATTGCCTCTTGCTATCCCCAATGGCCTTCTTTAGCTGCTTTTTCTTCGTCCGAAAGACCTCGTGGAGTACTAATTCCTCTGGTCGCCCCTAGACCTCGTAAGTCTCCTACGAGCACTTATACATTCAACTCTAAGCCCCGAAATCTCTTCGTTCCACCAATAAACGGGATCCTTTCTGAATCCTGTACGCCTTCTTCTCATCGACATATTGCAAGCAGTCGAAACTCCCTTTGCCACTACGTCTGGTAGCCCAGCTATACTCCCACCATCCATCCAAGCCCGAAACATCTCGCGATTAAAACTGTAACACTTCCAGCCTTGTTCGCCAATATTGTACCGAACTGCCCCATCATGCTCCCTATCCATAAGCTCCATGAGAACGGCCCTGTGATCGCTATGTGTATAGATTCCGCTAATGCCCTACCGTACGCGACCGGCCTCTCTATTGCTGGCAAACGCTATGTCTATAACGGATCCGCCTCCGTTTCGACTTAACGTGTGCTCACTGCAATGGTTCAATAACACCACACCCAGGCTTGTAAAAGCCTCAAATAATGCCCTTCCCCTAGGGTTTGTCCGTGAGCAGCCCCACTCGATAGCCCACGCATTAAAATCGACAGCAATCAAGACCCTCTCATAGCTAGTCGCGTCCAGAGAAATCCTGACCCTTACAAAGCCAAACGTCCGTAGTCATCTGGTCCCTTGGTATCCTCCCACTCGCCACCTAAACTGCGGCAGTTTTCGTCCTGTCGTCAGTCCTGTATGGTTCACTTAGAAGAGGATAGATATATGCCACCTTGAGGACAACCCTTTGCCGCCTTAACCCTGAGGTTCGCCGATCCCAGGGAAGAATTTATGATTCTTCCCTTAAGAATATCCTCGATCCATCTACATGTTGTCCCATCGACACCTTTGCTGAGGATCGCTCTAGTTATATGAGAGAAATCCGTATTATCAAAAGCTCCCTCAATATCTAGGAAGCAACCAACTGCATACTCCTTGTTCTCAAGTGAGTATTCAATCTTCTGCGTGAGTTTCAGTAGAGCATGTGTGGTTGATTTCCCTTCCTGATACGCATATTGATTCTTATGTAGAGGTGCTACCATGAAGTACCTCTCTCTGATATGCCTATCCACTAATTTCTCCATTGTGTTCAATAGAAAGGAGGTTAGACTAATCGGTCTATACGACTTGGGCAGGACGTTGTCCTTTCTGCCCAGTGTCGGAATATACCGAACGATTACCTTCCTCCATATGCTAGCAATTTCTCCCCAGGCAAAACTCGCTCTGAACATATTAATCAGAGGTCGCATAATGTGAGAAATCCCTTTCTGAAGGAGTGCTGGAACAATTCCGTCCTCTCCAGGAGATTTATATGGCCCATGCTATCCTTTCCTCACAAAATATCTCTCTGGCTCTTATCCAATCTTGAGACCTTGGTCTCCGTTCAACCGATAGATTGGATTGAATCTCTGAAATGATTACGGAACATGGAAAATGAACTTTAGCCAGAAGCTCTAAGGTCTCAGAGCTATTGTTCGTAAATGATCCGTCCGGCTTTTTAAGAAGCCCTGTAGGGTTAGTGTGCATTTTAGATAGAACCCTGTGAACTTTGGAGCAACTGCTTAACTCCGAAAGTCCACTGCAAAATTTCTTCCAGGATTCCCTCATAGCTCTTCTAATCTTTATGTTGTACTTCGTAGGGGCCGAGGCAGCTTTGGAGTGTTGTAGATTTGCCTGGATGCACCTGAGGCCTATTGACTCTTGGGGGCCGCTTCTTAGGTCTCGCTAGCATCCATTTGGGTCCCTTGCTTGGGTGAAGCTGGGTGTATCCAGAGTGAGGAGTACGGTTACCTGACGGCTGCTCGGTGGCAAGGCTGGTTGTCTGTCCCGAGGATGGGCTTTTTGGAGCCGCTGTCTCCTTGGATCCAGTGGCGGTGGCCGCTGCTGTGCTCGTCGCCCTGGCTGCGGCTGCTGCTCTGGATGTCGATGGAGTGTTATCCTTTTCAGCCATCCCTTCTCCAGCCGTCATGCCATCTCTGATCTTGGCTTTAATACGACGTTTTTGGGCACCAGTGAAATAATCTTTTCTCTTTTGGCCCGTCGCCTCGCTTGGTTCCTTAGCATCAGGCTCCGTCGTGTCATTAGCTCTTGGTTCCAGTGGACCCTGAGAGCTAACTTCGGCATTTAGCTCGAAATCATAGAGGATGGCAGTTATGTCCATGTCCTCAACTTCTCCGGCACTGACCGGCGAACGCAGTAGAGTATCTTCATCTGACTCCGTTATTTTGATTTTTATGTTTTTTATTTTTTTGTCCATAAAAAAGTTATTTTCAAAGGTGAGACTGGATTGGTCCATGTACGCAGAGCTCCCATACGAACACAAGGCTATTTAGACTGGAAGGTCGCCCGGTATTCCAGGGGATGTCTCCGTTTGCGATGCATATGTTTTAATTCTATGCACCATTCAGCCCTCGGCACGATTCCAAGAACACCTTGGCTTGGGAATTGGTTGAGATTTAGTTTTCGGAATCTCTCCAAGAACCTGTCCGACTTTGGTTCATTGACCCTACTTAAGCCCCCTCACCACGTCAAGATACATCATTCCAGAAATTAAATAACTCATGAGAATATCATCAGTAAAAGAATAAATTTAAAAACCAACACAATTTCTGGAATTAAGCACAAATAAAGATTAATGTTTTGTTAAACTTTTAAATTCCAAATAGAAATTATTGCATATAGGCAAAAGATAGCTAAAAAATCTATAAATAAAAATCACAGACTAAAAGTTTTGAGTGGCCTAGGATGCAGTATCTAATTTAATCTATAATCAGGTATAGAGTTAATTAGTTACTTTTGTAGGCCCCATCAAACGTTACAGAGTCATTTTGTTGTCCTGACATTCGCGGCAGATTAATGGTAGGAAAAAGTCTTGGGAGAGTATATACTCGTATAATCTTCAATTTCTTGTTTTGTATTATTTGGAGACGTTTTTTATGAGTATTCGCACTATTTTTCCACACTACACATCAATAAGTTAGTATGGGTTCGATACACAGATTGTATAGATGAAGCTTGTTATTAATATTCAGTCTTGATTTCCTATTAAGAAGGGGGTATAAGGCAGGATAAAAACGAGTTGCCCTTAAGCTGACATTTTCAATATGGTCCTTATATGTCAGATTTCTATCAAGAGTTACACCAAGATATTTTACTGACCTAGAATAGGGAATTACCGATCCCTGCAAAAGCAACATAAGTGAGGGAGTTCTTTTAGATGGTTTGTTGTATGGAAATAGTATTACCTGTGTTTTCTCATTGTTAATCTTAATTTTCCTCCGGGAAAAGTATTCTTTTTGCATTCGCTTCACTATAGCATTGGAAACTTTTCCATTCGAAACAAAAAGCTCCTTTATTACCTGTAGGAATTATAAAATGTTAAGGTTGAAAAGTAATGGTGACAAGACCGAGCCTTTTGGTACACCTGCCTTTATTAGTTTTTCAGATGAGAAAGTTCCCGACACATCGACAACATATGTCCTATCTATGAGAAAACTATTAATCATTTTTATCAAATAATTTTTAAATTCCATCTTATAAAGTTTGTATATCAGTCCTCTATGCCAGATTGAGTCAAATGTCTTTTCTTAGTCAAGGCAAAGCACTCCGGTAGAGTACCGTCTATTTCTGTTTGCTTTTATCGTATTAACCACACTTAAGGTGATCAGTGGTGGAATGCTGTTCCCTGAAAAGATTATTGCCATTAGCAAAATTTCTTAATCGATTTAATATAATCTCAAAAATTTTGTCCAAAGAACTTAACAGACTGATTGGTCTATAACTCGATACCATTTTCGGGTCTTTGCAATATTTCACTATGGGAATGACTTTCGGCTTTTTAAACGTTGATAGAAAATAGCAATTTGAAACTAAAAAATCATATGCCAATCGTGGCTATTTCTTTAATTTGATCCAAACCAGGAGGCTTAGAGTTTCTGAGTTTCTTAATTAAAAAACTACTTCATCATAGCTAATAAGAGGGCTTACGTCATCATTAGCAGAATCATCGGCTTTTACAGGGTGGCCCAAATAAGACCATCTGATGTGAAACACAAATAACTTTTTTATTTTTTAACATAATTTATTTTTTCTTTTTGCAGATTATAACTGAACTCTTGGAAATTTAAAATGAATACGTACAGTCCACAACAACGCATTAAAACTATCGATTTTTATTATTCTTCTCAACGATCAATTGTTCTGACGCACCGAAATTATCACCGTTTTTTTTAACGTAAGATCAGCGCCCACATCTTCCATGATTACAAGTTTAGTTCGCCGTTTTGAGGAACTGGGTTCAGTTGCTGACCGTCCAGGAAGAGGTGTTCATCGAAATATTCGTACTAAAGACAACGTGGAAGCTGTGCAGCAGAGTGTTGCAAATGATCCATCTGTCTCAACTCGTCGCCGTTCCGGCCAATTGGGTATACCCAGAACAAGATTACAAAGAATTTTAAAGCTGGATCTTAAGATGTATCCATACAAAGTTCAAATTGTGCAACAGCTTCTACCGCAAGACCCCCAACAACGACTACAATACGCTCACTAGGTCTCATTTGGGCCACCCGTTATAGTTCTATTCACGTTATTTTCCATCGAGCTATAGAAGTTGGAGGTAGTGTTATGTGCTTCAGCAAAATGTTGAGCAATGGCATTTGCCACCTCTTCCCCATCAGTTATTATGTGGTTATCAATTATTAGTTTTCCTATAAAGCTAGATTTATTCCTAATACGCTTGGAAATCTTCCAAAAATGCTGGGGTCCAACATGCAATTTGGACAAAAAATTATTCCATTGCACGTTTCTAGTATGGTTAATTTGATGTGTGATTAACTTGTTAAGTTCTCTTACTACACGCAAAGAAAAAATATGGTTGTGGCAACCATATTCTGGTGGAAACACAGTATGGTTAGATTTATGATTTCATTTATCCATTATATTTTTATATCAAACATAAAGGGTGTTTTTTATAGACGTATAGAACTTTAAGTTGGCATTACTGTTCAAGATTTAACAGCTGTCAAGTGATTTATTCTTAGTTTGGTTTGGCAATTCATCATGAATAGACTCACGATCATCAAGTAAGGCGTAGATTCGTCGAATGGGCCCAAAACGAGATTGCCGTTGTTCCCGATTTTCTTCTGGTTGAATGGCTACGTCAACAAACAAAACTGCCGCATTTGGAGTGAAGCTAATCCTCAAGTGTATGTCGAAACACCGTTACATCCAGAAAAACTGACAAACAGTCGATTGATTGTAAGTGGGTGTTTGCGCTGAAAAAAGATAAAGATGGTAACATTGAACGATACAAGGCTAGATTAGTGGCGAAGGGTTGCAGCCATCGATATGGATTTGACTATTTGGAAACCTTTTCCCCAGTTGTGAGGTACTCCACCATAAGAACTCTCTTGGCTTTGGCGGTTGAATGGAAGATGTATCTTCATCAAATCGACGTAAGTACAGCTTATCTAAATAGCGAATTACATGACGAAATTTACATGCGGCAGCCACAGTACCTTGAGCATAAGAAATGTTCCAATAAAGTTCTACGCCTTAATAAAGCAATATATGGGTTAAAGCAGTCGGGAAGAGAATGGAATTCGCATCTAGATAATGTGTTAAAGAAATTTGGTTTCCAAACAACTGAAGCTGACCCATGTCTGTACAAGAAATATGACAGAGATGAAATTGTGTTAATAGCTGTCTATGTGGACGATCTTATCATAGGATGCAGAAATGAAGAAATTGTAGTGAGTATAAAAAGACAAATTTGCGGAGAGTTTGACGTTTCTGACAAAGGTACCTTACATCACTTCCTGTGCATAGAAATAGATAGATGTGGTGAGACGGGAGCTCTAAAGTTTGGTCAAACACAATATATTAAGGACATGCTAGAGAAATTCGGTATGGATGGTTGTAAACCAGCTACAGTGCCACTTGATGCGGGTTATCAGTCACAGTGCATAAACAATTGCAAAAAGTTAGACCCCCAATTATACCAGTCCTTGATATGCACATTAATGTATTTGGCAATCACTACGCGACCTGATATTTTGCATTCAGTTTTAAGACTAGCCCAACGTAATTCAGACCCCCATCAGTGCCATTTTCAGGCAGCAAAGCATGTATTGAGGTATTTATCTAGGACAGCCGAACAAAAAATTAGTTATACATCTGCAGAAAAACCATCTGTATTTGGCTACGTTGATGCTGACTGGGGTGGTGACACTGCGGATCGAAAATCATATACAGGATTTTTATTTTTTGTGGGTAATTGTTTAGTTTTGTGGGAGTCCAAAAAGCAACAGTCTATAGCCTTAAGCAGCACTGAGGCTGAATATATGGCTGCATCCGAGGCAGCAAAAGAAGCGGTCTACTTACGTAAACTTTTAATAGAGTTAAAATATTCTGAAGGTGAGCCAGTAGTTCTACATATTGATAATCAAGGGGCCCAAAAACTTGCAACTAACCCACTATACCACAGACGTAGCAAGCACATTGACATCAAGTACCATCACCCTGACTTGGAATTTCTCACCCCCCAGACAATAATCCCAAAAGTGATCCATATTGTTATAGACGGATGTTTAAATTCTATGTTTATGGTTTACGAGTAGGACTCAAAGCAAAGAAAATATAATTTGATTGTCGAGGAGGGCCCTGCCAGTTACAGCTTCTGTGGTGAGCGTTAAAGTCTCCAAAAATAAAAAATTCTCATTTGCCAGATGTTAACAGATTCAGGTCTGACGCAAAATCGTTAGTGAATCGTGGACAGTAAGCTGATACGATCAATACTTTTCTATCTAAAATTTGCATAGAGATACAAATATTCTCAAAAATTTTCGTATTAAACGGGGTTTCTAGCTTATGTGTTAGTGTTGATCTTAAAGCAATTGAAACACCCCGTCCTGAGTAATTTTATCGTTTCTATGCGCTATATACCCGTATAACCATCTAACTTAAATCTATGGTTAGACTTTAAAAATGTTTTGTCTTAAAAATAAGTTTAGTTGAGCAGATTGAGTAAAATTTGTAATACCCTGACAATTCCAGTGCATTACATGAAGGCGATTCTTGCCATTATTATATTGCATATTTTAGTATTTGAATTATCACGGAAAGTTGCTCCATTTTAGAAGTACACTTCTGCAGGTCATAGACAGCTTTTGTGAAAATCTTAAAAAGTTCATCGATAGTAAAAATATTTTTGTTTGCATGGGGTTTCACTATGTCGGCTTAACTTGTGCTTGCGAACGTAGTTCTATATTGGCTTTGAACAAAATTTATTGGCTTGGGTTCTTGCGTAGTAAGGGTAGCTGTGTCGTAAAGACTGGAAAAATTTTTGATTTCTTAGAGGCTGATTTCTTTTATTAATATTTTCACGCAAAGTCAGATATTCCCTGCGACTCGGGCACTGAGGGTCGTCAGCTCTATGATTTATATTTTTTAAATTCTTTTTCATACAGTTGAACCATTTAAAAGCTATATGAGGGTCTTCAGAGTTTTTGTTGATTTGACAAACTGAGACGTCATGATTTCTATCACAAGCAATGCAAATATTGTTTCAAAAGCAATTTTTTAGCCATGTCCGTACATTGCGCATCTGGTGCATTTGGTTGCGCCCTTTTTATTTTCTGAAGGATTTCTCCAGTAAAAGATAATAGTGCAAAATCATCTAATCTTTAAAATTTTTGATTTGACGCATATACAATGCGTCAAAAGCTGATCAGCGTGTAGTTTGTATTTCTACCACTTTATTTACAATAATATTGTAATCAATTTTAAGTTCTTCGGAAATTTCGTAAATAATTTAAGCAACTTGTGTATAAAATTTGTAGAGTTTTTTTGCATTATTGTATTTTTCCATAGAATGTGAAATAACCAGTACCAATCGACATTTGTATAGTCATAATGTTTTCCGATTAATTTGACAATTCCTGTGAAACCATACGTGAAATCAACTGCGAGTATGTTTGGGGGAATAACAACTTTGTAATCATTTATAATTTCCTATTCGTCTTCACTAAGGGTTTCTGGGTCATCGTCAAGATTTCGTAGAATATTAAAACGATTCTCAGTTTTATTGAATCTTATCTTAATGCACTCATCTATAACAAGTTTATCAGTTTTATTAAATATTTTACTTTTGTTTTCTTAATTAGCGATCCTAAACAAGCAGGTAGAATTCACTACGTGAATGTGTTGTTGTTGTTTTCAACTTTAATATTTTTATTCTTATAGCAATTAAAATATATCAGTGACAGCATAATACTAAATCTGCAGTGTCTAATCAGGAATCCCATGATAATGCGAATTCCTGGCCAAGTCAAGCTAAGTAATTCCTTTGTTCTCTTCCAAGATTGGAATGGTATGAATTTTTCACTACCCTGATATCTTTTGTCTCCATCGAGTATTGTTGCGACTGTCACTCCCTACAGTCCCAAAAACTGAGCATAATAGCGCTCCAAAACAGTCTGCATTGGGCAAATGAATATATTAGCCGCCCCTTTTCTTGTGTGTTCGTCTGCCTTCTCATTGCCTACAAATCCGCTATGGCCTGGCACCCATACCAAGTGAACTCTATTATTAGATGCTAGTCTTTTTAGAAGTATTAGGCAATACCAGACCAGTTTTTATCTTATTTCAAAGGCACTAAGCGCCGCTCTATTGTTCGAGTGAATATAGATGTGACCAATATTTGTGTCTCTTTCTAGTTCCTCTCCTAGGCAGACATACAGTTAAGCGGTTACTCCTATTGTACAGAATTACTGTTGAAATCGTACGTTTTGTACTTAAAACTCAAATTTCAAATCAGAGAGTAGTTATGAAGCAAAAACCCTGCAGAAAATGCAGCTTTTCCATATACGCATGGCAAATAACCAAAACTAGCTTAAAAGTTATCCAAATAGACGAAGGAGATAGCAATGAAAATACTACTATTTGCTAGATCGAAAAAATTTTATAAGAAAAACGCAATTTTTTATTTTTTATTTTGAAACTTTACTTATGTCAGACGAATGTCTTATGTCTCGAAAAGTATTCAGGCTTTACTATTAATAAGTTGTAACATAAGTTATTGCAATTTGGAAAAATATGATTTTATTCCAAATGAGTTTTTTTCTTATTTTGTTTGAAACTTATGAGCATATAAGTTAACCGATTTTGTCTTACTTTATATTAAATAATTTTTGGAAAAATAAAAATTTCAAAATTTTAACATAAAAAAGGTTTTTTTTGTCACAGATTCTACAATATCTTGAAAATCACTGTGCAGATTTAAAAACAAGGTGCGACTTAAAAGAAATTTTGTTACGGAATTTCGGGTTTTGTGTATAATCAAATATAACAGTTATTTAATATCATATCACTTCTTGAATTTATAAAATAAGATTATAACTCAGAAATTAGTGCCAATGAAAAAAGAGGTGCAAGTTTGAAATCAGCGTTACAAAATACCTTGGAAACAGTTTTCACTTACTCTGGTCCAAAACCATGTGATATAATTTGCAATAAAATTATTCTGAACAAATAATTCAAAAATAATAATAACTATATGTTTTTAAATGGTATCGAGATTGCAAGAGCAATCTGACCCATATATAATAAAAGTGGGTGTGGCCAATCCAAGTGTATATAGTGACTATTTTTGGCATATATGAATTATGTTATACAGCCTCTGTTACTCGCTGATACTGTAGATATTGGTGAAAGAATTTTTTTTCTCTTTATAATTAAATATAGAATTTTATTTAATATAAAACTTAACCCTTTATCGGGAAACATCTCCTTTTTGGCCTTAATAAATATATAATATTTTTGTATAAAATAGAAGAACATGTTTATTTAGAAATTATTTTTTTTGCGAATTGGCCAGAAAAGCTATAAATATTTTGCCAAAAATGAAATCATCGAGCGCAATTATTAGATTTAGTTGTAACACAAAGCCACAAATATTTGACACCTTTTAGATATATCAGTTTTTTTCAACAAGCAACGGAAAATATTTGATAAAAAATATATCCCGTTATAATTTATTATTTTTTTTTGCTTTTTTTATAGTGCGCTGTTTATAAAAGGTGATTTTATAAGAACTATCGGAAATTAAAAAAAAAAAAAAACATAAAATTCAGAAAAATGCATGAAATATTTATTTGGATCGATAGTTGGGTCGATATAATTTAATGTTTGAAGATTATTTCATGCAAATGTTGGCCGCGGCTGCGCCTCAAATGGTCCATCCGCTTAGTCCAATTTTGGCATACTCTTTCCAACGATTCATGATTAAATTATAGACCAAACTGAAGATGTTTGACAGTGACACAAGATACAAAACGTGCGTGAGCTGTCAAAACTAGTGTTGCCAAAAAGATAATAGCAAAAAAATCACTCTTTACTAGTTATATGAAAATGTTTCCAATATTTGTATCGGTTTAACACATCAATATATAAGAGGTTAAGACTTATCCCACACAATCTTATGATTACATGTCAATAAAATCTAACAGATTTTGCTGTACTTTGAAAAATGGATTCAAAAGAGCTACTAAATTATGTTTTATTAAAAAATCGCTTCAAAATGGCCTTGCATATACCACACTAGCACACTACAATAAGAAAAAACAAACACTAGGCGGACTCACGACAGAGACACTCAATTGAGCTGTCACTTGACTAGCAGTGTTAATGGAAAAAAGATTTTATCAAGTTGTTAAGCTGTGTTTACATTATGTGTACAAGTCATATGGAATGCCAAAAGTTTTTAATAATGGATTTTTACATGTACGTCAAAATTTGTATTTTACATACGGTTTATAATTTTTGTGTTCACATAATCTCTTGTTGACAAAAACAAACATCAAATTATTAAAACAGCTGCTTTATAAAGTGATGTCGTAAATAAATACAAAACAAAAAGTTACAAGCATTCGTGTTCACTGCACATTTCTATAAGCATCAGTACGGCTACCTTAGGCCCCTCAGTCTACACTAATATTTAAATTTTTTTATTCAGCTAAAAATTTTACTTACTTTTACATTATCCAATTTTGCATCCATTTCGCTATTCAAATATTTAAAGATTCGTAATTACTATTAACTTGATTTCCAATATTAACATTCACTTTTTTGTATCAATTCACTTTTTCAATTTACATATTTAATTTAATTTTTTTTTTATTTATGACACCATTCAATACATATGTTTGTACAAATCAAATTATTATTATTTATTATTATCACTATGGTCTATAATCGCACCGCGACCTTTAAGATCTATTGTGCAGCCCAGTTCCTAACTACAATCTGAGACTCCTTACTAATCTCGAAATTGTTGTATTACTAATCTTGTCTAGATCTCCCACAACCTAAGCAGCTTATTCTGCGTCTTGCCACCGCTGGGCACTCTCAGAGAATGTGTTCCGACGTTTCCTTTGCTTCGCGACAGAAACGAGAGGAGTCGTCTTGTACCACACCAATTTTACTCATGTGATAGTTAAGTCTACAATAGCCCGTAAGTAGCTCAACGTAGAGTTTAATGTCATTTCTGCTGAGGTTCAAAACAACATCTGCCCTAATACGCTCGGGGTTGATGAGTGTCTTTGACTGCCGCATGCCCCCTTCGGCCCTCCAGCAGTCTTGTAGACTTGGTTTCTCTTCCTTGCGTAGAAGGGCACTAGTCAAGTTGTTGGTCACCCTGCAGAATGGCTCTAGACCTATGAATGGGGTATCCGAGACCTTTTTAGCCAGATAGTCCACCACTTCATGGCCCACATGTCCTTGATGACCCGGCTCCCACAATAAGGTAACCGTGTTTCTGTCTGCCAAATCATTGAGAAGCTTATAGCAGTCCCAGACCAATCTGAGAGAATATATGTTCCGATACCCTATGTGCCACTTCGTAAACATTCCCTAGCACATAGCTCTAAGGCGTGGACCTTCACCTGAAAAATGAAAGCAGTTTTTCCCCTTGCAACTGCCTTCCGAAGAAACGTGGTACTGCAATTCCCGCACCAGCACTGCCATCAAATAGAACGAGTTCTAAATAAAAAAAAAATAACATATCTATTACACATAAGAAAAACACATATGTTATATTCCAAAGGGATCACACTATGTGTATAATTTTATGTATGTTAAATTTCGACATTCCCTATGACTTGTACACATATGGTGAACACAGCTTTAGGGGCATTGTGAAAAATGTAATAGAAGCTTTTGTGTACGTGTGATTTTGAAAACTATAGAATATATATCTTACCTGCTTACTCTAAAACTCATTCCTAATCAACTATGATGTATTTATGACTAATCACTTGATTAGGCATATTTGATGCATATATCATCAAGGTTTGCAGTTACACCCCTTTGCAGTTAGTCCCCATTTACATTTCCGGATATTTTTTCAATTCTCTTTTGTTTTTTCCTAAACTGTTTACATTTCGGACATTAATGTCCAGATAGAAATTTTTTTCAATTCTTCTTTCCATTTATTTTCGTGACGTATGAAAATTAAATGAAAATAACTTTTGAATCAAGCCAAATTAAATTAATAATAAATAAATAGGAAAAGTTGAAAAGAGAGACAAAAAATGTCTAGTACAGACTGTCGTCTGTCCAGACAGAAATGTCCATAATGTAAATGGGGACTTATATTTTTCAATATATTAGCTTTATTATTACTATTTTTAAATCTAGAATATCATCCTTATTTTTTGTACACTAACGTCATCCTTCGTCATCTTGACTACGACCTATTTATATTCATATTTAGTTCTTTTTTAATCAATAAATAAAGAAATTTATATATTTTTTTTTTCATTCTTAAATGTAAAATTAACATTGCAAAATCTTCTTTCAACTGGAATTTTTTTTAAACAAAGGATTATATAACATAAAAGCTATACAATACGACACATCATCCTTCGTCATTTTGACTACGGCAAGAACTTAAAAGCGAAAAAAAAAGCAATTACAACGCGCAGTTCGCTGCACGTCTTTGTCCACCAACAGCTTTAGCTACTAACGCTATACGAAAAATGAGATCAAAACAGGTTTTAATTCTAAAATAAGATCGGGCGTCGTCATTTTGACGAAGGATGACGTTCTAGGGTTAAAGATGCATTAGCCACTAATTTTTAAAAATTCTTTTGATGCCCTTCTACTGCTTTCCAAGCGCTTAGTCTAAATTTGAAGGCTTTTCTTGCGTTGATTAATGTATATAAAACTGTAATTAATTAAACCATATTTTTTATTCTGCACAAATTTTCAATAACTTTTTATACATTTTACAATTTCACCAAAAAGAGTTTTTTAACGTCAGAAATGTAACTCCGCAATATACCCATATTAGTTGTTTCACTCTTCCACATGAATCAAATGAGTGTCACTGTTTTTGTTGGTAATTCAACATAAAAAAAGATGTAATTGTATTAGTGAAAGAAATAAGTATGTGTTAGTTTCCATCACACATTTTTGGTAGGGCTTAAAAAGGACACTCAGCATATTTGCTAAACTCAAATTTTGTAAAAATTCGACGTGAGTACCCCTACCCTGGTGGCACAGAAACTGTTATTTTATCTATGATACTTTTCATAAAATGAGAAAATCGTACAGGCTTGTCAATAGTCCTAAAATACCACCCATACTAGGTATAACTCGTACACAATTATCGTTTTGCAATCGTTTGCAAAGGAAATGGTATCTGCCTATATAACTTAGAGTCAATTCATTTGAATTAAATTGAATAACGTAGTCCAACAATTTCTACAATTTAATTTTAATTTTAGATAATTAAATTTTTCCTTTTATAGAATTAATGCTCGAAACTAGAGAATTTATTTTATGTTTTTGATAAAAAAAAAATGTAGAGTTTTCATTCTCCGTATGTACTCTGTCGTCATGCACCATTAATCGCTTGTAGGGTATAAACGAGTATAAATCATAAACAAAACTAAGAACGCCAAACATTTGTATGTATGTATATGGATAGACAAAGAAAATAAATACGAGTACATAAAAGAAAATTCGAATAGGAAAGGGCTAGTAACTAACTAGAAACTTTTAGTTTTCAATGGCTGTTCAACGCGACGGAACGTCTTAAAGCTATAAACTCTACAAAAGTTAGGAAGAGTATAACGATATTGGCGAATTAAAAATAAAATTAGTATACTCGTAATTAATTAAAATAGCTTTGTGTACATATTCGTATATACTCGTATTTTTTTCCTTTTATTTTAAGAAAAAGTGCCTCGTATTAAAGTAAATTTATAATGATAACACAAGCCTTAATATTTTGTATTGCCTTGCTGCTCCTCATTACTGTCTTATAATAAACAAATTTTATTAAAAAAAAAAAAAAAATAATTACCCAAAAAACACCCTAAAATGAAGTAAAAAATAAAACGAATAAGCTTTTGTGTATAACCTTTTTTTTTAAATACACGAACATGAAAGCCGTTAAAAAAAAAAAGTTTAATCGTAACGGTTTTCAATTGCTTAGCAAACAGGCCCAGTGCAGATCCAGAGCCTTTGAATGTAAGTGTTTCTCCATTCAATTTGAAAGCTTCTTGACATTTGTCTGTTTTTCTTTTATTTCCCTTTTTTTAGCTTCTTTATTTTAACATAACTTACTTTGCTTATAAATGGGGGTCTCAAAAAATGCGTCAAAATCTAATTTTTTTTTTTGTATTAAAATACATCAAATAATAACTGAAGCAGTAAACGCATAATTTTGTTATTCGAGTTGTAAGTGTTTACATTCAGTAATTAATTGAGTGTGTGTATTGTAGCAGTTTTGCAGTTCCAATTAAAATGTAACACATTTCGAAGGAGTTAATATGAGAAATAAATTTATTGCTGAAATGTCATTTCACCGTATGCTAACTAACTTTTAAATCTGGAGTTGTACAGGTTCGATTCTGATTCAGTTTGTTTTTCCTTGTCGTTAATGCAGCTACAAAGAATAATTATTTAGTTTTATTTTAATTATACTTTTCTGAAGCTTTTTTGCTTATTTGTATGTTTTTGCAAATACAACGAAGAATTTAAAATGTGACACCACATAGGCTTTTTAGGCCCATCGTCGTTCACATATTTCATAAAATAAAAATTGTGAACACCCTCTTTATTACTGAATAACTACTCGTATAATAACAACAAAAACTATATATGGATTTCTGCAAATAATGGGCGACTACATACACACATATTTGTGCGTGGAAAAGTGTGTACGCGTGTTTGTGTTAAAAAAAAAAATTGCCAGATTAAGGATTTTAAGAAGGTCATATTATCAAGGACTTTTGCACAAATAAC
The DNA here is from genome assembly GCA_947397855.1 of Thelaira solivaga. Lineage (NCBI taxonomy): Eukaryota > Metazoa > Arthropoda > Insecta > Diptera > Tachinidae > Thelaira > Thelaira solivaga. Next base: position 47,114,129 of record OX377610.1, on the reverse strand, counting down.
TCAACTAGAGGGCTGCACACTACATTTGAAAGTTACATTTATTTCAATAGCGGCATTTATGTATATAAATAATTTTATAACGGAGTTTTCTGTAATCTGTACCTCGTTTCTCTAACTCTCACATCAAGAAAATTTTAACAGGAAACAATTGAATTGAATAAAAAGCAATGCGAATTGAAACAAAATGTCATTTATTATTACACTCAAGTATTTTTGTAATTTTTCTTTGTGAGAAAAATTTGTTATTTTAGTTATTTCGGCGTACCAGAACTGTAAAAATATCTCCCATTTCCAAATGTATGAGAGAAGAGTTTCCTTCTAATGACAAAATGAAAATTACTAAATTTTAAATAGTTTAAATTAATAAAGTACATAAAATAAATGTAGTGGAATAATTTGTTTTACTTAAATATTGAAATTTTATGTGTATTTTTTGTTAAAATTTTTTTTTTGTTTTTTGTGGGGCATAGCAAATTTACAGGGTATCCGCCGGGAAAGTATACTACTTTTGTTTTGCCGCCATTTTAGTAATTATTAGTCTTGACAGTTCATATTTGGCAGTTGTGAGGTAGACACGTGGCAAATATTCGATAAACCAAAATCAATCATCGATTACTGTGACGATGAGAAAGTTACGTGACATTTTTGGGAGAAACAACGTGCCAACAAAATGCTGCTCCGGACTTATTTTTGTGGGGATATCTGTAAATCAAGGTTTATGCAAGCAAACCAGAAAATCTTGAGCAACTCAAACAAAATATTCGTGATGAAATTAATGAAATACCGCGTGAAATGTGCTCAAAAGGGCTCGCATTTGTGAGACTAACAGAGGCGGACATTTATCTGATATTGTATTCCATACATAATTGCCAACATTAAAAAAAAAACATTTATCAATTCCATTCTCTTTCATTTAATCAAAAATTATTAACAAACAAAGTCCCGGCGGACACCCAACCATTTTGAAATATTTTTATTCACATTTTGTACAAACAAAATGTTGTGAATGTTTGTTTAAAACACGCGTATTATTAATATTTATATAAAAAAGGAATTCATTTATTTAAGTTAATACAAAAGTTTTAATGTTTCATTAGAAATGGTTTCTTAGGTTCTAACGCAGGCAATAGAATGAATGAATCAAGAATAATCAAAAGAAGCCAAGCCCAAAAAGTACCGTTTGATTTTAACTTATATTTTCATTGTCTTCTGTGTTGTATTTTCTTGTAGAGTCGCAACTCAACAATGTTGCGTACTCAACACAAAATTTGCTATTGGTACCAATAATCTTTATACTTTTGTACCAGGTACGTTACTTTTTAACAAAACAATTTAAATGGGTCTTTTAATACTTAAAATTTTATATTTCAACCGATTTCTCTAAAATTTAGAAGCCTAAGGCTTCTATACTTCAAGGAACCCATCTATTTGTAGGCCGACTATATTATAGTACATAATTATAACCTTTGTTCTCTCTTGACTTTCATTGACAATCTCTTAAGGTCCCTGTTTTTGTCTTCTGCTCTAAAACAGAGAGCCAGCACAATATTTTCTTTTATGCACCAGAAGCCAAAATCTAAAATGGTTTAGAATAAGCAAATTCGCCGATTCTATAAGTATCATTCTTTAAATCTATCTCGTCTATATAAATAAAATTAATTTTCTATACTCCAAGAAAGATCGCCATGTCAAATTTTAACAAAGTACCTGTTTTTGAAGTAAATCAAAAACCAGACTGTATATATGCTCTCTTTACTCTAAAAACTCCCACGCGTAGGGTAAATATCCTTGGAAGACCTTTTAAAAGCAGTTAGTAGTTTAATAAACTGAATTTTTCAGCACAAATTGAGAATAAATTAAATTACTAACTTATAAAAACTAGCTTTTTGAGTTATGACACTTCGTATGTACTTGTTGGTAATAAAATGTCCTTGTAAAGCCCAAGTTAGACTATAACAGAATTGATTTGATTTTGTGAAAACAAAATATAATGAAACATTTTATTATTATTGGACTATTAGATGAAGTAGAATCAAAGCAATAAGCGTTGTTGAAAGGTAAGGCAGTTGTCATGTTCATACAAAAGCTACATTTAAAATATTGTGCGAGATATTAAAATACAATAAGCTCTTCACGTTAAGTGAGAAGGGTGCACCTATACAAATTTGTGATTCCGTCTGTAATTTCTACACCGTGTATGTGTCCGTCTGTCGTCCATGAAATCAACTTTCTGAAGTTGCTAGATAACATACAATCTGTCAGTTGCTGCTGTCTTCAGATTGCCCGATTGGTCCATAAATGCCGGAGCTATTAGTAAAAAAGCGTGACGCTTTTTTTGAGTTGGTTTTTGCGCACTTTTATGTGAAAAATGATAGTTATAATGTTGGTGCAACACAATCAGTCCATAAAAGGCAGAGAAACTGAAAACTGCAACTGAAATTTCAGGTTTTTATTTTGTTTTTTTATGAAAATTTTTAAGCTGTACATGTGTGTAATGGGTGTGCACACAAACACGAAACCAATCAGTCGGTGTAAGTATGTGTGTCTTTTAAATGACTTGTGTGTAATAGAACTATGAACTAGAAATCTTATTGAAAGCGAGATGCTGAAGAGAAGTTTTTGATTTTTGCCGTTATTTTGAAATTCTTTATCTGAAATTAAATGTTTGTCTTAAAAATGTTTGTAAACATTTTAAATTAATTCGGCTTTCTCCGAAAGTGATCGCTTCACCAAAGCAGTGTCGGGGGTTAAAATCAATTTTTCAGCATTTCAAATAATATCACATTATCAGAAATTAAATAAAAACTAAAAACAGTGAAAAAAAATATGCGATAAATTAAATTAAATTAATTTTTTATTCTTATAATTTTTTTAATATTTAAAAATTGGGTACCTACAGACATTTTATTGTTTCAAAAATAATTATCCTAAATAGAACGTATTTTTTTGTGAATGTCCTTAATTTGAATATCTTTAAAAGAAATTAATTATATATTTTAGGATTATCAAAAAATTTTCATAGAAAATTATTTCAATCAATATTTTTTATTATTTTATTTCTTTTGCTAAATAAATATTTGAGAAGAATGTGTAAAATTCAAACTATGAACATTTGGCTACTACAGCCGAACTTAACTTGTTTTAGTTGCCACATTAAAAGTGATAGTCTTGTAAAATGAAAAGTCTGGCATTTTATGAAATGAAAATTTCTGTCCGCTTATAAAATTTTTCACTCAACACAGTGTTACTGATTTTATTTTATATTTACAAATTTGTGAGAAATCGTAATTCTTGTGCAGCTCTTTAATATACAGTACGTACAGCCAGAGTTCGTGTCTTAAAGTTAAATAAATTATTACTTTGTGAGAATTTCTAAATGAAAATGTGCCACGAAATGTGTATTTAGTTTTACAAACATTCAATTTATTTAGTGATGGCTTAAAATCTTCTTCAAAATTTCTATTAAAACTTGGTTTTCTTTATGTACTTATATTTATTTTGCCAACAATGTGGTGTTCTTACTATTTTCTTAGCAATTTTCACGATTTTGCTTTCTATATGCTTAAACGAAAATAAAATGAAAACGCAAATTAGCGAAATTGGTCAATCCACCTTTGAGCTTTGCGTTTAGCAACATATTTGACTATATATTTTTATTTATATAGAAGATTTGTATCATCAGTTGGACGATAAACGAATTACAATTGTGTTTTTACTATTTACTTTTTATTCTAAATTAAATATTTTCTTTTATTTTATTGTAAACTAGATGTTTTTGCCCGGTCCGGTCCTTTATTATTTGAGTCGGTATCTATAGAAAACGTACTAATTCTTGAAGAATTTTATTTGTTAAAAACCCATTCGAATAAATACAGCGATTTACAACTTTATAAAGTATTTAGCTCATGTTTTTGCTCGCATTATTATCAGAGAAGCCAATGAGGCTTAAATTAAGCACGGATACACATCTTGTGAAGAGTGGCGAGTGAAATTGGTTAAAAATGGGTGTGGCCGGTCCAAAAGTGTATGTCGACCTTGCTTGGAGTATAGAGGCTATAATACCAAATTTTAGGAAAATTCAAACAAACAAACAAACAGAAAATGAATTTTATTTATATAGATTACATATATCGGCGATATTCGGTACGCATATTTCTTCGGTGCATTAGTTTATAAGAACGCAGTTCGGTGGATTAATAATTTTTATCGGGCTTGAAAAGCGTCCTTTCTTTATTATTTAAGGATTCATCAATTCAATCTCATTATAAAAATTGTTAAGTTTAATTTATTAACATAATTATTTGGTTTTACCTTGAATTAACTTTTAAAGGATTTCTTTTACTTAAGAATCTTTTTTATGGCAACTTTGTTTTAAATTGCGTTTAAAAAAATGAAATAAAAACATTAAGCAATTTCCGCTATGTGGTATACGCGGCATGCTTCTTGTGCCTGCTTCAGTGACTACACTGTGCATCAAAACATTTAAGTTTTAAAGATTTCAAAGTACTGAAATTCAAATAACTAATGAGTTGATGTGGACTTCAAGCGTGTTTCTATTTTACCTGCTCTGGAGCATTTTTTCAGGTACAAGTATCTTATTTGGGAACCCTTTACTTTCATTGTGTCCAATATTCAACATCAACTCTTAATTTTGTGACTTTGTTACACTTGTCAATTATACGTTTTGCAAAAATTGCCTTTTACAACTTTCTTTTTTATTCCTCAGAAGTAGTAGCATAGACTGTGGTAAATATTTCTAGGCTGCAGTTGAGGCGATTTTCCGCTTCTTCTTTGGTTGTGTATAAAAAGTAAAAAAAAACTCATCAAAAAGTCTCTACCACAGCAGCCTAGAAGGACTGCTGCTTTTGAGTAAAAATCATTTTAACATCAGCGTGTCATTGAAAGGAAGTTTGTTGTTTTTGAAAACTTTTTACACAGTAAGATGTGCATCAAGAAGCTAAATATAAAATGAAATACCGAGTGGCATTATTGATATCATCGTATACGAGTAAGTTATGTAAATATAATTGTTGTGCTAAAATATTAATGAAATTGAACCTAAAATATATAAATAGTTTGTTTTGAAGCGAGAAATATGCACTTTTAAGAGACTTACTTCCATTATCTTTTCTGTTATTTTTGGAAACTGGTATGAGTCCACTTTTTTAAAAAATGAGTTAGCGATAATTTTACTTTAAAATGGTGTCTCTATCTTGCTAAAATAATCACTAACTGATTTTTTTAATCACTTTCAAAAATAACAGCTCAAATATTTGCAGATTTTCAGTCTAATCAATTTTTTTCTTTAAGATGATTCATAATTTGGTGCACAGTGTTCTTTTGTTGAAACTTATTTGCTGGTTTGTATTTTGTAATTTTTATTTAATGATATCATTTCATGTTCAAACGTTGCAAACATTTTGTTATTTTATTTTAAAATGTAAGAAAAAAAAACAATCCATGAGGTAATAATGAAATTTTATTTAGCACTAGCGGTTTTACAAGCGCTCGCCCGGTTCTTTACTTTATGAATTAGAATTATTAAAGTCAAGAGAGAGTAAGTTCAAAATTTCAGAGAAATCCAAAAGCAAAAGTAAACTTATCGTTTGTAAAGCATTGCCCAACTGACATTGCTTTTGTAGAAACGAAAATTTAAGAAAAAATGTGAAGAAAACAGATGGGCTTGTAAACTAATAAGAAAACTATATGACAGATACATTATCTGTCAGAAAACATTCTGATCTCGGAAGAGAACTAATGAATTATTTGGCCAGCCACGTTCAGGAATTCTCATTGTCTCGGGATGCATGTCGGGCCACTGCAGAGTATTGAAACACTTGGAAAATATGAATATCAGTCAAAATGACCTCTGCAGGTTATGTATCAAAATGAAGAGGCAGTAGAGTACATATTATGTCACGTTTCGAATAAAGGTCTTTGAATTCTTAATAAATACTAGACTCGGAGAGAATCTGTAACTTGAGAGTAGTGTCATAATAGATCTATCTTGGCCGCAGTGATCAGATGACTTCTTCCCGCTCCTCATTCTAATGCTAATATGGCCATAAACTGTAAATAAGTATGCACGCGTGTGTGTCCATGTTTATTTTTGAGGCATAAAGTACCCTTTAAAGTTAAAATTAGTGAAGAAAAATTCTCTTCTTTTATACAAAAAACGAAAATTTGTTTTTGTTTTCAATACAAATTTGTGAAAGAAGCTATCGCTATCTTGTAGAGAAATAGGCCTTTAGTTTTTATTTCAGCCACCCCATAATTAACGTTGGCGTTAAAATTTAAACAAAAAATGCATTCTCCTCCAAGAAATTAATTACAACAATTTTAGCTTTACAATGTTAAAGAGAATTCATGTAACTGTTCGGTTCATTTTTAATTTTAGATACGTTACACACAATGTACACACAGTAAGTATTTCATACATTTTATTACAAAGTTATAGGGGGAGAAGTGTACTATAAAATGCGCTAGTATTAGATATTTTCTATCTCAAAACAGTTAAGGATAGCTGATATAAATTAGGCTTTAGTAAAAATTTATTTCATAAAATCTTACGATTTAAAAACATGCGTTTCACATAGCATCACCATAATTATTACCTATCAGCTGACTAGTATCTGTTTTTTGTTTTAATTTTAAAAATAATAAGAAGAAAAAGCTGTTCAAAAAGAAGTTTTTTATGGCAAAAGTAAATAAAAAGAGATTCTGAAAAAAAAAATTTATATGGTACATACATATGCACGTATGCAAAGAAGTTTTTAAATCTGGTATGATTTTCAAAAATTCAATGTATGCAATCATTAAATAAATTTCAGAGTTGACTTTTTAAAGTTAAAATATTCTTAAAATATCTATGGAGGCATATATCGGCATTCTAGTTAGCTGCAAAGCTTTTCATTCTTAAATAGAATTAAAATAACGTTCTTCAACTGAAAATATTTAAAAACTTTTGATTAATTTTTCATATTAAGAAATTTTTATACCCTTCACTGTAAGTAAGAAGGGTAAATATAACTTTGTGATTCCGTTTGTAATTTCTACACCCTACATGGGACACCCTATAAAGTATATATATTCTGGATCCTTATAAGTAGCGGAATCGATTTAGCGATGTCCGTCTGTCTGTCTGTGTAGTCGTTGAAATCAACTTTCAGAAGAATCTAGACCACATACAGAAAATTATAGTATACCTAACGGTTAGTTGTTACTGTAAGACTATTGCTATTGAAATTCAGCCAGGTCGGTCCATAAATGACGGAGCTATGAGTCAAAAACCGAAACTACCTCTATTTTTTACCATTTTTTGAGTGGGTTTTTTTGCCTATTTTGTCTAAACGAAGACACGGACAATAAAACGTGGTATGCAGTTTTGTTTGAAGTATAAGTCATAACACCTGTACTAAAACTGAAAGCAATCGGTCCACAAATGGCCGAGGAATATCAAAAATGCAACCGAAATTTTCGATTTTCATAAATTATGGCTTTGTTTTTATGCGATTTTTATCTAAACTGAAAAAAAGTAGTAGTCAGTTTTTTTAAATATCACATTCATAGTATCCTAACTAAAACTCAGCTGAATGGGTCCATAAATGGCGGAGCTATGAGTGAAAAATTGCGATTACCTCTATTTTTGAATATTTTTGGTGCGTTTTTTGCGTAATTTGTCTAAACTACAAGACAAACTTGGTACAAAGTTTTATTACAAATAATAACTCTAATGTCTGTGCAAAAAACCAGAAAAATCGGTCCACAAATTGACCAGAAAAATAAAAAAATACAACCGAAATTTTAGATTTTCATTAAGTTTTCCTTTGCTTTTTGCGTTTTTTATCTAAAGTATAAAAAAATTAGTAAACAGTTTTTTCAGATATCATATTCATAGCATATGGACCAAAATTCAGCTAAATCGGTCTATAAATGGCTGAGCTATGAGTCCAAAATCGCGACTACCTCTATTTTTTTTTACCATTTTTGCGTAATTTATCTAAACTACAAGACTGACAATAAAACGTGGTACGCAGTTTTATTACAAATAAGAGTTGTAATGTCTGTGCAAAAAATCAGAAAGATCGGTCCACAAATGGACCAAAAAAATCAAAAACACAACCGGCATTTCACATTTTCATTAATTTTTGTTTTGTTTTTGCTTTGCTTTTTTTTTTCTTTTTTGTTCAAATTTTTTAGCTGTCATGTGCGTAATACTTTGTACACACAAACACGAAAAATAAAAGAGTGTATGGGTATATGCGTGGTTTTTATTGCCTTGAGTATAATAGTACAAATACAGCCATCTCTATGAAAGAGACTGCATTAGACCTTTCTGGATAATTAATAATTTAATTAAATATGTTTGGCTTAAAAATTTTTACAAAAATTTGCAAAATTAAATGAAAATAAATTTTTTTGTTTTTCTATTTAATATCTTTTTTAGAATTTCTTTTTTTATTAATTTAAAAATTTAGTGACTGCAGACATTTTATTGCTTTTAAAAATGAGGTTCTCAGAAAGGATTGTTTCTTAGAACTCGTTAATTTTAGTCGTATTATAAAAATTTATTTTTTCATAGATATTTCGCTCCAATAGTAAATAAAAAAATTTTTATATTTATTACGACCTCAAGCTGAACAAAGTATGCATTTCAGTCACATAATTTTTTGAAGTGAGTGAAGATAAATATGGTTAGTTAAATATGTTTTCACGTAATTCCTTGTTTTTTAGTATTTGTAAATATCTTTTCAGTATTTTTGACATACTAAGATACAAATGTGCATAAATACGTTGATTTCTCTAATAGATTGCAAACGAACCATAGATTACTACGGGTTGGTTCACATATCATTTGAAACAAGAGGTCAGCACCAAATTAGTAATCACCCAAGTACTCAGAAGAATCTTTGCATTATTTTTAAAAAATTTATGAAATTCCCTCATACCCCAGTACTCTTCTTCTGAGGGATTTTTGGGCAGGAAAATTACTAAAATTAAAAAGGAATTAAATCTGTAGGCTCTAAACTTTCTGGAAATATTTTAACATTTTCTGAAAAATTCGTAGTTTTTATTTTATGATGCAAAACGGAAACTGCCAAAATCCTTGAGTTCAACAGTACTGGGGTGTATGGAAATTTAAAAATAATCCAATGTAACTTTCGAACGAACCATAGAAGATTACGAGATAAGATGTATATCATTTTATAAGGGAGGTCGTCTAGATTTGTAATCTATCTTCTAAGTACTCAGAAAAAACTTTACATTATTTTTAAAAATTTTTTTAATTTCCCTCCTATCCCAGTACTCATACTGTGAGAAATTTTTATCATTCCTTACTGAAACTTACTGAAACCAAACTGAAATGAAATTTGTAAGTTCTACGCTTTCTGGAAGTGTTTTAACATTTACTTGAAATTTCGTAATTTTTTTTATTCTATGATGCAAAACGGAAATTGCCTAAACCCTTCAGAGCAACAGCACTGGAGTATATGAAAATTAAAAAAAAAAATAAAAAAAAATTTTAAAATATCCAAAGTAATATATGAATATTTGATTGGTTGGTTACAAATATAGATGATCTCCGCTAAACTATTGCTTAAAACATTTAATATTTAATGACTTAAGACGTATTTGATAAATAAGCCATTAATACTGAAAATATTTGCAAATACTAAAAAACTTCGGGCTTTACGTTAAAACATATTTATCTTCACTCATTTAATTTTTTCTATGGTTTTGCTATTAATAGAGAATGTGGAAAGTGAAAAATATTAATATTTCGCTAACACAGTGAAGGGTATATAAGACTCGGCACTGCCGAATTTAACTTGTTTAAATGTAACTTACGGCGTTTATGAATTAATATGACGATTTAAATATTTGAGCTAACACGGAAAAATCACTTTTATCTTATTAAATAATATTAGAGAACTACAACTTTTTATTTGGATTCTAGCAAACGGTGTTATTTTCATTGCCATTTTGTTAATTGTGGAAAATGTCACCCTACCATCTTTAAAACACAATAATAAATTTATTTAGTTATTTGCGACAACAAGTCCATTTTTACTTAATTCGATTCTCTTTATCAGAAGAGATACTATGTTGAGTTATAAAGAAGTCATTAATTAGTGCAACTCCTAATTTCTGAAGCAATACAAATAACAAGTTCTTAAAGATTTTTCCTGAGTGATATTGAAAAGGATACCTACAGCGTATAGATAAAATTTCCTTGAGATGAGATGCCTAAAGTTTAGCTTTCAGATCCTCGTTTTCTTCTTCCTCTGTGAAAATAGTTACACTTTGTTTAACAGTCAATTTAAATATACTCACGTCATAGGATCTTCAGAATAACTCAAACAATTCTGAATTTTTTAAGGACATCACAGCTCTTTTAAAAATAATTGTTCTGTTTCGTCTATAGCAAACACAATTTAAATAAGTGACTTAACACGACTTGTCGCTGACCTTGCTTTCTAAAGAATAAACATTAGACACAAAATGCCGATAAGAAACAATTACTATCAGGTAATCTTCTTGTCAAGTTTTGTCCTGTTTCTTTTATTGTTTTTGGAAAATGCACTCAGGTACGCCCATGGAACTGTAACCTACCAATCTGGTGGTCACAGGTTCGATTCCTGCCTAGACCTTGGATGTTTTCTCTAGACAAACCAAAAAGATTCGCAGATTCGTGTTGTTTAACCAAAAAGAAAAAAATTAACGAATTATTTTATTTATTACTGGAAAAATTGTGATATTTGATAGAAAGTATTTATGCCATTTGTAGGCGTAAAGCAACGTGTTAGATGTTTTTTATTAAATGCTTTTTAAATCTTGGCGAAATATTCATTGATATAAAAGTTGTAGCATTTTAAACAATAAGGTCGTGTATACCCATAGTGCTACGTACATTGGATTGGTTTTGTTTGTTTTTAATTTTTTTTTTTTTTTTAGGTAAACGGGTAAGAGCAGGCAGCCAAATTTACTTAAATTAGTTAGTATATGCAACAATCAAAGTGTGTATGTAATATTTCTCGTATCTTCGTGTAACTTTTTTAGTTCTACTCTATTTAGTTTATAAAAACGACCCAAATATAGAGCCAACTAACGTAAAAAGAGCTAGAGAATTTTTTTTTAATCAGGTTAAAAAACAAACGTGGGGTTAATGAGTCCTATTAACTTCTTGGCTTTGACAATAGTACAGTATTGTTCAATGGGCAGTATTGTTCTTTGCCACTATTTCGACCTGATATATTTGATACCACTCCATCGCAGTTTTTGAATAATGGAAAAACGCTAAATCATCAAAATATTACTGGATACTGTTGTGGCGTTTAATTACAGGAAGTAATCGTTTCTGCAGCCATTCTTTCATATAAATTTCTGATGTCATTCAAGAGACAACAAATGGCGTTCTTTTTATACCACAACTGCAAATTGCTTGCCAAATCATGATCTTTTCATGAAATTTATCCATTTTTATGTATTTGGATTTTGAATTGGTATCTTTTTTCGTTTCACTGGAACATAAAAGATTTGACCTGGCAGCTGTTTTAAGTTCATCGTTCATAATAAGTCAGTTGTTGAATTTTGTTAACAAATTACTGCAAAGAATGAGTCGCCGTTTTATTGCAATAGCAGTCTGCTTTTCACTACGATTTTATTGCACGATCGGAGACATCCAACCTAGCAACTTTTTTTTTTTGTTCTTTTGTCTTACAATCGTCTCCTTAAGGTTTGGTTATATCATTTCAAAATTTAATTAAATTCTTTTTGGAATCATTGCACCTGACCATGACGGATTTATGCACAATATTTTTTATATTTTGATTTTTCATGGCAAACCAAGCTTATAAAAAATTTTACAGAATAACGGTGAATATTTTTAAAAAAATCATTTTTCTAAAATGCTTTTATAAAGCATCTCCATTTCGTGTGAACAATGCTTTATGTATGAAGGTAAATTAATAGGAAAATGTTTCCACTGTCTTTTTCCAGAGTGGAATTGCATGCGAGTAATTTGTACACTTCGTATTAATTGGCAGCCAGGCCCACGATATTGAACGCTTTTTTTACAACAAAATGTAATTAAAAGCAATACTAACAACAGATGTTTGTGGTTTAAATGAAGATTTATTGTTCTCTTGCATGTACAGCAGCAAATGTCTGTTAATCTGAAATTCTAAAATAGAATGCGAAGAAAATCGTTTATTAACAGAAAATTCATTTAAGTGTTACTGGAAATATAAGCAGAATTCACGCTTCAGTATAAAGTCCCATTAAATTTTTTTTTACACACAACAGCAAAATGCATTAGATTTCTATTTCTACAACAATGCAGAGATACAATACGAAAATGTACATTTTACAATTGTGTAAAGTGTGAAAACAGCTGTCGTTAAATGGATCCTACTTTTAGTTTTGAGAGAAATCATGTTTTAAGTAGCTAAAAACTTGCTTAACTAATTGAAAAATGGATAAGTGATTACATTTTTATAGTTTAAAGTTTTTTCACGTAATAAGTAATATTTTGAAAAAAAAAAAATGGATAAATTAATTATAAAAATACTCCAAGCGTGAATTCTTTATTTTTGAACTTTCTTACATACTAAAGTGGGTTTCACATTATAATACAGAGTATTAACATTTTCATTAGATCGAGTGACACCGAAATCAGATGCAAATCAAATAGACTGTCAAAAAATCTAGAGGAAAATATTTTCTGTTTTCATACCATCACACTTCAAATAAAATACAAAACGCGGCAAATAATTTCACAGCTGATTTCTAGTTTTTTCTTTGGTTGCTTGTACAAAAGCAACCCTGATAAAATGAGAAGTGTGATAGCTTAGAAAAAACTCTAAAAATGACAAAAACCATAATACTGCCAAAAATACTTAAGTATTTCACCACACCCACCACACTTGCTTAACATTTTGTTTTCACACTCTTGGATTTCTACTTAATACACGAATTTTTGACATGTGTTAATACTAAATACCGCTTAAAAGGGCCCATACACGACGACAGCATGCTGGTGCAATCAAGGGATTGTGATGAGTTTGATATTTTTGTGATTGCACCAGCATGTATTGTAAATTAGCTCATTTAAAGCAAAATTTTTTAAGTGGTAACATGATAATGAACGCGTGGGAAAAATTTTTTTTGGGAAGAATTAATTGATTTATATTAATCGATGCCGTGTCTATGGAAAATAAAAAGCGAAGATAATTGCAATCCTGACCTAAAAAATTATAGAAAAATAAAATAGAGAAAACGTTGTTAAAAAAATATTTGTTTTCCGTCCAAACTGTATCGTCATTCATTTCAAACTCGTTTAGAAACGATTTATAAAAAAATTAACATTGTGTCAGCATGCTGGTATAATAGATGTTTGCGTTTGATTGCACCAACATGCTGTTGTCGTGTACATATGTATTTACATATGTAAATACGAGTACATACACATGCAGGTATTTTCTTTCTCTTCTCCTTTTTTTTATTGTTTTATAATTTTCCGTTATTAATTCTACCTAAATACATATTTACGTGTGTATGTACGTATAATAATACATAAGAAAGTCATTTGTACAGATTAACTATGTAAATCTATGCATGCTTATGCATCTACTCGTGTATGCTTTCGTGTATAAAAAAACGTTTACTGTTGAAAAAAAAACTAGCCTTGAAAAACTTGAAGAATAATACCTTAACATACATACATACATACATATGTATGTATAGATGTGCTTCATACTAGTTAAAACGAAAAGAAAAAAAACAAAAAAGTATTTTTACACCAACAATCAATGAATGACGCCATCGTTGCTCTCCGAAGTAAACAACAAAAATATTTTTCATGAAAAGAAAAACGAGCTTTTCTCTTTGTGCGTGTAGCGGTAAAATATATGTTGCCGTCGTTAAAAAGAACAACAAACATCCAAGCAAACAGAAAATGTATTTAATACCAACCTAAATAAGAAAATTAATTGTTTATTTATGTTTTCACCAGCGTTGCCAGGAGCTGAAAAAAAAAATAAGATAAATTAAATATAAAAAATCGGGAAAAGCTAAATCACTAAAACTATCTCTTAAAATTCAAAACTTTCTAAACATTTTATTACAAGTATAACATATGAATTTTTGTAATTAATGGTTTAATCAAAAAAAAAAAAAAAAGAGGTCATAAAATAACAAAAACTAAAGAAAATAAGGTCGTTTTCCACAAGGCTATAAGTAGTTATAAACGAATTAAATTATTTTTCAACTTCAATGTTAAAAAATAAAATTTGAAATTTAGTTGTTTGATTTCAATGCTTTATTGTTCTAAAAAGCACGCAACCTCAGCATTACTAAACGATAGTTCTAGACAACTAAATGCTAAATTGATCACATTTTGATTTTTTTATTTAAGCGAAATTCTTTCGAACAAAATTTTTATCGCGAAGGTGAGGGTTTTTATGATAGTTCGAAAAATTTATCTTGAAAATTAAGCTTCGACATGAAGAACTTTTAAAGAATAAAATGCATTTATTCTATTAAAGTAGAAGCCAAATAATTTTCTTCATTCCTGAAATTACTTTTCGTTCGACCAATTTAGAACTTTACATATCAAAGTTTTACCAAAAATATTACTTTAGTTGATTTCAAAAATAGTAGCAACTCAATTCAACATTATGCAGACAAAATATAAATTTAATCAAATTTAAATTCGAAATTTATAGAAATTAATTTCTATTGCTTTCTTTCTTATTAATACAATTTTCTCATTATAGGTATTTTAATTTTTATTGCATATAGAAAGCTTGAAATCATTCCAAGACACTGGTGTGCAGGAGCGACGCTTTCAAAAAAAAAAAAATTTTTTTTCATCCGCGGCATTTGTGTCAACAACTTAGGGGTATTGTATGTATTTGTGTTGAGCAATTTTCCTCAGCCTTAGTTTGTTTATGTATGATTTTGAAAACAAAAGAGAGCTAGGAAAAAATTAAGAGGCTAAATCATAAACTTCAGGGCTAAATGCGAGAAAAAAGTCTAAATCTAGCTTAAAAAAGGCTAAAATGGCAACGCTAGTGCTCACCTCCCCCACCCGCCACAAATTTCTATAAAACAACAAACAGAGAGCAACGGTCAATACACAAATCAATAATCGAAATATAAGAACTTAATAAACATATCCCAGCAAAACTAAATAATCAAGTTTGATTTCGAAAAGAGTACGATTTTAAATAAAGTAATATTTTTTTCTCATTTAAATGCTCTTTGGTATTATCTGTACTACATTCCGTTTTACAAAGTGAAATTAAAAAGCTGAAAGTATGTTACTGATTTATGGATCAAGCAAGAAAAATTTGTACTTTATTCAAATTGTAGAAGTAGTTTTTTTCGATTTAGAGCAATAGTTTAAACGTCTACTACTTTTTGTTTTTGAAAAGTTTAGGGAATGAAGTAAATAATTAGCTTACAGTTTTCCATCTTTGACACGCATAGTTGTACGAATCAACGAGTGTATTTTGTTTGTTTGTATCCAAATTCCATTCCATGTCATACTTGTATGTTCTGGGTGTTTGGTTTGGTATTGAAAAAAAATTTTAATTAGTTTCAGTTCGACGGCTCCATTAAATGGTCGTGTTGTAACGTTGAGCGTCACAGTTAATATTAAAATTATTTTAGAGTTAACGAACAAATTTAAATGCCGCGCATTCGAATTAAATAAACAAGTAAAAAGTACTTTATTTTTTAATTAACAATTTGTTGCTAATAAAATGGGAAAACAAAAAATAAAAATTTAAAAATAAATTGGAATATATTGCAATGTATGCAGCCAAGTTCATGGTTAAATATGAAATACATATGTATCTATGTACTCTCTCATGCTTTATTATTTTTAATAACACCTACCTAAATATTTAATATTAAATTTTAATAAATTCTTTAACATAAACAGACAGAACGGGATTGAGAATCATATTGCAGATTTGTGCATTTTTGTGTTTTTTCTTTGATCTTTATTTAAGTAAAACAAATATAAAATATTAAATGCAATTATTTAATTTAAAAGTTGTGAATAAACAAACAATTAACACATAATCAATAAAAAAAGTTTGTGATATTTTATTTGCTGTTTTCAGTACTTTAATTGAAAAATTGAAAGTTAATTAACTAAAAAGCATATGTAAATACGAGTAAAGATTCTGTAGATATATCTTCTAAAATAACTACACGCTAAATTAAAACTTGAGAGAACATGATCAGACATATTGCGGTTATTTTAAATGGGTCTTCTAAATTTGGCTTGTACAGCTATCTCGAGCTCGGTTTCAAACATGCTGTACAATTCTGTTCTGCGAACCACACTGCTTTTGTGTTTTTCGGTGTGATTTTATCTTTCCGAAAGCACAAGAAAACAGCTATTTTCGTGTTTTGACAGTGCAAAATAAACCAGAAATCACAAAAAAAAACAAATAAAAATTTTAAAGCAAAAAATTCGTCTCTATTTTTTTTTCTTTTTTAATTTTTAACTGTTTGTCTTTAATAACACAACTAGTTGTTCATCAAAATTAATAAAGAACACAATGAATAATTTATTTTAACGTTAATCTCATAATAGTGATTTGAACGTTTTGAAATCACAAAATTATATCAACAGAACACCTTTTCTGTGATTTTCAGAACATGTGGGATATACACCTTATATCCTTTATTCAATATATTTCTCATAATTTTATCAGAATGTTGTCTGAACAGTTAAAATTGTACTGTTTACAGTTACAGATCACAAGCAATCGACTTGTGTAAAAATTTTTTATGGAAAACAATAAATTTTTTTTAGATGTTTTTAGATTTTTCGTTTTCTACAAACAGCACATAAATTTGTCATATCTTAATGTCAAAAGTTGCCTGGAAATGTTCTCTTGGAAAAATATTTAATACTCTCATACTATGTGTATGAGAAACTCAATTTTAATTACAATATAGTTTTAAAATTGAATAAAAAATTACAAAAAAACTTTTCAAATACAAAAAAAAAAAAAAAAAATTATTAAAAAAATAAAACAGAAAATAAATATTGTTTTCTTGCCTAAAAAGAAGTAAACAATTTTATTTTATTTTTTAGATAATACAAATTTAATTAAAAAAAAATTATTTAGACATTAAAATTCGATAAAGAAAAAAAATAACAAAAACATTAAACGGTTGTTAATTCTTATGAGTCAGCTCTGTAAATTTAATGCAAACATTTTAAGTGTGTGTACGTACAGTTCTACAAACTCAACAGGCATGCCATGGAGCTAATAAGAAGATATCAGCAAGGAAAGCTTAGAACCACCGATGTGCGAAAACTTAATTGTATGTAATTTCTATACATTCTGTTTTTTTTATTCAGGGCTGTCATAGAATCCAAGTCGGTTTTGCAAACCAACATTGGTTTCATTTGGTGTCATGAAACCAAGTCGTTTTTGTTATTTTCGAAGACAAATAAAACCGATGTTCGAATCAGTTGTTCTACGCATTAGTTTATTTGTATGAAATTGTTTATGTAAATATTTGATAAATCGTAGTGTTTTCGTTTAAATAAAAATAAAAACGTGTCTTTTTATTGAAAATTTTTAATATAAAATATATAATTAGATTAAGATCAAAACTGGTCTGGGATTGCCTGAAACTTCTAAAGAGACTAGCAACTAATAACAATGAAAAGGTAGACGAACTCGCAAGAAAAGGGCAGCTAATAGATTTATTAGCCCAAAACTATTCTGCGGGCTGCCTTGGAGCCTTATTAAGCTCATTTTTAGGGAGTGGCTGGAAAGAGAATCGCAACAATACTGGCTGGAAACAACAGGTATCAGGGTAGCGAAAACATTCATTCCATTCCGATCTCGGAAGAGAACAACGGAATTACTTGGCTTGACCCGGTCAGGAATTCACATTGTCACGGCGAATATGAGGATCAGTCAAAATGATCTCTGCAGGTTGTGTAACGCAGATTAAGAGACAGCAGAACACACATTGTGTCACTGTAATGGTCTAATTTGGACCCGTTTTCGCTACTTAGGAGAACATTACCTACAAACGTCGGACATGGCGGACAAATCACCCAAAGAAGTTTCTGAATTCTTAATGAATACTAGACTCTGCGAGGATTTGTAACTTGAGAGTAGTGTCACAATGGGTCTGTTTTGTCCGCTCTTCATTCTAATTCTAGTGTCAGTGAAATAAGTAGTGAAATAAAATGACTTTTGCCGTTGTAGGATTTTTATTATTAGAAGAAGAACGCTCACAGAAAGTAAAAAAGAATATTCATAAATTACCGGTTAAATAAAGAAGCTTTCCGTTTACATATTTTTGCCGTGAACCTACGCTTTTTATTGATTCAGCCAACTGTTGTCAAAGAGATCCTTCGCAGTGTGGGGATATTTTTCTATAAAAAGCATAATTATTGAGTTTTAAGTGCTATTTTTTTTTTTTTTTTGGTAGAGAAAAAAAATTATGAGTAAAAATTTATTTTTGTAGAATTAATATTAATTTACTTAAATTTTTACTAACCTAGCGGTAACACAGAAAAGTATTTTCTTGAAAGTTGCAATCGGTTATATTAAAAATTGTCATGTATAACGTAGTTTTTTCATGTGTTTTTTTGTTTTATTTATGTTAAATTTTTTCTTAAATTTTAAAAGCAAAATATTAATTTAACAATGATAAAACATTTAAGAACAAAATATTTACGTTTTTACTATTATTATTGTCCATTTTTTTTAACAAACACAATTATAAATTTAAGATTTATTATATTTTTTAATTTCAATTCACCGACTTTCTATTTGTGAATTTTTTTGACAGTTTAGAGTGAGAACTTCTCGAATAAAATTCTTATAGACACACTTTTTCTTTGAATTTGCGAGTAATACGCTTACGTTACAGACACAGCATAGTGAGAAAAAGCAGCAATTTGTTTCAATTTCTTGTATTTTGTTTCATTTTACATGTTTCAAGTGAAAAGTTTCAAACAAAAAACTCAGTAAGCATTAAACTGAATAAATAAATAAATTTCCCAACCAACATTTTAATATTGAAAACTATATATTCTATTTTTATTCTTCTCTTTAATTACATTCAGTAATACCCACCGGGCATTCAAATGTAAAAGAGAAGAGAAGAATAAAAATAGAATATATAGTTTTCAATATTAAAAATGTTGGTTGGGAAATTTATTTGTTTATTCAGTTCAATGCTTACTGAGTTTTTTGTTTGAATATTTGAATTTTTTTGTAACTATTGATTAATAATTCTTATTTAGTCAATTGCTTTTACAATATAAAGGTTCTAATGTTTGCAAGAAACGTTGGGAGTAGCCTACTGAGGATTCAGAGTAGAGTCTGATGAAATGGTCCATATAGGTATGTTATCCCCTTCAGTACTTATTGTACTGAGTGAATAACTCATGAGAATATCATGAGTAAAAGAATAAATTTTAAAACCAACACAATTTCTGGAATTAAGCACAAATAAAGATTAATATTTTGTGAAATTAATAAAAAATTTAACATATTCCATATATTCAACAAAAAAGATGTTCATTATATTACGTACTTATTTCTTTTTTTAATTTAAAAACAATTAAAAAAAAATTAAAAGTTCAAAAAAAGTTAACAGCCCTTGAAATATTTTTATTTAACTTTTTAAAGATTCTACTGTATTTTGAAGTGTACTACCGAGTTTCTATTGATACAACTAAAAAATTCGACTATCACACACATTTTTTTATTTTATTTTGTATAGATGGATGTGCTCTCTCAGGATTCCAACTCATAGAGTAAAGGTCAGGGTGAGACCGCGTAAAATCACTTTTTATCGTTATTTTTCATATTTCTTGCTTTAAAACTTTATTAATTATGATAATTCTTTATTTTCCATAAAAAATTGAACAGAAATGCATATTAAAATCCTTGATAAATTAAAAGTGACGAAACGATATAAAATTTGCAACAATTAATGTCTACACATGTTGTTTGTATGAGCTCATTCATTCGGCAATGAGATAATAATTCACCCACCGTAGAAAATTTTATTAAGAATTTTTCTATTCGTACTTATTTCGTTGAAAAATTTTATGACTTTTCACAAACAAATACAAAATTAAAGGTGAGACAATTGCTCACGTGTTAAGCTGTTACTCAGTCGTGGTATTAAAGTTAATTGAAAATTTAATTTTGGATCAAAAGTATTTCCAAAAAAACACTTCAGAAGAAATTTCTAACTAACCTGTGCTTGCCTAAAACCTTTCTGAGCATAATTTCAAAAATGGATTTAAAGGGCTTGATAAAATCAGCTTACTAATTAATATTAGGGGTAATCACTTCAATATTTGTGCAAATTTTAATTTTCCAAATTTTTGTTTACAAATACTAAAATCAAAAAGCCCCCGATGTTTGCTCAAGGTATTTTCAGTGCAAACGGAGGGAAATGCAAATTTTCAATTGTTTTGCTTGCGTATTTTTTTTGCAAAGCAATACGTAATTACTTACATTATAGCCGTAAAGCAAGATGAATAAAATGGCCATGTGTGACGAGGTAAGGGACACAACAAGTTCAAGTCTATAAGAAAAAATATATTAAACGCTTATTAAAAAGTATTTACGAGGTGTATTCAAAAAATAAAGTTCAGTTTGATATGACAGAGACTACATACACATTCCTGCAAATAAATAGATAGAGCGGATTTTCACCAAGGAAGTTGTATTAAATTGTGGATGAAAAACAAAAAATTAAATGCTCTCATGGGGTGAATTCGCAGTGTGATGTGACCAATATATAGAAATCAAAAATAATATCAATGAAAATCCTAGTCCAGGATATCCTAGTACATCAAAATTATTTAAATCCTTGTTGACAAAGTTGGCATTTCGATATCCTTAAAGTATAGAGGGCGTATCAGACATGTTTTGATAATCACTTTATATCAAAGTGATTTCGAATCACGTTTAAAATTTCCTGATTTAAAACCAACGATATCAAATCACTTGCAGCATTTTAAGCATTTTGCTTTGAATTCCTTAACAAAATGATTAAATACACTTGATTTGAATGGTTTTTTTTTATTAGTTTTTGTTAAAAAACTAATTATTTTTCACAACGGAACCGTAAATTTATTAATTTTAAAATACGCTTTATTTTGTGTGGAGAATTTTTTTCTTTTGTTTATATTTTTCGTGATTTTTAGTTCTTGTTCTTCTTTTTCTGAGTAAATTTTATTGTAAACAATACAAAAGAGAGCTTTAAGCTCGAGAATGAGAACAGTAAAAATCACCCATAAAAGCTATGAATCTCGTGATTTCCAGAACACCAAAATATCATTTATGTGATTTTAAAGTCGTTCGTTAAAAACCCATCCAAATAAATGCAGCCATTCACTACTTCCGAAGTGGTTCATGTCATAGCTAGATTATTAACAGACACGCCAACTACAGTGGTAAACAAAACATTTCAAAGCGACCTTCCTTAAAAGGATTTTATTTATATAGATAATAAAAAACCTATTAAACAATGGCAAATTCACCCGATTCCAAGCTTCTCTCAAATCTCGTAATCGTTGTGAACTTTATTTTACTTAAATTTTCTTATGCTTTCTGGGGACAGTAAAATCTCCCCGCCTAGAAAGATGGTATTGCTTCTTTCCACCTCCACACATACCGTGTTCTTAGGTTAGGTTAGGTTAACAGGTCGCCCGAAAGAAATAAAACAGAGCTGGGCTCACTTGGGTCCTCTGACGTGGTCCCTTTGTGATACCTGTATAGAGATAGAGATAGTGATAGCAGAGTGAAGGGGAGGAAAGAAAATAGAGAAAGAAAGAAAGAAAGAAGTGAGTGAGTCCGTCACACAAACCAACCACTGCTTCTAATGAAGCCATAAAGCGTGTCGACACTTGCATTCGACAGCGCAGTGAGACCCTGCAGACGTCGCGCACCGAAGTGGATCATGCGCCGCTCTTCCAGGGCCGGACACTGGCAGAGAAGGTGCTCTACAGTCTCCTCCTCCTCCCCGTCCTGACAACTTCTACAGTAGTCATTAAAACGCAAACCCATTCTTCTAGCATGGTTGCCAAAGTTGCAGTGTCCCGTTACTACAGCCACCACATTTCTCAGTCGGGCTCTTTGGAGCCCCAACAAATCCCTACTGCGACTGCTATCCAGCCTAGGCCAGATCATCCTCGCCGTATTACACGTCCCTTCGTCTCTCCATCTGAACTGTGCCTTTCGCAAGAATATGCTATCGATCTCTTTTTTACAGACCGATAGAGGGATGCCACAGGGCGCATTGCCATCTTGCTCTGGCAGCCTAGACCCTTCCCTCGCCAGGCTATCCGCCCTGCAGTTTCCCATTGAAGTCCCATGTCCACGCACCCAAATGAGGGTGATCACCGAATGCTCTGCCATTCTATTTAAGGATGTGCGACATTCTTGGACAAGTTGGGATGTCGAATAGACACCCGCTAAGGACCTGATTGCAGTCCGGTTGTCGGTATAAATGCGAATATTCTTGCCAAATACTCCATGATACCACAGCCAGTCTGCTGCTTGCTTTATAGCCATCACTTCAGCTTGTAGAGTGCTGCATTGATTAGGGAGTCTGAAGGATATGCTAGTCCCAGACTCCTCAATATATACTCCACCTCCAACTCCAGAACTATTCTTGGAGCCATCGGTAAAGACATCCAGATTTTCTCCTATAGGAGAAGATCCCATTGATATTCCCGTTTCGTCCAAAATCGTGAATCCGAAGTTCCTCTGAAGGAATGGTCTTGGAGTGACATAGTCAATGAGGTTGGGAATATCCCCCCAAGTACCAATTATCCCCGAATGTCCCCATGATCTATGGTTCCACTCCCGCGCCGCATGCAATCGCACGGATGCAAATAGTGCCAATTTCTCAGCTTGTGGATCAACTGGCAGCCAATGTAGCATCGTAGAGAGCGCCTTATTGGGCGTTGATCTCATGGCCCCTGTAATCAAGGTGGCCATGCATCTGAAAATCCTCTCAAATCGGGATCGGTTCGTAGTCGTGTTCAGTGCTTTCCACCACACCACTACTCCATAAAACAAGATAGGCTGAATCACCATCTTGAATAGCCAGTGAACGTTGCGAGGATTTAAGCCCCATTTCGTTCCTATGGCCCTCCTGCAGGCGCATATCGCCGCATTTGCCTTCGAGGCCCTTGCCTCTACATTCTCCTTCCATAAGAGTTTCCTATCCAGAATCACTCCCAGGTATTTTGCACTGGCAGAAAGGCTCAACTCCGAGCCGTTCAGCCTTGGCAATCTGAATGCAGGAACCTTGTATTTTCCCGTGAATAATACAAGTTCTGTCTTTGTCGGATTGACGTTTAGTCCCACTGACTTATTCCAGTTAGTGATGATTGTAAGCGCCGTCTCCATTCTCAGGGATAATGTATCCAGACAGATTCCTGATATCGCCACCGCGACATCGTCTGCATATGCCACAGTTTTGAAACCCATGGAATCCATCCTCCTGAGGATTGTATTTATGGTTATGTTCCATAAAAGCGGTGATAGGACCCCTCCTTGAGGTGTGCCCCTTACAGCCGATCTGGTTATCCCAGCCGTACCCAGCGAAGATTCTATAATCCTCCCCGAAAGTAGTCTTCTTACGAATCCAATAATCACAGGGTCAATGCCAACATCCATCATAGCATCCACGATGGCTGCTGGCCTGACATTGTTGAAAGCACCTTCTATATCCAGAAAGGCCGTCAAAGTGAATTTCTTGAACTCCAATGACCTCTCTATGTAGCCCACGAGAGTGTGCAATGCCGTTTCAACCGACTTGCCCTTCGTGTAGGCATGCTGAGAGGTTGACAGCAGGCGATCGTCAATCGACATCCGGATTCTGATGTCGATGAGTCTCTCCAGCGTCTTTAGCAAGAAGGATGTTAGACAGATTGGCCTAAAGTCCTTCGCAGTTACGCAAGACGTTTTCCCACCCTTAGGGATGAAAATCACCTTTCTCTTTCTCCAGGCCACTGGGATATATGACCATGCAAGGCATGCATTATATATTCCCAGCAGCCAGGGAGGAATTACCATAAAGTTCCTCTGTAGATCGGCAGGTATAATACCGTCCGGTCCAGGGGATTTATAAGGCTGAAAACTATCAATGGCCCATTTTAAGGAATCCATCTCTATTCTCATAGAGGAGGATTCCCTATAGTACTGAGCGTCATCATTCATTGCACCTGAAGGCGTAGAACACCCCGGGAAGTGGGTGTCCATCAACACTTCCAACGCCTCATGACTACTAGTAGTCCACTGCCCATTAGTACTCCGAATATACCCAGGTACCGTTGGAGATTTGGAGAGAATCTTGCGTAGTCGACAAGTCTCTGATTAGCTCTTAATGTTCTCACAAAAGTCTCTCCAGGACTTACGCTTTGCATTCCTCACCTCATTTTTGAAACTGTTTATAGAAGCTTTATAGAGTGACCAGTTGCCTCTTCTCTTAGCCTCGTTGAACAGTTTCCTGCATCTCTTCCTAGATGCAGCTATGGTGGGGCACCACCACGGTGGTCTGTCCCTCTCCCTGTGTACGGAAGGTCTGCAAGACCTTGTAGTGGCCTCCTTGAAAGCTTCCGACAGCTGTGCTACAGCGCTATCTATGTCCTCAACGCCGCTAAAAGGTTGAGGCTCGGTGAGAAACTGGTTAAGGATGTTTCTCTGAGATTCCCAGTCAGTTTTCCTTCTATTAATGAAAGAAGTTACCGGTGATCTCATAGTACGTATACCGAATTCGATATAGCGATGATCGGAGAATGAACAGTCGCCCGACACCTTCCAATTCTCCACAAAATGCGCATAATCTGCGCTCACCAATGTAATATCCAGCACCACCTGTCTGTTAGTGACCACGAAGGTGGGCTCCGAACCTCTATTTGCTACCACTAAATTCTGGTCTAAAATAAAGTCAAAAATGCACTCACCTTTAGTGTTGACGTCTCCACTGCCCCACACTGTGTGATGCGCATTTGCATCGGCACCAATTATCAATGGGATGCCAGCTGTGCCATACCTCTCGTCAAGTTGTTTGGCGGAAAATCAGCATGGTCATGCGCCATATAGCACGACTGGATCCAGATGGTTGTTCCATCCTTTTCCCATGTCGCGCACTGTGTCTTCATCACTGTAATCAGAGAGAATGAAGATATTAAGATGCTTTTTAGCCAAGATGCAGGCTCGAATCCTACCTGTACAGTTTGCATATAATAAATTATAGCCCTTTGCGCTGAGTCCAAGAACCTTGCCATCATGATACCAGGGTTCCTGTATCAGCGCCACATCCTCGTCCCGCTCTGCAAGACGAAGAAGCAGTGCAGCGGATGCTGCCTTGCAGTGATGCAAATTAATTTGCGTCACTGTCGCCATCCGGGTCGCAGCTGATGGTAACGTCGACATCCTCTGGGTCTGAATCAGATCCCAGAAGCTTGTCTTCGTCCTCCGCAACACTCAGGTCGCCCAGTAGTTCCCCAACCATGCTCGTGACAGATTGGGAATCCTCTGGGCATCCTGCCTGTACGGGTGCGTCAGCCACGAGCCCGGCTTCGCCTTCCTTGGTCATAGCTCCAGGTTTTGCAGAATCCCCCTTGTCATCACCACGATAGATGCTCAGCTTGATACTTCCGAAACCGTAAAATATCTTGCCTTGCATCTGTCGTAGTGGAGCTAAGGATTCCTTATTCAGGACCATGACCACTTTCCTCTTCTTGCCTTCGGGAGCGCCAACCTTGACTACCTTCCAATCATGGGTAGGCAGAGTAAGGTTGCCACTCCTGATGTAAGACAGAATGGTGTTGGAGTCGTGTGGCTCAGACGGAATGGTCATGATTGATCTCGGCCTGCGAGGTATATCGCAGACCGGTATCACGTCCAACCGCGCACCCGGCTGTAACAGCCAACTTAAGTAAGTTGGCCGATCGCTCATTGGAGCAGGCTAGGAGCTTTATATGCCCTTGTAACCAGCCTGCATTCGAATTCTGCGGAGGGGATCCTGGATTCTCCTTAAGAATCCTGAAGTACACCCCTAGCAGCTTCTCCTGTATTATTTCCCTTTTTGCGTGGGAGATTGCTCCGTCGCTGTCACTGTAGTCGACAATAGCCCTTACGACTGAGTTCTTCGCAACTTCACTGAACGGCCTATTGACAACTACAGGTTGCGCTCTCTTTGGCTTTTTAGACGCCAGCTGAGTAGCCGCCTCCTCCTCCGATCTCTGTCGCTTTGTCGCTACAGGAGCTGAGAGGAGGGAAGCGTCCAGTTCAGCTAGACGCTTTTTTGCCCATATCAAGGAGGCCTTTTGATCGCTAGTTAGCGATTCGATAGGTTTGCTGCCATGCTTATTTGTAATACGCATAGCAGCTCTCCTTTCTGCAAAAGCCCTCCTTTGCGGTTGTGCCCCTGAGGCATTGGTGGATGTACACGACCCTGATGTTGTGGGTCGGTCCTCACCAACTACTCCAGGAGCAGTTTCCTTTCTGGCCGCCTTGGAAGTTCCCGCCACTGGCTTTGATACTTCCACTGCGTCAGATCCACCTTTATTGACGGAGGTTGCCACGCCAATATTGGTGGTATGCAACCCGCTTGTAACAGCGGGTGCTCTGCATTCGGCCAACTTGGTTTCCCTTGTCGGCTTTTTGCGTTGTTTTGTTTTGTTTTGTTTTTTTTGTTTGTTTGTTTCCATGCAGATCCCACGAGTATGCCCGTAATGATAAGGACCATCCATGCAGTGACGGCATACATGGACTAGGCAACTAAGCTTACAACCGGCCCGTGCCCTAGCACCGGAGGGGAGCTGTTAGCGACTAGTTCTCTTTAACCACTTACTAGCCATTCATGTTCTGGGCACTGCTACCAACCACCACAACATTACAAGTGGGATAATAAAAAACCTATTAAACAATGGCAAATTCACCCGATTCCAAGCTTCTCACAAATCTCGTAATCGTTGTGAACTTTATTTTACTTAAATTTTCTTATGCTTTCTGGGGACAGTAACATCTCCCCGCCTAGAAAGATGGTATTGCTTCTTTCCACCTCCACATATACCGTGTTCTTATGTTTATTATTTCTTTTGACAGCAACGACATTAAGTTTGCCTAATTGGTAATTGAGTCCACAATGACCTCTTTAGTGCTCAGTTTAATATGATTTTTTATTGAGATTTTAAACAGTCTCTATCTTAACTTGTTTATGGCTAATGCGTCTCTTTGACTGACGTACATATGTATGTCTGTTTATACGCTCCAGTAATCCTGTGGTAAAGCGCAAATGAAGCTGTTTTTTATCCCGCAAAAGTATTCTAAGCGTAATGAAATGGTA
The DNA here is from genome assembly GCA_947397855.1 of Thelaira solivaga. Taxonomy (NCBI): domain Eukaryota; kingdom Metazoa; phylum Arthropoda; class Insecta; order Diptera; family Tachinidae; genus Thelaira; species Thelaira solivaga. The sequence goes on along the minus strand of OX377610.1, from coordinate 47,086,745 downwards.
TCTACTCCGCACACTTTTTAGTCTAATAGTATTTCATTTCATTGCCCACAACATTAAAATAATCGAATTCCTTTGGTTATAGAATTCTCAAACTAAACTGGATCGGCGGAAGTAGTTTGCTTACGCACCTAGAGCTGTCTGTCTATGGCTAAAAATCACACATCAATTATCATATTCAATTGATCTACATACTCGTAATTCCAATCGAAATTGCGTATGAAAGGCGTATTGAAGTTTGAAAAAAGTACTGGCATGAGTGAATAATATTTGACGGGAATTAGAAAAGTATTGATGAAATAAAAATGGAATTTATTTATTTTTTGAACGAATCTCGTATGTGTAACGAATTGGCTGTGACTTCAAATATACAAAAGATAAATAATTTACATTTACTTTGGAAGCTTCGATGACGCATGCGTTATATATGTGTATAGACTCTCCTTTCACTGATCACTATACGAGTAAATGAAATTTAGAAATAATATAAATTTGAAAAGTCCTGAGATACGAGTAAGTTCTTTTCTAGCAATTTGTCCAAAAATTTCTTGTAGAGTAGTCTTACAATTCAATGGATAAATTCCACTCATAATGATTTTTGGAAATTCGAATACGTATGACCCAGGCAAAAAAGATTAAAAGTGCCTAAAATCGGCAATTCAAATTGATATTTTTACATTTGTGGGGCCAAAAGGGTAAAACATTATTTTTTTGTATCTTTTTTACATTGATTTGCTATTTAAAGTGACGGCAATAAAATCTCTAAAATCTGTATAATTTTTATTATATTTTGAATTTGTGTTAATCTTCTTTTTCAGATATAGTTTTGTGCCTCATGATATCAGTTGCTGTTATTTCCATTGCCTGGAGTTTATCAATTCATGTGTTGTCTGGCGACTTCTATAACGGTTTTATTATTGCCAAGTTAGTATTTCGTGAACGTGACCTAACACAAATGGGAAACGTGGAAAGGGACATTTGGAAGCAAGATTTGGACAGAGTTTTAAATGGAACATATATCAACGAAGCCTTAAATCAAGTAAAAGCTGATGCCTTAATAATGCCTAAATTAAAAGAGAACGAGAGTAAAAGAGAAAAATCCCTTTTTTATAATTTAAATTTTTAATTGAATAATTTTTAGTTTCAACCAAAAAGCCGAAAGCCCATAAAATTGCCCATGTGTTTCAAGTGAAAAATTCAAAAGTACCTGATAGGCCAACTATTTCAAATGATGGTGAAGTTGACAATGATGATAATGAATCAACAACAAAGGTGCCAAAAGCATTTAATCTAGAAGCAGATCGTAAATTTTTATCACTTAGTGAGTTCTATTTAATAAAATTCTTTAATTTTTAATTAATTAAAATTAATTTCCTTTTTTTTTTTAATTTATCTATTTAGTGACACTTGATATTCATAAAACGCGTTGGCATGAAAATGCTGCTGTTAAATTTATTAACAGTTTTCCATTTTTTTCGGAAATAATTGCCATCATATGGACTGCCATGTGCTTTATATTTCAATCGGGTGTGAAAAAGACATGGTGAGTATTAACTACAGCACTGCACAAGCATACCTAAAAACTATACATCATTATCAACATGTAAGTGCTATATTTTATAATAAAAAGTGCTTATAAGCCTTTTCAAGTATACTTGTGCATTGCCCTAAATAGTATTAACCGATTGAGGACATTTTGTGAAGTACTCTTGCGAATTAATTTCTACAGACGCACAGTTACCACTGGACACATTTGCGTAGAACAAATAATCAGTCATATTATCAAAAAGAAGTAGAATGAAAGTAAAATACTATTTGAAAAGGAAACTTTATTATTTCTGAAACTCTAAATTTTCCATTTTAAGTGAACTTTTTGTTTTTCTTATGAAGAAACAGTAAGACTGCACAACATCAAACATTCAAATGTAAGTGAAATTAAAGCACTTTCATTTGAATGTAGAACATGCCTGAATGACTTGTAGCAAAGGATACCCTATAAATTATACAAGGTGGACTAAAAGAAATCACCCTATTAGAAGATGCTCTTATTTGTCTCTGGCCAATGTCAAATTTATTTTGAGATTTGTAAACTAGACAGATGTAAAATACAAGTGAACAAGCCATGGAGTGATACACTCCCCAAGAATGCGGAATAATCGAAGTGGGCGATTTTCAATCTGGAGGAGTAATCGGGCTGGTCAAATGACAACAGTGGACGGTGCGCTATAGGGCCATGTTAACCGAGTTTTTTCTGCCGAAATTGAACGAATTAGGACTGAAGGACATGTGCTACCAACAGGCAAAAAATCAAAACAATCGTTCCACAAATCGCCGAGGAATATCAAAAATATAACCGAAATTTTAGTAGTAAATACGCAGTTTTTTCAGACATCACATTCATATCTTAACCAAAACTCAGCTGAATCAGCACATAAATGGCGGAGCTATGAGTCAAAAATTTTTTTGATTTTTTTTCGCAGAATTTGTCTAAAATACAAAACGGGCAAAAAACATGTCTCTGCAAAAAATCAAAAAGATCGGTCCACAAATAGACAAATAAAAAATACAACCGAAATTTTAGATTGCGTATTTTGTCTAAACTACAAATCGGAGAAGAAAATGTATTAACAGTTTTAACAGAAATAGCATTCGTAATGTCACTGCAAAAAAAGAGAGCAATCGGTCAGCAAATGGCAGAAAAATATCAAAAATAATTATAAATAATTAATTTTTCTTTTGCTTCTGTTTTGTTTTTTTTTTATAGAAATTTTTAAGCTGTCATGTCCGTAATGTTTGACTTAAATTTTTTTTTTTAAAATGTTTGTAAAATTAAATTAAATTATATATAATTTGTATTCCTATTTAATATGTTTCTTAGATATTCTTTTTTATTATAATAATTTAAAAATTGAGTGCCTGCAGACATTTTTTAAAATGAGATTCTCAGAAAGGATTTTTTCTTAGAACTCGTTAATTTAAGTTGCTACAACGGAAATTAATTATTTATTTTGGATTAATAATAGTGTTTTCAGACTGAGGTAATTTAACATAAATGCGGTTTTAACGTTAAATCCAATTCATAAAAACTGTATTTACCATACAAAGTGAATTTAATAAATCTACATTAAATGCTATTTTGGAATTGGATTTAAGTTGAATTTATGAAATACAACACTATTTTTGTCCGTTGAGCTCAGTGCTATAAAGTTCAAAAGATCTGTAAATATAGCAACAGCTGATAACACTATGGAACATTTTTGGGATTATTGTCTGGGGGGTGAGAAATTCCAAGTCAGGGTGATGGTACTAGGTCAGTATAGTAAAACCCTCAAAGGGTTTGGCGTTCGTATGTGTCAGTTTTTTTTTATGACCTTTTAAATATTTTCCTTATCTTGATCCTTGATTTTGATTAAGTAAACATTTTTATAATTTTTTATTTTTATTTTATTTATTTATTTTTATTTATTTTAATAAATATTGCCTAGACTTTTTCGATGGTGGTTGTTCGGGACTAGTGGCATCGCATTCATCGCTATCATCAGTTTCTGAACCACACATAATGTCAATGTGTGACTCCACTGTTGGCCCTTCTGCATCTCCTGAAAATTCTTTATCATCAAGATCATCCTTGTCTTGCCACACAAGCTTACTCCACCAGCAAATTTCCGCAATTATTGCACTCGGCGACTTTTTGCCTCTATATCTGTAAGTTTTTGTTTTATTAAAATGAGTTTGAAAAAATAAAAAATCAGTATTACCTCATTTCAAATGGCATAGCAACTTGATGATAGCGTTCACCTTGTTCATCTGATTCGGTAGCCAATTGTTTGCTGAAGTAGTCCAAATGATGATGTAAATAATGGATTTTCAAGGACATGTGGACACCAATTTCCGAGAATGCTCTTAACATCCTTGCGACAGAAACATCGTAGTTGTTAGAACGATGCTTTCCCAACAAGCCTTCTATTACTTCTTTGATTGCCTGCCATGCATTCAATTCAGCGTCAATCAAAATATTGTTGAATGCGTCACTTTTAATCAGCTTTCGTATATCTGGACCATTTACTACGCCTGATTGGAAAAAATTAATTTGTTAAGATGGAAAATCATGGGAAATGAATGTGATATTATAACTTACCTTCTTTAATTTTACTTTCGCTGAGTCTCGGGTAAATTAGTTTCAAACACAAGAAAACTTCATCTCTTTTGACGACAGTTTTGATAAAATTCTTAACAATTCCAAGTTTAATATGCAGTGGAGGCAGCAATATCTTCTCCTTCGGCACTAGAGGCTCACGAATAATATTGGCCGTTTGTAACCTGCTGTGCTTTCTGAGTTTCCATACGTGGCATGCATATTGGTCACCGGAAAATCGTGTGTCCCAATCGCACAAAAAGCACATATATTTTATATAGCCGCTTTGAAGACCGCAAAACATTGCTACAACTTTTAAATCGCAGCATATGCGCCACATATGTTTGGCGTAGTTAACCATTTTTAAAATATTTTCCAGTGCATCAAATGTTTCTTTCGTTTCTGTACTATAGGCGATTGGAACTGAAGGTTTTTTATTGGTCTTATGCAGTAAAACCGATTTCAAGCTAAGTTTTGAACTGTCAATAAATAATCTCCAGTCATCTGCTTCATCTTATTTCCATTGCGTCCATCAATTTTCCTACATCCGGGCAATATGCAGAAGTTTTTTCATCATTCACAAGGAATAAACTTTGGAGTATTGCCTGACGACTTCGATAAGCTGTGACTTTCACAGCGGGTGCCAACAAATTGTTTGATTTCAAAATGGAAGCCAGCTCTTCCGATTTATGCTGTGTTAATTCCAACTTGGCAACAATTGAATCAAGCTTATTTTGATTTATTAAAATTGGCTCATTGGATACTGATGGCTCATATGGGGGATCATCACGTGCATGATATGTCGGAGCAGTCGTAGAAGAGAAAATATCTGAGCTAGAAGCTTTTGGCACAGGAATGTGGTCCGAATGAGGCAATGGTGTTGCGGCACTTGCAACACCAACGTAATTATACGATTTTCTTATCCTTTTTGCGGCTCCTTTATTCGCACATGCATAGCAATTCAAGGGATTGTGACCTCCGCCAGGATTAGTCCAAGTCATTGGGATACCGAATGGCATACTTTCACGTCTTCTATTTTTCCAATCCATTAGACGGTTGTAGCAGCTTTTACACACTATATTTGGTACCCAATTTTCGTTCACTATAACATTTTGGTTGAAGTACATCTCGTATGTTTGAACAAAATCAGTACTGAAATTTCCCCTTTTTTTATGTGTTGAGACATATTGACCACAGCAGTAGCAAAAGCTATTTATATCTGGCTTCCACAGTTCCATATTCTGTTCAGTTTTGTTCACTTTTAAAAAAACTGGAGAAAAATCATTTTTACTGTTCGCGTTCGTCGGCACTTGTTGAATGACAAAAATCACAGAACCAGTGTGAGAAAGAGAAGAAGTATAATGACAATGCATGTTTTATGTGAACATTACAGAACCAGTGTTGCCACATCAATATTTCTCTTTTAGTAAAGTAGAAAAATATGAGAGAGTTCGGCTTGTGAGTGTCAATGTTTTCTCCAAATAATGTTGTGCATATCTGGAGCAAAATTTGGAAATTCATACATTTACCTAATTGTGAATAAATGAGAAACGCGTGCATCGATTTTCATGATCTATGCCTTTTTTTGCTCATGAGTTATGTGATTTTACGCGAAAGTAATTAGTTTTAGCACTTTTTTCCATTTTGCATTTTTTATGAATTTTTTCCCTTCATACTTTTTTCCCTTCATACATTCATTTTTAACTTCGCGAGTGTTGCACATATAGGAAAACGGTATAGAAACAGATTAGAGAAATTGTAATTCTAAATTTTTTTGAGTTTGTTTTAGCAAAATCGGACAAGTGGTTCTCGAGTTATGTTAAACTACGTTTTTGCCAAAATGTTACAACTAAGCGAAAAAACATCAAGATAAGGAAACAATTTAAAAGGTCATAAAAATAAACTGACACATACGAACGCCAAACCCTTTGAGGGTTTTACTATACTAATCTAGTACCATCACCCAGACTTGGAATTTCTCACCACCCAGATTGGCTGTTGTACTGTGTAATGTGATTGAATAAAATAAAAACCATTTCAAATATTTTCAGAAGAAAATGCTTTCAATTTCAGCAGCAATAAAAGTATTTCGAAGAAAACAAAGTTTTTCTACGAAAGACAAAGAAAATATGTGTCTCGTAAGTGTATTTACCATGTGTGATATTGTGGCTGCTGTACAGCTGGTCAAATAAGTTTTGTACAAAGTAACGCATCAAATACACTTACTTCTATGGGAAATTTTTTTGTGTTTTGTAGAAATTTATTTGACAGACTGTATGTTAAATACTGAATTTAAAAAATTTGCAGTGTGAACGCGAAATCATCTGTTGGTGAATTTAATGTTAAATTCAGTATTTAACTTTCAGTCTGAAAATACTATAACATAAAGATATTCAAAAAAAAATTTTTTATTTTTATTTATTTTATTTATTTTATTCAAACGGCTAGTTTATTACGATTTTTTTTAAATATTATTTATTATTATTGAATCTTTCTATAAGAAACACTGGTCGACAAAAAAAAACTTTTTGTGTGTAACATGAAAACTTTTGTCTTGCTATGTTTAGGAAAAGGATATGGATAATATAAATAAAATTAGAATGCTTTCAATACGAATAGTTTTTTTGTAATTAGATGTTATATAAATTTAGAAAATTTGAGATTTTGTTAACAAAAGTAAGTTATTTTATTATGTTAGAGTATTAATTTAAATAAAATTTTATGATTTTCTGCTGTATTTTGCTTCAGGTACATCTCGTTGTAATGTCCAACAGTAATCCGCTAGCATACGTGGACTCCACTTGCCCTGGTATCGTTTTTCCATGGTAGAAATGTCTTGGTGGAATCTTTCACCATGTTCATCGCTGACGGCGCCCAAATTTTCAGGAAAAAAGTCTAAATGTGAATGAAGGAAGTGTATTTTCAATGACATATTACAACCCAAAGCCTTATAAGCAGATAGCAGCTCCTCACTATGAGGGATCGGTCTTTTAGCAGATGGCAGGTCAGGATATGTTATTTTATTTTTTGTTTTAATTGTGATACCTTTCGTATCAGTAACACAAAAATAACAATCAGATGAGTGATTCGTTGGTTCTGTCCAAATTACGGGGATTGCAAATGGCATAGATCGAGATCTCCTCGCCCATCCAGTAAGAAGACCCACACATGTAACACAGCAGATGTGTGGAACCCACGCTTTGTCTTGCTGTCCGACGGCAAAGCCAAAATACTGTTCATATAGCTTAGTCACTAATGGTGTCAAATTCCTTCGCTGAGTTTTAAACAAAACCTGTCATGATCATTTTTGCACTTTCTTGACATTATTTAACAGTCGCTTAACTCAATAAATAGAAAAAAACACTATACTATTCACATAAATAAAATCTCTGAATGCAAAAGTGGAACAAAAATGGTTAATTTTAAATTTTACGGGTAGTAGCTGTAACACGAAAACTAGAACTGATGGAATCAAAATAAATATTATGATAAAATGAGGATATTTAGGTAATTCTAAATTGGTAAGTACCTTTCTTGTTACAAAATTTTGTTGACCAGTGTTATCTATCCAGCATAGCTTTCCTTTCGTCTTTACCACATTTTTTTTTTTTTTTTTTTTTTTTGAAAGAAGGGGACAAATAAAATTAAGTGCATGCATATGGTTTTATACCTAAAATGCATTAAACTTACCTTGGTTTTCTGAGCAGTAGACTGCAGGAGTTAACTGGTAATGTACTCGTAGCTTCATAAGACACTGCAATTATTAATCCTTAGACTTTCTAAAGCTCTTCTATCTTTTTCCTTGGAACGCACGGTAAGTTCAAACTAATCTAGAATAGATTGCAGACAGAGGTACATGTACAATTTATAAAGTAATAATAATAATAATTACCTTTGGAATTTGTTATAGGTATTTTCGTCATTAAAGTTGAGATTTTTATTTATAAATTTTAATCAAATTGCGCTTTTGATATTTGGCACAATCTATTTTAGAAAAGGTTATGATGATTAACATTTCTAAAGTATTATTAAAACATGCTTGAGAATTTTTATTTTATAAACATTATTTCAAATGATATTGAGAAAAGCTTATTATTTATTTACTGTTTTCATAAGCTTATTCTCAAGTTGTATTGTATTTCGGTTGCTATATGGTTATGGTTTGTTGCGTAATTGGTGTATGTATGTTTCTTGCTTCTTTGTTTACAAGGTATTGCATACAAACATACTGCCCTACACCTACATACGAGTATATGCTCATTTTAGCACCCAAAAATGATTAATTTTATTTTTAATCTCCACTCACCAATTGGTTTCAGTAAATTAATGTTAAGCAACAACAATACGCACACGTAACTTTTCTTTTGTTATACATTTTTATACCCTGGGACGCCCTATAAAGTATATATATATTCTGGATCCTTATAAATAGAGCAGTCGATTAAGCAATGTTCGTCCGTCTGTGTAGTCACTGAAATCAACTTCTTAGACAACGTACAGAGAAGTATAGCATACCAATCTGTCAGTTGCTATTGAAATTCAGCCGGCTGAGCTGAGCCAAAAACCGCTACTACGTCCATTTTTTTTTTATAATAAAACTACGAATATAGAAAACTTATTGAATGAGAATTTTAAATTTTATTCCGTTTAATTCAAATTCTTTATTTGATATCAAATATTTAATTAAATATGTTCAGTTTAAAAAAAATTAATAAGCATTTTAAATTAAATTAAATTAAATTTATTTTGTATTGACATTGAAATAGAATTTCTTTTTTTATTGATTTAAAAATTGAGTGGCTGCAAATATTTTATTGATTTTAAAAATAATATTCCCAGAAAAAATAGTTTTACGTTCTTGAACTCAAATTAATTATTTATTTTATAATTATTAAAAAAGTTGGTATTCAAAGAAAATTATTTTTATCAATTTTTTCATATCCTTTTTTCATTTTATATTAGTTTATTAATCTGAAGGTCGTATTATAAAAATTTATTTTTATATCAATATTTCGCTCCATTGAACTAGCCGTTTCAGTTATATATTTCATTCTAAAAAAATTACAAATAAAAGCAGGTTAAATTCGGCTGTGCCGAGTCTTATATATAATACTCTTCACTGTATTCACTTTCCACATTCTTCTTAAATATCAAAAAAGTACAAAAATTATATAATTAGAACGGTTAGCTTATTAAGCTTGCGGTCGTATTATAAAAATTTATTTATTTATTATTAGAGCGAAATATCGATGTAAAAATAAATTTTTATAATACGACTTCAATTTTAATAATAATAATATTTGCTACTGGAATGCGAACGGGTTATCCCAACATTGGTTCGAGGTAGAAGATTTCCTACACAGGCAGGAATAGACATCCTTTTGGTATCCGAAACACACTTTACTGTAAAGAATTGCTTTAGAATTAACGGGTTCATTATTTATGACACTAAACATCCAAGCGGAAAGGCATGTGGTGGCACGGCCGTCATTGTGCGTAAAAACGTGAGGCACTTTGTTATGCCAGAATTTGGGAAGGATTTCATTCAGGCAACCTCTATAAGTCTTACTGATTTTCATACCACAATTTCATGTGTATATTGTCCTCCAAGACACATAATTGATAGCGACAATTTCAAAAGTTTCTTCGCAACATTGGGACACAAGTTCCTGGCAGCAGGAGACTACAACGCTAAACATACCCACTGGGGCTCTAGACTTATTAGCCCAAGAGGTAGGCAGCTGTACAATGCTATTGCTCAAATGTCGTATCTGGCGGTGAGCCTACATACTGGCCTACAAACTGTACGAAAAAGCCAGACCTTATTGACTTCATTGTTATAAAAAATATTAAACGTGACCAACTTCTGATTAGTCCCCTAGACGACTTATCATCTGATCATTCGCCAACTATAATTACACTACGTAATAGTTTTATAAACTCTGAAGTATCTCCTACGTTCTATCCGAACCGATACACGAACTGGCTAAAGTATAAAATGTATATGAGCTCTCATCTCTCCCAGAACATCCCTCTGAGGAACTCGTCTGATATACAATGTGCTGTGAACCACCTTACAGACGTTAGTACTTGTGCAGCTAGGAATGCAACTCCATTGAGTAAAACATATAGGAGGAAACCGTTCAAGTCATCAGCTGATATTGAAGCCCTCATCCGACAAAAAAGAAAATTGAGAAGGGAATGGCAGAGAAATCGTTCTCCAGCTTTAAAGACCCAATTGAATTTGTGTCAAAAAATACTTAAAGAAAAGCTGCGTCTACAGCATGAGTCAGCGCTTGCAAATTATTTAAGTAACTTGGATCCGACAACAAAAACCGACCACAGCCTATGGAAAGCTGTGAAGCATATGAAGTGCCATACTTCCCCCGAACCTCCACTAAGACTTGAGGACCTTAGTTGGGCTAAAAATCCTAGTGAACGAGCAAATGCTTTTGCTGGCCATCTGGAAAACGTTTTCACTCCACATGAAATAAATAGTGATATTAATCCTCCATACATCAGCGATTCAATTGAAAATCATATAAAGATGCGGTTGCCCTCAATTAAAATGGCAATCAAAAACCTTGATGCGAAAAAATCGCCCGGAGATGATCGTATTACTAGTTCAATGCTAATGAACTTGCCAGATTACGCTGTGAAAATTATATTATTCATTTTTAATGCCATCCTCTTGGAAAATTTCACAAATTGTCATGATTCAAAAACCGGGTAAAGACGCTACTCAAATTACGTCATACAGACCTATCAGTTTATTATCCATCCTTTCAAAGCTGTTCGAAAAGGTCCTCCTCCAGAAAATAACGCCCCATCTAGCAGAGCGAAATATTATTCCAGAACATCAGTTCGGCTTCCGGGCTGGTCATGGAACTACAGAGTAGGTTCACAGAATTGTTACTGCTATCAGGTCGTCCTTCGAGAAAAAGCTGTTTTGTTTAGCATTGTTTATTGATGTCTCCCAAGCATTTGACAAAGTTTGGCATGATGGTCTCCTCACAAAAGTAACACGACTTCTTCCTGCTAACACCCACAAGCTGATTAAAAGTTACTTGACTGATAGAACATTTAAGGTACGGTCAAAAAATGTATTTTCACCAGTTAAGAAGATTTCTGCAGGCGTCCCCCAAGGAAGTATACTTGGCCCGCTATTATGCCTACAAATCGACATACTATCACGTCAACGTTCGCAGATGACACGGCATTTTTAAGTGTGAACAAAGATCCAGGAACTGCATCTGAGCACTTACAAGCTCATATAAACCAGCTGGTAGGTTGGCTAAATAAATGGAAAATCAAAGTAAATCCATCAAAATGTGCCCATGTGACTTTCACACTAAGAAAGGCTAATTGTACGCCAATAAAAATAAATAACGTCATTGTTCCGGTGGAAACCCAAACTAAATATCTAGGAATCCATCTAGACAGACGCCTAACATGGTCACGACACATTGAGGCCAAAATCTCAGCTATAAAACTAAAAACAGCTCGACTAATGTGGCTAATAGGTCCATTTTCATCTCTTTATTTGGAATGTAAAGTTCTATTATATTTATAAAGCCATTATTAAACCAATCTGGACATATGGCATTCAGCTTTGGGGAACTGCGTGTGCATCTAACATCCAAAAGTTACAAAGAAGACAGTCGAGTATTTTACGAACAATAGTCTGCGCCCCCTGGTATATAAGAAATGAGAATATCCACAGAGATTTAGAAATTCCAACGGTTCGGGAGGAAATTGAAAAATATTGTACTAAGTACGTTCACAAACTGGCGATACATCCAAACGCCCTCGAGGGACACAGAAGGCTTAAGAGAAGTGATACCTTGCGCCTAGTGAGAAGAGACATATAACTTTTTTTATTTAAACGTAGAATATTCCTTTTATTCTTAAGATTTGAGCACAAGTAACTAGTTATTACATTGGTAATAATTACACTGGTCAACAAAATTTTGTAACAAGAAAGGTACTTACCAATTTAGAATTACCTAAATACCCTCATTTTACCACCATATTTATTTTGATTCCATCAGTTCTAGTTTTCGTGTTACAGCTACTACCCGTAAAATTTAAAATTAACCATTTTTGTTCCACTTTTGCATTCAGAGATTTTATTTATGTGAATAGTATAGTGTTTTTTTCTATTTATTGAGTTAAGCGACTGTTAAATAATGTCAAGAAAGTGCAAAAATGATCATGACAGGTTTTGTTTAAAACTCAGCGAAGGAATTTGACACCATTAGTGACTAAGCTATATGAACAGTATTTTGGCTTTGCCGTCGGACAGCAAGACAAAGCGTGGGTTCCACACATCTGCTGTGTTACATGTGTGGGTCTTCTTACTGGATGGGCGAGGAGATCTCGATCTATGCCATTTGCAATCCCCGTAATTTGGACAGAACCAACGAATCACTCATCTGATTGTTATTTTTGTGTTACTGATACGAAAGGTATCACAATTAAAACAAAAAATAAAATAACATATCCTGACCTGCCATCTGCTAAAAGACCGATCCCTCATAGTGAGGAGCTGCTATCTGCTTATAAGGCTTTGGGTTGTAATATGTCATTGAAAATACACTTCCTTCATTCACATTTAGACTTTTTTCCTGAAAATTTGGGCGCCGTCAGCGATGAACATGGTGAAAGATTCCACCAAGACATTTCTACCATGGAAAAACGATACCAGGGCAAGTGGAGTCCACGTATGCTAGCGGATTACTGTTGGACATTACAACGAGATGTACCTGAAGCAAAATACAGCAGAAAATCATAAAATTTTATTTAAATTAATACTCTAACATAATAAAATAACTTACTTTTGTTAACAAAATCTCAAATTTTCTAAATTTATATAACATCTAATTACAAAAAAACTATTCGTATTGGAAGCATTCTAATTTTATTTATATTATCCATATCCTTGTCCTAAACATAGCAAGACAAAAGTTTTCATGTTACACACAAAAAGTTTTTTTTTGTCGACCAGTGTAATTGAACTAAAAAATGTGCAAAATGAAGCACAAGAAAGACAATATTAAGTAAGTAAGTTAATTTTTACTAAAGAATATAAATAATAATTAAATTTCTATATTTCATAGATGTAAATGTATCATTAATAATTGAGACGACCAGAATGCTCTTGCCATTCGTAAATATTTATATTAAGAAATTGTACCTATAATGCGAGGAAAACAATAAAATATGTTAAAAAATATGTAAATTTCAATCTATTTTCAAATTTTGTTTATGACAAAACTTAAAAAAAAATGTTTCTTCTTATACATATAAAAGTTAATATTGTTTTCGTAAGCTTATTGTAAAAGTATAAGCTTATACGTGTATTAAGGTTAATTATACGAGTGCCGTTTTGATTATTCTACAATTGTTACGTTATAGTTTTTCAATATTTTCTAAAACATTTTTCAAGCATAAAGCTATGTTTGAAAGCTTATTTTAATATTTTTCTCAAGTCATTTGGTTTGATGAGTAAATTAATTATAACAACTACAAATATTTAATTTTTCTTTTTCTTTTTCATTTAAGGGGACTTCCGAAGCCTTGGCGTATTGTTGTACCCTCAATAATAACGTTCACCATAATGACTGTTGCCAATTTTAGTTATTTGCTGATGGCAAATAGTGTTGTAAAAACATTTTGCCACGATCTAAGAGCAAATCTTAGTAAGCCAGATGCCATAAGGTAAAATGTGCCTTTCTGTTTTGTTAGCCAAAATTAAATAATTTTTGAAATCCAGGACAAAGAAATTTTTGGTAAAACGTCTTAAGTGAATGGATATTATAAAATTTTTTGCGTTTATTATAAAAATAAAAACATATTTTTTTATTAAATTACAGCTGTGGTGATGCCATGTCCGTTTTAAGGCCAGTTATAAGATCTCAAGCCTTAAGGCACGACACGTACTTAATACTATTTCGCACTTCTTATAGTTTAACCATGATACTATGGATTTGCGCTTTAATCATAATGTTAATGAGATTCTTTTTGGCAATCGATTTTCAACTAGTGGATGTAGAAACTTCATATGATCGCGAGTTAAGAGAAAAAAAATTAAAGGGACAAGAATTAAGCTCCCCTAAAATTGTAAACAGTCCAGTCAACTTAAAAATAAAAAGGGAACAAGAAGAATTGAAAAATGACATTAAAAGTGCCAATTTAAACATAAAAAATGAACGAAACAAATCTGAAGATGATTTTCAAAGTGCTAAATCTCATTTTAGTGAAGTGGCAACACCTCTACTGCATCAATTAAGCCCAATTAAAGCAGAAACGACAACTTAAAATCAATTTTTTTTTTTTTAAATTTTATACGAACAATTATTTCTTTTTAGCAATTATTTCTATGAAATCTCAGGTACACAGAATTTATGTGTAAAAGAAAATTTTAACTAAAATAAACGATATTAAAATTACATTTATTACAATTGTTTGTATCTAAACACTAAAGGGCTGCACAAGCATACTTGAAAGCCACACATCACTACAAACATGTGTAATATTTTATATTAAAAAGTGCTTGTAAGCCACTTCAAGTATGCTTGTGAAGCCCTATACTAAATACTACATGCGACTGAAATGAACAACATGAATTTTTTTATGGTGCCTAAGGTCATTGATTAAATTAACAAGAACATATGAGAATAGGGATTCAAATTTTGTTCATGTAAAACTTTTATCATCTAGTAGTTTTTGAGATGTTTAGAAAATTTTGTTAAAAAAAAAAACATTATTTTTACGGAAGTTTCCAAATTGTTTTTTTTTTTTCATTCGCTGAAAATCGAAAATGAGTAAAATATTAACTTGCATACGCTCATTAAAAAGGCGTTGATAACTTTTAAATTGAACTCTTTGGAAATTACTTAACATCGTTATTAATATTCATATTGTAGTTAGCCGAGCACCCTTTTGCTCGTAACCTAAATAACCGTGGAATGTAAATATTGAAATTACTACCGATGAGAAGAAAACAAACTTTTTTTCTACTACTTTTTAAGGTTTTATAAAACTTTTTTACATGGTTGAAAAAAAAGGTACATGAGATGCACGTGGCGGCCATTCGCCATGTAAAAAACCATAATAAATCGTGCAAAAAATAGTGCATTTTCAACTGCATTAAAAAAGAGTTAAATTAAACAAAATTTTAAAAATAAATAAATATTTATGTTAATTAAAGGGTGCTAGATCTAATTTTAGAGATGTCATCATTTTCATTGTTACATTCAGCGTGCAATAGTGGCCGGAAAATACACTTCCTGGACACGGTTTTTAGGCTATCTGAACTATTTTTTGTAGCGGATAGAGACTACCACCCATCGGTAGGGTATAAAAATGCATTTCAGAAATTGCATAAGTCATTTTCTGAAATGTTTTAGTTCAGAAGTTATAGCATAAAATGTGTCAAAATTAGGGTCACAACCGATGATAAGGTACCGATACCGGTACCGGAATCAGCTACACCGACTGTTGCAGATCCAGCATCAATGAACTTGGCAGCTGAATCAATGGCACGAGTGACAGGGGAGGTCTGGAATGACCTGATATGTCGCAATAAAGCAACTGGGGCTGTGTTCTGTGTGGTCAAAGTCTGGCTTTGGCTTATAATTGCGCTGCTCGAAGGTCGCAAGTATTGCTTGGTGCCGTCACGCAAGGTAGATCTGGCAACGGGGTCAATACGGGCGACTGTTGATAAGAACATTTTGTTCTATATTTTTAATACACTTTGAAGTTCAAGAAATTGAAGCTAGCGCACGTAGGCTTTCGAACGAACCCGGACAACAGTGGCCAAATTGTTTGTTCTCTTCCACACAGGAAAAATAATATTCTAAAAATAAACAATTTAAAAAAAAATTTTAAGTTTCTCTTGGTATAAACTATTATCGAGCTTACGTGAATCACTATAAAGCACAGAAAATTTCCATTGTACTTCATTCATTCGAGGCGTTAACACCAAATGTGTATTTTATTGGCCTCTGATTTTTCAACACTGCATAAGTTGTGGCTGTCGTCCTTATTTCATTTTTTAAATACCTTGCCTTTTAACGGGTGAATAATTATTGCGCTGAGAGGTCAAGAACAGAGCAGCAGCACCACGTTAACGCCCCACGAGTACATCTCGTGGAAGTTTGCTACCGTACTCCGTCTTTGAAGATGTGTTTTGCCTCAGCAGCTGCTTGTTGACCAGTCTTCAAAGGTTGCTGAAAAAACACAAATAAATTGCTATAAAAAGAAAATTTAAATTGATTATTTATTTTTTTTATCACATTCTTACCATAATTATAATTAATAAGATATTTTATTTTTAATTATTAAATCTTTTTTTGCATTTTTTTTCTATTTAATTCTTCTTCTTTTTAATATGTGTTGACAATTGTGTTAATTACTATGAAATTTTAGGTGTATTGGCAACTATGCTAAATACAGGGTGGGCCAAAAGAAACCAAGGGGTGTAAAAGTTTAATAACTTTTTTGTTTATTAATTTTTTTTTATTTTTTCTTTCAGATTATATAGACAACACTTGGAGAATTTATAATGGAGAGGTTCACAACTGAACAGAGAACCAGAACAATAGAATTTTATTATTTAAACCAGAGAATAATTATTTTATTATGAGTGATGAAGCTCATTTTCATTTGAATGGCTTTGTTAACAAGCAGAACTGTAGGTTCTGGGGTTCTCAAAATCCAAGAGCCATTCATCAACGCCAACTGCACCCCAGTGTACAGTATGGTGTGGGATCACATCTGAAAATGTCATTGGGCCCTACTTCTTCGAGAATGAAGATGGAAGTGCTGTAACCGTAAATGGAGAGCGGTATCGTTTTATGATAGAAAATTTTTTACGTCCTGCTCTTGAAAACAGACCTGGTATGTGGTTTCAGCAGGACGGAGCCACTGCCCATACTGCCCGAGACACAATGGCACTTTTAAGTCAAATTTTTGGAGAGCGAATAATTTCTCGAAATTCGGAAATTATTTGGCCAGCGCGATCGGCAGATTTGACAGCACCCGACTATTTTCTTTGGGGTTTTTTGAAGGAGCGAGTGTATGTGAACAAGCCAGAGACAATCCTTGAACTCAAGGCAAACATTGTTGCAGAAATTCGAACGCTACAGCCACAAGTTTTGAAAGATGTTATGGAAAATGCTCTAAAAAGAGCCCATCAGTGCGAAGCTGAAAACGGTGGTCATTTAACAGACATCATTTTTCATACTTAGTGTAAAAAAATTTCCATTTTGTATATTATATAATCTGAAAGAAAAAATAAAAAAAAGTTAATAAACAAAAAAGTTATTAAACTTTTACACCCCTTGGTTTATTTTGGCCCACCCTGTATCTACATAATTTGTATACCAGAAGCAATATGTGCATTTTGAAAAAGTTTGATAGTTTATAACTTTTTTCAGAAACGGTGTACGATATTGAGCCATACCTCTAACAATTCCTATTTCAATGCCCATTCCAATGAGGGTAGTGCCATATATGTACATCGTTTAGTTCTCGAGCAATAGCCCTATAAAAATTGTGACCCTAATTTTAACACATTTTATGCTATAACTTCTGAACTAAAACATTTCAGAAAATGACTTATGCAATTTCTGAAATGCATTTTTATACCCTACCGATGGGTGGTAGTCTCTATCCGCTACAAAAAATAGTTCAGATAGCCTAAAAACCGTGTCCAGGAAGTGTATTTTCCGGCCACTATTGCACGCTGAATGTAACAATGAAAATGATGACATCTCTAAAATTAGATCTAGCACCCTTTAATTAACATAAATATTTATTTATTTTTAAAATTTTGTTTAATTTAACTCTTTTTTAATGCAGTTGAAAATGCACTATTTTTTGCACGATTTATTATGGTTTTTTACATGGCGAATGGCCGCCACGTGCATCTCATGTACCTTTTTTTTCAACCATGTAAAAAAGTTTTATAAAACCTTAAAAAGTAGTAGAAAAAAAGTTTGTTTTCTTCTCATCGGTGAAATTACTTATAATTCGAGTCAACCGGAGCGCAAGGAACAGAATGTAGGTCAACTGAGCAGGCCGACTCTAAGTAAATAAAGGGTGTTTTTTATAGACGTATAGAACTTTAAATTGCAAATAAAATACGTATTTCGCACAGAACCATTATTTTTTAAATAAAATTGCACTATTTGCAAGCGTTGTTCAGGCGTGAGTCTATTCATGATGAATTGCCAAACCAAACTGAGAATAAATCACTTGACAGCTGTTAAATCCGTCGCCATCTTGAACAGTAATGCCAACTTAAAGTTCCATACTTCTATAAAAAACACCCTTACCTAGAACTATGTAGTACTGTCTGGCTATTTGTAGAAACTTCTAGGCTAAACTGCTGTACTTAAAATAACCGTTACAGTTTGTCAAAACTAGATGGCTCTAGTTTTAAGTGAAACAGATATTAAATTGTAAACAAGGTGTGTCAAAAACAATAAAATGTCTTTGTGACGGTTGTAAATAAAGTGTGTTTCTGCAATAAGTGTTGAGAAAAGTGATTTTAATTGCGTTTTATTTTACAATACGATAATTTAATAAACTAAATGGTTTTTATGATAGGGTAAAAAAAATATATTAGCTTAATCTTCGTAAATAGAATTGTATTGTGCTAACATGAAAAAGAACAACGTGTTTTAATTCAAAAGAAGGAAAACTTGTTACTAATGTCCTGGGTTGACTGAGTCATACCTCGGCTAGGAAAACAAACTAATAAGCGTAAAGTAAAAATACTCAAAAAAAAAAAAAAAACATGCGATGAAGTATAATTACCGCTAACTCGTTGTTTTATGAACACTTATTATTTTTAATTGATAAAATTTTTTTTATTTTGCACTAGAATCTTTTTAATAAATTATTTTCATAAATACGAAACGTTTGAGAAAATAAGAAAGAGATTAGCTTTTAGACGACTGATCAATAATTAATTTTCTGTTAAGTTAAATTAGTACCCAGTAAATAATAATGAAAGTCATTTTCTTTGAAGTGCATCTTAATCACTTCAAAAATAGTAATTGATTTATTTTAGGTCATATGCGGTTTTAAAAAGGAATACTACTTAATTTATTATTATTTTTTTAGTATTGTACTACACATTTGTACAGAATCTGTACAGAAATTAAATTGCATTTCTTTTCAGGGACGTGCTCACGTAAAATTCATTGATTTTTTTTTAGGAGCAGAACTGCTTCTAGGTTGTAGTTATTTTAATTTATTAAACGGCTCTGTACCCGAAGCGTTTTGAAAAACGAAAAATTTTTAAAACGAACAAAGTGGCTACTTGGTGTTCAGCAAAAAAATTCCTTTTTATATTATATCATTCCAAGTTAATTTTGAATTTTTATTTTCTGTTATAAAATTAAAAGATTTTGCTTTGCTATTGTCGGAAAGTGATTGTCGTTTTGATATCCATAAATCTTCTTCATACTTGGAGGGAAAATTTTAAGCAATTTCAGAGTGTTTTCAAAATAATTGTTTTTTTAATTTAAATTCAGTGTAAGTTTACTTAAAGTATTTAAAAAGTTTCTAAATTTTGTGTTAATTGCTTTTTTCGATTTAAAAAAATTTTTTTTTTTGAATTTAGTTTATAGAGCTGGGCTGATTACGGATAAATTTTCTATCTTTTTTATCACAGAAATTTCTCTGATTTATTGAATTTTTTTCTGAAACACAAAATTTTCCGGGGAAAAATTGTGTTTTTTTTTTTTTTTTATTGAGAACAAGAATTGTTGATGCAATAAAAAGATTTTCGAAAAAAATTCAATTTATTTCGAATTGTTGGTGGCAGTGCGTACTGCTATCAGAGCCGAAATTAAAGCACTCATTATTTTTCTAAATTTAAATATAGTTAATTAAAACTGGCATGATTCAGCTACTTACGTGGTTACTTGCTGTTGATTTTGTTATTGTAAAGTAATTACACATGAGAAGTGCATATTTCAAAATATACACCCCTATCGTGAACATTTGAAATATTTTCCCCATGCGATTTTTATTTCCTTTGAAGTGAAAAATGCTATCGTGAATCTCCCATGAATTTTTTTTTATAGCTGTCACCTCACATTGCTTGTTATAAACAAGA
Source organism: Thelaira solivaga (assembly GCA_947397855.1). NCBI lineage: Eukaryota > Metazoa > Arthropoda > Insecta > Diptera > Tachinidae > Thelaira > Thelaira solivaga. The sequence goes on along the minus strand of OX377610.1, from coordinate 47,066,478 downwards.
ACTGAGTTTGAAAAAAATTTTTAAATCAAAACAAACAAATCCAGTAAAATAATGTTTAGAATTGGAGTAATATTGTTAAATGCAGGAGCAGGAAAATAGGCGGGATTCATTTAAATCCTTGCAGTTACCTGACAGATAATGAATTTAATTTTTTTTGTTTTGTTTTGCTTTCTGCCAAGGATATAAGTAAATTAAAAAAATAATTAGGCTGGTATGCCTGACGTACAATTATTATTTAATCTTTTTAACACTAATAAAGAATATTTCGCAATTTTTACGTTATGCCTTAATGAACGCTTAGCAACACCCTTAGCAATGCATTCTTATTAATACAAATTTAGAGAATCTGCTTACTTCATTGTGATAAATTTTGCCACATGAGCACGAAACATTAGCGAACGCATATGGCAACATTTGTTTCTAACTGTATAATAGACTGATTTAATTTTAAATAAAACCGAAAGATGTGCAGTATGTATTTGTTATGATTGTACACATGCAAACAATTTTCATGCATTTTAAAAATCGGTTACATTCTTTGTAATAAAAGGTGGTCACACCTTAACGTCAAGTGTTTTGCCCAACTCAATTTGGAATTTCTTTGTTTCAGTGTTTGCCAAATGCGACCATGGAGAAGTATACAATTAAGCAGAGCGTTGAAACCTTTTACGAAAATGGGCATTCAAATAATAATGCATTTCGAGTACTGTGTAATTTTTTTGGTCAGCGTAATCGACCAAATGTGTTCACAATCAGAGAATTGTGCGCAAATTTCAGCAAACGGGGCTGTAGGAAATGTGAAAACACCTGTTCCTGCTCACCCAGTTCGTTCTGCGTAAAAAATTGCGCGATTATCTGCTTGTGATATTTGGAAGACGGGCTGTCAACCTCAACTCATCGTCGTGGTCAGAAATTGAGGATATGGACCTGGACGATATTTGGTTCAAACAGGGTGGTGTCACTTGCCATGCAACCGACGTAACATAACTCTTTTGCATGATAATTGCAATGACCTTGTTATCTCATGTCGTGGTGGTGTTAATTGCCCGCCACGATCATGTGATTTGACACCGTTAGACTTCTCTCTTTAGGGTTATTTAAAAGAAAAAGTGTACGTCAATAAGCCAACAACAATTCAAGAGCTAAAGGCTGAGATAATTCGGCACATTTGACACAATTGTCATAGATGATTCTATCATAATAAAAATATTACGATAATTCTCTGTTTTATTTACAATTCATATCGTGCTTTCCCACGATTCAAAATACAGCAGTTCACTTCAAGACACTCTTGTGATTTGCCAGAAAACTTTCTGGAAAGTTCAATTCACAATAACAAAAGTTATCCCGAATGTGAGTTCATTTCAGAATCATTGGACTGGTAACTTTTAAATATGTAATTGCAACAGTAAATGTAGAAAACAAATTACATTTTCGTAATTCAATGAAACATTTTACCATTTATAGTTTGTGTGTGTGTGTGTGTGTGTGAGTGTTCTTTTTTAAATTATTTCTCCTTTTTTATTTATTTAAAGATTTTATTCACTTCATTTTGTTGTTAAATATTTTTAAAATCTACAATACATTTACAGCGGAGGGCAAGAAGAACAGAAAAAGAAAATAATTGTGTTTCAATATGTTTTCTTTGCTTTTTTTTTTTGTTTAACATATTCTTTTATATACTTGTTTCTTTTACTGGTTTTCATGTTTATTTTAATTTATTATTGAAATTATTTGAAAATAATTTTTAATTTTTTCAACATCTGAAATGTTTATTTTTTTATTTTTTGTATAATTAATTAACTTAAAACTTACATTAAATTTAGAGGCCAAATCAGAAAAGAAAATTATGGAGTGTAGCAGGTTTCGTATTTAGAAAAAGAAGAAAAACACATTTTCTTTTTTGTCCTTTTTCTGTTTTAGTAATAAAGAACGCATACTTTTATTTAGTGGAAATAAAGAATCAATAAACACTCAACTCTGTAACTGTAAAAACTCAAGAAAAATTATAATTTTTAGTTTTCCATTTATTTTTTCTTGTTTTTTTTTCATTTATTTAGGCTTTAACAAAAAACACAGAGGGTAGACAACAAGAGTTTAATTAAATATCTTTTGTTTGTTTTCTTAAATTATTTTTTTGTTCTTTTTAATTTTTTTTTTTAGTTTTGTAGTTTTAGCTAATGCTTGTTCTTCTTCGATTGCTTCTTTATAGCATTTATGCTTGTGTTTTTGTTTGTTTAAAAAGTGTGAGTGGATTTGATTTTGTGTTTCTAAAAAGAAATGTTGTTGTTGGATTCTAAATAATGGTTTGGTTTTCAGGACTTAAATAAGTCTTAAATTAAATATAATAAAATAGTGCTTTCTGGGTTTGTGGAATTTGGGAGTAGGTAATTCGATTTCATGCCTTCAAAATAATATTTTTTTTTTTTTTTTCATTTAAAGTCATAACAATTCATACAATATGTAGACACATAGTTGGCGGCAGTGGTAAAATTTTGTTTTTGTTGATATAATTTTTTGTTTTTTTGTCGAGTTTTTCAGTCTGTTTAAAAAAACCATAAAAAATTTAAGTTGACTTTATTAGCCAATCGTGAAAATTTTCCTAGGAAATTTTCCCAAGGAAAATTTTGGTATTTGGAAAAAAAAATTCCCTTAATCAGAGAATTTTTGTATTTATCACAAAGACTTGAAGTCTACATTGCGTGCGATATTAGTATTAATGTCTACAATAATAAGAGAAAAAAAGCCCATGTTCAGTATGTCATTTTTTCTGTTTATACACGCAATTTTTATTCAAGTCCTTAATTGCTTTATTTTGAGAGTTCTAAAAAGGAGGAATAGAAAACAAAAGTGAATTGCAGAGTACGAGCAACTTGATACCCTTTCCCTTTCCTTTTTTCTTCTATAAAGTAAGAATTACAGCAATAAAAATTGTGTCGTATATATTCGACACATGGTAACAACCTTTAAGTTTTTTTTTGAAATGAATAAAAATTATTTTTATAAAAGTCAAAATGAGCGATCAAGACTTGCAATAGAAATTACGAAAAATTTATTTGTATGAAAAACACTCAAAAATATCTTAAAAATGGAGTATTTACCACACACAAATTTTTTAGACGATTGGATTGTTCGTTTCATGTAAGCCAACCGCGCATTATGTCGTCGTAGTTTTTCGTTTAAATAATTTTTGCCCAAATACATTAAATACAATTGTTAAGCTGCCTTTTTTATATTTTTTTTTTTTTGCGAAGAATGTCTAGTTCTAATTAGTGGGAACATCTTTTATATCCCTCTGGATGTTGTTGCTTATGTAGAGGAAAAAAAAAACTCAAACAAAATGCCAACTACATATTGGTTCTCTTATATTTTTTGTTTTTTTAATTACAAATAATTTTATCAAAACGCACTTTTTTTTTATTAATTTTTGTTAATTCAATTTTAACTTCCTGCTTTATTGAAGTCCGTTTAATTAAATTAATTGTTTCGTTTTCATTATTTTTTATTTTTTATTTATTGTTCAAGAAAATGTGGTAAAGAGAAGGGAGAGGAGTGTTTAAAGCCTTTTTTCAAAATGATTTTTTTTATTTTTTTGGACAGTTAGATTTTTCAGTGTTAATTAACATTTAATATAATTAAAAGCACTATTTTTTTGATAATTCATTTTTTATTTTTTCATGATTTAAATACATATGTAAGTGGGAGTGTGTGGGAGTAGTTTTTGTTATTATTATTTTTGTTTTTGCTTCATGATACTATTAAAAAATTGTTTATTAATCTTTTTTGTTTTTTTAATTTAGCTTAGCATTCGATCGTAAGTGATACTTATTTGAAAATAAAAATAAAAATGTTTACACTAGTTCTATAGAACTTATAAGGTTCTTTTGTTTTTGTTATTATTTTCTGTTTTGTTTTTTGTTTTTTTTTTTTTACTTAAAAACTTTATTCACTGTTTGTATATTTTTTAAAAAGAAAATGTAAATTGTTATTGGTTTGTTGTTAGGAAACCAAAACAGATTTGGTTTCTTTTGAATTTAATTTAATTTATTTAACTCTGCTGTTGTTGCAATTTTATTTCTTTGTCTGTTGTTTTTTTCTACTTAGTTGTTAAGTTTATGATTTCTTTTAATTTAACTACTCTATAAATTATTTATTTTAATAAATTTTCTAAATTTTTATTCTCTTTTTTGTAAAATTTTTTATTATTTTTTAGTTTGTGTAGGGTGAAAACGTTCAAAACAAGCCATATTGATGAATATGTCTTGGTTCAACTGTTTTATATTACTCTTTATGTGTTCAAAATTTGTTTGTATTACAATATTTGCTGGTTGGTTTTAATTTTTCTTTTAAATTAATCCTGTAATCGCTTTAGCAAATACAGCTAATAAAAAGCTAATCGTTGGAAAGTGAGAGAAATAGAGGGTGGGATAGGGAGAGGAGGATCAAGGGACGGGTTGTTTTAAACCACATGAAAAACAATTTTAATCTTCTCAATTTATAAAACTATCCCTGTCAAACGGACTAAAAAATGAAGAAGCGATTATACTATCCAAATAATCCAGCTGATATCTAAAGTTGTTTTTAAGCACTCAAATAACGGAATATTTCTTAGCAGCAGAGCTTAACTTTGAAACATTTTTATAAAGACTTTTAAATAATTAGCCCTGATATAAGAGTTTACTTCTACAGTTAGAAACAATTTAGGGTCACGATCTCGTTATTACACTGTTAAGGACTTCTGTAATAGCAAATTTAAAAAATGTTTAACATGTAGTCAGCAGTAGCAGCATTTTTAAAACTATACTAGGCCCACTAAAATGTAAGAGGTTGAGTTCTCTAACCACATGATTTAAAATATTTATGGTTTACGAACTTTTATATTGCAGCACTAGGGAAAAATAAATTATTAGCATTCATTCACACAATTCAAAGGTCTCAGAGCGATTTCACTTGGCTTGAAAAGACAAAGCGAAAAGTAAAACTAAATTAAAAGCATTTAATTAATAAATGAAACTCGTTCATGCAAAAAAATTGTTTGTAGTTTTTCAATCCCAAAAGACGTTTTTAAGTTTGTTTCTTTGTTGTTGTTGTTTTTTTATTTAATTTAAATCTTATTTATTTTATAATTTAAATTTACTTAATCTTTTAAATAATTATCTTCTTTTTTATTAAATAATAATTACAAAAAAAAAGAAAATTATGATAAAAATAATAACTTTTATTGTTGTTGCTTCTCAGTTGCTGTTGTTGTTTTTGCCATTAGGAAAATTGTTTTTTTTTTAATTTTTGTTTTATTTATTATTAAAAAAAAGAAATTAACTTTTATTTATGTTTTTTTTAAACTAAATTTAATTTACTCTCGTAAAGTATTTTTTTTTTTAATAACAAAAGGCGGCATAAAAGAATAATGCGCTCCTCTTCATTTCATTCGTTAATAATAATAATAATAATAATAATAATTATTAATTAATTAATTTTATATACTTTTTATACTGTTTTTACTATGGTTGCTTGCTTTACCTTCCATTCGTTTCGTTTTTTTTTTTAATTTTTATTTTATAATTTAATATTTTTGAACAAAGACATCTCTCTTTCTGGGGTAGAATATTTTTCTTTTTAAGCTTGGTGAGAAGTTAAATTGGTAGTGGTAGTAGTTTTTGTTAAAGTGGTAGTGATTTCAGTTGGACATGATTTTTGTTTATAATAATATTGTGGAATATTAATTTGATGCTGATTATTGTTGATATACATTCTTTCTTGATGATTTTGGTTTGAAGGAGTGGCGCATTAGGGCATTTAAGATAATGGATGAAGCAGCCATATAACAAAAATAATGCTTGTTATTGTATTGTTTTGTTGATTTGTTTAATAGTAGGTTTCTTGTTCCAACCAGCCTCCTGGATTGCGACGCAAATAGAAACGTCTGGTTTCATCGTAAATAAATATGGCCAACATAAATGGAATGGCTGGGAACCACCAAACGAGTCTGTAAAAGTAAAGAAAAAATATAGAAACAAATATTTTAAAATGTAATTTTATTTAGGAAAAACAAGGAAAATATTTTTTTTTTATAAAATTTTAAAACAAAAAAAAATTCAACTTAAAGTCAAGCATAGTACAAATAGAGTAATTTTTTTTTTCAAAGACACAATTTTATCTGTAAATGTAAAATTTCGTTAAACAGAAGCAATTACGTATTCAGAAGGAGAAAAGAAATATTTTTTTTTATTTGTCATTTTCGGGAATAGGAACTTTTAAATTTTGGGTAGATTTTTTAAAGCAGATGATTTAATTTTGATTATCAAATACAGGCTCTGTTAAATAATCAAAAATGTATTAATTAATTAAATAAATTTCGTGTTTAAGCAAACAAATAAATACATGGTTAACTTTTTATCAACTTCATTCAAAACCTTTTAAACTTTTTTTTTTTTTTTTTTTTTTTTTTAATTATAACAAACAAAAAAAATTGTGTTAAGTTAGTACTTACTTTAGTGGATACATGCGAAGACCCTTATCCATACCGGGGCAGTATGATAAGAATGCAGCCAAAAGTGTTTCAAATACTAAACCGAAGTTAAGGGCCCAATTTCTCATGCCCTGTTGGAAAATTGAGTTTCGTCGTGTCTTACAAATGATTAAATCAGCCCATTGCACAACCACAATGGAAACGAAGAAAGCAGTATGGCAGGTATATTCCAAAGTTTTACGATCGCGATAAGTCTTTAATTTAAATTAAGTTTGTTATAATAAAAAAATTAGTTACAAGCATTGTTTTGTTTCTAATTAAATCTTACCCATTCCTGACCATAGGAATCGGTTAAATCATTGACAGCCTTGGAGTCCCACTGTTTACGGATACCAAACAATTTTAATGGTAGGAAACCATTTTCAGCCATAATAACAAAATAAACAAAGAAACCGGCTGCAGCTTGAATCATACCAATTTGTCCATAAGCCATTGAAATCAATCTGTTTATTGTTTGTTTGTAATTGATTGAGAAAAATTATATAAAATGATTAATTTTTAATTGAATTGATTTGATTTAGTATTAAAAAAATATATTTTTAATTATCTTTTTTAAGAAAGAGTGTTAGTTTAGTGTTTGATTAAATTTTCTGAGATCCAAAAGTTATGAAGAATGTTTTTGAATTTTTGTTATAACGAATTCTGTCATCAAACATTTGGCATTATAGAATATGAACAGTAAAATCAATGAAGGAATACCGAAAGGTTATTTGAGATCATGGCGTAAGTAAACCAGATGATACTGAGATGCCAGATGAATGCTCCTTTTGTCAAAAATGTGGGCTTTTTGTAATGTATTTTTTATTCTTGCAGGACATCTGGTTTACTAACACCATGTTTGTGTGGTGTTATTTTTTAGCAAATTAAATTAAGCCCCATATCTGACCACAAATATTTGTTGTTTTACATGTTTTGATTGTATTTTGTTGTTTAAAATTTAAGGGAACGACAACTTTAGATACAACGTGGGCATGGCGCAGCTATTAATTGAAAATATTTTATGACCTTTTTGTTTCTTTTAAAAAAAAACTTTTTTTATTGTAAGAATTTTTAAGACAACTTTCTTTCGAAAATTGGTTTTATACAAGCTTTGAAAAAAATTTTTTTGGAAAATTTTTTTTATCTTTTTAGTGCCTTTTTCAATCACCCATATTCTGACGCTGATTACGATTTAAAATCGCAAAATACGTAAACTGATGGATTTTGTGTAACGGACAATTCAAATAACGCAAATCGCACGTTTCTCAGAACATGGGTGCATGTATGTTGGGTATGTTTATGACTTATTGTTTATTCAGTACAATATGGATCATTTTTATAATTTTTTTTTTATAATAAATTTTAAATAAATAAAAGAATAAAGCATTTTGACAAGATATTAATCTTTATCGGTGCTAATGACATTTACGTTGAGTTTTAAAATCTATTATTTTCCATAATATTCTCATAAAAAATTTTGTATTTTGCATATTTACGGCATTACTTCTAAAGTAAAATATTTTTTTTATTTAAATGTACAAAACAAGGATTTCATTACGAAAAACAAAAACACCATAAATTAAAATTATTGTTTGCATATTGTCGTGACGTTTTTCAAATTGATTAAGATCATTTTGTTATTCGTGATAGAAATATAATATTTTTGTTACTTGTGTGTCGTCTAAATTTTCTACTGAGACTACTGTGCCAATTTTGTAATTAACCTAATGGAAAATTAATGAAATTAATGAAATATTTCATTAATATATTGAAAATAGTTCATTCATTTTCATGAAATCGTTTCAATGCATTTATGAAATATTTTCCGTTCTGTGTAGTATTAAGGACTATTTCGGTGAAAAGGTTCACAATATGTTCACATGATATTTGAAATCTTGGAATACATCGTGTCGCAGAAGAAGTAAAGTTGCATTAAAGTTGTCGTTTTCGTGTTCATTTTCAATGTGTTAAAGTGAAAAATAATGCCAAATGTTTGTTTAATTTCTGAAATACATGAGTAGCAATCAAATGCTGGATTTTAATTTTTGTTATAATGTCGAATTAAATTTTATTTTTGAGTTCGAAGGAATTGGTGTGATTGTTATTGTTTGATGAAATATTGTTATTTTTTTTTAATTATTATTTCATATTTTTTACGTTTAAAATTACATTTTTTTACAAGAAAAAAAAAAGAGTTGAAAAAGCAGCATTTTTTAGGAATGCAATTTGAAATATTTTCTTTTTTAAGCATTTTTTTTTGTTATATTTAAGCTTTATAACTTTAAAAGCGCACTTTAGTAATGGTTGATTGGCAAATGGATGTGTGTGTTTTAACAACCAAAATCAAGACATTTTTAGTAAATCCTCAAGAATTTAAGCAAAAATATATCAGTAACTTTAAAATTTATAAGCAGATTTTGTTACAAATGCGTGGTGAAGTTGCAGTAAATTAGAACGAGAGAGAGAGAGAGAGAGAGAGACGTAGATATAGGGATAGAGATAAAACAAAAGATAGTGAAGTGACACAAAAGAAAAGTGCGATAACTATTGGATTACTAAAATACACACAATCTACATTTATTTAATTTTAAGCAACAAATAAATAGAAAAAAAATTAATTCGAGGCGATTTCATGTGACATGATAACAGTATAGGCCTAACTTGGGGGTCACACGATCAAGTTTTCATTCAATTTTTAAAATTTCTCTCATTTTTTTACCAATACACTCACACTTTTAAAATTTGCTGAGAGTTTGCTTTCAATTTTTCGTTCAATTGAGTGTTTCAAATTACAGTCAAGAAAACAGCTGACTGCAGTTTTTTTATTCCAAATTTGAATTCTTATTCTGCCGCCAGTATTGTTTTGTTTTTTTTTTTAAATATGTTTGTGAACAAATTAACAAATATAACGACGTTTTGCAGTTCATAGAGATATACAGAAGGCATGAAGTTCTGTGGAACATGAATATTCCTGCATATAGACGGAATAATTTAAAAATTAAGGCATATAACTCTATTGCCGCCGAAACAAAACTGTCGGTGGAAGAGATTAAAAAAAACATCTTGTTGAAAAACTTGCTTTGAAATTGCATGCAGCCTACGTCACAGCTTTCAATTTTTGTGCATTTTGACAAGCAGTATGTGTAAATTTCTTGAAAGAGAATTGTAAAAAAACTTGATCGTGTGACTGCAGTGTAACTAACAATTGTGTATATGGCGAACTATAATAGACTTAACAAAAAGTTTCGTCAAGTTTCGTCAAATGCCATTTGTTTAAGCAAACAGCGAAACTAGTCGCAATCAGCTGTCATTACATTTAATAAAATATTTTATCAATTTTATTATCTTCAAACGTTTTAATTTTTATCCATTACACGAATTTAAAATTCTAATACAAATCACTTGTAATATTTTAAATTTTTGTGTTGTGTTTTTTTTTTAATTAAAAATTATAATAGATCTTTATTTATTTATGATATGATACAAACAAATTATAATCACTAATTAGTATCTTGTGTAAAATTTTCGTTTATTTAGGAAATAAAAAGAAATTGAATATTTCTGCAAAGTGCCAATATTCTCTAGATATGCAACTGTAACGAAAGTTCATAAGTACATTGTAGCCACATAAAAGTTTCTTTTCGTTAAATTGTGACACTAGGTTAAGCGTTGTTATGCATATTGTAGTTAGTTAGGCCTTAACGAATTCAAGTTTGCTTTCAGAAATGTTCTTTGTCATGAATTTTAACCAAAGCGAATTTAAAGAAAAACAAAAACAAATTCTCCATAATTCCGGAATTTTTTGTAATAAAGTAATAATAATTTTTTTTAAACCAACGCGTTGACTTGTTACTTAATTCCAATCCGCATCCACACAGATGATTGCACAGCAACAAATAATTATAAAAATAAAAACGACGACATGCCAATACTTTTTTTTTTTTTTGTAAAAAAATTTAAAGGGATACTTTGTTTGTTGTTAAGTTTTTGTTGCATGTAAGACCAGACACGGCAATTTTAGTTGCACAATTCTTGGTTTTATAGGAGAGAGAGGAAAGACGAATAAAAAGCAGTACAGACTTGCTTGTACTCCACAATGCTGTTTTGCTCTCTCTTCGTATCTGAAAGCTGTAAAATATAAGTTTGAATGCTGAATGAATGAATGATTAAGAATGCTTAAATTGCCGAAACTAAATTGCTGTGCAGTTTTAAAAGAGAATTAAGAAAAAGTTGCGCAACTAAAATTGCAGTGCCGTCTAAATTACATTTTAGCAACTAAGAAATAACAATTGGTGAGTGAATTCGTTGTTGCGGTCACCTTATTAAGTTCGCTTTGGTATTTGACAGGCAAAAGAAAGTCAGCTGATATATAATTTTGCGGTGATTTAATTTTTTTTCTTTTTTTTTGCAATAAAAAAAGCAAATTACTTATTGATTAAAATAAGTGAAAAACAGTATGAAAGATACGATATATTATTACAAATACATATGAGAGGGAGAGAGAGAGAGAGAGACAAAAAATATACTTAACAAACTTTAAATCTATTCATGCTTGAACATGCCGTTTATATTACAAATAATTGAAATTAAAAAAAATGTATAACGTGCAACAAATTTAATTAATTTGCTTTTCTTAACTAAAGACAGAAAGAGGCACAAAAATTTACTTACTCTTAAAAACGTTAAGGTTTTCGTTTTTTACTTAAATATAATTTATGCTAAATAAATTAAAATTAAAAAATTTTCGTTGATAGCAAATTGTTATAAAACTTAAAACTGTTTCTAATGGAATCTTAAAAACCTGTGGAATGTTTTTTCTTAGTTTAGGAAATTTTATCTAGGGATCTACAGGTAGGAAAAGCGGCAAAAGTTTAAAATTTTTTTAAGAAAAAATTGTATATCACAGCCTTTAGTTAATTCCAAAAAAAATTGGTTTGGTTAATGCTGTTATTATTGGCTAACTATAGGTTATTGTAGTTAACTAAAGACTATGAAATTATGTTTAAATGTATTTAAGAACTTTGACTAATTTTCTACCATGTACTATAACATATTATGTTGCAATAAATTGGAGATATTTAAAAATGTTAAAATATGAATCTGCTAATGAAGGAGATGACGGAATAATTAATAATATAATTTGTAATTGTATTGAAAGTATTTATTTCTTTCTTTTCTTTAATATTTCTAAAGGTGACTGATGACACCCTATAGTGCCGGTTCAGATTTATGAGAGCCTACCAATAGATTGTGACATGGAAGTATTTGCAAGTAGCGGCCTTTTTGTAAAAGCTTATCGTGATTTACTTTCATATTATTAATTCATTTTCAAAATCACGTTTCATATGTATAGAGCAACTTATGGTTCAAGGAATTAGTTTAATAATGAAATTTTAAAATTCACTATTAAGTTTTATTAATGTAATTTAATACAACTATTAAGAGATTAAAAAATAAAAGTAAATTTCTTAAATACATTTGCCAGCAGATAATCAAACAAACCATGAGCAAAAACTTCTAGCGAATTTTTTAAAACTCACTTTATGGGTAAAAATTAGCAAAAAAATATCTTCATATAGAAGATTAACCGAAATTTTCAAAAAAATTTATAGAAACGATATATCATAATCAATCAAAAAGTCGAATTTAAATCTTTTTGTAACAATATATTCAGTTGACTTTATTTACTATAGTGATTTGTAAGTTTATTGGCGACAAAACAGTAAATGTGTCTTTAACTTTATCCATATTTAGTAGAGGACAACACATCATTGTATTTACTATAAAATTAGCTTGTGAATTGGTTCACTAGATTCTATATAAAAAAAATATCAAATCGAAATCAGTAAAAGCAGTCATTTAAAAGAAAGAAATAATATGCAATTCAATTCAATTACAATTCGATTAATTAAAGTTTTCTAAAGAGTGATTTTTTTGCTATTATCTTTTTGGCAACACTAGTTTTGACAGCTCACGCACGTTTTGTATCTTGTGTCACCGTCAAACATCTTCAGTTTGGTCTATAATTTAATCATGAATCGTCTTACAAACGAACAACGCTTGCAAATTATTGAATTTTATTACCAAAATGCGTGCTCTGTTAAGAAAGTTCATCGCGCGCTTCTTCCATTTTATGGTCAGTTTAATCGACCTACTGAGGCTTCTATTCGGGCTATTGTAACAAAATTTCGCACCAAATTTACATTGTTGGACATTAAACCACCAACACACTTACGTAGAGTGCGAACTGAAGAAAATATCGCAGCCGTATCGGCCAGTGTTGGTGATGACCGTGAATTATCGATTCGGCGCCGTTCGCAGCAATTGGGCCTCTGTTACTCCACTACGTGGAAAATTTTGCGGAAGGATTTGGGTGTGAAGCCTTATAAGATACAACTGGTGCAAGAATTGAAGCCAAACGACCTACCACAACGCCAAATTTTTGGTGAATGGGCTCTTGAAAAGTTAGATGAAGATCCACTTTTTTATCGAAGAATTGTGTTCAGCGACGAGGCTCATTTCTGGTTGAATGGATACGTGAACAAGCAAAACTGCCGTATTTGGAGTGAAGAGCAGCCAGAAGCATTGCAAGAGCTACCAATGCATCCACAAAAAACAACCGTTTGGTGCGGATTATGGGCTGGCGGCATCATTGGGCCGTATTTCTTCAAAGATGATGCGAATCACAACGTTACTGTGAATGGTGAGCGCTACCGTGCGATGATAACAAACTTTTTTTTGCCCAAAATGGAAGAGCTTGACTTGCATGACATGTGGTTTCAACAAGACGGTGCCACATGCCACACAGCACGCGAAACAATGGACCAATTGAGAGGCGAGTTCGGTGAACAGTTTATTTCACGCTTGGGACCAGTCAATTGGCCGCCCAGATCGTGCGATTTAACGCCTCTAGACTATTTTTTGTGGGGCTATGTTAAGGCTAATGTCTATAGGGACAAGCCCGCTTCGATTGACGCACTGGAAGCCAACATTGCCAACATTATTCGTGAGATACCGGCCGAAATGTTGGAAAGAGTATGCCAAAATTGGACTAAGCGGATGGACCATTTGCGGCGCAGCCGCGGCCAACATTTGCATGAAATAATCTTCAAACATTAAATTATATCGACCCAACTATCGATCCAAATAAATATTTCATGCATTTTTCTGAATTTTATGTGTTTTTTTTTTTTAAATTTCCGATAGTTCTTATAAAATCACCTTTTAATTATAAATTGAAAGAAATCTTACTCCAAGTTTGAAATAAAAATTATCCCTCTTACTAAAAAAAATTACCGTAACGTTATCGAAATTTTTCATATAAGTTTTTCCTTAACGCGTCTATATAATTTTTTTTTTTTTTTGATAAGAGGGTGAAACTATAAAAAAGAAAAATATTAAAAATTAACTAAAAACTAAAAAAGTTTTCCTAGAGTGTGATAATAATTATATTTTGAAAATACGGGGGCAGCACACTAGTTTAAATATTTTTTGTTTTAATTTATTTTTTATTTAGCACTATAACTAATTATTTGCTTAAAATTATTAAAAAAAAAAAAATAACAAAAATTCAAGTGTATAAACATTTCTCGGTTTAATAAAATAAGAAACACAAAGAGTAAATAAAATCATCATTCCAAAAAATTGGCAAAACCTTGTTTTTAATACCCAAACCATAAACACGGCATAAAAATTCATTTGAAAACAAAATTTTTGAAAAATGTGGCAGATAAATATGGACACCTAGAAACTGAAAACAGTAAAAAGAGGTGGCAGTATTTATTTCCTAAAACTAATTTGAATGTAACTTACACATCTAATTTGAGTAGAAAAAATTAAATTAAACACACATTTGATAAATTGAGTGGCAATTGTACGAGTATTTGAAAAAAAAAAAAAAAACATTTAACAGGTGCATACAAAAACAAGAACTAATACAGTGGACAATCGTATTATGCAAGTCGTCGACGAGTAGAAACGACGAAAAAAATGGTATTAACGAAGGCGCCGTTGAAAGTAATAGATTACTCTTGACGGCTGTTTAGTATTTTATGAGGCACGGTTGAGTTGAAATAGTGACATACGAGTATGTATTTCTAGCCCCTCCAAGGCTACAAAATGTTTTAAGCTTTTCAACAGGAACATTTATAAAAATTAAAAGTGAAAAAGTTCTAAAAGTTAAAAGCAAATAGCATTTGAAATTGAGAAAAAAATCAAAATAATAAATGTAAGAAAATTTTAAAAACTAATCAATGAACAAGAAGGCAAGCAAAGTTTAGTTAAACGGTTTTATAAAGCAGCAAATCCCAGCAGTTTTAAAGTGGACTGTAAGGAAATCAGTACAATATTAAATTCGATTTGTGCACCAAAAATGGCTGACAAAAAGTAAATTTCATTGTTCGATTTTCTTTTCAAAAGAATTTTCTTGTAAGCATTTTTAGGGAGCCCCAAATCAGCTGTTTGTCGCCTGAAGTCGAAGAGAACGATAATTTTCTTCATAGGGAGCCTGGCCGTTAATGTAATAAAGAATCAATAACATTTTGAATTTTAAGCTGTAACTTTTTAACTTTTTTCCAGCTTTTTTTTCAGCGTGATTTAGTCTTTTTTAGCGTTTTTTTTTTTTAGGGAAATATGGTTTATTTTTTTTCACACAACTTTCGTAGATAATACAATTCTAGCGTTAAGTGACAATAAATTCAACAGAAAGTCGCCAACGACTTGCATAATAGGTTTCAGACAAAAATATATTTGGTTTAAGATTACCTTATAAATTTATATTTTTAAAAATACAACTCGCACTTATGAGCATTTCAAGTTTTGTTTTATCTTGCAGATAGTGCTTCTATTCTAAGAGTTTGATTTCATTATAAATTTTATTATGGATTTTAGCTGGAAAGTTATATTGATTTTGAAGTGACATGGTGCTTGAGTAAATTTATAAGTTGAAGTGATCTTCGTCGAATGTTATCAATATTCACAATCATAAATTGAGCAACAATGACAGCGGTTTGATATGATAGTAGTGTGCTAAAACTATCATTAAGGTTTGGAATACAATCTAGTTCTTTAAGATTTTCTGCAGGATAACTAACAAGCCAGATACACCAGAATCAAAATCATAATAAATATTTATGGTAAAAGCAATTACTTTACCAGCAACAAAATAAACAAATTTTGTATTGGAATAAAAGAATGTGAGTCATAGCAGGTGCATTTGACGAAAATTTCCATAGTTTTAGTTTTAAAGCGCATTCATTTATAAATTACTAGTTGTTCAATAATTTTTAACTTAACAAAGGGATCGTATCATAATTTTAAAAAACATCCAAATACATAATTTTAATTTACTTTTTTTTTATTAATTTTAGTTCTCTAACGTAAAATTTTGTTTTTGGGAAAATCAGAAAATTTTCTATGAAAAACCAAATTAGAAAACTCCCAGCCAATTTTTATTCATAATTGGGCTGTTAAACTTATACATATCAGGATTAGCTTTGTCGTTTCTGCACTTTATCACGACGCAGCTGATTTCAACAAATGAAATAAACCTTTTCAAAATTCTATTAATTTCAAGCTAAAAATCGGTTAAAAGCCAAAAGCTGGAAATCTGGCAATAATTTAGCAGTAATGCTTTACTCATCGCTTTTTCATTAGAGGCTTTCCAAGGAGAGTGAATATTTTAAAAAAACACACAGTATTAGAAATTGTTTTAGTTTTTGGAAATTTTTACCAAACAACACAAAAGAAAATTACATGAAATTAAAAAAAAAGAAAAAAAAAACTTATAAATTATGAAATTTATCACAAGTAAAACTTTGAAACAAACACAAATGATGGCACAACCTTTTCAAGACAAAATTAAATTCTCTTTTTTTTTTTTATAAGATGAACAGAAAACTAACGAACATTTAAAACATTTTTAACCAACAAAACGAATTTAAAATTTTTAACATTTTGCATTTTAACGAAAAACGAAAAACTACAACTAGAAAAACTCGTTAATATTTTTTTGTTTTTGTTTTTTAACAACAAAATGAGTTCGAATGAATGGGTGAGGGTGATAGACTTTGAATTGAATTTGTACGTTTCAAGTTTTTCACTAGAGTTGTATGGAAACTAAATATTTTGTAACTGAAATAAAAAAGTTCTATTTAAATGCACTAGAAAACATACTACGAGGCGTTTTAATTTTTAATTTGTTTTAACTATTTTTTTTTTCATAAATTAACTAAAAATATATTGCGTGTTTATTGTTTATTATTAAATAAGTTATCTTTTACTAAATTCTATGAATGCTTCTGTATAAAAGTGTATTTTATTTAATGTTTTGGGTTTTTTGTTTTTAATTTTATTCTGACCTGCGATTGACCAAGTTATCACGGTAGGGATTACGTGGTTGACGTTTCATAATATCACTTTCTGGTTTCTCATAAGCCAGAGATATAGCTGGTACCTTTTTATTTTATTTAATTATTATTTAGTCAACATATACACATAAACCACACGTTTTTGTTTGTTTGTTTATTTTAAAGTTTTAAAATGTTTAATAATTTAAAAGACAACAAGAGTGCAGTAGAGTTTTGGGTTAAAAAGTCATTATAAAAATAGTTTATAAAAATATAATAGAAAAAAATTATTGAAAAAAAAAGTGTAATTAGATTTGTTAAAGGTTTTTACTAGAACAGTTTTAGTTTAAAAAATGCCAAAGAATTTGGCCCATAATCATAGTCACACTAAAGTCGGTATCTTTTTAAAAACGATTTTAAATTCATATAATTCTTATAAATAAGTCAGCTCTTAATAAAAGCCTCCTTTTTTGTGACTATGATTATGGACTTTTGTTTTTAAATTAAAAAAAATACATATATATAAATAATAATTGCAAAGGTTTCATATTTTGATTTTAGTCATAATAAATTTCTTAACAAAAAACTTAGAAGTTTGTATTTGATCTTTGTCTGCTTTCAATAAGTGTTTTGAAAAAGAGACTACGACCATAATTCTAGATTGCTACACTAATTTAGATAGAACAAATATAATATGTAATAAGTAATTTGTAATTTATTATCTAAAGTATAGTGATAATCTTAAAGAAATTTTTTTAAATGTATTTAAAAAAGAGGGAAAAATAAAACGACTATTTTAGGCTAAAAATTATTTATGTATACGAGTATACTCGTTCATAGCTAATAATTATTTATTAAAAGTAATTGAATTTTTGCTAAAAATATTAATAAATAAATAAATTATTATAAAAACTATTTGTTTTTTTTTTTCAAATAATTATTAAAAAAAATTAAGTTTGCATTTATTCATTTAGTTAATAAACATTCACTACTAGAATAAATATCCTACAATTGGGAAGGACAATTAAGTTATAAAAGAAGAGTTTATGAGTTTAGACTAAGAATTTTGAGCAAGGTTTAGGAAATTTCTTTAAAAAAAGGATTTTTAGGGTTAAAAACAATAATAGCTGCTGAAAGGCTTTTTGTTTTTAAAGTAAAACTTACCTTAAGTGACTTTAAAATGTAAGATATTTAATTTGCTGAAGTGTAGTTTTTTCACATAAAAAGAAATGCCAAAAATTACTTTTTCTGCAAATAGTAACATTCGAATTCTTTGATTTTTAAGAGTCTAAAAATAAATAACGAAATTTAAAGTTCTTAATCCCACCCTAACCCTGGCAACTTGTGCAATAATTTATGATAGCAAGTGATCAAGTTATGTTATATTATTTAAAACGGATGTAAGTTAATGACAGTTTTTTTATTTCGCATGGGCAAAATTCCAATCAGTACGATTTTTCAGGAAGTTATAGCAAAATGCCTTTTTGTTCATATTTTTTCAGTGTGTAACCTCATTTCCAATAAAAACTTCTATTTATTTCACAACATAATAATTATATATTTTTGGTTTTTCCAAAACGTTTATATGGCTTACACGATTTTTATAGATAAATATGTGGTAGGCTGCTGGGACTTATTAAATTAAATAAATTTTTAATAATTAACTTTAAAATTTGTAAAATCGACTTCAATGATGTTCCTTAGATTTTTGAGACAATTTTAAAATAATCTTCGAACTTGAGTTGGTTTACCACGATTTAAAAATTTTTTTTAGAAAAAGTCGCAGCGTTTGTATAGAAAAACTTTTTTATTTGCTATGGAAAAAATTTCTGATATTTTAAAATTAAAAGTGCTTGTAAGCCAACTAAGGCTTATACAGGGCTCTAAGAGAGAATTACGCTGCAGAAACTCTCATTAAAAAATTTCTACGGACAAGAGTGTTCTTCAAAATTAATGGGTGAATTCAGTCCAACTAAAGAAACTAACTATAGAATATATGTGCAACAAGTTGCTGTTCTTCAGTTTTTCAAAATGTTGTCAACTCGAAATTTATAAAAAAACAATAAGCTGAGTTGGAAAACCGAATGTAAAATCACAGTTAAGATAAAATTATTTAGATTTTTTCTTAAGAGATCGTTTTTTTTTATAATGAACTGAATTCCTTATTAAACTTAACAGTCCAACCTAAATTGAAGCGGCAAGCGGAGAATTTTTTAGTGCATTCTATTCATATTAAAGCGTCATCCCTAAATAAGAACGCTGGCCTATTTTCTACAGTAGAGTTATTAATCTTGTTTAATAAAAACCACTAAAGACAAATAGAGTTAAAAACGCTAATTTAAAAAAAAGCTAGTTAACATGTATAATATAAAAAAAATAAAAAAAAACAATTATTTTGCAGCCAACTTCACTACAAAACGCGATGTCAAAATTGCCAGATAAAAAACGCTTGCCGCGTCAATTGATTTATGACTATAAAAGGTTAAACATATCAAATGTCAGAATACGATCTTAATTAAACTATTTTGGTTTCAATTAATTTTGCGATCAAATTCTTAATTTAAAACTTTTTCTACTGCAGATTAGTATGGGTTTTAGGTTAATAAAGTACACATTTTAAGAGTTTTGTGATAAAAAAAATAACACTTCAGCAACAAAAAAAAAAAAAAAAAAAAAAAATTTAAGACACAAGAGTAAAAACATGTAAGTATTAAACATCTTTTTAAGTGAGTGAGCCTCCTAAAATGTTAAATTTATATATGCATATTTAGATAAAGAGCCACATTGAATGTTTATTTATTAAAGTATATTTTTTAATGATAAAAAAAAGAGTTAAATATTTTGTATATATTATACTATTTAAGAATATTTCATAAAGTAAATAAGGTTTTATATGTATGTAGAGAAAGAAAGAGAAGAGAAAAAACTGTTACGAGCAATGTTATGGTGAATTTATTGGGTCGGTGAAAAAGAGGGCAATAATAAAAATAACAAAGAGGCTTATTATTATAATATATAAAAAAAAATATCAAAGACAGATATTTTTATTCTTTTTCAAGTATAAATATAGAAAATATTTTGGTGAGAGAAAAATATATAATTAGAGGCTATTTTCGCAAATGAGACTATTTCAAGATAAATAATTTTTTAAATGTATATAATACAGTTTTTCTTTGTGTTTGATATTAAAACAGCAATGAGAAGTTAAAACAAGTTGTTTATAAATATATAATATATATATATATATATATATATATATATATATATATATATATATTTAAAATTATAGAAAATACAGAGAAAAGCATATTTTGAAATATTAAACTGCTATGCAAAGGCTTATTTCAAATATTAATAAAAAACAATACGGATTTATAAATAAAAATTAAATTAAATTAAACAAATAAAATTGGTGTTAAATATCGGCTAACAAATAATATAAAAAGGAACTGAAGGGAATTTTTACACAAAAAATAAGCATAAAAAATTAAACAAAAAGAAAATAGAATTGAAATAAAATCACAAAATAAAAATATTCAAACTTGGTAAGGTCAGTCACATATTACAATCGAAATGGTTTCAACTGAAATTGATTTATATTTTAAGTTATTCAGATACCGATCATTCGATCAGTTCTTATTAAAAAAAATTATTTTTACTCATTTCTTTTCCTATTAGTGATTTGACAACAACACAATTAACGGTGATTTCATTGGGAGAAAATATTTTTTTATGCAATTGAAACAAACCACTTTCGATAGAATTCTGTGACAGGGCTGAAAAATAATACAATTAATCAAAAACTTTTTAATTGCCTTTAATTATGCTTTGACTATAAACCAAAAATAATCCATAAAAACAAAAATTAATTTAAAACATTTTTTAATGCAAGAAAAAAGCAAGCGGTATTAGTTTTAAATACATAAAAAGTAAAAAAACCTAATTTAAAAAATATACTCGTATGTATGTACTTTGCTTTTAAAATGAATAAACAAAATATATGATAAAGGAAATTGAAAATTGTTCATTGTATGTTTATTTTTATACGCATTTGCTTCATTTCGACTTAGTAAAAATAATTTTAGATTTTAAACATTTTTGCAGATGTGTTGAACAAATTTCTTTTTTTTTTATAAAATTTCGGCCAAAACAAGTAATGGCTTAATTTTTTATTTTATAAGAACAAAAATTTGCCTTCATCGAAATTTTAAGAAAAAACGGCTTTTGCTATGTTATTATTATATTTTTTTTTTGTAATTAAGAAAAAAAATTTTATTTGACTTCTTTTGGTATTTGCTGTTAATATTTATACCATTTTTTTAAACAAAAGCAAAAGTTGAATAAAGTTTAATAAATGATGACACAAAGAAAAACGTTTTTACCTTTCGTTGACTAGTTTATCACAAAATGGATTCCTGGGCTGACGTTTCATAATATCTGATTCTGCTTCTTCATAGGCAAGGGAAATGGCAGGTACCTAGGCATGTTTTACATTTAACGTATTACAATAATACAACACAACAAATACAAATACGCAAACGCATTTATGAATTTTGATATTTTAATCAGGGATATAGTACACATATTCGGTTCGTTTAGTTTAGTTTGGTTTGGTTTGGTTTTAAAAATCAAATGTTTTGTTGGGGTGGTTGGAGCCGCAATAGTTTATTATTTTACAAAATACAATTTGTAAAAAACAAAACACAAAAACCACAAAAAAAAAAATTCGTTACGAAAGAGGAGGGAAAATAAAAGAAAAATTTCAAGTTGATTAAAAGCTCTTTTACAAAAATCAAAGAAAAAACTTACAGTTTTGTTTTTAATTTTATAAGTATAAGTATAAGTATAAGTATAAGTATAAGTATGAGTATATGTATAAATATAAGTATTAGTATAAGTATAAGTATAAGTATAAGTATAAGTATAAGTATAAGTATAAGTATAAGTATAAGTATAAGTATAAGTATAAGTATAAGTATAAGTATAAGTATAAGTATAAGTATAAGTATAAGTATAAGTATAAGTATAAGTATAAGTATAAGTATAAGTATAAGTATAAGTATAAGTATAAGTATAAGTATAAGTATAAGTATAAGTATAAGTATAAGTATAAGTATAAGTATAAGTATAAGTATAAGTATAAGTATAAGTATAAGTATAAGTATAAGTATAAGTATAAGTATAAGTATAAGTATAAGTATAAGTATAAGTATAAGTATAAGTATAAGTATAAGTATAAGTATAAGTATAAGTATAAGTATAAGTATAAGTATAAGTATAAGTATAAGTATAAGTATAAGTATAAGTATAAGTATAAGTATAAGTATAAGTATAAGTATAAGTATAAGTATAAGTATAAGTATAAGTATAAGTATAAGTATAAGTATAAGTATAAGTATAAGTATAAGTATAAGTATAAGTATAAGTATAAGTATAAGTATAAGTATAAGTATAAGTATAAGTATAAGTATAAGTATAAGTATAAGTATAAGTATAAGTATAAGTATAAGTATAAGTATAAGTATAAGTATAAGTATAAGTATAAGTATAAGTATAAGTATAAGTATAAGTATAAGTATAAGTATAAGTATAAGTATAAGTATAAGTATATATATAAGTATGTTTTTATATAATAAATATAAA
This sequence comes from Thelaira solivaga, assembly GCA_947397855.1. NCBI lineage: Eukaryota > Metazoa > Arthropoda > Insecta > Diptera > Tachinidae > Thelaira > Thelaira solivaga. The sequence continues at coordinate 47,043,981 of OX377610.1, read as the reverse complement.
GAAAAATAAAACTAGCAAAATACTTAACAGGTTTTTATGAAACTTAATTACTAAATAAAATACTTATTGTTGTTACTGTTGCTAGTCCTTCATACTTAATTATATAAAAATTTATGTATAAGATACTTAATAAAAGTTGCTTAGTTTTTCGCTTAATCAAAATTAAATTCAGGAAAAATTAATATTTTGAACTTTGTTCTGTGTTTTTAATTTTGATTTAATATCAAACAGTTTTATTTGTGTGTATTTGTTAAGAAATTTTTAATTGAATTGAATTGAAAAATAATAATAATAAATAAACTTGTAAATTCATTTTATTAATAAATTTTATATCTACAGCTTCTTTTTTTTTTTATGAAAAACACTTTTTTTATTTAACAACCACCTGAAATCCAGTTTTTTACACAGTTTTTGCCCTCCGTTTAAATATAAAAAAATAAAGTTTTGATTGATCTGTCATAAAAATTAAGTTTTCAAATAAGTGTGTTTAGAAATAGTAGAATTTCTCGAGGAATATTTTTGTATGACATTTTGCCTTCTAACTCTTCAACTTACGATTTTTTCTCATCCTTTTTCAATTTGTAGGAATTAGAGACTTTTTTGGTTCCCTTACCCTCATTGGTTAAGACCTTATTATTTAAAAAAAAATTCGAATTTTTGGATCAGTACTAACAACATGAAGAAAATAGTTTTAAAAAATTAAAGTCAACTTTATCGAAATTTTTTAATATAATTTTTTCATAAATTTTACTTAAAATTTTTTTACCTTCAATTGAGCGACGAACATTTTTAAATTTTTAAACGCGTTCGCATAGGAAAGAAAATGCTGATTGCTTGAGTAACGTCCACACACGTTTATACATTGAAGCTATTGCTTATTATACACAAAATAGTAAAATATTTACATTTACGTATTTCAAACAAAAATTAATTAAATCCAGTTTTCTGCTCACATTTTAATGCAAGCATAAATATGTATGTAATAGCATGTGTCATGGTAACCTTTCCTATTACATACTGTATGAGAAGGTAGACACATTTAAACAAACTTAATGCCTAAAATTGTTAAATCTTTAAAGCCATATAACGGTAATATTAACTTAACGTAAGCTGTTAGGTATAACATTGAAAATAAACTATAAACAGCAGAAGTTAGTTACCAGCTAAAAAAGAAAAATCTTAGAAAATATAGAAACAACCCGCACCAATAAAATATTAAGCTGATATGAAAATTTGTACTTTTAGAAACATATTTGTTCTTCGTTTAGGGAAAATTTTATTAAAATTTAATGGAAGGCATACAAAATCTAGCCCAACCACAATCATTAATAAAAACTAGCAGCTCGTTAGCACAGAGTTTCTTCACAACACGTTCTAAACTCTTGTCAGATAGCTGTAGCGACCAGGAAAAAATAAAAAATTAAGAAATGTCGAAAATAATTAAATAAAGAAGTTTATACAGCAAAACTGCTGTACAATGTACATACATACATAAAAATGTAGAGAAATGTCTATAAATCAGGGATGTTTTTTTAAAAAATTTAACTGCGCATCATTAAATTTCAGAGTTGATATTGTTAAAGTTAGAATATTCTAACAATTTGTTATGAATAAACACTATTCCAGCGAGCTGCCAACAACGCAAAACGGTATTCTTTAACAGCTCGTTAGAATGAGTGGCTAAAGAGCTACTCCGAATTTATGTTATGAATAAGGATGTACCATTCTAACTGTGCCTAACGAAAATTTGACATTAAGTTACCATTGGCTTAACTCCTGACTATAATCTTTAGTGTACACTTAAAGTTCATCTCTTGCACCAACTTTATTTAACATTTTTGTAGTGCGTAAGGTTGTGATAGTTCGTAGAAAACTCAACTGAATTTAATTCGTATATCAAATGTCGCCAAATGATTTTTTTTAATGTACGGGTTATTACGTATTTTATAATTAGTAGAAAGAGGATTATTAAAAGAACATTCAACCGATAAAAAATAGATAATGGCCGTGATTACGGTTGTCAAAGTTGTAGTCGAAATTTGAATTTCTTTGTTTTAATAAAATATTGTTAAATTAAAAGAAAAAGTAATTTTCAAATTATTAACTAATTTTTATTCTAAATACACACAAAATGTTTTCAAGCCAATAAATAATTTAAAATGCTAATATATTTCCAAATCAAAAGTTATTATAAACATTGTTGATGATGATGATGGATATATTTTTGAATTTTGTTCATTGAAAGTGCAAATTCTTAAAATTATTGATTTCGTTAAATACATATTTATAAAAATAAATTATAAAATTTAATGATGGATTAATGACAAAATGAACGTAAGGAAAACTCACAACATCAAACGAAATTATATGACGAAAATTTTAAATTGAAATTGAATTTATGAAAATGTAGAGGAGATGCAGACATGTTTTGTTACAAGATGTTTAAAATGTATTTGATAAATCAACTTAAAAAAATTTACAGTGAGTGGAACAATGTTATGTAATTGCAACGATTTTTTATTATTTTATTAAACGTAAGTTTTCGTTTATAAACAACACTTAATGTAACGGTGTATTATTAGTTAGTATTAAACAATCCAGCCATTTTGTTAGACATCTTCGTAAAAGATAATTTACGGAAAGGTTTTTTTTTTTTTTGGATTTAGTAAAAGAAAATGTGTTTATTAGTTGTTATGGAGTGTTAAATTGTGTCGAACACATTGAGTTTTATGTAAAAGAAAACAACAAAAAGTTAAAATACAATAAAGCATAGGCACCTTGAATTGACCAATTTATCGTTGAAAGGATCACGTGGAGGACGCTTCATAATATCGGCTTCAGCAGCTTCATAAGCCAAAGATATCGCAGGAACCTAGTAGATTACATTTTCGCAAATATGTACGTTTGTTTGTATGTAGGTATGTAGGTATGTATATGTATAAATCATTTTAAATACATATACACAACAGGAACGCAAAGTATTTTAATTTTTTTTTTATAAAATTGCAAAGTGTTCAAGTAAGAGAAGACATTGTTTGTTTGTTTTTAGTATTTGTGGCCATAGTGTTGAAATGTTTTGAAATGATTTAGTAACAGGACATAGGACCAGGTTTACAAAGTTTTTTATTACGTTTGTTTGTTTGTTTTTTTTCCAATTTCAAAACATAACCACAAATAATTTTGGGGGCAGGGAGAAAACACAGGTTTGCAATTGTTGTAGTAGGTAGTATAGAAGTATAATAGATAAAAATATATAATAATGAGTAAATATGTAAACCATAAAGTATATAAAATTTCCTAAATAATATTTAAAAAAAATCAAACTAAAAATTATTCAAAATTAAAGAGTATCGTATTGAGCAAGCCAAAAACTTAACAATTAAATTCTAGCTTATAACTTAAAATAGAACTGACTGACTTTACTAGCTCAGTTATAATAATTAATTTATTTACTTTTAGCCGCTTTGAGATATCATTCAATTAGCCATTTACTTTTCATTTATAGTATTTATAGGCTTAGATTACCTTTCATTGACCAAATTATCAACATTTGGGTTACGCGGTCTTCTTTTCATTATATCAGCTTCTGGTCCTTCATATGCCAATGAAATGGCTGGTATCTTGTGTTCAATAATTAAATATTTTTCTTCTTTTAATTAGTAAAAGGAAATTGCATTTATCTTTTCGTAAACCAAAACTACAATTAACTTAGGGCGAACTTAATACTTTTCATATACTTAAAGACTTTACGCTACAATATAGTTGATAATTGATAAATAGAAACAACCAAAAAATAAATATGAAAAGAAAAAAAAAGAAAAATAGATTTAAAATAAAAAATAAATACACTTACCATGTCAGTACCCAAATCAATACACAAAATGGTAACAGTACCCAAAGGCAAGGGAATATCGCATAAAATGAAAGCCAAGAAAGGTGAGATTTCAGGAATGTTAGAGGTCAAAGTGTAGGCAATGGATTTTTTCAAGTTATCGAAAATCAAACGGCCTTCTTCAACACCAGTTACAATGGAGGCAAAGTTATCATCCAACAAGATCATGTCAGCAGCCTAATAAAGCCAGCATATAACAAACACACACGCACAAGCACACAATTAATAAATAAAACTGACCTGTTTTGATACATCGGAGCCAGCAATACCCATGGCAACACCAATATCGGCCTTCTTCAAAGCAGGTGAATCGTTAACACCATCACCAGTGACAGCTACAATAGCACCCATACGTTGGCAACCTTCTACAATAATCAGTTTCTGTTGGGGAGAAGTACGAGCAAATACAATTTCGGTATGATAGCGCAAGATGTCATCCAATTGATCTGAGGAAACATCACGTAATTCAGCACCATGAACAACAGCAGCCTTGGCTTCACGAGGATTTACTTCAGATACGGGAATATTTAAACGTTGGGCAATATCTTCAACAGTTTCATTGCCTTCGGAAATGATACCCACAGATTTGGCAATAGCTTTGGCAGTGATGGGATGATCGCCAGTAACCATAATAACTTTAATGCCAGCAGAACGGCATTTGGCGACGGCATCGGGTACAGCAGCACGGGGAGGATCAATCATAGACATGAGGCCAACAAAACGTAAATTATCAATGGGGAAATTAACATCATCAGTATCGAATTTAAAGCCGGTAGGATATTTGTCGGAGGGTAACATAAAATCACAGAAGCCTAATACACGTTCACCCAAGCCTCCCAATTCCATGTAGGCATTGTTAAAAGCCTCTTTCATTTCTTCGTCCAAAACCTTTTCTTTGCCATTAATGAAAATGGTGGCACATCGTTCTAAGATACGTTCGGGGGCCCCCTTCATAACAAGAAGATAGCGTGGATCAGAGGGATCTTCTGTTTCATGAATTGAGACCTGATACTTGTTGGTGGAGTTGAATGGAATTTCAGCGATTTTCTTGTTGCGTTTACGTATATTCATAACATCACCGAGAGCCAATTCCATACACTTCAACAAAGCAGCTTCTGAGGCGTCACCGCTGACCTCCTTCTTTAAAATTGGTACACCTTCTTGGCCGCCTTTGAATTCAGCACGGTTGCAGAGAGTGGCAATGCGAGAGAGCGCCTTGAATCCAGGGCTAGTTCTATCGTATTGGACACCCGACTGATCTTCTGTTGTATCGGCCTCAATGATTTGATTATCGAACCACATGTGAGCGACAGTCATACGATTCTGAGTTAAGGTACCGGTTTTATCAGAACAAATAGTTGAAGTAGAGCCCAGAGTTTCTACAGCTTCCAAATTCTTTACCAAACAATTCTTTGAAGCCATACGTTTGGCAGTTAAAGTCAAGCACACAGTTACAGTAGCTAATAAACCTTCCGGGACGTTAGCGACAATGATACCAATTAAGAAAATAACAGCATCTAACCAATGGTAACCCAAAATGAAGGCAATAACAAAGAATGTTACACCCAAGAACACAGCTACGCCGGTAATCAAATGAATGAAATGATGAATTTCCTTGGCAATGGGAGTCTCACCAGTATCCAGGCCGGAAGCCAAACCAGCAATACGACCCATGACAGTGTGATCACCACAACTGATGACAACACCTTTGGCTGTACCTTCAACAGCATTAGTAGAAAAGAAAGCCAAATTTTTTGTTTCCAACGGATTTTCATGGGTAAATTCAGGGCCACGAGACTGGGGCTCAGATTCTCCAGTCAACGATGAGTTGTCTACTTTAAAGTTACGGGCCTCTATAATACGAATATCGGCTGGAATACGATCACCAAATTTTACTTCTACTACATCGCCCAAGACCAAATCTTCAGCGCGCAAAGTAAGTTTTTCACCTTCACGAATGACAGTGGCGAATTGAGGAACCATATTCTTAAAGGATTCCATAATTTTTGAACTTTTTGATTCCTAAAAACACGAAAACCAAAAAAATTTACAAACTGATTAGCTTTTATTTTAGAGAATTTTTTGTTTATTTTACCTGATAGTAAGAGAAAATACCGGTCACTACAACTACAGCTGAAAGTACAATACCTAAATATAAATTATCATCTGATGGCTCTTCGCTGGTACTAGCTTGAATGGAGTAGGCTACAAAACATAAAATAGCACCGATCCACAATAACATAGCGAAGCCACCGAACAAATTTTTACAGAATTTTACCCATTCGGGTGTTTGTTTTGGTGGTGTTAGAGCATTAGGACCATCACGTTCTAAATTCTCTTTGGCCTTGGCATGGCTTAAACCCTAGAAATGTCAAAAAAACAAAAGGAACAAAAGAATGTATGAATAAAAAATAGTTAAACCGTCCGCACCAATTGATATTATTTTTTTTTAAATTAAAATAAAATATTTATCAAAACGCTAGAAACAAAATGCTCTTTATTTTCTTTTATTTCATGAAGCATTCGAAGTTTCTTCATTCTTTTTGATATCAATTAGCGGAATAGTTTTTGAATTTACTTTCGATAAATTATGCTTTTGTTACACTACTTTTAAAATTACAAAATTGCCAGCCACTGATGTACAAGATGTCTTCAATAAACCAATTCCATTTTAATATTTTTAAATAGAAAAATATTTCGTTTCCTATGAAAATAATGAGGCTATTTGCTTACAAATGGCCGTTTGTTATTTTTTTTTTAATCACTGTTTAAAAATTTTTAAATTGTGCAAAAATGTATGGGAGGGAAACCAAAGCCAATTTTAAAAAAACGAAATGCAGATTTGAACTTAACGCTCCAATATACTTTGAGTTGACTTCAATTTTCTGTACTGCTATAATAATTTAATATGTTATTGAGATGTTAGAATGTCGAGGACGAGAATTATTGCTGTCATCTCCTTTCCTTTAGAGTAGATTTACCCAACGTCGTGGTTAACATTGCCAGGTCATCAGAGCATTTAAATCAGTTTTTATACGCAACATTTAAAACAAACTTTTTTGCACATAAACATGTAAGATGATTATTACTTGTAATTTCAAAATTGTTTTCATTTTTAAAACCACCTCGTACACATGTAGTGACTGGAGAATGTACAAATGTATACAACTTACATTTTCTGGATGCGTCTGAAATCGCTGATACAGCTCTTCAGGAGTGATTTTATGATAATCGATATCTAACTCCTGTTTGAGATCATCTAAATTTTCCTTTTTTAAAGCTTTAGCCGGCATTTTGCGTTTTGACTGTTCACAGAGAGAGAGAGAGAGAGAGAGAGAGAGAGATGAGAAAGAATATTATTATTTTAAATCAAACAGAGAGGTTAGAAATAAAATAATTCAATAGTTCCATAAAATATGTAAATCCATATACCGCAGTTCTATTTATTTATTACTGATATTCATAAGCCCAGTTACTACAATTCATGCCATTTTAATAAAAAGTGTGTTGATTAATTTTTTTTTGTTTTGAATTATTTTTAAAGATAATAAATTTGTTATACAAATTATTGCCCGTATTTATTTTGTGTTTTGCTGTGGAATAAGTAGTTCATTCGCCATAAATAAATTTGTTAGATTTAAATAATGATGGGTGTATGTGAAAATTATTGTTAAATTTGATTTATTAAGAAGCACCAACTCACCCTTAATACACCTAAAAATAATATTTTGTAACTAAATAAAAAATAAATAAATACATACAAACATTTTTAGTGAACATGTTTAGCAACATGTTTTACAAAAGGTGGTGATGTGAACAAATAATGTCAGTAATAAATACACGAATAAAAATTTACCCCCAAATTCATAAAAAATATTATGTGCTTAATAAGGGGTTATTTGACAAATACTGCATAGAAGTCTGTCAAATAAGCCCTTAATAAGCACATAATATTTTTTATAAATTTGGGGGTTAGTATACAATTGATAAATTTAAAATTAAGTTAGTGTGAGTGCAAAAAAAGATTCTCCAAATTGAGCAGATACTTGAAAAGTAAATTTAAATTAGAAAACAAAATTGCCGTACGCGTGTGTATGAATCGTGAGAACAAATTTTATTTTGCTGCAACTACCTATAGGGTCCGCCATCGAACGTTTTTTTTTCAACTAGTGCTTATTTCGTGAATGGTAACACTTAGCTCATGTCTGATTTGACAGATAATTAGTTTTATCCTTCCGCTGAAAGAATATGGTTGTGTTTTCGCTTCGCTAAGTGGGCCTGCGATCGACTTACAGAAGATGCCGATTTTGCCAAAAAAAATCATCTTTTCAGATGAAGCTCATTTTGATCTTGGCGGGTATGTAAACAAGCAAAATTGTCGCATTTGGGGCACAGAAAACCCGCACGCATACATTGAAAAGCCGACGCACCGAAAATGAGTCACTGTTTGGTGCGGATTTTGGTCCAGGGGCATAATCGGGCCATTTTTCTTCGAAAATGAGCAAAGAGTGGCCGTTACAGTCAATGGTGATATTTATCGGGCCATGTTGAACGAATTTTTGTTCACAAAAATTGAAGAGGAGGATATTGGCAACATTTGGTTTCAACAGGACGGTGCTACGTGCCACACAGCCGAAGCTACACTCGATGTTTTTATAGCATTTTCAAAAAAAAAAAAAGTTATTTGGCGGACCCTATATTTCATTTTAATTAAAAATATTTATTTTATTGTGTTAAATAAAAAGTGAAAGAAGTAGTCACGTTTAGTTGGAAATACGTTAAATATTTATCAAAAATTGTTTCTTTTCTGAAACGCCAATTTAAATTTGTTTTAGATTTTAAGAGAAAACATTGAAAATATCAAATTATTTATTTTTACATTTTAAATCTCTTTTACGTCACCGATTAAAAATAAAATTCAACGAAGCAAATAGCAGTTTGAGGGTTTTTCACTTTCTGTTTTATTTTTGTTATTTTCCTTTTTTTGTTTTTGTTTAAATACAACGAGACTAACCAAATTTTATGCTTAAACGGAAATGTAAAACAATTGACGTACAAGAATATTTCTAAATTTAAGTCTTGTCTTCAAAATCATTGCTAAGAGAGGTAAATTGTTTTGCATGTTGTTCATTAAAGCAACTTTACACTACATCGTAGAGTAATACGACCTGTCAAAAATTGCAATCAATTGCGAAAGTAGTATGAAAACAATAGAAATATGAATGAAATGAATGACAGTCGTATTTTCTATATAAAAAAACACTAAAAAATATTTTGTAGACACTAAAAAATATTTTGGAAACGAACAGAACTTTATACTTTTTGTTTCAAAAATAAAAAAAAATTATTTGTTGAAAAATTAAATTTTTTTTCTTTAAATACACTGAAAGAATACTTCATTATTTTTTAGTCAATGACAGCGTTCATTACATTAATGACAGCATTTCATTGAATCTATGAAATAGTTAATTAAATTAATGAAATATTTAATATTAATTTAAAAAAAAATAATTTTTGTTATTCGTTTCGTTTTTTAAGAGTAATAGTGTAGAAAAGACGTGGCAAAATTTAAGTCAAATCAAATTAATTTTTTAATATTTTTGTGACAAACAAAATGAAAACTTTTATTAGGTTTGTGCGGTTTTTAATAATGCGAATCGGATTTGCAATTTACTTGGATAATAATCATTTTATTTTAAACGAATAATTATGAGCAGTTGTCAGCTGCCACAGCAAAGTAACAGAAGAACAAGAAAAATATTTCTATTTAATTAAAATTGTATTAAATAAATTTAAATCAATCAATCAATTATTCCATTTGGCGTCAGCAACATCGTTATCAATTTCAAAGCAATATCACTTTTTATTATGATTTGGTAATACTTAACACTTTCATGATACCGTTGACGGTTTATCGGTCATTTTAATTCACATGTCCAATATTTTAGTCAGCTGACAATTTTTCATAAAAATATTTTTTTTAATTATTGTTTACATTTCGATAGCAAACATTCTTTCATAACATATTTATCAATATTGAGAAGTGTAATACCGATTTATCACAAGGTATAAAAAGTGATGTCGTTTTGTGTCGCTGACTCTAAGCCCTGAGCTAATGTAAGTAATGTCAGCAAAATGACTAACCCGAACGTACTTTCTCTTGGCTGCAATCTGTAATGGACTTCCAATTGCACTATAATAGGTCGGAGAGAAGTACTACTTTCCATTTAAAAATTTATTTTAAGCCGCAATCGAAGAGCATAGGCCGGGGATGAAGGACTGGGGAAAGGTAATCTTTAAGATTGATATTGTCAGCTAAAGACATCAAACAGAAATTGACAATGACGCCATACGGCGTCAGTTGATGACATAAAGAATACATCCATCGAAAAATAATTGGATATGTCTCGGAGGCTTTACACATTTGATTCGCATTTGCAGGCTAGAAATCTCACAGCTTGACGGTATAGGTGGTAGACTACACAACAATTTCTGATAGATTTTATCAATATTTAATTCCGGTTATTTGTTTTTCATTTATTTTGTATTTAACTCGACTACATTTAGAAATTTTTAGCAGTAGTTACTACCTATGCTCTAATAGCACTTTATTGGCAAGTAAACTGTATTTTCTTTCAATTGTTTTATTCCCGAACTTTTAAAAATTTATCTGAAAATTTTCAAAAACATAAAAATTATCTGGCAGCTTTTATTGGTGATGAAACCCTTAAAATTTTCCATCTGAAGCTATAAAAATTATATATATTGTTGCCTCAGTTAATATTTAATGTTAGTCTAACCACAGAAATCAGCATTATTAAAATAAATTTCAAATAAAAAAAAAACCAAAACCACCACATGGGACCCAATAAAACCAAGTGCTGAAAGCAAAATGTATTAGAGAAGAGAAGAAAACATACATGAAACTTATAATTTATAAAAAAGAATAATGAATAAACAAATAAAGTATAAGTAAATAAAAAAAAAATGCTCTATTGCTGAAAAATGTCATAACTCAAAAATTATCACTTCAAAATAATTATCTTTAAGTGAGGATAAATAGTGGCATTTGATATCCAGCAATATCAATCGAAATCTTAAAAAAAAACAAAATTTTTGATCGTTTCCATTTGATATCGGATACGATGTTTTGATCGCTGGTTTTATGTCAACAAAACTTTGTATGAGTTTACGCCATGACAAACTGGTTTGAGAATTCATTGTAGGCTCGTTGTAAATAAAATAAATTAATAATTTTAATAAGTTGGTACATACATATATCTTACTATAATCACAGCTATCTCATTTTTTTAAATGGACTTATGTATATCACTCTAAAAAATAACAGCTCAATTGTTAAATATTTGTTTACGATTTTTATTTCATTAAATCGTACTTACAGAACAAAGTTTTTTTTGTCGTGCCTGAGGTTTCATGGTCAATTTGAGTACATAGAGGGTGTTTTTTATAGACGTATAGAACTTTAAATTGCAATAAAACAACGATGGATTATTCGATTGACATGAATTTTATTTATCCGAAAGGTAATCTTGTGGCATTACATTTTAAATATGATTTCTCGCATATGACCGCCACGGCTGGCTCGGATGTAGTCCAATCTGGACGTCCAATTTTCGATGACTTTTTCCAACACTTGTGGCCGTATATCGGCAATAACAGGGCGAATGTTGTCTTCCAAATGGTCAAGCGTTTGTGGCTTATCCGCATAGACCAATGAATTTACATAGCCCCACAGAAAGTAGTCTAGCGGTGTTAAATCACAAGATCTTGGAAGCCAATTTACAGGTCCAAAACGTGAAATTATGCGGTCACCAAACGTGTCTTTCAATAAATCGATTGTGGCACGAGCTGTGTGACATGTTGCGCCGTCTTGTTGGAACCACAGCTCCTGGACATCATGGTTGTTCAATTCAGGAATGAAAAAGTTAGTAATCATGGCTCTATACCGATCACCATTGACTGTAACGTTCTGGCCATCATCGTTTTTGAAGAAGTACGGACCAATGATTCCACCATCCCATAAAGCGCACCAAACAGTCAATTTTTCTGGATGTAACGGTGTTTTGACATACACTTGAGGATTAGCTTCACTCCAAATGCGGCAGTTTTGTTTGTTGACGTAGCCATTCAACCAGAAGTGCGCTTCATCGCTAAACAAAATTCGCTTATGAAAATCGGGAACAACGGCAATCTCGTTTTCGAAATAAAATTGCACTATTTGCAAGCGTTGTTCAGGCGTGAGTCTATTCATGATAAATTGCCAAGCCAAACTGAGAATAAATCACTTGACAGCTGTTAAATCGATCGCCATCTTTAACAGTAATGCCAACTTAAAGTTCTATACGTCCATAAAAAACACCCTTTATTTATGGTATTAAGCTATGATCGCAAAACTTTGAGAATATCTCAGAAACTGCATGACTGGTTAAAAACTGATAAATACAAAGTTTAAGTGCCGCATTAGAATTGTATGTAAACATTGTCTTATAATGTTTTGGAAGTCAGTCAAAATTCGAATCAGGGTGTCGCGTATACCACAAATCATTGTAGGCCTGTCTTATTATTTTTTCAAGTTTTATATTTTTACTAGCTGACCCGGAAAACGTTTTTTTGCCTTCAAAAAAGAGAAGAAAAAGATAAGTTGCGTCATGCCGAATATATAATAAAAAAAAAAATTAGCCAAATCGGTTCAGCCGTTCTCCGATTTGAGAAAATTTTAAAGTGTTGAGTTTTCATGAAAATATAAAATTTTTGTATATTCGATCTTCTTACTCTAATAAATAGTATTCATAGAGTAAAGGACTGTGCAGCACCACCTGCCGGGCGAATTTGTTACGCTAAGCCTTCCAAGGCGTAACCCAAAGGCATAAAAAGAAGTTCAATTAAATCGTTCCAGCCGTTTAGGAGGAGTACAATGTCAAATCATATACGAGTATATTAAGATTAGATATTAAAAAATATTAATTACTTTCTTTTGATTTAAATTAATTAACTAATTTGCTTTTTGAAAGGCCCAATATTTTGCAAGCTCGCGAACCTGATTCTAATTGAGTGATGAAGCAATGACAGAAAAACATCAGGTAAAATCTTTAACCAGATAACCATTTTGTGCTCTCTTTGTTTTTTCTTTGATACGAGTATCTGTTGAAATTTGTGTACATTCTGATGTTCGAAATACACAGGTAAATGTAAGTGAATATGTATCCAGTACATGTATTTATTTGACATACATATACGTAATGAAAAATGACTGTTGTTTTTGCATTTCAGTGTTTGTAGTACGGAAGATTTTATCTGCTGTTTTTCTGCTATGCGACGTTAAAATGATGAGAGATGTGTGCTGTGAAAGGTATGACTAGTTTTCTAACGAAAATCCTTCCAATAAATTAACTTTAACGTATTTTTAACTTCTTTTATGGAGTTGTGATAATTGTGCACTACATGAGCGTTACAAGCGATGTGTGTATAAAGGAAAGTTAATTAATTTTACTATGAAAATGTTAGGGATGACAAAAAACCAAAAATTAAACAAAAACATTTTATATTTTAAATTAAAAAAAAAGAAAAAAAAAACAAATGTAAATAATAAATAAAATCACACACGGAAGATTTAAATAAAATTTTAAAATTGTTACCTTGAAATGGCCATCGGCTGTAAGATTGTCGTCATCAGTTGGTACAACTGTGGCGACACGATACGAGTCTGCTCTCCCATGCTATTATGGTAGATTGTTTTTTTTTGTGTTTCATATATATTTTTTGTTTTAAAAAAATTTATATTTTTTTATACCATCATTTTTATTTAAAAAATATATAAATATTTTAATAAACAAATGCATATAAAATACACACGTAAATTGTAAATGCAATCATAACAAGGATGGCAAAAAAAAAACGGCACAAGAGCGAGCACCAAACAAAATCAAGCGTTTAAAAAACAAAATGAATGATGAAAAGGAGGCAGGCAGGTAGGCGGGCAGACGGGTGGGAAGTAAGATGATCAATTCAGTTGGGCGATTAAATTATGATTCAAATGCATCATCCGATGGAAAAAAAGTGTTTTTTGATGATCATTTTTAAAGATGGCCCAACAAACCAATTGGCGCACATATTGTAGAAAATTTGTTTAGGTTTTTTTAATGTTTTTTTTTTTTTTTTTTTTTTTTTATTTAAAGCCGATGAAATTTTGTTTATTTTTCGCATGGCACAAACAACACAACAAATGAAAAGAAACAGAAAAGAAGAAAACAAACATAAATCGATTGTAATATTAACAAAAAAAAAGAAAAAAATAATGTATCTACGTAAATGTAGATGTATATTTAAGTGTTTATGTATATGAGGGTATAAGTATATAATAAATATATCAGAGATATTCAGTATTTAATGCAAATGGTTTAAAAAAAATCAAAAAATTTAGTTTGTATTCACTTGTGGAATATTGAAACATGCCAAAGCATTTGCCTCAATTACTGAACTCCTCTATTAATAACAATAAACTAAATAAATAAAAGGTAATTTAAGTACAAATAATTGCTTAGCTTAATAAAAAAGTATTTTGCAAACTTATATTTATTTTAGTTTAAATGCATCAATAAACACACACATACACACACATACACACACACACACACCAATATAATGAAATTATCGACCCTTTTCTTGCAGGAAGCGGAAATGTGCTTCCATAAAAAGCAACCCCTTTTACGAAACACAACAAGGGAAACAAAGTGAATATTCCCTTGAATATTTTAAAATAAAAAGAAATTGTGACTTCATAAATATTTCGCTTTAAAAATCATGAAATAATTTCAAAAATAGTCTCGCTAGTTAGCACTGTAACAGAAACAAGTAAGAAGCTTAAATAAATGTAAGATTGTGATTTATAATTTGCAATTTCTATACTATCTTGTAAAATATATATAATCTGGACCTTTAGAGATCGCGAAGTCTAGTTAGATGTACACAAAAACTTAGCAAACCAATCTGTCATTTGTTGCGGTTTTCAGGATATCAATTGAAATTTCTATTTAATTGTATTCAGATTATCTGGAATAAATAAATCCTATAAACACATTAAGAGTAAAAGAATGGAATGTGGGGAGAACGTGTGGATATTTTTTTTTTAATTTTTTTCTTGTCGTTTGATTTTTTACGCTTTTAAAAAAAATTAAACGCCAAAGATCTACCTACAAAACAATTCACAATCGTGAACTGTTCCAGTGTATGTTGCTACGATTGTATATTACTGCCTGAAAATTTCAAGCATAAATTATTCCTAAAAGGTATTATTTTAATTAAGCTAATTATCATTAATTATGAGTTCTTATTCCATATAAAATCCTCTGAAGCAAGAAAATATATAACAAAAGCTAAATTAAAAAAAAAAAAACAAAAAAAAAAAAAAAAAAAAAGGTTTTATATAATTAAATAAAAGAAATTTAAATGAGAACCAAAAATTAAAAATAATTTTTAATTACTCACAGATAACGAAATGGACCAGTTTTTATTAAAGCGAATATTCGTTAAAGCGAAATACTACTGTACCTACTCAAAAATTGGGATCGTAAAGTGCGTTAGTTGGTTAGAGACAATAAATAATAAGAAAACAAAAATGGAAATATCAAGTTTTTAATGCCCTAAACTCACATTCTAAAACGTTGATAATTTTAAACAAATAAATTATAATTTAAATAATAAACGTGTTTTGCTATAGATACTAGTTTTCCAAAAAATAAAAGAAAATGTTGCTGTCGATAAAAAAAATAAAAAATAAAAAACTGGTCAGTTTAAAAAAAAGCCATACTGTAGGGACTTGTTTATAAAATATTTTTATAAATTTTAATCATATTAGTTTTGTGAATATTATCATAAAAATTATTATAAAAAAGAATAAATAAATAAATTTGAATTGTGAACAACAATATTATAATAAAGTAAATTATTTTAATCTATTAAATATTGAACTATACATACATACATACACACAAATGACGACAATATAATGTTGCGATAAAAAAATTTAATACGTCACAATCTCAAATTGGTGATTCAATCAAAATTTCTCAATAACTTGTTTGTTATTTTCAATGAAAAAATAAAAAATAAGCTTTTCTCGTCATTAACACAAAGAAAAACAAAAAATACCTTTTTGTTTTTGTAACGAAACTGAAAAAAATTAATTAAACATTTTGTTGACTCTCCTTCTGAACAATAATTTTTCGAGCTCTCTCTTCCAAGCAAGTGTGTAAATTTAGCCAAAATACTTTTTTTTAATAAGGCTTATCATTTTCCAGACGTTTGTTGGATAGGTGTGAGCAAGAGTGACATTTAAGAAAAAAAATATTAAATGGCTGCTTTTATAGCACAAGCGATCAACTCATCTTAAAAATTTTTATGAAAGAAAACACTTAATATTTTGAGTACTTTTCATATAAAACTGCCAGACTAGTTGATCGCTTGTGTTATAAAAATAGTACATAAATTTTAAAATTAAAAATTAAAATTGTTGAAGAAGAATAAATAAAAAAATAATTAAGAAATCTAAGATAAGCCGAAAAGCTCATTAAAATAAAATTTCTCTAAAATATTTTATTTAAAGGAAATTTTACTTTATTTTTATTAGAAAACATTGAAATTTACCACAAAACACCCATTCAATTTAAAGTAGAAGTGTTTCTTTTTTTTAATTTTATATTCAAATTGTTAATGTATTTTTGTAAGAATAAGCAGCAACTCTCAAAAACATTTACTTTTTTGTTCAAAAAAATTGGCAATTAAAAAAACGAAAAATAAATTAAAAGAATAAAAATATTCAATTAAACAAACAAACAACATTTCCAAGCAAAATAAGAATTTAATGAAATAATTAAATAAAATTGATGTATTCAGCTAAACTGAATTTTATGCATCCTTGTTATAAAACTAAAAAATAGGTTGCCGATTGCTATTAAAAACAAAACTTTGCAAAACGAAAATAATTTTTTTTGTGGCAAAAACAAATATTAATCGCCATACGCACTTAAAAATTCATTAACAATCGCGACATAGTCGTCGCTTCTGTGATTGTTGCACTTTGTGATAATTTTCTGCGTAATCACAGAAGCGACGACTATGTCGCGGTTGTTAACGAATTTTCAAGTGCGTATGGTGAAATGGAGTGCAATATGTCTCTAAAAACATATTTCCTGCATTCACATTTGGACTTTTTCCCAGACAATCTGGGCCATTTCAGCGACGAACAAGGCTAATATATTCACCAATAAATGGTTGCAAAAATAACACAAAAATTATTGCAGAATATTGTTGGTCTCTTCAAGAGGATACTGATGATGCTGAGTTAAAAAAAAAAAAAACTGTCAAGAAAACATTTTTGAGTGGGATGGCAAAAAATTTTATTTCTGGAAAAATTTTGTTGTTTTTAACGGATTAACAAAAAGTTGGGTTTTACTCATTAATAAACATATTTTGAAAATAATATCAAAAATTTTACGGTTTCTTTATAAAATACTGTGTAAAAACGTCTCCAAAGTTGAAAAAGGGCGAAAAGAATTATAATAAGTTGTGTTTGGTTGAGAAAGGCACACAGATTTCTTAAATTTACCTAAGTGGTATATATACCATTCAAACGGCCTCAATGTTTTCTTTCTAAATCCGCTGAGAAATTTAAAATCGGTTGATATCCGACTAAGTTACTGGTTTACTGCATAAAGGTACGAAAACCCGCTTTTTTACCCGTAACTCAGATTCTTGTTGTGCTCGACAACATCTAAATACAAGAATAATAATATCACTTTTGCACTTCATTGTTTTTTGTATCACTGTGTAATTTTGTTATTATTTACAATCGTTATCGAAGGCCTTCAAAAAAATTTATTTCTACATTGATCGATGATACAGACAACCATTTTAAATGAGCATATTTGTGTTATTTAATAAATTATGCTGAACTCTTCTATAATAAAAAAAATTAGTTTTCTCTTGTTTGAAAGTTAATTTTTTTAAACTTTTCATAGAAAAAAAGTTTTCGCCAACTAAAATCTGCCTACAAGCTGCAAACTACGAGAGCAAGAAAGCCAAAATTGAGTCATAAAAACGATATGGCAATTCACAAATAAAACATGCGAGTTTCAAAATGTATTGCAAGTATCATAGCGAATTCATACAAGCTGGAATCATCCAGCGTCTCCGTGTTTAAAATATTTGTCATTTGTCAAGAAAGACATGTGTGGCCTATGCACTCCGATCATATCAATGTACACAACGAATTGTATTAGTTCGCCTTGGCGAGTGTCAATACATGGCTGTAGATTTGTCTTTTCTGTAAACAAGAATTGCAACTTGAATTACAAAAGTTGCTGTATGTAAAAAGTACCAAAAGAAATGTTTAAAACAAATGAAAAAAAAAATATTTGAGTGGAAGTGCTTGACGTTAAATTTGAATGAGAAAGAGCTCAGTAACGGTTACTTTCCTTCTGGATACGTTCAATGAAATGGCGGCACTCATCGGATTATATCTCCTTTACAATCTAAAAACAAAACAACAGATCTCTAAAAAAAATGGTCGTTTTTATTTTAAAATGAAAAATTGCACCCTTATTGAGACACCCTCTAGTTAATTATATTGTACAATTGTCAAATATTTACTTCTTGTTATAAAATTATTTATTTTCGTTTGTTTACCTCAAAATATTTAATTTTAATTAAAATGTTAAATTTTTTTTAACTTCCCAATTCACTTTTGAGTGTAAAATTGTAAGTGTTGCTGAAAATTCTACTATTCCACATGTGGTACATACATACATACATATTTCTATTGTTATTTTGCTTATCAATTGTTTTGTATTCATAAATTTATTTTTCTTTTCCTTTTTTTTTTTTTTTTGAATCAATAGATTGTACACTAGACTACACTAAAAATGTATATAGACTTTTTTTTTATTAGAACATGTTGAATTTTATTAGACAAACTATAAATAGATTCCGTACTCGTATCGAATGCATGTAAAAAACAGTTTCAGTTCAATTGAAATTTGCCTTCGAAATCAATTGATAAATAATAAAAATATTTTATTTATTCTTTGATGAAAGTAGGTAAGTTAAAATGTAAGTGAAGGAAAAAATAAAAAAGTATCACAACAAATAAATTATTATCGATAAAAACAAAGTGCTGATGTTGATGACGGTGACGATAGATAACTTTTGTCGTTTTAATTACAAACATTTTTGTTTTGTTACCAACGCGTGTGTTTTGCATCACAAAAAAATATTTTTTTCAAAAGAGAATTAAAATAAATTCAGAAGCAATATTAAATAGAATAAATTTATATGAAAGAAAAAGTTTATACAGACAGACATACACATTTGCCATTTACTTCAATAGTAACATAACTCAAAAATGTTCTTTTTTTTGTAATATAATTTTTTTCTAAAATTTATTTTCGATATTTACTGCTGGGCCCCACCAAAGCGAACTATTGCTTCTTTCGTACGTTTGTATGCATAACACAAACACATGAAAATTTGTTTTTATCAAAATGTTTTGGCATAAGAAAACGCCAACAAATTGCAAAACTTTAAATGGCTCTTCTGTGAAATGGTTATTGCATTATGACACTATTGAGCCGATATGTACATTTTAATGGTATTATTTACAAAAAATTCGTTTAAGTAAAATTCTCTTATTAACGTCGTGCAATGGTGCAGGGATATAGACACAGCCCGTAGCATTGAGATATCTAAGAAGGTTGGCTAACCTAATCCCTGATAAATATGAGTCTCAAAACCAGAGAAGGTGAAAAACTGTTTCCTCAATTTTGGGTATCCGAAAACTGCGGTCGTATACGTTGCAGAGTACTCCTAGTGATCACCAGTAATAATTAAAAGCCTATAAAAATATACTTTCTATTCCTTCTCCACAGCTCAGTGAAGCGTTTAGTACGATATTTGTTATCCCACTTTTACCACCACAGCAATGTAAAACTACACTACTTTTCAATTAATAACAGCCTTTTACTAGAGTAATGACGACATTTCTTTGATTCAATGAATTATTCATTAAATAAATTAATATTTCATCGAATTAATTAAATATTTTGTTATTCTTATGGTTGGAAAATAATGCATTTTTTCATTTGATTAATAAACAAAATTCTTTCATGTAGCCGCGCACCCTTGATCGTCTCGAGATTTTGTCATCTGTCAATATGTGCAGTTTCCAAAGCACAAGCGATCAACTTGTTTATAAATTTTATATGAAAATACCAGTTGATAGCTGGTAGTATGGAAACACCACAATAGTCTTCCCTTGGTAATACCCAAAGAGTCCGTTTCTGATACTACTAAAAACAAACGGTTTTGCAATTAATATTTTCGCTAAAAAGCTTTGACTTTTCATTTCAACATTTTATCACTTTAATGTTTAAGCAACATGTGTGTGTGTGTGTGTGCATGTCCATTGAACATTTTCTCTTTCAAAAATATAAATTAAATATTTCAAATTAGTTTAGATAATCTTTTGATTTTATAAATTAAATCTTTTAATTGTTAACATGCGCTGTGGAAAAAGTGCTAACAAATTTCTCATACATAAATAAACTTTATAGACAGACTTGTTTTATAGAAAGAAAAAAAAACAATATTAAAAGTTTCACATTAAAAAATATGTTAGCTGTTCAATCAGGTGTATCCAAAATGTGGCTTAAACAAAAACTTTAAAGAGGAAAACATACCCTGCAAACGCACTCAAAAATTAGCAGTTTAAAATTTAAATTAAAGCTGGGGCTCTGCCGTTTGATTATAAAATCATGCGAATAATAGTTGAACTTGATAACCAATTTACAAAGACAACAATTTTACAACAACATGAAGTGAAATAAACAAACACCATTTAAATCCAAAACGAACAGTTTTTGTTTAGCGTAACTAAGTAGAGAGATAACAAGTAGATAAAGAACTTTGAGAAAAACTAACACAC
The DNA here is from genome assembly GCA_947397855.1 of Thelaira solivaga. NCBI lineage: Eukaryota > Metazoa > Arthropoda > Insecta > Diptera > Tachinidae > Thelaira > Thelaira solivaga. The sequence continues at coordinate 47,023,093 of OX377610.1, read as the reverse complement.
ACGCTTTTAAAATTGTCAATGTATTTGGTTTCAAAAAACAAAACAAAAATCATTTGAATTTTGCTAGAGCAAACAATAAATAAATACGAGAGTATAAAGTAATAGAAAACAAGACAGTTCACTACCTCAAGGTACTTAAAAAAATTCTGGTGAAAAATTAATGAATTTTACATTGGAGTGTGATTGAAAGGTTTAACGCTCATGTGCAGAAAATTTTAAAATCTGTAAAATTTTAAATTTGGCGGTTTTAAGTCGTAAGCGTACAGTGAAGCGAATTGCTGAATTTTGTATAAACGTTGTGAGCGTTAAGGAGACATTAAAAAAATTCGATTAAAGTAAAAAATTGAATTGTTTATTTTTGTAAATAGTTCAGGTTCACAATTAACGAGAATAATTTTATAAAAATAAATATTTTTTTAGAGCATGACATAAGTGGGTTTTCCAATTTAAATTTGAAATTGAAAAAAAAAAAAAAAAATTCTGGATATCGAACGGAATTTTCATTTAAACTGTGTTGAAATTCTGCATCTTAAACTCTTGAAATTTGAAATTTCCGCATGTCAAATAGAATCAAAATTCGAGCATCGATTTTAATAACATATGACTCGTTTTGTTTGAAACTTATGAGAGTTTATGTTTGCAGAAAAAACTTTTTGAAAACTAAAACTTTATAAATTTTACCTTATAGGCAATTTACATTGAAGCCAAATCCAGTACATATGAGATTTTGAACGAAATCTAGTTCATTTTGACTGGATTTCCCATACAATCTAGTTTGTTACTAGATTTTGCCAAAATCTAGTCAAAATCTTCGTGTACTTAGTCATACAACGAGTTTAATACGCCAAAAAAATACGACACTGCACAAGAAAATTTGACATTTGGATGAAAAAAAAAAAAAAAGAAAAAAAAAATGATAAGTGCTATTTATTATATTAATATGAAATTTATTGCAGTTTGTTGTGGTTCCGAAAATGAATTCTTGATATATGTCAAAAAAAAAAAGGTAATGTAAACGGTATAGATTTAAAAAGAGATTTCATATCAAGTCTAATAGATTTCGGTTCAATGTAAATGCACTATTACAGAAAATTTGTTTTCGTCAGTACTTCTACGATGTCTTAAAAACTATTTAGTCATTTTGAAAACGATGTACTCGTACGTATGTCTTAACTGTCAAACTTACTTCAATGGAGAATTTCTGACACATCACAAAACGTTTTTAAGTAATATTAATGTACAAGCATAGCTCCTGTTCATTTAAGGGACGATGGTGTCTTGAAAACGTGACGTGCTGTGAAAAACCAGCGTCAAAAAAAAACATAAATTTGTACACTAGTGTAATATTTATATATTTAGGGGATTCACACAGTCATAAAGTCACAATTTAATAATAAGATGATAGAAAATAAATAAACGGTTATAAATATTTGAAGTCAAAATAAAAATATTTGCAAGTTTATCCGAAAAGTACATATTGAACGTTATAATAGCTGACTAAAAAAAAAACTTTAAACGAAATTTATTGTAGGTGACGAAAACGAGGAAGCAGACACTAACTAATTGCAGAAGTGTTCATCTTGGGGTTTCAAAATCTGATGTGATAGCAAGACTTGTTAAACATTTTTTATTAAAAACTCTAACAGTGACTTCTCTTCTGCTAAACTCCATTTCTTTATAGGACCAGAGCGCATCCATTTTAGCCTCAAACAAAAATATTTTTAATTATGTATATAAAAAAATAAATAAATATTTACTCACAAAACTATATATATTTCCTGAATATATTAGAAATTTCCATTTTCAAAAAAAAAAAATATGTATATACAAAAATTCAGCTGTCAGTCATATTATTTTAGGACCTTTTCGTTTGAAGCACAACGAAAAATTTTTTAACCCATCATAAAATTAGATGACATTAAAAACTTTATGACTGTGAATTCTCTAATTATATACGCGTATATATTTTTCTAAATAGCACAAGTTCGCGAAGCTTCTTGGCTTGTCTGCAGAAAACACCCAGGGTCTAGACAGGAATCGAACCTGCGACCCCCAGATTGGTGGGTTAATACGCTACCTACTAATCTATGGGGACACCCCAACTTACACCTGAACTGACAGCCGATTTTTGATGACAGTAATTTTTTGGCACTTGCAAAAAGTTTAACTTCAAAGAGAAGAACAATGTTACCTAGTAAATAAAAATTTGGATAACATTTTCAGGATTCTGTATAAAAGAATAATTTAAACTCAAACTTTTTCTATTGTAATTGCAATTTGTAATGTTAAGACAAATTATATCATCAAAAAAGTAATAAACGAGCTGTTATTTTTAAAAGTGTTTTAAGTCTACTTTTTTTTGTCATTGGTGTTCAAAGAGATCTTCCGAGATGGACTATTATGAGACTAGTGAATGAGGGACACTCGCTAGAAAGCCTTATTGTCGAAATCCTTCCGTTCGTACTGCTGCCATAAAAAGCAAAACTCAGTGTTTCAACAAATGAGTGCCAGTAGGCAGACTTTGCAGACATTAATTCATAAGAAGACTTAATTAAGCAGACTTGCCAATTTGCTTGGACGAGAACTTAGTGAATTGTCTTTTAATGTCTGAGAGATTCAGTGTTATATGAACGGCAACTTAAATAAATAAAATTGTCGCTAATAGAGTGGTTCCAACATAGAAATAATGCATGATACGGAGTTGCACCCAATTCACGTCACAGTTTGGTGTGTAGTTTCTTCACGCTGTATTGTAGGGCCATAACTAACACAACTTTACGGTTACTGAAGGCCCGTTACTTGAGCCTGGTAAACTAATTTTTCTATCCGGAACTACGCCGAACGAGAATTCGTTTCAACTCTGTGTGGTTTCAATAAGATGGTGCAACTGCATACATTGCTCAGCCGGTTATGGTCGAAGTAAGTAGAAAATTTTCTAACAGTCTCATTTCACTCAACTTCAGGTCTCATTAACTCAACCGGACCTTTTCTTGTGGGGTTATTGTAAATAATACGTGTACAAATCGCAATCGACAAATGAGGATGAACTAAAAAAATCAATTCGAGCGCAAATAGCTGATTTCAAATGAAAAAGATGAATTCCACGCATTACAAAAAAGTTATATACTTTCTTAATGCAGAATTCATTAACGATTGAAATTTTAGTATTTTTTATAAAAAACATTCAATAGAAGTTGCTCAATATGGGTGGAATACTATGATTTGACATCAGTATTTTCATATGTAAAGGCAGGGTACATGATATTCGAAAAAACGCAAACCAAATCATATGCGGTTTAAATAAATTTAGGATTTTTCGAACAGAAAACGTTTTTTCAAAAGCTTAGACACTAAATAAAGATTTAATTGAAATTAAACAATTAAAAAAATTATTTTTCAATTATTGCGAATAATAAAACCTCATTTAACTTTCATTAAAGAATTATCATGGAATTATTAAGGTTCACAAAAATGAGCTAAATCTAGTTTAAACAAAAATTAAAAAAACAAAAAAAAAATACATCAATTTTAGGCTGTTTTTAAAGTAAATAATTAAAAATTTGTAATAAAGAGCGATTAATTTAATATTTTGTTGGGAAATAATTATAAAAAATAGATTTCAAAAAAACATTTCAAACGAGTTTAATTTATTTTTTAAAATCTACTTGAAATCAGTAATCAAATAAGATTTCTTAAATACTTCCCGTCAATCAAAAAGTCAATAAATTCGTTTATTTTATACATAAATTTTTTTATAATTTTAATATGCGCAACAGCTTCAACAAAAACAAATAATTAATTGTCATGCGCTATTTTTGTTTATTTCTACATGAAACATAATATTTAATTAATTTAAATTCTAACAGTTGCTGTCAGCACACCAAAAAGTAAAAAAATTTAATTAATTATCGATTATTTTAACTTTTTCTTCTCTGCTATCTTGAATTTCAAATTATCGAAGAGTTGATTCAAGACGAATTCATAAAAGGTCATATCAAGAAAACGGCTGTGCGCTTCAAATTCTTTCTTGACTTGTCAAAATTGTTGCATTTCTATGGTCGGAGTATATAAGCCATGTGTGTCTTTTTTGACAAATCTAGAAAATTTTAAAAACAGAGATGCTTCATGATTTCACCTTATATGAACTCGCCTTGAGTTGACTGTGTTCACTGTGTATCACGTTCAACCAGGTGGTATGTATTCTCACTTACACCACAATAGAGTCCGAATTCAAGATTTTTTTTTTATGAAATGTAAGTAAAACCATAAACGTAAACATGTGTGAGTAAGGCAGTTGTACAATTTTTTTGGGATTTTATCGCTTTCGATAATCATACTTGAATATTGGTTACCAAATAAAGTTAACACACGTAAATAAGAGAAACGTCATTGTAGAGATAAAGTAGAGTGTAAAATACATATAGGGTCCGCCAAATAATTTTTTTTTTTTGAAAATGCTATAAAAACATCGAGTGTAGCTTCGGCTGTGTGGCACGTAGCGCCGTTTTGGCAAAATCAGCAGCTTCTGTAAGTCGATCGCAGGCCCACTTAGCGAAGCGAAAACACAACCATATTCTTTCAGCGGAAGGATAAAACTAATTATCTGTCAAATCAGACATGAGCTAAGTGTTACCATTCACGAAATAAGCACTAGTTGAAAAAAAAGTTCGATGGCGGACCCTATATCTTATCTTTGCTTGTTATAAATAAGCAAATGAAAATTGTAGTGTCTGTATATATAAAAATTGGTTGATTAAATACTTCAAGCACCACATTAACCGATTCAGTTGTAAAATCTTAACAACTGAAAGTCACATTCTAATAAGTTTAATTAAAAAAAATATTTATTGTAACAAAATAAACTTAAATTTTACTTTTGAAGATTTTGAAAGCTTTTTATTATTTAGGCTAATTTATGCCGTGTAATAAATGCATTGCTCTATATACTGCCAAAACAAAAGCGGCTTGTTTCTATAAATCGAACATTTTCGTTCAGTTGCATTCATTTTTTTATTAATAAAATTTTTTTCATTTATAAGCGATAACAATTTTCTTAACTTTTTGTGGATTCAACTATGTTTTAAAATGACTTGAACGCAGCAAGCTATATTCTACAAACTGTCAATATTTAAATACACACTTTAATATAATGGGTGATTCAAGTAGAGATACTTTTTTCAATAGCCTCCCATACAACCTAAATTAAAAAAATATTATAATTTGTAAATTAGTGATCAGATAAGAGCAAAATTTTACAAAAATTGATTTAGTACGCAAGTCCTTGCCGCTCAGTAAAAGACATATTTAGAAACATAAATTTTATTTATTTAACATAACATATTTGACATACTTACATAAAATATATATAAGTAAAAGGTGATTTTATAAGAACTATCGGAAATTTAAAAAAAAAAACACATAAAATTCAGAAAAATGCATGAAATATTTATTTGGATCGATAGTTGGGTCGATATAATTTAATGTTTGAAGATTATTTCATGCAAATGTTGGCCGCGGCTGCGCCTCAAATGGTCCATCCGCTTAGTCCAATTTTGGCATACTCTTTCCAACATTTCGGCCGGTATCTCACGAATAATGTTGGCAATGTTGGCTTCCAGTGCGTCAATCGAAGCGGGCTTGTCCCTATAGACATTAGCCTTAACATAGCCCCACAAAAAATAGTCTAGAGGCGTTAAATCGCACGATCTGGGCGGCCAATTGACTGGTCCCAAGCGTGAAATAAACTGTTCACCGAACTCGCCTCTCAATTGGTCCATTGTTTCGCGTGCTGTGTGGCATGTGGCACCGTCTTGTTGAAACCACATGTCATGCAAGTCAAGCTCTTCCATTTTGGGCAAAAAAAAGTTTGTTATCATCGCACGGTAGCGCTCACCATTCACAGTAACGTTGTGATTCGCATCATCTTTGAAGAAATACGGCCCAATGATGCCGCCAGCCCATAATCCGCACCAAACGGTTGTTTTTTGTGGATGCATTGGTAGCTCTTGCAATGCTTCTGGCTGCTCTTCACTCCAAATACGGCAGTTTTGCTTGTTCACGTATCCATTCAACCAGAAATGAGCCTCGTCGCTGAACACAATTCTTCGATAAAAAAGTGGATCTTCATCTAACTTTTCAAGAGCCCATTCACCAAAAATTTGGCGTTGTGGTAGGTCGTTTGGCTTCAATTCTTGCACCAGTTGTATCTTATAAGGCTTCACACCCAAATCCTTCCGCAAAATTTTCCACGTAGTGGAGTAACAGAGGCCCAATTGCTGCGAACGGCGCCGAATCGATAATTCACGGTCATCACCAACACTGGCCGATACGGCTGCGATATTTTCTTCAGTTCGCACTCTACGTAAGCGTGTTGGTGGTTTAATGTCCAACAATGTAAATTTGGTGCGAAATTTTGTTACAATAGCCCGAATAGAAGCCTCAGTAGGTCGATTAAACTGACCATAAAATGGAAGAAGCGCGCGATGAACTTTCTTAACAGAGCACGCATTTTGGTAATAAAATTCAATAATTTGCAAGCGTTGTTCGTTTGTAAGACGATTCATGATTAAATTATAGACCAAACTGAAGATGTTTGACAGTGACACAAGATACAAAACGTGCGTGAGCTGTCAAAACTAGTGTTGCCAAAAAGATAATAGCAAAAAAGTCACTCTTTATTACAGGCAATCAAAGTATATCAAGTAATTACTTTCAGATTCTACCAATAATTCATTCATTCGCTGTTTTTATGTCGTTACATTTTTTTTTCAACTAAATACACTTTCAGATCATTTAAATCATTTTTTCTTTAAAGTATTTTCTGACTATGCCTCGAAATTGATTACTCTGACTGCAGAATAAGATAATTTATGAGGTCTCTCATGGAGGCAATCCTACTTATTTTTCTCGTATATCTTAATCATCTTGCATTTCTTATAATTTTAGGACTTGATTCTATTGCTTCTTCTGATAACATTCCAATGGGATTGGTAGAATATTTAATAAAATCTATACTATGAACTAAAATTTTGTGCACAGGTACCAAGAATATAATTATAAATATAAAAGTGCAGTATTTTTTAAAAGCTTTTCAAAACTTGATATATTTATATAATGACTACTTGAAAGTGTTCTTAAAATAATGGAAAATTTTATTAGTTTTCTTGCAAAACCAAAACTTTATGCGGAAACTTACATTACAAATGAATTCACCAGTCACTCAACTCAGTTTCAAATCTATCTCTCATGCGATGATATTTAGACCAATTGTTAGAACATTTTAAAAGAGTAAGCTTTAATTTCTGTAGTTCCCTTTCTAATAATACTTATTTAAAATGATTTTCTACAAAATCTTTAACGTGACGCATAACATCGCCGGATCTGTTTTGCTTTATCTCTAGTCACAGTTGAAAAATAGTACGAATCCGCAACGAGGTTGACACTAAATAACAATCACAAAAAGAATTCGGGCAATATCGGGCAGCTGAACTTTAAATATATTAAAATAATGCTTGTAGCTACTAAATACAAAAAAAAAAAAAAAAAAAACAGGAAAAGTGTTTTTTACTTTCTTTTAAATTCTCTACGAAAGTTCACGGTTGCTGAAAAATCTTGACAATGCCTCACTACTATCTTTTTTGTAACGGTATCTGACACATGATCAATATTTGTAAACAAAAACAGTGTTGTAATTGTAACTAGAAGCATCACTTACAACCCTGGTAGCCGTTACATTCAAATACTTTAATTCTTAGTATTATAAATGAACATAAAATTTGGGATTTTCCCATAAATTTCGTATGCTGTACACAAACCTTAACTTTGAACCACTAATAAAATTTGTAAACATTTTAGATACCATCTAACCAGAGTGTTTAAAAAAAAAAATAAAAAAAAACGGTCAAATTCTAACATTGACTTTAACCATTTTTGGCCACCCTCGTGACACAGTGCGGTGTTTGTAGTCGCATAGTCTGTAGCTTGCTGTGTTATCTGGGATTTTTTGATTCTTGTGAAAAATTCTATGAGAAATTTAAAATATAATTGAATTGAATTGAATTGAAAAAATTAAAAGTTGGCTATCGTTAAGGCAATAATTATAAAATTCAGACATTAACACACACCCACACACACACACACACATACAAACACTTATGTATTTGTCAGTTAGTGTAGAACAACTGATTTTTGTAACAGTTAAAAAGCAAAATAAAATTATTATGTTAATAAAATATTAATGTATGCCAGGGAATAAGTGTGTACGATATAAATAAGTAATAATGAATTAGCAACAAAACAACAAAAAGAGGTTTTGTATTAAAGGGCTGCACAAGCATACTTGAAATGGCTTACAAGCCACGTTTGTAGTGATGTATGCTTGTGCAGACTTTTAGTTTATATTAACATACATAAATAAAGAAATAAATTAATATTGTAAATATTCATATGTAGTTCAAAATGATTACGTCACGTTAAAAGTTTCTTCTCTTAAAAACAAAAGCTGAAAAATACACAAAATTAACTTTATACAATTTTTGTTAATTGTTGCAAATATACGAGTACTTTCAATATCATGCCTACATTTTTGTTGTTCTTGTTTCTGTTATATATAATTAAAAGATAAAGAAAACAATAATTTGAATGAAATAAATGAATTTGAAAGAATGTAAAAAAATAACTAAAAAAAAAAAGAATACTAACCTGTATTTCACTCATTTTTTCTCGATTTTCTAATTTGTTTCCGAGTTCGTTTCGTTTGTTTTTAAAAATTCTTTTTTTTTTTTTGCAAACAAAATAATTTTTAATTCAAAATAAATAATATTAAAAAAAAATATGTAAAACGAAAAAGAAAAAAAAACCTTTTGGTTTGTAAAATGAAATGTAATGAAAATTATTTCATTATGCAATCGCTATTAAAGATATGTAGGATTTTTCTAGAAAAATTTACTAAAAACATGCATTTGATTGATGTCTGCAAAAGGGTAACAAAACACACCACTTTTGAAAGCATAAAAACTGGATAAAATAAGTTCTGGAGTTATTCTCTTATTCTCTTATTTAAATTTTTCTTTCTATATGTGGTTGTCAATTTCTCTTTATATTTTGTCTTTTTGTAATAAAATAATTGGAATTTTGCTTGAAATCTCTGTTTTAAAGTTTTATTATTTATTATGAGAGCCTGACAAAATATCCTTTATTTTCTCAAAAAAAAAAAAAAAAAAAAAAAAAAAAAAAAAAAAAAAAAAAAAAAAAAAAAAAAAAAAAAAAAAAAAAAACCTTTTAAATGTTTTTTATATGAGAGCCAGGCAAAATAGCTATGTACTCGTAGTTAGTTTAATTAGATTTTTCTCTCAACATGGACGTACATTTTGAAATATAGCTGGAGGGTATTTGCCTAGCTGCTCTCTTTTATATTTTTATTCTTCCATTATTTTTTAACTCTCTCTCTCTGTCTCTCTTTTTTTCTGTTTTTCTTTGAATACCTCTTTTAGAAATCTGAATTCTTATTTGAGCTTTTTAATAAAATAATAGAGTAGAAAGAAACAGTCAAGGAAAAGGTCCTTAATTAATTTCATTTCCAGAAATGCTCTCCAAATACATCTCTACTGCTTCGTGTTCCACACATATATTTCTATTATATCCAAAGTAGTTTAACTGACATACCCTGTCAAGAGAATACAAAAGAGAAGTAGCAGTGTTCGGGTTTCTTTTCAATTTGTACGATTTTGTTGTAGAAATTCATTTTATATGTTACACAATATATATAAAGCAAAATGCCAAGAGAAAGACGAAACCTAAAGCTTCATTAATGTTAATTTATTAGTAAGAAGCTAAGCTTGACATTAAAAGTTATAGGAGACACTTTACACGGCGGGATGGGCTTATTTGTTTCTGAAACAGTTTAAAATTACTTACACAGTTAATACCATGAAGAACGGAGCTAACAAAATACTAAGTGATGAAAATCATGCAAGATTATCAATCGACTGTCTAGCAAAAGCGCAAGACTAAATGATAATAAGATGAAAAGAGATCCAAAAAACTAATATTATGTCAAATCGGCGCATTCAATATCTAGTAATTTTTTAGAATTTCTTACTGAAACACTATTTAGTACACATTTCGTTAAGTCTGCACTAAAGGTTAGACTACATTTCATTCCAATCGACATTGAATGGAACGATTTGGGTTAAATAATAATAATAAAATACAGAAGTAAACGGCCTGCTCCATATAAAGAAAACTATTGTTCGATTCTACTTCAGGCGACAAACAGCTGATTTACGGCTCCCTAAAAAAATTTTACAAGAAAACTCTTATGAAAACAAAAACGAACAATAACATAACCATTTCTATATAAAATTGCGGCTCCCTAAAAAATATTTTTTCTCTTTGTACGAATACAAATGTCACTTGTTTGGTTGATGTCGCATGAATATATAAAATTAACACAGAAACCAATAAAATTATAAATACATTTTTTTTTCTATTTTCTAATATTGATTTTTTAACAATTAACATAAAATTTTCTTTTTAACTAAAAAATAAAATTTAAAGATTTGTTTTTTGTGAATGTGTGCGTCTGTGTTTTACATTTTTCTTTCTGCTCTCTTTCGTTGAGAGTTTAAGTAGTGTATCATGTTGTGTTTTTTAAAGTAAATTTCTAGTTTACTGCGGGTTTTCTTTGAAACAACGTAAGGCCAAGCGAACGATAAGTCAAAAGTTAGTGAGCCCCAGTTTCAGTTGAAAACGAATGTCGGGTTTTCTTTCGCTTTTGCTTCACATCGAAATAAGGAACCTGGCAGTAAAGTTATTCGTTATTAGCAAAATTTTGATGAAGTTTATCCTGTCTGGGAGGAAATGTAACAGATAAATTGTTTCTATTATTAAAAGAGAATAAAAAAATATTTTTCTAAAACAAAACGACACAAATCTGTAGAAAATTTCGAGAGTTCTCAGAGAGCTGCACAGAGGTGACAGTCACTTTCTGGTTATCATGTGGCAAATGATGAGAATCTCAATTATTTTCAAATCAAAAGATGTGTGTGAAGTTATATTTTAAAATATAAATCCCAAGACACAAACCATTACAATTTACAGTGCTCTGTTAAACTGTTAACATAGCTCTGTTAAATAAATAAAACTGGGGTTGCTTCACTAAAACTGAAATAATTAGTAAATTGTAGAACAAAATGGACCAGGAAAAATGGAACAGCTTACCTAGGCTCCAACCTTTCCAAAAAAGGCAAACAAACGGAAAAAAAATTGCACAGAGGGCGAAATTTTCAATTTTTAAAATTTTATATTTTCGGGGATGAGCCCATTTTCCATGGAAACGGAAGAGAGTGGGCGAACCAAACTAGTTGGGTTTTATGGACTAGGTGTACCTCTATTATAATCCATAGTCAGTATATCTAACAGAGCGTGTTGGAAAAAAATATAACAAATTTTCCAAATTTTAAAATATGAAATTGCTCTGAGGGATGAGCCCATTTCCATGGAAACGGGAGAGAGTGGGCGAACCAAACTAGTTGGGTTTTATGGACTAGGTGTACCTCTATTATAATCCATAGTCAGTATATCTAACAGAGCGTGTTGGAAAAAAATATAACAAATTTTCCAAATTTTAAAATATGAAATTTCTCTAAGGGATGAGCCCATTTTCCATGGAAACGGAAGAGAGTGGGCGAACCAAACTAGTTGGGTTTTATGGACTAGGTGTACCTCTATTATAATCCATAGTCAGTATATCTAACAGAGCGTGTTGGAAAAAAATATAACAAATTTTCCAAATTTTAAAATATGAAATTTCTCTGAGGGATGGGCCCATTTCCATGGAAACGGAAGAGAGTGGGCGAACCAAACTAGTTGGGTTTTATGGACTAGGTGTACCTCTATTATAATCCATAGTCAGTATATCTAACAGAGCGTGTTGGAAAAAAATATAACAAATTTTCCAAATTTTAAAATATGAAATTGCTCTAAGGGATGGGCCCATTTCCATGGAAACGGAAGAGAGTGGGCGAACCAAACTAGTTGGGTTTTATGGACTAGGTGTACCTCTATTATAATCCATAGTCAGTATATCTAACAGAGCGTGTTGGAAAAAAATATAACAAATTTTCCAAATTTTAAAATATGAAATTGCTCTAAGGGATGAGCCCATTTCCATGGAAACGGGAGAGAGTGGGCGAACCAAACTAGTTGGGTTTTATGGACTAGGTGTACCTCTATTATAATCCATAGTCAGTATATCTAACAGAGCGTGTTGGAAAAAAATATAACAAATTTTCCAAATTTTAAAATATGAAATTGCTCTAAGGGATGAGCCCATTTTCCATGGAAACGGGAGAGAGTGGGCGAACCAAACTAGTTGGGTTTTATGGACTAGGTGTACCTCTATTATAATCCATAGTCAGTATATCTAACAGAGCGTGTTGGAAAAAAATATAACAAATTTTCCAAATTTTAAAATATGAAATTTCTCTGAGGGATGGGCCCATTTCCATGGAAACGGAAGAGAGTGGGCGAACCAAACTAGTTGGGTTTTATGGACTAGGTGTACCTCTATTATAATCCATAGTCAGTATATCTAACAGAGCGTGTTGGAAAAAAATATAACAAATTTTCCAAATTTTAAAATATGAAATTTCTCTAAGGGATGAGCCCATTTTCCATGGAAACGGAAGAGAGTGGGCGAACCAAACTAGTTGGGTTTTATGGACTAGGTGTACCTCTATTATAATCCATAGTCAGTATATCTAACAGAGCGTGTTGGAAAAAAATATAACAAATTTTCCAAATTTTAAAATATGAAATTTCTCTGAGGGATGGGCCCATTTCCATGGAAACGGAAGAGAGTGGGCGAACCAAACTAGTTGGGTTTTATGGACTAGGTGTACCTCTATTATAATCCATAGTCAGTATATCTAACAGAGCGTGTTGGAAAAAAATATAACAAATTTTCCAAATTTTAAAATATGAAATTTCTCTAAGGGATGAGCCCATTTTCCATGGAAACGGAAGAGAGTGGGCGAACCAAACTAGTTGGGTTTTATGGACTAGGTGTACCTCTATTATAATCCATAGTCAGTATATCTAACAGAGCGTGTTGGAAAAAAATATAACAAATTTTCCAAATTTTAAAATATGAAATTTCTCTGAGGGATGGGCCCATTTCCATGGAAACGGAAGAGAGTGGGCGAACCAAACTAGTTGGGTTTTATGGACTAGGTGTACCTCTATTATAATCCATAGTCAGTATATCTAACAGAGCGTGTTGGAAAAAAATATAACAAATTTTCCAAATTTTAAAATATGAAATTTCTCTGAGGGATGGGCCCATTTTCCATGGAAACGGAAGAGAGTGGGCGAACCAAACTAGTTGGGTTTTATGGACTAGGTGTACCTCTATTATAATCCATAGTCAGTATATCTAACAGAGCGTGTTGGAAAAAAATATAACAAATTTTCCAAATTTTAAAATATGAAATTGCTCTAAGGGATGAGCCCATTTCCATGGAAACGGGAGAGAGTGGGCGAACCAAACTAGTTGGGTTTTATGGACTAGGTGTACCTCTATTATAATCCATAGTCAGTATATCTAACAGAGCGTGTTGGAAAAAAATATAACAAATTTTCCAAATTTTAAAATATGAAATTGCTCTAAGGGATGGGCCCATTTCCATGGAAACGGAAGAGAGTGGGCGAACCAAACTAGTTGGGTTTTATGGACTAGGTGTACCTCTATTATAATCCATAGTCAGTATATCTAACAGAGCGTGTTGGAAAAAAATATAACAAATTTTCCAAATTTTAAAATATGAAATTGCTCTAAGGGATGAGCCCATTTCCATGGAAACGGGAGAGAGTGGGCGAACCAAACTAGTTGGGTTTTATGGACTAGGTGTACCTCTATTATAATCCATAGTCAGTATATCTAACAGAGCGTGTTGGAAAAAAATATAACAAATTTTCCAAATTTTAAAATATGAAATTGCTCTAAGGGATGAGCCCATTTTCCATGGAAACGGGAGAGAGTGGGCGAACCAAACTAGTTGGGTTTTATGGACTAGGTGTACCTCTATTATAATCCATAGTCAGTATATCTAACAGAGCGTGTTGGAAAAAAATATAACAAATTTTCCAAATTTTAAAATATGAAATTGCTCTAAGGGATGGGCCCATTTCCATGGAAACGGAAGAGAGTGGGCGAACCAAACTAGTTGGGTTTTATGGACTAGGTGTACCTCTATTATAATCCATAGTCAGTATATCTAACAGAGCGTGTTGGAAAAAAATATAACAAATTTTCCAAATTTTAAAATATGAAATTGCTCTAAGGGATGAGCCCATTTCCATGGAAACGGGAGAGAGTGGGCGAACCAAACTAGTTGGGTTTTATGGACTAGGTGTACCTCTATTATAATCCATAGTCAGTATATCTAACAGAGCGTGTTGGAAAAAAATATAACAAATTTTCCAAATTTTAAAATATGAAATTTCTCTGAGGGATGGGCCCATTTCCATGGAAACGGAAGAGAGTGGGCGAACCAAACTAGTTGGGTTTTATGGACTAGGTGTACCTCTATTATAATCCATAGTCAGTATATCTAACAGAGCGTGTTGGAAAAAAATATAACAAATTTTCCAAATTTTAAAATATGAAATTGCTCTAAGGGATGGGCCCATTTCCATGGAAACGGAAGAGAGTGGGCGAACCAAACTAGTTGGGTTTTATGGACTAGGTGTACCTCTATTATAATCCATAGTCAGTATATCTAACAGAGCGTGTTGGAAAAAAATATAACAAATTTTCCAAATTTTAAAATATGAAATTGCTCTAAGGGATGAGCCCATTTCCATGGAAACGGGAGAGAGTGGGCGAACCAAACTAGTTGGGTTTTATGGACTAGGTGTACCTCTATTATAATCCATAGTCAGTATATCTAACAGAGCGTGTTGGAAAAAAATATAACAAATTTTCCAAATTTTAAAATATGAAATTGCTCTAAGGGATGAGCCCATTTTCCATGGAAACGGGAGAGAGTGGGCGAACCAAACTAGTTGGGTTTTATGGACTAGGTGTACCTCTATTATAATCCATAGTCAGTATATCTAACAGAGCGTGTTGGAAAAAAATATAACAAATTTTCCAAATTTTAAAATATGAAATTTCTCTGAGGGATGGGCCCATTTCCATGGAAACGGAAGAGAGTGGGCGAACCAAACTAGTTGGGTTTTATGGACTAGGTGTACCTCTATTATAATCCATAGTCAGTATATCTAACAGAGCGTGTTGGAAAAAAATATAACAAATTTTCCAAATTTTAAAATATGAAATTTCTCTAAGGGATGAGCCCATTTTCCATGGAAACGGAAGAGAGTGGGCGAACCAAACTAGTTGGGTTTTATGGACTAGGTGTACCTCTATTATAATCCATAGTCAGTATATCTAACAGAGCGTGTTGGAAAAAAATATAACAAATTTTCCAAATTTTAAAATATGAAATTTCTCTGAGGGATGGGCCCATTTCCATGGAAACGGAAGAGAGTGGGCGAACCAAACTAGTTGGGTTTTATGGACTAGGTGTACCTCTATTATAATCCATAGTCAGTATATCTAACAGAGCGTGTTGGAAAAAAATATAACAAATTTTCCAAATTTTAAAATATGAAATTTCTCTAAGGGATGAGCCCATTTTCCATGGAAACGGAAGAGAGTGGGCGAACCAAACTAGTTGGGTTTTATGGACTAGGTGTACCTCTATTATAATCCATAGTCAGTATATCTAACAGAGCGTGTTGGAAAAAAATATAACAAATTTTCCAAATTTTAAAATATGAAATTTCTCTGAGGGATGGGCCCATTTCCATGGAAACGGAAGAGAGTGGGCGAACCAAACTAGTTGGGTTTTATGGACTAGGTGTACCTCTATTATAATCCATAGTCAGTATATCTAACAGAGCGTGTTGGAAAAAAATATAACAAATTTTCCAAATTTTAAAATATGAAATTTCTCTGAGGGATGGGCCCATTTTCCATGGAAACGGAAGAGAGTGGGCGAACCAAACTAGTTGGGTTTTATGGACTAGGTGTACCTCTATTATAATCCATAGTCAGTATATCTAACAGAGCGTGTTGGAAAAAAATATAACAAATTTTCCAAATTTTAAAATATGAAATTGCTCTAAGGGATGAGCCCATTTCCATGGAAACGGGAGAGAGTGGGCGAACCAAACTAGTTGGGTTTTATGGACTAGGTGTACCTCTATTATAATCCATAGTCAGTATATCTAACAGAGCGTGTTGGAAAAAAATATAACAAATTTTCCAAATTTTAAAATATGAAATTTCTCTGAGGGATGGGCCCATTTCCATGGAAACGGAAGAGAGTGGGCGAACCAAACTAGTTGGGTTTTATGGACTAGGTGTACCTCTATTATAATCCATAGTCAGTATATCTAACAGAGCGTGTTGGAAAAAAATATAACAAATTTTCCAAATTTTAAAATATGAAATTTCTCTAAGGGATGAGCCCATTTCCATGGAAACGGAAGAGAGTGGGCGAACCAAACTAGTTGGGTTTTATGGACTAGGTGTACCTCTATTATAATCCATAGTCAGTATATCTAACAGAGCGTGTTGGAAAAAAATATAACAAATTTTCCAAATTTTAAAATATGAAATTGCTCTAAGGGATGAGCCCATTTTCCATGGAAACGGGAGAGAGTGGGCGAACCAAACTAGTTGGGTTTTATGGACTAGGTGTACCTCTATTATAATCCATAGTCAGTATATCTAACAGAGCGTGTTGGAAAAAAATATAACAAATTTTCCAAATTTTAAAATATGAAATTGCTCTAAGGGATGAGCCCATTTCCATGGAAACGGGAGAGAGTGGGCGAACCAAACTAGTTGGGTTTTATGGACTAGGTGTACCTCTATTATAATCCATAGTCAGTATATCTAACAGAGCGTGTTGGAAAAAAATATAACAAATTTTCCAAATTTTAAAATATGAAATTTCTCTGAGGGATGGGCCCATTTCCATGGAAACGGAAGAGAGTGGGCGAACCAAACTAGTTGGGTTTTATGGACTAGGTGTACCTCTATTATAATCCATAGTCAGTATATCTAACAGAGCGTGTTGGAAAAAAATATAACAAATTTTCCAAATTTTAAAATATGAAATTTCTCTAAGGGATGAGCCCATTTTCCATGGAAACGGAAGAGAGTGGGCGAACCAAACTAGTTGGGTTTTATGGACTAGGTGTACCTCTATTATAATCCATAGTCAGTATATCTAACAGAGCGTGTTGGAAAAAAATATAACAAATTTTCCAAATTTTAAAATATGAAATTTCTCTGAGGGATGGGCCCATTTCCATGGAAACGGAAGAGAGTGGGCGAACCAAACTAGTTGGGTTTTATGGACTAGGTGTACCTCTATTATAATCCATAGTCAGTATATCTAACAGAGCGTGTTGGAAAAAAATATAACAAATTTTCCAAATTTTAAAATATGAAATTTCTCTGAGGGATGGGCCCATTTTCCATGGAAACGGGAGAGAGTGGGCGAACCAAACTAGTTGGGTTTTATGGACTAGGTGTACCTCTATTATAATCCATAGTCAGTATATCTAACAGAGCGTGTTGGAAAAAAATATAACAAATTTTCCAAATTTTAAAATATGAAATTTCTCTAAGGGATGAGCCCATTTCCATGGAAACGGGAGAGAGTGGGCGAACCAAACTAGTTGGGTTTTATGGACTAGGTGTACCTCTATTATAATCCATAGTCAGTATATCTAACAGAGCGTGTTGGAAAAAAATATAACGAATTTTCCAAATTTTAAAATATGAAATTGCTCTTATGTGCGTGCTGTTAACTTAGTTTTTAACATTGCACTTTTAAATATTTATTTTACATTTCTCTCGCTCAGACACTCGCAAACAATAACAGAATTACTTCAATAAAACCAAGTAATTCTGTAAAACTAACAAAATGTTAAACCACTGAGTTGACAACGCTGTTATTATATGGCTGTGTTAAATAAAGAGAGTCTCATGGGTGCGTCGTGTACAGTTTTTTTTTTACTAACACAAGCATAGTTGCT
The DNA here is from genome assembly GCA_947397855.1 of Thelaira solivaga. Classification (NCBI taxonomy): domain Eukaryota; kingdom Metazoa; phylum Arthropoda; class Insecta; order Diptera; family Tachinidae; genus Thelaira; species Thelaira solivaga. The sequence continues at coordinate 47,004,973 of OX377610.1, read as the reverse complement.
CGTTTAATATTCATGTGGCCTTCAAACTTAATATCGTCATATGAATTTATAAAAGCATAAGTATAAAAAATGTTACAAGAAAAGCAAACAACTCTTAAATATAAAAATTGGCAAAAAATTTTCTGTTTTAACTTCTGTATAAGAACACAATTTTTAATTATAAATGCCTAAAAATTTTCGGGATCATATAAATTTATTTAGTAGGTATTTAATTTTTTGTAACTTATAGACTTTTTGAATTCATGTGACGATATACAAAATCAAAACCAAAACATCCATAAAAAAAGCATAGGCAGAAAACAACCACCAAAACTCAATTGAAAACAGAAATTTACCATTAAAATTGTAATGATCATTAAGCTTAACTTAATAAGTGGGCTGTTTATTTACCAAAAACTCGGTCGTTTATGGCCCGATTTGAATGACATTTTGTACAGATAGTTGGGAAGCTATTTAGTCTAAAACTGCATACCACATTTTTTACTAAATTGTGATTTTGTAGCAAAAGCTTATAAAAATGTTAATACTAGTCAAAGATTTTAACCCATTGCAAAATCAACTTTTTATTAATCTAGATGTGTATATATGTATGTGAAATAAAGTGAATCTAAAATAAGTACGTAAGTATGGATTCTAATTTTAAAATATTTAACGTTAACATATAAATTTTAAGAAAATATACAGCGCTATAAGTGCATTAGAAGCCGGTTACATCGATATATTTTCATAATAATTTATGTGTAATTACCCTACAATATAGCAAACGGTCATCTAAGGTTTCATGTGGATTAATAACAAATATTTTAATATTATGTACTTATTTTAGATTCAACATATTAGACATACTTATATACATACATATCTATGTTGATAAAAATTTGATTTTGCAGTAGGCCAATTTTTTAAAGCTAGAATTAATGGAACAAATTTACTTTACACAAGCACCACAAAATAACAAAAAAAAAAAGAATATCAGAGATGATAGAAAATAGAATTCTAAGAAGAAAATATCGAGTAAAAGTTCTAGTACAAATTCGTATTTTCCGAGTTATGGCTCTCCACAGTTTCATACAATTTCTATTAATTAGTTTTGTTTCTTTTATAAAATACCTATTTGTGTGAAAAGTGTGTAAATTTTAAGCCTGACAGAACTTAGACCAGGACCACACAAAGCAATTTTAGTTGGGCAGTTCTTGATTTTGTAGGATAGAAAGGAAAGAAAAATGGAAAGGGGTTCAAACAGAAATTTCCTTTTGTTCTCCCTTCGTTTCTTTTACAAAGATGTACAAAAAGAAGACGGGTAGCTTGAAGGCTGAATGAATGACGGCATAAGAATGCTAAAATTGCCGAAACAAAAAATTTGTGTGTGGACAAAAAGAGAATTGAGAAAGAATTGCGCAACTGAACTTGCCGTGTGTGGTCTAGTCAGCAATTTGCCCAACTTAAGGCGAAATCATACAAAATGATATCAAGAAAGCAGTGTGCGCTTCAATTTTTTTTTGGTCAAAATTGTCCATAAACCATATTTATTTTTTTCTGACGAATCACGAATATTTTAAAAAAGAGATGCTTGATAATTTCACCTTGTATGAATTCGCCTTGGCAATTTGTATTTTGCACATAATCGTAAATACACAAAATCATTTGCAAATATTAAGGGTTCACATATTGATCTTTTGAAGAAGTAAAAATGTTTTTTAATAAAACTAATTTTTTTGTCATTTAAATTGTATCTGGCTTTCAAAAAAACACCCTTTATATACGACGAACAATGTGTTGTAAACATTTCTCAATTCTAGTTGTTAAATAGTCACACAGACCTGTACTAACCAAACAGACAAATACACACGCATGTTTACATACACACACGCTGTCTAATTAACTATTAAATCATTGTTTTGTCATACCTATCTTAGTTGAAAAAAATATACCTATAATATTATTTTTATTTCGATATTTCGCTACATCTTTCTGTAGCATCTTCAGGAAATATATGTTTAAAATAATATAAATTTTCTTTTTAAATTAAAAGAAAAACTAAAACATATGTACTATTTATGAATATATATACACATACCTACATATGTATAAGAAGATACATACATGTAGATCTCAAGTTCAAATAAATTTTACATAAAATTCAAATAAGATCCAATATAAATTATTCGATCTTATAAATTTATTATTAGTAAATATTATTTAAACTTAAAACCTCAATGAAAAATTGTTTTTGTTGTAATTTTCCAATATTTCGACTTTCTTTTGAAGGTCTTCTTCAAAAAAAATTTCCCTGAAGAAGACCTTCAAAAGAAAGTCGAAATATTAGAAAATTCAAACAAAAACAATTTTTTCATTGAGATCTTAAGCTTAAATAATATTTAAGCTTAAAGTAATTTTTTTTATTGAATTTTTAATTCTTTTTGCAAAGTTTATGGATGTGCAATGAAATGATATTTTGTAAAAAAGTAATAACAATTTGAAAACTTTTAAACTTCTTTTGAAGCGTTTCACATAATAAGGTGGTAATTTTCATTTCAACTTTTTTTTTATATATATGTACACATGTATATATAAAACCTTCAATTTGGCCTCCCACTCTCTTTTACGTAGGGTAAATGTGCCAGTAGTCGGCAGTTTAACGCGTTCTCTTTTTTCAATTTGTTACCATTTTATACATGATCATGGTATTACTCTGATATAACTCTGTAATGGTACAGTATTGGGTATAGTTTTAAATGGATTAAGCTATTTTTAAAAAAATTTTTATTAAAATTGAGTAATTTATAGTTTTGTAAAAATACACCAAATTTGCCAGTAGTTGGCATACATGTCCCAGAGGTCGTCACACTGTGATCCTATTGTCGGCATATAATTTTGCCTGTAAATTTTTTCAAGGCAACAAGATGCCGACTCCAGAAACATGATCCTGTATTCGGCAGGCTTGAAATTACTTAATAAAACCTTCTGCCGACTACTGGCAAAACACAATTTGCGAATAGTTGGCACCTAATGACGACTACAGGAAATTATACAAAATTTTTGTGCCTGAAAGCGGCATCATTAAACAGCAAAAAATTATTATTTTTTGCTAATTTTTTCTTGTCAACAACAATATTTCAACTCTTTTCTTTCCATGGAAACCATTAAAATATTGAAATTGTTTTATATAATAGCTTTAACAACCCATTGAAAATTGGCCTAGCCACTAAATATTTCCTTAGAAATCAAGCACTTCTGAAGATATTTCAGAGAACACATTGGATAAAGGCAAATTATGAATAAATTACTCATTTCAGTAGGATGAACTAATTTGAAATAGAGAGTTAAGTATATTATTTAATTAAAAATGGTTTTTTATACATTGAAAACTCTCTATTATACCTGTATATTTGAATTTAAAAAAAAAAATTACGACTACTGGAACATGCCGACATTAGGGGCGCTTACCCTTATATGCACATATAAGAAATAATTAAATAAAATTTTAATAATCGTTGTGAATTGATATAGTTTCATTTTATGCAAAAACAAAATTCATTTTTTTACCCTACATTAAAAACAGTAGTCAGTTTTGTGAATTTTAATTGAATGCCCATAAATTGTATATTTACTCCTTTTCTTTTTGATATTCTTCTGTTAAAAAAAAAACACATTTCGGATGGTACAAAAAAATTTTTAAATAAATTTGCCAAAAACAAAATTCATTATTATGAGTGTAGGGCTGCTTTTCATTTTGTTAGCCAACATGCAAAAATACAAACTGGTGTATGAATATGTATTACTGAGAGAATTGAAGATTGCAAAAAACAAAATACATACTAAAGGGCTGCACAAGCATACTTGAAATGGCTTACAATCACTGTTTATTTTAATATATTATACACGTTTGTAGTGTTGTGTGACTTTCAAGTATGCTTGTGCAGCCCTTTAATACATTCATTATTGTGAGAGTAGTGGTTGTTTTCAAGAATGATCAAATACACATCAGGCAAACTGTGTTCCTATTGGCTAATAATTACACCTAAAAATTCTTATTGGTAATGTGAACAATTACAGTGGAGCAATATATTAGTTTATTCTTCAAATGATAGGAAAAAATTAAACTATTTTTTCACATTACGTTGTTATTTTATTAAATTTCCTTTTTTCATTTCGAATATCGCTTGCCTCTTTGGTCGGAACTGCTCCCAATTTTGGTGTACGGAAATTGCTAAATCCTATTAATTAATTTTGCATTATCCAAAGCTTCTTTTTTCCTTCATCTTTTGGAAACTGTAAAAGGATATAGCTTTTCCACTAGCTATAGTCAAAAAATATAAGCACTTTTTTAGAAACACATAATAAATATACTAATTTCAGTACAATTTCTCACGTGATTTTTAATTACTGCTTTCTTTACATTTGCCCACTGCACAACTTATGTTTACGTTTTTTGTGTTCTTTTTCTTTTTAAGTTTTTTTTTGTCAGTCATTTTAATTGCAGGGTTGCCAGCACTAATACATTAAATACATTGGTTGGGACGAAATTATAATATTTCCATATAAAACATTTTTATAATAAATATGAAAATAAAAATAAAAATAAACAAACAGGGTAAAATAAAGATTGCATGTGTACATATTCAGCAAATATTTTCAAAAATTGTCATAAATTAATCATCCAAATGAATATGTGTAACATTGAAAGACAGAATTTAAAAAGCTTAGGGATTCATATACATGGCAACCTTAACAATGAGCAAAATACGTCATCTAACGGGAAGTCATGATCGTGAAGTATTTTTGTGTGTATTATTCTTGGTTGTTTTCATATTTTTTTTTGCTTATGAAAATATATATCGTCATACAATTTCAATAAAGACCTAACCACATATAAAAATTTTTAAAGAAGCCAAAAGGAGTCGATAATATATTAAAAATAATCAAACTTTTTGAAGTTTTCCACTTCTATAATTAAAAATAATATTAAAAATATTAAGAAATCTTCAAAAAAGTTATATAATATCATCGACTATTTTTGACTTCTAAAAAATTTTTTATATGCAATATATGGCTTGCTTGAATTCATGTGGCGATATAACCACGGGTATGAGAAAGATTTACTGAGATTCCTAAAGAGAATTTATTTTACTATGGCCATGAAACTTAACACCAGTACCCATTATATTTTTTTTTCTATTGACAACTAGTGTCTGAGCGAGAGAAATGTAAAATAAATATTTAAAACTGCAATGTTAAAAACTAAGTTAACAGCACGCACATAAGAGCAATTTCATATTTTAAAATTTGGAAAATTCGTTATATTTTTTTCCAACACGCTCTGTTAGATATACTGACTATGGATTATAATAGAGGTACACCTAGTCCATAAAACCCAACTAGTTTGGTTCGCCCACTCTCTTCCGTTTCCATGGAAAATGGGCTCATCCCTTAGAGAAATTTCATATTTTAAAATTTGGAAAATTTGTTATATTTTTTTCCAACACGCTCTGTTAGATATACTGACTATGGATTATAATAGAGGTACACCTAGTCCATAAAACCCAACTAGTTTGGTTCGCCCACTCTCTTCCGTTTCCATGGAAATGGGCCCATCCCTCAGAGAAATTTCATATTTTAAAATTTGGAAAATTTGTTATATTTTTTTCCAACACGCTCTGTTAGATATACTGACTATGGATTATAATAGAGGTACACCTAGTCCATAAAACCCAACTAGTTTGGTTCGCCCACTCTCTTCCGTTTCCATGGAAATGGGCCCATCCCTTAGAGCAATTTCATATTTTAAAATTTGGAAAATTTGTTATATTTTTTTCCAACACGCTCTGTTAGATATACTGACTATGGATTATAATAGAGGTACACCTAGTCCATAAAACCCAACTAGTTTGGTTCGCCCACTCTCTCCCGTTTCCATGGAAAATGGGCTCATCCCTTAGAGCAATTTCATATTTTAAAATTTGGAAAATTTGTTATATTTTTTTCCAACACGCTCTGTTAGATATACTGACTATGGATTATAATAGAGGTACACCTAGTCCATAAAACCCAACTAGTTTGGTTCGCCCACTCTCTTCCGTTTCCATGGAAAATGGGCTCATCCCCGAAAATATAAAATTTTAAAAATTGAAAATTTCGCCCTCTGTGCAATTTTTTTTCCGTTTGTTTGCCTTTTTTGGAAAGGTTGGAGCCTAGGTAAGCTGTTCCATTTTTCCTGGTCCATTTTGTTCTACAATTTACTAATTATTTCAGTTTTAGTGAAGCAACCCCAGTTTTATTTATTTAACAGAGCTATGTTAACAGTTTAACAGAGCACTGTAAATTGTAATGGTTTGTGTCTTGGGATTTATATTTTAAAATATAACTTCACACACATAATCAAAAGTTGTAAAAGCAACTAATCAAAAATCAGATTTTATTTATACAACCTGCTTAGTCTAAGAATTCTTACACATGGGTGGACGAGGCAAGACCAGCCTCGACATTTTTACTGACGAATAGTTTGAGTGGTTTTTATTAGTTCATCTGACTTTTTCAATAATCATCAAACGAATTTTTTCCACAATTACAGATACATTTTTATATCTTTCACTGTTAGTAAAAAAAAATTCAATTAAGCGATGTCCATCTGTCTTTCCATGTAGGCCTTTAAAATCAACGTTCTGAAGTCCCTAGATAACGTACAGAAGAGTTTAGCACACCAACCTGTCAGTTGTTTCTATTTTCCATTTGATATAGAAATTCAGCCTGATTGAATCATAAATGACGGTGTTATGAGTCATAAATTTTATTTTGCTTTTTAACATCTTTCTGGTTGGGTTTTGATGTATTTTGTGTAAAATACACAATGGACAAGAATCACCACAATTTTTACCAGAAATGGCATGTCTGTACAAAAATTCAAGACAATCGTTTCAAAAATTGCCGAAACAAATGGGAAACGCACTTCAAAATTTATTTTTTCATTAATTTCTGTTTTGTTTTTTATGAAAATTTTTAGGCTAACATACAGGTGAGCGAACACACAAAACCAAGCAATCGGTTCTATACAAACGTATGTCTTTTAAATGCTTTGTGTGTATTAGAAAGAGGGATGTTGAAGATATTTACTTCAGCATTATGTTTAGTTTAAAAAATGTTTACCAGCATTTTAAATTAAATTTAATTTAATTTTTTTGGCATTCTTAAAATGTATTTTTTTTTTATATTGAGAAATTGAGTATATGCAGACATTTTATTGCTTTTAAAAATAAGGACATTAAATAGAACGTATTTTTTGTGAATTAATCAATATTTGCCATTTCATTAAAAATCTTTTTTTCAAAGAATAAAAACATTTTCTGATTTCTTTTCGTAATCGTGTTCTTGTTATTCTACTCGTAGAACAGTGATTCGTTTTGACTTTTTCCGTTGCAAAAATTGTAATAATTTATATTTAAAATATAAAAAAAAAAAAAATTGAAAGAACATGCTTCAGGCTTAAAACTTACTGCTACAGGGTGCACCGAAAATTGCAAAATTTTAGCATCAAATTTATAATTTTTTAAAGGTTTTTGATTTAACAAGAGGTTAAAAATACTTCACTTTACCATTAGTTTACAGGTGCAATAAGTAAGTTAGATAATTATTTGATACCGATATTTTACTTTTCATATTTTAATAAATGCGGACAAGTTTCTTATGACCATATTTAATGTTTGGAAAACACAATAATGGTATTTTTATAGTTGACCCTTACTTACAGAAAAATTATTATTATCTGCAAAATAATTCATTAAATTTTTTTCAAAATGGCGAAAATATATTATTCAAAAGAGGTTAGAGCGCAATACTGCAGCTCTTTGCAGAGAGCAGAGAACAGAATTAATTAATTATATAACTTTCGCAAAATTTACTCCAATGTATGCAACTGTATGAAAAGTTTTCTGTAAAGGAATGTAAAGTAATACATAAATTATATAATTCATGAAATTGGAAAAAAAATTTTTTGAGTATGATTGTGAAACAGAAAAACAATGAGTTTTATTAAGAGAAAAGAGAGAAAAACAGAGAGAGGGAGACAGAAAGGAGAGAAAAATAAAATTGTATTTAAGGAGTTGCCTTCAAAACCGAATTCTAAGTTATATATTCTAAGTTATATAACAGGGTTTCTAAGCAAATCTTAAAGAAATAGGGACATGTGTTATATAAATTAAAACCGTAGGTTTCATCTAAGTAGATAGTGAAAAAATGTAGATAGCTATGGAACAATTCTGCATTTCAGACTTTTCTTTGCTTTTTGATTTAATTTTTTTATCATATAAATTACAGTTTACAAAGTTTTTCTTTTGGGTTTCTCTATAAAAATAATGAAAAGACATTAAAAAACATATTTTTACCGTTTTATTTCTGTGATATACATACTAATTTGTATTGCAAATTTCATTTCAAATCAATTTTATTTTTATTAATTGTTCTTTCAATAATTAGTCATAAATTAATAAAAAGATTTTTGTAACTTAAAAAAAATTAAATGAAGAAAGAATTATTTTCAAAGGAAAAAATAATATTTGAATTGAAATGTAATAATTTATCGACTTTTTGTGAAGGATTTTCTTTTATTAAAACCAAAAACCTACCTTAACAAAGTAAAAAATAAACCCACCAACACTTATACAATATAACCTCAATTTTAAAGCAACTTTTTGGGAAATTAAAAAAAAAAAAATTTTTGATTAAAAAGGAATTCCAGTTGGGAATATTAAGAATTTTTTTCTCGAGTTTTTTTAAGTATGAAAGCTTTTCTTTTCTTATTATAAAGCAAAAGAGACACCGAAAAAGAGAGTGAAAGTAAGAGAGCCCAGAGAAAATGTGTAGAGACTGAAATAAATTTTGAAAAAAAAAAAAATTCTAATTTTCAAAAATCAATGATTTATTATTTGGGAAATTTTAAAGAAAAATTACACAAAAAAAAAAAAAAATATCTAGCAGTCAATAGGAAGGAAAATATATTTCTTTATACATACATTATGTATAAATCAGTATGTAAGTATATTTTTCTATAAAATTCGGGGCCAACAAACGTCAGTATAAATTGTGTGGCATATGCATGCAGTTTTTTTTATTATTATTATTTTCAATATCTTTCTTAGATAGTTTAAAAAAAAAAAAAAAAAAAAAAGATTTTAGTTTGCACAAAACAAAAATTGTTAAATAAAAATATAAAATCAATGTATGTGTTTTTATTTATAAACAAAACTAAATGTCAGACAATCAAATGAGAATGCAAAACGAAAATTTTTTTTTAACAAATTATATTATTTGGATGACAATTTTGTTGCAATAAATGGCGCACAATTTGTTATAATTTTTTTTTGTAGATAAGTTAGTTTAAAATAAAATTTTGTATTCCATAAATCAATTAATTTAAATTATTAAATAATAAAAAAATCGGTTTAAACAAAATACAAATTTTTTTCTTTCTTCACATTTTTTAGTTTTGAAGATTTTCTCCAATCTAGAACACACTTTTTGAAATGGCATGAAAATCTGTGTTATCTGTTCATCACTAAAGAAGAGTTTTCATTTTTATAGTGAAAAATCGATTTTGAACAAGGACATCCTGTTCACCATCTATGTATGTATGTTGTAGGTGTCTCGGAATAGGTGTATGTAAGCAAGTAATACAACTTTACACTTAATGCACTATTCGTTTTTAAGTTCAAGAAGCACCGAGTCACCACAACAACACCAAAGCTAACACTGCGTTTTTATATATATATATTTTTTTTTTTGTTGAATATTTTTTTTAATTTCTGTATGTTTGATTTATTTAATTTAACTTTTTTTAATGAATTTTAATATTTATTAAAAAAAAGTAATTTTTTTTCTGTAGTTTTGTTTGGTTGTTTGATTCGATTGGTTGGTTACCTTTCAGTTGCACTGGTGTTATGGTGTTACACAATTTCTGGTTTTTTTTTCGTCAGGGGTTAAAACTGCCCCTTCTCAATTTCTTCCAAAGAATAAAATCAAAGTTTTTTTTTCTCTTCAAACTTTACACTATTGAATTTATATAATTTTCTGTTGATTTTTTTTATTCTATTTGGCAATAAATTATGTAAAAAAGTGTTTAAAGAAAATTTGTATCCTGTAGATACAAATTTTCTTTTTCTTTTTTGCTTTTTTCTCACAAAATTCTATTTGGAAAACTTTATTTCTTCTTGTTTGAATTTATATGTATGTACATATGTATATGATGTTAAAAATATATATACTATATAATATATCTATAAGAAGAATATATTGTTAGTATATATATGTTTGTATGTTGTATGTAGTATAGTAACTAATTGTATTGTGTAAGCAACAACCGACACGATAATATAGTTTCTAAGACCGACCTCTTCAGTACGGTATCAGCGCTCGACTGAAATTTTTCAACGAGTTGCGAGTGCTTAAGCTTTCATACACAGCAGAATAGAAAACTTGAAAAATATGACAACACACAGTCACACATTTGTGACAAGTATAGATACGCAAGAAGAAGAAACAAAAATCAACAACAACAAAAATAATTATTCAGCACAAATTCAAATTGAGTTACCTCACACAGATGCTTGTACTCAAGCACACATGCACACACACACTTGAATATTTAATGTTAAGTAAGAGGAAACAACATATACACTCTCATAAGCATTTGTATTGTAAAAAAAACAATAACAATAACAGCAAGCAACTGCACGGCATATTTCTCGTGCATTCTCTTACAAGCCAAGTGATGCCAATTTTTATCACTCAAATTTGTTTGAAAAATGTTGTTGTGATTAAATCACTAACGATATTTTTCTTTGTATCAATAAGGGTTGCAAAGTTGAGTAGTTTTGACTTACAAAAGAAAATTGTTGTTTTATCAGTTTTGTTAAAATTGTTCGAAGATTTGTTGGTTTTTATGGAAACACATTATAAGAATTGTGGAACTTATTTTCAGTATTTTTAGACATAGAAACATCACAGGGTTGTTAGCTAATATTTTTTATAATAAAAGACTGCTCTTAAGTTTAATAATGAAAATAACGCACCCTACCAGAAATGTAGGAAGAAACTAACACATACTCCTGTGTAAGAGAGATATATAAAATCACACGTACACAAAATTTCTATCACATTTTTCACAAAGCCTTGAAGAACTTGATACAAACTTTATTCAACACTGTGATAGGTATTTCTATCAACACTGCCAGTCAAATGACAGATCAATTGAATGTCATTGTTCTTGTAGAGGCAAGTACATACATACGTATGAATGTATGTATTAAAATCTAAGGAAGTTGAAGAATATAATTAATATAAGTAAATTGTTAAATTTTAGAACAACGAAATGTTGGTCGAGACCATTTAAAGAGTAGTGTAATATACTTTTCTTAATAAGGGCCATTATTACCACTAAAAAATACTAAAAGGGGGATGTTATCCACAGAAAAAAATTAAGAACCAATTAAAAATTTTAATTAAAAATACACTTATTACAAATAGACTTCAAGGAAAAGTGTATGATAAACAGGATCGTAGAGCTCTTAACTTTTAACTTAAGCTTTTTCCCATTCTCGCTCGTACTTTATTCCATGAGGTGGAGTTCTTAGAGTAGGGAGAGCTTATAAATAAAAAATCAGAATGATCTCTTAAAAATATAGCTTTTGATTTCTAAAAAAACAATTAAATGGAGTATAGTCGTTACAAAGTCTTGTATACCCTTCAGTGCTCTTTTTAAATATCAAAAAAAAAAAAAAAAAAATAAATAAATAAATATATAATTGAAACGGATAGTTAATTAAAAATTATTTATTTATTATTGGAGCGAAATATCGATACAAATAAATTTTTATAATACGAGCACAAGCCTAATAAACTAGTAGTTTCAACAAAAAAGGTTAAATAAACTTACAAATAAAAAATTGTTTAAAAATACATATTTATAAAAAAAAATTTCTTTGAATTTTTTTCTATTAATCCTAAAATAAATAATTGATTTCAGTTCAAGAAACCAAAATTAACGAGCTCTAAGAAAAAATCATTTCTCAGAACCTTATTTTTAAAAGCAATAAAATGTCTGCAGGCACTCAATTTTTAAATAAATAAAACAAAATTAAGAAAGGAATGCAAAATAAATATAATTTAATTTAATTTTATAAACATTTGCAGACATTTTTTAAAACAAACATATTTAATGAAATATTTAATATCAATAAATAATTTCAAATTAAAGGCAAAAAAGAATTATTTTTCATAAAAATGGCTGCATTCGTAATAGATACTATCACACTCATGGCATTTAAAATATACATATACATATACAAACGTTTGCAGGTTTTATGTACAGCTTCAAACTTTCTATAAAAGTAATAATGAAAACCTAAAATTTCGGTTGTATTTTAGATATTCCTCCGCCATTTGTGGACCGATTACTCCCATTTTTCCCACAGATATTGTGACTGTCATTTCGGTTTTTGACTTATAGCTTCGCCATTTATTTTAAAGCCTTTTTAATACCGAATAGAGAATCCATTTTTACAGATTGTTTCGTAAATTCGATTGGGAATAGAATCATACAAATGGTCGACTAAGTAACTTTTATGCTCTTGGGTAGTATATTGCTTTCCAGAAGCATACACTTTACGAAGTCCCCAAATATTTGCAATGATGTTACGGTCCGTTTAGTAAGGGGAACCATCGAGCCATGACGTTACCACCCGTACAGTATGAATTTTTTGCATTGCCATGCTGGAATGTCCACTGTGTCCAAAAGTGTTCTGAAAGTGAGGCCTGAAAGTTTGGAACTTTATGAATGAACAGTAGTTTAATTATTATTGGACAACTAAAGCTATTGCTTCTAGGTAGTTCTCTATTGTTGTATCTCTTATAAAATTGCTTATACTCAAGCACTATTTTCTTCTGGGAAATTAATTTTAACAACGTATAATCTTTTTCATGAAATCGTGCGTTTTACAGAACACGCTTTCCACTGCTCTAGTTTACTGTATTTTTGAAAGTTTTTGTACTAAATAAACAACCACTAATGCTTTCAAAACTATTTTTTCATTCAAAAATATATATGAATAATATAAAATCTCTAGTTGCAAGCTAAAAAATAGCTAAATTGGCAACTTCGGTACTGATTTAAGCTTTGTGTTTGTGTGTAATTAAGAAAAAGAAAAGTACAAATAATTTAAACTAGAAGAAAGAAATAAAAAATAAACACACAAAACCTCATCAGTGTTGTTGTTAGAGAGCCAGATAGTAAAAACGATAGGAGAAAATAATTTTCGATAAAGAGCAACACATGAAAGTTCATTTGTGTGAATACGAGTATGAACACTCACTCACTTTGTTGTACTCATTTGTATAAGCATATGTGTACCTCTTCTGATGAGTACAAATTACTATAGCCAGAATCGTCGATAATTTTCACACGCGAAAGTAACAACAAATACAAAAGGAAAAAAAAAAAAAAGAAAAAGAAAAAATTTCAGATTGTCATCTATACAAAAAGCAAATAAAATAAATCGATGTTTGTTTGTAGTTGTTTTGGGGAAGGATGAAGGGCGAAGTCTAGGGGTTTGTAAAATTACAATTACAATTTTTTTTATATAACAAATAAGTAAATATGCAAATAATGAAAGACAACTATTGAACATACAACCCACAAGAGCATTTCAACTTGCTGCTACTTAAGCTCAACCAAATGCTTTTTTGTCAGAGAAGAGCACAAATGAGCTTAATGCTTTTTATTAAACATTTCCAATGAAACAATTTCTCACTTTTTCGTTTTTTTTTCTAAAGGGGGTTGTTTTTATTTCGAAAAGAAAAAAATATATAAAACAAATATTTTTATAAAAATTCATTTTATAGGGATAGTTTTATTAATTTTCTCTTTTAGAATATAAAAATTTTAATTGAAAATATTTATTAAGTTCTAAAATGTTTTCAAAATAAAATTAAAACTATTTTCCTTTCATCTTTACGAATTTAATTTTTTTTTTCAAATTTTTATTAAAGATGCTACTTCAAGAGAAAAAAAAAAGAGAAAAAATATGAACTGAAGTAAATACTCGTACTATACACGCCCGTTAGCAGTTTTACGTAATAAAATAAACACTTTTCTATTTCAACTTATATCAAATTTTAGAAAGAAATGTGGATTGCATTCTCATTTTCTTTATAAAACATTATTTTCTAAAATATTTTTACATTTTTATTAAAGACACTAGAATACAACTTTTTCGATTTTCGTTGCATTTTTGTAAAGGAAAATAAAATGATATTTGACTTGACTCTATCATACAGAAATAAAATATATACGCAAAGAAAACATATGGTTGAGGTAATCACAATCTAGGGGAAACAAAATATGGATATATTTATGGTTATTAGAACAATTAAAAAAATAATTTCAAATTTTCTTTTTAATCAAAGAGAACATACAACTTTCATATGTGTTCTGTCAGGGAAACTATTTGGAGATTGAAATCAAAATACTTCGGAAAGCGTCTTCAGTTGCTTTAGTATAAAACCGTGTGTACTTGTGCAATTAAATAAACTTAAAATAAATCAGATTTATCAGCCCTGTTCCGTAAACCGAATTCGAAAAAAATTTTCGTTCCTCATGTTCTCCAAACCGAATTCAAAAAATTTTATTCTTGTAAAGCCAAATAAACCAATTTCTGAAACAATTAGTAATACAAACAATTTGAAAACATTTTTAATAGGTTTAGTATTGAAAACAAAAACAAAATACGAAAATTTGTTTTTGTTTTCAATACAAATGTACGAAAGAAGCTATCGTTCGCATGCTAATAAATAAATAGGCAGTAAATAAAAATAAAAAAAATTTTAAAATAATAAAAATTTTTTAAATTTCCGATAAATAAAAGCAACTTTTTGGCCAAATTTTTTGCGAACATCACATCAGACAGCACTTTTACAATAGCAAACAATGTCGGTTAAAATCTTGACTTTGACGTTCAAATAAAAATTCAAATGATTTTTGGTTTCAAAAATTTGTCAATTTTCCAACGATTCGATTTACGGAACATGGAAATCTAATTGTCATTCTTCATCTTAAAGTTTTAAAGTTAAAAATTATTTCTGGGCTCTTAAAATTCCAAACCTGTATTTAACATCATTTTCTGCATATTTTTTGTTACCTTATAAAAGGCAATTTATTGACTTACAGGCAAATCACATTTTGTCAATGTGATTTGAAAGCACAAATCACTTGGTTATTTTTGTGATTGTTCTGAAAATCACATGTTGCTTTGAAATCACAAGTGTGATTTTGCGATGTTCTGTATTTTTCTGTGTGATTTTATCTATTTCAAAGCACAAGAAAACAGCTGATTCTTTTGTTTAGTTCACAAAAGAAACCACAAGAGCAAATAAAAATTATACAGCAAAAAAGGCGTCTTTATTTTTTTTGTTTTAATAAAACAACTAATTGTTGAAAAATTTATTTAAGTAATTTATTTTAACGTTCGTTATATACATAATAATCACGAAAATAACCAAGAATTCAAATCACAAAATTATGTACAGAACACCTTTTTGTGCTTTCAAATCACATTGACAAAATGTGATTTTCAGAACATGCCTGTATATGACGAAAGTTAAAATAAATTACTTAAATAAATTATTATTTACTAATTTTGTTGAACAATAAAGACGCCTTTTTGGCGTAAAATTTTTATTTGGCCTTGTGTTTTATTTTATGATGAAACCTAAAAAAAATCAGCTGTTTTCTTGTGCTTTTGTAGAGATAAAATCTACCGAAAAACACAAAAGCAGTGTGGTTTACAGAACAGCACAAAATAACACGTGTGATTTCAAAACCACATGTAATTCTCAGAAAATACCTGTTAAAGTAAACATTTTATATCCATTCAATATTGTTAGAGAAAACAGCATTTATTTGGTGAAATTTTATACTAATAAAATACAACTGAATTTTGTTATAAGTCGACTTAGTAGGTTGTCAGTTATCATGTGACCTTGACGGTTATGCAAAAAATTATTATTTTTTAATTAAAAGGGAAAAGATGTTAATCATTGATTCCCCAAAGAAATCTTTTTTAAACTAATGTTTCAGGTGAAAAACAAAATTCATATAGAAAAAAAAGCATAAAACCAAAATGTGAAAACTGCTTGATTAGATAACATTCAATATTGGAAGGGATTGTTTTTTTTTTTTAATAAAATAGTACAAGATTCCAAAATGGGAAAAATTTAACGCAAGCGCACAACTATTACACTAGAAAAAGTAGAACAATAAACACATTTTTTTTACAAAGGATTGTATTTAACTTAAATACACACAGCTTCTCTCTGCTCCCCCCGTTAAGAAGAACCATAACGAAACACAGAGAATAATATTACTTATGTAAAGGAATTTCCAAATGTATGTCAAACCACAAAATATAACAAAAAAGCAAATAAAACGTGTTGGATTATAAATATATGTTACGAGCAGAACCAAAAGAAAAAGCAAAAAAAAAAAATTATTGGTAAAACGCCTAGGTTTAGTAGGCACGAGCAAGTACGTGTGCATACAAAAATGTGTAAATCTAATTAATTCTAAGTTGGCATATTCAATTTATATAGAGAAAACATTTTAAATATCGATTTACGTATTTTTTTTTTTTAATTTTTAAGACAAGATGACGTCACACTGCGTCAGTAATAAACCAGTTAAAAATTTGGTTGTAAAATATTTCTTCTAATAAAATTGAATTTAAATAAATTGAAATCGATAGAACCATATTTAATTTATAAAAAAAAATTGCATGAGACAACAACAATAATGAGTATGTTTTTTTCATAAGTCAGAAGAAGATTTTTGGCTTACGATTTTTTTTTTTGCCAAAAATCTCTTTTTTGAAAGAGGAAAAGTCTGCTGCTAAATTCTTTTAAATTGGTTCTGTTTTCCGAGATATATAAAATTTTTTTTCAGACGTAACAACTTCATTTTTAATTGTTTTTATTCTTCTCTTCAGTAGTACCCAAAAGAGATTATTTTCTGGTTTGAATGATTGAAACGTTTTTTGTTTGAATACCGACTCAATTCTCATTCCGTTAATTTATTTAATAATTAGGGGATTCACACAGTAGTCATACAGTCATATGTTTTAAAAACACGAAAACATATGACTGCAACCTCTTATAACTTAGCTATTTCACATTTGAGTTTATTGAGTAATTATGACAAAATTAACATAAAATAATATGACTTAGCTGAATTTATGTCAGAATTATACAAGTAATGACAGTAGAACAGCGTACATCTTCTGTTATCTTTACTAAATGTCAAAATTTATTTGCTCGCCAATGTTTTTTTTTTACATATGCATACATATAAGGTGTAAGAGTATGAGTGCAAAAAAATAATTTTTTCTCTTTTAGTAGTAAATAGATGTGTTTGACACATAGGAGAAAAGAGACGCCTGTTGTTTTTGCATTTTAATGTTTGTTGTAGATTTCTCGTTACCTTGATAATTCTGCCATAGTTGATTTATAATTGAAACAACTGCTATTGATGAGTTGTAATTTTTTTAATGCTTTTTCAACTGCAAGAACACAGAGTTGTAATCAGTATTAACACAATTAATTAATATCAAAATTACAGCTAAAGTAGAGTAATAGGGGCATAAGACTTTATGACTGATATGACACTACAGTGGATCCCTCAAATATAAGTCTTCAAATATTTTTCCAAGAATTAACTAAACTTGGGAGTAATCCAATGAAGTGCGGCATAGTTTCAGTGAAAACAATTTTTCGATTTTCCATATCATGAAAATAGTGCATTCATCAAACCAAAATAATTGCAATTATGCATCAAAAACATTGCTTTTTGTTAAACTTTTTGATTCCAAATAATTTATTACACAGGCCTACAAAATTAAATTTTTATTGTAGTGCCGGAGGTCTTATGGTCACATTAAATATCTTTGATGTTAAGCTTCAATCGCTATAAATTATTACTACGTGTAGCTCTCGAGATTACACATAAAAATGAGGAGGTTGCGCAGTTTGACTTGCAATAACTCTAGAAATACCTCTGATTAAATTTACAAAAAAGCCAAAAAATCAGGAATACGAGTACATTAATCTTTTAATTATATTATTATAAATTTTTACCAGGCTTATAATTTAGAAGATATTCACAAGGTTTTTTAAAAAAGTAATTTTTTTGAAGAAAATTTCCCAAAACTTTTTTTAAGTCATTAAAAATCTAAAAAAAATAAACCTTAAATTTTGTTTTTTATTTTAATATCGAAATACGATACAAAGAAACTGCGCTATTTTAAAATAACAAGAAAAAACACTTTTTAAAAAAATAGTATGACGCAGGTGAATAAATTCAGAACTTATGAATGGATTTTTATCAAATATGGCAGGTAACAACATTAAGAACAAAATTTAAGATTTTGTGCATCTTAGATTTCCAACAAGTTTTTAAAGAAAAAAATGTTTGAAACTTTTCTAAAAAAATTATTTTATTGATAAAGTTTTGCAAGTATCTCATACAATTTCAAGGCTATTTTATCGCGGATACTTAGTTGCGAGAACTTCTCACATCGCAAAGTATGAAACAAATAATTCCACCGTTTCTCGATTTGTGAGCAAAAAGTGTTTCTGCAGTTAAATGTGAGAAAATGTAAAGTGGTTACGTCTTTATTGGAACTTTCCAATGTGGATCAATGTCAAATACAATAGAAAGTGTCAACAAAATTAGGCATTTATAGAAAATGAATGTACTTTTACATGCCATTTTTCTTTGTATGAAATTTTGTTAGAACAAAATGCAAATAAAAATATTGAAAAATGATGCTGTGCCCCACAAAAAGAAAAGAAAATTTATTAACATTTAATATTTAGCTGCAAAAAACTGTTCAAATACATTTATTTTATATAATTTATTAAGTGAAACGATATAATAATAGCCTGTTCAGTAGACTTGTGCTCCATAGTTCATTTTAGTGAGCGCTCTTCTTATTTTAAAAACTAAAAAGGAATAGTTCGTTCATTTAGTTTATTTGATCTTTTGTATCTTGATTACCATTGAACGTTCTTTATTACGGTAAATACGGACTAGTTCGTTCAGTCGAAATAATCTTTCGTGTACTACCCAAGACTACTGTTCAGCGATGTCACAAAAAACCCTAACCCCCCCAACCACACGAGGCAATATGTTTAGTAATTATTGCCGTAGCAACTGTCAAATTTGATTGCCGTTAAATGTCAAAGTTTAAGCTTCTATTTTGATGTGGCGAACACGTATCTTAGAACATAAAATTAAAAGTTTTTAAAAACATTAAATGAGAATTGAAAATAAGAACGTTAAACTATTTATTGCTTTAAAGCAATTAATTGATATTATTAATGTGGTGAATTTATGTCGTTGAAGAACTATTTAGTTTTTTATTAGCTTGGTTTTTTCACAAAAAATTACAATTCAATTTGACAGCATATGTCTAAGATAATTGCTGAGCAATATGTTATAACAACTATTGCTCAAGGAATGTTTCCACACGTTAATAATTGCCAAACATATTGCTCGTGTGGTTGGGGGGTAAGCGAACGAAAGCAAAGCACATTTGTATTATAATAAAAGCAAAAACAATGTACGAAAATTTGTTTTTGTTAGCAATAGAAATGTGCTTTGCTTTCGTTGGCTTAGATTTTCTTGTGACATCGCTGAACAAGAAATAAATTTAATAATTTTCATTTTGCCACTACTTTTTCACTCTCCTCTCATACATTTTGAAATGTAAGATATTTTAGCAGTTCTAGTGAGAAGTTTTTCGGCAAAATTTGTTACAGAAATACTTGTACTCACATCTTTCTAGTAAAGTACGTCAAAATCACTAAAATAACAGATTCTCAAAAAGAAAAATTGCAAAATACTCGTAAATGATATTTTGTTTCAATTCTCCTCGTTTTTTGTTCAATTCTATTGTATCTTGTGAACATTTTCTCGATGCGAGAGGCACATAGAGCTAGTTCTCGAGTTATTTCAAATTATATGGGGTAACCTTCTCTTTTATCTATATCACGCTATATTTAGAGAACTACAATTAAGAATTAAAAAGTAATTTATAGCGATTGGACCTTACTACTGTAGGTACCTAAATTTACCATGAAATCTCCGGCCCCACAAAAAAAACTTTATTTCGTAGGCCTGTGTTACCTAAACTTTTTCGAAATTTTTGTAGTTTAAGATCCTCTTCAAGAACTTTATTTTTAATTTTAGAAGTGAAAAATATTGCAGGACTTGTAAATTGATAATAAATCAAATCAACAAGTAAAATATTAATTTTTTGCAACTTGGGGGCTTTTTGAAAACATATGACGATATCTGACTGTAAGAATTAAATAAAAAAAATCTGAATTTTTTAATTACAATTAATTTACCCGGGGTCTATACCTGATGTATTTCTATCATGCTAAATGTCCAATTCATATCATGATAGAAAATGACGAGGTATAGACTAGATTTATTAGTGTTATCGTAGCGTTATGATAGAAAAAGCATGCTATGCGGTATGCCATTTCTATCTTGATATCAAATGTCATTTTAGTTATGAATTTGATTTTGAAGTTTGTTCACTTTCAACTTTTTGTTTAAAATAGCACCAAATAATTATTTTACAGCTTATATGTACGTATTAATAAATAAAATTTATCGTGCTTATTTTTTAAGTTTTAAATGATAAAAAATAATAATAAAATATATTTCATCATAATATAATTCCATCAACGTCTTCCCCTATGTACTGCTATTAATATGAAATTGACATTTGCTTTGCCGACGTTATATGTATCTCCTGTTATGATATAAATACATCAGGAATGACACTACCTTATGAACTCTGGATTATTTTCTTTGGTTTCGAGAATTTCAAATTATTGAGAGTTAAATTTACTTTTATTAAGAAGAGTACGTGGTGTGGCATTTTGGCAAAAACGCTGTACATATCTGGAAAACGAGAATCAATTTAAAAATTAGAATTTAGACTAAATAAGACTATCAGTTCTTTTAATAACAAAATTTATTCGAATTTGTTAACTTGCAAGGCCAGGTATATTTAAACACAATGAAACAAAAAATTGTATTCAGATACGAAAGAATATCACAGTTGAAGGGTAATTTGAAAACCTTTTTGAGAAGTTGCTTGAGCAAAAGCGAAGCGAATGAAAACTGGCTTATTGCTTCCATAAACATAATATAAAAAATATATTTACCGATTGTAATCTTTCAGCTTAAATTTGCTATTTTTAATGAAATGATTTCAATCAAACGTTTAAAAAACCAGTCCTTATTTATCATCATTTTTATTTAGAAAGCCGTCAAAACGTTTAAAGAAATTTATAAATTTTGTTGATGTTTGTTAATAAGTTAAGGCTACTCCCACCCTTTATTCAATACCTACAAGTATTTCAAGAGTCCAGGTAAAGAATACATTCGTATCCACTAATCAATATTGAGTTCCTTTTGTGTTACTGAAGATGATACTCGTAATATGTGGTACAAACAAAAGTTTCGTAATAAAAAATGTATTCAACATGAAATAAATAGAGAGAAATAATCAATAAAATGTACAAAAGATATGAGACATGAGAAAGACATTTATAAAAGAAATTTGAAATTTTTTCTTCTTCAATCAGAAATAAAACAATTTAATACAACTGCATAGTGTAAAAAAGAGAAAAACAAGTTAACAAGTTAGACATAAAACATGAGACATGAGTGTAAGAAAAAAGAAAACTTTTTTTACATGAAAAATCAATATTTTAGGAAGTTGAGATGATTGTGTTTTG
The DNA here is from genome assembly GCA_947397855.1 of Thelaira solivaga. Lineage (NCBI taxonomy): Eukaryota > Metazoa > Arthropoda > Insecta > Diptera > Tachinidae > Thelaira > Thelaira solivaga. Next base: position 46,983,121 of record OX377610.1, on the reverse strand, counting down.
TATTTCACATCAATTTTGACCAAAATTTTTTTTGTTTACAAATTTTGAGAAGGATTTTACGTTGTGTTACATTAATCGATTGGTATTTTTAATTTGGAGATGTGACATTAAATTAACAACAGACAACTAACCAATAAAAGGCAGAGCATATCTCCCTATTTTTTTTTTTTTTTTTGCATTCTTTTACCTCTTATCTCTTTGACATATTTCTATTGCTATCCTTCTTCATTTTGCTCTTACACAGGTATCATCAGAAGATCCAAGGGGCGCCCTGTGCAACCAAATCTATATAAATATGTATGTAAGCATGTACTCTTATGTATGCATATGAGCGTTACATTCTTTTTAAATTTATGATTTGAACTTAATAACGACTTACGTTTTACTCGTATACGTAGTTTGAGTTCTCTTTTTGTAACTACAAGCTAGATCAAATTTGTGCGGTCAGAAACGTTATTCGGAAGAAGTGGGCTAGTTCAGCTGAATTGAATTCAGTCGAAATAAAAGATTCTTCAATGGATTTACAAGTATTTTGAATTAATTTCATGAAAAAAATTAAGAATTCAAACAAAAATTATTTTTTGTTCGAATTTCCTATTGTCGACTGCACTGACATGCCTTGGAGCCATTTTTGTTTATATTTTTCCAAGTTGGAAGGAAAATTTCAAAACAAATTGTGCTTTGATTGTGATAAAAGGTTTTTTTATTTGTTAGTTTTTACTATTGTTATTGTTTGTCTAGAAATTGGCAACAACAACTCATATTTGTAGAATTATTTTAATTCTTCTTTTTTTGCATAAAAATAAAAGTGGAAAAATATAAACAAATAGAAAAGAAAAAAGATATATTTGATTGAAAATCCTTATCCTTAAGATATTCGCATTTATACTTATAGCCGCCGAACTGGCGATGTTTATTTGACATTCGACCTCTCGATCTACAAACTGCAGATCGAATACATCTTTCTGCAAACGGTATAGTCCACCTGGCCCAAACTGGATCACAATCGCTCCTGTGATCTACTAATACCCCTTTTATAATTCACTAAAGGGTGGTTTTTATAGACGTATAGAAGTTTAAGTTGGCATTACTATTCAAGATGGCGACGGATTTAACAGCTGTCAAGTGATTTATTCTCAGTAGTCCGCTTGCACGGACTACAGAGGTAAAATATCTAAACTGTCCGAAACATTGATTTGTCCGGACTATCGAGTGTCTGGATTATAAAGGCTATACTGTATTTAATATCAAATAAAGAAATTCAAATTAATGGCAAATATTAAAAACTATCTAGGCAAATAGAGTGTCGAGCACAATTGCCCTGACTAAGGGTCGATTTTGGGGCCATTACTTTTCTCAATTTATGCAGATGACGTACAGTTATGGCTGAGCAGTCCAACATAATCGATTACAGAAAATGTTAGCAAACTTAAACACGATTTGACCAATATTTACAATTGGGCATCTGCGAATCGGTTATGTTTAAACCCTAAAAAAGTACCTGATAATTCACAAAAAACCGTAAATTCAAGAAAAAATTGATGTGGAAAAAAACAGCAAAAAATCTTGGTATAGCGTTCAATAGTAACTTAAAATAGTCAGATCACGCCATTTCCCTGAATATATGTGAAATTGAGAACACTATTGTTTGTATAATGCTTTACGCCGTTGACAGTAAGAGTACTAGTTGCAAAAGCAAATTTGGTTGTGAGTTATTTTGTAACTGTGATAGCACTAGTAGGAGAAAACTGGAGGTCCCATATAATAACATTATAAGATAAGTCTCTGACCTAAAAAGCCGCGATCACGTCTTGATATATACAAAAACTCTATGGAGTATCGCTCTGAATTATAAGGTCACTAATTTTCCTCCAAACGATTATATATAAATACTATTTGAGAAAATTAGATTTGCTCAATCATCAAGAGTCAAAAAAAAAAAAAAAATAATAATCCCTAATTTTAAAGTTTCTTGTTTCTGAATGGCAATCCTTCATAAATGCTGTTCGTCCTTGGAATGATCTCCCACATAATGAGTTTTAAATTCTATTCTATTTGAACACTTCATACAATTTGTTTTGGGATCGACATACATATGTATGTATGTGACATCACAAGATATTTTGTATGAAATTTTTTACATGAAATAAATTATTATTGTTTCTTTCGCTTTCGCTTCGCATCGAGATAGGGAGCCTGGCAGTACATTTACTAATTGAGTTTTATTTTCAAAATGTTCATAAAACAAATATTAATATTATGCCCGGTCCTGGTTAATAATAAAAATATACAAAACTTGAAAGAGTGAGTGTAACCACTAAAACCTGGCTTTTAAATAAAAAGAGACTTGCCTGAGCAGATTTGAAGGAAGTTGTGTTACACAATTTTACTTAACGAACGGTCATTATGAGTTGGGGAATGCAGATGACAATTTTACTTGCGCAACTCTTGACAAGTTTGTTCATACACGCCAATTTTGTTTTCTATTTGTACCTTTTAAATCTGCAAAAAAGACTAAGAAATTGATAAAAATTGTTTTAAACCCTAAACAAACAGTTTAGGTTTTAAAACAAGCTTTCGAACATATTAAGGCCGATGTACTTTGAAAGTAAAAAAAAATCTAGATTGTATTTTTGTTATTTTCTCAATTGAAATTAAAGTACAGTAACAACACAAATAACAACAACAAACAAGTATAATGGCTTCTATGGAATATTTAATTTTGATTTGCATCGCCTTAATAACTTTGAAAGCTCGTTAGAGAGCTTGACACACAATGGTGTGCCATAACCGATGAAAATAAACACGAAATAGAAAAATGTTTTGCGACATGTTTACTAACTTGGCAACCGAGTTGTACAACTTGCTAAGCAATATTAAAACTTTTTATTTTTTATACAGCCCCTAAATGCAAGTACAACCTCTAGCAATAAGCCTACAAACTTTACCTTCTGAAGTTGTTCCAACGAGTGTGTTTTACTGTATGAGTTGCACAGGTTGGTGACTAGCGATCCTTTGCTGCCTTACTTCTACTCAACTTCACTAACTTGGTTTGAAGTAGATCTTTGTCATACGAAGCCCTTAATCCATTGTCTTTTAGATAACGACCAAATCATTTAGAATGTACGACTTTTCTTTTTGTGTAAATAAATTTAATTATTCGTTCATGATGTTTATTTTCTTTTCAATGTTTTTTGAAATAATCTTTTTCTATTATTATTTTGATTTTGATGAATTTAGCATTGCTTCTAATAGTGCTCGCCTTTTTAATTTTCATTTCCATATTTCTCCCCAAACACTTGCGCCTCATGTTTGTCTCATGTGGATACAAACGAGTACGAGTCTACGAATGCATTTGTATGTATTTTATGACGCTAATAAATCAGTGGCTTGATTATACGTTTGTGTACGTGTGTAAGCTAACGTATGTGTGTGTGTCTGTGTGTATGTGTATTTTACCTTTACAGTCTTAGAGGACATTTAAAATTAATGTCGGGACTTTTACTTAGTAATTGTAATAAGATTTTGTTTGCAGCAAATTTGTGTGTGCAATTCTTAAGCTTGTGAGAATCACAATGTGTGAATGAAAATGCACTTTGCACATCACAAGGTTTAAGTCTAACCAACGAACATTTTATGATTAGAATTTATTGCTCTTATTTAAATGAAAAAAGTGTGAAATTCTAAAATGTCTAGAACAAAAAGAAAATAAACAAAATTTATATTGGATTCAATTGTTTCTTTCTAACCTATTTTTATTATTATTATTATTACAATAGTCCGCTTAATATTTTAAGAAATTATGACTGAAAAGTAAGAAGAAATGTGACACACGAACGAGCAAATACGAGTATTAATTTGAGTTCATAAAATTAGCACTGACTATACAAAACTGATTTCTTTGCCACATATGTAAATACATACTTAAATAAATATGTGTTTGCGTGTGTGTCGTTAAAAATAAAAGTCTGGTCTGTTAGTCTCTTCTATGATTTGTGATCTTGTGTAGATAATACAAGTTGTGTATCATTTCCTTCTTGTTGTTTTTTTAAATTGATAACTCACGGCAATTGAGATTTTCCGGATACACATGTACATACATACACAATATGGAATTTTTAAAGCAATATTTTCTATATAAAATTTTGACTTAACGTTTATTACTTAATTATGATTGTATTTTTCTCTTTGTTCATCGTTTCTCACTTTTGGCGGGTTTCATGCTCTAAGACATTAGCTCACAAGCTAAAATAAGTTTTTGCTGTTGTAATAATTAAGCTAGTCTATAGCTGGTCGGGATTATAAGCTAGTTTGAATTTACAAAGTAGGCCTTTGCGACATCCCTTAACAAATAGAATTTTAATTATTAAAAAAAATCAACCAAACAAATACAGTCATTAACTACTTTATAAAGTGGCTCATGTTTTTGCTAGCATTATTTTCAGAAACGCCAACCAAAGTGACAAATAAAATATTTAAAACCATAATTTTAGGCTTAAATTAAGTACGGGCTAGTCTATTATATATATCAGAGACAATAAAAGTATTTATTTTGATATAGATCAATTTGTTACTAAGAAATATGTATTAGAAATAAATGATCAATTTCTATTGTAATTATGGTTCACTATTTTGAAGGTAATTGCTTCCACATAAGAGATAGACATATCGTTCATCCATTATATATGTGTAACTTGAACGATATTTGCGGCGCACGCCAAAACATGTTGCCGATTGTAGAATTTTTTCCCACTTACTTGACACCTATCGTTATATTTTGGACAATTTACACAATATCCTTATAAATTATAGCCTATGTGTTATTCTTCTGATGTATAACCTAAATTATTGTAAAGTTTCATTAAAATCCATTCAGTAGTTTTTGCGTGAAAGAGGAACAAACATCCACATATCCAGACATCCACACTCACAAACATTCGGCTTTGTAATATTAGTAGGAAGATTCCTGATGAGCAGGCATTCAGATTGAAATTTTGAGGGAATATAAGGTCTAAAGGCAAAAGAAATTTAAATTTAATTCCAAAAATCCGAAATGCTTAAAAATTTACACAGACATAGCAGAGGAGTTTTGGAGCTTAAGCTTAGACGGAGAGCATCTCTCTCCCTCCAGGAGCGTCGCTTGGAGCTTGTAAAATAGGGTACCTCGGACATATAATTTTTTTAAAACACTAACCATTTTTTTTATTTTTTATAGGATTTAGGAAAATTTTACACTGTCTTAAAGCCCTTGAGACTTTTAAAAAACTTGCTTGCATAAATAAATTATCACTTATAGTTAACGAGTTATACGCGCTTAAAATTTGAAAACGGAAAATTTTCCAAGACCCTGTTCCACTTTTTTTTTAACTATTGGGCACAATTTTCATGGAATTTTCTTAAAACTTTTTTAGTTAGCTAGTCAACAAAATTATAAAGTTTCGGGTAAAAATCTCTTTGGAGTCTAATGATAATCGTTTTTCCATTTGAAAATTTAAAAAAAGGCTCAATTTATTCTTTTTTTAAAAACAAAAAAATTTCTTGAGGCACATGCAAGTTTATTCTAAAATATTTTGATTCTGCCCCACTGTGCCCTGGACAAGTAAATTTAGCAGTGAATAAAGTGATTATAGATTGTTATTTTATAAAAAAAAAAAAAAACAAACTAGCAAGAAAGCTTTAAGAACAAATTTAAAATTTTTTTATAGATTTTAAAATGCTGTATTGATAGAGAATTGTGAGGCATGCTTAGTACAATTTTCGCCACAATGAGCTGGTTTCTTGCAAAGCTCATGCTCAAAGCAGCTGTCATGGGCTTAGCACTCTTATGCAGTGTCGTTTGGATGTGAAAAATATGCCATTTTGTAGGCTCAACAATTTTAGATAGACATCCTGGCTAAGCGACCCACAGTGTTGTGATTTCATATAACGAGTTGCCATAAATAGAAGTAGTCATTGTAAATAGTTGATAAAACATTATCAAATGCAAAATTTCATAAGTTTTCGTAACCTGAAACAACTTCAACCTTCATGAAATTTTGTACAGTCGTTGGATATGATATTCTTAACGGTTTAATCAAATTTGATCCTTTTCCAAAAAATTAAAAAAGTGAAAAATTTAAATTTTCTTTAACTAATTAAGTACACAAAACACTTATAGTAAACTCAATGTGTCTACATACAACAAGAATACGCCTACCTTTACGATAAAGCCTGTATAAAAGCTAAAAAAAATTTTAATTGGCTAAAAAATGGTTCATATTTTATATATTTTACAATAAATATGTGAGCTCCTTATTTGTAAGGACATATTAAATAGTTTCGTAACTAGATATATCAAGTGATCAAAAATACTTCGGTATCTAGCCAGTTACACAATTTTATTTAATTTAGCAAAAGCGTAAGCTTTAATTTTTCTTATTCTCTGTCTGAAAAATACTTTGAACATGATTTTCTATAAATTTTATAACCAAATGCAGCACATGTGTTATTTTGTATTATTTTTCTTAACCTGCATCCACTCGTTAAAAATATCACGGATATGTACTGGTGTGGATACTGAAAAATAATTATTAAGCCCAAAATAATTATAAAAGCCAAAACTTATATCTGTTAAAATACATAAAAGGTGATTTTATAAGATCTATCGGAAATTTAAAAAAAAAAAAACACATAAAATTCAGAAAAATGCATGAAATATTTATTTGGATCGATAGTTGGGTCGATATAATTTAATGTTTGAAGATTATTTCATGCAAATGTTGGCCGCGGCTGCGATATTTTCTTCAGTTCGCACCCTACGTAAGCGTGTTGGTGGTTTAATGTCCAACAATGTAAATTTGGTGCGAAATTTTGTTACAATAGCCCGAATAGAAGCCTCAGTAGGTCGATTAAACTGACCATAAAATGGAAGAAGCGCGCGATGAACTTTCTTAACAGAGCACGCATTTTGGTAATAAAATTCAATAATTTGCAAGCGTTGTTCGTTTGTAAGACGATTCATGATTAAATTATAGACCAAACTGAAGATGTTTGACAGTGACACAAGATACAAAACGTGCGTGAGCTGTCAAAACTAGTGTTGCCAAAAAGATAATAGCAAAAAAATCACTCTTTACTTGTAGCTATAAAATTTCAAGAAATTACCCAACGTTGGGTTATGTATAAAAAATCTGGTTTTACTAAGGAGAAAAGCGTGCCTTAATACTGCAAAAAACTCAGCTATTTCCAAAATTTATTTGAACTTCAATTACAACAAACATATGTAAAATTTTAGATTTTTCTACTAAATTTGTTTGGTTTTCTGTAGAAACCTTAACTTTGAGGTACAATAACTAAAAAAACTACTTAGTATTTTTGCATAATATTATACACATATTTTAATAGAAGTGTTTTCTATAGAAAAATTAACAGAAAAGATTAAATTTCCAACATCGGTTTTATGCATTTATTTCCAAGCTCGTAACAGTGTGCGACGTGACGTCATTTGTTCAGTTTGCAGACAAAGTTATGTTCAGTTTTAAATTTCAAAAATAAATACGGGTATTTAAAAGATAAACACTAAAATTTGACCATACACGACTCCAAAATTTTATTTTCCCTACAGACTTTCATTTAATTTTTTTTTTAATTATAACTAGAATTAAAATAGTCAGGTATCGTTTTAACATTCTTTCAATTCTACCTATACGAGAATCTCACACACAAATTTTTGTGTGTCTTTTTCTTCTTCTCTATTTCTCCCTCAATTGTCAATTTTTAAATTTCAAAAAACCAGAAAGCCAGTAAAAAAAACGCATATTTAAAAAAGCAATCCACATGCAATTTTATAGTGTTTTCAGACTGAAAGTTAAATACTGTATTTAACATTAAATTCACCAACAGATGATTTTGCGTTCACACTGCAAATTTTTTAAATTCAGTATTTAACATACAGTCTGTCAAATAAACTTCTACAAAACATAAAAAAATTTCCCATAGAATTAAGTGTATTTGATGCATTACATTGTACAAAACTTATTTGACCAACTTTACAGCAGCCACAACATGTTTTTTGTCGAAAAACTTCGTTTTCTTGGAAATGCTTTTATTGCTGCAGCCATTTAAAGCATTTTCTTCTGAAAATATTTGAAATGGTTTTTATTTTATCATTTCATTACAGTTGGTAGCACTGAGCTCAACGAACAAAAATAGAGTTGAATTTCATAAGTGCAACTTAAATTCAACTCCAAAATAGCATTTAATGTAGATTTATTAAATTGACTTTGTATGGTAAATACAGTTTTTATGACTTGGATTTAACGTTAAAACCGCATTTATGTTAAATTCACTCAGTCTGAAAACACTATTAGAGTCTTTGACAAGGCAAAAAAACTAAAACGAAAAATTGCAAGAATTTCATAAATCACTAAAAACAGTGCTAACAGCACTGAGTTGACTACACTGACATTTTTTTCTCTCTATCTCCCTCACCCGAAAAAAGAATTTTGTGATTATTTTGAATTAGAAGTATGACAGTCTGCCGTCATCATATTTCTTTCTTATTATCAATCCTACTATCAAAAGATCCCTAATGTCGTTTGTCGATGATAATACGTGAATAAGGTCTTTAGAAAACGCATAAGATTTCACAAGGCCCTCTAGCAGATCTTTATATTTTATCTTATTTTACTGCTTAATATCATTTTTATCGGAATTTCAATATAACAACAACAATCACTAGGTTGATCTCAATGTTCAAGTAAAAAAAAAATAAATAAATATAAATTGATCAAACATACAAACAAAAACAGAAATCGTTGAATTAGTTGTGTGATAATGCTGGCGCGTTGATGATCACATACAGGGTCCGCCAAATAACTTTTTTTATTTTGAAAATGCTATAAAAAAAAACTACTGAATATCTTCCCAAATTTCTTTTTTTATTTGAAAGTACAATCCTTCCGGTTAATAATGGAAAATAATTTCATTCAATAGCTTCACGAAAATTGTCCTTTAAAGCGTCAATTGTCTCTGGCTTGTCGGCGTAACACTTATCTTTGACGGCAAACCATAAATAATAGTCCAACGGTGTCAAATCGCAGCTCTGAGGTGGTCAAACGACATCAGCTCTGCGGCTGATAATGCGATCTTCAAAAACAGAGCGCAAAACATCGAGTGTAGCTTCGGCTGTGTGGCACGTAACGCCGTCCTGTTGAAACCAAATGTTGCCAATATCCTCCTCTTCAATTTTTGTGAACAAAAATTCGTTCAACATGGCGCGATAAATATCACCATTGACTGTAACGGCCACTCTTTGCTCATTTTCGAAGAAAAATGGCCCGATTATGCCCCTGGACCAAAATCCGCACCAAACAGTGACTCATTTTCGGTGCGTCGGCTTTTCAATGTATGCGTGCGGGTTTTCTGTGCCCCAAATGCGACAATTTTGCTTGTTTACATACCCGCCAAGATCAAAATGAGCTTCATCTGAAAAGATGATTTTTTTTGGCAAAATCGACATCTTCTGTAAGTCGATCGCAGGCCCACTTAGCGAAGCGAAAACACAACCATATTCTTTCAGCGGAAGGATAAAACTAATTATCTGTCAAATCAGACATGAGCTAAGTGTTACCATTCACGAAATAAGCACTAGTTGAAAAAAAAAACGTTAGATGGCGGACCCTTTAGATGGATATGGTGATCATGATGTTTGATGTCATCCAGCATGTATTGCTGTCCAACAATAATGTACGAGTAGACGGCAGCATTAGTCTGTCTTCATACACCTACATTAATAATTTATTTAATTTTCTCTTTCAAGTAACGAACAAAGAACAAAGAAAAAAGAAAAGAAATCAAATCTAATCATACAGCTGCAATCTTAATACAAATAAAAAAGGAAATATTCTGGAAACTAAATCAAAGTAAGTGAAGATATCTGCAACAATTCAAATTAAAGAAATAAAAATAAAAAAAATAAAAATTTAGTCAACTATTTTGGATTAAAATATTCAATATTCGTACAGTCATAAAGTGCTAATCTTAGTATATAAAACAAAGTCGTGTTTGTTCGAACACTTATAACTCGAGAAGGGCTAAAACGACTTCCATGACTTTTCATTTGCTGTATTTGTCTATATCCCGAATAGTGAAATAACTAGTACGACCACGAACATTTTTACGCCCACTTTTTAAGTTTATCTAAAATTTGGCTAATTTTTTTGTTATATATTCGGCATAACTCAACTTAGGTTTTTTTAAAAAAAAAATGACCAAGTCCATTTTTACGCCTACTTTTTAAGTTTATCTAAAATCGTTATCCACGAAAATTTACGGCAGATATCATTACGTATTTTCAAGTTGGCAGTGGTAAGCAATTTCTTCTCCCTATTTATTCATCTATTGTACATTTGGCGGTACATCTGGAGAACGGTCAAAGAGCTGTTGTTCAACGTGCTGAAATACCTCCAGCAACAATAACAAAGCGATTCATTTGCACAAACTTTACTCGGAGATGCCACGTTATTACACTTGGAACGCTTCATCGAAGAAATGTCTACATCGAAGGCAAGGCGATGCAGTTCCGGATCATCCAAATAATGATGATTATTGAAAGGATTGTTGCGCAAAATGTTAACGGTTAAAATTACATGCACATTATTTTCACTCATAAATTGTTTTCATTTAATCTCGAGCATTAATTAAAACCAGAAAATTTCGGTCAGTACAGAATAAACATTTTTTAAAGAAGACTGATAACTGATTTAACTGGCGTCTGCTAGAATAATTGTAGCGTATACAATCTTTTCGGTTGCACCCTAATGTAGTGCACAATACTTTTGTTTATATTAATAACACAAACCAATATCAATTGCATGAATACACATAGATACATGCCCATGACCAATGCACACTCGTCTGCCGCTGCATATTCTTTAATGCATGCGACAGTCAAGTGGTCATCAAATTACACTTGTGCATTGTGTTTGATTTATGCTGTGTTATTTGTTTGTTGTTGGTGCACACGCCGATCAATGCGTTAAACCAACACTAAAACTCTTTAAAGAATATTGTAAACAAATTATTTAAAATATATAGATCATATTTCTTGGTTTGTTCCCATAATATTAAACACATGGGAACAAACCCAAATAAGTATGAATTATTAAAACCACTCAATTATGAATTTTGGAAACTTCCTAAATTCATGATTGCCTGGTAAATAATAATACATTAACATTATAGGTATAGTTAAGTATAGAATTTAGAAACTGAGTGCAACTGTAAAAAGTCACTCAGTTTGAGTATTTTAATTAGTATATAAGTTGACTAGATTGTTTAAGAAAATTAATTATTGAATAAACCTCAGCAGAAGTTGGAGCTCTAGTTAGCTCAACTTCAAAATCAATAATTGCAAAATATTTTCCATCATTACATGGCGATCCTGCCAGACTGGAAATGGTTAACCCAGTAAAAGGGAGTGCTTCAAAGAGCACCCAAGAGGAAAGAAAAACAACAACAAAAGTCCTGGCGGACAAGCCGTAGCGCCGCCAGTCGCGAAAGAAGAAAAAAAAAGAACAACCAAAGAAGAATTAACCAAAGAAGACAACCAAAGAAGAGTCATAGATGCCACAGCACAACAAATAAATTTTTTTTTATTATTATTATTTTTATTTTTATATAAAAGGAGTGCAACCAGTTTGCACCCTCAGGGCCTGCAAGCGTTAACCGCTCGAGGCAAACTAATTTTTTTTCTCTCTTCTTCTCTTTCAATTTTCCCCTTGCTAAGTATTTAATTGATATGCCGTCAGTGGGCCCAAAACCCCTGACCATCGAAGAATACCGCAAAAGGACGCAGTCTCAGAAAAAAGAAGAGACTGCGATTCCTAAAGTAGCCAAACCCAAGAGAAGGGGTGGCTACAGTAACAAATTAAAAAGGGAGAAAGCACTCCTATTGAGGGAAATAAATTCGGAGTCACCACCAAGCTGGAATGCAGCTGAGAAGTTGTGGAGTAGAATCCACACTATAGAACAAATACTAAAAAGTATTTGTAGTAATAAATAATTTAAAAATGTTTTTGTAATAGCAAATAATTTAAAATATTTAAAATTTATAATGATACCAACAATTAAATTTTGTAATTACATGGTCCTCTATAAAAATAAAGCTTCAAAATGAATAAAGCTAAAATTTAAAAAAAAAAAAGAATTAACAATAGAAGAAAAAATGGAAGTAACAATAGCAGTATGGAATTTCATAGGCATTGAAGGTACTCCTGAGGTAGAAATAATGATTATAATGAAATGGAAATAATTTTAATGATGAGGAAATGCGAACAAATAGAAAAAGAAAAGAAAATACAGCAACTAAAATTAGAAAAAGCTATATTGCAGAAAAGGTTAATTTCTTCAAACCATTACTATGAAGCAAGTAAATTAAAGAAAGCAATAGACAATATAGATGAGGTAATAAACGAATAAATGAAAAAAAAAACACTTTAATTCAAAATGGGGAAAACAGAATCGAAACTAGAACATCCAAATGCTAATGTAATAAATGAAGTTAAAATTTCATACAAAGAATTAGATTTGAGTAAAATAGAAATATGTTTATACATAATTACAGTAATATTGGGAATTAATTTAGTCATGCACTTTTATGGAATACATCATAGGACTCTAAAGAAAAAATATTCAAGTAGGGCAAATGATCTTGATAAAATCTGATGGATTGGAATGATATTCTAAAACGCTGTAGACAAATAAAAGAAGAATATGATAAATCATATAAATGTCTTAATATTGATAGACCAACTAAGCCAGAAACAATACATAAACATTTAAATAAACTTTTAACGCATCTAGAAGAAATTAGAGTACTCTTAAACGTAAACTACAACAGGTTAACTCCGGCACATAAAATAGCGGCCGAAGCTTTTTTCCATGACATACGCAAAAATCTATTGCATATATCATCGAAAAAGGGGGTAGAATTAAAACTACCACTAACACTACAAGAAAGTGTAATAAATACCGATTTTCCAACAGACCTAAACACATCAGAACAAAATACAATGACACAATCACCAGTAGAATTTTTGAACACAGCTTCAAAGCTGATTACAGATTTTGACGGCAAGTCAGAAAACTTACGCTCATTCACTGATTCACTATCATTGGTAGACTCTATCAAAGGCACCCATGAACAACTGGCTGTTTCTTTAATTAAAACTAAATTAAAGGGAACAGCTAGAAACCTTATTAATAATGAAAGCACCATAACAGAAATTATTAACAAACTTAAAGTTACAGTTAAAGGCGAATCAGTAGAAGTATTGACTGCAAAAATAATGCATATTAAACAAAACAATAAAACAGCTAACGCATATTGTGACGAAATAGAAAATTTAACGAAGGCATTAGAAACTGCATATATATCTGACGGATTGTCTAACGAATTAGCAAACAAGTACTCGACACAAACAGCTGTAAAGTCTCTTACTAAAAATTGCACAATTGACAAGGTTAAACTAATAATGGAAGCTGGACAATTTAATAGTATGAACGAAGCCATCAGCAAATTTGTTAATAGTTGCACAGAGGCAACTGGGCATCAAAATGCCGTATTGTTCTATAAACAGAAAGCAAACTTCAATAATTACCGAGGTAATAATCGAAATTTCAGTAATAGATATAATAACAATCAAAACAGAAACGGTAATAGAAATAATAGGAGTTACAACAATTATAGAAACAACAGTAACAGTAACAACAATAATTATAACAACCAAAACAGACAAAGATATAACGGCTATAATCAGAGAAACCAAAATAATCTTAGACCCATTGAGTCGGAAAACTCCGAGGATCCCCTAGAATAAAAACAGTAAATAACAAAATATATAATCTAAATCTCAATTTGTGTTATTTCATTTACCTTGAAATAGCAAATAATACACAATTAGTAAAATTTTTAGTAGATACAGGAGCAGATATTTCATTGATCAAATTTAACTCTTTTAGATCACACAGGATAGATAAAAGAAGAACAACAGATTTAACTGGAATAGGACAAGGTAGAATAAAATCAATCGGAAGTACATTTTTTGATTTAAAATTTGAAAATTTTTTAATACCTCATGAATTCCAAGTAGTAAACAATGACTTTCCAATACCATGTGATGGCATTATTGGTATGGATTTCATTAAAAAGTATAACTGCATTTTAAACTTCGATGAACACAATGATATTTTAATATTGAGACCCAATTACTTAACAAATCCAATAGAAATACCAATTATTAGTAATAGTGATGAAATAATATTACCTTCAAGATCAGAAGTCATACGGCAAATAAAATTAACATCTACACAAAAGGAATTGTTAGTACCTAATCAAGAAATAGAATCAGGTGTTTTTATAGCCAACACATTAGTCACATCAGATAAAGCTTTTATACGAATTCTCAACACTAATAATAATATTGTCAAAATTAATAGAAATAAAATAAAAACGGAAAACATTGCAGATTATACTATTGTTAAAAACAATTTTAAGAAAAAATCTAAGAAAAATTCAGAAATCTTGAAAATTCTGCAGAGAAATTTTCCTGAACAATTTAAAAGCACATTAACACAACTTTGTGCTTCATATTGCGATATTTTTGGTTTAGAAACAGAACCAATAACTACTAATAATTTTTATGAGCAAAAGTTAAGATTAAAAGATACAGAACCAGTGTATATTAAGAATTATAGAATACCACATACACATAAAGAAGAAATAGATAGACAGGTTAAAAAACTAATAACTGATCGGATAATAGAACCTTCACAATCAGAATACAACAGTCCAATCTTATTGGTACCTAAGAAATCACTCCCAAATTCTGAAAATAAAAGATGGAGACTAGTAATAGATTATAGGCAAATAAATAAGAAATTAATAGCAGATAAATTTCCTTTACCTAGAATAGATGACATTTTGGATCAATTGGGACGTGCAAAATACTTTTCATGTTTAGATTTAATGTCTGGATTTCATCAAATAGGTTTAGAGAAAAATTCAAGAGACTTAACATCATTTTCCACAAATGATGGTTCTTATAGATTTAATAGATTACCGTATGGTCTGAAAATAGCACCAAATTCATTCCAAAGAATGATGACTCTCGCTTTCAGTGGTCTAAAACCCAATCAAGCTTTCTTATACATGGATGATTTGGTAGTACTCGGATGTTCGGAAAAACATATGCTAACCAACTTAATGGATGTTTTTGAACTATGTAGAAAATACAATCTTAAGCTCAATCCCGAAAAATGTTCATTTTTTAGAAATGAAGTAACATACTTAGGACATAAATGTACTGATAAGGGAATTCTCCCAGATGATAGTAAATATTCAATAATAGAAAATTATCCAGTACCAAAAGACGCGGACAGCGCAAAAAGATTTGTAGCTTTTTGTAATTACTACAGAAGATTCATTAAAAACTTCTCAGACTACTCAAGACATCTAACTAAGCTAACAAAAAAGAACACTCCATTCAAATGGACTAAAGAATGCGATAATGCATTTAAATATCTAAAAAGAGCACTAATGAGTCCAACACTATTACAATATCCGGATTTTTCAAAAGAATTTTGTATAACAACAGATGCAAGTAAACATGCCTGTGGAGCAGTTTTAACACAGGAATTTTCTGGAAAACAATTACCAATAGCCTATGCATCTAAGTCTTTTACTCAAGGAGAAAGTAATAAATCTACTATTGAACAGGAATTAACAGCAATACACTGGGCTATTAATTATTTTAGACCATACATTCATGGAAATCATTTTTTGGTACGCACTGATCATAGACCACTATCTTACTTGTTCTCAATGAAGAACCCAAGCTCCAAATTAACAAGAATGAGATTAGATTTAGAAGAATATAATTTTACAGTAGAATATTTTAGGGGAAAAGATAACCATGTAGCCGACGCCTTATCACGTATAACTATAAATGATTTAAAAGACATAAACATCGAAAATAATAACAAGATATTAAAAGTAACTACAAGGTCAATGACAAATAAAGACATGATAGAAAAAACCTTTAAAACTCAGCATAAAGAAAAAGAAGATGAACATAAGAAGCCTAAAATATATACACCATTGAATAATACTGACGTCAGAAAATATTATAAATTAAAGATTACGCCCACTAAATGTTATATTAAGCGAGGAAAAGTAGTAATTACGTATATACGAATTAATGATTGTTTTACTAATGGGAATATTGATTTAGAACAATTTTTCCCTAGGCTAGAAAAAGTGGCCGGTAAACTTAATGTAGATGATCTACAAGTAGCACCAAGCGAGAAAATTTTCGAATTTATCTCGGCTACCGAATTTAAAAATATGGGCAATAAATACTTAAATAAATTAAAAATAGCGCTATTGAATGAAGTAAAAATAATAAATTACAGAAATACTAAGGTAATTCAAGAAATTTTGCTGAAATATCACGATGATCCCGTAGAAGGAGGACATTGTGGAATATATAGAACAATACAAAAGATAAAAAGGTATTATTATTGGAAAAACATGTCTAAAGATATAACAAAATATGTCAAATCTTGTCAAAAATGCCAAATGGCTAAAATAACAAAACATACTAAATGTCCAATGACAGTCACACAGACACCTAACAAGCCATTTGATACAGTATATATAGATACAATAGGTCCATTTCCAAGATCAATGGATGGAAATGAATACGCAGTTACAATTATTTGCGACCTAACTAAATATTTGGTTACTATACCAATTAGAGATAAACAAGCTAAAACAATTGCAAAAGCAATCTTCGAAAATTTTATTCTTATCTATGGACCAATGAAGACGTTCATTTCGGACATGGGTACAGAATACAAAAACTCTATATTGACAGAACTGTGCGAACTATTAAAAATTAACAAACTCACTTCGACAGCGTATCACCACCAGACACTAGGAACAATAGAAAGAAGTCACAGAACATTTAATGAATATGTACGTTCGTACATATCAGTCGACAAAACTGACTGGGATGACTGGCTTAAATACTTCACATATTGTTTCAATACCACACCATCGACAGTACATAACTACTGTCCGTATGAACTAGTTTTTGGTAAAATAGCAACAAATTTTAAACAATTTAACGAAGTAGATAAAGTAGCACCATTATATAACATTGAAAATTACGCCAAAGAGGCAAAATTTAGGTTAGAAGTAGCACATAAGAGAGCTCAAATATTATTAGATAGAAATAAGTTACTTCAGAAAGATAATTATGATAAGGAAATATTAGACTATAATTTTACAATAGGAGATTTAGTTTTACTTAAAAATGAATCAGGGCATAAATTAGACTCACAATATAGAGGCCCATATAAAGTTAAGAAAATAGACTTAAGAAATAATGTAACCATTACTGATAAGAAAACAAACAAAACACAAGTAGTTCATAAGAACAGACTTAAACCATATTATACTGATAAATAAATATAATTCATTAATATGCCGGCATTAACAAAATAATATAATTGAATAAAGTACGGCATTAACAAAAATAATACAAATAAATAAAACATTGCATTATATAAGTATACCAAAACATAAAAATATTTTAATTGTAAAAGAATGTCCATAAAACTCACGTTATATGAACATTCTTGCGAAGAGTGGAGGTGTAGCGTATACAATCTTTTCGGTTGCACCCTAATGTAGTGCACAATACTTTTGTTTATATTAATAACACAAACCAATATCAATTGCATGAATACACATAGATACATGCCCATGACCAATGCACACTCGTCTGCCGCTGCATATTCTTTAATGCATGCGACAGTCAAGTGGTCATCAAATTACACTTGTGCATTGTGTTTGATTTATGCTGTGTTATTTGTTTGTTGTTGGTGCACACGCCGATCAATGCGTTAAACCAACACTAAAACTCTTTAAAGAATATTGTAAACAAATTATTTAAAATATATAGATCATATTTCTTGGTTTGTTCCCATAATATTAAACACATGGGAACAAACCCAAATAAGTATGAATTATTAAAACCACTCAATTATGAATTTTGGAAACTTCCTAAATTCATGATTGCCTGGTAAATAATAATACATTAACATTATAGGTATAGTTAAGTATAGAATTTAGAAACTGAGTGCAACTGTAAAAAGTCACTCAGTTTGAGTATTTTAATTAGTATATAAGTTGACTAGATTGTTTAAGAAAATTAATTATTGAATAAACCTCAGCAGAAGTTGGAGCTCTAGTTAGCTCAACTTCAAAATCAATAATTGCAAAATATTTTCCATCATTACATAATTAATACCCATCCCGTTTTCCAGGAGAAGGGATATTTCGTACATTTAGAGTTTTTGTTTTTAACCTACAACAACCTACACTTTTGATATAAAAAAGAAATTTGTTGTTGCATAACATGTATTCACTTGTTGGAAGCAAAAGAGAGTATGAAAATGAAACATCATTTCACAATCATTTAGGAAAGAAAAATCTCATTCATTTAATCAGAATTGTTAATTTAAACCAGTGGTCGTCAAAACTAAAAATGAGCTTGTATTAGTGAGAGAATTACCCAGCAAACGCAAAATTAAGCATTTCCGATATAATTTATTTAAGAAATATTTTACCATTTGTCAATAAAACAGATACGTATTTTTTTTGTATTTTTTTCTGCCCTTGCATTGTTTTCATCAACAACAAGTGCCATTCTTTAATTTTTTCTACATAAATGTTTTTTATCATGTCTAAATTGTCCTTTCTTTTCTTACCTTCGAAACTTTTCATGTCACTATGAAAAGAATCGTAATGTCTTTTAATAACATATTCCCTATTTTCTTTGAACATTTGGTAACATAGAAGACTTTGCATGTTACCAAATACATTATTTATCATGAAATATTTTTCACATATCATTATGTTTTCAAAATGTTCGCTGGACAAGGATTACTGAAAAAAGAGAAAAAAACTGAAACAAAAATTCGTAAGTATCCGCACATGTGTAGCCATCGGTACCTAAACCACGACTGAATACAAGAGCGTAAGAGTATACGTGTGATTGCTTTAGCACAATTGTGCTATGGGACGACGACCACTGATTTAAACAAACCAAACAAGTGAAAATTTAATCCAACACGAAAGAGTACCTGAATGATCTGGATTAAACATGATTAATAACAATGAAATTTGCTAAAAGCAAATACACACACAAAATTAATTAAGCTCAGCTTTACGCGCTTTGTCTCTCATTTGAAGTTGACTGTGTAGCAGAGCACAGTCGGTAAATGGTGATAGAAGTACAAGCGTCTACCCTAATTTGTCTTCATTTTTTAATACTATTTACAAACGCAATCACAATCAACAATTTTCATTAAATCAAATTCGTTCATTTGAAAGAGGAAACTTTGAGTTTTGAAAAAGAAATTTTTGGAATTTCTGGATTGTCCACCAGATTTAACTAGATTAAATATGATTTCTTAGTATAAAAGATATTTTTATAAAAATTTTTGATGTATTACACTCGTACATACACGCAAAGAAAAAAGTTGGTTGAATATGGTCACCGCAAAACATAGTGTGTTCTTCACAAAAATATTATTATTAATTTGAATCACCTAAACATTATTATGATGACAATAAAATTTTTTTTTAATTATTTTTAACCATACTATGTTTACCGTCATAGATTCACCATATAATTATCATATTATGTTTAATAAAATTTTACTTGAAATCATAAATATGTTCATAGGAAACATAATTATAATAAAAATATGGTTGAATATAAATTGTTTTCTATTTTGTCTCTTCCGAAACCATATAAATAAATTGAGTTCAAACTCAACTGTTAATGCTTCTTAACTAAATATTCCAAAGTGCGAGTCCTGGTAGAGTCATCTAAAATTTAAAAATATAAATTCAAACCCGTTGTATTATCTAATAAATAACTACAAATTAATAGAAAAGAAAGTCAATGGAATAAAAAAAAACGTTATTTATACAAAAAAATATAAATTACATTTTTTTTTTAATTCATATTAATATTATTTTTAAAACTGCTTATATAAAATATGTATGTATTAAAAAAAAATTAAAAAATAACTTCTGGCCCTGACTGGGGGTTGAACCGCAACATTTGAAAGCTATTTTTAAAGCTTTGATTTAAAAATATATATGGTTAGAAGCAATCATAAATCTAACCATACTATGTTTCCACCAGAATATGGTTGCCTCAACCATATTTTTTCTTTGCGTGTAATTAAAAGGTTTTCCAACAAGAACTTTGTTTTACAATAGACGAATATATGACTGTTGGCTTTTCCGTAAAAATTTCTCTGGAAATGTAGTTGCAGCGATCTATCATTATAGAGAAACCTTAACTTAATTAATATTTGTCCGAGTCGTTTTGATAGCGATATCGCTTACCTCCACTAATGGCGGTTTTACACTGTAACACAAGTGCTAAGATTTTCATTGGATTCTTAATACAGCCCTGATACAACAAAAAGTATATGTAAATATTTACATATAGTTTTCATTTGATTTGATTTTTTAACAAGTCATCTTACTTAGTATTACAATTTTTAGTGGAACTATTTACATAAATTTAAAATAGATTCTAGGCAGAGCCAATCGAATTAATTTTAGATTTGAAACTTAATTATGATTTGATATTTTTGGACATGGTTGTGGTCGATGGTCGATACGTGTCCGATTTCTTACTATTACTTTTAGTTTTATACAGATAGAAAAATATTTGAGATGATATTTTTGAAAGTGGACTTACACCACTTTAAAAAATAACTGCTCACTTTTTTATTTTAATTTGAAAAACAAAGTTCTTGTTGAAAAACCGTCGACTTTTAAACTTTAAAAGAGCAACAAGTGAATTCAAACAAAAACATACAAACATAAAAAAGACACACTGCACGATAAACAACAAGATGACAGATGAGTTAATTCATAACATGAGATTTGTATTATTACTTCATGTGCTTGTGCTTGGCTTGACTTTTGTAAGTCAAAAAATTGACGAATGGATTTATCTTGTTGAACTAGACCGATAGACAGTCAGACTGATTTTAATTATTTTAAATCTTAAAGATCTCTTTCCGGTTGTAACTATTTTAATTAATTAATTAACTAACTAAATACTGTTAAACTTAGTTTTTAAGGCCATTAAAAAAATGAATACTAAAAATGATTAAGAGCCAGGCAGAATAGCATACACGCATACATAATTATACTTGATTGGCATTGCCGCCTTTTAAATTTCAAAAATCACTGAAATCTAAATAAATATCGCGTATTTTAATTACAATTTTGTGTTTAACCCATTAACGGCTCATCCAAGAATTTCTTTGAAAAAATAAAACAGAAGCAAAACGCGCGGTTTCCAGAACAGGCTTAATTAAATTTTGCGTTTTCAAAACAGAAAACGTTCAGCACAAGGGTGTTGATTTGTTTATCCGCTATCATAATTTCTTTCGTTACTCAAATACTTTGCTACAAATTTAAAAAGTAAATAAATTTGCTGGATTAAAAAGTGTTAACAATGTTTATATTTAGAAACAGTATTTAAATCAAATTAACACACCATGTAAATATTATAAGAAAGCACGTTTTCGTTTATTGGTTTTAACGTTCGTTAAGTTTGTTTTTTTAAACCCAATACGAGTATAGTCAAAATTTATAGCAAGAATTAAGAATTTAAGCGAAATAATTATTAATTGCTTAAGTCTGGCACACCAATTTTATATGAAGGTCGTAGCAGGCCAGAAAATGCGTTTCAGTCTGGCGAGATGTTCAGAAAATAAAAATTTTTTTTTTGTATTCTGCACAAATTATCACATTCAAATAAATTTTTTGAGGCTTTACTATTTGTTTTCAATACAAAACTGTACGACAAAAGCTATCGTTCATTTTTACTTTAGCAGGCTGTTAATTTGTAAAGCGCAATCCCACATCTAGGGGTAGGAGGATATAAGAGAAGAAAATTACTTTTCTTAAAACAAAAAAAAACAGGCTCATGCAGAAAATTATTGTTCATTTCTGTTTTAGATGCGAAAAAGCTGATTTTCGGCCCAATAAAAACTTTTTACACGACAATTCTTATGAAAAGAAAATCGAACAATAGCGTAAGCATTGTTAGTAAGCGTAACATCCAGAACCTCTTCCCAATCTGTCCGAATTCGGAAAGATAAATGTGGGAGAAGATCCGGAAATACGGATTTACCTCTTTCATTAATCTCGCTGCTCCCGCAGACATAGAGTTTGATGTCATTTTTATTTACTGCTGCATGCCCACTTCGGCTCTCCTGCAGCAGTTAAGCTTTTAAACATTAAAATAATTGAAAATTAAAAAAAAATTTTTTTGGTCAATTAAATTAGTTTCTTTTTTTTTCAAAGTTTGGCATATGAAAAAGCTGGCACGTATACCCTGTTTTTGAACAAGACAACTGAAAGCTGTTACCAAAATTGTTTTGTCGCGCTTTTTTCAATTTCCGATAGATACCGTAATTCCTCAATTCAAGAAGTGATATGACATTTGCGCTGCTTATTTAAAAACGATTTGTTACATTTTATTATAAAGAAAATCCTTTTCTACGACTGTAGCAAAAAAAAATCATCACAGCTGATTTCATAGAGAATAAACATGAACAAAACACTCATGTATATTTTTTTCCTTAAAGTATATTTGCGAATTAATTAAATCCTTGAACCAACGGCACTGCTAAAATGCTCTTAATGAAAATGAATTTCTTCATTTTGTTTGTTTATTTTCATTTTTTTATACATGGAACGCGTATAGAGAACAGAGTATGATATTGGCTAAAGGTGGGATCACACGATTGCCGCAAATGCACCAATCTGCAATCACACGATTGGCTAAATTTCTAAAAGTTTTATTGCCACAAGTTGGGTCACAACTGTAAAGCGTCAAAAATTGCCCTAAACCCCTCACACGATTGTTCTTGTTCAGTCAACTTTAAAAACAGCTGTTGTGTTTATTTTGTGAATTAAAAACTTCAATAAATCAATCTTAATTTTTACGTAAAAATGGTTTCGACTTTAAAAAAAAAAAAAAAAAATTGCGTCAGCTTTGTATATTATGTGTGCCTTAAATATGCAAGCAAATCAAAACAAGAAAAAAGATATGGGAAAAAACGAAGTACATGGGTCAGAAAGTGGCTCACAAAAAGAGATACTGATGGCGGATATGGATAATAAACTTTATATAATTAAAAGTATATACGAGTAAATAATTTTCAAAACTCAGTCTTGTATTATTGTCACTCCTATCAACCAATATATACAATATTTTTTAATAATCTTTATAGTTCTTCGATAGCCATTATGAGATCATTTATAGCACTAACTGTCCACGATGAAGTAACATTAGGTTTCTTCCTTTTCTTCGGCACAGATTTAGGTGCTGAACTACAAATAGCATTTGACACAGATGTTGCTGGTGAATGGTCACTATCAAATTCTATAAATAGGAAATCTTCCATTCCTAAACATTTTTCGGTGTGGAACTCCATATTAAAGCTGGGGCACTAATTTTGTGCACGCAAGAACACAATAAAAATTGGTGCGATTTTTGTTATTTTATTGACACATGGTTGCTGATGAAACGATCACACGGTTGCCGCAACAGGGTTGCATTTGATTGGGGCAAGTAAGTACAATTTTGGTCTCGATTGCCACATGTGCCAATTTATTGTGAAATCACACGACTGGGGCATAAAATTAGGCAATAATTGGTAAATTGCGGCAATCATGTGATCCCACTTTAAGCCGCAGTACATTTTTGAAACTTAAGGTCGCGGCGCGGTGTGTCTTTTATTCACGTAGATGAAAATCAGTACTCGGTTGTTCTGGTCCAAAAGTATCCTTCTGTTATTTTCGGTTTATCAAAAATTTAATACAATTATTTGACAATTAAAAAAAAACCCCTTGAAATCTAATCAAAAACCTGTTTACATGTAAAAATTGTTTCTAGGCAGTCGCACACGAATAATTTGCTTACAAGTTCGATGATGATAATTAATTGACATAAATCAAAATCTACTCATTCAAATAAATTATATTCAATGAAACTTTCCAGTTCAAATAAAAACAAAAAATTAAAAAAGTGTGAAATTAAAGCAAGAGAGCAAATCCCACAGTTTTCTTTAATATTTTTATACACGATTTTAATAATAACAGTGAGTATGTGTTGTTGTTCATCTTATTCACACTACAAGGGATATATATTTTTTTTGAGTGACAATTGTCGTCATAAGGCATTAAATTTAATAAAAATTTATTATGATTTAAGAAGCGTCCATACACATAAACACAACTACAATCAGAATATCAGTAATAATGAAAATAATCAAAAAAAATACAAGTTATCTATACAAAAACATAAGCATCACTTGTACTTTTACATTTTGTGACATATCACCCAATTGGCCAAACTATCTAAACTCTACATGTCCAGTAATGTCGGCGAAACCATTTATAAACGAATCAGCCACTAAATTCAGTTGGGTATGATGAATACGGTACAGGTAAGCAAAATACCTATTGTGACACTACTCTTAAGCTACAAATCTTCACACGAGTCTAGCATTCATTAAGAATTCCTAAACTTTTTTGGGTGATTTGTCTTCCATGTCCGACGGTTGTAAGTAATGTGGTTCTAAGTAGCGAAAACTGGTCAAAATTAGACCATTACAGTGACACTGATCCACATATCTACCAAGTTTTTCAATACTCTCATTGTCCAGTCAGGAATCCCGTGACCGGTCAAACTAATTAATTTCTTTCTTCTCTTCCGAGATCGGAATAGAATGAATGTTTTCGCTACACTGATACCTTTTCTTTCCAGCCAGTATTGTTGCGATTCTCTTTCCAGCCTCTCCCTAAAACTGAGCTTAATAGAGCTCTAAGACAGTCCGCAGAATGGTTCTGAGCCAATGAATCTATTAGCCGCCCCTTGCGAGTTCGTCTGCCTACTCATTGCCTACATATCCACTATGACGCCATACCAAGTGAACCCTGTTATTAGATGCTGTTTTTTTTTTAGAAGTTTTAGGCAATCCAGACCATTTTTTATTTTATCTCAAAGGCACTGTGTAAGTAATGCCGCTCTACTGTCCGAGTGAATAGAGATGTGACTGTTATTTGTGTCTCTTTCTAGTTCCTCTCTTAGGCAGAGTTCTATTGCATGTATGTCGGAATGAAAAACTGAGTTCTCTCGACCCATATTGACAAATAAGGTTTTTCTGTAGTTTAGACCAAATTCCTCTATTCCAACACCCTCAACCGTTTTCGAGCCATCTGTGTACCATACATGTGACCCGACACTTGGTTTGGGTCTGTTCTGTTCCCAATTAACCCTATTTGGGAATGTGACCCTGATATTACGAGTGAAGTTGTATTTGGTCAATTACACTTATTTCAGCAATTTCTATAGAAAGAGAGCTGAGTGCGCGAGAAGAGTCCTCCACATCTCCCAAGATGAGCTTTGTATTGAACTACAAAGCTTCTTTCTTGGTAAATAAATGAATTGGAGGAAGGTTTAGCAAGACCTCAAGGGCAGTGGTCGGAGCAGACATCTAGCGCGTTGTATACACGCAGGGTAGTCTCTGAATTCTATCGATCCTTGCCTGCACTGAGACCTTACTAACTTTCCTAAGCCAGACCAGAGCCGAATAGTCCATCAGCGGTCTAGTAATAGCAGTGTAGAGCCCCCAGTTTTTAATAACCAATTTTTATTGGTCCATATCGTGGCCCTTGTTCATTGATGTCTCCCAAGCATTTGACAAAGTTTGGCATGATGGTCTCCTCACAAAAGTAACACTACTTCTTCCTGCTAACACCCACAAGCTGATTAAAAGTTACTAGACTGATAGAACATTGAAGGTACGGTCAAAAAATTTATTTTCACCAGTTAAGAAGATTTCTACAGGCGTCCCCCAAGGAAGTATACTTGGCCCGCTATTGTACATCGTCTGTACATACGACATGCCTACAAATCGACATACTATCACGTCAACGTTCGCAGATGACACGGCATTTTTAAGTGTGAACAAAGATCCAGGAACTGCATCTGAGCACTTACAAGTTCATATAAGCGAGCTGGAAGGGTGGCTAAATAAATGGAAAATCAAAGTAAATCCATCAAAATGTGCCCATGTGACTTTCACACTAAGAAAGGCTAATTGTCCGCCAATAAAAATAAATAACGTCATTGTTCCGGTGGAAACCCAAACTAAATATCTAGGAATCCATCTAGACAGACGCCTAACATGGTCACGCCACATTGAGGCCAAAATCTCAGCTATGAAACTAAAAACAGCTCGACTAATGTGGCTGATAGGTCCATTTTCATCTCTATCTTTGGAATATAAAGTTCTGTTATATAAAGCCATTATTAAACCAATCTGGACATATGGCATTCAGCTTTGGGGAACTGCGTGTGCATCTAACATCCAAAAGTTACAAAGAAGACAGTCGAGTATTTTACGAACAATAGTCTGCGCCCCCTGGTATATAAGAAATGAGAATATCCACAGAGATCTAGAAATTCCAACGGTTCGGGAGGAAATTGAAAAATATTGTACTAAGTACGTTCACAAACTGGCGACACATCCAAACGCCCTCGCCAGGGACCTGTTACAGTTCGAGGGACACAGAAGGCTTAAGAGAAGTGATACCTTGCGCCTAGTGAGAAGAGGGATATAACTATTTTTATGTGTGTGAAGATAAATACGTCTAGTTAAATACGTTTTTTAAAAATATCGCATGCGATAAAAAAATTTTTTCTTACATATTCTTCACAAATGTACTGAATTTAAAGGGGTTCATAGAGACGTGAAGCCATTCCGGCCAAACCCTTCTATCTCAATGAATGGGACCTAATGCAAAACAACCACAATGGATAGGGCTATCATCCTGGGAATACAGTTTCTCCCAATTGTATTTGCGAAATTTTTTAGAAAACGTTGAAAAGTTCACTTAGTACAAAAATAGCGTATATGTGGTGGTCTCTGAGGGATGAGGCTACTGTGGCCAAACCCTTCTATCTCAATGAATGGGACCTAATGCAAAACAACCACAATGGATAGGGCTATCATCCTGGGAATACAGTTTCTCCCAATTGTATTTGCGAAATTTTTTAGAAAACGTTGAAAAGTTCACTTAGTACAAAAATAGCGTATATGTGGTGGTCTCTGAGGGATGAGGCTACTGTGGCCACACCCTTCTATCTAATGAATGGGACCTAATGCAAAACAACCACAATGGATAGGGCTATCATCCTGGGAATACAGTTTCTCCCAATTGTATTTGCGAAATTTTTTAGAAAACGTTGAAAAGTTCACTTAGTACAAAAATAGCGTATATGTGGTGGTCTCTGAGGGATGAGGCTACTGTGGCCAAACCCTTCTATCTCAATGAATGGGACCTAATGCAAAACAACCACAATGGATAGGGCTATCATCCTCTGAATACAGTTTCTCCCAATTGTATTTGTGAAATTTTTTAGAAAACGTTGAAAAGTTCACTTAGTACAAAAATAGCGTATATGTGGTGGTCTCTGAGGGATGAGGCTACTGTGGCCAAACCCTTCTATCTCAATGAATGGGACCTAATGCAAAACAACCACAATGGATAGGGCTATCATCCTGGGAATACAGTTTCTCCCAATTGTATTTGTGAAATTTTTTAGAAAACGTTGAAAAGTTCACTTAGTACAAAAATAGCGTATATGTGGTGGTCTCTGAGGGATGAGGCTACTGTGGCCAAACCCTTCTATCTAATGAATGGGACCTAATGCAAAACAACCACAATGGATAGGGCTATCATCCTGGGAATACAGTTTCTCCCAATTGTATTTGCGAAATTTTTTAGAAAACGTTGAAAAGTTCACTTAGTACAAAAATAGCGTATATGTGGTGGTCTCTGAGGGATGAGGCTACTGTGGCCAAACCCTTCTATCTAATGAATGGGACCTAATGCAAAACAACCACAATGGATAGGGCTATCATCCTGGGAATACAGTTTCTCCCAATTGTATTTGTGAAATTTTTTAGAAAACGTTGAAAAGTTCACTTAGTACAAAAATAGCGTATATGTGGTGGTCTCTGAGGGATGAGGCTACTGTGGCCAAACCCTTCTATCTCAATGAATGGGACCTAATGCAAAACAACCACAATGGATAGGGCTATCATCCTCTGAATACAGTTTCTCCCAATTGTATTTGTGAAATTTTTTAGAAAACGTTGAAAAGTTCACTTAGTACAAAAATAGCGTATATGTGGTGGTCTCTGAGGGATGAGGCTACTGTGGCCAAACCCTTCTATCTCAATGAATGGGACCTAATGCAAAACAACCACAATGGATAGGGCTATCATCCTGGGAATACAGTTTCTCCCAATTGTATTTGTGAAATTTTTTAGAAAACGTTGAAAAGTTCACTTAGTACAAAAATAGCGTATATGTGGTGGTCTCTGAGGGATGAGGCTACTGTGGCCAAACCCTTCTATCTAATGAATGGGACCTAATGCAAAACAACCACAATGGATAGGGCTATCATCCTGGGAATACAGTTTCTCCCAATTGTATTTGCGAAATTTTTTAGAAAACGTTGAAAAGTTCACTTAGTACAAAAATAGCGTATATGTGGTGGTCTCTGAGGGATGAGGCTACTGTGGCCAAACCCTTCTATCTAATGAATGGGACCTAATGCAAAACAACCACAATGGATAGGGCTATCATCCTGGGAATACAGTTTCTCCCAATTGTATTTGTGAAATTTTTTAGAAAACGTTGAAAAGTTCACTTAGTACAAAAATAGCGTATATGTGGTGGTCTCTGAGGGATGAGGCTACTGTGGCCAAACCCTTCTATCTCAATGAATGGGACCTAATGCAAAACAACTACAATGGATAGGGCTATCATCCTCTGAATACAGTTTCTCCCAATTGTATTTGCGAAATTTTTTAGAAAAAGTTGAAAAGTTCACTTAGTACAAAAATAGCGTATATGTGGTGGTCTCTGAGGGATGAAGCTACTGTGGCCAAACCCTTCTATCTCAATGAATGGGACCTAATGCAAAACAACCACAATGGATAGGGCTATCATCCTGGGAATACAGTTTCTCCCAATTGTATTTGTGAAATTTTTTAGAAGCGCTAGATCAAACAAGCAAAAGCTCTGATGATAAGTATGAAGACTTCATACCAAACTTTAGCAACATTGTGCTTTTATATTACAGGTTGTTGTTTCTTTATTAAACATGTATATATACTCGTACACATACGAGTATACACATAATAAAAATGTAATGATATTTTTGTACTAAGTGAACTTTTCAACGTTTTCTAAAAAATTTCACTAATACAATTGGGAGAAACTGTATTCCCAGGATGATAGCCCTATCCATTGTGGTTGTTTTGCATTAGGTCCCATTTGGTATTCCAGCGGTTCAAGCTTGAGATTTTTTGCAAAAGGAGGATACCAAAAGTTAGTAGCAAAAGATTATGAAGTTGGTATGGCATAATCACAAATATTGAATGTTTGAGAGAAAAGTTTTTGTGGATAACTTATCTGTCCGAAGAAGAACGTAGACTTACATCCGAAGACTTATTCAACCTAATTATGGATAAAAATTGGCCGCTGGTTTGTTTTTACTTTTCCTTTTCCTCTTATCATTAAAAAATAAAAAGTTCTCTGTGATTTATAGTATTTTTTCTAAAAATCAAAATTTTAATTGAAAAAAAAAATTAATAAATAACTGGAGAATATTCATGATTCGGCTGATCGTAAATTTGGAATACTTGCTGTTGTGGGATATACTGATCCCACAACAGGGGAAAACAATTTCCCAGCAAGTATGAAGTGAACAAATTTCATGGGAATAAATTATTTACGATAAGGGAGAATTTTTTGAAGTAAAAATTTTCTCTTATTGTCAATCTCAATTGAATTACTTAAAAGTTCATTTTTTATGGGAATTATTCATGTTCGATTCCTGCCTATGCCTTGTAGTAAGTGCTCAGGAAAATATTTAATCAATGACAAGGCAATCTTCCTCCATTCTCGCGAAACGGAATGATTCAAAAGACCCTACTATATATTTTCTCTTAAAAAAATATATTTTAGTGTTTAAGAGTCAAGTGTTAGTCAAAATTTTAAAAACGTTTTACATTTCGATTAATTCTTGATTACCCCTGACAATTCCTTGTTGAAATTCAAATCAATTGTTAAAATCTGTTTTTTATCAACGAGACCATTTGTGTCAATAACTGTTTTCCTTTGTAAGAATTAAGTATTTTAAGAGCCGTACATTTTGAAAAGGAATACGGGAATTATTATTTTTATGTACTTTAGTACTTGATATTATGGTTAACTGGGTAGTGTTCAACTGTATGTGTTTGTTTGTTTCCATAAATATTGCTGCTGCTGTTTGATGTTGTTCATCTCTTAATGATGATGATGTGTTTGCACAATTTTCCAATTGTATGCGATTTGTAACACATTTCAATGATTCAATGAATAATGAATAGCAATGTGCGAGTACATATGAGCATGTACGTTAAGTGACTGAACAATGTTCATAGTAGGCTTCGAAAAAAAAGGAAAGTTATTGATTAAAAAAAACTGAGATTATTTTGCCTTGTAAGATTATAGCCCGACTATACAAGTATAAGGTCTTTGCAGCTTTTTTGTATGTGAGATCTATTTGTCAAAATTTTTTAATGTTTCTTTGTGTTTTTACGAAATTCTGAGCACTTAACTATTTGTTACAGAATTTGAGAATAATTGTAAAATTTTATTTATTTAAAAGTCTTTTTAAAGAAATAAGTATATTCTCTTTGCGGGCAAAGCTATCCCCAGAATGTGGCCACATCGCCATATTCGGTCAACCATGATAAACTCTCCTTTTTGTCAATCAAATTATTTAATGGCCAAATTAATGCTAGAGCATACTTATTTTGTTGTACTTTAAAATTTTGGCAATATCATTGAATGACTTCCTTAAAACTAATAGTATCCGCGTAGTCAGACTTTACAAAAATATTTTTGTAGATGCGATCACAATTGTTTTTTCTTTCTTTCTTTTTCAAAGCATTTTCGGTAACCTTTTCTATTACATCGATTGCGACCAAAGGCATAGAGGAAGCCCATGTTACTCGTTTCTACATTCTTACGGGTGCTGGGTATATTTTTTAAATCCAAATACTCGTATACATACATAATTAAAATTTTTGTTGAACATTATGAAAAAAATTTTATTGTTTTTTTGAAATATTTTCTGTCATTCATATTTGTCGTTTATTGATTTTGTTCTCTATTTTATACAAAAAAAATCAGAAAAAAGTTATATTGAAAATAATAATTAAAATTAAAAATAATAATATTTATCAAGGCGAATTCATAGGAGGTGGGCGCAACTGATCAGGTGTTTTTTTATTTATATTTATGTTTTCTATAGTGTCAAAATATTTTTTCATTTTGCTTTGTTTGTTTACAACATATTAAGAAATAAATTTTATTTAAATATTTTTATTTCGAAAATAGCACTACACTGTTAGTCGTAATTACTAAAATATAATCATAAATATAAAAATAACTTAATTTTAAATCAATGTGATTTCATAACATAGAAGGCGTGGGTGAAAATTTTGTCAAGCTAGGCACATCAATGGGCTGGAAACTGTAGTTATTATTGATGCTTAAATTTCGATGATGATAATCAATATTAAAGTCGGGACATAATGAATTTTCTGTAGAAAAATTACCATTTAGCCTGTCATTTTGCTACTCGAAACGAGAAGAATGTGAAGATGATTTAGATATGCATTCATCCATGGGTGTTCGAACAGATTCAACTTGTGAAGCTGACATAACTAAACCAGTGTGTGGTATTTCAGCCATTGAGTGTCTTTCATTGAAGTACCAACCGGACAGAGTTGTAAATGAATCATTAATTTTTTAATTAATTCGCGAATCATTCATGCACTGAATTGGTAAAATTTTGAATTAATTCTTTTCGCCAAAAAACGAATTGAATGAAATTTGAATCAATTCATTTGAATTTAGCAAACATGAATTGCAATTCATTTTTAATTATTTGAATTGAATTGACTTTGAATTCAAATGAGTTAGAAAAAATGAATTGCAATTCATTTCCAATTCATTTGAATTGATTTTGAATTATGTGAGTAGGAATTCGCCTTGATATTTATTTACAGTTTTTTGTACTTTGAATATGTTTTTATAAATAAATGAATGACAAAATCATCTTGTTGCGCTAAACTTCGGCTAAAAAATGGAACAAAATTAGAATTATACAGGCATGTTCTATATTCCACTTTGAAGTAAAAGTGGTTTGAATTCACTTCAATTTGAATGTTTGATATTCTGCATTCTACGTTTAACTTTTCATTTACTCTTTTGTTTTCAAACATCAATTCGTAGTGAATTTCCATGTTCTAAAAATGAAGTTAAGGCAAAAAGAAGTGTTTCATTCAATACTTTTGAATTTCATTGTGAAACTGAAATTTTTAAGAGAAATATTTAAGTATAAAGGCAATTAGCATAATAAAAGACTAATATATTTTTATTTAAAATGGAAATTGTGAATGTTTATAAGGGAAAACATAAGAACTCCATGCAGGATGCAACAGGATTTATAAAAGGTGACCGTATCAAATAGGAGGAGTTCTGCTATACCAAACATTTGCATAAAATTACATAACACACGCGATTATAATTTTACATATTGTTCTTCTAGTCAAAGCCACATATCAGCCTTTTTCAACACCTCGTTGCAATCCGTCTTCTGTTAAAAGGCGGCAATCAGATAATAATTCCTTATTAACGCGGTAATACTGTAAAAAACTATCATTTAAACTTATCATTATCATTTTGTTTACATAACTTCATTTATAACTAAAGGATTAAAATTCTCCTCTGCGCTCTACCGAATTCATTATTTTGGTGCGCCATCCATTATTAATTTGCGTTCTATATAAGGAAATTGAATATGTACTGAAAAGAAAAAGCTATTGAAAACTATTTTGCGCAAAATTTATTGCTTTTTCAGAAAATTAAAAAAAAAATTCGATTCATTTCCTTTTATGAATTTTCGGGTTTTTGTGTTAATGAATCCTATTAATTTCTGCACAACATTCTGATCTACCTGTGTTGCATATTTGTTCCATATTTTTGGCGTCACGAATAACAGCAAAACTTTTCTTTAATTTTTTTGACAGTTCAGTGTTGTTCAATTGGCCGAAGCTGCGGACAATTAGGAAGATTCATGTTTTTTGCCACTATATCGACCAGGCGTCTTTGATACCACTCCATTGCAGTTCTTGAATAATGACTAGATGCTAAATCAGGACAAAATTTTACTGGATAGTCCTAGTGTTTAATTAAAGACAACAATCGTTTCTGCAGGCATTCTTTGGCATACATTTCTGCGTGCTTTTTAGACCGCAACTACAAATAGTTTGCCAAAAAATTTTTCCATTTTTGTGTATTTAGACTTAGAATCAGAATCTTCACGTTTCACTAGAACACAAAAGATTTGACCTGGCAGCAGTTTTAAGTATATTTTTACATACACGCAAAGAAAAAATATGCTTGAGGTAACCATATTTTGGTGGAAACATAGTAGGCTATATTTATGAATGCATCTAACCATATATATTTTTAAATCAAAAATATTAAAAATACCTTTAAACTGCAAATGTTACGGCTCAATCCCCGGTCAGTTTAGCAACATGTGTCTGTGTTAAATTGATTATTTTATTTATTTAATCAAAATTAATGAGGTCTATAGCAAACCATATTATAAAAGAATTTCAAATGAACAATTTATTACCAAATTTCACATTTTGGGATTTTCCGAATTCCCGTCTTATTAATCCTTTTAAAAAATATTTTAAAGTAGATGATAAAGTTATTGAATGAAATACAAATATAAAAATCAATCAACTGCAGCAGCAATAAAAGAATTTTTTGGACGAGAAATAAAAAAAATATGTGCCCCGAAAGTGTATTTTCTGGCTATTTGTACAGTTGACCACGAAAGTGTTTTGTCAATCGCATGAGAAATTTATATTATTTTCTAAAAATATATTTGACACACTGTATGTTAAGTCCTGAATTTATTAATTTGCCAGGGTAAACTAATATCATTTCTTAATGCATTTAATGTTAAATTCAGAATTTAACTTTAGATGTGAAAACACTGTAACGGTTTCGGGTAATTGAAGTAACGACTGGTACTCCTTCCAGATAAATAATTGATGCAAATCTGAGAAGATATGAATCGCAATCTTTTTTTTAATTGTTTTACAAATTTATTTTACTTTAATTTCGTTCTTTGATTTACTTTCATTCTTTTTTATTTATTTAATTATTTTTGTGTAGCTTAATTTTCTCAATGTCTGCTTGCATTATGTCACAGTACAGTTAGAGGGTTTACGTAACGTTTTTCGTTGAATTAAAAATTTAATTTACTTAAATTAATTGTTTGTGCAAAGTATGTACTTTTAGAGCATAAAATCTTCCATATACATGTTTAAAGTAATATTACTTGACGAGCAAAGATGACCGCCTGTGAAATAATTTTCATTCCAATTGTTTAAATAACTTCTTTTTCTTGAGAACTTCATTTTTGCCCTTTGCACAATTGATAAAATATCTGTATTAAAGGAACATGAATATGCAATGGTTCACTTGCCCACCGCAATGCTCTAAAATGACAGATTCCAGTTTTTACAAATTTAATTAATAATATAGAAATTAATTTGTATTACTGTTTTTTTAAGATTCTTATTAATACAATTTTTTTCATTGTATATTAATTTTATTGAATAAGAAAAATGAAAATGTAAGCTTTTTAAGATCCAAGTAAATACCCCCGGTCTAGGGCTTTTCTGCGGAGTAAACAACAACTTCATTCGTGCCCTACTGCGCAAGGGAGGAACGAAGTCTACAAGAATGCTTCTGTTCTGACATGACATCATATTCTACGTTGAGCTGCTGACGGGCCATTGGAGACTAAACTATCACATGAGTAAACTCGGTGTGGTAAGTAAGGTGGGAAGGAATCGTCGGAACATATTCTGTGCGAGTGTACAGCGATGGCAAGACGCAGAATGAGCCTAGGTGTGATTACTCCTACAATAATTAAAAGATTCGTAAGGAGTCTCAGATTGTAGTTTGGAACTGGCGTAAATGCCGCAGTTCGATGATAGACCATGATGACAATGAAATAAATACTAAAGTAATGCGCAAGCATGCGTTTTTTATGGCTATAATTATGACCCAATAATTTTTTCGTTGAATTAATAAGATGAAAATTTTTTTCAGTGCAATGACAAACAGTCAGAAATGAAAATAAGTGGTTTAATGAAAATTATTTCTCCTGTGTTGAGGAGGTATTGTTTTGTGGAAGAATTTTCTTAGTCTTAAGAAGCTTTTCCTTTAATTTCGTGGTAGTCATTATCGTTAGGCGAGGGTATAAAATAATTTTCTTAACGAAAATCACACTTTAATTCTAGTAGTATGCACACACAAACATACACATGACGATATATGTATAATAAAATGTTCATAAACTCACACAATCATTCCTATGGATACTCGAAAATACTTTGGCTGTGCCACAAACAAGGTCATCATCATCATGACAATAATTTTTTTTTTGCTAAATCATGATGTGAACTACTACTACACACACAAACATATTATGTATTATATGTAAGTACGTATACCAAGTAAATCTATATTTAAGTCTATTTTTTGTACCCTTCATAAAAAGTGAAAAGGGTATATGTATACTTA
This sequence comes from Thelaira solivaga, assembly GCA_947397855.1. Lineage (NCBI taxonomy): Eukaryota > Metazoa > Arthropoda > Insecta > Diptera > Tachinidae > Thelaira > Thelaira solivaga. The sequence continues at coordinate 46,947,219 of OX377610.1, read as the reverse complement.
TGTACAAGTTTGTCATTCTGTGTGTAGTTTCTACACCCAATAAAGTATATGTCTGTGTGGATGTGGAAATAAAATTTCTGAAGTCCATAAAAAACCTACAGAAAAGTTTAGTATGACAATTCGTTTGAAGTTTCGGCAGGCTCTGAAGTGCAACTGCCTCTATATTTTGATCATTTTTTTGCGTACACTACAAAACGGACAAAAGAACGTGGTATACAGTTTTATCAGAAATAACAGAAAACAATCGATCCACAATTAGCCAAGAAAAATCAAAAATACAACCAAAGTTTTAGATTTTTATTAATTTCTTTCGTTTTTTATGGAAATATATGTATGTGTGCACAAACATTATGTAAAAGAACTACGAATACAGAAATCTAATTGAAAGAGGATTTTTTTTTGATTTTTGAAGTTAATTTGAAGTTCTGCATTTGATTTAAATTATATATCTTTGATTTAAAAATTATTGCAAAATTAAAATTAATTAAATTTGTTTTTCATTCTTGTCTCTTTCTTACAACTTTTTTGTATTTAAAAATTTACATTTTATTATTTTAAAAATGGATTTTTTCGTAAAACGAAATGCATTATTTATTTTAGTGTTAAAAAAATTTATATTCAAAGAAATTTATTTTAATCAATATTTGCATTTCATTAAAAATCTTTTCTTTTTCTGTTAAATATTTTAGAAAAATTTGCAAAATTAAGAATATAAATATTTGTCTACCACAGTGAAGGGTTTATAAGACTCGTCACAGCCGAATTTAACTTGTTTTTATTTCTCTTGTTGCATTTGTTAAAATTTTTATAATGTTTCTGTGGCGGTTTCAAAGAACAAAAAAAAAAAAAAATAAAAAAAAACACTTACATTGAATTACATACACGAGTTCATTTGATGTTGTAAAGAATAGTTATATACCGAGTACACACATGCAAATAAATATACGAGTGTATAATTGCACCTTTATGGAAGAAAAAAAAAAAAAAAAAAAAAAAAAAAAATACAAAATGTATTTAAATGCAAGGCATGAAATAAATGAAATGAATGAATAAAAAATGTCACATAATTATATGTTGAATGACTGGATGAAAGCGTTACAGGGTAAAAAGTCATTTATAAGCCAACAAAAATAAACAAAGAACATGTAAACATGAATTTCATTTTTCATTTAAACATTCAGAGGGACAAGGATGGCGAGATAGTGACAGAAAAAGGTAAGCAACAAAAAGCGCATTCAAAATGTGACCCCCAGAATTCTAAAACTAATCAATGTATGACTTGATTTTGTTTTATTTTTAATTTTTTTTTGTTTTGGTTAGTTCAGCGACAATTTAATCAACTCTGTCATGAACAGCGCCATCTTTAATTGAATGTTTTTTTTTCTGCCAATTTTTTGTTTTAATTTTTTGCAACATGTTCAAACAATTTACTTATATTCATGCAACTAGCAACAACTGCTGTGGCAAACTTTCTTTCTATGTATTTTATAATGTCAGCATTGTAACATGAAACTAATTGCAATAAAAAAAAAGGAAAAGAAAAACAAACAATTATTTAATTGCACAAAGTTTCGCCTTCATGTTCATTAAATAAAGTTATTTTTAGACAGTATTTTCAGCAAATAAGTCTTGAATGAAATCCTTTTTTAAATACAAGTAATACGAGTATGTGTTGGAATTTTTAGACTAAGGAGATTGTATATATAAATTTGGTTTATGATTAGTTCTTTTAACCCCGTTTGGTCAGTACAAATTGGCGACCTTCTAGGGGACCTCCTTAAAAGTAAGCGTGGACGATCTAAGAATATATGATGACCAGCCTTGAAATATATTAATTTTATGTATCATTTTATAAAATATCGTGGAAAACCACAATTTTAATTGTCAAATTGAGTAAGCACAGCGTTATGTTATATTGACTATGTTACTCCCCGGCAATATAGTTTTATATTGGTTTTAGTTTTAGACTTTATCCATCACAAGCGCCAAACAAACAAAAAAAAATTTTCCTCTTTATGATATTAGTATGACAGAAACAGCGATTTTATTTTTGTTCTATTTTAACAAATTTCCAAATTCAAGTCAACCTTTGGACCAGTGCAACTAAACACTGGCTACAACGAATTTTGAAACACTGATTTCAAATCTATATTGTTTTTTTTTTCAAATTGGACGTGACATATGTATATGAGCATTATTTGGAAACGCTTAGTTTTATTTTGTAGCAAATCCAAAATTCGCATTAAAATTTCATTTAAGGTCTACCAACATCGTTTTTAAATTGATTCACTAGTTTCAAATTTATAGCAGGGGTGGCCAAGCTCTTTGATATTCTCAGCCATTTTTCAAAATTTGAAAATTTTCTCACGCCGCAATTAAAATGAAAAGTATGCAAAAAAAAAGGTAATACATTTTTTTTACAGGAATTTTATTAATTGAAAACATATATAAGTAAAAGTATAAAATATTTGTTTTGAATTTAAATCTGTGGCAAATATTTACAAATAAAGTTATTTTACTAAACTACAGCTTTAGCAATAAAATTGTTTCTTATAAAATAGAGTTAAATTCTAGCAAACGGCATTACTTTCACTGTTGCCATCTTATTTAAATTGGAATGAATGGTCTCACCATCAATATATGGAAACACAGAATAGACTGAATGATTTGACTGACTTAGAATTTTATTTGTTTATAAATATATGCATACATATATTTGTTCATATTGTTTTTATTTATGTAAGAAATAAATGTTTGGTTTTATTTTTATTAAAAAATAATTATTAAATCTAATACCTCACCAATTTTCCACCCATCTTCCCCTAACACTCCTACTTTGATGGAACGTATCAGACGCGTTAAGCGAGGTCTTACTGTAAATGTGATATTTAACTGTTGACTAAAAAACTGCAACTGTATTTAAAACAACTTAAATAAATTAAATAACAATTAACTAATTGCGTATTTAAATATGAAGTTAACAACTGGGCATAAAAGTTAAAATAGCGTCAGAATTAAAAAATATATATATTGCAGCAATGCCATTGACTTGTCTTGGCCAAATGGTTAAAGCTACAGATAGATTTCTTCCACAATGCGTGAAATGAAGAAGAAATAATTAAAAAAAAAAAAAAATTAAAATGATAACATCAAATCGCTGGAACTAATACAGGCGAATTTCATGTGAAGCAGACAGCGAAAAAAACTGAGGTGGCAGAATTTGTTTATATTTGGGTTATTTAGGCTGACTTCCTAAACGTATAATTACAATGTATCAATACAGTATTAATATCAAGTTGATGCATTGTGTAGTTACTGCTCTAATACTTTGCATACTGATATTTTGCAACCCTGACATCGTTTAGGAACATTTATGCGCATTGCATCATTAATTATAAGGCGAACAATAGCGGAAGAGAACATGTCTATGGATTTAATATTTTGTATAACCCGTTTCTTTTTTTTTTCCCCAAAATTGCTTTTCCATATCTAGTCTCACTTTTATTAATATATTTTTATAGTTATGTGTCCATTTTTTACTGTAATAAAAAAAATTTAAAGATAAATAAGGGAATATTTAAATATATTAAATTACAAGAAAAACCGATTACTTATTTTCTTGCATTTATTTTGCATCTAAATTTTATGGATGCCTTGCTTGCTTTTTCTTGCGTATTAAATGCAACAGTGTTGCAAATGGGAACAAAATGCATTGTAAAAATTTTCAGGGTTGTATTTAGGAATACGCTGAAGTTTATTACTACAAAGCAACATGCGTTTAGGAAGTCAGCCTTATACCTCTAGTGGGTATGAAAGCAATTACGTAATATTTTTTATTATTCAAATTATGGGCTTTAAAAATATTATGCCAATTGAAATTTAAATTTTTTTGGAGTTGAAAAGTAAAAGTTTCATAGTCGAATAGTTACTAGTTAGGAAAATAGGTAAATTAATGTACATACATGTCGCACTGAGTGTAACATTACATACTAGTTTATAAGCAGACATTCATGAAAAAATGCGTTCTAGGATCCTTATTTTTCAAAGCAATAAAATGTCTGTAACTAAATACTAAAATTTTACATATTAAAAAGGAAAGAAATTTTAAGAAATATTCAAAATAAGACAACAAAATAAAATAAATTTAATTTAATTTAAATCAAACATAATCCAATAAACATTTAATTTCAAATAAAGATATACAAATTAACGGCAGAAATCAACAACTATTTTTCAATTAGATTTCTGTAATCGTAGTTCCATTACACAAGCATACTTAAAATGGCTCACAAGCACTCTTCAAGTATAAAATATTACACATGTGTGTGTGCACACACATTGCTAAGATGTATAAAACTTTTATAAAAAAAAGAGCAGAAATTAATTTAAAAAAAACTAAAATTTCAGTTGTATTTTCGATTTTTCTCGACCGATTGCTCTGATTTTTTATGATTGTCATTTCTCACTACAATTTCAGCTGAAATTGTATTAACGTTGCCAACTTAAATTATTGAGGATTTGACAGACATAAAAAAAAATAAATAAATAAAATAATAAATTGTAATTTATCCTGTTTTTGTTTTGTCAACTGAACTAGGATAGGGTCGGAATCGGTAATACCACAAAAAAGTTGAAATACAATATAAATAAAACTGAAATTTTTTTTGACAGGTTAAGTTGTAATTCATAATACCAAAATACAAAATTTCAACTGGAATACGTTTGATAGGGCCATTATTTATTGTTTAGTTGAAATAATGGCCCTTAGTGTTCTATTTTTATTTTCTAATTATTAATTGAATAGTAAAATGATAGTTTAGTTCGATTAAACAAATTATATTTTTACATGATGACAGACAGACAGACTGGCCATATCACAAGCAAATACATAATGTCTCATTCAAGTAAACGTTAGATTGATGGGAACTGGCAGTTAGTCATTAGAGGTATTCAGTGTTTGATACAAATGGTGAAAATGCAAAATATCGTAGTCTATTTACTGGCATATTTGTTTTCTTGTTAAACAGTGTTGTTCATTTATTTAAAAAAAATTTTATTAAATATTTGTTTTTTTTTTTTTTTGCTCGTAAATGTGCAATCGGATTCAATTTCATTTCTTCTAATGTTAGATTAATTAACATGAATGAAGTTGTGTATTTGTAAATAATTTCGAATGAATGAATGGTATACAAGTATTCGTACATATTTTGAATTTCGTGGCTGTTGTAGAAGGCCTTCCAACTGGCCTTTTTAGTACATTAATTTACTTCTCAATCTCTAAAGAAATTGTTAAATATTAAAAAAAAGTAGTCAATCTCAGTCAGTCTTATTGTTTTCGCAGTGCACATTTTGTTAATATTTTGCTGCTGCAAGTAGATAACGGCTGGCACTTACTAGTTTAAGCCAACTAAAAACCAGTTTGAACCATATTGAATGAAATGTGCATTCAGTTTATTCTTTTTTTATTATTTTCAACTTGTGATAATAAAGGTACCACATATTTTCCATTTCAAAATCAATGTTAAATGTATTTTTAAGTCAGCATTTTTTTTTCTCTTAGTAATGCACTTTTTGTTGAGTAAGCGATTATTATTATTTAAATAAATATTTTATTTGTTTTTAGTTAAACACACATGAAAAATAAATTATACTCGTACACGAGTATTTGTGTGTACGAGTATTTTCCACAAATTTTCTTTTCTTTGGGTTACATTTAGTATTTTAACCTTAGAATTTTTGGCGAGCCTCTCTTTTTTGTTAAATGATCACCTATTTTTTTCAGTTTTTGTATTCTGTAATTTGACGTCTCTTGCTTTAGTGCAATATCAAAAAGTATTTACTTATGTCAGTAGTAGCAATTAACCTCTTTATGACACAATAATGTTCAAGTGACATGAAAAAAGGAAAACGAGGGTGGGTCGTTATTCCTTCAGAACTAGCCCAGTGACAAGTTCTGTTTATTTTCCATAGGGTATCTAACTAGCTCTACTTTTTTTGGATTTACACTTTTACAAGTATCTTCAAGGACCAACGCACAGTGGCTCGTTTTAACTTTTTCCGTTGGTCATATGCCAGAAATCATATTTAAAATGTAATGCCACAAGATTATCTTTCGGATAAATAAAATTCATGTCAATCGAATAATCCATCGTTGTTTTATTGCAATTTAAAGTTCTATACGTCTATAAAAAACACCCTTTATTAATCAAGTGAATATTTTTTTCTGTGTATTACATGTTGTTTAAATTTTTTTACGCATTCCTTTTTTTATAGTTCCAGATTTATTTCCAATTTACTTTATTCTGCCCCATTGTCGAGTGTGTGAAACAGATTACGAAAGAAAAAAACGATACAACATAACACACGTTCTTTCTTCGTTCTTATTATTGTCGGTAAGTCGCCAGAAGTAAATATTTGTATTGCGTGGCTCCAAGCATAAAGTATTCATATAAAGTAGCCAGAAAGTAGCTAGAAAGTAGCCAGAAATTATACTTATTCTCAACACAAAGTAGCCAGAAATAATGTTTTCATTTTTGGCTACTTTTCAAATTGAAGCAAAAAATTAGGTAGAATATTTAAGTTACTTTAAGTAGCAAAGAGGCTACTTCTACTTGTGGCTTTATTTTTTTGAAAAGTAGCTGTAGCTAAAAAAAATTTAAATGCTTCGGAGTAATACAGCCTCTACCGCTACTTCTAAGTACTTGAAATAGTTGGAGCTGTAGCCGTATGCAATGGTTTGCTGTTTAAATGTGAATGTAGCAGTAGAAGTAGATGGATACTGGCTACTATTTCTTAACAAATTTATATCTTAAAAAGTAAGCTTATTTTCGTCGCTACGGCTACTTTAAGAGTAGCCGTTTAAACACTGGCAAAAATCATACCTTTTGAAGTAATGAAGAATAATGAAAAGAGAGGTATGGAAAGAAAACATTTTTGACTTTGAAACGGTGTATTACGTATATTTCCATGATCACAGGGTGCCCCAAAATCGCAGTCAAATTTAAAAAAATATTGCTTTAAATTTTATATGATTAACTTCTATTAGATTTTTTTTTGTTTCAAAGGCTCATATTTTTGGAATATTCTTAACACAAGAAAGTTAGATATAAATATTTTTTAATTTTTTTATATAAAACTGTGTCTTTTTTTGGCTTTTGATGGCAGTGAAATATTTTCATCCACATTGGGAGCGATATCTAATAAGCTTAGCATTTCCGAACTAAAAATTTCTTCCAACTCCTTCTATAATCTGGCATGTCTTCGTGATGAAATAAGTAGTTCTGATGAAGAGGTCTTCATTCTCTCTAATGCGTGAAATCTTGCAAGTATTTGTGTGCCTCAATTTTTTATTATCAATATTTCTGCACTCCTGTGCTTCTTCTGAGAGCTCTCCAATTGGTAAGCACTGATATTCAATAAAAAAATTTTTCATGAGCTAAAATTTTGAGTACCGTGGGGGAAAGCATTTTTTAAAGGGTTAAGAATAGCACAATTTGTTAAGCATATTCTTCAAATATTGAGCCATTTTCTTTAAACATTTAGGGTCATAACTAAAAGTAGGATGTTATCGAACAGATAAATGCTATTTGGTTATTATAAACAGACTTTAACTAAGGAGTGTATGATAAGCTAAAGATAGGTTTTTGTTGCTCATAACTTTTAGCGTGAACTTCAAGCATTGAAAGTTGCCATATTTTCGATTTTATAATAGATATGACAACCTCAGCCACCACAGACATTAAATAATTTTTTTATTAATACACAAAAATAAACGAATAAAATAAAAAATATTTAAATAAAATTTTAAAAGTAAGGAATTTCTTAGTTATTTGAAAAATAATTGTCAAGAAAAGGAACAACGTTGCTATTATGTATTTATAGCAACGAAAAGTAATCCGTATTCACAGCAGTACTGCCACAACAAATATTATAATATTTATCTTATTGAGAACTTGTAATAATGGAAAAAGTTATTTATTACTTTATCAATTACTTTAACTAAAGTTATTTATAGCTATCTGAGACCTTATGAGTAAGTCTCCGTTTACATTATGGACATTTCTGTCGGGAAAGAGGAAGTTTGTAGGTGATGGGGCAAAAATGCAAGGTGTGTAGTACACGACCGTCTGTTAAAATTTCACCAAATTCATCGATTAGTTTATTTGTTTTAGTCGTTTGAAGTAAGCAACCTTTGTGTTTCTTGAAAAATGGAAAAAAGTGAATTTCGTGCAGTGAAAGGGAAAACGGCGAAAGAGACAAAAGAAAAGCTCGATAAACATTACGGTGAGTCTGCTCCGTCAGATTACATGGTAAAATATTGGATTGCTGAATTTAAAAGGGGCCGAACAAGATTTGCAACAATACCATCAACAGGAAGGCCAAAAGAGGTGATTACTGAAGAAAATATCAAGAAAATCCTCGATATCGTTATGAATGATCGCCGAGTCAAGTTACGTGAGATTGTTGAAATGGGAAACATATCATATGAACGTGTGTTCAACATTTTGCACAAACATTTGCATATGAAAAAGCTATTGGCAAGATGGTTGCCGCGTTTGCTCTTTCTTCAAGACAACGCACCGGTTCACACGGCATTAGATACGATGTTAAATTACGTGAAATACACTTTGAATTGGTTGATCATCCACCTTATAGTCCAGATTTAGTTCCTAGCGACTTTTTCCTGTTTACAAACTTGAAAAATGGCTCGCAGGAAAAAGATTCATCTCAAACGAAGAAGTGATTACCGAAACTAACGCATATATTGAGGGGTTCCCAAAATCGTATTATTCAGATGGTATAAAAAAAGTTAGAATATCGTCTTACTAAGTGTATTGAGCTAAAAGGAGACTATGTTGAGAAATAAATGATTTTTGGAAAAAAAAATGTAGCTTCAATATCGTACGTATATTGGTTTCAATAACGAGGTTGTGAGTTTTTTTTTTTTTTTTTTTACTGAAATTAGTGAGTGTATCATCACTACATAGTATAAAACAAAGTCGCTTTTTCTGTCCCTATATATGCTTAAATCTTTCAAACTACGGAACGGATTTTGATGCTGTTCTTTTTAATAGATAGAGTGATTGAAGAGGAAGGTTTATATGTATAATCTTGGAAGGTTTAACTTCACAAATCCGCCCGGCAGGTAGCGCTATAGTCGGTATCTGGATTATTTGCCTACTACCTGTTTTTACCCGATCTCGCACGGTTCTTTACTCTATGAGTACGATTTCTTAGTATAAGAAGATCGAATATATAAAAATATTAAGGCAAGACAATGTTTGCCGGGTCAACTAGTGACACAATAAAAGTGTATGTAATATTTCTCGTATCTTCGTGTAACTTTTTTAGTTCTACTCTATTTAGTTTCCAAGAACGACTCAAATATAGAGTGATGGAAAACCACGCCCACTAACGTAAAAAAAGCTAAAGAATTTTTCTTTAATCAGGTTAAAAAACAAACAAACACACTTTTTTAGTAAAATCAAAAAGTAACAATCGGTTGTAAACATTTCCTATAGTTTTTGTCGAAAATTGAATTTTTTTCTACAGTCTAAAAAATTAACAACTTTAAGCGGTTCTAGGACTCATAATTTCCATCCAATTTAAGAAGGGGTTTTTGATTCTTGATCAGTAAGTTGTCCTTTGTAACATGCGATTGTGCATTTCTAAAAATTTTATAATCAAATTTTAGATTTTTGCAACGGTTTTCATCAGAATGAGCCACTGTTTTATTTGTACTGCTGCTGACTGTTTAACTAACTCAACTTAAAGTACCGATTAAAATTTCAATTAACTTGTAATAAATTGTAAGTTTTCTATAAAATTAGTTTATTTGTAAAAATTCTCTAATGTGTTCATGTAAGTACATCAGACGAGTATACTAAAAAAAAATACATACATAATAAACGTTGTAAATGGTTGACCCAATTTACCATACTTCCGCTCCCTTTTCAATAACAGAGCATTATTTTTACTAAACACCAACAGCTCATTGACCTGAGTCATAGTATTCAATATATTCGTGCTATTATTTTATCGTCACACACACACAAAAAGAAGAACTCTACCAACGCAAAAATAATACATGGCAAAAATTTTATTTAAAAAATGGTAAACAAGGACACAAGTGAGAGACTCTTATTTAGTTTTACCCTCAATTATTGCAATTCAACAAGAAAATGGAATTGTTAAGCTAGAGAAGGAACCCAAATATGTATTACTTAATTGAAATGGCTAGTTAAGCTTGATGTTCGATTATAAATAGTTATTTTTATGTCAATATTTCGCTCCAACTTATTAAAATTACATATTTCAAATAATTTTTTTTTTTGCTTTGATAAAATTAAATTGGGGTGTACATTAATAGAGTTGTATACCATACAAAATTTTTTTTTTTTTACAAATTTCAAAAAATTAAAAATTATATGTTTATTAATATTTTTTCTTATCAAAATAATTTTGAATTTTTTTTAATCAGATTTCACTACTGAACTTTTGTAGTGTGTGGAGTTATTCTCTCTTATTATGGATGTCGCCGTCGAGTCAAATGACGCCGGCGCGATCGATAATCTTGGAGAGATTTTAAGTGGAGGGTGAGAAGAAAATTGGTGCATAACAAAACAGAAGTGAATGCAACTGGCACATATAACCAATTAATACTTTCACCTCTGGAAGAAGTTGCTGCCAACTTATTGCATACACATACTCGTATACTGTATGTAGCCCTTGGTAATATTCTTCTGAGTCGGCTGAGCCTACATCTAAAGGGTGTTTTTTATAGACGTATAGAAATTTAAATTGCAATAAAACAACGATGGGTTATTCGATTGACATGAATTTTATTTATCCGAAAGATAATCTTGTGGCATTACATTTTAAATATGATTTCTGGCATATGACCGCCATGGCTGGCTCGGATGTAGTCCAATCTGGACGTCCAATTTTCGATGACTTTTTCCAACATTTGTGGCCGTATATCGGCAATAACACGGCGAATGTTTTTACTTCCAAATGATCAAGCGTTTGTGGCTTATCCGCATAGACCAATGACTTTACATAGCCTCACAGAAAGTAGTCTAGCGGTGTTAAATCACAAGATCTTCGAGGCCAATTCACAGGTCCAAATGTCTTTCAATAAATTGATTGTGGCACGAGCTGTGTGACATGTTGCGCCGTCTTGTTGGAACCACAGCTCCTGGACATCATGGTTGTTCAATTCAGGAATGAAAAAGTTAGTAATCATGGCTCTATACCGATCACCATTGACTGTAACGTTCTGGCCATCATCGTTTTTGAAGAAGTACGGACCAATGATTCCACCAGCCCATAAAGCGCACCAAACAGTCAGTTTTACTGGATGTAACGGTGTTTCGACATACACTTGAGGATTAGCTTCACTGCAAATGCTACAGTTTTGTTTGTTGACGTAGCCATTCAACCAGAAGTGCGCTTCATCGCTAAACAAAATTCGCTTATGAAAATCGGGAACAACGGCAATCTCGTTTTGGGCCCATTCGGGCACTATTTGCAAGCGTTGTTCAGGCGTGAGTCTATTCATGATGAATTGCCAAGCCAAACTGAGAATAAATCACTTGACAGCTGTTAAATCGGTCATCTTGAACAGTAATGCCAACTTAAAGTTCTATACATCTATAAAAAACACCCTTTATATACCAGTTTTCATTGTAAATCGGGAATCGGTTTTTGTAACAAATGTGCGTTTTGTGTATAGCAGTCAGATGATGTAATTTCTTTTATCTTATGTGCTCATTTTTATAACTATTAATCCAATTTAACAACTTTTTATTTGTTTTTTTTATTAATAAGAATGAAGTACTTGTAAAAAAATAATGTTTCTTTGTTTATAATTTATTTTGTATGACAGCTAGTCAAGACAAATTAGTGATAAGTTAAATTCGGCCGTGCCGAGTCTTATATACCCTTCACTGTGTTAGCGGAATATTAACATTTTTCACTTTCCACATGCTTCTATAATATCAAAATCATGGAAAAAATTAAATGAGTGAAGATAAATATGCCGCGTTAAATATGCTTTAACGTACCCCATTATGTTTTTAAGCATTTGTAAATATATTTTCAGTATTAATGGCATATTTATCAAATACGTCTTACGTCATTAAATATTAAATGTTTTAAGCAATAGTTTAGCGGAGATCATCTATATTTGTAACCTACCAACCAAATATTCAGATATTACTTTGGATATTTAAAATTTTTTTGAAATTTTCAAATATTCCAGTAGTGTTGTTCTCAAGGATTTTGGCAGTTTCCCTTTTGCATCATACAATAAAAACTACCAATTTTTCAGAAAATGTTAAGACACTTCGAGAAAGTTTGGAGCCTACAGATTAAATTCCATTTTGATTTTGGCAATTTTCCTGGCCAAACTCGGGAATGGTACCTCAGCAAAGTGGGTAATTGTAAAAATGCCTCAGAAGAAGGGTACTAGGGAATGAGGGAATTTCAAAAATTTATAATCAATTCAAAGTTTTTTTTGAGTACAAATCTAGACGACCTCTTGTTTAAAATGATATGTGACTCCAAACCGTAATATTCTATGGTTCGTTTGCAATCTATTAGAGAAATCAACGTATTTATGCACATTCGTATCTTAGTATATCAAAAATACTGAAAAGATATTTACAAATACTAAAAAATAAGGAATTACGTGAAAACATATTTAACTAACCATGTTTATCTGCACTCACTTCAAAAAAAGTATGTAATTGAAACGCATACTTTGTTCAGCTTGAGGTCGTATTAAATATAAAATTTTTTTTATTTATTATTGGAGCGAAATATCTATAAAAAAATAAATTTTTATAATACGACTAAAATTAACGAGTTCTAAGAAACAATCCTTTCTGAGAACTTCATTTTTAAAAGCAATAAAATGTCTGCAGGCACTAAATTTTTAAATTAATAAAAAAAGAAATTCTTAGAAAGATATTAAATAGAAAAACAAAAAAATTTTTTTCATTTAATTTTGCAAGTTTTTGTAAAAAATTTTAAGCCAAACATATTTAATTAAATATTTAATTATCGAGAAACATCTAACGAACTCTTTGATAAAGATGGCTGTATTCGTAATACTATTTAACTCAAGGCAATAAAAACCACACACACACACATACACAAATTTTTCGCACATGACAGCTAAAAAATTTCCGCAAATAAAAAAAAATAAAGAAAAACAAAACAAAAATTAATGAAAATGTGAAATGCCGGTTGTATTTTTGATTTTTCTGGTCCATTTGTGAACCGATATTTTTGATTTTTTTGCACAGACATTACGACTGTTATATGTAATAAAACTGCGTACCACGTTTTATTGTCCGTCTTGTAGTTTAGATAAATTACGCAAAAACGCACCAAAAATGGTCAAAAATAGAGGTAATCGCAATTTTTGACTCATAGCTCCGCCATTTATGGACCCATCCAATTGAGTTTTAGTTACGATACTATGAATGTGATGTTTGAAAAAACTGCCTACTACTTTTTTTTAGTTTAGATAAAAATCGCATAAAAACAAAGCCATAATTAATGAAAATCTAAAATTTCGGTTGCATTTTTGATATTCCTCGGCCATTTGTGGACCGATTGGTTTCATTTTTAGCACAGGTATTATGACTTATACTTCAAACAAAACTGCATACCACGTTTTTTTGTCCGTTTCTTCCTTTAGACAAAATATGCAAAAAAAACCACTCAAAAAATGGTCAAAAATAGAGGTAGTTTCGGTTTTTGACTCATAGCTCCGCCATTTATAAACCGATGTGGCTGAATTTCAATAGCAATAGTCTTACAGCAACAACTGACCGTTTGGTATGCTAACAGACAGGCATCGCTAAGTCGACTCCGCTACTTATAAGGATCCAGAATATATATACTTTATAGGGTGTCCCATGTACGGTGTAGAAATTACAAACGGAATCACAAAGTTATAAATACCCTTCTTACTTACAGTGAAGGGTATAAAAATTAGGGATGGCACTAAATTTTCATGGTTTCGGCAAGAGTTTCAAAATGAAACCTGCAGATTCGTTCACTTAATTTTGTATGGCGAATCTTTCTGTTTCATTCGAGATTGGGGTGTGAACCCTCAAAAGGGAGCGAATCTTGTCCCGCGTGAACATGCTATTAGTTAACACCGATTTAGCGTCGCTGTGATGGTGGTGTTGTCTTAATGTGACGGTGACAGCAAATTGACGAGAGTGTCGACGGCGATATACATAAGAGAAGTGATTAGTTACTTTAAAAAACTCATGTTATTCGTTATTCTGTCGCATCGTTCAGAAAAAAAAATTCTCAATGCCTTCTACCTTCTACGTTGATTTTAACTAAAAAATCATCACACATGAATGAATCATTCGTAAATTATAAAGAATGTTTTCCAATACGAAAAAAAAGACGATGTTGTTCCACACACAAAAACAGTCTGTTTTGTGTCACACATTTTTTACCGCTTAATTAGTGCACCGCACTCTGAATTAAATAACAAAAGATTGGAAATATTTTTTTGCAAAATAAACAATTTAAAGCAGTTTTTTTTATCTATTTATTTTAATGCAAAGTAAAAACAGAAAAAAAAGCAAATCCGACCCACCCACTATAATTGTGATTTTTTTTAGTAATTGACTAAAAAGTTAGTTTAGCAGTCATTTTACTTATTTCCACCAACAATTAGTTTTAGCAAAAAACAATTAATTAATCGAATCATTATCATAATTCTATTTTAATTATACCAAATTTATTTACCTTTTTCATAGACTCTCATTTTTGCATTTTATTGTTAAAGAGCCCTAGAAAATAAAAATGTGTTGCTATACGACCGTTTTTATGAGCATTAATTCACTAACACTTGATAACTATTTCTGTTTTTTTTTTTTTTTTTTTTTTTTTTTAAATAATTAAGGAATCACTTTATTTTAGGTGTTATCTTCTATCATGATAATTAATAGTTTTAAACAATTAAGTCTCGAGTATGTATTGTCTAGTTAGATTTTTGTAAGAAACTAACTGTGAATTGTTGGAAAAAGGTACTCAGCTAATGAATGACGTATTGTTAATGGTTAATTGTGAATTGAACTTAGTTTTTAAAAGAATCGTGATATGATATTTTACCATGATAAATAAAATTTCTAATCTATCATTTTGCTCATTTACCTGAATAGCAATTTTCTGTCATTCTTATGGCTTAAATATTTTATTCTGAAAAGACGAACCTCTGAACTATTTCTTTTTTAGTATTTTTACAGAACATAAAATAAAACATTGAGAAAAATTAACTTATTAGTTAAAAAAAACCTTTCTTAAGTTATGATACTATTGAAATAAATGGCGATGTTTTCCACGAAATAGCTACTCAAATGATTTTTTCCACGAAAAAATATAGCTTTTTAGTTATAAAAGGTGATTTTATAAGAACTATCGGAAATTAAAAAAAAAAGAACACATAAAATTCAGAAAAATGCATGAAATATTTATTTGGATCGATAGTTGGGTCGATATAATTTAATGTTTGAAGATTATTTCATGCAAATGTTGGCCGCGGCTGCGCCTCAAATGGTCCATCCGCTTAGTCCAATTTTGGCATACTCTTTCCAACATTTCGGCCGGTATCTCACGAATAATGTTGGCAATGTTGGCTTCCAGTGCGTCAATCGAAGCGGGCTTGTCCCTATAGACATTAGCCTTAACATAGCCCCACAAAAAATAGTCTAGAGGCGTTAAATCGCACGATCTGGGCGGCCAATTGACTGGTCCCAAGCGTGAAATAAACTGTTCACCGAACTCGCCTCTCAATTGGTCCATTGTTTCGCGTGCTGTGTGGCATGTGGCACCGTCTTGTTGAAACCACATGTCATGCAAGTCAAGCTCTTCCATTTTGGGCAAAAAAAAGTTTGTTATCATCGCACGGTAGCGCTCACCATTCACAGTAACGTTGTGATTCGCATCATCTTTGAAGAAATACGGCCCAATGATGCCGCCAGCCCATAATCCGCACCAAACGGTTGTTTTTTGTGGATGCATTGGTAGCTCTTGCAATGCTTCTGGCTGCTCTTCACTCCAAATACGGCAGTTTTGCTTGTTCACGTATCCATTCAACCAGAAATGAGCCTCGTCGCTGAACACAATTCTTCGATAAAAAAGTGGATCTTCATCTAACTTTTCAAGAGCCCATTCACCAAAAATTTGGCGTTGTGGTAGGTCGTTTGGCTTCAATTCTTGCACCAGTTGTATCTTATAAGGCTTCACACCCAAATCCTTCCGCAAAATTTTCCACGTAGTGGAGTAACAGAGGCCCAATTGCTGCGAACGGCGCCGAATCGATAATTCACGGTCATCACCAACACTGGCCGATACGGCTGCGATATTTTCTTCAGTTCGCACTCTACGTAAGCGTGTTGGTGGTTTAATGTCCAACAATGTAAATTTGGTGCGAAATTTTGTTACAATAGCCCGAATAGAAGCCTCAGTAGGTCGATTAAACTGACCATAAAATGGAAGAAGCGCGCGATGAACTTTCTTAACAGAGCACGCATTTTGGTAATAAAATTCAATAATTTGCAAGCGTTGTTCGTTTGTAAGACGATTCATGATTAAATTATAGACCAAACTGAAGATGTTTGATAGTGACACAAGATACAAAACGTGCGTGAGCTGTCAAAACTAGTGTTGCCAAAAAGATAATAGCAAAAAAATCACTCTTTATATTTCAAAAACGCCCGAATGTCTTTAAGCTAATGTATGCCTATTGTTGAGGTTCACTCTCTTTTTTTTATACCCTTCACAAAAAGTCATTACGTGTGTAATTTCTGCACCGTACATGTGACATCCAATAAAGTATATTCTGGATCCTTATAAATAGCGGAGTCGATTTATCGCAGTCCGTCTGTCTGTCCGTTGCTGAGTGGGTTTTTTGCGCATTTTGTTTAAACTACAAAACGGACAAAAAAAAATTTGGTACGCAGTTTTGTCAGAAATGGCAGTCATAATATCTGTGCAAAAACTTAAAGTAATGGCCGAGAAACATCAAAAATAAGGCATGTTCTGAAAATCACTTTCTCTCAAAGTTATTTAAAATTACGAAAAAGGTGTTCTGTCCACAAAATCATTTGACATCTCGTGATTTAAAACCGGCCAGCAAACTGCCTTACGATATGAAATCACTTGCGACATCTTAAGCATTTGCTTTGAATTCCTTAACAATATGATTAAATATACTAAATTTAAATTGTTTTTTATTAGTTTTTTTTTTAATTAATTATTTTTCACAACGGAACCGTAAATTTATTAATTTTAAAATACGCTTTATTTTGTGTGTAGAATTTTTTCTTTTCTTTATATTTTTCGTGATTTTTAGTTCTTGTTCTTCTTTTTCTGAGTAAATTTTATTATAAACAATACACAAGAGCTTTAAACTCGTGATTGAGAACAGTAAAAATCACTACTCAAAAGCTAAAATCTCGTGATTTCCAGAACACCAAAAAATCACTAACGTGATTTTAAAATCGTTCGTGGTTTGAAATCACCGTGATTTCAGAACATGCCTGAATATGACCGATATTTTAGATTTTTATTAATTTTTGTTTTCTTCTTGCTTTTGCTATTTTATGGAAATTTTAAAGCTGTACATGTGCGTAATAACATTTTGAATACAGACATCTTATTGAAGAAGAATTTGAAGTTCATTATTCGATATTAAATATTTTTGGTTTATAAAATGTGTGCAAATGTTTGCAAAATTAAATTAAATTATAGTTTTCTTAGAATTTTTTAAACATTGAGTGCCTGCAGACAGTATGTTTGTCATTTATTTATTTTTATAAAATTTTTTAGTTGAAAGTTTATTTGACCTTTTTTTATTAAACCGGCTAGTTTTTTAAGCTTGTGGTCGTATTATAAAAATTAATTTTTATATCGATATTTTGCTCTAATATAATAATAAATAAATTAATTATTACAATACGACCTCAGGCTTAATAAACTAGAAGTTTCAATCATATAATTTTTTTTTTTTTTTTTTTTTTTTTTTTTTTTTTTATTTAGGAAGAATGCGGAAAGTGAAAAATATGAATATTTGTTTAATAGGCTATTCAGACATACACGTTAATTAAGCAATTAAGCATTTTGCGCAATTATCGCCTTTATTGAGCTCAATTTACCAAACAAATTTCCATTAAGTAATTGCGCAATTAAAAATTGATTGCACGTTAATGAAGTCAAAATCAAAATGCAACTCTTTGTTGTGCCCTTAAATATCAACTCAAAAGTGAGAAAAGTTGATATTTTCAGTATTAAAAAAAAAGAAAACGTAAATAGATTTAAAAATAAATGTCATATAAAGGAAATGACAGCCGAAGTTACCGCTGAATAAATTTTATAGAATTGTTATTGAAAATAATTTTTAAATAACTAATTTCTTTTAATCAATAGCTTGGCCTCAAAACTGGATTGCACTGATCGGAGTAGTCCAATATTTTTAGTATAAGTAACCAAAATTTTTTTAAAATTTGACTTTCTTTTCATTTTTTATTTTATAAATACTCAAACATATTTAAAAAAAAAAATTTCACAATATTTTCAGTTGTCAAATGCTTAATTGCGTAAACTTAATTGAATATGTGTGAACACCCAAATGAATCACACAATTTAAAACTTAATTGACTTCATTAACTTTTACGTCTGAACACGCTATAACACAGTGAAGGGTATAAAAGATTCGATAAAGCCGATTTTAAGTTGTTGTACAACAACGCCCCATAAAAAGCAGTAAAAAGAATTCACACTGGGAAATCTGGGAGACTAATCAATGCAATTTTTATGACGTCGCACGTCTACTGGCGTTTTCTATTTTCAAAAAACTGCACAAAGTGATGCTTTTTTATGAATTGAATAGAACAGAAATAAGTTTTTCATGCAACATTTAACGCTAATGTATACTTAGCGTTTTATAGGTTTACCGCTTTTAAAGCGATTTGCGAAATGGATTTTAATGAAGAATATCTTGACGGAGAAAATGTTAAATCTCCTATTTCATATATATACAAATTAAATAATTTGCTTAATTTATATATAAACACAGTTGTAAAAAAGGCAGTATCTCACCTTCACATATAAATTGAGGGCAAAGAATGTACCATTTTTGCATATTTTATATGCAACATGTTGAGAACAGAATCTGATATTGACTTTAACTATTAAATTTTTTGACAATATAACGCAAACATTCTTGGATGGCAGAATACGAGGGTTGCCTTTTATACTTCGGCATAAGAGAACAAAAACAAATATTAATCTACGAAAATCACTTTATTGTTTTTCAAAGTATTCCCCATGAAGATCTATACAGTTTTGCATGCGTTTGAACCAACGCGAAAAAATTTTTTTGACAGTCAAATGTTTATGCAATATTGAATGTATGCTGGTCCCACTAATGCCTAAGATTGTCTCAATCTCACGATAGATCACATGACGATCTTGCAATATCAGTTCGCGCACAGCATCAATGGTTTTCGGAACAACAACTGATTTTGGACGACCTTCACGAAATTCGTCGTGGAGTGAACTATGACCACGATTGAATTCACCATACCATCGATAAACACTGGTCCTTGATGGAGCTTCATCGCCAAAAATTGAATTAAGTTCATCCATGCACTGTTGCTGACTTAATCCATGTCGAAAATTGTAAAAAATAATCGCACGAAAATGTTCACGATTTAATTCCATGTTTGGGCCGAGATGAATTTTTTAAGTTACTGTAAACAACACAAATAGCGCTCGTATGTCAAAACGTTCTGAGCACGTATAACCTCAAAAATGTTCAACTTTACGATACAGCTGTCAGTTGCCAGGTTGCAACACGAGGGTTGCCAAATCCCGAAATATAAAAGGCAACCCTCGTATATGCAAAAAATTTTGTTAGAAAAGAAAACTCCATAAGGAATTTTTTGTTATAAAAACTGATATGAATTAAGCACAAATAAAGATTAATATAATATTTTGTTAAACTTTTGAATTCCAAATTAAATTATAACTTAATTTTACAACTTTTTATTTTAGAATTTTAGTTTTATTATTTTTGCTGCGCACAAGTAACCACTAAAAATAAGATTGTTTTCTTTAATTCAAATTTAAAATGATTGAAGACTCTAATAAAAATTTAAAATTATACAATTGTGTTGTAGTGTGTCTGTGTTTTTATCACACAGGGATTAATAAATCTTAGTTAATTGTATTAAATTTATACGAATAAAAAAACAAATGAAAGCTTCAAGCAAATGATTAAGCCAAACTGCATGCCTTAAAATACCAGTTAAAGAAAAAAAAATTTAAAATTGCGAAGGTATTTTAGAATTTTTATAACTGCAATAATAACAGTAATAATGATAAAAAAAATGTAAGTGGAAATTTTAATAAATTAAATGTCAACTAAAATTAACCCATCTAGTCGTACAATATTTAGCCTAAAAAAATATTACCTGACGAGCTCTAATTTTTAAAGGACTTTAGATTATATACAGGTGTGTTCTGAAAATCACTTATTCTTAAAGTGTTTTCTAATCACGAAAAAGGTGTTCTGATCATGGCATCATTTGAAATCTCATGATTTAAAACCGGCCAGCTAATTGCCTTCGGTATCAAATCGCTTCGAGTATTTTAAGCATTTTGCTTTAAATTCGCTCACAAAATAATTTACGGGTTTTCCATTAGAGTCGCAACACTCCGTTTTTAACCACCTACTCGCTAAGACTATGTAGCCGTAAAGTGACCTAGATCCACCCCGTGACATTTAGATATCTGAGATGGTCCCCTAACCTTACTTCTGATATCTCACGTAGTTCGGCTATTAGATGTGCACCGAGAAATCTGTATTTCGAAGCCATAAGAGCCGGGTACTAAGCTCAAAAAAGCAGTTTTTGTAATTTGAGCCCCCCGCGGTTATCGTAATATCTGGAAAGATCCAGCATTTTACGGATTTCTCGTTTACAAAAATCCAACATCGATTTTTTTATGGACACCCTAATCCACATACTCACAATGGCTGACTGATTCTTCATCGAACAGCTCAAACATCTAAAGTAATTCTAATAATATGGCGGAGAAAAAATTTAAGGCCCATAACCCAATATCTATGGAACTAATACAAAATGCAAAATATTCTACTAAATAATACAAACAGATGGGTATTTAGTACTTTTTTTGACTTTTGTATATTTGGGAGGTACAAAAAGGGTAACACACAAATTTTGATACGTTTCCTTAATATAACAGCAGTTAAATTGGAATTGTATTGTTATCTTCTTATAGAAGTCTCTTTTTATTTTAATAGTAATTTTTGATTTTTTTTATATTAACGAACTGTGAAGTGTGACTCAAACGGTACTAAGTAGATTCAAAAATCATATTACAAGCAATATAGTACTTTTTGTTTCTTTTAATGATACTTTTTTTAATTAAAATTTTCTATAGATAGAAATTTTGTTTAAACCCCATTTCAAAACAATATTGTGTTTTGCTGTATATTCAAAATTTGAAGTCTTAGCTAATTTGAATTCTCTTTTTAATGCAATTGAATAAAATTTTAAATAAATTGGGACTTTATTGCCTGCATTTATGAACTTGAGATAGATTTCCACTTTATTTTGTCGTAATTTATATTTTTGCAATTAGTTTATTTTTTTGGTTATCAATGCTAATCTTAGTATTACACAGCGAGCACTTAGCTAATTATCTATTACTAGTTGACCCGGCAAACGCTGTCTTGCCTTAAAATTTTTATATATTCGATCTTCTTACACTAAGAAATCGTACTCATAGAGTAAAGAACCGTGCGAGACCGGGTAAAAATAGGTAGTAAGCAAATAAGCCAGATAACAACTATAGCGCTACCTACCGGGCGGATTTGTGAAGTTAAACCTTTCAAGATTATACATATAAACCTTCCTCTTCAATAACTCTATCTATTTAAAAAAAAAACCGCATCAAAATCCATTGCGTAGTTTTAAAGATTTAAGCATACATAGGGATATAGGGACAGAGAAAGCGACTTTGTTTTATAAATACTATGTAGTGAAGTTATAAAGAAACTTTATTTTATCCCTCAATTTATACGAAAAGAAATCAACAAAAAACTCATAAGAATCAATTGTATATCTCTACTAAATATTAGATAACGTAACTACAAAATAATAAAAAATAGACAGAAGACTATTATGTTAATAAAAATAATAATACGAGTAGATATGTATTAAAAACAATAGCCAATAATAAGGAACCAGCCTACAACAAGAGCACAAAAATATCAAATGTAGCATATTTTAGGGCTTTAACATTTAAAAGCATTTACACATATTTTTAGGTTCTTTCAATTAACAACAACTTTACGTTGACTGCTCAGAACTCATAACAGCACTACTCTGAGAATTAAAGTGTTTTTGTGTTTATATTTTTGTTTAGCAATTTTCTATTTAATTGCACTTGGTTAATAATAATTAGCCAAACACGAATTTATCACATGCATGTGGACAATGCGCCCTAATAACACAAATTCGAGAGATTGAGATATTCCAACAATAGCAAGACAATAATTTGGAAGAGAACATACAAATATATACATACATACACACAAATACATATTACATCATCATGTAAAAGAGATAAAAGAGAAGTAACAAAAACTGTAGAATATGCAAAAAAGGGAATGAATTTAAAAAATTTAAGTAAGAAAAAATTACCTTTTCCTCATCAGCAGTATTTGTGTCAACAACTTTCGGAGACTGTATGTTTGTTAATATCAAGTATTAAAATCGAACAACTGTGACAATGAAATACGAGAATTTTTCAATACAAAACAAATAACGAAAACACTTAAATTAAGTTGTAAAATATAAAGTAAAATTAAAAAAAAAATAAATAACTTTATCCAATTTTTTTTTGTATTCTATATTTTTAAGAATAAAAACTGTAACTTAACAAATTGAAATTTAATTTAAAAAAAAAAATTACTCAATTTACTTATTATCAAACATTCTTTCAAATCAAAGTAAGACAAAATTGGATTTCAAAAGGAATCATTGAAATATTTTGGATATTTTTATTTTAATTTAGAAAGCTTAAGAATTCCACTTCCTGATTAAATTTATACTCGCCTACTTATTCAGCTTTTGACTGGGCCTTTAAATGAAAGACACTTATATGTTAAATGTTACTATTCATTTTTTATTTCTAAGGTTTATCGAAAAACTCATTATTTACACTAAAAACCTTAACTTCAATTATTGATAACTTTTACTTTAGTTTGTAGAGTTGTATTCAAAATTAAAAAAAATGTACGCTAGCTGCTGTTTTGTGTATCTATTTGGGTGCCGGAAATATTAGACCCCTAATTTGGGGGTCGCAGGTTCGATCCCTGTCTAGACAATGGGTGTTTTCTGCAGATAAGACAGAAAGCTTCGCGGATTTGTGTTGTTTAAAAAAAATTATATTACATGAAGTACCTGGAGAAGGTATATAAGACTAAAAATGTACAAAATGTTGGGACAATTGGTAAAGAGTTGTACCTACTCTAATCTTTAACTGATTTAAAATTGGTTATGCAATTTGACACAATCTTGTAGACACAATTATTTTGAAAAGTTGTATGGTTCAAGGCTACGTCAAGGAAATTCTACATAATTTAAGCAAAATGATCATCTAAGAAAATTATGTTCAAAAATTTTATAAAAACTAGCAAAAAAAAAGTGAGTACAAAAATTGAATAAAAAAAAATCCAAATGTTGTTCAGAAAGAATTAATTCAGGACTTATGTATGTATGTAGCAAAGATGATAGAACCATTTTCAGGTTTTGCAGATAAAAGCAATTTATAAGTAAAACAGAATTGCAACAACAATTACATACATTTGTACCAAAAAATTCCAAAATGCAACCACTATTTTAACTCAGTTACAGACTAAATAAAACACAAAAAGTTGCACATGCATAAACAATAAAACCTAAAACATGTCTCCATGTAAAGGGTGAGTAGGGGCTTCAGCATGATTGGGTTGTTTTAAATGTTTATGTATGTATTTGTTCATGCATACATACTTGAATGTGTTTTATATTATTGGGTTGATGATATAATTTTAGAAAAACTAGAGGGTAGCAACGGAATTTTATTCTTTCGTTACATTTTTATTTATGTTTTTCTTTTAAAATTTTCAGCTGGAAAATTAGCACATTGATTGATTATATAATAGAAAAAGCTTTTACGGCAAAACCTTTCAATTTTTATATTCTAAAAAAATTCCATTGAAATCAGAGTTAGTTGAGCAAAGCTTTTTGTAAATTTTTTTCTCTTTTTCTCTCTCTCACACACACTCTCTTTCTTCTTAGGCAGAAATAAGAGCACGAAATAATCTCTGGCAATTATCTGGGTTAATAATCAGAGGGTTGTTTTTAAGAATCTTTGAGCATTACTACACGCATGTCTGGATTTTAGTAGAGGGTAATGAAAATAATTTTCACATGTTGGTTTAAAATTGTCCAATGAGAGTATAAAATACTCTGCTTGTTGTCTTTTCTGAGAGTATAAAAAATGTTAAAACAAAAAGTTTTACTTTTTCTTCTATATCGCTATATTTATGCAGTATTATTCAGACTCTGTCATACTCTGCATACGGTTTGCATGGATCTGTGTGTATTACAGGTATTTATACAGCAGCCGCTACTACTAGTTTTTATCTGGCGTTAGGCGCGTGTCGGCTACACATGCATGTCAAACAATTGTCTTCAACGGAATGACATACGAGCAGGTTCTGTAGCAAAGGGAGTATATAAATTATATTCGAAGTGCAAAAATAAATTTATTAATTATTAAAAGCCACTATCAGTATGTACAATTTTGTATGTAATTTTCAGACGTAACGTAACGTTACTTATTTTTTAATTAGTCCCTCATATATTTGATACTAAAATGAACGATATACATATTTACAAGCATCCAGTCATGTCTTTTCTAACAAAAAAATTATATATTCTGTAAAAAAATATGTTATAGTTGCATATAAAAGATGCAAATATGATACATGTTTTGCACTCAATTTATAAGTAAGGATGAGATAATGCCCTTTTTATAACAATAGCAACTACTTCCTTATACAAGGAAATAAATTATTTCATTTGTGTGCGAAAATAGTAAAGGCAATCACCTTGAATTAGCGCAAATTTGCATTTTGCAAATATGCTGAGCATATTGAACTAGGCCGTAAGTGCCCTGTTTAAATTCCTACAACTTTTTCTTGAAAACACCAAAATCAACGTTACAAGATCACAAAACTCAGGAATAAATATGTAAATTGTGCATGTGTTTGTTGTTTTCGTTTTATTGACATTTGAGCGAATATGCACAGCGATGTTTGCTCAAAGTAATTTCAGTGCAAACGGAGGAAAATAAAGCAAAATACAAACGTGTATACTAGGGTGGGTCGATTTGTATGGAGGCAAAAAAATCGCTCAAATTGCAAGGAAACTCGTACTCTAGGGATCAAAATAAGAAACTTTGCCAAAGGAACCATACCTCTACAATGTATTTTGATGTTTCGACTTTTGACCCGAAGGGTCAATAATTTTTTTTTATTTTCTTTTCTATTACTAAGTAAAATTCATTTTTTCATTTCATTCTGACTAAATAAATTTCTAAAGAGAAAAATAAACTCCAAAAATAAAAAAACATAGCCATTTCGCTGATATTTTCTTGTAAAGTGAAAAAATTGCTTTTTTTTGAAATGTTTGTATGGGGAACCCCCCAGGGGTGGTTCCAGGGGGTATGCCACTGGCATAGGTAGGTCGACTCGATTGAGGCACTCTAAATGGGTCAAAGTTAGATTTTTCAAAATTTGACCCTTCGGATCAAAAGTCGGGACATCAAAATACATTTTAGAGGTATGGTTCCTTCGGCAAAGTTTCTTATTTAGATCCCTAGAATACGATTTTCCTTGTAATTTGTGCGATTTTTAAATCGACCCGCCTTAGTGTATACATATTTTGTTGCTGTGGTGAGCAGACCGAAACATTTTTGCACTCTTTTTGCTTTGCACTGCTTGCTAGCACTGTTGTATTGCTTAGAAATAAAAAAAATTAATAAAAATTTATTATTCGTCACTTTTACAATAAAATAAACTTGATGGTTAAAAATGAGAAAATAAACAATATATAAATATTAGATTTTGTTGTTTGAAATTTAAGCCAAAATAAGGTAATTAAGGCAAGATTCATTTACATGTGTTTTTTAAGCATAAAATTCACAGGCTTTCTTCAATTCTGTTAAACCTTTTACTTTAATTTATTTGGTAACTTTTTTCGACCTTCAAAATCTATAACTTACATATATTTTAATTTTTTCCCACTGAAGCCTAGAGCCTATCATTGGAAATGTAAATTGAAGGTTAATAATTTTTGGTCACAAACGAGATCTACAATTACTTTTGACATAGAACTTGTTTGTTTATATCAGTATTTATAACATAACAAAATAGAGCACACTCTTCGATACTAATTTTTACCAAGATGGTTTTATTTACTTTGGAACTAACAAACAACAATACAATACATTAAAAAAATGAAAAAATTTTCTGTGTGACGTTGACAGCACTGCAATAATCTTAACAAGTAACATGTTAAAACTGCGCACTAAGAAGAAATAATAACTTTGTGCAAATGTTCAAGCTCGTAAGAATCAAAGTTAAAAATTAGATACACTCAATTATGAGACCTTATTAACCCAAAATAATAAATTAATTAACGCTAATATCGAAACACACCCAAATACAGAAAAGAAGCAATTACGCTTGCATCTTGTGGCAGCAACAAACAAAAATATGAGTTATTTGCATTTGTCCAAACCAAATATTTAACATGAGTTTTATAACTAAAAGGGCGTCACCATAAGAAAACGAACGTTGAATAATCTCAAGAAAACACAATTATTTCTAATAAACTTGACTAAGAAACGAAATTGTGGCCAGAAGAGCAAATTATTTTCGCTCTCTACATACACACAAACACAGTATGACACACCAATATTAAACAAGTAAATACATTCAAATTTCTATTATTCTTACAAAATGTTCAACATTTTCAGCTTAAATTAACACTAGTTTTGATTGCAAGTTTTTACTTTAAATCTTAACAAATAAACTTAAACTTATTATACATATATCGAGAGAAACTTACAAGCATAAGATTAAGATTTTATAAAATAATATGTTATTTTGAACTCACCTCAAAATCCGACCGACTTAACGCCATATCACTGGAAAACTGTCTGCAATTCACACTTTTTCAATAAAAATTCTAACACACAAATTTAGACACAAAACTATTTCTATAATTTATTAATTAATTAAAATGTTGTTGGTTATTTGCAAAGATGTATTTATGAAGACGAACAAGAATAACACGAAGCCGAATAAAAGCCAGGAATAAAACGGAAATTTAACAAAAACAACTGAATAAAACCAGGCCCACAAAACAATTATCAATAACAACAACAATAAAAGATAAATGGAACCTGCTAAAGAAGAAATAAGAAAATGCCAAATTAGCACTTCAACTTTAAATTTGTTTATACGTGAGATAGACTATTACTTTAATTAATCAACTTTTTTAAATTGAAGCACTTTCATATTATCTTTAACTAAATTTTTGTATATATAATTACTTTAAAAGAAAATTTTGTTGACTTCAAAATAATTTCAAGCCAATCTTCAGATTGTTTTACTTTTTGTTGGATTTTGTTTTGTTGTTTTATTTCTGTTTACGCACCCATTTGCAAAGAGTTGCAAAATTCAGTACTAAAACTTTGGTACAGTCAAATTGTAACGCTGTTTGATTTTTCCCACAGCTGTGGCATAAAAGTTAATTAGAGACAGAGAAACTGCAGTATAGAATAAAATAAAATAAAAAACGATACGATTTAAAAACATTTTTTCTTGTACATTTCTAAAACATAGAACAAATTCTACTTGAAATATATATATTTTTTTATGTACAAAAGTTTAACCAGCATTGTTCCATCACTGCCATTTGCCACTATAAAGTTGCCAGATGTAGTAATACATTTTGAATGTTATTGTTACAGCTAATGAATTTATTGGTGAGTAACTGTGCTTAGCAATTTCTTGAACAAAAAGTCGGCTATTTGAGAGCTATTTTGTTGTCATAAAATCAAGCTTTCAAAAAGCTTATTAAATATTACTTTATATTTAAACAAATAATGGCAGAAATTATTTTACAACAAAATCATCATGTACGGTGTTCGTTGGCATTCAACATAAAAAATGTGATACTTATTACACAAAAAAATCAAAAAAAAAACCGTTAGAAGTCCTCTTAATTACCAAATTTTTCAACTTATAAAAATAAAAAAAATTAGATTTTATTCATAAAAAAACAAATAATTTTTAAACAATTTTTACAACAATTTTGATGTATTGTTAAGCAATAAAATGCATTAAAATCTATACATATAAAGAAGTAACGTTACTGACTGACTGACTTATCATCATCGCCCAGCCCAAGCGGTTAAAGCTATTTACTTGGAATTCGGTAACCAGGTTCCTGTCCCAATATGTAGGACGAATAAACAGAGATTTTTGGAAATTCAAAAATTAAGGGGGTAAAAACGGGTAAAATCTAACTTCTTATATCTCCGGAACCTGTACAGATAGTATTCAAATCCAAACTACAAAATATTCTACTAAAAAAATAACCGAATAGGTATTTGGTACTTTGTACAAATTAACATTGATACATTTTTTTACCCCCATTAATCTTTCAAAGTAACCATCACAGCAACAAAAACTAAATTGTATTATTTTCTGATTAAAAAGGTCTAAAATGTATATCGACACTTATTTAAAATTCGAGCAAACAAGGGGTAAAGTATGTGCCCCTTTTTACTACTATTTCTAAAAATGTATTATTATGTAAATTGATGCAGCGTATAAACATTTTATTACTAATTTGTACCACCC
Organism: Thelaira solivaga; assembly: GCA_947397855.1. Taxonomy (NCBI): domain Eukaryota; kingdom Metazoa; phylum Arthropoda; class Insecta; order Diptera; family Tachinidae; genus Thelaira; species Thelaira solivaga. Next base: position 46,918,172 of record OX377610.1, on the reverse strand, counting down.
AATAAAAATCAGTGGTAAAAATTTTTTTCAAGGGTAAAAAAAAGAACCAAAAGGGTGAAATATGATTGGTACTTTAAATTTCAACAAGTTTAGTGGTATTTTTTATGTTATGTGTAATCCTAGAATTATGACAGTAAAATTTAACAGCACTGAATGAATAGCAAGGAATAGTAAAAGTGACATTATGGCACTTTTTATTGATTGTAATGATACTTTTTAATTTTTTAGTATTAACAACCCTAGAACTACGAGACTGGGTTCAAACGATTCAGGGCACAAAACGGTACTTTTTATACATTTTAATGGTAACTTTTATCATATTTTATTGGTACTTATTAATATTTTATTATTAAGGAATTTAAAAGTATGAGACTTGGCTCAAATGATCAGAAGCAAGGTGGAAAATCATAAATGGAACACAATGGTACTTTTTATTGGTACTTTTTGAGTTTTTCATACTAATAGCCCTAGAACTTTGAGGTTGGGGTCAAACGCTCTTAGCAAAGTAAAAAATCGTTAAGAAGCAAAACATTACTTTTTATTGGTTTGAATGGTACTATTTGAATTTTTAATATTAACAAGCCTATAACTAAAGGGTGTTTTTATAGACGTATAGAACTTTAAGTTGGCATTACTGTTCAAGATGGCGACCGACTTAACAGCTGTCAAGTGATTTATTCTCAGTTTGGCTTGGCAATTCATCATGAATAGACTCACGCCTGAACAACGCTTGCAAATAGTGAAATTTTATTTCGAAAATAATGGTTCTGTGCGGAATACGTATTTTACGACTTTTGTTTAGCGATGAAGCGCACTTCTGTTTGAATGGCTACTTCAACAAACAAAACTTCCGCAATTCGAGTGAAGCTAATCCTCAAGTGTATGTCGAAACACCGTTACATCCAGAAAAACTGACTGTTTGGTGCGCTTTATGGGCTGGTGGAATCATTGGTCCGAACTTCTTCAAAAACGATGATGGCCAGAACGTTACAGTCAATGGTGATCGGTATAGAGCCATGATTACTAACTTTTTCATTCCTGAATTGAACAACCATGATGTCCAGGAGCTGTGGTTCCAACAAGACGGCGCAACATATCACACAGCTCGTGCCGCCTAATTTCACGTTTTGGACCTGTGAATTGGCCTCCAAGATCTTGTGATTTAACACCGCTAGACTACTTTCTGTGAGGCTATGTAAAGTCATTGGTCTATGCGGATAAGCCACAAACGCTTGACCATTTGGAAGACAACATTCGCCGTGTTATTGCCGATATACGGCCACAAATGTTGGAAAAAGTCATCGAAAATTGGACGTCCAGATTGGACTACATCCGAGCCAGCCATGGCGGTCATATGCCAGAAATCATATTTAAAATGTAATAATTACCTTTCGGATAAATAAAATTCATGTCAGTCGAATAATCAATCGTTGTTTTATTGCAATTTAAAGTTCTATACGTCTATAAAAAACACCCTTTATTATACTGAGCTTAAACGGTTCAGGACAAGGTGAAGAATAATTAAAAGAAAAAAGCGGTACTTTTTATTCATATACTATAATGGAAATGTTTGATTTTTTAACGTTTCTGAATCTAGAACTATTAGACCGAGCTTAGTAAATAGAAAAATCACTAAGCTGACAAAATGGTCCTTTTTATATAATTTAATGATACCTTTTTTTTGTATTAAAAAAACCTAGAACTGAGACTAAATGGTCTACAACGACAGTTTAGTACTTCGCTGACGAAATAGCGAGTTAAATGCTAGTGTAAAATAATTTTATAATTACTCAGTTTAACTTAGAAAGCAATTCAAAACTTTTAAAGTTATCAAATAAAACAAATGATTTTATAACACAAGTAAACTAACGTGTATACATATTTTCATATAAACAAAATTAAATGGTTCATGTATGTATATAATAACATCATTTGAGTGAGAACCAATGGACTGCTTTCCTTGAATATGGTTTGTTTTCTTTGTAAAACTGAAGTTTTCGGATGCCCAAAATTCGGATGATCAAAATCTGACAGGATTGGCAAAGGCAAAAGTACCGCCCCGTATAATTAAATAGCAAGTATAAATTTTCATTGTTGGAAAAAAATATATAGGCTTGGCAAAGAGGAAAGGTTACTTCTTTTCCAATCGACCTTGTATAGAACAGTAATTTCCATGGAAAGCCGGTGCAATCAACTAGTATCTACTCGTAATTGTTCACTTGGTACTTAAAATGCCATCAATTGCAATCAAAAGAGAATGCAATACTTGCTTCTGTTCATACTTTATTTTCATCTTATTTTAATGTCATCTCTGAACTTGTTCAAATCACTTGATTTGTTTTTTGTTTTACGTAAAAACTTGTTTTAAATTATTAAAATGGTAACCATTAATTATTTGTTTTAAATGAGTAGAGGGCAAACATTTCTTTAGCTAAATACTAGCTGACCCGGCAAACGTTGTTTTGCTTTAAAATTTTTGCATATTCTATCTTCTTACTGTAAGAAATCGTACTCATAGAGTAAAGGCCCGTGCAAGACTGGGTAAAAACAGGTAGTAAATAAATAAGCTAGATGCTGACTGCAGCGCCACCTGCCAAACAGATTTATGCCGCAAAACGTTAGAAGACGTAACACAAAGTCATACCTATACAGAAATTCAATTAATCGGTTCAGCCGTTTAGGAGGTGTACTCGTATAATGTCAAACACTCGTACAGTCGAATTTTATATATTAAGTAATCTGCACAAATGTATTTCGATTTGCGTAGTACTTACGTAGTCTTCAGCAAGTGCATGTATTTGCACATACAAACAAAAATGAGTTCCCAACAATAAAATTCACGAATGACTATTTACTTATGCTTACTTGCTATTCGTATTTGCTTATGCAGTACACGACAATGCTCACGAATCATTTGTAGAAATCGCAAATACATCAAATTCTTGAAATGAATTTGGTACTTGTTAGCTATGACTCATAGCTACAGGCATTTACACAGAGAATCTCTATACGTCTTTATTAAGGAAAGTATGTAGAAAAGCCGAGAGACGGTTTTTAAATTAGAATGATTGTTTTTCATTATTTGTCGAGACTGTTGTTGCCAGATGTAAGGAAATGACAGCCTTATTCAGAGAGACTTAATATAGGTTTGCAAGCCGTTATTAAGTTAAAATCGCTTAATTTATATTCAGAGACGTTTTTAATTTTAATAATCCTATGATAAACCTTTCTTAAATCCACAAATTTTAAAATAGGTATAACCCTACTTTAAAGCTATATTAAGCTGGGCTTGTTTTTGTTTTTTATTACATTGTGTTAAAACAAAATAAATGTCGATATAACTTTTTTATTTATTTGATAATTTTTTCGACCTTTTTATTGTCTATGATTTTTAATTAAAATTTTTTTAAATATAGGCTCTAGGAATCTCCCCTTTTTCTTTTAATATTTTCCATTTTTATCACAATTTTTTTGGAAAACTGATACAAATTCACAAATTTTAAATTTTAATTTTCAGTGACGTGTATAAAATCAAAACAAATAAAAAAGTAATGGGTAATCATTTCTCTTTTTATTCGTTGTGAAGAGGTTACATAAATTACCTATATAATTTTGTTACTTTTTTAATTTTTTTAAAGATAAACTAGTAAACATGTTGTGATATACACTGTTCTTTAAATTAAATACACTTTTTGTGGCTTAATAAGAAAAAAATGTACGACTGAAATATATATTTGCGAATACCGTATAATTTAATAACCTTTTATGCACAGCAATAATATAAAAAATAGCAAATCAAAACAATAGTATTGCCAGAATCAAATATTAAAATTTGCTAGAGAGCATATTAGTTAATAAACCTTCCTTGAATATAAAAATGTTAATATAGGATTATTAGCTTAAAGCTTTTATTAACTAAAGTAGATATCATATAGAAACTAATTTTCTTCTCTGAATAAGCCTGAGAGTTATTAATATCTGTCGATTTTTGTTGAATGATTTGGTGATTTCGTATTAAGAAGTGTGGTAGCTCCAGCAAATTATTTGGTGTTCCGCAAATACAGTACTCATTTTTGTAGTACTTTTTTCGCTGAGTTATTTGCTTTTTCTTGTTCCTATTTTCGGAACAAGATTTTTGCAAATGTTTACGAATAAGAACTTGAAAAGCAACACTTCACTACTATTCACTATTTGAGCTCTGTGAGCAAGTAACTAATTGTAAAGAGTGTTTTTTTATAGACGTATAGAACTTTAAATTGCAATAAAACAACGATTGATTATTCGATTGACATGAATTTTATTTATCCGAAAGGTAATCTTGTGGCATTACATTTTAAATATGACTTCTGGCATATGACCGCCATGGCTGGCTCGGATGTAGTCCAATCGGGACGTCCAATTTTCGATGACTTTTTCCAACATTTGTGGCCGTATATCGGCAATAACACGGCGAATGTTGTCTTCCAAATGGTCAAGCGTTTGTGGCTTATCCGCATAGACCAATGACTTTACATAGCCTCACAGAAAGTAGTCTAGCGGTGTTAAATCACAAGATCTTGGACACCAATTCACAGATCCAAAGCGTGAAATTAGGCGGCACGAGCTGTGTGATATGTTGCGCCGTCTTGTTGGAACCACAGCTCCTGGACATCATGGTTGTTCAATTCAGGAATGAAAAAGTTAGTAATCATGGCTCTATACCGATCACCATTGACTGTAACGTTCTGGCCATCATCGTTTTTGAAGAAGTACGGACCAATGATTCCACCAGCCCATAAAGCGCACCAAACAGTCAGTTTTTCTGGATGTAACGGTGTTTCGACACACACTTTATGATTAGCTTCACTACAAATGCGGCAGTTTTGTTTGTTGACGTAGTCATTCAACCAGAAGTGCGCTTCATCGCTAAACAAAATTCGCTTATGAAAATCGGGAACAACGGCAATCTCGTTTTGGGCCCATTCGGGCACTATTTGCAAGCGTTGTTCAGGCGTGAGTCTATTCATGATGAATTGCCAAACCAACCTGAGAATAAATGACTTGACCGCTGTTAAATCGGTCGCCATCTTGAACAGTAATGCCAACTTAAAGTTCTATACGTCTATAAAAAACACCCTTTATTTACTTTTGGCAAATGTATTTACAAATACAAAAAAGTTATTTGTTGCAGATGTCCAATGTAAAGTGAAACATTTAGAAAAAATTAAGTTCTCAAGTTGAAGTATGGTAAATGAGCGGAATCTATGTATGTATGTGTTTACACTTTTATGCACTTGAAATTTAAAATTGTCAAACGCTGTTTTAAAGAAAAGCAAGATAAATCATTTTTTCATTAGCAGTAGCAACGTTAGATATAACATTTGAATTGATTAAAAAAGAACAGAATATATATAAAATAAATTATTACACTTGAATCTCAAAAGTAATACGCTTAATAACAATTTCTATATCAATAGTTTGCTTTATATAAAACCATCTGTATCACCTAGATGGTTAAATTAGAAACTTGGTCACAATTTTTGTAAAAAATTACAAAGCAAGTTAAGGTTAAGGAAGGAATTAATCTCTGTTTTAATTATTTCTTACAGGCACGCATGTGGTGGGGCAAAATACTATCACGCGGACTACTCATCGTAAGGCAATACTACTCGTATTTGATTATTCCCTTCACCTGTCATAATAAAACATTAAAAACAACAAATTTTTATTAACATGAGTGGCTATAATTTTATTTAAGAATTAATTTAGCGACTCACTATGTACAGCGGTTCTTAGAATTACTCATAATAAATAGATTCTGGAAAATAAAAAAGGAACAAACAATAAATCAAGCAATTAATTTGATTAAAATACTAAACAAATTGAAATACTGAAAAATAAATAATAAAAAATAAGAGCAGTTGCGCGTTTTATTTTCTTATATTTAGATATTCAAAACCCCAGCAACCTACGCAGTTAGAATAATTTATTTTTATTTTATACAAAAAATATCATTATACACCAAGCGTTGAACCTATAATCAATTAAGAGAAATACCAGTACGTGATGGTAGTTGATTCGTAGTCTAATTTTTATAAATCGTTTATTGTATGTTTTTTTCTCTTAAATATTTTCTTAGAAGCAGCCTTTTATGTCTGAAGCATAAGGATGCCGTAAGCGTGCACCATCATGTCATGACTGCATGCATGTATTTCCTGTTCGACCTTGAAAAACTAATCAAAGTCCATATGGGGAACCATGTAATCGGCACTGGTCCTAAGATCCGGATGATTCTGGCTAAGAATCTTAGCATGTCCAAATATTCTACATTTTCACCAGCCTGATGTAGACAACCTAGTCGCACTTGCATCAGATGCAAGTGTATAAGAATGATAGCCCCACCTGATTCTGAACTTGGGGAAAATTGTGGTAAACAGAAGCAGGATTGTTTGCCTGGCTTAAACCTTAAACTACAACCTACGGTCCAGTTACTGTTATTAAGCCAATATCAAGAAATCAAAGTAAAGAAGAGATCACCCTACCTTGTAGGGTGCCTCTCCTTACCCACTTGATTTTCATGCTATTGCTATTGCATTTGCACTATCCAGGTTCTGATATAGTGCTCAACAGCAAAAGCGCAAACAGCATGCTAGATGGCCGTCACCGATACGTTATTGAAAGCACCCCTTATATCTAAGAATCCTAGGAAAGTTTACTCTCCAGAGATCTCTCTATGACCGTCACCACTTCATGAAAGACCGATTCCGATTAACCATCTCTTCAGATAGGCATGTTGGCATATTGAGAGTTTCGAAGAATTCATCAGTCTCTGTCTATATTGTACTAGTGTATCTATGAGATTCTCCAACGTCCTGGGTAAAAAAGATGAAAGGCTGAAGTCCTTGGTGCTCTTGTGACTTTTCTTACCATTCTTTGGAATAAATATAAGTCTGACTCTACTCCAACTAGATAGGAAGAGGTTTTAAAGTTTTCTTAGCTATGAAGTGATGGAATGCTTAGCACTCTGAAAGAATGATTTGAAAGATCTCTTGAAAGATCAAGTCTTCATTGACCATATAATGGTCCCCAAAGTACAATGCATCCATCTCGGGTATATCCATTGTATCTAGAAAATGGGTGTTTAACAGAATTTCCTGGGATTCTACCGTAGATTCTGACTAGAGGCCATCAGACATTTTCACGAAAGAAAGACTTCAGTGATCTTAAACCAAACTTTACTGAGCCTTAAAGACTCTCTGGTGCTGTCAATCGGTTCATAGAATACTTTCCATGAATCCCTTTCGACGATCTTTAGGACCTTCTTATAGCTCCGTGCACATCTTACGGACAGACTACTGAGATATCGGGAATAGGGTTAGGGGACCTTCTCAGATATCTTAATGTCACAGGGTGTTTGTAGGTCATTTTATTACTACAAAGTTGTTGGTGATTCAAAACAGAATCTTGTGATTCTTTTCTCTGGAATTGTCTATATGATTGATAGTATGTATATTAATGATTCATTTTTATCTATTGTAAACAACCTCTAGAACTGAAACTTGGATTAAACTTAGCATCTGCCAAAAATCCTTTTAGTAAAAAATTTACAACATTAATTATTTAGTTTAATTTTTTTTTAATTAAAAATATATTTTCCAATTTTAACAAAAATGTAGGTGTAGTAGGTGCAGATGGCTAGAGTTCTTCGCCTTTACTATAGACCAAAATTAAGTTTTGTGATATTCAAAAGACTAATCGTGGCTTTAATTTCCGGGGTATCGCCTCTAGCTAAATTTTTTCTCTTTAGCCTACTAATACCTTCTAAATGAATGTAATTCAGTAGTACTTCACCTTCGTTACTATTTGTTTGTTTAATTGTCTGAACTCTGCATCTTGCATCATTTATTGAGCCAACCTAAGTTTCACTGCTTTTTATTTGCTATAAAATAATGCGTTCAAATCATTCTGTGATTACTGCATTTTCTCTCTAAAAATCCCTCTCGCCTTGCCTATTCTCTCTTCTCATACATTTTCTTCTCCTTAAATATATATTTGCTTATACGTATCGATGTGAATGATTGAAGTCTAAAATAAAACCTAGTGGTAACAGAGACAATTATTATTGAGAGAGGATCGAAAAGTTACTGGGGATGTAGTGGTATTCCAACTTACTCTATTGTTATTAATTTCTTTTGGTATTAATATTACTTCTCTCTGGTTCCCCAAAACTTCGTTGATGGTTTTTGGTTCACAAGCATATTTGAAAGCTACACATTACAACAAACATGTGTAATATTTTATAACAAAAAGTGCTTGTAAACCATTTCAAGTATGCTTGTACAGCCCTTTCTTTATTCTATATCACAACTGCCTTAGACGATATTAATCTTAAGGTTATAGATAGATAGTTTCGGGATTAATCGTATAGCGACAGTCCATCAGAGTTAAAGGGTTAAATTCCAGCTGCTCTGCCGTGCATAACATATCGATCGTAGTATGATGAAATTAACAAAAAATTCCTTTTACAAGTGCCAGACAATATAAAAATATTGGGCTTAGATTTACTTTAGTCACGCACGGTAATTTAAAAAAAAAATTTTCACCCTTATCGCGAATCTCAAGGGAATAAATTCGAGGGAATAATTTGCTTATTCCCATGAACAATAATTTGGTATCGCCAATTGTTAGGGAATAAAATATATTTTCGAAACATATGTGGCAATTCGAACATACTATTGTGAATTGATGTTGTTTAATTGTTTGTTTTTTTTTTTTGTAATTTTCTTAATAAATTGTTATTATTCCATAAAATGCATAGTATTTCGCTCGGATTTATGTTATTAGAAGAAGAGAAGAAATTATTGGAGAAAATAAAAAGACAGAATTTAAGAGATGCATTAAATTCATTGTGTTTACCAGAAACAATGCAAGTGAAAACATGAAGAATTGTTAACATTATGTACATATAAATAAATTCTTTGCAGGTTCTAACAACATATTCTAGCTAACAAAGCAGCTTTTAAATACCTTTTAGATATAATGAACCAGAACTGCCTACGAGAAAGTCGTCGTGTTGTGTAGCTTACAACATGCCTACGGTTTTTATAGGATACAAAAAATTAAAAAAGAAATATTCTTTAGAAAGATACGAAATCTTAAATCTAAAAAAACAATAAATCACATTTGTGTTATTTTTGGTTGTACTTCAGTATCACATAAAAAAATTTTAATAAAAAGGCAAAAAAAAAAAAAATTTTAATTCATAATTAATATACGTTTTTAAAACTAAAAAATTATCACATTCTTACATGTTTATAGTCCATCATTGCTATTAGATTGCTTGATTTTCAGTTTCTCTAATTTTATTTGCCGCTGCAACAATTCTAAATTTTATTCCCAAACAAAATGTTTGTGAAAAATATCACAATACTTTTGGGAAAAAACTCACGGGAATAAAAATCGGCAATACCATCGAACATACGAATTTTTTTCTATGAAAATAATTCACGATTGCAAATTTAGGGAAAAGGGAGATATTTCGAGGGAAAAAATATTCACGATAGGGGTGATTATCAAAGATGATAGAAAATTTAATCCTAAGAAAAAAATATAAAGCAAATTTTTTGGAGTCATGAGCTTCTAAAATTTTTTAAAAATATTCTGTGATATTGTTCACAGTTTTTGAGGTAATACCACAATATGTACATATATTAAATACATAAATGATTAAATACCAAAAATACTATCAAGTTATATATAAATTATTAAGAAAATTAACACATTTGTAGCCGGTTACACAAAAAACTTTTTGCGAGCGAAGTCGGCCTTCCAGAATATCACAGAAGACTTTTAAAAATAACAAAAGTTCATAACTCCGAAAATATGGATTTTCACGAAAAATTTTTATTCATATTTTCTTTTTAGATTTAAATTTTCTATCAGCTATATAATTTTTTGTGAAAATCACAAATCTTGTATTGAATAGGGAAAATACAAATTTGCCCGACGCATTTTACTTGATATTTTCTTCTTAAAATTCAATTTTCTATCACCTGTGTAAATTTGTTCCAAAAATTAAATAAAAGGAAGTATTCGTACATGTTTTGATCACTTTTATATAAAAAACTTTAATTAAAAATTCAACGACAACAAAACAATAATAATAATAAATAAGTAAACAAACAAACGATATGAAATCAATTTCCTATAAAGTTATTTATATAGTTTTAGACATTTTTTTAAATATATTTACATATATATGTACGTTAAAAAAAAATGTAGTCAAAAGCATGCATACGAAAAATTGTGAATGCTACACAGGGTTGACAATGACGAACTCTGTGAATAGTACACAAACACACTAGCAAGATTGATAGTAACATGTGTTTTCAGCTTTTGAAGCGTTTAGAACGATATGAAATGAAAATTTAAAAACTATTTACAGAATATTTAAAATAAAGGGATGAAAAAATATGAAAAGAGCGAGAGAGAGAGAGAGAGAGAGGTCACTTTGCCTGAGATCCATGGTTTGACTCAGGAATTGCTTAATGCCACAACGATTATTATAAAATTTTTTAAACTCTAATATAATGATATAAGGGCAGCTATAATTTTTCAAAAATCGGTTTTTTCTCAAAGTATCAAGAAAGTATTCCTTAAAAATTTAAATTGAAATAAACAGTTTTCAAATTGAACTTAATCTTATGCAGCGGCAGAGAATAGAAATTCAAAATAAAAGTTTGCTAGTTCAACGTACCAATCACAAATATTTTCTTTTTAGTTTCATATATTTTAATTGTGTTTTTAATAAGTAACTAACGGTGCAATTACTGGAAAACTTTTCTACTTTAGGTATTAGCGCAGTCAAACATGCCAGCTGTGTTTTTCTATAAGAGATTACAAGTTTCAAGTTAGCAACGTATTTTCTGTAGATTCGTACGTTATTGTAGTTGCCAATATGATTTGTATAAGCAGCAAGTTTTAATTATGTAAGAGCTTTTATCAGCTGATCTGCAAGTACACTCTACGATTTTACTAACTGTACCGTAAGCCCCAGGGTAGTAAGCAAAATTAAATAGAGACGAAAAGCAAAATCTAGTTTAATTTAGAAAAAAAAAAGTAATTCACACTCTTCATTTAATCTAATAATGGAGTCAAGTCTGCAGTGACGATTTGTTTTACTTTTCACAATTTTTTTAAATTATTCATTTTTGCTGACCCTACTGTCAGTAGAGTGCAAGCGCTAAATTATGTTCATATTAATTTATTATTATAAATACTTTAGTTGTGATAATTCAGTTAAAAAAAAAGTTAAATTCAAAATCGTTTGCATACGATTTCAGAGATATACGTCACAAAAAAATGTTAAGCTTAATCGTACTTATTTTGTACGTGGCCAACTAACTGGCTCGCTTGACAGACTAATTATTACAATTCAAAAAAAAAAAAAAAAAAAAAAAAAAAAAAACACCTGATTAACTTCGGTTTTAAATAAGCGTGTTTGTTTGTTTTGTTGTTGATTGAATGAAATGCTTGTTACCAAAAGTGGAATAATTAATCGGAAGTACGTTTAATACAAACTTTTTTCTGAAAATGTTTGAACAAAAAAATTATTTATTTTATTTAATAAAATTAATCATTTTTAAGTTTATTTGAATATGAATTTATGAAGGTGTTAAGTTGTTCATTATAATTTATTTATTCATTATTCATCTTTTGCTTGTACTAATATTACAATGAAATTTCAACTGAATTCAATTTATTTATTATTTCAGTTTGTTTTTCATGTTTTCCCCTTCATTAGTGATAATTTGACTTTGAAATATTTTTTTAAAACAAAATTTAAGAATAAATAAAAGTATTTGCTTATAATAATAAATATTTATTTGCTAAGCAGTTTTGTGTTTGTTTTAAACTTAGTGAAAACAAGTTAAATTCGGCTGTGCCGAGTCTTATATGCCCTTCACTGTGTTAGCAAAATATTAATATTTTTCAGTTTCCACATTCTTTTAAAATATCAAAAACATACAAAAAATTAAGTGAGTGAAGATAAATATGCCGAATTAAATTTGTCTTAACGTACCCTTACGTTTTTTAGTATTTGTAAATATGTTTTCAGTATTAATGGTATATTTATCGAATACGTCTTACGTCACTAAATACTTCTATATATACTTACTTTGAACTATATTTAAAAAAAAAATTTGAAATTTCCATACACATTTTCTATGAGGGATTTTTACCATTCCCCATTTTGCAGAGGTACCACTACCTATTTTGCCCATGCAAATTAATGAAACCAAAAATTAATTTAATCTATAGGTTCTAAGTAATTTCTAATTATTCGGGTGGTAGATTGCAAGTCTAGACGACCCCTTCTTTAAAATGATATGTGTCCCATCCCGTAATCTTCTATGGTTTGTTTGCAAATTGGTAAAATCTCTTAAAAAAGTCAACATATTTATGCACATTTGTCTCTATGTATGTACTTACATTTCTCCTAAACATATTTATAAGTATTTCATAAATACTGAAAAGATATTTACAAATACTAAAAAAAGTAAGGACTTATATTAGAAAATATTTAACTCACCATATTTATCTTCACCCACTTCAAAAAATTATGGAACTGAAACGAGTAGCTTATTAAGCTTGAGGTCGTATTATCTATAAAAATTAATTTATTTATTATTGGAAAGAAACGATGAGTTTTTAATTCAACAGGAATAGAATACGAGAATATCACAGCTTTAATTAAATTCAATCTTTCTTAGTGTTACCACCGATACATTTCATTACTTTTTTTTTCAATATCATAAGTGTTACCACTAATAGAATAAATTTTTGTGCTATCAATTTGTTGTTGATTAGTACAATGTAAATTTTTTGTTGTAATTTATGATATCTTTTTCCGCCAAGCGAAGCTGTATTTTCTATATCTTTTGTTTTTTATATAGAACTAGTTGACCCGGCAAACGTTGTCTTGCCTTAAAATTTTTATATATTCGATCTTCTTACACTAAGAAATCGTACTCATAGAGTAAAGAACCGTGCGAGACCGGGTAAAAACAGGTACTAGGCAAATAAACCAGATACCGACCATAGCTCTAGCTGCCGGGCGGATTTGTGACGTTAAACCTTCCAAGATTATACATATAAACCTTCCTCTTGAATCATTCTATCTTTTAAAAACAACTGCATCAAAATCCGTTGTGTATCTAAGCATACATACAGACATAGGGACAGACGCGGGAAGTGACTTTGCTTTATACTATGTAGTGATAGTGATTAATACTCAACGTTAAGAATATATAGCATCCCATAGTTGGTGACACAGATGGTGCTTATGAAGAAAAAGGGATTTCTCCGAAAGTGATCGCTGCACCAAACCAGTGTCTATAGTTAAAATAAATCTTTTTGCATTTCATAAAATGCCTTCAATAAAATGGAATTGTACGGTAAAATATTGATAGGTATATACAAAAAAGTAAGAACTAATTAGCGTAAAATACAAGAAAAATACGTAAAATAAACTGTTCACAAAAATGAGGAAGACTAGCTCTATATGAAAAACAACAAATATAATTTTGTTACGCATCTTTTAGTGTTTTGTTTATGAAAATCGGAAGAGTCGTTCTCGAGTTAGGTTGAAATATGTCTTCGTACCTGACTACTTTAGGGGAAAAAAATTGCCACGCCCATAAAAAAAATCCCTAAGTGATGGAGAAAAACCGAAAACGGATTTGATTATAGCACATCAAAATCCATATAGTCCACATAGTTTTATTTAAAGGAGGATTTTGCTGTTGAGCAGTGATATTTAATTAACGACAAAAATCGAAAAATCTCTCTTTCATAAAGAGAAATGCATTAAAAACCATACATACATACACATACACTTTTTTAGGTTTCGTGTTTGTATGAACAAAGTATTGCACACATGACAGCTTAAAAATTTCCATTAAAAATAAAGCAAAACAAAAATTATTGAAATGTCGGTGGTATTTTCCATATTTCTCTGCAATTTGCTGACTGATTGCTCCCTTTTTTTGCGGAGATATTAAGAATGCTATTTCTGTTAAGACTGTTAATATATTTTTTGTTTTGAACTTTTTGTTGTTTAGACAAAATTCGCAAAAACACAAAGCAAAACTTAATGAAAATCTATAATTTCGGTTGTATTTTTGATTTTTCTTGTACATTTGTGAACCGATCTTTTTGATTTTTTGCACAGACATTACAATGGTTATTTCATATAAAACTCTGTTTCAACTTTTTTTTTTTTCAAAAAATGAAGGTAGTCCCTATTTTTGGCTCTTAGCTCCGCCATTTATGGACCAATTCAGAGTTTTGATCCAGATACTATTAATGTGATGTAGAAAAAAACTGTGTACTACTTTTTTTAGTTTAGATAAAATATGCAAAAAAACAAAGCAGAAATGAAAGAAAATCTAAAATTTCGGTGGTATTTTTGATATTCCTCGGCTATTTGTGGACCTATGGCTCTCATATTTTACACAGGTATTACGACTGTCATTTAAAAAAAAAAAATGCATACCACGTTTTTGTGGTCGTTTCGCTGCTTGGACAAAATACGCAAAAAAATCCACTCAAAAAATGGTCAAAAATAGAGGTAGTTGCGGTTTTTGACTCATAGTTGCACTATTTATGAACCAATTTGGCTGAATTTCAAAAGCAAATATTTGACAGAAGTAGCCGATAAATTGGTGTACTAAACTTTTTTGTACGTTTGCTGGGGACTTCAGAAAATTGATTTCTTGACGGATAGACAGACAGACAGACATCGTTAAGTTGACTACGCTATTTATAAAAATCTAGAATATACATAATTTATAGGGTGTCCCATATACGGTGTAGAAATTACAAACGGAATCGCAAAGTTATGTACACCCTTCCTTCTTACTTACAGTGAAGGATATAAAAACTTTGAAATAAATTCGTAAGAAGTAGTAAGAATTTTAAGACATCAAGGTTTAGCCAAATTCTTATATAACTTAAAGTAACTCTGCTAAAAAACGGCTGATTAAATACTTGATATTAAAAATTTTCGTTCGTATAAAACAAAATTATTATAAATACACAATCGAAAAGATATCTAGTTGTGGAGATTAAGTGGAAAGAAATAAAGAGAACTAAATGACTGTTTGAATAATTTTTTTTTTCTTCAAATAAGTGCTTTATTTTTCAACATAATTTTCTTTTATATCAATACATTTAGTCCAAAGCTTTTCCTATTTTTTTTAATTCTTTCCAAATAATAAGTTTTCTCAAGGATCTCAAAATATTCGTTTGTTCCGGTAATGACCAGCCAATTCTTCAGGTTTGAAAAAAGAAAATAGTCACAGGGGGCTAAATCTTCAGAATATGCTGAATGGGTTAGCATTTAATAGCCTAATTTATAGATTTTTAGCATAATGCTAAATCAACACACTAAATTCACAATTTTTGTTTAATCTCAAGAAGTTGTCTGCTTTTAATGGCTCCCAAACACAAACTAAATGATGCAGCTTGCTCAAAATTTGACTTCAGCAGTGTTGCATTTAAAGTCCGCAGCTTGTTGTAGAAAAGAAAAAATAGTTAAGAAATAATATTTACTAACAAATTTGCATTTTATGCAATAGATTTCTCTATACATTATTTTATGATTTTATACAATCAATTCAAAATTTCATGCAATCTTATTGAAAATTAAATAAAAAGCGCAAGAAAATCTAAAACATAAAAAAACAAAGAATGTCATTGTTCATTGTGCTTTAAGAGGCTTTTAGTTTTATTTTTATTTATATATTTTTTTTGGTTAAACATGCTAAAAATATTATGTTTAATCTGCAATATTTAGTTGCTTTATTATGGACAAGGTCTTTCATATCTTAACCTTTTCTTTATTGTTTTATTTTAGCAAAATTTGCATTAAATCTCGTTTTCTTTTGATAACTTTGTGATTTAGTAAATTAAAATATATTCAGCCAAGTAAACAAAAATAAAACAAAATTTTATCTTGTGTCACAGTTTACCTGTCAGTCAGTAACTCCTAATTAAAATTGTGATGAATGCAAATTAATTTGATAATAAAAAATACATTAAATCATTTAATGACTGTGTAACTTAAGTGTAAATAATTCTGTGGCAATATGGAAAAACCTCTTATTTTAGAGGACTACAACTTTAAAAGCCCGAATAGTTTTTCTTATAAAATAATTTGGATTGCCTGCCATCTCGTTAATTGTGGAAAATATCGCTCCACCATTCTTAAACCACAATAATAAAGTTATTGAATTAATTGCGAATTATTAAAAAAAAACTTTGTTCGTATCGTGGTTATTAAAAAAAATACAAATTAATTGCAGTAAAATAAATTTTATTAATATTTTGTAATTTTCATAGACAAGCAATTGAACTGTTATAAGTCCTATTTTTCATGTTTCGAGATATTTAAGGGTTTGCGTTTGAGTTGATTCCAAAATAATGACACATTTTAGATTTTATTGTGAAATAATAATTATTGCAATTATTTAGGAGAATAAATGATTTTTTTTAACTTCAAATAATGTTATTTTGAAAGTGAAATAAGTCCTACTTTCAAAATAACATTTTATAAAAAATGAAAACTTGAGTAAATTTAAAACAACATTTTTTTTTGATATTAGCTTTACTTAAATAGATTTTTAATGTAAAATATAATAAGTAAAATGAAAATATTTAAATACGCTAGCAAACAAGATTTTTAAGAATCAATTTCAGTTATATTGAAAATTGACATAATTTAAAAAATATATTTTAAACATATTTATCCTTTATAATATGCAGGGTAGTAAACTCATCATATCGTTCTATTTCTCCTTTGTTATATATCTTGAAGTTTCATACTGTGGGAACGTTTTGGGAAATGAATCATTAAAAAAAACCAATCATTCATATTAACAAATATTTCTCAAAGTTAAGATCTTAATAAAAATTGCTTTTATTATAACTTTCCAATATTTCGAATTTCCTTTAATTGTCTCCTTCACGGAAATTAATTTTTATTAAGTTCTTAAGCTTAAAAAATATTTGTTTGGTGGAGCGATCACTTTCAAGTATACTCGGAAATAGCATACCATAATTTTATTCTTTAGACAGTTAAGTTAAATTAAGTTTCAGTCAATTATTTCAAGTACTCGTAATGCAGATGGTGTCGAATGAAGTTATAACATTATAAGTTTAGAAAGTACTTTTCATAGACGTTGGGGCCGATTAGTATATTAAAGATTTTATCTCACAATGTGTGTGGTACTAATAGACAAACCTGATGCTTTTCTTATTATTATTATTATTATTATTTTTTTTTTTTTTGAAAAGGGAAAAAAGGTATTAGAATGTAAAAGAAATTCAAAATTAAAATGTTGGTTGGGAAGTTTGTTTATTCAGTTCAATTCTTATAGGGGTGCACGCGATCAATCATGAGGGTGTGTGCGTGTTTTTTAAAGATGGCCGTCACACGTATACAGTTTGTGAGAATTTGACGAAAATCAAAACCAGTTTGATTTTTAGCCAAAATTTTGTAAAATTTTCTGGTGTGCCACCACTTCTGTAATCATAATTTATTTTTAGTAGTTGAGTGCACATTTTCATTTATTTTTGACAGTCCTTCAGCCAAATTGGTGGTTTTTTATTGCAAAAGCAATACAAATTTTTTTGTGACATAATCTTTTTTTTTTGCTTTATGTGCATTCAGAATGAAAGAGTTTTACCGACGACAAATTGTAAGTCTTTGCACATTAAGAAAATCACGTAAAAATTAAGTTGATATCAATAAATTTGATGCGTGTATCAGCCAATTTAATTTTTTCACTAGGCCAAATGCATAATTTGACGTTGAATGAATGATAATGTAGCAGCCGCTTTACTGAGTGTTTAAACAAATGTGTGGACGCAAACATTAACATATGAAAAAACGCTACAGTGGCATGCAGAGATGAAACAAATGCAACTTTGCCTCTCCATTCACACCACAGCCGACAATAAGCGGCCATTTAAGCAAATTCAATTTTGGCTGTCGTTACTTACATTTTTTAATTTCAACTTGCTTGTGTTTAATTGGTGCTTCTTTTACCTAGCGTTTACACACTCATAATTCCGTTACTTTCCACATAGCTTTCAACATTATTTTAAAGAATGTAATTTTTTGACACTTTCTGAAAGTAACATGACAAATAGATAACACTGTTACCCTTTAAAAAGATTAAATTATAAATCTACATTTAACTGGTCTTATAGTGTTTTCAGACTGATGATGCCCAGTATTTGACTTCGCACTTAAGTGTCATTTGAACTTTAAGTTCCATTTAGATACAAAATTGAGTTCCTAACTATAAACTTAAATCATATTTAAATGTCCAATCTTTAGCATTTAAAGTCCCCTTAAGTTGCACATATTAAACATATGATTTTGAGGTTTTTTTGTGTATCTCGTTCAAAAAAGGTTATTGTGTTTAATTTAATAAATATAATAAAAACAATAAGTAATAATAATGTTTTCAATTATGCTGCTGTACTTTTTTACAGCAGACATTAAAAAGTCAACTTCAGCTCAAACAAAATTTTCAGTTCTTTCCATTTGATTTAATGTTGTTTTTTCCATTTTCAAAATATTACTTTTTTATTATAATTTTTTTTGCTTTGACACAGCTGTTTTTTTTTTTTTTTTGGATAATATTCATTAATTTTTAATAATTCATAATGCTGCAACACATTTGACGCAAATAAATAAGAACAATCATTTAAAGCTTTTAAAAAGAAATAAGCGTTCACATGTAAATTTATAAATTTTTTTTCACAGTTGTCTACTTCTTTATACTTTTCTAATAGTTTTTCCCAACTCTTTTGTTTTGTAGTTCTGTCGTTATAAACGTCACTTTTTGTTTGCCAAATCGCAGTTTGCTCTTTTAAAATTTCAATAAATACACTGACGTCTCGTAGCACACTAAAATAAAAAAAATGGCGAATGCTCGCGTACCAGCCCATTAACATCCAACAAATTAATTGTAATTGACAATTTTCAAACTCATTCTGACATGTTTGCGCCATTAGAATTAGAATTACAATAAGGAGCGGGAACAAGTCACCTGGTCATTGCGGCCAAAATAGACCTATTGTGACACTACTCCCAAGTTACAAATCATCCCAGAGTCTAGTATGGGTGATTTGTCTGCCATGTCCAGACGGTTGTAGGTAATGTTGTCCTAAGTAGCGAAAACGGGTCCACATAAGACCATTGTGTTCTGCTGTTTCTTCATCTTCGTTACATAATCTGCAGAGGTCATTTTGACTGATCCTCATATTCGCCAAGTGTTTCAATACTCTGCAATGTCCAGTCAGGAATCCCGTGACAATACGAATTCCTGACGGCGTCAATCCAAGTAATTCCCTTGTTCTCCTTCGAGAACCTGCTGTGTTCAGCCTGTATTGTTGCGATTCTCTTACCAGCCACTGTCTAAAAATGAGCCCAATATAGCTCCAAGACAGACCGCAGAATGGTTCTGGGCCAATGAATCCATTAGCCGCCCCTTTTCTTGCGAGTTCGTCTGCCTTCTCATTGCCCGCATATCCACTATGACGTGGCACTCACACCAAGTGAACCCTGTTATTGGATGCTAGTCTTTTTAGAAGTTCTAGGCAATCCCAGACCAGTTTGATCTTATCTCAAAGGTACTGAGTGCCAGTAATGCCGCTCTACTGTCCGAGTGTATATAGATGTGACTGTTACTTGTATCTCTTTCTAGTTCTTCTCTTAGGCAGAGTTCTATCGCATGTATTTCGGCCTGAAAAACTGAGTTTTCTCGACCCATACTAACAAATAAGCTTATTCTGTGGTTCAGACCAAATACCCCTGCTCCAACACCCTCAACCGTTTTCAAGCCATCTGTGTACCATACATGTGACCCGACACCGGATTGGGGTCTGTTCTGTTCCCAATTAACCCTATTTGGGAATGTGACCCTGAAATTATGAGTGAAGTTGTATTTGGTTCGACAGTGATCGCTTAGGGTTACAAATTCCACACTCACTTCAGCAATTTCCTTAGAAAGAGAGCTGAGTGCGCGAGAAGAGTCCTCCGCATCTCCCAAGATGAGCTTTGCCTTAAATTGCAAAGCTTCTTTCTTGATGAATAAATGAATTGGAGGAAGGTTTAGCAAGACCTCAAGGGCAACAGTCGGAGTAGACCTCATTGCCCCAGTTGTGCAGACAAAGGCTAGTCTTTGAATTCTATTGATCCTTGTCTGCGCTGAGACCTTGCTAACTTTTTTAAACCAGACCGGAGCTGCATAAGCTATCAGCGGTCTAGTAACCGCTGTGTAGAACCACAGCGATATTTTAAGATTCAGCCCCCAACTTTTACCAATCAATCATTTACTGGTCCATATCGTGGCCCTGGCTTTGTCGATGGTCTTGTCCAGGTGACTGTTTCAGAGTAGTCTGTCATCAAGAGTAATACCAAGGTATTTAACTTCTCTTGAGAACGGAATACGTTCACCAAAAATTATAGGCTCTTTAAAATTGTCCCTGAGCCTTTTCCTGGTGAATATTACTACAAAGGTCTTCTTAGGGTTGATGTTTAACCCCTCATCAATGCACCAGTCTGATACCAAGTTCAGTGCCCTCTGAAGTAGGTTTGATACGGTATCTTCAAACATAGCCCGTATCAGCACAACTATGTCATCAGCATATCCCTGAACCTCAAAATAGTTCGTTGACGGCAATGGACCATAATAGTGGCGAGAGTACGCCGCCTTGAGGACAACCTTTTGCCGCCATACACATCCAACAAATCAAAAATCCAACACACAAATCAGCTTAAAACTGAAAAACTGAAACTGTATTTAAGTGCGACTTAAGCTCAAAACGACAATCAACTAATTCTCAATTTATATACGAAGTCAAAAACTGGGGGTGAAAGTTAAATACTGAACTTAACATTAAATTCACCAACAGATGATTTCGCGTTCACACAGCAAATTTTTTAAATTCAGTATTTAACATACAGTGTGTCAAATTAATTTCTACAAAACAATAAAAATTTCCCATAGAAAAAAGTGTATTTAATGCGTTACTTTGTACAAAACTTATTTGACCAGCTGTACAGCAGCCACGACATGTGTGACCTTTGGTAAATACACTTACGAGACACATATTTTCTTTGTCTTTCGTCGAAAAACTTTGTTTTTTTCGAAATGCTTTTATTGCTGCTGAAAATTAAAACATTTTCTTCTGAAAATATTTGAAATGGTTTTTATTTTATTATTTCATTCAATAACATTATCAGCTGTTGCTGTTTTTACAGATCTTTTTAACTTGGTAGCACTGAGCTTAACGGACAAAAATAGTGTTGTATTTCATAAATCCAACTTACATTCAATTCCAAAATAGCATTTAATGTGGATTTATTACATTCACTTTGTATGGTAAATATAGTTTTTATGACTTGGATTTAACGTTAAAACCGCATTTATGTTAAATTCATTCAGTCTGAAAACAATATATGTATATGAAAAGAATTGTGGTATTTTTTGTATTTTTATAGCATTAAACTCATAAAAAATTAACAATAAAATTTGTTTCCAAGTAATGCCCTATAAATTTTGTAATTCTAACTCTATTTAGGTAGCAAACAAAACAGTAAAGATGAAGATAAAATTAAATACTCAAAATACAATAAATGTATTTATTTATATCGTTCTTCTAATCCCTGTTTTTTTCTTTTAAATTTTATTGTTTTTATTTTGGCTTTTCATTTCTATTTTTTTAATGCAATTTTTTAACTCCTCGCTTCCACGACATTTTAAAAATTAATAATCGCGCAAGAAAGTACATACATACATAGTTCATTTCATTAAAAATTCTTGAACTTCTGCAAGAAAAAAAAGGCAAACGTTTTTTTGTTCATAATTATACGTTGAAATTGTTTAAACTAAATTAAATTAAAATTAATCTAGACATACATTATAATTAAAATAAAAGTTACACTAAAATTAACCAAAGCCCTAGCTTAAATCTAAACCTAATTGTGAATAAATTTATAAAATTTACAAATAAATCGTGTTCTGTGAAGTGTTAGCACCATTCAAAATACCTGGCTGAATTTATTTATTTATGGAAAATTTATAATTACCTGTTCTTGGCAAAATAACTTAACCCAACTCGTAATTACCCTCAACCCTTAATATATTATCTAAAAGGAATAAATAATTCCCCTGTTTATTTTCTACCCCATAACGCCTACTTAATTATAAATGATGCAAGCCCGCAAACCAATTATAATTAAGATCTGCTTACAGATTTCATCATCCTCCGAGAAGCTGTAGTTAGATTTAAAAACGTTAATTTCCATAATTTTCATGTTTTTTTTTGTCGGAAGCGGAGCATAACCCAAAGGGTTATATCACCGAAACTCAAACCCAATGGGAGAGGGCAACAGAACGATTTTGTAAAATGGATATACGATGGGAGAAGTACCGTTAATTTCCAACGTTTTCACTGAGTTTTTTGTTCAAACATTTCAAACTTTTTGAAAACTATTGAGAAATAATTCTTATTTAGCCAATAGTTTTTATAATGTAAAGGTTCTAATGTTTGCCAAGATATATTGGAAGTTATCTACTGAGTATTCATTTAAATAAATTGAAAATAACCCAACACAATTCTGGAATATGTACAAAAAAAGATTAATTCTTTGTTATATTTTGTCACACAATATAATATTTAAAAAATTTCTACTTTAAGGGCTTAGGTACGAAAAACTAAACATTTTATATATTCTTTTGCAGTAATTTGCTGCATTTAAAAAAAAAAAAAAAAAAATTGTATTATATTATCTCTTACTTAATTTGATTCAAATTCCAGAGGTAAGTTTCTGTATTAACATAAAAATCTGAAATTTTTAATGTAGTCAACACAACAGATGTGCATTTTTTAAAGAATATTTGTCATGATCATTTAACGAAATTACTACCG
This sequence comes from Thelaira solivaga, assembly GCA_947397855.1. NCBI lineage: Eukaryota > Metazoa > Arthropoda > Insecta > Diptera > Tachinidae > Thelaira > Thelaira solivaga. Next base: position 46,895,183 of record OX377610.1, on the reverse strand, counting down.
CCGGTTGTTTGTTAAGAAAAAGTGTATTATCACGTAAAATGTTCAAGCTTATTGTTGCACGATAGGTATAACTCGAAAATATGTTTAATTTGTAAGTTCTCTTTTCTTAAAAAAATATATACTCGTACAAATTATTGCACTAGTGTGAGTGTGCATGTGTATTAAATACGAGCAATCAACTCGTCTAAAACATTTATATGAAAAACAAGTTAAAATCGGCTGTGCCGAGTCTTATATACCCTTCGCTATGTTAGCCAAATATTCATATCTTTCTCTTTCCACATTCTTTTTAAATATCAAAAATTACAAAAAGTTATATAATTGAAACGGCTAGTTTAGTAAGCTTGAGGTCGTAATAAAAAAATTTATTTATTTATTATTGGAGCGAAATATCAATATAAAAAGTAATAGTTTATAATACGACCTCAAGCTTAACAAAAGAAGGTAAAATAAACTTGCAAATAAAAAATTATACAAAAAATAAAAAAAGAAATGAGAAATATTGATAAAAATAATTTTCTTTGAATTCCAATTATTTTATTAATCCTAAAATAAATAATTAATTTAAGTTAAAGAAACTAAAATTAACGAGTTCTGAGAAGCTTATTTTTTAAAAGCAATAAAATATCTGCAGCCACTTTATAAAAAAATTAATTCTGAAAAAGATATCCAATACGAATGCAAAAAAATAAAAAATTAAATTAAATTTAATTTCGGAAACATTTGCAAAAGTTTTTTATATCAAACATATTTAATTAAAGTTTATATCAAATAAAAAACTTCAAACTAACGGCAAAAATCAAAAAAAAAAACCATTTTCAATAAGATTTCTGTAATAGATAACACATAGAATATACAAAATACGACATACATATCCATATTTGTATAAGACCGACTACCTGGTTTTGTGTGTTTCCGTATACAATATTACGCAAATGCACAGCTTAAAAAATAATGAAAATCTAAAATTTCGCTGGTATTTTTTATTTTTCTCGCCCAATTGTAGACCGATTGCTCTCATTTTGTGCACAGATATTACGACTGCCACTTCTAACAAAACTATTATACATACCAGGTTAATTATGCGTTTTACATTTTAGATAAATTACAGAAAAAACGCACCAAAAATGGTCGAAAAATTGATGTACTTGCACTTTAGAACTCATAGCTCAGCCATTTATTTACCGATTAAACTGAATTTCAAAAGCAAACTGAAGACGGAAACTTCCAACAAATTGGTTTTTTAAACTTTCCTATAAGTCTCCTAGGGACTTCAGAAAGTTGATTTCACACGGACAGACATGGACATCGCTAAATTGACTGCGCTGTTTATAAAGATCGAGACTTTATAGGTTGTCCCATTTAGAAATTACACACGTAATGACAAACTTGTATACCCTTTTCGCTTTTTGTGAAGGGTATTTATAGCAAACAATCAAGTTTTTCAGTATTTCTCATATAAAATTTTCACAAATAAATATTTGTAACTACTGGTACAAGGGAGAGAATGAGTGTAACCATATTAATGGTATGGTGGTGTTTTCGCATACTAACTCAACTCATACACATAAGTACTCAAAATATTGAGTGTTCTTATACCCTTCACTATAAGTAAGAAGGGCATATAAATATAACTTGTGATTCCGTTTGTAATTTCTACACCGTACCATTTGACCATTTTCTGAGTGTCTGAACTATAAAATGGAATAAAAAAACTGTCTTAATATCTGGAATTTCTTAATCTGTATATTTACTTAAATAAACTAATTAAAGTACCCGTTTCATATATATATTTATATTTAAGAAAAATGTGGAAAATGAAAAATATGAGTATTTGACAAACACAGTGAAGAGTCTATAGGACTCGGCACAGCGGAATTGACTTGTTCATACTAATTTTTTAGACGAGTTGATCTCTTGTCTTATAAAACAGCACAAGAAACTAGTACATTTGAGTGTAACTGTGCACGTGCTTATGTGCTATTTTTATAACACAAGCGATTAACTCGTGTAAAAAAAATTGTATGAAGTATTCCGTATATCAGTTGCCACCAATATGAAAACTACTTTTCGCTTTTGCTGGCTAAGCGGCTGGTTCCAAACCAAACAACAAATAAATGGAATCACACAGAGAATTTATTATTTGGCTTTAACCTGTTAATGAATAAACAAACACAAGACAGCAGGGTTTAACATTAACAAACATTTAAGAAAATGACAACTAATGCTGATGATAGACGATACTTAAATACGTAAAGGGTGTTTTTTATAGACGTATAGAACTTTAAGTTGGCATTACTGTTCAAGATGGCGACCGACTTAACAGCGGTCAAGTCATTTATTCTCAGTTTGGTTTGGCAATTCATCATGAATAGACTCACGCCTGAACAACGCTTGCAAATAGTGCAATTTTATTTCGAAAATAATGGTTCTGTGCGGAATACGTATTTTACGACTTTTGTTTAGCGATGAAGCGCACTTCTGTTTGAATGGCTACTTCAACAAACAAAACTTCCGCAATTCGAGTGAAGCTAATCCTCTAGTGTATGTCGAAACACCGTTACATCCAGAAAAACTGACTGTTTGGTGCGCTTTATGGGCTGGTGGAATCATTGGTCCGAACTTCTTCAAAAACGATGATGGCCAGAACGTTACAGTCAATGGTGATCGGTATAGAGCCATGATTACTAACTTTTTCATTCCTGAATTGAACAACCATGATGTCCAGGAGCTGTGGTTCCAACAAGACGGCGCAACATATCACACAGCTCGTGCCGCCTAATTTCACGTTTTGGACCTGTGAATTGGCCTCCAAGATCTTGTGATTTAACACCGCTAGACTACTTTCTGTGAGGCTATGTAAAGTCATTGGTCTATGCGGATAAGCCACAAGCGCTTGATCATTTGGAAGAAAACATTCGCCGTGTTATTGCCGATATACGGCCACAAATGTTGGAAAAAGTCATCGAAAATTGGACGTCCAGATTGGACTACATCCGAGCCAGCCGTGGCGGTCATATGCCAGAAATCATATTTAAAATGTAATGCCACAAGATTATCTTTCGGATAAATAAAATTCATGTCAATCGAATAATCCATCGTTGTTTTATTGCAATTTAAAGTTCTATACGCCTATAAAAAACACCCTTTACTTCGCAAAATAAGAGTGGTAGTACGGATTTGTGATACACGTTACTACAAATCGTACTACAAGTTGTACTTTTTAATTTAAAAGAAAAATTTTAAAGGCAAAATGGATAAGTGAAGTACTATTTGAAAAGAATAAGAAAAAAGAAGCAACAAGAAAAAGAACATGGTGAGAGAATGGTTAAAAGAAAAAGATGAATTGTCAAAAAAGTCAATGAACTCGCGGCCTGTTATGGTGTTAGGAATTGACATTTTAAAATATTTTTAATAATATTTGCACTTTTTTAACTTACAATATTCGGCACAAAAAATTAATTTTTATAAGCGCGACGCTCTCCGCTGTTCTAAAAAAAATTGTAATACAACAGCATAATACACGTACTTATACAAGCTCCATTCACAAAAATCAAAATATTTTGATTTTCATGCTAGACGATACTTATTTGATACTTGTACGATTTGTAGTAACGTCTATCAGTAGCATAAGCACATCAGATCACTACTTATAACCAGCTGTGGGCTACACGAAGTGAGTTGCCAATGAACTAACTCCTCAAACCGAAAAAACCAGATAAATACTTACTTATTTCTGAACTCTTCTACCTTCCAGTATAAAGGTATTGCAGAGTCTTCTCCAATAGCATCGGTCCTGGACGGTAACTTTTACATTTTTTGTGTCAATAGGGATTCCTTATTAAAAAAAAAAAAACAGTTTTAATAATTTTTTAAAATTTTCAACAAATTAGAAAATCGTACAGACCTTTAAAAAATCTATACTATACGTACTCACGAGCCCACTTTTGACCGAATGCACGACTAGACAGAATAGTGAATTACGGCTTTTTGTGCTACATATTTGTGATGACATAAGTATCTTATAGAAAGTATTTTAGATAGTTTCCATAGCCACTTCTTCTTTTTTAATTTGACAAGAATGAAGTTTAAAAAAAAATAAAAGAAAATAAATCGAATTCACATAATTTTGTTCGTTTTAAAACCAAATAAACAAACTTGTCGAAAGTAAATCGAATAGCTTAAATAAAAAAAATAAAAAATTTTAACAGAATTACTTACACTTTAATACATTTAATCTTTTTTCGGGCAACATTTCCTTTTTGATCCTAATATATATTTGTATTCCTCTTAATAAAATAAAAGGACATGCTTATTCGTTTTTTTTTTTTTTTTTATTTAAAAAAACTGCTGCATTCCGAAACTTGTATATTTCTAGAAAAGCTGTAAAAATTTTGCGAAAAATTAAATAACCGAGCGCAATTATCAAAGCCACAAAACATTTTTTCAATAAAATTTATGAAATACCATTAAAATTTTCCAGCTCAAAATTTTTACACTTTTTAGATATTTCAGTTTTTTTTTCAACAAGCAACGGAAAATATTTGATAAAAAATATTTCCCGTTATATTTAATTTATTAATTTTTTTTTTGCTTTTTTATTGTGTTCTATTTGTACTAGTTACGAGTATATTAAAATGTTTACAATATTTGTATCGGTTGAACACATCAATATATTGTCATTTTTAGGTTATGTGACATTACTGTCACATGGCCAGATAAAGGGTTAAGTTAAAAAAAAAATTATTTTCGTTCCAAGTATGTATAAAGATTAGTTCCGACAGGAGCAAACAATGTCCGTTTAAATTTCTATTTTCTTGAAAAATTTTATTTAATTTTTTTTCTGTGTTCTGTGTCACCAACTTTGGAATGCCGTGTAGTGTTAATGTTAAACATTTAACTCATGTACAATTAGAAATTGAAAACCGAAATTATTTACCTTGATCAGCAAAAAAAAACTGCTTTTGAACTTCTCCAGAACAACATGTAGCCATTTTTTCGGGTTTAAAAAGTGTTCGATTTACAGAACAGAGCCGTAAATTGCTTCGATACTTCTTTCACTTAAAGGGTTAATGCATAAGAGTTTGTAATAAAATTTAAAAAAGCCATGCAATTTCTGTACGAACTAATGTGAGTAAAACATTAAATAGAGCCAGCCTAAAAATTATACGATTTAAAATAAATAAATGAGGTATTCAAACTGTATGAGGCTTCAGTCTAGTGAGATCAGGTGTTGAGTTAAAACCACTTAACGGACGTGTGTGTATTAATACTTAAAAGAAAAAAAAAAACAAAACAAATAAATAATAAATAAAAAAATACAAACCACATAAACAGAAATACTAGTTTAAAGTGAATTCTAGTGAAAAAGAAACAACACACGATTAAAGAAAGAAAACAACAAAAGTTGGTAATTGTAGTACGAGTAACTAAGTATGATTTTATGCAATCAATGCAGACTTTCATGCAATTTTATTGAAGATTAAACAAAAAGCACAAGAAAATCTGAAACTTAACAAAAACTTAGTTTTATTTTAATTTCTACTTGTAATTTGTTTAAACATGATAAAAATATTATGTTTAATCTGCAATATTTAGTTGCTTTATTATGGACAAGGTCTTTCATATCTTAACCTTTTCTTTATTGTTTTATTTTAGCAAAATTTGCATTAAATCTCATTTTCTTTTGATAACTTTGTGATTTAGTAAATTAAAATATATTCAGCCAAGTAAACAAAAATAAAACTAAATTTTATCTTGTGTCACAGTTTACCTGTCAGTCAGTAACTCCTAATTAAAATTGTGATGAATGCAAATTAATTTGATAATAAAAAATACATTAAATCATTTAATGACTGTGTAACTTAAGTGTAAATAATTCTGTGGCAATATGGAAAAACCTCTTATTTTAGAGGACTACAACTTTAGAAGCCGGAATAGTTTTTCTTATACAATTATTTGGATTGCCTGCCATCTCGTTAATTGTGGAAAATATCGCTCCACCATTATTAAACCACAATAATAAAGTTATTGAATTAATTGCGAATTATTAAAAAAAAAAAACTTTGTTCGTATCGTGGTTATTAAAAAAAATAAAAATTAATTGTAGTAAAATAAATTTTATTAATATTTTGTAATTTTCATAGACAAGCAATTGAACTGTTATAAGTCCTATTTTTCATGTTTCGAGATATTTAAGGGTTTGCGTTTGAGTTGATTCCAAAATAATGACACATTTTAGATTTTATTGTGAAATAATAATTATTGCAATTATTTAGGACAATAAATGTTTTTTTTTAACTTCAAATAATGTTATTTTGAAAGTGAAATAAGTCCTACTTTCAAAATAACATTTTATAAAAAATGAAAACTTGAGTTAATTTAAAACAACATTTTTTTTGGATATTAGCTTTACTTAAATAGATTTTTAATGTAAAATATAATAAGTAAAATGAAAAGATTTTTAAGAATCAATTTCAGTTATATTGAAAATTGACATAATTTAAAAAATCAAAAATACTACCGAAATTTTATATGTTCATTAACTTTTGCTTTGATTTTTTGGGTATTTTATCTAAACTAAAAAATGTAGCACGCAGTTTTCTTAAACATCACATTCATAGTATGTGGACCAAAACTCAGCTGCATAGGTTCAATAATAGCTCAGCTATGAGTCAAAAATCGCGACTGCATCTATTTTTTAAACATTTTTGTTGCGTACTTTGTCTACAATACACAACGGACAAAATAATGTGATACACAATTTTAGCATAAACAACAGTCGTAATGTTTGTGCCAAAATTCAAAACGATCGGTCCAAAAATGGCCGAGAAAAATTAAAAATATAACCGATATTTCACATTTTCATTAATATTTGCTCTGCTTTTGCTTCGTTGTTTTTTTGCTCTCTGTGCGTAATGTTTGTACACACAAACACGAAACCTAAAAAAGTGTATGTGCGTGTGTGGTTTTTAATGCCTTACGAATGCAGACATCTCTATGAAAAATAATTTTTTCCATTTTTGTCTTTAATTAAATATGTTTGGCTTAAAAACTTTTTACAAATATTTTAAAAATTAAATAAAATTATATATTTATAATTTGTATGTCTATGGGATATATTTCTTGGAATTTCTATTTTTATTAATTTAAAAATTGTGTGCATGCAGACATTTTATTGCTTTTAAAAATGAGGTTCTCAGAAAGGATTGTTTCTTAGAATTCGTTAATTTTAGTTTCTTGAACTGAAATGAATAAAAAATAGGTATTCGAAGAAAATAATTTTTGTCACTATTTGCCATTTCGTTTTTTATTATTATATAATTTTTAATTGTAAGTTTATATGGCCTTTTTTATTGCAAGGCTAGTTTATTAAGTTGAGGTCGTATTATAAAAATTAATTTTTTTTATGGATATTTCTTTCCAATAATAAAAAAAAAAATTTTATAGTTAATACGACCTCAAGCTTAATAAACTATTTGTTTCAGTTACATAATTTTTTGAAGTGAGTGAATATAAATATGGTGAGTTAAATATGTTTTCACGTAATTTCTTATGTTTTTTAGTATTTGTAAATATCTTTTCAGTACTTATTACATACTTATAAATATGTTTAGGGGAAATATTGGTACATACATAGCTACAAATGTTCATAAGTACGTTGATTTCTCTAAGAGATTGCAAAAAAAAAAAAAATATATAATATCATTTTAAACAAGAGGTCATCTAGATTTGTAATCTATCGCATAAGTACTGAGAAAAATCTTTGGATTATTTTTAAAAAATTGTTGAAATTCCCTCATACCCCAGTACATTCCCTACTTTGCGGAGGTACCATTCCCGATTTTTCCCAGGAAAATTACCAAAATCAAAAAGGAATTTAATTTAGGCTCTAAAATTTTTTGAAGTGTTTTTACATTTTCGGAAAAATTTGTTTTTTATTTTATGATTCAAAACGGGAACTGCCAAAATCCTTGAGAACAGCAGTACTGGGGTATATGGAAATTTAAAAACATTTTTAAAAATAGTCTAAAGTAACTTTTGAGTATTTGGGCAGCAGATTTTAAATCTAGACAGTCTGCCCTTCAAAATGATATGTGTACCATCTCACAATATTTAATGGTTCGTCGGCAAGTTGCTAAAATCACTTGCAGCAGCAGCATTGGGTATATGGAAATTTCAAAATAATCCAAAGTAACTTCCGAACAAACCATAGAAGATTACGAGATGGGACGTATATCATTTTAAAGGGTAGGTCGTTTAGATTTGTAGTCTATCGCCCAAGTACTAAGAAAAATCTTTTGATTATTTAAATTTTTTTTTTTAAATTTCCTAATATCCCAGTACTCTTTCTCTGAGGGATTTTTATCATTCCTCATTTTGGGGAGGTACCATTCCCGATTTTGCAACAGAAATTTACTGAAACCAAACCGCAATGAAATTTGTAAGTTCTAGTGTTTTAACATTTACGGAAAATTTCGTACTTTTTATTTTATGATGCAAAACGGGAATTGAAAACTTAAAAAAATTTTAAAATATCGAAAGTAATATCTGAATATTTGGTTGGTAGGTTACAAATACAGATGATTTCCGTTAAACTACTACTAAAAACACTTACGGCCAGGCTCCCTATAAAGAAAATTATAGTTCGCTTCGACTTCAGACGACAAACAGCTGATTTGCGGCTGCCTAAACATTTTTATAAAAAAATTCTTATGAAAAGAAAATTGAACAATAACGTAAGCATTTCTATATGAAATTGCGGCTCACTAAAACATTTTCTTTCTCCTTGTACGAACACAAATGCCAAAATCACTCACTTGTTTTCTTGTTGTCGCTTGGCTATTTTTTCTTACAAAATCAACACGAAGTGCGCAGAAACCACTAAAATTAGAAATAATTTTTTTTTCTATCTTCTAATATTGATTTTTTAACAATCAACACGAAATTTTCTTTTTAATTAACAAATTAATTTTTTAAGCTTTTTTGTTTACAATTTGTTTTTGTTAATGTATGTGTCTGTGTTTTACATTTTTCTTTCTGCTCTCTTTCGTTGATAGTTTAAGTAGTGTATCATGTAGTGTTTTTTAAAGTACATTTCTAGTTTACAGTGGGTTTTCTCTAAAACTAGCGATTAATTTATGAAACTGTTGTTGTGACAACATAGTATATTGAGAAGGTTTGTGGTAAACAACGTAAGGCCAAGCGAACGATAAGTCAAAAGTTAGCGAGCCCGAAAATGAGTGACTGGTTTTCTTTCGCCTTCGCTTCGCATCGACATAAGGAGCCTAGCAGTTAATATTTAATGACGTAAGACGTACTTGATAAATATGCCATTAATACTGAAAATATATGTACAAATACTAAAAACGTAATAAACGCGGCATATTTATCTTCACTCATTTAATTTTTTCTATGGTTTTGATATTATAGAAGAATGTGGAAAGTGAAAACTATTAATATTTCGTTAACACAGTGAAGGGTATATAAGACCCGGCACAGCCGAACTTAATTTGTATCAATTAAAGAATTTAATGAAAAAATTTTCATTTTTCTGATGCTGAAAATGAACTCTGATAGATTTTGTTTAATTTACATATACGAGTACATTTTTTGAGACATCGCAAATGGATGAAATAGTCTTGAATCCTACAGCTCAGATTCCAGATTCCCCGATGCAAATGTCGTGAGAATTCCTTTCTTGTAGAAATTTTTTTGCCAGAATAATAGTTTCTAGAGAAAACAATACATAAAATAGTGGTTTCAAGGTATTTTTACATTTTTTAAAATATATTTTTGCATTTATATAAAAACAAGTTAAATTCGGCACCGGCGAGTCTTATATTCTTCTCCACTGTAGTTTTTAAAGTTGCACATTCTTGGTGAATATTAAAAATTAAAAATACAATATTTAAAATCAAAAATCATTACCTACACAAAGGCTTGTAAACTAATAACCTGTTTACTCTGATGGAGGATATATCCCGGAAAAATTTATTAAATATCATTGAATTTTATATTAAAAAATGTTTTCAGTTAAAAGTTAATTAATTTAATAAAATATTGTTGTACATGTTTTTTATTTTCATTCAATTTTTTTTTGCAGGTTAAAAAAATTGCTAAAAGATAAACATTCAATAAATACCAAGAACAAAATGAAGAGTTTTATTTGTTTAACAATTGTCATGACCCTGTTGGTTGCATCTGGAAAAGCCACAACTGTAAAAAATTGTAAACAAAGTATGTGATACTCAAGAAAAAAACTTTAACTTTTCATATTTATGTAGGTATCTGGAATCTGTCTTGTCATTGTTTGATTAAACATTTAAGTGACTCAATTAAATATTTAAGCAATATTGTTTTTGTAATTAATTGCCACTTAATTAATTGCAGTAATTAAATATTTTAATTAAGAAAATTTTTACGACATTGATTTAATTTTTAACTGAAGAAATTCAATATTCAATCAATGAGAAACATAAGTACTTTAATTAAATATTTAATTGATTCAATTAATAGTTCTCACCTATTTTAATTAAATTAAATTTAATTAATTCACATTATGAAACAAATGAATAACACATTTCTGACATCGCTCTATGGTCGCCTAATTGTAAAAATCTTAAGTATTTCAAATTATATTCTATTCTTGAAAATTTTTGTTTTTTGTAAAATAAGAAATTTTCAAAAATACTGCGTCCAAAAATTTTTAATTATTTATATTGGCTTTAATGTGTTTTTACATAATTTTTTTATTTTTCTAGTTATTGAAAAAAAATTTATAAAAATTAAATAATTTTTTTAAAAAGTTGCGAAAATTTTGATTAATAAAAACTTATAAAAAATAGAAGCCGCGTAACACTTAGGGCTTTATTATTTAATCTTCAAATCGCATGTAAGCGAAATAAATTGAATTATAAAACATCAAAATCAATGAATATAAACTGATACTTAGTTTAGAAAAACCATTTTTGAAAATTCCAAAAATTGGTTCATTTATGTAAAGTGTAGTAGATATTTTTTAATTTTTATAAATAAAATTCTTTTCCTGTTTGTTTTTTGTTCCTGTTTGTTTTCCTACAGATTTGTCGGAAGTTATGAATAAAAATTCCGCGGGAGTTTTTCACTTTTCCCTTTCCTTGTATTATAAACAAAATTTTTCCCAATTTAGGGAATTTTCTCCCAAAAACCAAAATTTTTCCATTGAAAAATTCTTTTGAATATTCATATTCATGATAGTCTCTCTGCTGCAAGGAAGATCAACACCCTAACGTGTGTGACGTACTTAATTTAAGCCTGAAATTGTGCTTTGAAACATTTCGTTATCACCTCTGATAATAATGCTAGCAAAAACATGATCTATTTTATAAAGTAGTGAAAAAATTGGTACTTATGCTCTCTAAGGATACCGACTTACGGAAAAAATAACCTGGCCAGGTGAGATCGTACAAAAATGTCTAGATAACAATATTAAGAAATAATTATTACTCAGCCTAACAAGGTTGACAAAGTTAATTTAAATTATGATTTCGAGTTTTGTTATTTCTTTTACGATCTTCATAAAAAAAAACTAAGCAAAAGGTTTTCCGAAAAGAAATCACCAAATGCGAATGCATTTTTACGTCTGAAATTATCATTGAGAATATTTTTTTTTTTTATTTAATGTTAAACATTTTTTAATAGTTGTTTAGCAGATCACGAATAATTTCTTATAATTTAAACTCCCTTACATTTAGAGCAATTAGTCGAAATGAATTCTCGACAGCTTTCTCATCAGGTGATAATAACTTTTTAAGAGAAATTTTTTGAATTTGAGAACTCTCTAGAAAATGTTTCCAAAATAAATGTTTGGAAATATTTTTTCTTTTTAAATAAACAAAGACTTTTACTATTTTTGTATTGCCTTGTTCAAAATCACTTGTTTAATAAGATTGATTTTTTATTTACTTTGAAAAATGTGTAAATGCTTATTTCAGATTCTTTATGTTTTACAGTGTTTTGTTTTTGGCAGCAGAACCAAATTCAAACTCATGAGTACCTTAATAACGCCGAATGTAAAGCGCTTGCTTTTTAATTTTTCTCTCAGCTTGAAATTTTACATTATAAATATTATGATTTTATTATTTTTTTATATATTGTTGGAATTTTAAAAAAATTTCACTTTAAGGGGAATAAAATTAGTATTTACCGAACGATTTTGATTTTTTATAGTTAAGCTTTTTCCATTATATACAATTTTAGAATTAAATTGTAGCACCAAAAATTTCATTATTTTTTTAAAAAGTATTAATTTTTTCTCAATTAGAGAAATAATTCTTGGTCTTAAGCCTTTTTAAAAAACTACGCGAAAAAAAACATCAAGAAAAAACTTTTCAATAGAATTTAAAATACTTATGATCAGATAAAAACTGTGGTGTTTTGCCGGTTGCTTAGTGTTCATTGGTAACATTTTAATAAATTTAATTAATACGTTTATATAATTATTTAATTGTGTATGCGTCTTTCACAAATGTATTTAACATGCTATTGCTATTATTATTAATTTTTATTACAAAAGAAAGAAAAAAATAACTTTGGTTCTTAATTTTTATTTGTAGCCAAAGCTCGTCTGTTGGAAGAAGGAGATGTCAAAATTTCGAATTGTCCAAAAAATAAATGCACCTTAAAACAAAATACGGATGTCGATATTGAAATGAAAATAATACCAAATCGTGATTTCAAGGAGCTAAACTCTGATATACAGGGTATCATTTTAGACGTTCCTTTACCCTTTCCTGGTTATTATGGCACTAGCGCTTGTCCACATATTTATGATGCAGAGGGCAAAAACAAAGTGGGCTGTCCATTAAAAGCTGGCGAAACTTATATTTATAAAAATAGTTTTAAAATCTTACCCATTTATCCTAGAATTAATTTGGAAATTCATTGGGGCTTAGGTGATAAAGAGGGTGATGTAGCTTGTTTCCAAATACCAGCTAAAATAAAGGCTTAATTTAGGCATAAAAGAGTATAATTTAATTTTCTTTAAGGTTATTTACGCATGTATTTTCTTAATTCTTCTATTTAGCGTTACGTTTTTAATTTTTTTTTTTTTACAGTTTATATCCACCAAGATCAATTCAAATGTTGACTGTTTAATCACTTTTTTTTTTTTAGCAATGTAGTTAAATACCACAGAATTCAGGACTTAGGGATGCAATCGATGCGATAGACTTTTAATTTAAGAAAAAAATCTGATTGCATGGTAAAGGCCAATTAACCAGCTGAGAAAAGAAATGAAAAATTTAAATGTTAAAATTTCTCTAAGGGCCGTGATTAACTATCTTATTTAGTCGTTTGAGCTGTCAAAAATAGCATGTGTGCTCAAAAAGTAACAGATTTTTTGGCAAGTCGGTACAAATGTCAAATTTTGCAGTAAACCAACAAGTTGTGTTTGAATGAATTCAGTGAATCTACAACATAATGAATAGTAGATTTTTTAGCAAAACTTAATTCATTGCAACAGCTAGTTGATTCACATTGGTGTTATATTAGTCAAAAGTCTTAAAGTCATATTATTTTATGATAGATTAAAAAAAATTTATGTTGGCCTTCAAACAAAAAAGTTCTAAAATAATATAACTTTTTCTACTGTGTTGAATATTTTATCGTAAGTACTCAACAGACTCGGCTGACTCAAATTTGTAAAAGCACACGTAAGTTATGAGGAGTTGCTCACAGCAGCCATATTTTTCGTGTTATTTTTTAAAACATATGACTTGGCTACTGTGTGAATCCCATAAACATTGCTACAGATTTAGCAACTGATAACTCGAAATAGTCATGTTATTTCAGCAAACATGCTTCTGCTAGAGATGAAAGTTCTGATTGACAATTTACATAGAATACACTTTGATCTTAACATACACGATGTATTCAAATTTTAATTAGAGCGTGTTGTACTTTCATCTGATGAAACATTTAGCAGATGCAATTAAATTTGAATGTCACAGCTTTTATTAAAAAAAAAAATTTTTTTTTAATATTAAAAAAATAAGCTAAACTGACAAGTCATGTATAAAAAGAACATTTTGTATTTAAAAGGGGCTTAATGCAACATATTCCCAGCGAAATTCGAAATGTAACTTAATTATTTAATGAAAGGTTATATTTGTGTTAAGAAATTTGTCATCATATTAATGCCTCCAGCCCATGGGCATTAATATTTTAAACAATTATTTATTATTTTTCTTTATTATTATTTCTTTAATATATTTTTCTAATGGTTTTCTGTCTTGAATAATAAATTAATTTCAGGCTTAATAATTTATACAAAATTAAATTTGTAATTTTTAAAATGAAAATAATTAAATTATTATGTATGTGTGAGTGTATGTACCGCTGTAGCCTTTAATTGTTTTTAAAAATAAATTAATAAATATTATTTTTTACATATTTACTTGTGCTTGCAAATTTAATTTACATTTAGATTTTAAATATATAATTTTTTTTCTTTCTAATTAATTACGTTTTAACATGCAAAAAATGGAATGGACTTTTTTATTTACATTTTGTTTTTAGTTTCATTTAATCATTCGTTTTTAAAATAGTTTAACATTCAGAGGAAAATATTTTTTAATGAGTTACAGGTTGTTTTTTTTTAATTTAAATTGTAGCGGCTGCTGTTGTTGTTGTAAAATAAGTCTTATAAAACTGTGCATTTGTATGTATGTATGTCTTTGAGGCATTGTCTTTTTAATCCTTTAGCTTATTTTTTTTTTTTATAATTATTATTTTTTTATATGTAATCATCCTCATTTATTTGCTGTTCTTGTTCCAATTCCCTTAACCAATTACTGTCTGGCCTGGTTATTTGTATACGTCTCACATTGTACAGCGGTAATCGTCGCCATCTTTCATTAATCATTGGACGACGATTGGTTTTTTTCACATCGTTTTCGGAAGCATCAAAGTTACGCTCTTTTCCAATAGTTCTATTTAGTTTTTTGTATAGAAACTTTTTAAATTTCATTGAGTTTTTGTCAGAAGCTTCAATGAGTTCATCAGAGTCATGGCTTAATGATAGGGAATTAGTGGGACCGTTCAGTTGTTCTTCAGCACTATCGTAAGAGTTCTTGTTAATTAAAAACAAAAAGAGAAAAAATAGTTATTTTATTGTTATGATTGGTGAAATTGGTATATTTAAATTAGTGATGAACACACACATAGACATAAACAAGAAAGGGTTATACCAAGATCTGACTGATTAGTTACAATAAATTTATGTACAAGGTGGGCGAAAAGAAGTCATCCGATGTTGTTTGGCTCTCATTTTTTTTTTCTAAATGAAAATGAAATGTGTGCCATTGCTTCGTCCTGTCCTCCAGTCCTAATTCGTTCAATTGCCGCAGAAAAAACTCGGTTAACATTTCCCTATAGCGCACCATACAGTCACTTTGAGCGGGTGTAAGGGCTCTTCGTGCATCACTCGTGGATTTTCGGTGCCCCAGAAGCGATAGTTTTGCTTGTTCGCTCATTATGAATTTTGTCAAAAAATCGTCCACTTCGATTATTCCGCGTTTTTGGGGGAGTGTATCGCTCCATGGCTTGTTCACTTGTATTCTACATCTGTCTAGTTCACAAATGTCAAAACAGATTTGACATTAGCCGCCATATACAAAAATAAGATTGATTGTGAGGTGATTTCTTTTAGCCCACCTGATATTACTACATTCATACGACAGATATTTGCAAATAAAATTAATGTTCAAACACATAACTCGCTGTTTATACTAAAGGGCTTCACAGACATACTTGAAATGGCTCACAAGCACTTTTTTATTATAAAATATTACACAAAAACAAAAAAAACAAATTGACGTACTTTAAAGTAAATAAATAAAAAAAAATTATTTATGTGCATACGTTTCTGAACAAATAATCGAAATTTTATAATTATATTATTATCGATATAAAAATAAATTTTTGAAAAATAAGACCTCAAACTTAACAAAATAGCCATATTATTTAAAAGGAAAAGGTCAAATAAAACTAACTAATTTTATAATTATTTTAAAATTCAAAATTTTAATTTCCACTAACACAAGGCGACTTCGCCCACCACTAAACTAAATAAGATATTCATAAAATATGCGGGTTTTACTCTATAAAACAAGAGTTAAGATTTTCATTGGATTTCGAAAGAGTAAGATTCTCATTGGGTTTTGTCAGCTGTTTTTATTATCTCTTTTCTTCGTATGCAGAAATGCAGGTCTGATAAAATGAAAAATATAAACATTAAGAAAATTTTTCAAAAATTATGTATAGTGTTTTTGGTATTATATAAATTTATAATATTTGGCGGCGAATATAGCGCCATTGGCAATTTAAAATATTTTATTTTAAAAGGCAGTTGAATGCCTATTTTTTAGCTACGCCGAATTGGTTTTTTTATCCAATTTTTAAAACTACAAAATTTGACAAGCAATAATAATTGCTACAAGCAACAATTTTTAAACAATAATAATAATAAACTTTAAATTCAAGTAATAACAATAATTACTACTATTATAGGGATAGCTCATTCGATTGAGCTTTTATATGAAATACACATACAACTGTCAAATTTCTTTCCGTATTTTTGATATATTCTTTCCACCCTATTATTATATATTTTTCATTTGATTTAAATTTTTGACAAGTAGTCTTAGGCAGTATTACCGTATAAAATCCCCTGTAATAGGTTTTCTGAAATTGAAAAATCGTGCATGAGATGTGAAAACACCAGTGCATGCTCGTACAGTTCATACTGCAGAAAATATTGCTGCTGTTCGCGATAGTGTGGCTGAAGAGCTGTCCACCTCAACTCGTCGTCGTGCCCAACAATTGCACCTCTCACGCTAGTCGTTGATGAATATTATGCATAACGACTTGCATTTACACACTTACAAGGTGCAATTGACTCAAGAACTAAAGCTTCTTGACCATTTCAAACGTCGTCAATGGTCAGAATAGTGGCAAGAAATGGCAACAGTGGATAATCATGTGATTTGACACCGTTGGACTTCTTTCTTTGGTGTTATTTGCAAGAAAAGGTGTACATCGATAAGCCAGCAACAATTTAAGAGCTAAAGGATGAGATAATTCGGCACATTAACGGCATAGAACCTCAATTATGCCTAAGCGTCATCGAAAATTTGGACCATCGGATGGAGGTGTGCCGCTGAGATCGCGGCGTACAATTGGCCGATATTTTATTATACACATAATTGAACCATTCCATATTATCATAATAAAAAGAAATGACAATAATTTCCAAAATAATTTGTGTTTTATTCAAAATCAACATCGGCCTTTGAAATTTAACCACCCTGTACATGTGTGTGTCTTTTAAATGATTTGAGTGTAATAGAACTACGAATACAGACATCTTAATGAAAGAGATTTTTGCTAATTTGATGTTTTTTATTTAATATTAACTATTTAATTTATAAAATATGTGGAAATGTTTGCAAAATGGAGTTAAATTATATATATTTATTTTTCATTCCCATCTTTCTTGGAATTTATTTTTTAATAATTTAAAATTTTAGTGCCTGCAGACATTTTATTGCTTTTAAAAATAAAGTTCTAAGAAAAGATTTTTTTTTAGAACTTGTAATTTCAGTTTCTTGAATTGAAATTAATTATTTATTTTAGGATTTACAAAAAAATTGGTATTTAAAGAAAATTAATTTTATCACTGTTTGCATTTTTTTTATTTATACTCGTATATAATTTTTTGTTTGTTACTTTATTTTACCTTTTTTTTATTGAAACAGCTAGTTTATTAAGCTTGAGGTCGTATTATTAAACATGTTTTTAATCGATATTTCTCCCTAATAATAAATAAATTTTTATAGTACGACCTCAAGCTTAATAAACTAGCCGTTTCAATTATATAATTTGTATTTTTTTTTTATTAAAGACGAATGTGGAAAGTGAAAAATATTAATATATTACTCGTATATTCAAACATAAAATAATAATACCAAGCTAATTAAGGATTTAGAATTCACACCTTCTTTATTTTTGAAGTTTCCTAAATCTAAAACTAACTTAACAAGCGTGTCAGCATCTGCCATTTAACAAAGATGCCGTACCGCTTTGTTCCATTGTGAGTATATTTATTTAACCCTACAACACACAGCTGCTTAAAAATTATATGTTTCATTTAAAGTTCTTGTTAAACTCTTAATTGTGTAATATATGGCGCAGCCGAAATCCAAAGTAGCTGACAAAAGTACCATAATTAATAATATAATTTAAAAGGTCAGTCACAAATATTTAATTTCAATATATTTTTGCTAATAGAAAAAATCGCATAAGTTGATTTAAGTAAAAATTGACTTGATGTCGTAATTAACTAAATAACTTTATTATTTTGGCTAAGGGGTGGTGGGCGATATATTCACCAAATAACGAGATAGCAATGAAAATAATACCGTTTGCTAGAATCGAAATAATTTTACAAGAGAAACTTTAAGGGTTTCTAAAGTTGTAGTCTCCTAAAATGACTAAATAAGACAAACGGTTTTTGTCGTTGGCGCTAAAGTAATGGATGCTAAAAGTAAACGTTTGTAACTTGGGTGTCACACGATCAAGTTTTCATTCAAATTTTAAAATTTCTCTTATTTTTTTACCAATACACTCACACTTTTAAAATTTGCTGAGAGTTTGCTTTCAATTTTTCGTTCAATTGAGTGTTTCAAATTACAGTCAAGAAAACAGCTGACTGCAGTTTTTTTATTCCAAATTTGAATTCTTATTCTGCCGCCAGTATTGTTTTTTTTTTTTAAAAAAATATGTTTGTGAACAAATTAACAAATATAACGACGTTTTGCAGTTCATAGAAATATACAGAAGGCATGAAGTTCTGTGGAACATGAATATTCCTGCATATAGACGGAATGATTTAAAAATTAAGGCATATAACTCTATTGCCACCGAAACAAAACTGTCGGTCACAGCTTTCAATTTTTGTGAATTTTGACAAGCAGTATGTGTAAATTTCTTGAAAGAGAATTGTAAAAAAACTTGATCGTGTGACTGCAGTGTAAGTGAAATTTATGGTTTTACGAGAGCACATGAGGTTACGTATAAAAGCGTGAGAAAATTAAATTCTGGCAAGGAGTCTGAGTGATAATTTCTTTCTCGTGAGAGTACGTTAAAAAAAATTAAGGAGACTTCCAAAGAGTAAATAAAAAAAAATATATATATAAAATTGTACAGTTGAAGTAATTTTAGCCAAAAAAATTTTAAAATTCTCCATAGTGGAACGGCTGCATTAAGTAATTGAGGGATTGTTTTGGTACACACATTTGTTTTACCAAGAAGAAGAGTTATATCCTAAAGGGTGGGCAAATTTGACGTTAAGAAGTAAGTACGCTGTCAAATGACGAAATGCATAGAGCTGTCATTCTTTGACATTTATTTAGTGAAAAGGTGGGAAATTTTAACCATGGAACGCTACACTCTTGAACAAAGAATTTTAATTGTAAAAATTTACCATCAAAATAGTGAAAATAGTGTGTCACTTTGTAAAATTCGAGCAACTTTTCATCGTACTGAGGCTCCTTCTGAGACCACTATGTGTAATTTAAAGCTAAATTTAATAGTCAGGGTACTTTTGCTGACAACCAAAAAACAAAACAATACGCTCAAAGTGGCCGTAGTGATGCCAAACATAGCCGCTGTACAATAAGATGAACATTTGGCCGACAATATATTCCATTTTTAATTCCCATATTTCTAATTTACATTGATGTCAATTAAATTGAATTTTTAAAAAAAGATGTGTTTTTTAACCGATTTACTTTCTAACTTCAAACTTGCCCTCCCTTTATAACACAAATTACACAGTGCGACAAGAAAGAATTAAGTTTCGGGTTTTCGTACCTTCATGTACTTAAGAAACCGTAACTTAGTTGAATATCAACCGATTTTAAGTTTCTTATCTGACTTAGAAAGAAAACATTAAGGCCGTTTGAAGTATATATATATATATATATATCACTTGAGAAAAATTTTAAGATCTGTGCGTATTCCTCCACCAAAAAAATTTTTTTAACCATTTTTAATTTTGGAGACTTTTTGAATTTATTTTCAAAATATGTTTATCAATGAGTAAAATAAAACTTGTCCCAAATGAAAGATGGCAGTACTGGTGCGGGAATTCCAGTACCACGTTTCCGTATGTCAGCTGCAATGAGAATAACAGCTTTAATTTTTCAGGCGACTTATCATCTGATCATTCGCCAACTATAATTACATTACATAATAGTTTTATAAACTCTGAAGTATCTCCTACGTTCTATCCGAACCGGTATACGAACTGGCTAAAGTATAAAAAGTATGTGAGCTCTCATCTCTCCCAGAACATCCCTCTAAAGAACTCGTCTGATATACAATGTGCTGTGAACCACCTTACAGACGTTATTACTTGTGCAGCTAGGAATGCAACTCCAATGAGAAAAACATATAGGAGGAAACCATTCAAGTCATCAGCTGATATTGAAGCCCTCATCCAACAAAAAAGAAAATTGAGAAGGGAATGGCAGAGAAATCGTTCTCCAGCTTTAAAGACCCAATTGAATTTGTGTCAAAAATTACTTAAAGAAAAGCTGCGTCTGCAGCATGAGTCAGCGCTTGCAAATTATTTAAGTAACTTGGATCCAACAACAAAAACCGACCACAGTCTATGGAAAGCTGTGAAGCATATGAAGTGCCCTACTTCCTCCGAACCTCCACTAAGACTTGAGGACCTTAGTTGGGCTAAAAATCCTAGCGAACGAGCAAATGTTTTTGCTGGCCATCTGGAAAACGTTTTCACTCCACATGAAATAAATAGTGATATTAATCCTCCATACATCAGCGATTCCATTGAAAATCATATAAAGATGCGGTTACTGCTATCAGGTCGTCCTTCAAGAAAAAGCTGTTTTGTTCAGCATTGTTTATTGATGTCTCCCAAGCATTTGACAAAGTTTGGCACGATGGTCTCCTCACAAAAGTAACACGACTTCTTCCTGCTAACACCCACAAGCTGATTAAAAGTTACTTGACTGATAGAACATTAAAGGTACGGTCAAAAAATGTATTTTCACCAGTTAAGAAGATTTCTGCAGGCGCCCCCCAATGAAGTATACTTGGCCCGCTATTATACATCGTCTATACATCCCATATGCCTACAAATCGACATACTATCACGTCAACGTTCGCAGATGACACGGCATTTTTAAGTGTGAACAAAGATCCAGGAACTGCATCTGAGCACTTACAAGCTCATATAAACCAGCTGGTAGGTTGGCTAAATAAATGGAAAATCAAAGTAAATCCATCAAAATGTGCCCATGTGACTTTCACACTAAGAAAGGCTAATTGTCCGCCAATAAAAATAAATAACGTCATTGTTCCGGTGGAAACCCAAACTAAATATCTAGGAATCCATCTAGACAGACGCCTAACATGGTCACGCCACATTGAGGCCAAAATCTCAGCTATGAAACTAAAAACAGCTCGACTAATGTGGCTGATAGGTCCATTTTCATCTCTATCTTGGGAATATAAAGTTCTGTTATATAAAGCCATTATTAAACCAATCTGGACATATGGCATTCAGCTTTGGGGAACTGCTTGTGCATCTAACATCCAAAAGTTACAAAGAAGACAGTCGAATATTTTACGAACAATAGTCTGCGCCCCCTGGTATATAAGAAATGAGAATATCCACAGAGATCTAGAAATTCCAACGGTTCGGGAGGAAATTGAAAAATATTGTATTAAGTACGTTCACAAACTGGCGACACATCCAAACGCCCTCGCCAGGGACCTGTTACAGTTCGAGGGACACAGAAGGCTTAAGAGAAGTGATACCTTGCGCCTAGTGAGAAGAGGGATATAACTTTTTTATTTTTTTTTTATTTAAACGAAGAAAATTCCTTTTATTTTAAGATTTGAGTACAAGTAACTAGTTATTACATTGGTAATAATTATTTAAGTTTTTTCTTTTTATATTTAAGATTTGGATACTTATTGTAATTTTCTTATAGAAAGATTCAATAATAATAAACAATTTAAAAAAAAATTCAGGCGGAGGTACACGCCTATGTGCTAGGGAATGTCTACGAAGGAGCACTTGTAGTACCGCAATATACATTCTATCAGACATTCAGGCAGCTCTATGTGATTGGCAAGCTATTCCTTTTGATCCAGATTAGTTTGGGATTGCTATAAGCTTCTCGATGGTTTGGCAGAGAGAAACACGGTTACCCTATTGTGGGTGCCGTGTCACGAAGGAGGGCCAAAAGCACTCAGTAACCCGAATGTATTAGAGCATAAGTTATTTTAAATCTCAGCAGAAATGGCATACAACTTTACGTTGAGTTACTTACGGGCCACTGTAGACTTAATTATCACATGAGTATAATAGGTGTTGTACAGAGCCATTATTTTCGTTTCTCTCGAGAAAGACAGGAAGCGTTGGAATATGTTCTCTGCGAGTGCCCAGCGCTAGCAAGACGTAGAATAAGCTGCTTAGGTAGGGAAACATTAGTCCCAGAAGATCTAGGCAAGATTAATCCTACAACAATTACAAAATTCGTAAAGAGCCTCGGACTGTAGGTTCCTAGGCTGCACAATAGATTTTAAAGGTCGCGGTGCCATTATAGCCCTTGTTGATAATGATAATAATAAAAAGAAAACTTTTTTTTCTAAATTCGTTTTTATAAAGGAACCTTACAATTTTTTAATTTATTTGCAAAATATGTTTATTTATAAGTAAAACGCAACTTTTTTTTTAATTTGTTAAAGATTTACTGAGTTATTAAATTTTTTATTAAAATTTTTTTTTCCAAAAATACAGTTTTTAGCCATTTCACTCGAAAATGCTTTCTTGGCATCATCACTGAAATGACCAAAAATACTCTGAAATTTTCGCAACTATTTCTTGGTGAAAATGTTCGGCTTGTTGTCTGGGAAAAAGTACAGGAATTGAATTTTTATGGACATACTCGTATACATATATTTTTTTATTTCTGAAAAAAATTTTTTTAATAAAAAGTTTAATAACTCAACGGCCTTAATGTTTTCTTTCTAAGTCCGCTGGTTGACATTTAACTGGTTACTGGTTTATAAGTGCATGAAGGCACGAAAACCCGGTTTTTTACCCGTTACTCAAAATGTTGTTTGGCACAAATTCAAATTGACTTCGTTCTTACAATTCTAAATCCGCGTAATGAGAATCAATATTTTTCAATTACCTTCTCATTTATGCTATTCGAATCCTGAAAATCAACTTCTGTTGGTTTAATGGCTGTATGATAAATTTTACTGCTGCCGGAACGTTTACCATGTGCTATAGGAGGGAAAGGAAGAAATATTAAGTTTCAGTAAGATTTTACATAAACAATTAATAAGCGAAATAATTTTAAAAACTTACCGCCCCAACATGAGTGACCATATTCCAAGCAGGAACCTAAAAACAACACAAACAAGAAAAAAATTAACTAGTTTTTTAATACTTAAAACAAACGCCAACATTTTTTCTTTTATTTTTGTTGTAACAAACATTTTTAGCATTTTACAACAAAATTTAGTTAAGAAAACTAAAAGCCGGGAGTGCACTAAGTACTTCAAAAATTTTATATTTAGATTTTTATATTTTTTAACTGAATTAAATGCCTTTATAATAAAAAAATCAAAAAGAGACAACGAGATATAAATTACAACTTACTCATAAGATTTCAGATAGCTATAATTAGCTTTAGTTAAAGTAACTGATAAAGTGATCAATAACTTTTTTCCATTATTACAAGTTCCCAATAAGAATACTGTGAATACTGAATACTTTTCGTTGCTATAAACACATAAGGGCAACGGCAAGCCTTTTTTTGACGATTGTTTTTCAAATAATTAAGAAATTCTTTGCTTTTAAAATTTTATTTCAATATTTGTTATTTTATTGTGAATTGTAATTGTATTGTTTAATTTTTGTGTATTAATAAAAAAATTATTCAATGTTGCCATATCTAAAATCGAAAATATGGCAACTTTAAATGATTGAAATTCACGTTAAAAGTTATGAGCAACACAAGCCTATCTTTAGCTTATCATGCCCTTTTAACTTAAAGTATGTTTGTGTAATAAACTCAACCTTTTTAAGTTTATTAAATTTCATTTATTGCTTCTTATTAAATTCACCGTCTTCTTAATCCGCTAGTTGCTTAAAGAGTAAAATATTAATAAACCTTTTCTTACATTATAAAAGGTGATTTTATAAGAACTATCGGAAATTAAAAAAAAAAAAAACACATAAAATTCAGAAAAATGCATGAAATATTTATTTGGATCGATAGTTGGGTCGATATAATTTAATGTTTGAAGATTATTTCATGCAAATGTTGGCCGCGGCTGCGCCTCAAATGGTCCATCCGCTTAGTCCAATTTTGGCATACTCTTTCCAACATTTCGGCCGGTATCTCACGAATAATGTTGGCAATGTTGGCTTCCAGTGCGTCAATCGAAGCGGGCTTGTCCCTATAGACATTAGCCTTAACATAGCCCCACAAAAAATAGTCTAGAGGCGTTAAATCGCACGATCTGGGCGGCCAATTGACTGGTCCCAAGCGTGAAATAAAGTGTTCATCGAACTCGCCTCTCAATTGGTCCATTGTTTCGCGTGCTGTGTGGCATGTGGCACCGTCTTGTTGAAACCACATGTCATGCAAGACAAGCTCTTCCATTTTGGGCAAAAAAAAGTTTGTTATCATCGCACGGTAGCGCTCACCATTCACAGTAACGATGTGATTCGCATCATCTTTGAAGAAATACGGCCCAATGATGCCGCCAGCCCATAATCCGCACCAAACGGTTGTTTTTTGTGGATGCATTGGTAGCTCTTGCAATGCTTCTGGCTGCTCTTCACTCCAAATACGGCAGTTTTGCTTGTTCACGTATCCATTCAACCAGAAATGAGCCTCGTCGCTGAACACAATTCTTCGATAAAAAAGTGGATCTTCATCTAACTTTTCAAGAGCCCATTCACCAAAAATTTGGCGTTGTGGTAGGTCGTTTGGCTTCAATTCTTGCACCAGTTGTATCTTATAAGGCTTCACACCCAAATCCTTCAGCAAAATTTTCCACGTATTGGAGTAACAGAGGCCCAATTGCTGCGAACGGCGCCGAATCGATAATTCACGGTCATCACCAACACTGGCCGATACGGCTGCGATATTTTCTTCAGTTCGCACTCTACGTAAGCGTGTTGGTGGTTTAATGTCCAACAATGTAAATTTGGTGCGAAATTTTGTTACAATAGCCCGAATAGAAGCCTCAGTAGGTCGATTAAACTGACCATAAAATGGAAGAAGCGCGCGATGAACTTTCTTAACAGAGCACGCATTTTGGTAATAAAATTCAATAATTTGCAAGCGTTGTTCGTTTGTAAGACGATTCATGATTAAATTATAGACCAAACTGAAGATGTTTGACAGTGACACAAGATACAAAACGTGCGTGAGCTGTCAAAACTAGTGTTGCCAAAAAGATAATAGCAAAAAAAATCACTCTTTATAAGATTGGCTACCTGTTTATGTGTTTGTATGCACAGCATTACTCATATAGAAATTTCCATAAAAAACAAAAGCAAAAAAAAACAAAAATTAATGAAAATCTGAAATATCTGAAAATACGCAATAAAAAACACCTAGAAAAATGGTCAAAAATAGAGGTAGACCCGGTTTTTAGACTTATAGTTCACCTATTTATGGACCGATCCGGTTGAATTTCAATAGCAATTGAAAGACAGAAACAATTGACAGATTTGTATGCTAAGCTCTTCTCTATGTTATCTATGGCCTTCAGAGGGTTTATTTCAACGGCGACATAGACAGACATCGGACACCGCTTATTGGACTCCACTATTAATAAGGATTCAGAATTTTTTTACTTTATAGGGTACCCCATGTACCCTATTTACAGTGAAGGTTATAACAAGAAAATATTGCTAAAGCTCTCAAATTTAAAATTATCAAAGTTTAACTGTATCTTTCATTCTACCAAATTAAAGCAAAACAAGCCCACTTGCTTACATAAATAATAATTTAGAAAATCACATTAATCGTTTGTGCCAGGCAACCTGTTGCGTTAAGTTCGCCTACACATCAACTACAAGTTTATTAAATTTAAATGCCAAGAAAAACATATTTTGTAATTTTAACTTACAGAAGCTTACAACAAAGTAAACCTCAAAAATATATGACTCTTACAGAAAAGGAGAGAAAAGAAAAAAACAACCAAACAGTTTTAAAGTTGCAACAACAACATAAAATAATAAAAAAGTTTTCTAATAACATTTAATTTTTATTAAAATAGATTTACCTATCAGAGCTTTCGCAGTGAATGAGTGAATAAGGGTATCAAATACGAGTATAATTTGTTTTTTGAATCAGACAGGCCCACAAACAAACAGATGCGGGTACAGCTTAAACTTTTGGAAAGTAAAATTTCTGCGCATACTATTTTGGCATAAGAAATTCCCTTTTTTCCCTCTTCTTCCTCGTGACTGTTTCCAGCTTAAAAATATTCTTAAAAAAAAGCTGCATTTATAAATATTTACTTCTATTCATAATTGTGTTTGAGATGTTATAGTGTTTTCAGACTGAAAGTTAAATACTAAATTTAACATTAACCAACAGATGATTTTGCGTTCACATTGAAAATTTTTCATATTCAGTATTTAATCAAATAAATTTCTACAAAACAATAAAAAATTTCCCATAGAAAAAAGTGTATTTGATGCGTTACTTTGTACAAAACTTATTTGACCAGCTGTACAGCAGCCACAGCGTGTGTGACCTTTGGTAAATAGACTTACGAGAGACATATTTTCTTTGACTTTCGTCGAAAAACTTTGTTTTCTTCGAAATGCTTTTATTGCTGCTGCCATTTAAAGCATTTTCTTCTGAAAATATTTTAAATGGTTTATATTTTATTATTTCATTCAATCACATTATCAGCTGTTGCTATATTTACAGATCTTTTTAACTTGGTAGCACTGAGCTTAACGGACAAAAATTGAGTTGTATTTCATAAATCTAACTTAAATTCAATTCTAAAATAGCATTTAATGTGTATTTATTAAATTCACTTTGTATGGTAAATACAGTTTTTATGAGTTAGATTTAATGTTAAAACCGCATTTATGTTAAATTCACTTAGTCTAAAAACGCAATTAAATGTTAAATGCTATGACATCCTGAACTGTTGTTAGAACTATCACAAATTGAGTGTGTGTGTTTAAAAAATGGTATAGTGTGAACTTATAAGTATGTGCAATAGCTTTTTTCGTAAACCTGTTTGATGTCCTATTGTTAGGAAAAGTTTTATAAAATTATTTTTTTTGTGCCATCAAAATAATTTTTTTTTAATTTAAAAAAAGCAACTAAGACTATTAAATTTAATTTGTTTACATTAAAAATTAGTAATTTTGAAAATTTGCTTTGCTTTGCTTACGCTCCTTTTAAAAGCAAACAGAAAGGAGACTAAAGCTACAATCACATTACACTAATATTTGTTGAAATAAGCGTGACCACTGCATTTTAGCAAATTTTTATAGAGTCCAACATGACAATATTAATTTAAATAATATGGTAGTGCAAGTATATTGCTTACAAAATGCATACTCGAATGAAGTGACATTTTTTCTAAACTAGTGGCTCATTTCTGTAACTCTCTCTTCGATAATTCCTTCACATGAAACTAGAATTGAATGAAAACAAAATATCATTTCTCATTTTCAAAAGTGTTGCTGTGCTTTAATATTCAGCAATTTTTTATTTGTACCCAGTAAATAGAGACTAATACAGTATCACATTCGATACCAGATTATGAAATCATTTTCTTTTCACAATAATAAATAAAATTAAAAATGAATATAAATAAATGACTAAACTGCACTCTCACATATGCTATAAAGGAATTTAAAACATTTAAACAAAATAAATGTGCTGCGAGTATTTTTCCCCAGCAGCGTTACAAAAGTTGATCAAGTGCCATACTAACGTGTGCAAAAAGTAGTATGAACAGCGAGAACTGACTTTATAACGCTGTTAAGTTGAATAAAAAACATCTATTTAATATCGTCATTTATTTAACTAAATAATTGTGTGGCTTATTAACTTTTGTTATTAAAAAAATGAATAATTATATGTAACCATGTTTGTGAAAATGAGTTAGTGTTACTTGTTACCTGTAACTAAATACTTGTATTTGTTGCACGTAATGGCAATAATACGAATACAAATTACTTCATCTATTTAAATAATGTTGAAGCAAGAAAAGAAAAAGCGAAAAAAAAAACACAATAGAGGAACAAATAAAAACACAATAAGAAATGAGCTGCAGACTAAAGAGGAAAGTTTTAAAGCAAACTATTGCATGCACCCAAGTGTTTAAGTTTAAGATTTACAGGAATGAAATTTAGGGAATTTCAGTTTCTCCTAAAGGACAATATTTTAAGCATGTATACCAGTCTTTAAATAAGAAATAAAAGAGCAAAAATTTAAAAGAACAGGCCAAAATAAAATACTTCTGAAAACAGAGACTGCTGACAGCGTAAAATTAAAGTACTGCATCATGACTTCTGGTATTTCTGTGTTTGCCTAAAGTAAGTGGGTAAAATGAATCCCACACAATTACAAGATTACCGACGAGTCTTGAATTATTTTAATTAGGAATGGAGCTGCACAGTTGATCTTATAGCTGGCAGTGATTATAAATAAATAAATAGACCATAAATTACGAGATACAGACAAGGTAAATATCAGCTAACCTGTCAATAACTTACCATTCAATTTTCATTATACGATTTAGACAAAAACGTACAATTTGTCAAATAAAATCCTAACTTAACTATACTTCAATTTATACTACAAAATTTTTGGAAAGAAAATGCTTAAACTTTTAAAACATCCTTCTGGCCCTCCTGTTTATCACGGTGAACGATAGACGTACATACATACATTCATAACATCTAATATTAGATTCCTTTATGAGTTTCTTTCTCTATTAATATTTTTTTTTTCTAAAAGAAAGAAAATATTAATGCACTGCAACAAAACACAAATTTTAATAATAGAAATGTTGTATCATTCTATCAAAAAAAAAAAAAGAAGAAAATCCTAAACAAATATCTGTATGAAAACAGGTGAGAGAGACGTCCTTGGGTAATAATACTTAAAATATATAGTCATCGTTTAAAAAAACTCTGCAACTGACAATCTTATGCTTAATACATTAAACACATACAACACAGCAGGCTACACACTACACGGCTACAAATGCCGTTGGCTGTATTCGTAACTTTTTTTAAAAACTACAGCTGGTAACAGCTGTTTGTTATATAAATATTGGGTTTTTTAGAAAGTCATTTGTTTTTGGTTTTTGGAAAATGAAAGACAATTTTCTTCCAAACAGTTGAGTTCCATAAATTTAACTTTTTACCGATCTCACGTATTGTCATGTTATTCGCTAATGCCTTTGTCGCGTATTTATCAGCTTCAATCGGCCTTTCAGAACGTGCATTTTCGACATCAAAATTTGCCAGATCGAAATTTTGTAAACACATCTTCTCCATACACAGCGGTTAATCTCTTTCCGTCTTGAACAGAAAATACTGCTTATTGCCCTCCATATTTAAAAAAGCATGAACCGAAAAATACTGCATTGAATTAATTGACCTTTTGCACACACAAGCCTTGCTATATCAGCTTCAAAACATATAATAATAAAGCGGCTTAAATGTGAAATTGGGTTCGTAAAAGTACAATTAAATCCTCTGTCGAAAAAACTAAATTACTTTCCGAACAATCCAGTATTTATTTCACTTTTGTGTCACTTTAAAATATTGCCCTTTTACAAAAATAAAATTACTTATTTAAATTATGTAAAAATTTAAACAGAAATTTTGGATAATAAAAACAAATAAAATGAAAATATTTGTAAACGTTCATTTATTTAAAAATTGTTTATTGTACAGCACTAAATCTGTATATTGGCGCTAATGCTAATAGAAATTATAGCGGGATTCACGCTAGTATGTATTTTTACATTTAATATTTGTGGAAAATTTTAAGCACACAACGTGAGCATCTGTTTTCTGATAATTGAAACTAGTAAAATGTAGATCACTGTGGTGCTAACTTATCCATTTTTCAAGTAGATAAGCTTGTTTTCAGCACTTAAAACGTAAACAATATGGTTTATTTCAGAACTAGCGACAGCTGTTTTCATACTTGCTTACACACTAAAGCTACCGTCACATTAAACAAATATTTGTCGAAATAAGCATACTTATACGTTTATATATCTTAAAGAAATATGCGCTTAGATTAGTTAAATTTGTTATTAAAATACAACATACTTGCATTATTTATTATTTGAATTATTTTTATGTAATACAATTCATGTTAGATTATAAAAATATTGTTAAAAAGTAATAGTTACGCCTATTTCAACAAATATTTGTGTAATGTGACCGTAGCTTTAGTTTTGTCGTACAAGAATTAATAATAACTAAATATTTCTCGAAATTATTCATAACACTGACTGACAACTGAATAAAACCAAATTTTTCAAGGGACTGGCTACGGTTCTTTAATTTTAAATAACACTCACAATGATGCCAAATTAAATTACATTTAAATTATCTTCAGACTTGGTCCTTTTCAAAATGGTTTTAAAAATTTGTAACAAAAAAATTTTTTCTGAAGAAATTAAGAATGAATCTTTTCCTTTCTTATGAATCTTTGAAAAATAAATTCAATCTAAAGGGAAATTAAAAACCAAAAATTTTTTTGACTTAAAAAAATGTATGGATCAACAAAATTTAATGAAAGTTAAATAAGAAGAATGGAAATCATTCTAAGACGTGCGAAATTTTTACAAAATTTTCGAAAAATTAATTGTTGATACACATTAAACTTACAAACACAGAAAAAAACTGATGAGCCAATTAAATATTTTAATTATAATTTAATTAAAAACTTAATTGATTCAGTTAAAAATTTAATTCACTTTTTTGTGAAGTACATATGTATTGCATAAAATTTTGTTTCAAACAACAATTTTATTGAGGACACTTTTTCCTTTGACTAGCTGTATAATTATAATAATGGGGAATTTGAGTGTGTGTGTGTCGTTCTTTACAATACGTAAAAAGCTTTTGCATGCATGAATATATGCGTGTGAGTAGAGTTCATAAAAGAAAATATAAAAAAATAAAAACAAGTAAGTCACAGGTGAATTGTTATTTGCGTTAATAATAAGTTAAGGATCATAATTTTCTGAAAGAGGTCTTAGAAAAAAGATAAAGTAACAAGCGAACTAGCAAAAATGAATGTAAATTGTAAAGAAATTGATGTGTGTAAGGGGATAGTGAATTTTAAAAAGATATTTTTTTAACAAATATTTTCTTAGACACAATTATTTGTAAATGCCAAAGGCTAAATGGCAATGATCCTTTATTTTCCTATTTATTGTTTTATTTTAGAAATCTTTTCAATTGATTTCTTTTTTAGAAGATTTTTTGTTTTTTTGTTTTGTACATCCGAGGCTGAGATTTGTGATAATCCAAAATTGCAATTAATTGTCTTAAGCAAATCATACTAATACGAGTAATAATAGAAAAAATGAATTCTTTAAACCATGAAACTTGAAATTCTTTTGCAAGAAGTATATTTCCTTTATTATTACGAAAAGTGCGTGAGTTTTTGCTAATGTTTTCGGATATGTAGTCACTCACAAGGTTTTGGTATTGCAAAGCTAAACATTTTTAAAATTTAACAGATTCATGACAAAAAAAAAACTCTTTCCGCCCAACTCACACCCATTGTACATATCTCAGCAATTATTTATATACTTTCCTTGCCATAATTTGGAGTAAATTGAATATTAAATTCAGGAGCGAGTTTTCCACTTTGGATACCGAATGAAATTAATTTTTAATGAAAAGTTTGATAGAAGTTGCTCCATATCACGTACTATAATTTGAGCATTCGTTTATCTAGGTAGGCTATTTAACTCAAATTTATGAATTTATATCAGAGGTATACTAGAGTGTGTACTGATGGAACTTGTTATAGGACTCTAATGATAAAAAGCCAATTGTTTTTCAGGTAGAGTCATTAGACTTTCATTGATAGAGGGTTTAGAGAATCTGAAGGCATCCTCATATTTAGCACAGGCTGGTTACTAAATGTACAGATTATACTGACAACGTATGTGGTCAGTTTGACACCATTCCGCTGTCCATTTTTTGAAAATAAGCCTTTACAAATCGACAACGGTTGGTTGTCGACTTAGAACAAAAGCTGCGAACTTACTTTTTTGACAACGCAAGACGTTATTAAAAAAATCAACCAAACCAATCACACTATTAATTTAGATTTATATATAAATTCAGAAAGAGCCGTCAGTAAATGATAGAGCTAAAAAGAGAATCCGAACCCTCTTTAAGGTAAAGAAAATACCAAACGCTAAAAAGCTTTCTCTATAGAACTGCATTACGAAAAGCAAGCACTTAGATACAATACGAGTAATGTTTATTATATTTTATATCTTCGCATACAACATTCTAAATATTCGTACTTGTGTACTTGATGACCGTATCTAACACGCTTCCATATCTTTTTTACATCTTTTGGCTTAACTAAAGCTAATGATGACATTTTATCGAGTAACTTGTTAAAGGTTGGCTGGCAATAAAATTAAGTATCCTGTACTTAACTGCGATCATAATTATTAGCTAAAGGATAATAAAAAAAGGATTTTAATGATACAAATAAGAGTACTTGTACACTATTGAAAGGACTGCCCGCTAACACTTGTTAATATTACAAGATTAATGTGATGATGTATGTGTGTATGTAAGTGATTTAGTAATCCTTTTAGCTATATTGAAAAACTCTTGTAAAGGAATAATCATAGAAGTCATGTACAGGTCATTGGTCTACAATGCTGTTTTTTATTTGTTAAAAGGTATGAAGAAGGGACATCTTACGTTTTTGCTCATGAGCTTAATTGGCCAATAAAATCATTTTAAATATTTTTTTTAATTAAAAACTTTCTCTATGTCATTTTTACTGTTAGCAGAAATGCAGTTCACCTCTCACTACAGCAAACTGCAGCTGCTACAAGTTAATCGAAATGTTCGAAGAGGTATTAACTTGTCCGAATTTTCAACTTTTTTTGTTTTTTATTGAATAATATGGTAACATGTTACATTTTTAATTATTGACTTGCTTTTCATGAATATGAATATTTTCATGCGAAAAAAAATTTTATTTATACGGAGTGGCTTGAAGAAGCAGTTGAGGCTTGTTTTTTTTTCTTCATTGAACATTTTCTGCCACCTGGTTTTCATGTTTATTATTTTTGAACCATTTAATTACGGTAGTGATGAACTTTCGAAAAAGTCACTCAGATTGTTGAAAATGTTTCTCTATAGTTGCCATGTTTTTTTTGGAAAAATTAAAACAAATCATACATAAACAAACTAAGAATAAAGAAAGTTTCTGAACACAAATGAGAGCTTGTTCTGTAAACTTCAAACTTGAATTGAATTGAATTTATATTTTATCTGCATATGTTGAATTGAGCTGCCAATACTTAAAATTTTTTCAGAAAAAGTCGCATCGTTTGTATAAAAAAAATGTTTACACTTGCCTTGGGGGGCGGGGAAAATTATTTAAAAAATTAACTAAAGTAATATTTTCGATAAAATGTGATAAATTGGCCGAACGAAAGGTAATTTCATTAGCAAAGAAAAGTATTTGGTCTCTACGTTGGAAAATAACTTTATTTTTCAAGTCATTAAAAACCCTCATTCTCGCTACAAAAACTTTATTCGGAAATATAAAATCGTACATTCATGAATTTCATCAACTTCGTATTTTGTTTTCTAGTACTATCGTTTAGTAATGCTGAGGTTGCGCGCTTTTTAATACGATAAAGCAAGTTAAATCACGTTGAAACTAAAAAACTTAATTATTACTTATTTTTTAACATTAAAGTTGAAAGATAATTTAAAACCATGTGGAAACGATCTGGCTTTCTTTAGTTTTTGTTTGTTGTTTTTTTTGGCTGCTTCTTGTTTGCTTTTTTGAGGTTGACAGTGTTGCCAGGAGCTAGAAAAACATGAGCTTAAAAACGCTAGAGAAGACTAAAATGTTAAAAAGCTACAGCTTAAAATTCAAAATTTTCTTAATTCTTTATTACATTAAGAATCTTAATTATAAATAAAAAAAAATGGAATATCAAAAACTAAAGAAAATAAGGTCGTTTTCCACATGGCTTTAAATACTTATAAGCAAGCGAATTCAATTATTTTTCAACTTCAATGTTAAAAATTAACATTTAAAATACCTTGAAGTAATAATTTATTTTTTGCGATTTTTATTCTGATATTTTACTTGCTTTATCGTACCCAAAAGTGAGCAACCTCAGCATTACTAAACGGTAGTACTAAATAACTGAATACTATTTAAATGGAACAATTAATTAATCAATTAGGAATAAAGTGAATTTTTATTTTGCAAGCCAAATTTAGAAGCCAAATATTTTTCTTTACTTATGAAATTAACTTCGTTCAGCCAATTTATAAACCAATTTATTACAGTTTCAGTTTATTTATGTATGATTTGTTTTAATTTTTCCCAAAAAGGCTATTTTGAAAAACAAAAAAGGCTAGGAAAAAAGTTAGAGGCTAAATCATAAATTTTGAGGCTAAATCTAGCTTTAAAAAGGCTAAAATGGCAGCGCTGGTGGTTGATGAGAAAAAAAGCAACAATGCGTTGCTTTGCATTTTTGCCACCTCGTGTATTCATAAGACCGTTTGTGAAAATTGGGATTTGGATTCATTGCTTAGTCTTCTGTAAACCTATCCTTCTGAGTTTCAAGAACAACTATGAACGGGATGGAATATAAACTGATATTTATAATTTTTACTTTCAGTAAAGAACAGTGTGGTATTTATATTTGAAAAGACATCGGATCAAAGAAAAAACAAGTAAAATTAAAAATATTTTAATTTTAAAGGTTAGGATACTTATAAAAAATTGTACAAGTCATGGTATGGCTCTAATGATTATTCATCATTTACGAGATCAGTGATGGACTCCAGATCATTAATGTTCTGGAACGACTCTGACATGTTTGCTATTTCTCGATGTCCCCGCAAACCGTTTATCATATCCAAACGGGTATGCAAAATTTCAAGTTTCTACTGTTAAAGGTTGAGGAGCTCCCTCGTCTAGAGCTAATTCTGGCAGCAGCATCAGGTCATGCTTATCATAAATATGCATTGTCATCGGGACTAGACCAGTATATAAAATTTCAGCACAATCGGATACCGGAAAATGGGTAAAATTTAACTTGCAGGATTCCACTTTCACACCTACAAAGCAAGTTAAATAAAAGCTTTAAAAAAAAACTAAAACTTTATTTTTCCCACGAATTTATTTTATTATTTATCTGAAATCAGAAATAAAAAAAAACAGTTAAAAAATTTGCAAGCCGCATATTTTAATCAAATTACCTTCACGTATTTTATTCATAGACTATAAGGTCTACCAAAAATTGTTTCTGTGGAACAGATTTAGTGCCACTAACGAGGAAAAATAAGCACTCATATACTCGTATTCTGACACTTGACGTTCTTTGATTTGCCAAAATTTTTTCTTTTCCCAAATCTTCTCTGATCGCACGCCGTCACTAACGAAAAATAAAACTCACGATTCGCAACTTTAATTAACATTCTCTAATCTCTACTTTTGCACCATTTGTATTTGTACATTCCTAAACTCGTTCTCTTAACTTAATTGCTGCCGTAAATTAATCCCCAAAACGCAAATTCACCAACGCAAAAAACAATCGTATGACAACCAAACAAATAAAGTGTTGCCGACATATAACACAAAACACGAAAATAAAAATTAAACACTTTTAGACAGGCACTTGTATTGTGGCTGACTATGGGAATCATACAACGTGATGTTTACAACAATTTTAACCAAATAAACTACAAAAATGGGGGAAAAAAAAGAAATGAAAATGTGGTGCAAGTTTTAGACAACCGTATCTAATCGTGTCAATGATTGTAAATATAGAGATAGAGAAAGTACTTGAGTTGGTTTGAGTTTCCCCCAAATTCTTAATGTGTCACTTATAAAAAAAATTCTATTTATAATTAGACAAATTAAAACAAGTGTTTTTTGTTTTTGTCGAATTGCAGTGAAAGTGATCAATTTTTTTAAGAGATGTAAAATACAAATTTAGAAGAGTAAAGGTATGAAGAAGAATAATTAATAATAATAATAAAGCACCATTTGAAATTTTAAGAAAGAAATTGTTTTAAAAGAAAACATATAAAATAAGTAATTAGTTATTTTGCTCCTAAAAGTAGACATTAGTAAATAACTTAAATTTCTTCATTTGGTGTCTGCTAAATATTTTTCCATAGGATAAATGTGCCAGTAATCGGCAGTTTAACGCGTTCTCTTTTTTCAAATTGGTACCATTTTATACATGATCATGGTATTACTCTGGTATAACTCTGTAATGGTACAGTTTTGGGGTTATTTTCAATGTACGAGTATTAAGCTATTTTTAAAAATTATTTTATTAAAATTGAGTAATTTATAGTTTTTTAAAAATACTCGTACACTTTTGCCAGTAGTCGGCATACATGTCCCAGTGCTCGCCATACTATGATCCTATTGTCGGCATATCATTTTGCCTTTAAATTTTTTCAAGACAATCAGATGCCGACTCCAGAAACATGATCCTGTATTCGGCATTCTTGGAATTACTTAATAAAACGTTCTGCCGACTACTCGCAAAACACAATTTACGAATAGTCGGCACCCAATGACGACTACAGGAAATGATACAAATTTTTTGTGCCTAAAAGCGGCGTCATTAAACAGCATTTTTACTTATCAACGATAATATTTCAACTCTTTTCTTTCCATAGAAATCATTATAATATGGAAATTGTTTCAAATAATAGCTTTAACAACTCATTCAAAATAGGCCTTGCCACTAAATTTTTCATTAGAAAACAAGCACTTCTGCAGATGTTGCTGAGGACTCATTAGATAAAGGCAAATTATGAATAAATTGCTCATTTCAGTAGGATGAACTAATTTGAAATAGAGAGTTATTTAATCAAAAATGGTTTTTTTTTTATAAATTAAAAACTCTCTCTGTTATATATGTTTATTTGAGTTTAAAAACAAAAATGACTATTATTGGAACATGCCGAAATTAGGAGCGTTTACCATATTGAAAATAAAAACGTAGACAAGTTGACCCTCTGCCGCATACAACGCCAGATATGGCTTGTTAGTTTTAATCCAAGTTATTTTAATAATATCAAAACAATTTTGGTTAAATTCTGAAGTCTGTCTTCTACTGAAACTTAAAGTAAAATATTTCTTGTGGATTGTTTTGTGTCATGTCTTAATTTGATTTAAAAAATTGTTGAGAGTGAAAGAATTAATGTGTTTCTAAGTTTTTGAATGCAATTTTTATTATTACAACAACAACAATATTTAATGAATTATACAGGCCTATAAAATGATTTTTTTTTGTTTTTGTGGCTGAAGTTTCATATTTAATAGAAAACAAATTTTTAATTTGTTTTCTTTTAGAATGTCAGAGAAATTAGAAGATTGGGTAAAAATTGACAACATAGCTTAAAAGTTATTTTATTCCGAATCATTATGTATTTTTATAAGTTTAAGCATAGAGGTAGAGTCAAGTTCTTACAAATTTTATGGCGTAACCTCCCCCTATTCCTATATAACGGTATATCTCGAGAACTACTCGTAGGATTACAAAAAATGGTATACAGTTTGAATTAAGATGTGTTATTTTGTTCTTATAGAAAGCGCAGTATTTTTAAACATAAAAATATGAAATATTTAATATACTTTTTTGTAAAAGGAAATAAGATTCGATTTTTTCTTTAACAAAAGTCAGTTCCGCATTCTAAAAATCAGAATGATGACGATAATGTGTGCGTTCATAAGACGTAATTTTGATCTCAAGTGTTGATGAGTATGCTACTAAAGGAACAATTAAAAAAAGGGGAAAAATTACAAAATTAATAATAATAAAATAATTTAAATCAACTAAGCCAATTTCTTTACCCAAAAGTATGGAGTTGAAAGAGTTGTTTACAATTTAGTGGACACAACACACAACATGTTGACTTTAGGTAGCTAAAATATTTAGGGCCTGTTCAGCTAACTGCAAAAGAAAGCTTCATTCGCATGATTGTATTGAAAACAAAAATAAATTTTCGTTTATTGTTTTTGTTTTCAATACATTTATTCGAACGAAACTTTCGTTCGTATTGAATTCCATATAAAAATTTCGTAGAAAGCGAAAGTTTTTTTGTTAAGTAAAAAAAAATTATAATAAAATAATCAAAAAAAAAAACTTAAATATATATTGGATTGGATAATATTGAATAAATATTGAATAAGTTTTTCTAGGGAGAACGGATATGAATTTGCCATTTGAACAATTGGATCCCATTGGGAATCTTTTAAGATTGCCTCCGGATAAGCCTGTT
Organism: Thelaira solivaga; assembly: GCA_947397855.1. Taxonomy (NCBI): domain Eukaryota; kingdom Metazoa; phylum Arthropoda; class Insecta; order Diptera; family Tachinidae; genus Thelaira; species Thelaira solivaga. Next base: position 46,856,530 of record OX377610.1, on the reverse strand, counting down.
ATTATTGACAACAGGATTTTAACGAACTCCATGTCAGCTTCTGGATTGGGATCATTTAAAGGACATTTGGATTTAAATAAAGATAATTCAAAAATAGTTGAGGAAAGAAATAAAAATGTTCTTTCGCGTTCATCCTCTGTTTCTTCTATGGAATTTGAAGGTAATAATTTGAAGAATGAACATAAAGATTTTGTGACAATTAAAAACAAGAAACGTAAGTACAATGAACCTATCCAGATTGATCTTACGAATTTTGAAAATAATACGGATGGAATAAATAACAACAATCGGTTTCAAATACTGGGGGAAATTGAAATGGACAAAGTAAGCTCAACTAATATTTCCAAGAGTCAAAAAGTGAAAATATCTGAAAAACCGAAGAAAAAGAATTATTGTCCACCTATATTTGTGTATAATCTAAATATAAAAAGTTTGGTAGATCAGCTAAAAAACAAAAATGTTGATTTTAAAATTATAAACAAATCAAGATTTAAGAGCAAACTTTATGTACGCGATACTTTTGTTCATCAGGAAATGATGGCATTGCTGAAGGAAAAGAATATAGATTCATATTCTTTTACTCCAAAAGAATTAAAGAAAACAAATATCATTCTTAGAGGTCTGTATCATAAAACAGATATTGAAGATATTAAAAAAGAACTTGATTTAATTTTGCCAAATACTGTTGACTCAATATCAAAATTCAAAACAAAATATTCAAGAAAATTTGATATTGACACTGGACTATTTTTAATTACATTGCTTCCCGGCAAAAGTGCGAAAGATTTTACACATATAAGGTATTTATTAAGTCAGTTTGTTTCTTGGGAATCTCCTAAAATAAATTCTAGAGAAGTACAATGCTGGCGTTGTCAACAATGGGGACATTATTCCAGCAATTGCAATAGACCGCAAGCATGTGTAAAATGTTCTGAAAAACACGACCTTGGTGAATGTAAGTTGGTTATGAATGATGTTTCAAAACCTTTTTGTATTAATTGCAAAACTTTTAGACATCCAGCTAGTTGGCGTGGTTGTCGTAGCTTTTTAAAATTTACTGAAAGAAAAAACCAATTGACTAATGTTATAAAAGAGTGAAATTTATTAGCCACACAAAATGTTAGAAATATGACAACGATATCTAGTTTTACTAATCCTAATAAAACATTTGCTAATTGTTTTAGTAACTCTCAGAACAATAAAAAAACTTCTATAAAAAAAATCGCCACTTATTGAAGAATTTCTGAAAATTGCGAAGGTAATATGTAAGGAAGAAACGATGTCATTAGAAGATAAATTGAGAAATTTTATTAGTAATTACAAAGATTGTTCCAAATCACAGGCAAAATCTGATTATTTAAAACTTTTAAAAGAAATAGAATTTGTTTATGGTAAATAAAATAATGGATATTTTAACTTTTAATGTTCGTTCACTTCTTAGTTCTAGCAGAAGAATAGATTTATTTAATACTTTAAAATGTAATAAGATAGATGTTGCTTTTATACAAGAAACACATCTTAGTTCAAATCATAAAATCATTTTGGAAAATTATTCGATTCTTAGAGATGAGAGTTCTGTGGGCGTAGCGATTATTGTGAAAGAAAATTATTCGTTTAGTCATGTTAAATTAAATCATATACCATTTCCAAATATTTTTGCTGAAATTTGTTTGGTTATTAATGGTTTTTCTAAAAGAATTCTTTTTGGTTCATTATACGTTCCTGGTAATTTGAATTATAATTTAATTTATAGTGGATTATCTGCTATCAAATTAGTATCTGCAAACTATGATGGCGTTATTTTAGGTGGAGATCTTAATGCAAAACATACATCATGGGGAGACATTTCAAATAATTGCAATGGTATTGCTTTATTTGATTGGTTAACAAATTTTTCTCAAGATTTTATAAGATTATCTGATTTTTTGCCTTCCTTTCCTAATGGAAATTCATTTTTAGACCATTTCGTAACAAGTTCAAATTTGGTCAATACATTTAATCCAAATTTTATAATTAAATCTCTTCCTACATTTTCAGATAATTAACCTTTAAAATTGCAACTCAAATTTTTAAATTTAGAATTTATTTACTTCATTTAAGAACACTAATTGGAATTCTTTTAAAAATGAAATTACTTCAAAAATCACCTTAAACTTTCCTCCTGTTAATAATAATTTATCAAATTTGGAAATTGATAAATTTATTAATGAATTTTCTTCTTCAATTTATCAGACTTCTAATAATCATAGTAAAAAAATAGAGATTAAAAATAAACATATATTTGTGTCAGATAAAATAAAAAATTTATATAAATTAAAATTTACATGGCAGAAAGATTTAAGGCGTTTATTTAGACGAACTCTAAATAGATCTCAGATTATATTTTGTTATCGAAACAAATTCAATTGCTTAAAATAATTATTAGAGAACAAGTTCAAATTGAACAAGCAGAAATTTTTCAAAATCGTCTTTCAAATATAAAACCTGGTCCAACAGCTTATAAAAAAATTTATAACATTTTAGGAAATCAAAAAAAAAAAATGCTTTTTCAAAAATAATAGTCAACGGTGTGGAAGTAATTGATAATACTCAGAAATTATCACATTTAAAAAATCATTTTTCTTCTATTTATTGTGGTTCTATACCTTGTAGAGATGTTTCAGAAATAGAAAACACAATAAGATTACATTTGTCCCAGACACCAAATTTTTTTTTTCAATTTTAATGATCAATTTCCATCTTCTAATTCTTATATTAATTTCAAAATCTATAAATAATAAAAAATCTTATGGTTTAGATGAAATTTCAAATTTTATTATAAAAAAACTTCCAAAATTAGCTTTTGATTACTTAGCTATTGTTTTCAATAATTGTATTAATAATCGTTATTTTCCAAATTCTTGGAAGTCAGCAAAATTTCTCCAATTCCTAAAAAATCCAATAATTTTGATTTAAACAATGTTAGACCAATATCTCTTTTATCTAACTTAGGTAAACTTTTTGAAAAAGTCATTCGTGAAAAGATGGATTTAAGTTTAAATAATTCTTATATTCCACATTTTCAGTTTGGATTTAAAAAATGTCATTCTACTTGTCATGCTTTACTAAAATTTCAAAATGATGTTGTGAATAATTTGAAGCAAAAACGATGTACTATTGCGGTATCCCTTGATATAGAGAAAGCTTTCGATCATGCTTATCATGATGGAATTATTTTCAAAATGATTAACATCGGTTTTGAGCCACATATAATTAAATTATTACACAGTTTTTTTCAAAATAGAAAATTTTGTGTACATTTACATAATGAATTTTCTACTTTTGGTGATGTTAAATGTGGAGTTACACAAGGTTCTATTTTAGCTCCTCATTTATATAATATTTTTATTTATGATTTTCGACATGAATTTCAAAGTTCAACTGGTATTTTATACGCAGATGATTCATTGCTTTACGCTCATGGAACTTCTCCAATTGATACTTTGAGTTCAATTACAAGGTATTTAAATGAAGTAAATAATTTCTACAAATTATGGGGTATTAAAATTAATATATCTAAGAGTGAAGCGATTTGTTTAAGAAATGCGTCTGGTAAATGTAAAAATTTCGTTGTGCCGGAAAGTAAATTACTTAAGTTGATTCTAGATGGACATGAAATTCCTTTTGTAGATAATCTTAAATATTTAGGCGTACATTTTAATAAACTTTTGAAATTTAATAGACATGCAAGAATTTTTCTTAATAAAGCTCGTCGGATTAAAATATCTTTTGGGAAATTGTTTAAAAGCAGAAGTGACAAAATTATTAATATATAAAATGAGTATACGAACAATTTTATTATATGCTTTTTCAATTTGGTTTTCTTTGTCACCAACAGTTATGAAGGAATTTCAAATATTTGAAAGAAAAGTTCTTAGAGATTGTGTTAATAAATATTTTGAAAGTAATAATAAATTATTTTCAAATGTACACATTTATAAACTAACAAAAATTATGCCTTTGGCTTCTTATGCTTTTGATTTAATGAAAAAATTTATCGACTCCCTATATAAAATGAATAATGTATTGATTCAGGGGATTTTGAATGATCAATCTGGTTTAAATTGGTTAAATACCAATTATTATTCACCATTGGGTTATGTAGAACAAGAAATTTTATGTGTAAATAATTTATTACCTAAATTTTTTATCTCCATAATTGAAGGATCCCATAGAGGATAATTATTATTTTTTTTTTCTTTTTAGGTTTAAGATTAGCATTAAGTTTAATTCTAAGTTTAATTTAATCCTAACTATATATTGTATGCCGGGAGCAAGCATAAGATATTTTATGGTCAACATGTGTTTTCAAATTCTTTAATATGTTAAGTTAGGTACTGTAGAATTTCAGAAAAACTATTTATTTATTCAAAACATTATAGTTTTAAGTTATCTTTGTAATTTTACTCTTTTCTAATGTAAAATTGTTCAAGGCTCAAATAAACTTAACTTAACTTAACTTTCGTTCGTATTTAGTTAAACAGGCCCTTAATGATGGAAAAAAAGGCAGCCAATACGCAACTGTTGACTTGAATGGAATTGCTCAAATATGCGTTTCTAAGACGAACATTCAACAATTGCATAATAGTTACGTCTTATGAACGCACGCCTTATCTGGGGTTAGGTTAGGTTAAACAGGGCGCCTTAATAAGAAAAACAGAAGCTGGGCTCACTTGGGTCCTCTGACGAGGTCTTTTTGCGATACATACCTGTTTAAAGGGAAATAAAGAAGAGGAAGAGAAATAAAAGAAGATAGAGAAAGAAAGTGAGTAAGTCCGTCATCCAAGTCAACCGCTACTTCTAACGAAGTCATATAGCATGTCGAACTTTACATTCGACAGCGCAGTGAGACCCTGCACCGAAGTGGATCATGCGCCGCTCTTCCAGGGCTGGGTACCGGCAGAGAAGGTGTTCCACTTATCTGAAACTGACGAAGAAAAATTTAAAGCCAACCTCCGTACGGGAAGCGCACTTGCGCACTTGACACTTGAGGCATCGACTCAGACGATTATAACGAGCATAGTGTTATAAAAATGACTAGTTTATTGAGGTGCGTATTGTAAAATAAAACACAAGAAGTTCTCTTTTCTCAACACTTAATGGAGAAACACATTTTTATTATAACCGTCACAACGACACTTTATTGTGTATGACACACCTTTAGCGTCTCAACTAGAACTGAACTCGTCTGACAATCTCAGCATTGCTTTATATACTGTTTAACTTAGAGCCCTCTAGATGTCTCTAATAACAATGTAAAATTGTAACGGTTATTTTAAATCTAGCATCTCAGTCTAGAACCTTCCAGACGTTACTACATGATTCTAGGTGTATCAAGTTATATAACCAAAGAGGTAAACAAAAATTCTTATTCTAGCTAATTCTAAAACACTTAAAACTAATATGAAACTTAGATACATTTTACTTTACGATATAACTCACACACAAGCATTACAGTCACAATTCTATAGTAGTATTTATATCGTTCGCAAAATCTGTTTAACAAAATTCAGGGAAAAATATTAAATTTCAAATATAAACCTTTCTAGCCTTATCGAGAAACTTTTTTTTTAACTGATCTGATAAATCTCTCTCAAAATACCTAGTGTTTTTTTCCAGCACACACATACTCGTATTTGCCGCGTTTAATTTTTTTTTCTTTACTTGAAATATATTCATGCAGTAGAGGGTTAAGTGAATACTTTTAGCATTATTTTTTAACACTTCCTACACCTAAAACTTTATTGCCGAAAGTCGATAAAAGAAGAAGTTCTGTATAGAAAAATTTAAACAAATCTTTAAATTGGCACCATTTATATTCAGAGTAAACATGCTCGAAGATAGAATATTCTAACAATGTGTTATGAATAAACTCTGTGCCAACTAGCTGCTACGGCTAGGTGGCTAGCGAGCTGCTACTTTTTGTTCGTAAAACTTATTCAACAAAAATTTTTACTTTTTATAAAAATTTTAATATGTCAGCTATCGAAGGCAATAAAATACCCATTCGATACGAAAGTTATTGATCAGGAGATCGGTAATTCGGCCCGAATTATCTTCGTTTCTAATTTTATTGAAAGAAAAAAACTTTTAAGCAGACTTTATAAAGTATCTGAATTGATGACGGAAATGGCTCCACTAAGCCATTCTCTGGGATTAATTAGATAAAGTTATAATAATATCACGCTAACCTTACGATTGACCTTGAATAATAAAGATTCTTTTTTACGTTCCAAGATAATTCTTTTAAAAAGAGAATTCTCGTCTTTTATTTAGTGCTTACACATTTTAGTTCATTAATAAAAAAGTAAACGAATTAAAAAAAAGGAATATCAGTAGTACTGATGGTACTGATTCAGTACCATCACCAGAATAATGTTGTTCATCATTTTGTAAAATTATTTCTGAATTATCATGTCTAAATTGCGTAAAAATCGTGTTAAAACAAAAAAATACGATCGAGCAGTCGGTGCAAAGGAATTAAAATGTATGAAACAGATAAAATTACATGTTACACATATAAAATAATTTTGAAGTACAGTAGAACCTCGTTTATCTGGACAGATAATCTGAATCGCCCGGACTACAGTTAAAAATGTTTATAAATAATGGGCCGTAATCATAGTCACAAAAACAGTGGGCTTTTGTTAAGAACTGACTTTTGTTCTTAAGAATTATATGAATTTAAAGTAGTTTTTAAATAGATACCGACTTTAGTGTGACTATGATTATGGCTAAATATTTTTAATTGCCTAAAAATTCAGTTAAATAACAAAAAGAAAAATATATATTAAAAAGAGTTTTCATTGAACAAATTTACAGAAAACTTTTTTTATGTTATACTAAAAGTAAAAATATTCACTGTAAAATTAGAACTTACTTTTGTTGGAATATATATGTCGTTATGCAATTTATTTGTTTTATTTTTAAATTCTTTTTAAAATTTCATTTTCTGTCACTTTTCTATACTTAGCCCATTAAATAATTTTGGCCTAACGCTAAAATAACGAAATACTAAGAAAAAAACTGTCCGAAACATTGACTTGTCCGAATTACTGGATAGTCCGAACTATCGATTGTCCGGATTATAGAGGCTGTACTGTACTTAGATATCTTGTACAGTAAATTTTATATTTTAATAGACGAAAAAAAATTTTTGTTCTTGACAGGGAACAGAACAATTCTAAAAAGTCCGAGGTGTAAACTGAAAACAACGAATTGACGAAATAAACGAATTGGCGTATTTCCACGTACAAATCGGTAGGCAAATTAAAATTATTGAACAGCATAGCAACGCTCCTGTAACATGAGCTAAATATTATTTTCATTGTATTAGATTTGTAAAATCATTTTATAATTCGTAAAAATTATCCTTAAATTGACTTGCAACAAATTTGTAAATCAACATGAATTATTTGCCATCTTTTCCTTATAAAGCGTTTAAGGCGATGGGATGATTGATATAGCTGTGTAAATATAAAAGAAATTGTTGTATAATAATTAAAAAAAGAAAAATTGGTTCCAATTTTGCAATATTCGAAAGTAGTTGTACGCTGTTGATATTTTTAATTTTTTTTTAATAATGTAGTGAATTGTATGAAGCGAAAGGAGCTTCTTAGAAATGATTTCCTTTAAAAAAATATTGAATAAAATTAAAAAATCTACAGTTCTAAAGAAAAATTTTTTTTTAATATAACCGAAATTAATCTTAATAAAAATTAATTGTTGTATGCATTTAAAGAGTGATTTTTTTGCTATTATCTTTTTGGCAACACTAGTTTTGACAGCTCACGCACGTTTTGTATCTTGTGTCACTGTTAAACATCTTCAGTTTGGTCTATAATTTAATCATGAATCGTCTTACAAACGAACAACGCTTGCAAATTATTGAATTTTATTACCAAAATGCGTGCTCTGTTAAGAAAGTTCATCGCGCGCTTCTTCCATTTTATGGTCAGTTTAATCGACCTACTGAGGCTTCTATTCGGGCTATTGTAACAAAATTTCGCACCAAATTTACATTGTTGGACATTAAACCACCAACACGCTTACGTAGAGTGCGAACTGAAGAAAATATCGCAGCCGTATCGGCCAGTGTTGGTGATGACCGTGAATTATCGATTCGGCGCCGTTCGCAGCAATTGGGCCTCTGTTACTCCACTACGTGGAAAATTTTGCGGAAGGATTTGGGTGTGAAGCCTTATAAGATACAACTGGTGCAAGAATTGAAGCCAAACGACCTACCACAACGCCAAATTTTTGGTGAATGGGCTCTTGAAAAGTTAGATGAAGATCCACTTTTTTATCGAAGAATTGTGTTCAGCGACGAGGCTCATTTCTGGTTGAATGGATACGTGAACAAGCAAAACTGCCATATTTGGAGTGAAGAGCAGCCAGAAGCATTGCAAGAGCTACCAATGCATCCACAAAAAACAACCGTTTGGTGCGGATTATGGGCTGGCGGCATCATTGGGCCGTATTTCTTCAAAGATGATGCGAATCACAACGTTACTGTGAATGGTGAGCGCTACCGTGCGATGATAACAAACTTTTTTTTGCCCAAAATGGAAGAGCTTGTCTTGCATGACATGTGGTTTCAACAAGACGGTGCCACATGCCACACAGCACGCGAAACAATGGACCAATTGAGAGGCGAGTTCGATGAACAGTTTATTTCACGCTTGGGACCAGTCAATTGGCCGCCCAGATCGTGCGATTTAACGCCTCTAGACTATTTTTTGTGGGGCTATGTTAAGGCTAATGTCTATAGGGACAAGCCCGCTTCGATTGACGCACTGGAAGCCAACATTGCCAACATTATTCGTGAGATACCGGCCGAAATGTTGGAAAGAGTATGCCAAAATTGGACTAAGCGGATGGACCATTTGAGGCGCAGCCGCGGCCAACATTTGCATGAAATAATCTTCAAACATTAAATTATATCGACCCAACTATCGATCCAAATAAATATTTCATGCATTTTTCTGAATTTTATGTGTTTTTTTTTTTTAAATTTCCGATAGTTCTTATAAAATCACCTTTTATAACAAAAATGAATTACAAAACAATTTGATAATTATTTATTTTTAAACAAACTTTTCATAATAAATTTGTGGGATCAATTGCTACATAAATAAAATTGGCTTTATTTTTAGTAGGACAGGAAACGGATTGGAACACATTCTGTGATGGGATACCAGCCCCAGAATACCTAGGTAAAATCAATCTCCCAACATTTAAGAGATTCGTGAAGGGTCTTGAAACGTTTCAGTTATCGTATGTACATGAATGATAAGGAATGAACAAAAAAATTTGTTCATAAAAAAGGACGTATGGATGCAATATATGTTTGTTTAAAAAATAATTTTTCACAAAATTTAATTTAAAATTTACCTTTAACCACCGCAAACAAAAAGAGCAACATCCACAAAGCCAAGTAAAAAGTTTTAAATGCCATTTTTATTTGTTTTTTTATTTTCTTTACGCACTTATTTGTAATTAATACAGTAACAATTGCCGATTTACTTAAGATAATTTCTTAATTTTTTCCAAAATTTCACTAAACGTACAAGAACAAAAGTTAGCAACAAGTACCTGCGTATGCACACTTGCTAAATATCTGCTTTGACAAATGATATTCAAATTGTGTTAAAAGTTTTGTTTGTCTTTCACTTCCTTCTGATTTCCGTTAGACTTTATAGCAGAATTTAAACTGTCCACTAAAACATGGTTTACATGGGGTTTTTATACAAACTGTGAATAAAAATAAAAAATAAAATATAAAAAACAAGACAAGACAGCAGCCCCCATGTTAAAACACTAAAAAATCACATGCATCATACACACACATTCTAAGTTAATGTTTGATGGTATGTGTTGCAAGTGCGTATGTGTATGTAGACCACATTACACACATCAAGAAACCATTATAAAATATTAAAAAAAAAGAAAAGAATGATTGAGATAGAAACATAAATGTGTTGAAAGCAAAATTATGTGCGAGTATGTGTGTAACAATAATAATCATGATGGTATTAGTATTTTTTTCAAGAATAGATAAGAATGATAACAAAGCAAAAAAAGGCGTTTAAACACAACACACAACACACAAGCAACTAAGTAATTAATAGTTGTTGTGTTTTTTTTTTTTTGCAACAAGTTGATTTTGTTTTGATTATGTTTTTTGATTTTTGCTTTTGCTTTTGCCACTGAATTTGTTGTTCTGCATGCACTTGCAGCTGTTTTAACACTCATACACTGTAGTAATTTTAAAGAACTACGTAACAAACGCACAAACCTACACACACACACTTACACTTAGTTCAGTCATTGTTAACGGACAAAGAAATTCAAATGTGCGCATGATGCAGTGCTTAAAAGCTTGTTATTTTTAAGCTTTATTACTTCAATGCACCTACACATGCATACAAACCAGTGCTACCATACATGCATTCAGACTACATTACCCAATTTAAATAAATTAAGCCAAGCAACGAAATATGTCTGAAAAATCCCATTAGAAATTTTAATTTCAAGCCTAGCAGATTTGTGCTGCCATTAATAAAATTTTTCTTACAAAATAAAAGAAGAAAATATTCTTATGAAATATATGCACTAAAGAGAAATAGCTGCAACAAAAATAAAGATGAGAAATTAAATAGGAATATCACATATTTAAACTGGAGACTGTAACAAAACCTAATAGAATAAATTCAATGAAAATTAAAATGGATATTTTATTAATAGTGTTTTCGGACTGAGTGAATTTAACATAAATGCGGTTTTAACGTGAAATCCAACTCATAAAAACTGTATTTACCTTACAAAGTGAATTTAATAAATCCACATTAAATGCTATTTTGGAATTGAATTTAAGTTGAATTTATGAAATACAACACTATTTTTGTCCGTTAAGCTCAGTGCTACCAAGTTAAAAAGATCCGTAAATATAGCAACAGCTGATAATGTTATTGAATGAAATAATAAAATGAAGTTTTTCGACGAAAGACAAAGAAAATATGTGTCTCGTAAGTGTATTTACCATGTGTGATGTTGTGGCTGCTGTGCAGTTGGTCAAATAAGTTTTGTGCAAAGTAACGCATTAAATACACTTATTTCTATGGGAAATTTTCATTGTTTAGTAGAAATTTATTTGACACACTGTATGTTAAATACTGCAGTGTGAACGCAAAATCATCTGTTGGTGAATTTAATGTTAAATTCAGTATTTAAGTTTCAGTTTGAAAACACTATGAGCTTGTGGTCGTGTTGTATAAATTTATTTTTATATCGATGTTATTTGAGCATATTAACGGAATTATTATAAATAGAGGGTGGGCCAAAAGAAACCAAGGGATGTAAAAGTTTAATAACTTTTTTGTTTATTAATTTTTTTTTTATTTTTTCTTTCAGATTATATAGACAACACTTGGAGAATTTATAATGGAGAGGTTCACAACTGAACAGAGAACCAGAACAATAGAATTTTATTATTTAAACCAGAGATTAACTTTATTGAAAATTTGATTATGAGTGATGAAGCTCATTTTCATTTGAATGGCTTTGTTAACAAGCAGAACTGTAGGTTCTGGGGTTCTCAAAATCCAAGAGCCATTCATCAACGCCAATTGCACCCCATCAGGTGTACAGTATGGTGTGGGATCACATCTGAAAATGTCATTGGGCCCTACTTCTTCGAGAATGAAGATGGAAGTGCTGTAACCGTAAATGGAGAGCGGTATCGTTTTATGATAGAAAATTTTTTACGTCCTGCTCTTGAAAACAGACCTGGTATGTGGTTTCAGCAGGACGGAGCCACTGTCCATACTGCCCGAGACACAATGGCACTTTTAAGTCAAATTTTTGGAGAGCGAATAATTTCTCGAAATTCGGAAATTATTTGGCCAGCGCGATCGCCAGATTTGACAGCACCCGACTATTTTCTTTGGGGTTTTTTGAAGGAGCGAGTGTATGTGAACAAGCCAGAGACAATCCTTGAACTCAAGGCAAACATTGTTGCAGAAATTCGAACGCTACAGCCACAAGTTTTGAAAGATGTTATGGAAAATGCTCTAAAAAGAGCCCATCAGTGTGAAGCTGAAAACGGTGGTCATTTAAGAGACATCATTTTTCATACTTAGTGTAAAAAAATTTCCCTTGGTTTATTTTTGCCCATCCTGTATAAGCTCATGTTATTATTTAATATTTAAAAAAATTTTTTTTTTAATTGTTAATTTGTTAATTGTTACATACATAATTCAGTTTTATAACAATAATTTAAATAAGAGTAATAAATACTTAACATATTACTTTTATTGTTATTAATTGTATAATTTTCTAAATTATTTTATGTTTATAAAAATAATTTTAAATATTTTATTTAAAAAATTTGCTTGGTATGACCTTATTATTGTACCCCCTAATTTCATTTTGTCAAGAAAATTTTTGAAATGTGTAATTTTAATAATTTGACCAATTTATAATTACACTCTGAAGTTTGATGGAAATATCGATATAAAAATAAATTTACACCTCCAGCTTAATAAAATAGCCATTTTAATTAACAAGAAAAAGGTCAAATAAACTAACAAATAAATTAAAGGCCTGTTCAGCTAAATGCGAACAAAAAGTTCGTTCGAATAATTGTATTGAAAATAATAACAAACTTTCGTATAGTGTTTTTATTTTCAATACAATTATTCGAACGAAACTTTTGTTCGCATTTAGCTGAAAAGGACCTAAATAAAAATTTTAAATTATCACTATTCTAAATATAAGAAAAACGAAATAAAAATTAACTTAGAACTTTAATTTGTTACTTTTCGAATGAGGACTAGTCTTCTGTGCCATTCAAAGCAGTCATCGATTTCGAATATATGGTATAATTTCCCACTTAAAACTTAACTCTAGCAAATATGAAAGTTCTTCAATAATTGTACAGTAACTCGAAAAGTATTTATTGGATTCAACGAAATTTTCTAGATTTCATACTGTTTTTAATTCTGACTGAAATATAACTTTGGAAATATTTGATTTTTTTCTAAATATGACTTTCCACTTAAATAATTACTCAATGAATATAAAGGGTGGTTAAATTTTAAGGGCCGATGTTGATTTTGAATAAAACACAAATTATTTAGGATTTTATTGTCATTTCTTTTTATTATGATAATATGGTATGGTTCAATTATGTTTGGAATAAAATATCGGCCAAATGGATGTCGCGACCTCGGTGGCACACCTCCATCCGATGGTCCAAATTATCGATGACGCTGAGGCATAATTGAGGTTCTTTGCCGTTAATGTGCCGAATTATCTTATCCTTTAGCTCTTGAAGAAAGAAGTCCAACGGTGTCAAATCATATGATTTTGGCGGCCAATTGACATCGCCATCACGTGAGATAACACGGCCATTGAATTTGTAGCGCAAAAAAGCCATTGTTTCGTTAGCTGTGTGGCAAGTGGCACCGTCCTGTTGAAGCCACATATCGTCCACATCCATATCTTCCAATTCGGGCCATAAAAAGTTCGTTATCATCGCACGATAGCGAACACCATTCACAGTAACTGAAGTAAAATTTTAATTATATTTTTAATTATTTTAGTTTGAAATTAAATATCGCGTTTAAAATTATTTAGATTTTTTTTATAAAATCAATTACTGGGGTTGGGCAATACCATATGAATTTATGAAAACTTGGTCACCTCAACTTTAGTGTAGGTGTAAATTTATTTGCATATGTTTCCATGTGTATGTGCTTGGTTACATGTTGGTTTTTTTGCATGATGCATTATTTCAATCATCAAATCCACGTGAACAAATGATGTTTCTATTATTTCCTGCGTTATTTACCTTTAAAATTCTCTACACATAGAAAAATAATTGTTGGGCAGTCGATATGATACACGATGTTTAAAAAAAAAGTTAATTTTAAGTGCGATGGCTAAAATTTTGAAGCAAAGTTTTGTTTAGTGGTGCGATTATTCTGTTAACAGGTAATTCTCGGTGAATTACTCCACCTTGATGTATCACTAACCGGGGTAAATAGGAGCGCCAGCACCTGGAACTGCTATGGGCTTGAATTTGGCAGAAGGATACCCTTCGGTGTCCGACCACTGACTCTCAACACTGGTACCACGGGAACCGGTAGCCCCACAGAGGAAGCGTAAACGACCGAGCAATGATTTTTATATATTTTTTTAGTAAAAAAAAAACAAAGATCCAAATAAAACACTTTTGTGTCGTTTGCTTGTCTTCTTATTACTAACTGTTTTATTATTCTTTTCCAAACTTAAAATACTAATTCAAAGTTGATTTCTTAGAGTTAATTTTGCTTATTCAGCTTATTTCTATTTAGACTAATTGAAAAGTAAACATTTCCTGGAAACTCGTCTGCATGTTTTTATTTCAGTTGCACAATATTGCATTTTCGTTTTAAGAACGGATATGCGATTCTGTTACAAAAGGTAAATAACATTTATTCTGGAATGTACAAAAATGCCGACTTTAACCAAAATAATTTGTATTTAAAATATAGTTTTATTGATAGGGGTTACTGTAACTCTGATGCTCACTCAATGATTGAATAATGAATGCTTGGAGTCTGTGGACCGAACTTCGTTCCAACCCTACGGGGCTTAATGGATGATGTTCTGGAGACAACATCCCTGGTTCGTCGTTCGGTGTGTGGACTTCATCCATACCAACATGTGAAGACGAGTGGAATCTGTGACCGGTTATTGGTTGAGGTTCCCTTCGGGGACCAAATGGTACGCTGACAATGGGGTTGTTGTCATCTTTTGCAAGGTGCTATTTCATTGAAACAGAAAGTAAATTTAATTTAACACCGGTCTTAGATCGACCCAACTCCCTCAACAACGGAAGTGTGTATGACATATCTTTAGCACACATAATTTGCTACCTGTGTCCTTTATTTGTCACAGGGGCTATAGTGGTAGGCACGGATACCACTCTAATCATCCACACTCAACCACAACCAATGAACTTCATTTTTGAAGTCATACGTTTTGTAGAAATGCGCCAAGAAACTTGAACTAACTACGAACATGAGTGTCGAGCTGCAGAACGACCAATCTGGTATTTTCAAGGCAATTGACGGACATTAGCAACGGCAAAATCCCAGTCGCTTTCTGCAAGTTTACCAAATCAAATTGCACAATATCACAAAAATTTCTTTTTCAGATTCAAAGTGAGACTTATCTCGAATTGGTGACGTACAAAACGGTGGCTTCCGTTACTGCCCAAGACGACGTCGTCAATGGTACAACCCAACTTTTAAAATCCCTGCGGCTACGACGATTACCAACTAATCAAGATTACCGCCTTAGAATCTGCAACCGAAAGTTGGATTGGTGGTGATTGCGTGTTTGCGTCATTAACCTTGAATGCTTTCTCATGGTCATGTTCCCGCATCGCAACACCATCAATATTATTTGTTTACGCATCAGACAAGCTACGTGTATCATAGCGCGTTAATGTAAATGGAATTATGACATCACAGCAAACTAATAAAAAAAACTATTTATTTCAATGGGTAATCTGAATATACAATAAAATACCTTACGGTACAACGCGTTGAGTTATGACAAACATTTAAAAAAAAAGTAACTAAGTCGGTTCAGCCGTTCTCCGTTTTTAAAAAAACTCAAAAATTGGGCATAAAAATGGGAGTGGCCAATTTTTCTTTACATAAAAATCTAAGATGGGTCATAAAGCAAATATAACAAACAAATTTGCCAAATCGGTCCAGCCGTTCTCACGTGATGCAAATACAAAAAAGAGACATTTGATTTTTATTTATATATTCATGTGCGGGGATGTAATCGAATGACGAAAAGCTCTGCTGCAAATATGAGTAAGTAAATGGAAACCAACAAAATTTCTTAATAAATAAATTTTAAATCCCGAACACAATCAAACTAAGCCGAATTATAAAATCAATTTTTTGTAACCAATTGCATACATACATACACATACATATACATGTAAGTAAATTTTTATCTTTTATTATGAAAACATTTATTGTTTTATTTATTTGACTATTGTCAGTCATAAATACAGTTTCAAATTGTGACGAAAGTCCTTTGTTGTGACGTATTCCTGTCATATTTGTTTTGACTGATTGTCGCTGGCATTTTTTTATGGAGGTGTTACACCTTCACAAATTTAATATTTTGCGTTCTATTATTGCATGTTAACACATGCAATATACTCATACTTACCTGAATAAAAATCATCTTCTATATAAATAAAAATTATTCTCTGTTTGTTTGTTTGTTCACTATACAAATTTTTGTTTTCCAACAGATTTGTCTGAAATTTGGAACATGTAGTGTCTATACTCCAAGAAAGGCGCGGGAACGAAGAAAGATGTGGAACTTGAAGAAATGTGAACAGAGTTTTAGTATTAGAGATCTGAGATACCAAACCATCGCCGGACTCAAAGAAAAATTTAATTACTTCCTTACCCAACTACTTTAGGCTCAAGGATACTTTCGAAAGTCTGTGTATCGCATGGGTAGAGTAAGAGAACGAACGAACGACAACGCTGAGCAAACTTTTTTCGACTGCACTTTGAGGGAGCAGATAGAAGATTTCACTATTGTCAACTTAGTTGACAAAATTATAAAGTGTCAGAACAATTGGAATGCTGTGAGGAATTATACCGAACGCATTGTACGTAGAAAGCAACAAGACGCGTGACCAGAAGCGGGAGTTTCTTGAGAGGGAATAGCAACATTACGCTGACTTTAAGTGTAGCAGACGTAAATTAAGAATAGTATTTTCTATTACGAAGATTCTGGACCTTTCTGAAGTAATGTAGAAAGCGGTGCCGGGAAGGGTCACCGTAGAAAAAGAGGAGGAAGTATTTAAGTGGAACAACCACGTGACTACGGTCACTGTGTGCAGGCATTTTCATCCTTACCTCACCCGCTCCAAAAAACTAGTCCGAGCCATCCACTTTTGGACCGGATACGCTTACTTCTCATCGATTTTCACTAAAAACTGTTTACTAACGTGTGTGCTATACTAAATTTAAGCGTGAAATTATGCTAGAAAAACATGAGTCACTTTATGAAGTAGTGAGTGGATGGGTTTTTAATAATTAAATTTCTATTTGTAAACAGATTTCTCTAATAAATAAAGAATTGGGCCGAGCGAGACCAGACAAAAAGACATAATTATTGATTACAAAATGTTAATTGAAATGCAAAACTTAAAATTTTTCCATTACAAAAATTCTAGTTAATTACTTAAATGAAACTAATAAAAACTTATTCATTTTTGCGAATCAATGCCGGTAAGTTAGTACAGCAAGCAAACAGATCTTTCTTATAAAGTTTCGTTTAAATAAAAAATATTCCAGGGAAATCTGTTCAAAAATAAAACACTTACATAAAGTTTGGCGTAAAAATAAGCGCTGGTAACAATAAGTAAATGTTGTTTTCACTTTTTGTATAAGAAACCTGTCCACCAATTTCGAACAAATTTTCTTAGAGAGCAAATTAAAATGTTTATATAAAAACTTAGCGTAAAAGTAGGCGGCGCCTGTGCAACAGCCTATTTTATTACTGTATGAAGCATATGAAATACAAGGTGGTGCAAAAATAACCTTCCGATGTTTTTTGGCTGTAATTTAAAAAAAAAATGAAAAACTTTGATTCTTCTTGTGGATTATTTTTATTTGGTCTTTTAATTTTTTTACATCAAGTCGAGACATTGATGTCATGTAAATGGCCGCCGCCACAGTTGATTGTCATTTGAGCCCTTTTTATGGCATTTTCCATCACTTTGGCCAAAACTTCCGGCGATAGGTCCTCACATTCTTGAAGGATATTGTCTTTAAGAGCTGCAAGAGTCTAAGGCTTGTTGACATAAACCCGCGAATTCAAAAAGCCCCACAAAAAGAAGTCTGCAGCGGTCGAATCAGGCGAACTTGCTAGCCAGTGCAAATTGCCAAAACGGGAGATTAGGCGCTCGGGAAATGCATCCTTCAGCATATAGGTTGTGACACGTGCAGTGTGTGCCGTTGCACCGTCCTGTTGGAACCACATGTTTTCCAATCCCAATTCATCAAGTTGCGGCAAAAAGAACTCGTTGATCATTGTTCTGTAGTGCTCACCATTCACAGTAACCGTTTGGCCCGCGACGTCTTCGAAGAAAAAAGGTCCGATGACTCCTCCAGCGAAAACAGCATACCATACAGTGACTTTGAGCGGGTGTAATGGCTCTTCGTGGGTTACACGCAGATTTTCAGTGCCCCAGAAGCACCCGCTAAGATAGAAATGGGCCTCATCATTCATAATTATTTTTGATGAAAAATCATCTTCCTCTTGGTGGTGATTAAGGATGGCTTGAGCGTATGTTAGACGCGATTGGCGGCCAGCAGCTAACAGCTGATGCACCGTCTGGACTTTGTACGGAAACATCTTCAAATCTTGTACCAAAATTCGCTGTAAAGACCGTCGACTTATACCCATTTGCGTGGCACGTCGTCTGGTCGATGTCGACGGCGCTTCCATGACATCCTGGGCTACAGCAGCAATATTCTCTGCAGAACGGCTACTCCGGGGTCTGCCACGCCCGGCAGCATCTCGTATTGTGCCAGTCTCTTCGAGGTCACCAATATTCCGCGTTCTGGACCAGTGTAGCGTAACATTGTTTATTAACTTGTATTTCGCATGTGTTTACTACACAAATATCAAAACAGAACTGCCATTAGGGGCCAATCGCAAAATTTATAGCATTTTCTGATAGGAGGATTACTTTTGCGCCACCTGTTATCTTTTGACTGCATAACATACTCATGGAACAATGTTTGTAACTAGTCCATTCTAATTAAAACACATCACGTAGTTGACTGAATTTCTTAAGGGTAATTAACAACTCACATGCTCCATTTTATACTCGTATCTATGCATCTTCAATAATTATTAGATATTTAGAAAAAAAAAAAGGAAAAATATATTTAAAATACATATAAATTACGAAAAACTAATCGTAATACATTCCCAGACACTTGAGGATTAATGAATCATTAAATCCATTATTAACCTTTCGCTTTCACAAGCACAGCCACATTTAAAGATAATTAACATTTAAATCAACGTGTTGACCATTTCCACGATATTAAATTATTTATCTAGCTGTGTTGCAAAATAAGAAACAAGCAAAAATATTCATCAACGTCTATTGATGTACGAGTATGGATGAATTATTAAGTTGAATGAAATAAATTCAAAATTATTATGCTGGCTAAACGTGCATGAAGGGAGAAGATGGTGGTAAATGAGACACTGTAATATTATTGTATTCAGCTTATGTAAAATCAATCAATTCAACAGTCAAAACAGTGGCAAAAATTATATCTGTATGTAGAACGTTATCAAGTGTATTTCAAGAATTAAGGCCCCGATTATAATCCAAAAAATGAGACGTATTACATTTTAGGGCTTTGTAGGCAGAAAGCAGTTCTTCGATAATTTCATGGTAGTTTTCAGCTTTTCTGTTTCCCAAAAAACTGTGACACACATTCACGAAAGCCATACTCTTTCTTCCACATTGTTCAATTTCGTTTCAAGGACTGCGTCCTTCATAAGCTCTCGTATTTGTGGACCTGCATATTTGCCTTCTTTTAATTTTGTATCTCTAATTCTAGGAAATTTGCTCTTAATGTATAGAAAGCCTTCACCATTCTTGTTCATTCAGCAAAATGATTCATTAGGTCTAGCTTTATATGAAGAGGCGGTAGAAAATTTTTACTTTTTGAATTAAAGGTTCTTGTGATACATTTTTTTCTCCTGGAATAAAATGAAATCTTGTCAGCGTTTTTCTTTCACGCTGCTATCCCATTCACATAAAAAGCAACAGAACTTAGTATACCCACTTTGTAGATCGGTTAACATTGCTACAACTTTCAAATCAGCACATATGTTCCATGAGTAATGTGTACGATCTTCATGTTATGATAGCTTTCTTTCATATTTCTTGCATACGCGAGTGGGACCGATAGATATTTGTTGCCATTGTGAAGCAAAACAGCTTTCAAACTTGTCATGGATGAGTCAATAAAAAGCCGCCATTCCTCACATTTATGACTGAAACACAGTTGTCGCAAAAGTCCATCAGCATTATTACAAAATACCAAATCGTCGTCTTTGGTGAAATAGCTCCAAAAAGTTTGTTCTCTATTTCGAAAGTACGAGACTTTCACGTCTTTATGCACCAAATTCCATTGTTTAAATTTGGATGCAAGAAGCTCAGAGTTTGTTTTTGAAAGTCCTAAACCACGAGCTAAGTTATGCAGATCAGTTTGATTCGGAAAATAAGGTTTGCTCGTTGCACTTTCAAATTAATGCGAAGAAGCACCCATGGTGGTGTAACTGGATTCAGTCCTTGCAGAAAGCCTATCTTCTTCGTCATTTGTATTAGGCAATGGAGGTAAATAATTACTTGTAAGAGGAACTGGTCGTTTGACAGATGAAGTATTTGAATATATGACTTTATTTTTTTTCGTAAACCCACGCGTTTTAGCAATCATTTTCATGATTTTGTGGTTCACTCTAAGTCGCTGGCTTAATAAATGCTAAAAACTTATGACTTTCTTTTAACCAACCTCTTAAATTCCTTGAAGCTATTACAACATATTTTCGGTAGCGACTTTTTATCTCTTTCATCGATAGGAAATCCAAAGTATTGCTGATAAGCCTCTTTAATCTGGGAAGTTATTGTTTGCCGTTGAGAACTTAAAGTTAGATTGGCACATACATAGCAAAATAAATTTGGAGAATTCGTACAAATCTTGGACATTTTTCAATCTGAAACACAATTTGATACAAAATATTATTTAGTTTCTTCATTACAATATTTTAAATTACCAAATTTTAAATAACCAAAAATGTATGTATAAAATGATCACTGAGCACTTTTTGCTGGATGCTTTTATAGTAGATTCAATTTCAAATTTTTTTAATTTTTTATTTTACAGCGGACAGTAATTGACCTTTTGGTTTCACAAGCAATTGTGGTATGATAATTTATGAACGAATATCCCGACTTTATAACAAAAAATACTTCATTACAGTATTTATTGTTTAGCTGCATTTCACTTACTCGTACATGTATTTTTTACCTACGAATTTTTCTACAATTATGAATGTGCAATTAAATGACAAATACTATTATATATTATACTTTTTAATTCCAAGAACCATACAAAACACCTTTGGCTTTTATGTCCATTACCTGCCTGCTAAGCTAACGCAATCCTGTCACCATATGTAACGTTGACTGCACACATATTCTTTCAATATTGGGTACCTGTGATAAATTAAGAATAAAATGACCATTTGTTAATCGATTTTCATGATTTACACCTTATTTTATTCTTCAGGTATTTAGCTCTTAGAAAAATCTGCAAAATATAAAATACAACTGCTTTTTCTTTTTTTTAATTGCATTTTTAAACTGAAAAAAATAACGAATTTTGCAAGAAAAACAAATTTTCCCCTCTTAAATTTTCCTAAACGATAAAATATAGAACAAAATTAAAAGTTAAATTAAATATAATATTGTTACACATCTTTTGGTGTTTTGCTTATGAAAATCGGATAAGTTTCTCGAGTTAGGCTGAAATATGTCTTCGTGCTGGACTAACTTAGTGGAAAAAAAATTTTTGCAGAGCAGTGTTATGGTTCACAACACTTAACTATTTTGGTGTTGTGTGTTGTGAATTCCGATTACAGTTTACAACAACACTTATCTGTTGTGTTGACTTTTCAGTTGTGTATGTTAATTTTCGGCGATTACCATTCACAACATGTTGTCTTATGTGTTGTAAAAACTTGTAAAAATGGACAACTGGTTATTAGGTGTTGTCTCATTGTTGCGATTAGATTTTTGTCGGCTTAAAAATAAAAATTCAGAATAATTTTAAGAAAAATTATAAGAAATGTATTTTCGGTGGATTTTTTTTTGAAGATTCTTATTATTCTATTTAAAATTCAACAAACAGTTGGCTCAGAAACTGCATCATGTCATTGCCTCTACTTCCTTTTAACTACCATCAGCAAGAAACAAACTCCGGATTGATGGTTTTAAAAAATTAGTCTGTTTTACCAGCAAAACCATTCTTGTTTATGTGGAACAATTTAAAAAAATTTAATTCCAGAAAATGTTTGCTAACATTGTATTTGGCAGTTCTGATGGGTTGGAACTGTTCTGAATTTGTTTTACGAACTCGTGCGATGTCTGTTTCTGTGTATTCATTATCGAAAAAAATAGAAACACGTTAATCCCCAAGTTTTTTTGTTTTATTTAACTTTAATAAAATAGATTTATTTTAGTGCACTTCGTTTTTATTTTGATTTCTTTCAACTTACCAGTTTTTTGCATGCACGTTTGTATTTTTAAGAAAACATCTACTAACATTAATATACAACTGTGTGACGTACACAACAGCTAGATGTTTGGAACCATTATCGCATGTTCAATTGATGTTGTGTTGTAAGCGAGACAACACAACATTTTTGTGTTGTAAACCATAATCGGGGGGTAAATAAATATGCACTTACTTTTCTGCTGAAATTTTAATTTATACACTAGTTTAAGAATCTTCATTTGTCCGCAGATGTCTCCCAATAATTTTAGTCATATTTTACCAAAATTTGCCTTGAAAGTTGTATCTTAAATATTAAATAATCTCTGGCTTAACTTAGTACACACCCAGAGAATATAATTTAATACAAGTGAATTTGGATCCAACAGAAAAGGAACAAATAAGATTAAATATGCGATGAGCTCCGCAAAAAATATTACTGTTAATTTGAAGCATCTAACAATTATTAGATCGCGGTAAAAGTGTTTCTGATAATTTTTAACCATATTATGGTCAAACTTATCCCTTCAGTAACCACATACTTGTATGTATGTGGATAATTTCGATTAATATAGTGAATTGAAATTCTTTCATTTTAACAAGTGTAAAACAAAAACCCATTCAAACTCAAATGAGCTCTGTGGCTGAAGTGGTTGGTGGCGAGTTACTGCTTCTTAGCTGCATGTGCTCTAGTTCGAAGTCAGGTAGAGCCAAATAAATTTGTAAAAACATCAAAGCCCCGTTATATTGTAATAAATAATGAATTAAGAGAAACGAAAAAATCAATGGAATAGGAAATTTTATACACGAAAGTATTTTTTGTTTATTTATGATTTCAATAAGTCCCTAAGTTACATTTAAAAATTTTTTAGAGAAGCCAAAAACGTTCATAACATGAAAAGTTAACGAAATTAACATTCTTAAACTGAAGCTTAGCCCATTATTGTTTAGGTGATAGTTTCACTTAGCAGTCTTTAAGACAAGCATAAAATTGGTCCCATATAAACATTTTTAAATGTCTTTATTTTATATCTTAACTAATGTCTTTTCAGACATTTTTCCTCATCCATTCAAATTTTAAGTATTTATAAAAGTTATATCCGAAAAGAAATCTTTTAAGCAGTGCCTGTTCACTAACAAATTCTATCTATTTTAATTAAAATTCTGATACACGCTCAAACATTTTCGTGTTAATTTTACTTACCATTGGGCAGAAAAATTCAAATTACGTTAAAAATTACATCCATGTGAATGAATTTAAGTTTACTGAATGTTTTGTATATTGCTGTGTTCCTGAAATGGAGAATTCCCTATTACCGCTAGGTACTTGAGTTTTTTAATGGAATTTATGTTCGGCATCAAAGTTGAGAAGTGAAAAGCTTAAAATTACAAAAAAAAAAAAAAAATTCGGCACAACGCCTTAAAAATTTATTTAAAAATAGATCAAGCCATTGCAGCTTCGTTCGTTTATATTCCACCCGACACAAATCAATTTCACCTCACAATAGAACTGAATTCTGAGTCGGCAGATGAGTCATACACTGAAAATTCAGACAATGCAGCGAAGCTTTATAGATCGGTAAATAAAAATTGAGTACCCAAATGAACAAAACCGGTTCGGGCTTTCGATAGATCATATATAAATATTGAAAAACTATTTTATCCATTTTTTTATGGTGAAATATTCACAATGATTGCTGGCAAGGTAATATTCCATTTACGGTTGAGCCTTAGGAAATAAAGCGTTTTATTGGATTTATGTTTTCTACGGGATACTACAAAATACCAAAAAATAAAAATCAAACGATCCGTCTTTTGGTGTTCAGATAATTTCAACAAGTGTTTTATGCAGTTTGGGATAATTTCTAACAATCTCTCTCTTGATGAAGAAATGATACTTCATTTTGGAACACATTAATGAAGATGTTTATTAAAGAAAAACCAATTCGTTTTGGATTCAAAGCATGGAGTTTGACTTCGTCAAATGAATATCTATACAATATAAACTTTTATGTTGGATAATTATCAAAATATGATAAGGTGGTTAGGTTGGAAACTGACACTGTTCTCAGTTTCTCAAGAGAACGCTCCATTAATAAACAAGTCCCAATGTCAACATCGCCCTCAGTAGAGTGCCCACTGCAGTTATAAAACCTCAAAAAAGTAGCTCACTACATAGTAAGACGACCTGTAAATCCAAGACGTTGAGCAGTTTGTCATACCCACACCCCATATACGAGAAAATGTGAAGTTTGTATAAACATCTTTATCAAAAATATTTTTCATCATATTCCGAACACAAAGAATAAAACATTAAAGTCTACATTAATTTTTTTGGATAAGGGGGTAAGTGAGCAATAGCTTAAAAATGTAAAATAATAATTTTTTTTCATTTGTTACTTGACTTTTTTAATAAAATTTTTTATTTTCGTCTCTTTTACTTTAATATTATAGGTTTTTCGCAAAAGATTGTAGATTGTAGATTTTCATATTTACCGAAAACGCTTTACTTACAAGACCATTGGTGAATAAACTTACCATCTCAAATATCCGGAACCAATCGGTGCATTATTTCTGGTACTGGACAATAATGGGTTAAACTAAACAAAACTTCGCAAAGCCTTGTTAATTTTCATATCATCGCCTTTTTTGGCTTTTCTTGTAAAAGTTTTTAGTGAAATCATATACAGAACACCTTCTCTGCCGATTTCAAGGATTATAATTCTCAGATTATTTATAAAATTAATTAAATTTAGTGTAAAATAATTGAAATAAAAAATTTAAGTTTTTAAATAAAAAAAATAAGCTTTTGGCTTTGCATGATTTTAAATAACAACTTTAGAAAATAAGCCACTATTTATAACACAACTTATTCGCACAAAATGCGAAATACATACATATTACATATATATGAGGTTAACAGGTGTGAAGAAATATTAGTTATTCTTTACATATACATACATACTCGTAGAAGATTTATATAAAATTTTATCTATAGTAATATTATAAAGAGAAAAATTTATTTTTTGTTTGTTATGGCTAAACATTAAAACTACCTAACCGATTCTTTCACCAATATAAACCTCCATTATCAGCGAGTAACATAGGCTATATAACAAACGATACTCCTACTTTTACGTCCATTATTCAATGATTAGCCAATTTAAATTCTATTTTCCAAAGAATTCTTAAAGCCTTCACTGTATGTAAGGAGGGTATTGAATAAAACTAGAACAGAGTTTTATAGCTTTATGTAATTAATTTTATTTATATTGAGCAGTTTTAGATTAGAGTTTAGGTTTTCGTACAGTTTTGTCAACACAGGTTGCCTGTTCAATTGAGGTGAATAAAAATTTGACATTTCTTAACCTGTGTTGCCGAAACTTCTGTATTTCTTTATGCTAATTTAAACAGGTATATATAACTTTTTGAATCCATTTGTAATTTCTAGACAGTATATGGGAGACCCTATAAAGTCGATTTAGCGATATCCGCCTGCTTGTCTGTCTGTAAAGTCGTTGAAATCAACTTTATTAAGTCCCTAGGCAACCTACAGAAACTGACCAGTCTGTAAGTTATTTCTATAAGATTGTTGCTATTAAAGTTCAGTCAGATTGGTTCATAAATGTCGGAGCTGAGTTTTTTTTTGCATATTTTATCTAAACAACAAAACGGACATAAAAACTTAGTGCCCAGTTTTATTTAAAATAACAGTCGTAATACCTGTGCAAAAAATTAGAGCCATAGGTCCACAAATGGCCGAGGAATATCAAAAATAAAAGCTAAATTTTAGATTTTTTTTCATTTCTGCTTTGTTTTTTAGCGTATTTTATCTACACTGAAAAAAAGAATACACAGTTTTTTTATACATCACATTAATTGTATCTGAACCAAAATTCAGCTGATTCGGTCCATAAATGGCGGCGCTATGGGTCAAAAATCGGGACTACCTCTATTTTTTGCGTAATTTGTCAAACAGTCTAAAAAAATGTATTTATAACCGGTTTTAATAGAAATAGTATTCGTAATGTCTTTGCAAAAAAGAGAGCAATCGGTCAGCAAATGGCAGAGAAATATAAAAATTGCAACCGATATTTCACATTTTCATTAATTTTTGTTTTGCTTTTGCTTTGTTTTTTTTTTTTTTTTTACACACAAACACGAAACCTAAAAAAGTGTATGTGTGTGTGTGTGTTATTTTTAATGTCCTGAGTGTAATAGTGTTACGAATGCAGATATCTCTATGAAAGAGTTTTTTTTTTGTTTTTAGTTAAATAACATTTTTGGGATTATTGTTTGGGGGGTGAGAAATTCCAAGTCAGGGTGATGGTACTAGGTCAGTATAGTAAAACCATCAAAGGGTTTGGCGTTCGTATGTGTCAGTTTTTTTTTATGACCTTTTAAATATTTTCCTTATCTTGATGTTTTTTCGCTTAGTTGTAACATTTTGGCAAAAAAAAAAAATTTACCATCACCCTGACTTGGAATTTCTCACCCCCCAGATTGGCTGTTGTACTGTGTAATTAAAAAATTCAACAAAAAAATTAAAACCAACACAATTTCTGGAATTAAGCACAAATAAAGATTAATGTTTTGTTAAACTTTTAAATTCCAAATTGAAATTATTACATAATTAAAAAATTTTTTTAAATGTTTGCAAAATTATATATAATTTGCATTCCTTTCTTTCTTAAAATTTCTTTTTTTATTAATTTAAAAAATAAAAAAACAATAAAATGCCCGCAGGCAATTTTATTGCTTTTAAAAATGAGGTTCTCAGAACTTTTTGTTTCTTGGAATTCATTAATTTTAGTTTTTTGAACTGAAATTAATTATTTATTTAGGATCAATAAAACAATAGGTATTCGAAGAAATTTTTTTTTATCAGTATTTCTTGTTTTATTTTTATATAATTATATAATTTTTTATTTATAACCTTTTTTATTGAAATGCTAGTTTATTAAGTTGAGATCGTATTATAAAAATTTATTTTTTTATCGATATTTCGTTCCAATAATAAGTAAATTAAATTTTAAATTTAATATGACCTCAAGCTTAATAACATGGGCGTTTCAATTACATAATTTTTTGAAATGGGTGAAGATAAATATGATAAGTTAAATAGGTTTTAAGATAACTCACGTTAGTATTTGTAAATATATTTTCAGTATTTATGAAATACTTATAAATATGTTTAGGAGAAATAGAGACAAATGTGAATTGATACCGAGATTTTACCGATTTGCAAACGAACCATAGAAGATTAAGGGATGTGAAACATATCCTTTTAAAGAAGAGGTCGTCTAGATTTGTAATCTACCACCAAAATACCTAGAAATTACTTTGAATTATTTAAATTCCTCATACTCTTGCTCTGAGGGATTTTTAGCATTCCCCATTTTGCCAAGGTACCATTCCCGATTTTACACATGATAAATACTAAAACCGAAATGAAAATTAATCTGTAGGTTCCAAGCTTTCTGAAGTGTTCGAAAATTTTTATTTTATGATGCAAAACGAAAATTGCCAAAATCCTTCAGAGCAACAACACTGAAGTATATGAAAATTTAAAAAAAATCCAGAATAATTTCTGAGGTGATAGATTACAAAGCTAGACGACCTCCCGTAATTTTCTATGGTTCGTACGGAAGTTGCTAAGTAGAACTTTAAAAAAATTTTTAAAAACAATCCAAAGTAATTTCTGAATATTTGGGTGGTAGGTTACAAATGTAGACGACCTCCGCTAAGCTACTATTAAAATCGTATTTAAGAAATATTTAATGACGTAAGGCGTGTACGATAAATATGCCATTAACTCTGAAAATATATTTACAAACACTAAAAAACGTAAGGATACGTTAAAACATATTTAACGCGGCATATTTATCTTCACTCACTTAATTTTTTCTATGTTTTTCATATTTTAAAAGAATGCATATAAGACTTTAACTTGTTTTAAATTAAAATTAAATATTTATAAATAATTTTTATTGTTAATTTGTTTAAAATTATTATTATTAAATAATACATGCCAAAATGTATTCATATATAAAAGTTGACAACGTTGCTTTGCGACAAATGACAATTTTATTTGTTGGCACAGCTACGTTGACTACCTATTGGTTAAAATTTTTAACAGAAAAAATCTGCCAATGTCAACATGAGATGACATGATATGATTTTTATATATGATTTACATATGTGAAGTATTTATATGTGCAGTGTATCGGTTAAAAAGTTTTGATTGTTAGCATTAAAATGTCTAATTCATTCTCATATTTAATTTATTTAAAGAAAAAGTAGTCTGCTGTGAATGTGAATTATTGTATGTCCTTTCACTTTTTTAAACCTGAAAATGAAATTGAACGTTAAGTAAGCTGTAATTACATGAATTTATTTAATGTAAATATTCTCTATGTGGGTGTTAATTTGTGTGTATTGTAGCGTTTTTGTATAAATATTTTCATGACGTGTCAGACAAACATGTGCGCGCAAGTAATTTGTAAATTGTTTTAGAATTTATTTTTAAATCCTTTTTAACACGGATGCAAAGATGTAGATACAAACAAAAAACAACTACAAAATAATCATAAAAAGGTAAATTTAAATAAATGACACAAAATGTATTCTAACATTAATTTCCATAAATGATGCCCCACATACATACATACATACAAATACATCATGCATTTCTCTCTGTCTTTGGCTTTATTGTGTGCATTTCCATAAACAAAATATGTAATACCAGGACATACACATACATATACTCTTACATATCAAAAGAAACACAAACATTAGGGTGGGCGTATAGTTTAAGAGCAAAATATTAATTTTTATTTGTTCTTATTCCAAAATTATGTTGGGGTATTTGAAATTTATTGTTTTCCTCATCAGCTATTTACTCAGTACAATCAGTACCGAAAGAGATAGCATATCTACATGGACCATTTAATCAGACGCTACTCTGAATCTTCATAAATTTATTAGCTATACGAGTAGCCCACGATATCGAATGTCATGGTTCGTTCGCTTAAATTTAAAATAAAAAAATATTATCAAAATCTACAAGAACAACATACGAGTACATATATTCTTTGTTTTATATGTAAGCGAATGATAAATCTTTATTTAAAACAACAAATTTTGTTGTTTGAAATTTAGGCAAACGATAACGTTTAACATACTGAGCTCAACTGAAAATATACAGAAGATGCAATCCAGTTCTGTGTGTGTGAGAGTTAAAAAGATATCTAAAAACAGAAAATGGCTTTTGTCGAGTCTCGATAATTTGTAATTCAGGAGACCAGAGAAAATGTTCAAAAAGGGTTCACATTTTGTATTTTACTTCTTTCAAAGTATAGAACGTAGACGATCAAGATTGTATCTTTATGAAAAAGATAGTGCAAATAAATGATTTAATTTTTTCTTAAAATATATCACGTTAAGCGAGAAATAGACACATCAAATGTCAACATCAATCAATGCATTTGTGTGCGTAGGTATCAAAAAAATCAAACTAATTTTGATTTCTTCAAATTTACCCACAACGTATACATTTGATTTTTATTTTTAAAAATCTGCATTGATTGATCTTGACATTTGATGTGTGTATCAGCTACTTTAAAACAATTCAATTTATAGCGCGTTTAAGTAACCGAGGGGCTAAATTATATATATTTTCTTCAATTTGGTGTGAGAAAAACAGTTCAATCTATCGAGACATTCAAATTACTCATACCAGCACAAAAAGTGACAGCCTTTTGTGTGGCAGTTTTATTGAAACTATCTACCATTGTCAGTGTGAAGGAACTAATGTATGTACTCGTATATTGAGTAGTTGCAAAAAAAATATTTGCAAGGGAATTCGAAGAGTTTAAAATTTTTCTCAACAAATTAAATCTTTTGGAATAAATTACAAATTTATATGTAACCAGCTAAAGTAAAGTTTTGAAAGGCTGAAAATATTGAAAATATAATTTTATTAAAAACAAAAAAAAAATGTGTTGCATGAATGTGTTGTGTGAATAGTCAATCAAGTAATTTTACAAGAAAAACTGGGCAGTTGTTTGCACACAACCGTTTATTGTTATACGACTAAAAAATTACCGTATTCGTTGTTCTATGAAAAATTATTCCAACACTCAGCATATGGATTGCCATCCATAACCTTCTGTAGGTAGACAATGGAGTAGTTATATACACTAGTTTTGAAACTACTCCGAAGTATTACAAAGTGATTATATAGTCTCACGCTAGAACATTTTAGTGTTAAAAAGTCATGTTTTTTTTTTATTTACAATTGCGAATAGTTTGGACTAGTCCTATTTGTTGTAGGGAAACCGCTCAAATATATGTTTTGTAGTCAACAGAATTTAATACATTTATTTTGCTCTACTGTTCTTAAGAACTATAGATGAGAACAAAGTACACAATGATGGTTTTTTTTCAACAGAACTAAAAGTCAAGTGATCATTGAAACGACTGTTACTGTTCATTAAAGAATGTCTGTCTTTAATCCATCCATGGAATTTCTAGTGAAACATTTTTAAAATTTTTTTTACAAATTGGCCCACTCTAATGCACACAATCTACGCAAAAAGTAAACGAAATGGTTTTATTCATTATGATCTAGTAAAAAATAAAAAGGAAGAAAATAAGCAAATAAGTGAAGCTAAAATAATAAATCTTCAGGATTTATATAAACAAATTTCAATTTAAGAGATGTGTAGAGAATTTTTGTAAATAATATTTTCATTATTATTGCAAATCATAAATATGGCTGACATGGTATGAGGCACGCTAACGTGCAGTTTTAGTTATAAGACATACAGGATGAATCCACTGTTATATTTTTAAGATAGTCATAATATTCATGGATGTAATTTGTTCACTTCCAAGTATGTCAATGTACTCGTATGTTCAAAAGATGTGCTCAGAATCTTTGTTGTATTTCTCAATGAAACTAATTGGAACTAATTTAATTTAAATACATTTATGTAATACCCTAGGGGCATTCATATGTGAAAGAAAAGAGAGGAACAAAAATACAATATTTTTGTTTTTTTGTAATATGTTGATTGGGAAATTTTGTTAATTTAGTTCAATGCCTACTTTGTTAGTTTTTTATTTTCTTGTTTGCATTTTTTAAACTTTTTGTTTGCCCATTGACTAAAATTCTTATTTGGTCGATTGGTGTAACAAAATAAGTATTCAATTGCTTGGCCAAGAATTTAACACGACTTGATGATTCAGACTAGCGTCTGATGAAATAGCTACATGGATAAGCTTTCCCTTTTAGTACTTATTGTATTACTAAGTAAATAAATTTCTTAAATTTTCCACGTGAATACCATGGAAATACGGAATTAAGCACAAATAAAGATTAAATTTTATTGAATTTTTATACCTACAAACTGCTTTTAAATACAATAATTAAAAATTGTGTTTGGTCATGTTTAATACTGAAAAAATGTTTTACAAAAAATAAATTATCTATTTAAATATAACTAATTTTCTTTTTGTTTGTTTGCTGTACAAATTATTGTTTTAAAAAAGAATTGTCTAAAATTTCGACATAGGACTAACCACGCCTACTTTCAACGATTTTCATTCGCAACTGTTCATACAGATAATAACGATCGTTTTTATCCGCAGGTATGCTACCTAAAATGCCAGTTAAGTTCGTTGGGAAATTGGGGTGAATTTTTAAATTCTTTTAAATGTGGTCTTATTCACTACAATTAATAAAAACCTAGGTACACGCAAAAAAAAAAAGATGGTTGAATATGGTCACCGCAAACATAGTGTGTTTTTCACAAAAATATTATTATTAATTTGAAGAATCTAAACAATATTATGATCACGACAAACATGTTTCTAGTTATTTTTAACCATATTATGTTCAGCGTCTTAGATCAACCATATAATTATCATATTATTTTTAAAAAAATTTTAACTGAAACCATAAATATGTTCAAAGCAAACATTATAATGATAAAAATATGGTTGAATGTAAATTGCTTTCTATTTTATCTCTTCCGCAACCATATAAATAAAGTGACTATAAAACAAAAACTTAATCGTTCAAACTCAACTGACCTTTATGGCTGAAGTAGTTTAGTGGCAAGTTAATGCTTCTTAACTTAATATTCCAAAGTTCGAATCCTGGTAATGTCAAATAAAATTGGATAAAAAAAATTTAAACCCGCTGTATTATGTAATAAATATGGTATAAAAAAATTAATTATACAACAAATTTACATTAATTTTTTTTTTTAATTCATATTAAAATTATTTTTGAAACTGCTTATATAAAATATGTATGTATGTATTGAAAAAAATAAAAAAAAATTAAAAAAATTTCTTGTCTTGATGGAGGGTTGAACCGCAACATCTGCAGTTGAAAACTATTTTTAATATAATGGATAGATGAAATCATAAATCTAACCATACTATGTTTCCACCACAATATGGTTGCCTCAACCATATTTTTTCTTTGCGTGTAGCTTCAATATCACACTTAACAATAAAAATAATGTAAATTGCAAAGGTTATTATAATTGATAGGGATAAAAATGTTTGTTTCATAATTTATTTATTTCAATTCGTCTGGCAACTTTGCTGAAGTCCAAATTTCCCTTTTTTTATGAATTATATTTGTTGTTTATTTGGATTTCGCCAAAAGTTAACCGCTTACGGTCTACGTACGTATGTTTGTTTTTGGGTTTTTGTGTAAAACAAATATACATAATTTACTTGTGTGAAAGCTACGCAACAATAAAGGTCACAACACCAGAAGTTTTTTAAAGATAATATTTTTAAATCGAATAAAAACATAATTTTATTAAAACAAATTAAACCTGATATTTTTTATTTGGTCCATTCGAGCCGGATTTAAGAAAAATTAAATTCGAGGCTAATATTTTTCCTTTTCTTCCCTCTAAGGAATTATAATCATTCCTTACCACCAACAGCTACATCGTCACATTTAATAAAAGTTTTAAATTGAAAATAAGGTGCGTAAAATACATATTTATAATTCTTTTATCAAAATTTTTATTATTCAAATGGCCAATTTTAAAAGATACACGAGCCATAGATTTTGTAAGTATTTATTAATATTTTATGATTAAATTATTTGTAAAGCTAAAGTTTCAACATTTTTTTCGCGCAGATAAGCATAGTCTTTGAAATCGTATTTCCAGAAAATAAGGACATATTAACAGGTAAGTGACCCCAGCTTAAAGAAGATATTGTTAAATAGTAAATTGCTGCAAAACGCTATAGAGTCTAAAAATAAGGTAATATTTATTATGGTGACATAATGGAGGAACGACGTTTACTATTTTGGATGCGCGATAACTTTTCATTGTTCCTATACATAATAATTATAAGCGACATAAAACTAAAAGTTTAAAGTTTAATTGGAAGAAAATACTTTGTGGTTACTGGTAATTATTGAAGGTTTACAATCAGCTAAAGATTTTTGCGATGGTACATTTTTTGGAAGCTTTTGATTGTGCTTTTCATTTTTTCTAAATTGAAAATATCCAGACCCATGCATTAAAACGTGGGCATAGTTTATAAAAAAATTGTTTTTTTTTTTTTTTTGTGACAAGAATGTCAATAGTGTTAAATTATAAAAATTTTGCATAAATAATAGCTTTTAAATTTTATCAGTATGTACTCAGCTACAATTGTCTGCATTTAACGACCCTTTTTATCTTTTGAAATATTAATAAATTTAAGATAGTTTAGCTTTCATATTTATTATTGATATCATATGATTTTCTTCTTCTGTTACCAAACTTTTTAAATAATTTTGTTATTTGTATAAGCTTAACAAAATAATAAATTAAATCAAAATAATAAATTAAATTAATATAATTCACTAACGCGGCTGGTAAAAAAGCAAACTAGCGTTGAATAATAAAGATATTGAATACACGTTTACCTTTGGACAAGCTGAACTTTATATAATTGAAAACTGAATGCAATTCAACGAGTTCTTCAGTTTTCGATTACAAACAATTATGGTGCAGAATACGTAATAAACGTTCAGGAAAACTGCACATTTGTTCGGTTTTCTACTACGTATTGTTTCTGTGTAATAAATTTTTATTTTTAATTAATTTAATTTAAAATTTTTTTTCGGTTAAACAATGAGATCGCAAAATATTGAAAAAAAGGTATAAGCAAGTATCATCTGTAAGAAGACCGCAGAACGAGTAAATGTTTTGTGTGTTATTATTTATACTAAACAATTATGTAATAATAAAAATATATAATTAAGGA
The DNA here is from genome assembly GCA_947397855.1 of Thelaira solivaga. Lineage (NCBI taxonomy): Eukaryota > Metazoa > Arthropoda > Insecta > Diptera > Tachinidae > Thelaira > Thelaira solivaga. Next base: position 46,821,800 of record OX377610.1, on the reverse strand, counting down.
ATTATTGTCGATTCACTTTCCGGTCATTTGTGAGAATCTGCAAATATTATAATAATTTTACAATGCAAACCAGCTTAAAGAGAAATTTTTATGTGTACCTGTAATAAAGGTAATTTTGAATGCATTTCCGATGCACTAGAATTTCGATTCATGGGTTTACGACTCATGCTACGTGAGGAGTTTTGCGATCCACGTACATTTGTTGCTGTTTCACCAAATAATATTGACTAGAATTAAAAAAAAAAATACGTTCTACTCATTTATTTCATTATAACAGATCAATCTTAATTAATACAATTTTATTTTTTATAATATTTAAAAGGTAACTCACCTTGAAAGCCTGACGGAATTTATTACTCATAAGGTTGTACAAAAGAGGATTTATACAGGTGGACAAATAATATAACACACCTGAAATGTATGTCATAATCGTGTAAACAATCTCATGATGATTTTGTTCATTTTCTCTGAGATTTTCATCAGGATCATAAGGAACTGTTCCTGTAACTGCAACTGATGTGGGTTTAGCTGTAACAACAAATATCTTTTCAGTTGATGTGGGAGCACCAGTTTTATGTCCATGATTAGTGCTATACTCTTCACTTTCAGTCATCAGCACACCACTGCCATATACCGCTATAAGACGCTGAGCATGAAATGGCGCCCAACAGAAAAAAAAACAAATAACTACAGCCACTAGTTAAGCGAAATGTTGTAGTAAATAAAACGAAATAAAATAAGAAAAAAAAATGTATTTTTATGTGTATTAATATTTCATGCATTAATGGGATATATAGAATAAGGACACGCAGAAGCACACAAGCACACACATATCCAATGAATAATTGTTATTTGGAAACGTTTATTAGTTACTAGCACTAACTCGCTCCTTCGGTAGCGAAGTATCATACTGTCGCTATTATTTCATTGTAGACCATTTAATCTCAGCTCTAGGCTTTATAATACAAAAAAAGAGGTATCATTGAAGTATAAAAAAATACCATTTTGTCAGTTTAGTGATTTTTCTATTTACTGAGCACCGTTTTAGCTCCGTCTGATAGTTCTAGATTCGGAAACGTTAAAAAATCAAAAAGTTGCATTATACCAGTAGTATATGAATAAAAAATACCGCTTTCTTCTCTTAATTATTTTTCACCTTGTCCTGAACCGTTTAAGTTCAGTTTAATAGTTGTAGGTTTGTTAATACTAAAAATTTAAATAGTACCATTCAAATCAATTAAAAAGTACTGTTTTGCATCTTAACGGTTTTTTACTTAGCAAAGAGCGTTTCACCCCAACCTCAAAGTTCTAGGGTTGTTAGTATGAAAAACTCAAAAAGTCTTAATTCTAGGTTTTGCAGATAACATAAAAAATACCAGTAAACTTGCTTAAATTGAAAGTACCAATCATATTTCTTCCTTTTGGTACTTTTGTTCACCTCTAAAAAATATAATTTACCATTGATTTTTATTGAATATTACAAATTAGTAATAAAATGTTTATATGCTGCATCAATTTACATAAAAGTACATATTTAGAAATAGTAGTAAAAAGGGGCACATATTTTACCCCTTATTTGCTCGAATTTTAAAAAAGTGCCAATATACATTGGAGACCTTTTTAAGCAGAAAATAATACAATATAGTTTTTGTTGCTGCGAAATGGATAAATGGAGTTAAAAAAACCTATCAACATTAGTTGTTACCCTTTTTATCCCGCAAATGCACAAATATCGAAAAAGTACCCAATACCTATCCGCTTTTTTTTTTTTATAGTAGAGTATTTTAAAGTTTGAACTTTGGCTCTATCTGTAGTAGTTCCGGAGATACAAGAAGTTTGATATTACCAGTTTTTACCAGTTTTTACCCTTTTTTACCCCCTTAATTTTTGAATTACCAAAAACATTGAGACAGGAACCTGGTTTTAGTTTTAGCCGTTTGGGCTGGGCGATGGTGATAAGTCAGTCAGTCAGTCAGTCTACAAATATTTTTTTATAAAAAGATTCGCAATTATTTCACTTTTATATCCGTATTGAGGAAAAATGTGTAAACTTCTGAATAGTTGGAATGAAATTCTTTTTAAAAAGGTGTATTTCAACTAAATGAGTATGTGTGTGCTGTGCATTCAATAGGCACCAGCCTTGTAAGTATAATAATGATGATGATGATTATATTTTTGATTAATAGTATTTTGATAAGCGTAATATTAATAGGAAAAACTTGTATGACTTCTCAATGAGCATATGTTAAACAATTAATACGCTATCGAAACGTGGCAACAACCAGTAAATTGATTAACTATTATTTACATGTACTTATTATACCAATTAGGTATGATGAAATATAATAAATAAAAAAAAGTTGTGCAAATAATTTTATTCGAACTTTAGTAAATAAAAATAAAAAGATCAAATAATGAGAAATTATGAGTAAAAATAATTAAGCGAACTGTTTTAAGAAAAAGATTATCATTTTTAATGAAGAAAACAAAGCGCTGCATTAATTGAAGAAATTTTCAAAGGAAAAAGTGGTACATAAAACAAAATTTCAATCGGAAAAAAATATAAATTTTGCTTAAAATTTGTGGAAATTAAATGTGTTTTGTATTTTTTCACAAATTAAATTATTAAAATTTTAAATATGTAATTCATATGAATATTTATTGTGGTTATTTTATCTTGTTTTTGTTTTGTTCTTCCACAAGGACGTTGACACATTGTAGACACAATTTTTGCAGCATACGAGGTCTGTTCAAAAATAAGGTGAATTTTTAAATTTCGCGGGCTACGTACATTCAATTATCGATTTTTTTTTTATTTTGTTATGTTGCTACACTCGTCTAGAACATATGTTTACAGTTTAGTTTGTTTATGAGAGGCATAAAAGTTAGAAGTATTTTGCGTGTTCGGCGATTTTCTGCTGTCGAAAAACATGGATCAAAGAGTTTGCATTAAATGTTGTGTGAAAAGTGGAATCAAGTGCTCCAAAACACTTGAAATGTTGAAAGTGGCATACGGCGAGTCTACTTTAAGCCAAAAAATGTTTACAAGTGGTACAAGCTTTTCACAGAAGGTCGAGAAAATGTGAATGACGACGCTCGCCTTGAACACCCCAGCACATCAACAACCGATGAAAATGTTGAAGTGAAGAAAATTGTTATGGAGATTTGTCTAATAACTGTTAGAGAAGTTGCTGAGGATGTCGGCATATCGGTTGGCTCATGCCATGCAATTTTTTCGGAAATTTTGGGCATAAAAATTGTTGAATTTTGACCAAAAAAGTCGTCGCTTGTTCTTAATTTTTTGGCCAGAAAAAACACCGTAATCATGCCTCAGCCACCGTATTTACCAGATTTGGCCCCCTGCGACTTTTTCCTGTTCCCAAGATTGAAGAGACCCATGAAAGGCCGGCGTTTTGAGACGACTGAGGAGATACAAACTGAATCTCTGAGAGAGCTCAAGAACATACCAAAAAGTGTATATCAGAACTGCTTCGAGTGGGACTACTTTGAAGGGGACAAAATAGAAATTGATGAAAAAATAAATATTTTTTGAGAAAAAATAAAATTCACCTTGTTTTTTTAATAGACCTCGTACATCTCCTCACACAACATAAAGCTTTTAATTGTTTCTAATAGTTTTATTATTTATATCTTTTAATTTTAATTTATTTAAAACAAAAAAATTACAATGTTTTTATTTTCATTTTAGTAATTCTCAACTCAACTCAAAAATAGCCCAACTCAAAAATAGCTGATTTTTTAAATTAGTTGTCAAACTTCAAACCTCTGTGGTGCAAATGAGTCCAAAAATACTTCGCTTTCCTCAACAATACAACAAAATGTATACATTTGCTTTTTGCTTCGATTACTTGATGGTTGTTAAAATAAATGAAAAATTAAAGAAAATAACTAAAATAATTTGAAACAAAATAAATCTGATTAAATAAGTCTTATATACCATTTACTAATATTTAAATTTTTGATTTTCTACATTCTTCAAGCTTAAGATCGTAATATAAAAATTGATTTATTTATAAATGGGTCGAAATATATATAAAAATAAATTTTTATAATACGACCTCAAGCTTAATAACAAAAGGTAAAATAAATTTACAAATAAAAAATTAAGAATAAAAAAAATTTCTTTATAAATGTTGAAATATTTTGTTTTAAACTTTTTATCTTTACCCCCTGTAAAGCACAGTTATACAAGTTATATGATTGTATATAAATATGTACAATGTACATTTTGTTTAAATAAAGAATTACTGTTTTCTAGTTATTTACTAATCGCCAAACTGTTTGCTTGTTTTAACAATAAAAATTAATTTCAGATCAAGAAACTAAATTTAATGAGTTCTAAGAAAAAATATCCTTTCTGAGAATCTAATTTATAAAAGCAATAAAAGCAATTTTTGAATAAAAATTTAGGAAATAGAAATGCAAAAAAATTATTTAAATAAAATGTTTATGAACATTTTTTAAACTAAACATATTTAATTAAATATTTAATATCAATAAAGAACTTCAAATTAAATCCTCTTTCATAAAAATATCTGTAATCGTAATGCTAAAGGCATTTAAAAAGACACACACATACACACGTTTGTATATGTTTTAGTAGTAGTTTAGCGAAGATTGTCTACATTTGTAACCTACCACCCAACTATTCAGAAATTACTTAATAAATATTTAATATATTTAAATTCCACAAATCAGTAAATTTCAAATCCATTTTTGGATGAGTCGTCAGTTTATTAAGGCATGTTCAGGTCAATGGAACGATAGCTTCTTTCGCATATTTGTATTGAAAACAAAAACAAATTTTCGTATATTGTTTTTGTATTTTCTTATTTCTATCAATAATTTCGCACAGAGTAGCTATGAAGTGCTGAAATTTTCAATTCCGAATAAAATATTCGGATTCGGAATAGAACAGCTCTGAATAATTCATAGAGTGGTTTTAATTATCAACATTTAGAAAATACAGATCACATGTTGTATAATTCATTAAATCTGTTGGTAGTAAAAATAAATAATAATGCAAAAAAATATACTTGCCTACTCGTAGAAGTAATGGGTGATTCAAGTAGAGATACTTTTTTCAATACCCTTTTTTTGACAGATCACGTGTGAGTCGTGTCATGCTGTCATGTTATTTTTGTTTAGTATTGTTTGGAATTTCATAATGGAAAGACTTACGCCTGAACAACGTTTACAAATCGTTCAACTTTATTACGAAAATTCACGTTCTGTGAGGAATGTATTTCGTGCACTTCGCTCAACTTATGGTCAACATAATCGGCCTACGGAGCGTACTATTCGCAACACCATCACCCATTTTGAGACCCAGCATTCATTATTGGATAATATTCGATCGAATAGACCACGTCCAGCACGCTGTGAAGAAAATATATCGGCCTTAGCTGAGAGTGTACACGAAGACCGTAACCGTTAATGGCGACCGTTATCATGCCATGATAACCGACTATTTGATGCCTGAAATTGAAGCTCGTGATCTCGGTGACATTTGGTTTCAGCAAGACAGCGCCACTTTCCCACACATCGCATCAAGCAATGGATTTATTGAAAGAACATTTCGGTGGGCACATAATTTCAACATCACGTGTGTCATTCGCCAGTTACCAGTCGAAATGCACGAACGAGTCATCGAAAATTGGACTCAATGGATGAACCATCTGCGACGTAGCAACGGCCAACATTTGATAGACATAATCTTCAAAAAATAAATGCCAAAGAATGTTCTTTCAAATGATAATCAACATTCTTCATTAAATTTGAATTTTCTGTGTTTTTTTTTTTTCTTTAAAAAAGTAGGCAACCTCGAAATGGAGCACGCTTTAATTATGTTAGGCATACAACGATAGAGCATCGTTTACAGCTAGAAACAATAGTTTTAGCTACCAAACAATGCTTCTTTCATGTATTCTATGATGCATTAAATTGATGTTCTATAGAAAAATAAAAAAGGAAACTATTCTAATACATATAAACCGTTTTCTCATTTTATTCTCTCTATGCAATATCTTAATATGAGAAAATGGTTTATATTAGAGAGCTTACATATACAAAAAAACATAAACAGAACATTGAACCATAAAGAAGACACAGATAACATCAACACAAGTTATAGAGTTGCAATAGGAAAAGGAAAATTGTAAAGTTAGAAAAATCCTTTCTTTAATAAAAAATTAAAACAAAATTCAAAATTAAAAAAAACACATTTTTAAGTTCTAAATTATTTAAGAACAAAACGAAAATTGTTATGTATTTACATACGTCATGTAAAAAAACGACATACTCGTATATTTTGTAAGTACAATTAGTAAAAGTGTAAAATTGTAATTAATTAAATTTTTTTTAATATAGACGATACCCTTGAAAAAGTAAACAAAAAATTGACGAAACGTTGGGTAAACTTGTAATAAAAGTTGTTTTATTGACAAGAACTACTACAGGCCTGATTAGCTAGAGATTTTTCAATATAATTCAAAACTGGCCAAAAATAACATTCTTTTTTTCAATTCGAACCAGGCAATCTGCAGTTAAGAAGCATTAACTCGCCACTCAACCACTTAAGCCACATAGTTCTATAGTATTTATAAATGGTTGAGTTTTTGTTTAACGTATTTTTACTTTCAATAAATACTATTTGTGCGCAATGTGTGTGGCACACACAAAGTCAACAGATGTACAAATTGAAAGTTTTTCCAAAAATTTTTGAAGTCATTAAGTGCAAACTCTTTGTTGTCTCGAATTTCCCGAAGTACCTTTTGAAAGTAACAAAACCCCGCAGATTTTATGACCTCATGAACATTTTAGTTAAAACTTGAGTCTTCCGGAGAACATGGCTATATCTCTCCAACCTATTATAATTTTGCTTTCTAGTCTTTGGAAGAGAAAAGTGTACAACAAAATAACTCGAAAAAACTGCATCTAGTGGCTTAGATATGATAAAATGTTGAAAAATTTTCAATTTTTATATCTCTTTTACCTTTGGTAGTTGTTGTTTCTTAATTGATTGTGATTGTTTTTAATTGTTTTATTTCATAAAAACAATTAGAAAATATATACGTTTTAGATACTTTAGCATTTTTGAATCACCAGATGCACTTTAGTTTGTTTTACACTTTTTTTCTGCACTTTTTTTGTCTACACTTTTTTAGTCTATAGCTACAACTCTGCCGAACGCATGAAATATTAAGTTTTAGCCATTAAAACAGCATCTAAACTAGCAAAACTTAAAAAGGGTTTTTTTATTTTTGATAAGTACTTACTCCAGGATATTCCACTCGAGGAGTTTGAATTCTATGATGTTATCAATAAAAGTCAAGTAGTAAATCTAGTTGAAATTTATTTTAAGCTTAAAACTTTTTTAAGGCTTTTTATAAGTTTGTGATTCCGTTTGAAATTTCTATATCATGCATGGGGCACCCTATAATGTATATTCATTCTGAATCCTTATAAATAGTGAAGTCGAATAAGCGATGTCGATCTGTCCATCTAGTCGTTGAAATCAACTTTCTGACGTCCTTGGACAACTGATAGAAGAGTTTAGCATACCAATCTGTCAGTTGTTTCAGTATTTCACTAGAAATTGAGCCCGCTCGGTCCATATATGGGGGAACTAATAGTGATAACCTACCTTTATGTTTTTAACATTTTTCTGAGTGGGTTTTTTAGCTATTTTGACGAATATACACAAACGGACAAAAAACGGGGTGCACACACGAAACCAGGCAATCGGTTTGACGTTGTACTCCTCCTAAACGGCTGGACCTGTTTATAATAATTGAATTTCTGTCTATGCCTTTGGGTTACGCCTTGGGAGGTTTACCGTTTCAAATCTGCGCAGTAGGTGGTGCTGCAGTCAGTACCTGTTTTTAGCCGGTCTTGCACGGTCCTTTCCTCTATGAGTACGATTTCTTAGAGCAAGAAGATTGAATATACAATCTTCTTACTAGCTGACGCTTGTCGGGTACATATACGAGTATTTCTAATAGAAATAGAAATCTTAAAGAAAGAGGATTTTTTGATTTGTGCCATTAATTAATTAATTTTTTTTTTATTTAATATCAAATATTTTTTATTGTACGAGTAATGTTAATGTTTGGTCTTAAGATCTTTTCAACCATTTTAAATTAAATTAAATTTATTTTGTATTCTTATTGGATACCTTTCTTAAAATTTATTTTCTTTATATTTAAAAATTTAATTCCAATACGAGATTTTATTGAACACCTTTAGCTGAAATTAATTATTTATTTTTGAATTAAACTAGCAAAAAAAAAAAAAATAAAAATAGGTAATCACTGAAAATTATTTTTTGTTATTTCACTAAATATCTTTTTTTATAATTTTTTTGTTTTCTTTTTAATAGTCAATGTAAAAAATTAAAAGTATGAATATTTGGCCACTACAGTTAAGGGTATACATACAAGACTCGGCACAGCCGAATTTAGCTTTTTATATTTAAGGTAGTGAAATTCTTGCTTTTCGTCTGTTTTTACGTTTTTGTTAGCAAATCCACATATTTAAAAAGATTTTTCATCAGACCTGTCACACTCTCTGGTCTGATTTAATAGCTTCGCGGCTTATAAGATATAGTAGAGAAGGAAGGAAAGGGGTACTGAATTGAGAACTTGCAGCCTTAATTTAATTTTTCTTCAGTTCAAGATAGTGCAGAATACTAATAACGTTAGAGAATCTAAGAGGCTAATTTTAAGTTTCTTAATTTTTGTGAGCCTTAAGGGCTTGCTAAAAAAACGATTTCTCTAACAATTTCTTCTGGGACAATATTTTTCATTCATCGGGATGTACCGGAATGGTTTGTCAGACACATTAATATTGGGATCAGTTAGTGAATGTCTTTTCTGACTATTCGCCCTTAGGGTCAGAGAGCAAAACTTCTTGTTGATTCCATCAGAAATACCACAGCTCTCATTTCAAAAAGGTAATGGCCTTTATACGAGGCTCAGAACTTGATCTCCTGTAGGTCTTCTAAGCACTTCAGAAAGTTCATTTCAACATCCGCATGGACAGACGGACATATGTAGTCCAGAAATTACATACGGAATGAAAAACTTATATTTATAAACGCTTTTTACTTTTTGTGAAAGGCAAAGGTAGTTGCACTTCAGAGATTATAGCTCCGTCATTTATGGATCGATTGAACTGAATTTCAATATAAAACTGTCGACAGGAAGTTTCAACAAATTAACATACTAAACTTTTCTGTAGGTCATCTACGGACTCCAGAAAGTTGATTTCAACATCCACATGGACATAAATTACATACTTAATGACAAACGTCTATATACCCCTTTCACTTTTCTTGAAGGGTATTAAAAACAAACGCAACCATTCATACTTAACAGAGTCTTGTAGCTGATGTGGTTGAGTGGCGAGTTAATGCTTCTTAATTGCAGATTCGTACCCTGTTAGTGGTGTGAAATTAGTTTCTTGCTTTTTTTTCTATAGAACATCAATTTAATGCATCAAATAAATATTGTTTGGCAACAAAAGATATTATTTCTAGGTGACCCATCGCGAACAAAAATCACCCCTTATAAATGAGCTATTGTAAATGTTTATCTATCATTATATGCCTTATGTATTAGCTTCTAAACAAGCATAAGTTTTTGCAGAACAGCAACATTTAAAAATTATTAAAATAATCTCACAACAACACACTTACCCAACATTTTTAAAACTCGTTTTGTATTAAATTGATTAACACGTCCACGAACAGCACTGACTTGTGTACCGCCCGCATAACGATATAAAATCGTATCACTCTGAGTACTTTTCATACCTAAACGACCACGTTTTACATGAGAATTCTCAATATTGAAACCGACTGGTGGTACATCGTTCATACTGTTGTTACCATCACCGCGACTACTTCTACCGCTAATGACATTCGAACGATACAATTGCAAACCAATCAAAAGATATAAAACAAATATTATTGACATGGGTGCAAAGAAAAATATATACGTTGATAATTGAAAGGAGTGCTGGATTATAATTCGCACCACTACACACCTTTCAATACTCTGATGCGAAACAATACCAAATTGTAGAGCCTGAGGTATTGCAGTTACTATAGAAAATAACCAAATCAATATGATTATGCGAATGGCTCGACTTAATTTTGAAATGGCTTGACCCAAAAAGGGATAACATACAGCCACATAACGTTCTACGGTAAATGCCGTTATTGTTAAAACTGTAGCGTTTGCTGATGTTTCTGCTAAAATACCGCGACCCACACAAAAATATTCACCAAACACATAAGGATATTTAGACCAAGTTAAATAGATTTCTTGCGGTACACCGGACAATAAAAGTAGAAAATCCGATATGGCCAAGCTAAATAGATAATAATTTGTGGCTGTGTGCATTGAACGATTCTTCTTAATCACTATACACGTACTAATGTTACCAATAACACCCGTTATAAATATCAAACCATAAACTAGAGTCAGAGGTATGACAATTTTTAAAGAATCCCTTTTGGGACCAAAATCATAAAAAGTCTCGTAGTCATAATTTGCTGACATATTTCCAAAATCAATTTTATTTGTTACTGCTGCTGTTGCTGCTATTATTGTCTTTATTGTGCCATTAATTATATTAGTCATTATAGAATTGTTGTTATTATTGTTGCTGCGGAAATTTTTAGATAATTTTTACTTTGTAAATACAAGTTTGTTTAGACACTTAGTGAATATTTCAACACAATTTTTTTTATTAAATTAAATAAATTTTTTTTTTTACTTTATTTAAAAAAAAAGAGCTTTACAATACGGTAGCAATAAATTTGTCTTTGGGCATTTTTAAATTGTATACGAGTATAATCGTTTAAACTAGCTAAGCGCACGCAAATCTAACTGCATGTTAAGGGAATTGTAATACATGCATATGAATGTATGTAAATACACACATACCTGCTCGTACATACTCTCTCCATTTAATTAAATTGTTATAGAGATAAGCTTTTTTAAATAATTTAATAAATCATTTTTAAATTTATATTTATTCTCATAAATTAATAAACAACATATTAGGTACATACGAGTACATATGTATGTATAATATGTTCATTCACTGTTATTAATTATTGCAACAATTTTAACTTCAGCAGTGTTTTATCTAAATTGGGGCAGCAAGCGTTTTTATCTGTCAAAAATTCTCATGACCATGCAAAAAGTAGCTCCATAAATATTAGTGAAATTGGCCGCAAAACAATATTATTTATTTTTGACCAGTAATGACATGTTAGCTTTTTTATATATTTAGCGTTTTTAAATCTACTCTTGTTTGTCTTTAGTGGGTTTTATTAAACATGATGATTACACTACTGTAGAAAATACGCACCGGCAAGCCGTATATTTGTGTGTGAACACTTGTAAAATGATTAATAAATCTATCATTAAATTTCAATTTAATGACCATCACTTTTATTAAAGACTTTAGTTAATACATAATTAATTTGCATAACTTATAAATTAATACCTTCTACCTAAACATGTTGTCCTTGCGTATTATTAATTGTCATGGCAAATGAAAGACGCACTTGGAATTGCAGTATTTTGAAATCAATATCAGTTGAAATGAAGATTTTTTCTTGATACAAAAAAAAAAAAAAATATTTTTTAATTTATTTATTTTCAAAAAGATTTTACATCGAACGTATTTTAAACAGTATTGTTGATTTTAAAATATTAGATGAGAGCTTTTTCACCAATAGTCTTGTACTGTTCCAGATATTTCGGGAACCAATATTTCTTATGGCCAAAAGTAGGATGTTATCGGAAGATAAATAGTTTTTGGTTATTACAAACGAAAAATATCTTAGTGTTGCTAATAACTTTTAAACACCTTAGGCATTTAAAGTATGACAGCCATACATATCGCAGAGGCTTTTAATACACAAAAATAACAGAATACCATTACATTGCCCGTTATTGCAACTTTCGATAGTTTAAGTGGAGATTTTTTGGGGCAAATAAGAGGTTTTTGACTAAAACTTTCGATAATTAACTTATCGGAATTTTTAATTTAATATCGGTCAAAAAGAAATCTTAAATTTAACTATCGGTCCTAAATGGTACTAAAATCTTAGATATTTTAAAAATAATTGTCAAAACAAGGTATGACGTTGCCATTATGTATTTATAGCAACTAAAGGTAATCGGTATTTACAGCAGTGGCTCCACACTACAAATATTATAGTACAGGGTGGGCCAAAAGAAACCAAGGGATGTAAAAGTTTAATAACTTTTTTGTTTATTAATTTTTTTTTTATTTTTTCTTTCAGATTATATAGACAACACTTGGAGAATTTATAATGGAGAGGTTCACAACTGAACAGAGAACCAGAACAATAGAATTTTATTATTTAAACCAGAGATCAATTATTTTAACGCTCATTTTCATTTGAATGGCTTTGTTAACAAGCAGAACTGTAGGTTCTGGGGTTCTCAAAATCCAAGAGCCATTCATCAACGCCAATTGCACCCCATCAGGTGTACAGTATGGTGTGGGATCACATCTGAAAATGTCATTGGGCCCTACTTCTTCGAGAATGAAGATGGAAGTGCTGTAACCGTAAATGGAGAGCGGTAGAACATTTTTTACGTCCTTCTCTTGAAAACAGACCTGGTATGTGGTTTCAGCAGGACGGAGCCACTGCCCATACTGCCCGAGACACAATGGCACTTTTAAGTCAAATTTTTGGAGAGCGAATAATTTCTCGAAATTCGGAAATTATTTGGCCAGCGCGATCGCCAGATTTGACAGCTCCCGACTATTTTCTTTGGGGTTTTTTGAAAGAGCGAGTGTATGTGAACAAGCCAGAGACAATCCTTGAACTCAAGGCAAACATTGTTGCAGAAATTCGAACGCTACGGCCACAAGTTTTGAAAGATGTTATGGAAAATGCTCTAAAAAGAGCCCATCAGTGCGAAGCTGAAAACGGTGTTCATTTAAGAGACATCATTTTTCATACTTAGTGTAAAAAAATTTCCATTTTGTATATTATATAATCTGAAAGAAAAAATAAAAAAAAGTTAATAAACAAAAAGGTTGTTAAACTTTTACACCCCTTGGTTTCTTTTGGCCCACCCTGTATTTACCTTATGGGGACCTTGCAATAATGGAAAAAAGTTATGATTTGCTTTATCATTTACTTTAACTAAAGTTAATTATAACTATCTGAAACCTTTTAAGTAAGTTGTAATCAAGGCTCTTAGAAGAATAATTCACATGTGATCTTTTAAAGTTAGCTCATGCAAAAGCGTTCCGGGTGAACTTAATGAATTTAAAAATTTATTGGATAAGCAATTTATTGATGTGTCCATTACTTTATAGTTAGATTATTTCAGATAATTCGTTTAAAAATAAAATTTTAATTATTCAAAGAGCAATCTAAATTTTCTAGTTCTTTGCATACGCAAAGTCTCTCCACAGCCTTGTTTAAATTTTTCTGCGCAAGCACAAAACTGAATAAAATTATATTTTACCATTTTGCATCGCAGAATGCAATACATAGTCAAGATGTTTTTCTGGGTTATTATTAAAAAAGGACATTTTCTTAATTAAGTGGCAGTGCACTGAGTTAAAAATTTTTTTAAATAACACATCACATTTTCAAGATATTTATGTCCTAAATAAAAATCCGAAATTCCACAATAAGATTTCATATAAATCAAGTCTATATCATTTTAAAGTTTGCTTTTCAAAGATATCGTAGAAATTGTGGCAAAAAAAAATTATTTGTATACAAAGTGTAATAAAATTTTTTAACAGAATTTTTTTCCTAGTTTAAAAATGCTGCAAAATACCTACATAGCATATTTTTTTATGTTTGAAAGAAATGTCACAGATATTGACAATAAGTACAAAATACTATTTTTAAACGAATATTCCCTTTTTAACACATCGAACGACTAAATATGACAACGGATTTGTATTAGTTTTTCTTTTTCTCAATTTGTTATGTTCAATTAAATTGTAATTAGCCAAACGAACACAAACGCACACAAATATTTCAGTTTTATTATGTTAATCACAGATAATTCTTTTTTTATTTTGTTCCTTTTTTATTATTTTTTTATTTTATTTTTTTATTTATTAACCCGTTGAAATATTAAAACATTTCCTTTTAAATTTTAGTTTATTTTTATAAATTTATGTAGATGGAATTAATTAGGTATTTGCCATTTTTATTTATTTATTACTTTAGATCTTTGCAGTTAAAACGTTCAAGTTTGTCTGCTCTTATGAATTTTCCGCTTCACACATTTTATTCTTGACCAAAATGTTTCACAACAAAAAACTTAAAAGCGAATACAAAAAAGTGTCTAGTTGTCTAATTGAACATTTACTAAATTGTTTTACTTTTTCTTACAACTACTTCTCCTTAATTATTCTGCAAAAATACAAAAATATTACACACACACAGAAAGCGCACAAGATGTCATTTCTTTTTCTATTAAATACATATTTTTTTTTTGGAAATCCCTCTTATTGTATTTTGGCTTGCACGATGACGAAATTCACAAAACTAAAGAAAAACAAAAACAAAAGCAATAACATTCAACAGAGTAGTGAAAATAGTTTTTGTTTATCTATGACCGGCTTTACTTAAGTGAAGAAACTTACAAAAAAAAAAAAAACTTTTAAGCGTAAATAACTTTTTTTAGCTTTTATGGTAACATAAACTTTCATATTTAGTACTACCAGGGTTGCCAATTTCGGAATTATACTAATATGAAAATCACTTTTTCTCAGTGATTTCAAATCACGAAAAAGTTGTTCTGCGCACAAAATCATTTAAAATCTCGTGATGTAAAACCTGCCAATTAACTGATTCACGATATCAAATCCCTAGGAGCCTTTTGCTTTGAATTCGTTAACAAAATTATTAAATACACTTAACTTATGATATTCAAGCTACTTAGGTTTTCATTAATTATTAAAAATTCACAGCAATTTTCCGACGAGCTTGGCTGGATAAAAACGATCGTTAGAATCTGTATGAACAGTTGTGAGTAAAAATCGTGACCTTCCTTCGAGTATAGCGATTGCACGCAAAGAAAAAATATGGTTGAGGCAACCATATTCTGGTGAAAACATAGTAGGCTAGATTTATGATTGCATCTAACCATATATATTTTTAAATCAAAAATATTAAAAATACCTTTCAACTACAAATGTTACGGCTCAACCCCCGATCAGGGCTAAAAATTTTTTTTATTTCTTTATTTATTGTGCAGCTAGGAATGCAACTCCAATGAGAAAAACATATAGGAGGAAACCATTCAAGTCTTCAGCTGATATTGAAGCCGTCATCCGACAAAAAAGAAAATTGAGAAGGGAATGCCAGAGAAATCGTTCTCCAGCTTTAAAGACCTTGCAAATTATTTAAGTAACTTGGATCCGACAACAAAAACCGACCACAGCCTATGGAAAGCTGTGAAGCATATGAAGTGCCCTACTTCCTCCGAACCTCCACTAAGACTTGAGGACCTTAGTTGGGCTAAAAATTCTAGTGAACGAGCAAATACTTTTGCTAGCCATCTGGAAAACCTTTTCACTCCACATGAAATAAATAGTGATATTAATCCTCCATACATCAGCGATTCCATTGAAAATCATATAAAGATGCGGTTGCCCTCAATTAAAATGGCAATCAAAATCTTGATGCGAAAAAAATCTCTCGGCGCTGATCGAATTACTAGTTCAATGCTGATGAACTTGCCAGATTGCGCTGTGAGAATTGTGTTATTCATTTTTAATGTCATCTTAAGAGTGGCAGTTTTCCCGTCCTCTTGGAAAATTTCAGAAATAGTCATGATTCAAAAACCGGGTAAAGACGCTACTCAAATTACGTCATACAAACCTATCAGTTTATTATCCATCCTTTCAAAGCTGTTCGAAAAGGTCCTCCTCCAAAAAATAACACCCCATCTAGCAGAGCGAAATATTATTCCAGAACATCAGTTCGGCTTCCGGGCTGGTCATGGAACTACAGAACAGGTTCACAGAATTGTTACTGCTATCAGGTCGTCCTTCGAGAAAAAGCTGTTTTGTTCAGCATTGTTTATTGATGTCTCCCAAGCATTTGACAAAGTTTGGCATGATGGTCTCCTCACAAAAGTAACACGACTTCTTCCTGCTAACACCCACAAGCTGATTAAAAGTTACTTGACTGATAGAACATTTAAGGTACGGTCAAAAAATGTATTTTCACCAGCTAAGAAGATTTCTGCAGGCGTCCCCCAAGGAAGTATACTTGGCCCGCTATTATGCCTACAAATCGACATACTATCACGTCAACGTTCGCAGATGACACGGCATTTTTAAGTGTGAACAAAGATCCAGGAACTGCATCTGAGCACTTACAAGCTCATATAAACCAGCTGGAAGGTTGGCTAAATAAATGGAAAATCAAAGTAAATCCATCAAAATGTGCCCATGTGACTTTCACGCTAAGAAAGGCTAATTGTACGCCAATAAAAATAAATAACGTCTTTGTTCCGGTGGAAACACAAACTAAATATCTAGGAATCCATCTAGACAGACGCCTAACATGGTCACGCCACATTGAGGCCAAAATCTCAGCTATGAAACTAAAAACAGCTCGACTAATGTGGCTGATAGGTCCATTTTCATCTCTATCTTGGGAATATAAAGTTCTGTTATATAAAGCCATTATTAAACCAATCTGGACATATAGCATTCAGCTTTGGGGAACTGCGTGTGCATCTAACATCCAAAAGTTACAAAGAAGACAGTCGAGTATTTTACGAACAATAGTCTGCACCCCGTGGTATATAAGAAATGAGAATATCCACAGAGATCTAGAAATTCCAACGGTTCGGGAGGAAATTGAAAAATATTGTACTAAGTACGTTCACAAACTGGCGACACATCCAAACGCCCTCGCCAGGGACCTGTTACTGTTCGAGGGACACAGAAGGCTTAAGAGAAGTGATACCTTGCGCCTAGTGAGAAGAGGGATATAACTTTTTTATTTTTTTTTTATTTAAACGAAGAAAATTCCTTTTATTTTAAGATTTGAGTACAAGTAACTAGTTATTACATTGGTAATAATTATTTAAGTTTTTTCTTTTTATATTTAAGATTTGGATACTTATTGTAATTTTCTTATAGAAAGATTCAATAATAATAAACAATTAAAAAAAAACATTTTTTTAAAATACATACATTTTTTATATAAATATTTTACAAACGATTTTTAATATGAATTAAAAAAAATTATTCGAACTTTGGAATATTAAGTTAAGAAGCATTAACTCACCACTCAATCACTTCAGCCACAAAGCGCAGTTGACCTTGAATGATTAAATTTTTGTTTTATACTCACTTTATTTATATGGTTGCGGAAGAGACAAAAAAGAAAATAATTTACTATATTTTTTCATTATTTTGTTTACTATAAACATATTTATGGTTTGAGTTAAAATTTTATTAAAAATAAAATGATATTGATATGGTTGATCTATGACGGTAAGCATAGTATTGTTAAAAATAACTAGAAACATGTTTATCGTCATCGTAATAATGTTTAGATGCTTCAAATTAATAATAATATTATTGTGAAAAACAAACTATGTTTGCGGTGACCATATTCAACCATCTTTTTGCTTTGCGTGTAGCCTTGAGTTTCTCCCATTTATTAGCCAGAGATATGTTCTGATAATCTTTTTCAAGGAATGCCATGAGGGGCGCACCTCTTAAAAAGTGTCCAAGAATCAAAACAGTAAGATCACAAGGGTCTTCAGATAAGGCTGAGATTGGCCGAGAATCGAATGCACCTTCTATGCGTGCTAAGACCGTAATAAAAATTAAATTTTAAGCTTTTGACAGCTACTTCCCATAAACCGCCCAATTGTAGGGCGTATATTGAAATAAATTTCCACTCGAAACCGTGAAATTTTTGAGCTATATCTTGAGACGCACTTTTTAAAAATTCGTTAAGTTCTCGTCCAAAGGCTTTAGTAGCTACTATAAAGTTTCTTCTGTTGTCTGTAATTACCCTTTAGGAAAGCCCCCGCCTCCCATAGAATCGCGCGAATGCCGAGCATAACTCTAACACACAAATACAGTGACATAGTTTTTTCTGTATGGAAATCTTCTTAAAAGCGAAGCCTTTACCTCAAATGGCCCTGAAAAGTCGATACCCGTAATGTGAAAAGGTAGAGTGAGGTTGCATTATTCGGCCGTTAAGGGTGCAATTATATGTGAATATGTTTATAAATGATTCAGGTTTTGCATTGACGAATGATCTTTTTCACTCGAGGCTTGGTCTAAATATGTGAATTTTTGTTTGCACCATTCGACATATTTGACTTGACTTTACATGTCCTAGGAATATTTGAAGGTGATTTAAATAAAGGTGACAGGTAGCGATGACTGTGCCAATCTGCCATCACCTCTTAAAAGCGATTTGGGATCTATAATTTGCAACTGGAAAATTTGTGATAATAGTGGGCTTTAATGCGAAATCTAATTTAGACTGTTGCAAAATATGCAGATTTCGAAGCATCATTAGGGGCGTACTGCAGTTATCTAGGTATCAAGATTAGTCCTATTGTTGCACGAGGCTATTCCAATCTCGTAGGGTTTCTGATAAGACATCTTCGTCCCATTGTAAATCCTCCAGCCATAACTGCTGCATAAGAATTTTAGCCCTAATTACTATGGGCCTGAGCCATCCTGAAGGATTAAATAATTTTGCAACGGTGGAGAGCATCTGACGTTTCATTGGTTGGTTGGTTTACGTGGCGGCCTAACCGGCCTTCAATTAGAGTCATAAGACTCCGTTTTGATCCATCTACTCGCCAAGACCATGTAGCCGTAAGTTGACCTAGATCCACCCCGTGACATTCAGATATCCGAGAAGGTCTGCTAACCTTACTCCCGATATCTCAGGTAGTTCGGCCATCAGATGTGCACCGAGAAATCTGTGTTTCGAAGCTATAAGAGTCGGGCACTCACAGAGAAGGTGAAAAACCGTCTCCTACTTCTCGGGTGACCGGCAGCTGCGGCAGCTATCGTTGAAGGGCAGTCCCAGCTTGCTGGCATGCTTACCGATCGTCCAATGACCGGTTATCACCGCCACCAGCCTGGAGATGTTCCTTCTACTCCTGCTGACTAATTGAATAGAGCGTTTACCATCATAGCGGGCCATAATTGACGAGTGACCTTACACGTTTGTAGACTCCGCCATCTGGTGTCCGCCCTTTTCCGGTAGTGATCAAAAATACTACTCCTGATACTACCAAGCGCTACAGGGACTGCCTTTGCCATAGAAAGCTCCATGTTAGAGCCAGCCCTAGCCAATTCATCCGCCTGCTCATTGCCAATAAAACCACAGTGTGCAGGAATCTATACCAAGGATACGTCAGCCTGACGTGCTAGGTTGGATAACACAGTTTTGCATTGGCCCACTAGAGCAGAGAATGTATCATACGATTGAAGTGCCAAGAGAGCCGCTTGGCTGTCTACGAAGATGCCTATAGCTCCCCTGATACTCCTGTTGTACAGAGACTCACATGTTCCTTGATGGCCAGTATCTCTGCCAGGAAAACAGTAGACCTGTCCGGAAGTCGGAATGACAGTCTCATATCAAGTTCACTACAGTACACTCCGGGTAGTACGGGAAGCATCAGGGAAGAGGGGATCAGAGGGCGCTTCACCGTTCGCGAGGAGCGCGATCCTGAGGAGAACACCTTCTTTGGGTAGCGTAGCCGTGCCTGCGATGGTGAATGTGACGGAAGCACAGCCATCCAAAGTCAAATCGAACTTTGGGAAGATGGGTGAGAGGATTGCACTGTTGGTGGAATTTCTGAAGGGGCGTTCAAATGTCCATAAGGAAATTGTATCAATGGTGAGGGAAATACAGCAATGTACGTGCTAGCGAAGGAGGATGGGTGCGATCAGCATGGGGCTGAAAGGAAGGTTCAGGACAAACAGACGAAGACAGAGGCTCGAGCTGGGCTGGCAACCCCATTGGGGAAGCGTTCGACACACCCAGCGAGTCCTGGGGCGTCTTTACTAAAGAAGAGGAAGGCGGATGCGATAAAGCCACTTCCACCTTTGGGAAACACCCCGGTAGCGAACCGCTCACCAGCCGATCCAAGGTCAGGCGAAGGACAGTGCGAGTAGCAGAAGGTCAGGAGTCGGGGAAGGGTGAAGAAGCGTACTACTCGGCCGGATGCCCTGCTAATAAGGTCATGCTCGGATAGGTCATACGCGGACATTTTGAAGACCGTGAAGACCGACAGTAGATTGGGTGGTCTTGGCGAGAATGTCAGGACCATTAGAAAGACTGTCAAGGGCGAACTGATTCTGGAGCTGAATAAGCCTGAACATGACGGACTTCTACAGTTTAGAGATGCAGTCAGCGAGGTCTTAGGGTACGAGGTTAGGGCGGCTAGTCAGGAGGTTACAATTGAAATCAGGGACTTGGACGAAATTACGACGAAGGGAGAAATTCTCGAAGCACTGAGAAAATTCTCAGACAGAATGCAGAGCCTGCAGGAATCCTAGATTAGATCGATGAGGACAGCGTTCGGGGGGACACAGATAGCAACTGTTGCGCTAAGTGCACCCTTAGCCAACATGCTACTGAAGGCGTCCAGAATAAGAATAGGATGGGTTATGTGCAGGATTCGTGAGAAGATCACGCCCAGGAGATGCTTCAAGTGCTTGGACTTTGGGCATGTGGCGGCAAACTGTAAGAACGGGAATGATTACAGGGACACGTGTATAAAGTGTGGGGAGAGGGGGAACTTGGTGAGGATCTGCCGGAACAAGTCAAGCTGTCTTCTTTGCAAGGAGAACAGGGGGCATGTTACTGGATCTTCAACCTGCCCAAGGTATAAATTGGCTCCAGAGACTCGCAAGAAGAGGGCATGAGACTTCTTCAGTTGAACCTAAGTGAACCGTACAGGACTGACGATACTCGGGTGTGAACCGACAGAACGAAGAATGCCGCAGTTTGGGCGGCGAGTCGGAGGATGCCAAGGGACCAAATGACTACAGACGTTGGCTTTGTAAGGGTCACTATGGGTGGTTTGACCATATACAGTTCCTATATTCCACCTAGATATAGTATTGAGGAATTTAGGAGCATTGTGGACAGGATTTCTCTGGACGCGGCTAGCAATGAGAGGGTCTTGATTGCTGGCGAATTTAATGCGTGGGCTATCGAGTGGGGTTGCTCACGGACAAACCCTAGGAGAAGGGCATTACTTGAGGCTTTTGCAAGCCTGGATGTGGTGTTATTGAACCAGGGCAGTGAGCCCACGTTTAGTCGCAACGGAGGCGGATCCGTTATAGACATAGCGTTTGCCAGCAATAGAGTGGCCGGTCGCGTACGGTGGAGCATTAGCGGATTCTATACACATAGCGATCACAGGGCCGTTCTCATGGAGTTTATGGATAGGGAGCATGATGGGGCGGGTCGGTATAGTATTGGCGCACAGGGCTGGAAGTGTAATAGTTTTAACCGCGAGATGTGTCGGGTTTGCATGGATGGTTGGAGTATAGCTGGGCTACCAGACGAAGCGGCAAGGGAATTTATTAGCCGAGTTTCGACTGCTTGCGATATGTCGATGAGAAGAAGGCGCCCAGGATTCAGAATGAATCCCGTTTATTGGTGGAACGAGGAGATTTCGTGGCTAAGAGCTGAGTGTATAAGGGCTCGTAGGAGACTTACGAATTCTAGGGGCCGACCAGAGGAATTAGTACTCCACGAGGTCTTTCGGATGAAGAAAAAGCAGCTAAAGATGGCCATTAGGGATAGCAAGAGGCAATGCTTCATGAGCATCTGCGACGATCTTGACAATAATCCATTTAGACTAGCTTACAAGATCGTTACAAAGAGGCTTAAGTCCTATAACAAGGCGATGCCAACGGATCCCATGTTACTTGGGAATATTGTTTCACACCTCTTTCCCCTACAGAGGGGTACTACCTGGGACAGAACAGTTGGGGAACCTTTTTGGGGTATTCCATCTGTCACGCGTGAAGAGATTCAACATGCTGTGGCTGGACTGCAGGATGGAAAGTCGCCAGGGCTAGACGGGATTCCGAACGTTGTGGTAAAGGAGGTAGCTGCGACACGACCGGACTACCTAGTGCACCTTTTTGATAACTGTTTCCAGTATTCTGTCTTCCATCAATATGGAAGAGACAGAAACTGGTGCTGGTTCCTAAGGCTAATAAGCCGCCGAGTAATCTTTCTTCATATCGACCAATATGTCTGATCGATACCTTTGGGAAACTGTTAGGAACTATTATAAATAGGAGACTGCAGGACTGTGTAGAGGGCGCAAACGGGCTTTCCGATTGTCAGTTCGGCTTCAGGAAAGGGAGATCTACCGTTGATGCCATAAGGGTACTTGTGGAGAAAGCGAGCTGGGCAATAAGAAGGAGACGGTACTCGAATGACTACTGTGTTGTGGTGATACTGGACGTGAAGAACGCATTCAATACTGCGTGCTGGGAGAAGATTATGGAAGCACTACGTAACTTGTCGATCCCGTAGTATTTGTTGGCCATTGTGGGGGACTACTTTGCCGGCCGTGTTCTCATCTACGATACGGACGAGGTCAGCAGGGAATATACGATAACGGGGGAGTTCGGCAAGGATCGGTTCTTGGGCCGCTTTTGTGGAACATAATGTATGACGGCGTTCTGCGACTGGACTTGCCGGTCGGTGTGGGAACTATTGGCTTTGCGGACGATTGAAGCATCTGGATTAACAGAGGCTGAGGCAGTTACGAATGCGAGTATTGGAGTAGTGCGATCATGGCTAACTTCCATGGGTTTGCAGCTAGCGAACCACAAGACGGAGGTAGTAGTCATTTCGAGCCGACGAACTAGGGAGCTAGTGACGGTGAGAGTAGGCGACTGTGAGATAACTTCTAAGGATTCGCTGTGGTACCTAGGAGTTATGATTGACAGTCGCTTATCATTAAGGAGCCACATTGAGTATGTAGTAAGGAAAGCTAGTGGAACGGTTGCATCGCTTTATAGAATCATGCCGAACACAAGGGGTCCCAAATACCAAAGGCGATTAGTTACAGCGGGAGTAGTTAGGAGCATAATACTATATGCAGCCTCAATCTGGGCAACCTGTATGCGGTTCAGGTCATATTGTTCTAAGCTGAGTACGGTGTACAGGTTGGCTGCTCTGAGAGTATTCTGTGCATACAGGACCGTGTCGGACGAAGCCGCATTCGTCATAGCAGGTATGATACCGGTAGACCTGTTGGCTAGGGAGCACAGCCTAGTCAAAACGACAACATGTCTAGGGAGGACGCACGGACGGAAACTATCTTTGGCAGATAGTAGCAAAGGCAGGTGGATATATAGCTTAATTAGGGACCCGAAGAGCTGGATGGAAAGGAGACATGGGCACGTAGGGTAGTACATTACACTATTTCTTAGCGGACATGGTGCCTACAGGCAGTACTTGCATAGGTTCCGACTGATAGACTCACCGCACTGTCCATAGTGCCACAATGTGATTGAGGACGCCACACATGTGTTTTTCGTCTGTCCGAGATTTGAAGCCGCAAGAGCAACACTTGAACGACAACTAAATAATGAGATTGGACTCATTATGTGATCCAGCTAATGATGGAAACACCTGAAAACTGGGGATACATTTCGACCTACGTACGATTGGTTCTTTTGGAACTTCGTAGAGCTCTAACTAGAGCACAGTAGGGTTGACTGGACCAACCCATCTCGGCGAAGTAATACCTCCACGGTGTACCGCCGGGATCGGTTGAATATTGTGGTGGTGTGTTTTAGTACGTAGACGCCCTAACGGCGAATCGTGCATACGCAGTGTTCCGGGATGCTCACTGGGTATCTATGAAGATCACATACCCCTTGCCCGCAATGCAAAAAAAACACAGTACACTCCAGAGCCCACACCGCAGATCATCTTAGATACGTGGGTATGACCCTGGGGTCATACCCACGTACAAACGTTCCCTTTTTCCATTCCCGTCTGGAAGGAAAACAACCCTGAAAGACCTATCAAAGTCTATCTGGGAAACTATATAATCGGTAGGGACCCTAAGATCCGAATGCAATCGATTCAAGATCTTAGCATGCCCATATGCTTTATGCCTCCACCAGCCAGATGCAGACAACCTAGTCGCACTGCTTGCTGATATGACCATCAAATGTAAATCTATAGGAATAAGGTGCAGAACCGTATTCAGCCTCCGACGGACTAGTACGCAAGCAACCGGTAATTCCTTTACAAGCAGATCTTTGAACCATATACAGCTGGTCCACTACGTATCTCTTCTCAGTAGCGGTCCACCATACCAAAGATCCGTATGTAAGGATTGGACGTATAATGGCTTTATACACCCACAGTAACAACCTAGGACTTAAGTCCCATTTCAAGCCAAATATTTTGCGACAGATAAAGTAGGCAATCGTTGCCCTCTTAACCCTATGCCGTACATTGGCCCTCCAGCACAGTTTGGAATCCAGAATCACTCCCAGATAATTCCTGGTCCTGCAACCGTGGGGGATTGTAGCTCTGCATCTTGGTCTTTGTGGTGAATAGAACCAGGACTGTTTTGCTTGGGTTAACTCCTAAGCCGCAGCCTGCAGCCCAGTTACTGAGTAATAACAAGGCACTGGTCATGATATCGCTTATCACGTCCATGAACATTCCCGATACTAGTATCACCACATCGTCCGCCTAAGCAACAGCTTTAATCCCCCTATTATGCAGCTTGATTAGGATCAAATCAATAACAGTAAGCCATAGTAGAGGAGAGATCACACCACCCTAAGGTGTGCCCCTTTTCACCCACTTGGTCTTTGTTTTAAATGCCGAGTATCGCAGTGACATACTTTGCCTTTAGCATCTGTACTACCCAGGTTCTGACGTACTGCTCAACATCAAAAACCCGAAGAGCATGCTCAATGAAGAAGCGTTATTGAAAGCACCCTTTATGTCTAAGAATGCTCACAAAGTATATTGCCTGTTCTCCAGAGATCTTTCTATGACTCCCACCACCTCATGAAGGGCAGTCTCCGTAGAGCGGCCCTTCAGGTAAGCGTGTTGGCTCATAGAGAGTTTCGACAAACTCCTAAGTCTCTGCCTAATGTGTATATCGATGAGTCTCTCCAATGTCTTGAGTAGGAAAGATGAAAGACAGATTGGTCGGAAGTCTTTAGCATTCTCGTGACTACTTTTACTAATCTTGGGAATAAATATAACTCTTACTCTTCTCCATCTAGTCGGTATATAGTTGAGAAAGAGGGAGAGGTTATATAGTTTGCTCAACCAGGGAATGATACAGTGCTTAGCACTCTGAAGCATCTTTGGCAATACGCCATCAGGTCCCGGTGATTTGAAAGGTGAGAAGCTATCGATCGCCCAATCAATTCTCTCTTGGGAGATCAAGTCTTCATTGATCATATGAGGGTCCCCGCAGTGCAATGCACCCATTTCGGGTATATCCGTTGCACTCGGGAAATGCGTATCCAACAGAATTTCTAGAGATTCTACAGAAGATTCGATCCAGGAGCCATCAGCCCCTTTCATAAAAGTAGATTATGGTTCTTCTGTTTTTTATTATATTGTTACGTTTTTACCCTATCATAAATACGTTTAGTTTATTAGGGTTCTTTGTTGTGAAATAAAAACACAATTAGTTCTCTTTCTCAACACTTGTAGAAACACAC
Organism: Thelaira solivaga; assembly: GCA_947397855.1. NCBI lineage: Eukaryota > Metazoa > Arthropoda > Insecta > Diptera > Tachinidae > Thelaira > Thelaira solivaga. Next base: position 46,796,012 of record OX377610.1, on the reverse strand, counting down.
TTTATTTATAACCGTCACAACGACACTTTATTGTTTTTGACACACCTGAGCCTTATCTCAGCATTGCCTTATATACTGTTTTACTTAAAACTAGAGCCATCTAGATTTGTGTAGCAACATTGATTCACTGTAACTGTCAGAAACATCTAGACATTACTGCATATTTCTAGGTGTATCAAGTATAGAACAACAAGGTAAAGCTATCATTTTACACACAAGCATTACACTTTAAATTTTACGCATTAACATAAATACTTAATTGCTATATCTACACATACATAAATACCATTTCTTATGAATAATAAAACACAGTGATTCACAAGAGTAATTTTTCGCAATCACTTCAATTTCAAAGTTTGGTGTTCTGCATTCTACTTTTGACGTTTCATTTACTTTTTGCTTTCGAACATTAATTCGTAGTGAATTGCCATGTTCTAGAAACTACGTTAAGTCAAAAAAAATTAGTTTGAAAACAATTTTAAAATTCATTGCGCAATTAGAAGCTTTTAGATAAACATGTAAGTAAATTTAATTACAATTACCATAAAATAAAATGGTAATATTATTACATTTTTATTTTATTTTTATTTTAATTAAAAATCGTACATATTTATAGTGGAAAACACAAGAATACCACCAAAGATGCAATATTGTTGCGATTTATGCAAAATAATCCAAATCTAGCAAAAGAGTTTTCTAAAGGCGACCGTGTAAAATCTGAAGAATTGTGGAAAGAACTTACGATCAAATTAAAAAGTAATGGTCCTCCAACAAAAGATACATCTGGTTGGAAAAAGGCAAGCTACATTTACAGTAACGCTTATTTTTTAGAAACTGAAATTTTTTTAAAGGCTTGGATGGATTGGAAGGCATTGGTGAGACGAAAAATTGCACACAATAGCACAGAAACCAGAGCGTCTGGTGGAGGACCATTTAATAAATTTGTCCTTACAAAAATGGAGGAAGCTGTTGGTCAATTGTGTGGCATTTTCACTGTAGTTGAAGGCGTTGAAAATGCACTTGATTTCGGTGATGAAAATGATTTTACAGTTGACTGCAGCGATCTGTCAAATAACAATGTAACTTCCACCAGCAAAGCTGCTACTCCAACTCCAAAACGTCAGAGAGACACAAGTTGGAATGACACAATGAAAACGTGCATGAAAGACCAAACCGATGCGATGATGTCAATTGCCCAACAGGTCAAAAGTTTTTATGAAAATAAGGAGCATATAAATTGCATGAAAGACTTAAAACGAGAGTTTGAAAACACCAACCATGAACTAAGGGCAATGAGAAAAACCTTACAAGGTCACATCGAAGAAAAGATTAAACACAATTTTCGAACGGAGCAACTAAGAGAGGAGGAGATTGAAATAAAAAGGAGAAAATTAGAGCTGGAGGTATTAAAGATCAATTGCCAAAGGGAAAACCTGTAATTTATAATTGTATCCTTATTTTGATAAAGTTGAAACCGTTCCTTATATTTAGTAGTAGTACTGATTATTAACTAATCTCATTAATTATATTTGTAGTTTAATAACAAAGAATGTGATTTTATTTTGTTTTTTTAATTGAATTAAATAAAATGCTTGCTTTTAAAAAATGTATCAGCCCAATCATGAAATTAATTTCCCCGGGAATATTTTTCTTTTTCTCATTCCTCCTATTCTAAGCACAATTTAAAAAAGGGAAAAAATTCCCTGGAAAAAAAAGTACGTATTATGAACATAAAAAAGGGGAAAAACAGTTGTCAGTTTTTTCAAATTTATTCCTCAAGAATTTTAAAAGGAACTGACGCAAAATGTAAGTTTTTAATTTAAAAAAATAAAAAACAACACTTGCAAAGATTTTTTTTAGGTCAAAAAGTACAAATAAGACTCAACTTCAACACTTACTCTCGTATTTCGACTTTAAGAAAAAATTTTACCTAAAAGCCAAAAGTTGTGTGCACCTTGCAAGTGTTTCCTTTCTAGGTGAGCCCTAACATCACTGGTGGTTGATGAGTTGCATCAACGTAGCAGATTTTAAGCTCGTGATCAGAAATCTGAGAATATAAAGATATAAATTTGTTTACCGAATTATAAACTTTAAAACTTTTACCAGCATAACATTCAAGCTATAGTGTCCTTTGCTGTTATAAAAAAGGTGTTTGTGTTTTTCCTCCGCTGTTATAGGCATTTTTATCCAAATATGCGCACAACTTCCTCAAAAACTTTACTAAAAGTAGATTGAGCCAAAGCGACGTCATTGTCTTTGCCAACAGCTGTCTGGTATCCGCCTTCTGCGAAGAATCGCAAACAGGCACTTAGCACTTTTTAACGCCTGTGAATGCACTGAGCGGACTTTTAACAGATAAAGAAAAGCAGGTTTATTCATCCGAAAATATTTTTTGAATCTAAATGAAAAACGTTGTTATTGGTTTAAAAGAAATCAGTTTATTTTCTACTGACAAAGACACCGTAAGCTCCAATGGATTAGACGCATCGCGCATCTTTCTCCTTGCAACCCTATGACTGTTTTTATCTTGATCGTGTACTTCTTCAGCGACCATACGAAAAGCTATACTAAACATTTTATTTTATTTTACCAAGTACACGATTTATATTTTCCACAAAATTTATTTAATTTAAACTAAAGCAAAAATCACGGTTTTTAACAATTTAAACATTCGTTTGCACAAAATCAAAGCAGCTGATTCTAATTTTCTCTTCCCTTTTTTTCTTATTCCCTGTGAGTTTAGAATAAGGGAGTTTTTTCCTGGGAACAAATGATAGGGAAGGAAAAAACTCCCGGGAAATTTTCATAATTGGGCTGTATATGTATTATATTTTACTAACTAAAGTCGATTGGCGATGTGGCTACGGAATCAGTTATTAATTCATTCCAATCATAGTGATCGTCCTCATTTTCATTTCTTAAATTTATTTCCTCCATGTCTTGTATATTAAAATGCCTGCAAATATTATGCAGGGCACAGCATATATTTATAAATGTAATAGCTTTTAGGGGCTGGTACGGAAGGATGTGAGTCAGGCATCGAAAGCGGCTTTTCAACACACCGATAGTCGTTTCAACTATGTTACGTGCTGACGCTTGTCTTTCATTAAATTTGTGTTCACGTGAAGGAATCTGTAAGGAATTAGTAGAAAAATGCTGAAGAGTACAGCCTGCGTCGCCTAAAAACCAGTTGCCTCTTTCTCCATTGTCATAGCAACGGGAAAAATAACGACAAGCTTTGCTGACGCTCCAAATTAGGGAATCGTGACTTGACCCAGGTCGGCGTGCATCGATCGCTCTTATTACCATGTTATAATCGCAAATCTATATACAATTTTGAATAAATATAATAATTGAATCCATAGTAATTTTTAAATACTTACAATCATCGCAATTACACTGTAGTAACCTTTTCTGTTATAGAACAAGTTTCCATCCTTGTGCGGCTTTTTAATTTCCACGTGAGTGCCATCAATGCACCCGGGTATAACAAACTTTTGCATAAAATGACGTTTTGACAAATTACGCTAATCATCGCTCATACTCAATTCCATCCACCTAGGGCAAATATGTTTTTCTATAACGATAAGCACGCGGTTTAAAATTTTGCAGATGGTGCTTCGGGCCAAAACCACATCGCTGTCTTTGCAAGCCCCTCGTTGAAATCCACCTTCTGCTAAAAATCTTAACATGGCAGCAAGCTGTATTTGTGCCGGGATAGAAGACACCGGCACCCTACATTATACACAATTTAAAAGTAGACAAAATGCATCTTTGTAAAAACCTAAATACACAAATATAAATTCAAAGTTCCATTGAAATTTTTATGCATGTGTACTTAAATGGTGTCGTTGATATCTAAAGGATTTGAGTGATCTCGCAAAATCCTCTTCTGCACCTTTGCTTTTGCGAATTCGTTATTTTGATTCATAATGGACACTAAAAACACATTCATTATTTGCTTATAAATTACTTATGGTATTCTTTAATATTTTTTAAAACTTCTTTAGATTTTATACAAAAACACAAATGCAATTAGTAATTTTATTATGTATGAAGCAAATTTTTATTTTTAATTTAAAGTTACATATGTATCAGCTGTTTACATTTTCAGTTTTCGAATTTCATTTCAAATGAAAAAATGTAACACCAAAACACGATTTTTTCAGAACACCAAAAATAAAAAGTCTACTTTTTGAAATTGTATTTTACTTTCATTCCACTACTTTTTCAGAACATGCCTGAATATGTACCTATGCGTGCCAGGCACAAACTTATATACCTACAATGGGCACACATAGTTACCCATGTAAGTACGTACGCGCACGAGTTATCTTACGAGTACTTAAAGCTAATATAAAAAAAAACACGACTTATTTCTTTTACTTCCACATTATGATTCAATTAACTTAATAATTTTGCACGAAAAATGCTTACACAAATATAAGTTCAATTACCTCTTTAATAATTTTGCAAGTGGTTTAATCTAGGTGGTTTTCTTGGTGAGCCTGTTGTTGTTGTGTCTGTAACTCCTCCCTCCCTAAAATGAAGTGACGACCAAAGGGGCTTTGCATCATTTGTTACCGGAACTTCATTGATTTTCTGATCGAGAGCATATGTTATTGTCGTTGGTTTTCTTTTTGTTACTGCAATAATAATATAATAAAAATTGTTACCGACCCAAGGACTGAATATGTAACTTTCTCATGGGCTTCTGTACTTATCCGTAGGTTCTCAATTATTTTTTTTTATCGTGGAATCTATATTCATTTAGTTTTGGAAGTGTAATTTCATTTGTACTTGAAAGGATTGTAATGTTATTGTCGAAGTTGGGTCGCATTTCGATGAAGTATCCGTTGTCCCAATAAATGTTGTTTTCGTTATTGTACCAGATGTTATTGATGGCAACTTTGCAGTTGATAAATTGAATTATAGTTGTGCTATCAATTGTATATTGTTTGGTGATATTGTTGCATATAGTAATAATTTGTTGTATGGAGGGATAATAATCAGGATAAAATAGTTGGGTTCCGGATGAATAATATCAGTTTTCTGTACTACATCTCGTAAATGGCAGGAAGCGGTCTCATTCTTCTTTACTATATCTCTAATACAGTTTGTGTTCATATTATATTCTGTTTTATGAATATTTTTACAATAAAATTGACTTTCTATGTGTTTACATTTTTCTTTATAAAATATCAGATTGTTATCATTAATTAATGCATATTCTTCACTCATAATTTCTAAGGTCTTATTAATTGGTGTTGGAATAATATGATACAATGTAAATTTGTTGTTTGATACAATTGGGATTCTTATGTTAAATATAATATTAGTGTTGTTATAGTATGCGGATAATTCGAGGAGTTCAAATATGTGTTCAGAGGAGAGTATATTGATTTTGTTGTTTAGTGTATTATGGATTTGAATTAGTTCTTGAGGATCTAATATTAATTTAGGAATGATATTCAATGTGGATAATACTATTGCTTCTGCGATATTGTTTAGATGCTGCGTGAGTATGTCAATGTTATAGTTTATCTGATTGAGTTGTTGGATTTGTGTTATTGTCTTAGCTATAGGATTTAGTGAATTACGGGCCTGATCGTGTATATTTTTTATGGATTGTGTAATAATATCTTGTTCTTTGTTTATATGATTCGTTATGTTTTCGAACCGCTCTATCATATTAGTGTTGAGGATTAGCTGTGGGTTTAGTGTAGTATTTATTCGTCCATTTTCCGTTAGTAGATGTTCGATGTCCCTATTTAATTTCTGTGCGTCTTCATAATCCATATTTCCAGTTATGAATTTTATTGTTAAGCCTAATACGTTTATTAGTCCTCTTTTCTGTCTGTTTTTGGGTGTTAATAGATTCAGTTTCGTCGTTAGTTCTTTCAGTTTTAACCTCGTTGTTTTTAAAGCAATTTTGGCGAATTGTGTGGTTTCAAAATTGGTTATGGTTTTCTCTATTTCTTGTATATTGTCAGCGTAAGATTCGAGATTGATTATATGTATAAGTTGTTTGTAGTCGATTATTGTTCTAGCAGTTCCTAGTTTCAATGGGATGATTCCCTGTGTTGGGGAAACGTTTACAATTTCGACATCAGCTTGTGTCAGTATGAATCTAAAAGAAAATTGGATTTATGTCTTATGTTTTCTTTTTATTTTGGATTTATGGAGTTTTTGGTTGTCGAGTGTTAAAAGGTTTACTTTATTATTTTGTTTTACAATTCTCTTTGAAAATCTAGGGGTCATTTTATTTCTCCTGCATTCTTTTCTGTATTTGTTGTCATTTTCTAGAAGAGTTTCAGGTTCGTCTCTATTTTGGTTTAATCTTTCGATGCGTTTGTCTGTGTCATGTGCTAATTTTTTCCTAATCGATTCATGTAGTTTACTTTGAAATTCCTTTAGTCGTTGCAAGTATTTATGTTGTGTATTATAATTTAAAAATTTCTCAAATGTGGGTGTTCTTTCGTAAAACAGTTCGAATGGTGTCAGCTTTGTCGCGGTGTGTATAGAGTTGTTATATATCATGATTACTTCGAAAAGTTTTTCATCTTGATCTAATGGTACTTCCGATTCTTTATACTTTTGCATAATAATTCTATAAATCTCTGTAATTGTTGAATGTAGTCTTTCGACTGGGGAATTACTAGTACTTTGTTGAAATGAGGTGTAATGTATGTATGTATGTATGTATTTATAATTTTGTTAATTTTACAAGTCTTTTATTATGGATGCACTGAACTCCTTGGTCACAAACAATTTTTTTTGGGGAACCGTGCAGGCTTATATAGTGTTTAATATTTTTTAAAATTGATAAGCTGTTTCTAGATTCTAAAAGGTATGCTGATCCAAATCGTCATCATTATTTTCGCTGGCAGAGTGGATGGTCGTTCCTGCTGTCCCTTGAATTGAGTCGTTGTCGATTGTATTAATGTTAACTTCCTCATTGTTTAAAGCATTATGATCGTGAATTCTGATGCGACTTAGAGCGTCTGCATTTGTATTAAGCTTACGTTTTTTATAAATCACTTCGTAGTCAAATTCTTCGACTTTAAGCCTCCATTTAACTAGTTTAGAATTTGGCTCTTTGAGGCTCATGATCCATGTGAGTGGTCTGTGGTCGGTTACGATTTTAAATTTATGTCCGAAAAGGTAGGGTCTGAAATATTTTGTAGCCCAAACAATAGCTAACAGTTCCTTTTTTATTGTTGAGTAGTTTATTTCACTGTTTGTTAATGTCCTACTAGCATAGCATATTGGTTTATCGTTTCCAATTGGACCTTGGGAAAAAATTGCTCCCAAAGCAAAGTCGCTCGCATCAGTTGTTAGAATGAATTGTTTTGAAAAGTCCGGATATTGGAGTAAGGGGTCATTGATCAATAGGTTTTTGCATATTTCGAACGTTTTAAGGTATTGGTCGTTTAAAACGATTCTCTTTCCTTTTTTTAAACATTCAGTCATAGGCTTTGTTAATTTTGAAAAGTCTTGTATAAATTTCCGGTAATAACCCAATAGCCCTAAAAATGATTTAATTTCTTTCTGAGTTTTTGGGATAGGAAAATTTTTTATGGCATGAATTTTTTCAGAGATTGGTTTTATTCCCTCGATGGAAATAATACACTTTTTGTGTAAAAATTCAGATTTGTTTAACTGAACTTTTAAATTTGATTCCCTTAGCCTTTTTAAAACTTCTTCTAGTTTAGCATGTGTTCCTGTAATGATGTGGAGTAGACGATTATGTCGTCTGAGTAAAGAAGACATACCGTACCTATAAGGTCTTTCAACACATTGTCCATTATTCTTTGGAACGTAGATGGTGCGTTTTTAAGACCAAAGGGCATTCTGACAAATTCAAAATGACCTCCATCTACAGAAAAGGCAGTTTTTCCCACATGATCAAGATGCATTTCTATTTGGTGGAAGCCACTGGCAAGGTCTAAGGTAGTGAAGTACATGCTTCGGCCTAATTTGTCTAATATGTCTGTAATATTGGGTATGGGATATTTTTCACAGATTGTCTTCTCGTTTAATTTCCGGTAATCAATAACTAGTCTCCACTTCTGTACGTTACTGGCATCCTTTTTTTTTGGACTATCCATATAGGGGCGCTCCAAGGTAAAAAACTTGGTTTTATAATGCTTTGTTGTAACATTTTGTTTATTTGCGACCGCACTTCTTCCTTATGAACGTAAGGATATCTATAGGATTTTGTGAAAATAGGGATGTCGTCCGTAGTTTTGATTTTATGTTTAATTTGGTTAGAGAAACTAAGGGGGCTCCCTTCTTTATAAAATATGTCATCGAAATCCTTGCAAATCTTTATTAGTGCTTTTTTCTCTTCTTTATTTAGATGGTCTGTTCTCAAGAATTGAGTTACATTATCTTCTTGATGTGGTTTGCCTGAGTCTATGGTGAAGTTATTAACTTCAATGAAATTTTAATATGGAATTGTTTTTACGGGTTGTTCAATATAGAAAATTTTTTCTTGGTTGGATATGTTTACTATCTCAACAAAACTATACCATTCCCTTGATGAATAGATACCCTCTAAAAGTGTTTTCTGTATGAAAAGATCACCGTTTCGAAAATCAACTGGTATCTTAATAACAAATTTTGAACAAGGTGGGATTGTAAATTTCCCTGAAGCCAGATTAGGTTTAAATTGTAAAGGTATTATAGAATTCTTTGTAATTAGAGTTTTATTGCCCAAGTCTACTTTGGCTTTTAATTTATTTAAAATATCAAGTCCTATTAGTCCATCGAAGTAATTGTGGAATCTAAAGGCAAATAAATCCATCTTGCCTTCTTCTCTGAACTCTATAAAGTATAGTAAGCTGATTTTCTTGTTCAATGAATGTTTATTTAATATTGTGGTAATCGTAATTGGTTCACAACTATGACATTTGTCTTGTTCAACAAATTCTTTGTTTATGAATGACGACGAGGCTTCAGTGTCAACCAGAAATTTCAATGGTCTACCGAAGGGGGAAGATATATTTATGTATGGTAATGTGTGTCCGTGTTTATTTAGGGCTAAGTATCCGGTTGGTCCAGGGAGGCATTTAGTAGAAAATTTTCGCTGTCATCAATTGAGCTACAATTGTTCTGGTCATGTTGGGTGTTTTGTCCAAAAATAAAGTCTTGATCAAAATCATTTCGAGCATACATATTATCTTATGGGGTATAGTCATTCTGGTGATAATAGTAATACTCTTCTAAGTTTGTGTGGGGAGTTCCGTCCGTATCAATACTATGTATTTTGTGAGGTTAAAAGCCACTTGTTATTCGTTATGTCTGCATGCTTGATGGTTTCATCAAATGAGTGTATCCCGAGTTTATATCCATTGGTTCGAGGGGTGGTAAATTTTGTGGGCGATACTGTTATTGTCCAAGGTTAGGATTAAATGAATTGTTGTAAAATGTTTAGTTTTGTTCGAATTCGTTGTTCGGTATGTTTTTCTGAAGTGTATTAAAGTTTTTATTATGCGCATTAATGTGGGGTTTCTGACCGTTGCTAACCGGATTCTAATATCTAAACATATTATTCTGATATGGTGGTAATGCTGGGTAGTACTGTCTCGGAAGCTGTTGCGAAAATCTGTTTGGGTTGTTTATTATTGGTTGATAAGGTTGGTAATGTGGGTGACTCTGAAAGTTCAGTGGGAAGTGCCTAACATTCTGTTGGGGAGCAAGATTTGTGTTTGTAAATGGTTTCTTTGTGTAATAAATATTTTGCTCCTGTATACAAAACGAAAGGGCTTCGGCCATTGTCTCGGCATAGGTCTCATAGATCTTATGTTTGAGCCCAAAGGTTCTTTAAGTCCTGAAAGAAATGTGTTTAGACAGATTTCGGCGAATAGTTTTTGTTTTGCTTCTATGACACTGTGATTAGTTTCATGAATTAGAATATTATTATTTATAGACGACTGTATTTCTATAATTGAATTATAAAAGTGTTGGACTGACTGATTAGTTTGTTTAAGGTTATTTAGATCCTTTATTAAGGAGGTTTCGTTTCTTTTATCCGAGTAGTGTAGAATTAGGTTACTTTTTATATGTTCCCCCCATAGATATTTAGTACTTCATTAGCTTGCACTACTATCATATTCCTAATTGCCCTTAATATTATTTTCGCGTAGTCTATGTTAATCAGATATCCTAAAATTTCTTCGACATTTGTCAAAAATTCGTATAATAATCTTGGATTCCCATCAAATTTTGGAGGTCCTTCACCGCATCTGGGACTCTCAATGAATCAAATATTTGGTTTGGATGTGGAAGTAGGTTTGGAATTTGTGGATTAGGATCTGAGGGGTTATTGTTATTTAGTGACATTTCTGTGTTTTCTGGAATGGGTGTTAGATGTCTAAAAATGGTTGTGTTTGGTTTGACTCGATATATTTTTCTCATTGACAAGGTAACTTTTATTTATTTATAACTTATACATATACTTATTAATATAACTTATTTACCCTAGTGTTATTATCAGCAGCTTCATATTCAGATGATGTCCTTCTTGTTGATGATTTGATGTTCGTTCTATGGTTGATGGCTTGATGTTGGTCGTTTGCTTCTTTAATAGTTTTTTTTTTTTGTAAAAATAGTCTAGGTATTATATTGCAATGATATGATTCAATATTCTATTTTCTTTCTGTTTCAATTATTTGCCTTAATTGTTCATTTTAATATCTTTTTTTTTTTTTTTTTTTGTAAAAACTAGTCTTAAGTACTATTTTGCTATGTTACCGTTCACTATTCGATTTTCTTAAATTTTATTATATTTGTTACTTCAATTAATCACTTAATAACTTTCAACTATTATATCCTTTAATAGTTTTAGGAGCGGAAAGTTGATATGCCGTCAACTTTTTTTTCGACTGCTCCAGTTATCTTACAAGTACTTAAAGCTAATAAAAAAAAACACGACTTATTTCTTTTACTTCCAAATTATGATTGATTTTATTTTCCTTTTCTTTTTAAAATGAAACTTATTTCTAAAATACAAAAGTGCTTATTCAAATTTAGGTTCTTTGTTTTAAATGACTTCACAATAAAATATATTAAAGTGTTTAAAGTTTAAATTAAATGATTTCACAATAAGAAAAATGCTTACACAAATATAAGTCAAGAAATTTGGCAATTTTCAATATATTAGTTCATAAGGAGTGTAATTGGTATGTGATATGAGATCCATTTGTCCCATTTATCATTCTTACAATAATTCCAAAGAAACTCGTTGAATACTCTCTGATTTCTTTCAATTAAACCCATAGTTTCATGGAGTACGAATTCTGTTCCTCTATCCGATTTGAGGATCTTTTCCATATATTAAAATTTAATTTTTCACTAAGGTTTTTGCAACCGATGTTGCATCCTTTGATTTTATTGGACAAGCTACTATATATTTAGTTAAATCATCTTGCATTGTCAATATATATCTATTTTGGTTTGAGTATCTTAATGGGCCTACTGTATCTATGAAACAGTTTAAAATTTTAGGCATTTCTGAAAAAATTTAAATCAACATTCAACACATAATTGTTTTTCATCGTCTTTTTCTAATTCTTCATTTTATTCTTATTCCTTTTTTATTCTTTTTCTTCTTATATTTTTTTATTCTTTTTTTTAATCAACATCATCCTTTTTATTTCTTATTCTAATCATTTTGTTTTAACACCCTCATCTTCTCTCTTTTTCTTCTTTTACTTTTTTTCTTTTTTGTATCATTATCATCTTCTTCTCCTTTTTTCTTCTTCTTTTTCATAATTATCTTCTTCTTTTTATGTTTATTATTATTATAATCAGACTTTTTATTAGCGCTGTCATCCTCATTTTTGTTAGCAGATTATTCAGATGTGAATACTGATATGGTTATTATTACGTCTGTGGTTCATAATAATCTTCAATGAATATTGTAGAGTTGCCATATATATAATTTTCAAAATGTTGTAAATATTTTGAATTCTTATGTACTTTATTACCAATATACTCTTTTCGATTTTATTTTTCTTCTTTAAAAACTACGGTATAAATTCTTATTTTTGTTTTTCTTTAAATTCAATATTTTTTAATTATATTCATAAAAATATTGTAAATATTCTATTATTCATATATATAATATATTTTTTACAAATCTGGTAATCTTATTATATTCAGTCCTCATTACTTTAAAAGCCTTTAGATAATTTATTTGTGCATCTTCCAAGTCTGATATATATCGATATTTTTTCTCACGTAATATTATTAGAATAAATGTATATGTATAAGTTAACATACGTTCAGCCTATATAGTAGGTAAATATGAAAAATGATATTCATAGAATAGTAATAATGTTACGAGAAAAAATATAAACTAAATATTTAACTTTAATTTCCTAACTGCCCTCGCTTCAGTTAAAATTGTGTAAGCTGTACTTATTGATGAGATCTGCTTAAAAACAATTTTTACAAAAAAAGAAAATTTAAAAATAAAATCACTGTTTTCAATGGAAGTTTTAATCAGTGAAGGACAAATAGGAAAAAAACACAAATACAAGTATAACGCGATAGATAAAAAGAAATAATAACTTAACGAAATTATATTAACAATAAGAGAACAAACAAATTTTACATAAAAGTAATGAGAATCAATACATGAGTTAGTTATTAATGATCAGCTAACTAAGTAATATGACTTGAAATAATAATTGGAAAGTAACTAAATAAAATTAAAAAGCACACAAAAATGTAAAGAAAAGGAACTATACCTAATTGACTTTAACTAAATTAACTGAATAAGAAAATTTATTAATTAAAAAATTTAAGCTATTTAATTAAAATAAAATTAACTAGAAATTATAAAGTTGTTTTTGAAATTGAACAAATTGAATTTAAATTACAAAACTCCCAAGAACTACTTAAAATTAATTTATACTAGTACGGGTCGATTTGTATGGAGGAAAAAAAATCGTTCAAATTACAAAGAAAATCGTATTCTAAGAAACTTTGCCGAAGGATTTTTTTTTTTCTATTACTAAGTAAAATTCAGTTTTTCATTTCATTCTGACTAAATAAATTTCTAAAGAAAAAAATAAACTCCAAAAATAAAAAAACAGCCATTTCCCTATTTTTTTCTTGTAAAGTGCAAAAAATTTTGATTTTTTGAAATGTTTGTATGGGGAACCCCCCAGGGGTGTTTTCATGGGTTGTGCCCCTAGAATAGGTGGGTCGGCCTTCCAAAGTTAGTGGGCGTCGGTCATACATTTTGCCTCGATTGAGGCACTCTAAATGGGTCAAAGTGCGATTTTTCAAAATTTGACCCTTCGGATCAAAAGTCGGGACATCAAAATACATTTTAGAGGTATGGTTCCTTCGGCAAAGTTTCTTATTTTGATCCCTAGATTAGGATTTTCCTTGTAATTTGTGCCATTTTTAAATCGACCCGCCCTAATGTATACTGTTGTAAACTTAGTTTTTAAATATCTTTCAATTTTAATCTAGTAGTAGTAGTAGTAGTAGTAGTAGTAGTAGTAAAGTTTTTATTGAGACTTCTTTTTTTTCCATATTACAAGATTTTTAGAAATTTTAAAACTATAAAGTATTATTTTAATTACCTAAATATACATTTGATTATGCTTCTGGCTTATCAATATAGAAAATTAAATTGTGTACAATATAAATACTTAAAACATTTGAATATCACTGCTTGCTCCCGGCGCTTAACTTAAACTACATATATAGTATATATATCTACCAAAAAAAAATTTAACTTAAAACTAACAATCTTACAACTATAAATAAATAAATAATAAACAAAATGAAATTCAAAGCTAAACTGAAAAAAAAATTAATAAATAAATAAAATAACAGAAAATAATAAAAAATTACCCCGTATAAATGCCGGAAGTAGTATGTGAATAAAAGTTTTGGCCAAGAAAACTATTCATTTAAAATGCCAATAGCGGATATATACTGAGTGTTTGATCAACTGAAGTTTTCTTCGCTAGATAATAAATCTTGCATTTCACTGCCTTCAAAATTAAATAACCTATGTACGAAATTTTTCATTAACTCTAGGGCATAAAATGAAATGGGATGTACATTAACCTTGTATGAAAATCTCTTATTGTATGATTTATAATTTTTCTCTATGCATTTCCTGAGAATGTGACGTTCAAAAACTTCCATTCTTATCATCATGGTTTTCGAAATGCTAAACCATATTGGAAATGCATAAAGAAGAATTGGTCGAATACTAACTTTATACAAAAGCAGTTTAGTCTCTATTGGTAGCGATTTACTAATAAAAAGCTTTCCAGAGGCACCTTTGACCATATTAGCTTTTTTTTAAATTGTATGATACATGCCTGTTGAATTTTAAAAGCTTATTGAAATATATTCGAAGATATTTCAAATTGTCCTTAAATATGATATCATTACCATTAAGAGACAATTTCAATTTTTTGCTTTCTGGGACAACATTTTCCAGAGGCATTCCGTAAACATATGACATTACTTTTTCCAGAATTAATTTTAATTCCCCAGCTGGAGTAAAATTTGTCTGTCATTTTTAAATGTGATGAAACCAAATGAAGTGCACCCTTAGGAGATTCAGCATGTGCATAAAGTAAGGAGTCATCAGCGTATAGTATAGCTTTTGAGCTATGAAATTCATGTGGAAAATCATGTATGAAAACATTGTACAAGTGAGGTGCCAATACTGAACTTTGCGGAACACCACAACACATTATCAACTTGTATGCAAAATCGCCTTTCCTCAAAATACCTTTTAAATAGTTTTATAATTGATGAATTAAAGCCTATTCTAATCATTTTATATAAAATGCCATTACGATATGTTTTATCAATGTCAAGCGAAACAGCTACAGTGCACTTCCCTTCCTCAAATTTTGTATAACATCCGTATGAAATTTTATAAGAGCATGTACAGTAGAGTTACCCCGCTTAAAGCCAAATTGTTTTTGTGGAATGTATTCACTATGTATGTCTCTATCCATTTTGTCGCGAATAATTCTCTCAAATAATTTCCCTACGTTAGAAAGTCTTAAGCTATTTATATCATCACAGTTTTTTTTTGTTTTGGAATTGGAACAAGCTTAGCTTTTTTCCATTCCACTGGAAAATATGAATTGTTTAAGCAATTATTAAATATTATAGACAAATACTCAAAAGCCTTAGTAAGAAGTGTTTTTATAATAAAATTAGATATATTATCCAATCCACACGATTTTTTATTATTTATTTTATTAGAAATATCTAACACAGAATCTATATTTGTAAAATTTGCTATTCTTAGATTATTTAATGATTTAGCATCACTATTAAATTCAAAATCAATTGAAACTTGCTCAATTGTACCATTTATTGTATAATTTATTTCCATAACATGTCTATTTATTTGGAGGAGAGCTTTGAAAAACAGTTGTAAAATGATCCCTTAACACACACAATTTTTGGTTTGTTTCAGTAATTTTATTTCCGCCAACAGAAACATTTTTTAGATAAGAATGTCTCCTATTACCAGTAATTTAAAAAAAAATTTTGTAGGCCCATGGTCCTGGTCTAATTTTTTTTAACTTTATTTTTAACAAATTAGCCTGTTCCAGTTCAATCTGTTCCTTAATAATAATTTTAATCAAATTAATCTGCTTAGATATTAGTACATATTGGGGATTTCTTCTATGTAACGTTCTGGTAAATATAATCTTCAGTTCCTTCTGCCAATTATATTTAATTTTAAGTAAGTTTTTAACTTTGTCTGAAAAACTAAATTTTTTATTTCCACTTTCAATTTTTTTTTAATGGATTTGAGTTACCAAATTAATAGAAGAATTGAATTTTTTTATAAAATCGTCTATTTCAACATTAGATAAATTCCTAGTGTTTGGTGGAAAGTGATCTAATATCGCATAATATCATATTTAAATTCATTCCAATTTGTGTCTTTATATGACACGTAATTTTTGGGTGTTTTAAAAATGAAATTAAAATCTGGAACGTTGATTTCTAGCCTCAATGGAATATGATCGGAAAAAGTCTGAAGAGTAGAAGTTCTGTAATTAGAATGTAAATTATCTAAAATATCATTGCTTATTATATAATGGTCCAAATGAGAAGATGCTCCTGGGAAAGTAGGGTATGTATCACAAATTCTCGTAACTGTAATAGATTCATCTTGAAGCCAAGACTCAAGTATTTCACCATTAAAATTATTTAATATATCACCCCAAGTAGTGTGTTTTGCATTAAGGTCACCAACTAATATAAGACCATTATAACTTCTACCAAAACTTAAAATCAGAGAAAGACTTCTGTAAATATCATTACGATTATAGGTTAGGTTAGGTTAGGTTAACAGGTCGCCCGAAGAAATAAAAACAAGAGCTGGGCTCACTTGGGTCCTCTGACGTGGCCCCTTTGTGATACCTCTATAGAGGAAAATGAAGAAGAGGAGGGATAGTAATAGTAGAGTGAAGGGGAGGAAGGAAGATAGAGAAAAAGAAGAAAGAAAGTGAGAGAAAGTGAGTGAGACCGTCACACAAACCAACCACTGCTTCTAATGATGCCATATAGCATGTCGACACTTGTATTCGACAGCGCAGTGAGACCCTGCAGACGTTGCTCACCGAAGTGGATCATGCGCCGCTCTTCCAGGGCCGGACACTGGCAGAGAAGGTGTTCCACAGTTTCCTCCTCCTCCTCGTCTTGACAACTTCTACAGTAGTCATTATAACGCAATCTCATTCTCCTAGCATGGTTGCCAAAATTGCAGTGACCCGTTACTACAGCCACCACATTTTTCAAACGGGCTCTTTGGAGCCCCAATAAATCCCTACTGCGACTACTATCCAGCCTAGGCCAGATCATCCTCGCCGTATTACACGTCCATTCGTCACTCCATCTGGACTGTGCCTTTCGCAAGAATATGCTTTCGATCTCTTTTTTGCAGACCGATAGAGGGATGCCACAGGGCGCGTTGGCATCTTGCTCTGGTAGCCTCGACCCTTCCCTAGCCAGGCTATCCGCCCTGCAGTTCCCCATTGAAGTCCCATGTCCACGCACTCAAATGAGGGTGATCACCGAATGCTCTGCCATTCTATTTAAGGATGTGCGGCATTCTTGGACAAGTTGGGATGTCGAATAGACACCCGCTAAGGACCTGATTGCAGTCCGACTGTCGGTATAAATGCGAATATTCCTGCCAAATATTCCATGATACCACAGCCAGTCTGCTGCTTGCTTTATAGCCATCACTTCAGCTTGTAGAGTGCTGCATTGATTAGGGAGTTTGAAGGATATGGTAGTCCCCGACTCCTCAATATAGACTCCACCTCCAACTCCAGAATTATTCCTGGAGCCATCGGTAAAGACATCCAGATCTTCTCCTGTATGAGAAGATCCCATTGAGATTCCCGTTTCGTCCAAAATCGTGAATCCAAAGTTCCTCTGAAGGAATGGTCTTGGAGTGACATAGTCAATGAGGCTGGGAATATCCCCCCAAGTACCAATTATCCCCGAATGTCCCCATGATCTATGGTTCCACTTCCGCGCCGCATGCAATCGCACGGATGCAAATAGTGCCAATTTCTCAGCTTGTAGATCAACTGGCAGCCAATTTAGCATCGTAAAGAGTGCCTTATTGGGCGTTGATCTCATGGCTCCTGTAATCAAGGTGGCCATGCATCTGAAAATCCTCTCAAATCGGGATCGGTTCGTAGTCGTGTTCAGTGCTTTCCACCACACCACGACTCCATAAAACAAGATAGGCTGAATCACCATCTTGAATAGCCAGTGAACGTTGCGAGGATTTAAGCCCCATTTCGTCCCTATGGCCCTCCTGCAGGCGTATATCGCCACATTTGCCTTTGAGGCCCTTGCCTCTAAATTCTCCTTCCATGAGAGTTTCCTATCCAGAATCACTCCCAGGTATTTTGCACTGGCAGAAAGGCTCAATTCCGAGCCGTTCAGCCTTGGTAATCTGAATGCAGGAACCTTGTATTTTCCCGTGAATAATACAAGTTCTGTCTTTGTCGGATTGACGTTTAGTCCCACTGACTTACTCCAGTTAGTGATGATTCTAAGCGCCGTCTCCATTCTCAGGGATAATGTATCCAGATAGATTCCTGATATCGCCACCGCGACATCGTCTGCATATGCCACAGTTTTGAAACCCATGGAATCCATCCTCCTGAGGATTGTATTTATGGTTATGTTCCATAAAAGCGGTGATAGGACCCCTCCTTGAGGTGTGCCCCTTATAACCGATCTGGTTATCCCAGCCGTACCCAGCGAAGATTCTATAATCCTCCCCGAGAGTAGTCTTCTTACGAATCCAATAATCACAGGGTCAATGCCAACATACATCATAGCATCCACGATGGCTGCTGGCCTGACATTGTTGAAAGCACCTTCTATATCCAGAAAGGCCGTCAAAGTGAAGTTCTTGAACTCCAATGACCTCTCTATGTAGCCCACGAGAGTGTGCAATGCCGTTTCAACCGACTTGCCCTTCGTGTAGGCATGCTGAGAGGTTGACAGCAGGCGATCGTCAATCGACATCCGGATTCTGATATCGATGAGTCTCTCCAGCGTCTTTAGCAAGAAGGATGTTAGACAGATTGGCCTAAAGTCCTTCGCAGTTACGCAAGACGTTTTCCCACCTTTAGGGATGAAAATCACCTTGCTCTTCCTCCAGCCCACTGGGATATATGACCATGCAAGGGAATCATTACGATTATAATTTGATTTAAAGTAAATAGAACCACAAATAAATTTTTTGATCACACCATTAATTGAAACTTTTATTTCAATAAACAAATTTGGAAATTTCAAACCAGAAATATTCACTTTCGAATAAATGAGATTGTGTCTACCCACACCTACTGAATGATCCTCTCTTAAAACATTGTAATTATCAACATTAGTGTTCGAATTCAAATGAGTTTCTTGTAAAAAGGCAATATCAATACTAATTTGATTCAATAGTATACTAAGTTCGATTATCCTACTTATGTGTATTGAAGAACCAACATTAAATGTGACTAAATTGAGAGAATTACGGACCATATATATTTTGAATATCTTTCACTAGCTTCATGCACTCATTCTTAGCTTGATCTTTTTCCAAGGATTTGTATATTTTCATAAAATTTGATATTTTATCTTCTAAACTTAAAGGATTTAATTCGCATAAAAACTTTGCCACTTTGAGAAACTCTTGTATTAGTGCTGGTTTTGTCGGCTTGCTCTGTATTGGAATTGTATTAAATAAACTGGCAAATGACATATTCTCATTAGTATTATTTGTCTGAACACATGCTTTTGCAACATTGCCAGCAGCAACAAGCTTTATATTTTGTGTGGCTTGGTTTGATTTTTTCCTTAAAGAAACATATTTCTTATAAACAGAACATCCTCTATAGTTTGAAGTGTGACATTTTCTTTGCAGTTAACGCAAAATGGTGGAATATTACTGTCAGAATTAAGAGAGCATTTTCCAGGATCGTATTTTTCATTGCATTTCAAACAAGAAATTGGCCTACTATAATTTCTTGAATAATGTCCCCACTGTTGACACCTCCAACACTGCGGAGTTTTTGCACTCACTTTTGGGCGTTCCCAAAAAACAACCTGATTAAGGATGTATTTGCTTTCCTATTGGGCTTAAGTATTATTAAAAATAGTCCAGTATCAACACCTTTTTTCCTTGAATATTCAGTTGTAAATTTTGTAATGGATTCTACCATGTCTGGAACTAATTTGTCTAGTTCCGATTTAATGTCATTAACGTCTGTTTTAAAATAGAGTCTTCTACAAATCACTTTTTGACGCTTCTATTCCTTTGGTGTATACGTATAAGAAGGAATTTGTTTTTCTTTTAACAATTCCATCATTTCAGAATGTGTGGATAAGTCCTTAAAGAATAATTTGCATTTGTATTTCGACTGATTTTTAATTATAAATTCAACATTTTTCGTACTTAATTGGTCAATGAGAGATTTTACGTTTACATTTTCAAGAAAAATAGGAGGGCAATATGAATTCCTGGTAAATTCATTTTCTATTGGCTTTTTTTTTTGGCCTTTCGGCCTAAGAGAGAATACTTATTAGAACGATTAACATTATCTATTGACTTATCTGCATTTTTAAATTGACAATTTGATAAATCAATTTTTAATTAATTTGGATACTTCCTCTTTTTATTTTTACAATTTGGTATTCCTCCTCCATTTTGGAAATTGAGCACTTTTCATTTTCTTCACCGACTTCTCCAACTATGTCAAAAGGAGGTAGTTGAATGTTCTCTAAAATATTTAGTTCATTTGTTTGTACTGCTACCAACTTTCCATGAGTGTCTTCTTTGGACTGTGTTGTTGATGGTTGTCCCTCAAAAACTGCATCTAATAATTGCTTACCGAGCTGAGAGTTGACAATATCTTTACTATTTGACCAATTCTTAGATTTATTGAAATCTTTTTCTGCTGACTGTGAGCTATATAGATTTCTTTGTATTTCGTCATAAGCCTCACATGCATTTGATGACTTATTCATCAATTTATTAGGAGGCCTACCACCATTTTGAAAAAAAAATGGATCAATTTCCATTTATTTTTTTTTTTTTTTGTTTCGTTCAATATAAATTTAAATTTATTTAAATTGAATTAAAATTTCGTATTTTTCCTTTCAATTTTTAATTTTTTCATTTTTCTTTATATTTTTTTTTTTGACAAGAAACTCTTCTTTTCTCTTTGAAGTTTAAATTCAAACTCATTTTAATCTAGTTTTGTTAAAAATAACTAATGTCAATATTTTTCATAAAAAAATATATTCATTCAATAAATAAAATTAAGCATAATATAATCAAGTCATTCTGTAAAGTGGGTCCGGTATGCAAAATATCCGACTCGAAGGACCATAAAATAAGTGGGTCGCTTATTTCTAAATTCTTACAGCTTGATGGGAATTGATTTCCAGCTGTGGGAATAACTTAATTATAATTGCTCGCAAGAGTTGAAGAAAAGTAAACAAGAGAATTAATTTAGGTTATTTGGGAATATAGGAGAATACTTACAGGTATAATTTTGGGTTACAAATGGGCCACTAAGTAACGGGTGGCCCAAATGAGACCTTGTGAGCGTATTGTAGTCATTGTTGGGGGTCTTGCGGTAGAAGCTGTTGCACAATTTGAACTTTGTATGGATACATCTTAAGATCCAGCTTTAAAATTCTCTTTAATGTTGTTCCTGGTATACCCAATTGGCCGGAACGGCGACGAGTTCAGACAGATGGATCATTTGTAACACTCTGGTGCACAGCTTCCACGTTGTCTTCAGTACCAATATTTCGATGAACACCTCTTCCTGGACGGTCGGCAACTGAACCCAGTTCCTCAAAACGGCAAACTAAACTTGTGATCATGGAAGATGTGGGCGCTGATCTTACGTTCAAAAATACGGCGATAATTTCACTGCGTCAGAACAATTGATCGTTGAGAAGAATAATAAAAATCGATAATTTTAATGCGTTGTTGTGGACTGTACGTATTCATTTTAAATTTCCAAGAGTTCAGTTATAATCTGCAAAAAGCAAAAATAAATTATGTTAAAAAATAAAAAAGTTATTTGTGTTTCACATCAGCTGGTCTTATTTGAGCCACCCTGTATAACAAACAAAAAATGCACTTAATTTATTTTACCACAAATCTAAATCTGATGCCAAATACTCAAAAGCCATTTTCAACACAAAATAAAACAATTTACGATTAAGTAAGCAACACATAAATAATCATCGCAAATAACGATTTTTATCATACCGAATATTTTTGTCGGAAAGTTACCGAATTCGATACAATATCGTTATACTTGTTTTTTCTATACGAATGTTCATAATTAAATTTACTGAATCGCACTACTGGTCTTATTTGAGCCACCCTGTAAAAGTAAGTTAGGTACAAATGTTAGCAATTCACCATTAACTTTTAGTTCCATATAAATATGTGAGATCCCACAAGGTATATTTCTAAGTTGCCACAAATTATAACTCCAGGTAAGTATGAAAAAAGCCATAGGTAAGTATTAAGACTCCACTAAGCATATTTTTTCTATTATAAGCTGTTTTTTCTATTATAAGCTGTACCAAGGTTTATTGGGTTTAGTTTAAATTTTTAAAGGTTATAATACATATACCAAATACAATTCAATTTTTTTTAATTCAGTGTACTCGTATTATTTTAGTAACATTTTAACTCTACTATTTTATAATTTTTCACAAACTTTCATAAATTCACAGGAATTGTTTTTCTTTTTATACCTTTCACTGTAAGTAAGAAGGGTATATATAACTTTGTGATTCCATTTGTAATTTCTACACCGTACATGGGACACCCTACAAAGTATATATATTCCGAATCCTTATGAATAGCGGAGTTTAATAAGCGTTGTCCGTCTGTCCGTGTAGTCGTTGAAATCAACTTTCAGAAGAATCTAGTTGTTGCTGT
The DNA here is from genome assembly GCA_947397855.1 of Thelaira solivaga. Lineage (NCBI taxonomy): Eukaryota > Metazoa > Arthropoda > Insecta > Diptera > Tachinidae > Thelaira > Thelaira solivaga. Next base: position 46,773,505 of record OX377610.1, on the reverse strand, counting down.
AATACTCTCCATATTTAATCATTTAATTATAATTAATAATATAATTAAATATGTTTGACTTAAAAATTTTTAAAAAAATTTGCAAAATTAAATGAAAATAAATTTTTTTGTTTTCCTTTCTTAGAATTTCTTTTTTTATTAATTTAAAAATTTAGTGCCTACAGACATTTTATTGCTTTTAAAAATGAGGTTCTCAGAAAGGATTGTTTCTTAGAACTCGTTAGTTTTAGTCGTATTATAAAAATTTATTTTTTATTGATATTTCGCTCCAATAATACATAAAGAAATTGTTCATATTTAATACCAATTCAAGCTGAACAAAGTATGCATTTCAGTTACATACTTTTTTTGAAGTGAGTGAAGATAAATATGGTTAGTTAAATATGTTTTCCCGTGATTCCTTATGTTTTTTAGTATTTCTAAATATCTTTTCAATATTTATGACATATTTATAAATAGGTTTAGGAGACATATAAGTACATACATAGACACAAATGTGCATAAATACGTTGATTTCTCTAAGAGATTGCAAACGAACCATAGAATATTACGGGTTGGTGTACATATCATTTTAAACAAGAGGTCGTCTAGATTTGTAATCTATTGTCCACGTACTCAGAAAAAACTTTGCATTATTTTTAAAAAAATTTTGAATACCATTGACTGTTTGCGCTTGAGCTGCCTCATTTTCATAAAAAAAAGGTCCAATGATTCCTCCAACCCAAAAACCACACCAGTGATACGTTGAGGATGCATTTGCTTCTCGTGAATCACTCGAGGATTTTCCTCGCCCTAAATGCGACAATTCTGCCTATTGACGAAGCCATCAAGATGGAAATGGGCCTCGTCACTGAAGATGATTTTATCGGCAAAATCAGCATTTACACGTTGTCTCTCTAATACCCAATTAACGAACTCCCTTCGCTGTCCATGGTCATTTTTTACTAACCTCGTACCTTCTACTAGCAAACAATAACAATTGTTCAAATGTCAAGCAATGACACTTCGAATGGCGCCAAATTTAAATCTTGCGTTCTTGTTCGGACACCCTTTAGAAGCATGTGGAAAATGAAACACAGTGAAGGGTATATAAGACTCGGCAAAGCCGAATTTCTCTTGTTTGTTTTAATTATATGCATAAATGATTTACATTAAACTATTTTCATTTAAGACTTAGAAGTGTGCAAGTTCTTTATATAAAAATATGAAAGAACATACTATGTACATAATTATAATGCTTAGCCATTTAATTAGTGTTGAATAGAGCTGGTTTTGTACGTTGAACATTACTTTGTTCAATTTTATAAAACTGCTTATTATAAGTTTATATCTTTTCTCCACTGATATTGTATTCGCCGGATATTGATATTAGTTTTTTTTTATTGGCATCCAAAAGGAAGATTTCTAAATCTTTTGTGGGTTTAGGCAATTAAATAATTTTTTTTTTAACAGTTTAGTTAATTGAACAATTCACTCTATGGCCTATTTTATTCATGAAGCAGTACACAAAATCATTACAGTTAGGTTACTTATTATCATTTAATTTTTCGTATTAAATACGTACATATCAATTTGTTTTTTTTTTGTTTTTTTTTTTTTCATCAAAAAAATTTTTTTTCTAATAAACATTAACCTTTTAACAGGACAACTTATTTTATGCTTGATTTAAGTTTATGCGTACACATAGCAATCCTTCTTGTATTAGAAGTCAATAAAAAAAATCCCTTTTTTTAAGTTTAATTAATTTAATTTTTGTTTCTAAAGAAAAATATACACCTTCGGCAATAACAAATAAATATTTAAATAATTGGGTTCGGTTTAAAAAATGTTTGCAAATGTTTCCAAAATTAAATTAAATAATTTTTTTTTTTTGCATTCCTTTGAATATAGTTATTAGAATTTCTTTTTTTATTATTTAAAAAATTGAGTGTCTGCAAATTAAAATTCAATCCGGGTTTTTTGTTAAAAAAAACAATTTTATTTTTTATTCCTTCTTGTCTTATGTCTATTTTAAAACTGCCTTTTACAAAACTCATTTCTTAATTCCTACTTATTTCGTCGTTAACCAAAACTGCTTCGTAATCAGTTTCCCACCGATTGCAAAATTTATTTTGTACGCGAGTTAATAACGACCACAATTATACTTAGACAAACAATTTTATAACAATCACAACTATACTTAGACAAGCATTTCACAACAAGGGTCGATGCATTATAATTAGCAAATGCAGACAGACCATAAAATATAAGACAAGAACAATCAATTAACATACGACATCATGGCACCAGATTAAAGGATTCATAAAATATAAGATAGGAATAATCAGACAATATCTTAGACCTAAATAAACATAAGCAGTATAGATAACAATTAACAATAGACCTTAGTAAAATAGATAATCGCAAATAATAAAATATGAAAAACCATTTTACTGCACCTAGAGATAAGACTTAGAATAAATAAGTATAAATAGATATTATGTGAGATACAGAGTTAGTCTTAAGAATATATTCAAATAAAGAACAGCACAGTGTGTGCTACAAAAAAATATATTTTTTACTCCTTCTGTAAGAAAAGAAGTTTAACTGGGGGCTCAACCGGGATCCTTGTAAAAATAAACAGGGATTCTCAAGCCAACTAAGAGTTCATCACTACAACTCAATATACTGGAAACAACGCTATACTAAATACAAGGTAATATTAAATCCTGTGATAAAATAGTGAAGTGTACAAAAAAGGACATCCAATAGTAAGAGGACCAGTTCAACAGCTACACAAAAAATAGCACCACGTAACCTGAAAAAGCGGTATTAAATTAAAGGGACATAGTAGAACAACAAAGTTCGCGACATCCTATATAATCTAAATACGAGAATATTGAATATAAAAATATTAAATTGAATTAAGAGAACGAGCAGGACATTACTAAAAAGTCAACGAGTTCAACCAAAATAAAATAAAACTGGAGAAGACCCAGAGTAAAAGACAAAAGATTTTGGACGCAGCTAGGGGGTTCACGTCAGAATCAAAAAACACAAGGAATATGGCGGTACAAGATTTAGCGTCCATCCAAGCACAAATAGCTTCACTAGTAGCAGCTCAGGCAGAAGCCCAAAGGACAATAAATGCATTGACAGCCAACAGAGCATTTAACTTAGAACCAAGTGTACAACTCACAGCATGTTCCAGTGGAATAACCACAGAAGCGCAGATTAATTTAGAAGTATTCAAGATTCTACCCATATTCGATGGTGACAAAAAGAAATACAGAGTAAGGAGATCCGCAGCATGGACTCACATGGAAACAATAAAGGGGTTTCAAAATACACCAACCTACTACACAGCATTAGCCATAGTTCGAGGAAAAATTCAAGGAGCAGCGGCAGGCATCCTAATAAATCACAATACGATTTTTAATCTTTATTCGATAATAAATCGCTTGAATTATACATATGCTGACCAACGACCAATGTATGTACTCTTGGAAGAAATGAAAAAGATTACTCAAGGGAGAAAAGAACTAGCTGAGTATCATTCGGCAATACACGAAGCACTTAATCTTATACTTTCAAAAATTCAGATGGAAAAAGGAGACGAAGCAATGAAATCCTTTGCAAACCAAGAGGCGCTTCGAGCATTCATAACAGGTTTGAATTCTACATAAACAATTGGCACTCTCTACCCTCAAAATCCAAGAGACTTAGAGACAACATACGCTATAGCCAGTACCATATATCATGACGACACACATCTACAGTTTGATGCACCAAATCATCGACCACACCCAATGAATCTCCAACATAACCAACAAAGAACACCACACTTCGAAAAGAATCGTTATCGACCAAATATACAGTACCATCAAAACAGAAATGTACGGCCAACAAATAATCATCAAACAACAAGCCAACTAATGGAAGTAGATACTACAGATAGAAACGTACGTCAACCCACTCAGTTCCAACGTAACAACGATCAACGAAGATACAACAATCCGTTTCGTCCACAACAACTTTTTAAACGAGAATACAGCGGTTCCAACAACCACTTCAATCAACACAAGCAACAAAGAATCAACAACACAGTAGAAGAAGATAACATCACCTCAATGCAAGGCGAATATGACGAAGAAGATGACTTCAAAACAGCTTTTTTAGACTAAAGGGCCCCATACACGACAGCAGCATGCATGCGCCATCAAGTGCTTGTGCCAGCGGTTTGGTAGTGTATGGGCATTTTGTGTGATTGTACGCTGTGCTGGAGAGATGTTAAAAAGATTTTGATATTTTGTTGATGGTACAAGCTTACTGGTAGTGTGTATGGTGAAATTTGCTCAGTTGAATAAATTTGTGAAAGAGTAAACATCGAGATTTGGATTAAAATTATTATTTTTGGAAGTTTTTTTTTAACTTATTATTACAACAATGTACTAAACACCTCTTAATACAACCTTGTGTACGCAGTACAAGTTTATTATTCGCGCTATACCTACAAGATGAATTCGAAAGAAAAAATGTTTTGGAGTGAATTTCTAGAATTATACGAATCAATGACGTGTTTGTGGAAAATAAAAAGTCCTGAGTATTGTAATCGCGAGCTTAAAAGCAAATGCTATGAAAAAATGGTTTCAAAATTGAAAGATATAGATCCAGATGCCAGTAGAGAGAAAGTAATAAAAAAAATTAATGTTTTCCGTACAAATTATAAGCGCGACCTAAAAAAAGTGAAGAACAGTGAAAAATCCGGTGCAGGAGCTGAAGACGTATATGAATCTTCGTTGTGGTACTTCGAAAAACTAAAATTTTTGGAAGATCAAGAATCTTGTACAGAAGGAAAATGCACTATGAACACGGAAAACCTCAATGTAAAATATGTATGTACATATGTGAGCAACCAATATTATTTATAAAATTTATTAAATTGATTTTTTATTTTTTAAGCAGATTGAGTCTGCCAATGACACATTACAGACACCACCTGCCAAAAAGCGAAAAGTGTCTATCGAAGATAATTTACTGAAAATAGCTTGTCAAAAATTAGCTGGCAATGATGATACAATCTCATTTGTAGCAAAAGGATGGGCAACTCAGTATGAGGATCTGTCGAAAGAACAGAAAGCTTTTACAAGAACGATCATTTCAGATGTTCTTTTCCACGGGTATTTGGATAAACTTACAGAACAATCTGTTGAGGATATACATAATGTTTTGAAAAAAGTTTCGTCCCAGATAGAAACAGCATGCTTTAATGATTACACATTCTCTCCCCAGTCATGCTCATCAAATCAGTATATGGACCAATCTCAAATAATAGAAAACGATGCGATGAAACACAAGGCATCCTCAATTTCGCACTTCATTACTAATTTTATTGATGGATAAATAATAGGATATTACATATGTATGTTTGTATAAAATATCCATAAAAATATTGATCGCCTGCAACTGCCTTATTATTTTTATTTATTGTTTTAGTAATAACAATTTTTAATTATACTATGTTAAACATAGTTTTGCCCAGAAAGTACAAAGCACTGATTTTAATTTATGATTTATGTATTATATGAACAATTTATGTTTAATTTTATTTGCCTATAAATGTGCTAAGAATCTAGTGAATATGTTCCTTTTATTTTTTGTTTAAAATAAAAAATTTTAACAGTTTATAAAATGAAATGTGTTTTATTAATATTTTTTTAATTTTTATTTCTAAGCTTAAATAACTAATAATTAATTAAATCTCGAAGAAGCTACACAAAGTTTTGAGCGAAATATAGATATAAAAATAAATAATCATATTTATATTATAATGCAACCTCAAGCTTGAAAAAACTAGTTGGTTTTAATATTCTTTAAATATTGTATCTTGCCATGCCACTTTTCCTACTGTGTTAAAATATTCACAAAATTGTTCTCGAATGTGTTTTGCGTGACTGGTTGCATTTCTAATCGTAGTTGGAGCTAAGCCATCTAAATTTCTTTCTTTGCAATTGGGCCTTACAGTTTCCAGTTCATGTGATGGTGTGTTGATGTTGTTAAAATCTTTCTTTTTCCGTAAAAAGTTGTGTAAATAACAGCAAGTTAGGACGATAGTAGACACTTTATCTGGCGAAAGATTAATGCATTTTAATAGTATTCTAAACCTTGATGCTAAAATTCCGAAAGCGTTTTCAACTATTCTTCTAGCTCGTGATAAACGATAGTTAAATATTATTTCTTCTTTTTTCATAGTCGTGTGACTGTATGGCTTCATTAAATTTTCCATCAACGGAAAGGCATCATCGCCCACAATCACATACGGCATATTTGCACTAAATTTTGGCAGTGGTTCAGATGCAGGAATATATAAATCATTGCTCTTTAACAGCTTTAAAAACTCTAAATCACTAAATAATCCGGCATCGGATGCTCTACCATTAGTACCTACATGGACCATTAAAAATTCGTAGTTCGCGTTTACAATTGCCATTAATATTATAGAAAAATTTTTCTTATAATTGAAGAAGTAAGAACCTGATCCAGGTGGTTTTACAATATTTACGTGCTTCCCATCAATAGCGCCAATGCAATGAGGGAAGTTCCAAATTTTATGAAAGACATCAGATTCTGCTTTCCACTCATCACTATTGCTTGGAAGCTGGTAAAGTTTGAAATTATAAATTTTTCTCTTGCTTTATTTGTTGCGTTTACTCACCTTTATGTAATTTTTAAGCACCTTATTTATGCATTCACATGTTTCAATAACAATTTTTCCAATTGATTGTGGAGAAATGGCCGTCAGAAATTTTAAATCTTCAAAACTATTTCCACTGGCTAAAAAACGCAAAGTGACTGCTAACCGATGATACGGTGATATTGGTTCCCTCATCATTGTTCTTTTTTTAGTAATAAATGGAGTAACCATATTTAGCAATTCATAAAAATTGTCTTTATTCATTCTTAAAAAATTATTAAAATCATCCATGGCACTGAATTCTAATTCTTTTAAAAGCTGAGCGTCGCCCAACTCCTTTCTATTTTTTATCCATTGCTTTGTCCAAACTCGCTTTTTTCTTTCAATTCTTTCTCGTTTTCTTTTTTTTATTATAGCAATAATAATTGCAGCACAAAATGTGTCACTATTCATAGCGACGCTTTCAGTAAAATTTTTTTATTGAAATGAATATTGCACCACTTTGCCGGTATGTTTTGTGGTGTGAGCTCATTAGCTCAATCACTTGATGGCGCATGCATGCTGTTGTCGTGTATGGGGCGCTTAAGAGATGGTCTCCCACATTTACAAAGAACAGACAGAAAAACAGGTAAGACCATCAATATTTTAATAGATTGTGGAGCTACTAATAATTATATAGACCCCAAGTGTAAAATAGGATATAGTATTAAATTAGAAAGTCCAATCAAAGTAAAAACGTTGCATGGATATTCATATGTGAAAAGTAAAAAATCTATACATTTATTTAATTATGACTTGACATTTAGATTTAGTACATAACGAAATGAAATATAGGGATAAAGAAAAAACACACAAAATAAATTATACCATTAATAATGAAAAATATAGAAATCAAATAGAGGAAATTATGAATAAAAATAATTTCGTTAACGGAAAATTACCCTACACGACAACCATAGAAGGTACTATTAGAACAAAGTCGGAAGAACCTATATGGACTAAACAATACCCATATTCATATTCCGATAATGAGTTTATCAACAAAGAAATTCAGGACCTTTTACATAATGAAATAATTCAGCCAATTAAAAGCCCTTACAACAGACCCATATGGACAGTCCCTAAAAAAGGCACTGATGATAAAGGCAGGCCAAAAAGACGCATGGTTGTAGATTTCCAAAAATTTAATTCCCAGACTATTACTGATAGATATCCGATACCTGATGGCAATATGACAATTCAGAATTTAGGCAAGGCTAAGGTATTTACAACTTTAGATTTGGAATCAGGGTTTCACCAAATTAAATTGAGGAAAGAAGATCGCGAGAAAACAGCTTTTTCGATAAATGGGGCTAAGTACGAATTTTTATGGATGCCATTCGGATTAAAGAATGCACCTTCCATCTTTCAACGTTCGCTTATGTTTACATAGATGATGTGCTCATATACTCTTCCTCAGAACATATAGAACACATCAATACTATAGTGGATGCATTACGGAAAGCCAATATGAAAATTTCTAATGAAAAATCCCACTTCTTCAAAGAAGAAATTGAATATTTGGGACATATAATAAAACATGACGGCATCACCGTAGATCCTACGAAAATACAAACAATAAAAAATTTTCCTGTTCCTACTACACTAAAAGAACTCAGATCATTTTTTGGTTTAGCAAGTTATTATAGAAAATTCATAAAAAACTTTGCTAGCATTACAAAACCATTAAGGTACTGACTGACTATCCTACTTAGTCGTACGATCTGTCTAAAATCGCATGTGTGCTAAAAAAGTATGATAGTGTGTATTGAAAAAGCATGTGTATGACAGAATTTTTTACAGGTCTGTGCGATTTTTTAATGTTATGAAATTTTTCATAAAATAAATTTTATCTGTGCGATCAGAGTTGCATTTTCTATGTTCAAGGCAGAAAAATAGTAACAATACCAAGCTTGTGTCTTGTTTATACAAACATTTAAGTTATTTTTCATTGTACATATTTGTAAAAAAGATATTTTGCGCCGAAGAAGAAAATGAATACTTTTAAAAGTATTAAGGTGAGTAAACATATGTTTTTGCATCTTTTTTGTATAATAGTGTGGCATAAAGTTCGCCATTTTAAAGCGATTTCTTCAAGTAGGACAGAATTCTGTCACACATTATTTTGACATAATCGTACAATCGTGTAGGATAGTGAGTCAGTACCTTTAACCACATTTTTGAGAGGAGAAAATGGAGGTATCTCGAAGAACCAAAGTGCAAAGATTAACATAACCTTGGACGAAAATGCTTTAGAAGCAGACTTCAATAAACCATTTGAATTAACAACAGACGCAAGTAATTTTGCAGTAGGAGCAGTTCTTTCACAGGAAAGAAGACCAATATCATTCATATCTAGAACACTAAATGAAACTGAAAAGAAATTACTCAACTAACGCGAAAGAATTATTAGCTATAGTATGGGCATTGCAAAAACTTAGGAACTACCTTTATGGCATAGCAGACTTAACCATTTACACTGACCACCAGTCATTAATATTTTCGGTGTCAGAAAATAATCCAAACACCAAACTTAAAAGATGAAAAAACTTCATAGAAGAATATGGAGCGAAGATTCTATACAAGCCTGGACATCAAAACGTTGTAGCTGACGCTTTATCCAGACAGCAACAAATAAATTCAAGTACAGATGAATCTCAACATTCTGCTCAGAGTTCACCAACAGAGGGATTCAAACAAAGCGATAAACCTTTGAATCACTTTAAAAATCAAATCTTGATAATACAAGACACTTCTGATTCACTCGAATCTAAAAACGTATTCAAAAGGTATACCCGACACACAATAAAATTTACAACCAATCAAAAACTGGCAGAAAACATCAAACTAATACTAAAACCAAAAGTATTAAATGGTTTACTATCAGACGCAGAAACAATTTATAAAATAAAAAATACACTAACAACTACATTTCCTACAATCAAGTTCATACATGCTAACGATTTAGTAGAAGACATAATTGAGAAAGAGGAACAAAAAAGATAGTCAAACAAGTGCATGAGAGAGCGCACAGGAACGTACAGAATAATATAATAGAATTAGAGAGAAAATATTTTTGGCCAGAAATTAGAAAAGACGCTACAGAAATAGCGAACAAATGCGCTTCGTGCCCAATATTTAAATACGATCGCAAACCTAATAAAGTACCAATGAAAGAATTACCGATACCAACAGAAGCAGGAAAGAACATAAGTATTTCATTTTTGTGGAGAACTTTATATCTCTACTTTCGACAAATACTCAAAATACTTACACATCAGACATATTTGGTATAGATATGTATAAAAACATTGATGAAATACTCTCTTTAACATACCCGAACGCAGAGTTCGTAATAACAGATAACGAACCTTTATTCAATGGAATGTTATCTAATCAAATATATGAAAGACTAAATATAAAGCATGTTGTCTTGGCCCCATTTCATTCAACAACAAATGGGGAATGGGGTACTTCATGGAGGCTGAAAGCCTTCTGATCGCTATTCACTTGGGAATAGCCAGAGGTGATTCCTTCACTGAACTGCTCAAGCATCTCACTACCTCCACGTGGTATTCCCTGGTAATGCCGTCCGGATCACCTGATCTGGCGATTGTGGACGCGCAAATTTTCACGCGCCAGTTTGACAAGGTAACTAGTCCAATAGGAACCACTCCGAAGACTAAGGTTGATACACCAAAGGCAGATTCTACTCCGGCAGGTAAGGAAATACAAACCGGCATGCACAGATACGTAACTGTTACCAAGCGTAAGGCTAGTCCTAGAACTAATCAACAGGAGTGCACAAGTAAGCAGTACAAAGGCAGTCAGGCGGCTACGATACCAGTCTCCGAAAATAGATTTTCAATACTTGCATCCACAGACGATGCACCAGTAGAACCTGCGTCTAAGGAACACAAATCTCCACCTATCTATTTGCGCGAGCAAACATCGAACGCAATTGTAAATCTTTTATCAAAGATTGTGGGAAAAGATAATTTTTACGTAGCTTCTATACGAAGGGGACAGATACAGGAAACGAAAATCCAAACCCATACTGAGAAGAATTATCGTCTAATTGTTAATAGTCTTAACGCCGAAAATAAGAATTACTACACGTACCAACTAAAAAGTGCTAAGGGCCTCGTGGTTGTGGTAAAGGGCATTGACAGTTCCGTCCCTGTTGACGAAATCAAGAAAGCTATTGAGAATGAAGGCTACGATGTGAGAAATGATCACAACATACACAACAAAGGTAAAATTCCCCAACCAATGCACCGTGTGGAGATTGCTTTTAATGCAGCTCTTCTTAAGACCAAAAACTCAACGCATCCTATTTACAATTTGAGATATCTTCTTAACCGAAGAATAACAGTAGAGGAGCCACATAAGCGTAATGGCCCTGCACAATGCTCCAATTGCCAAGAGTTTGGCCACACAAAATCTTACTGCAAGCTACCATCTGTTGGCGTAGTGTGTGGTAACGCGCATAAAACCACGGAGTGTAGAGCATCTAAAAACGACCCCAATGTGAGAAAGTGCAGTAATTGCTGTGGAAGACATTCTGCTAATTATAGAGGATGTGAAGTATTCGAGAGGATAAAAAAATCGAATCAACCTCGAAGTCGCGCAAATGCGAATTATCGCGAATTGAACTACCCGAGCCTTCATACTGAAGCTACTGCAATACCTAATGGTGTACATGTGGATAGAGTGAACTATGCACAACAACACTTCGATGGCTTACCATCATCAAATAGGCCCAACGTGAAAAATCTTTCATATGCCCAAGTACTAAGGAGCAGCCCTCAGGTCTTCAACGATACCAGCTCTAGTTCAATCGACAAGCTGACGGAGACAATGAACAATTTCATGACCAACATGAACAGTTTTATGAATAATATGCAGGGCATGTTTCAGGAGATGATGCGGAATCAGAACATGATTCTGCAGACCCTTCTTAGACAAAAATAAAATGATCCAGTTGCGTATTTGCTACTGGAATGCGAACGGGTTATCCCAACATAGGTTCGAGGTAGAAGATTTCCTACACAGGCAGGAAATAGACATCCTTTTGGTATCCGAAACACACTTTACTGTAAAGAATTGCTTTAGAATTGACAGGTTCATTATATATGACACTAAACATCCAAGTGGAAAGACATGTGGTGGCACGGCCGTCATTGTGCGTAAAAACGTGAGGCACTTTGTTATGCCAGAATTTGGGAAGGATTTTATTCAGGCAACCTCTATAAGTCTTACTGATTTTCATACCACAATTTCATGTGTATATTGTCCTCCAAGACACATAATTGATAGCGACAATTTCAAAAGTTTCTTAGCAAAATTGGGACACAAGTTCCTGGCAGCAGGAGACTACAACGCTAAACATACCCACTGGGGCTCTAGACTTATTAGCCCAAGAGGTAGGCAGCTGTACAATGCTATTGCTCGAAATAATCTAGATGTCGTATCTGGCGGTGAGCCCACATACTGGCCTACAAACTGTACGAAAAAGCCAGACCTTATTGACTTCACTGTTATAAAAAATATTAAACGTGACCAACTTCTGATTAGTCCCCTAGACGACTTATCATCTGATCATTCGCCAACTATAATTACACTACGTAATAGTTTTATAAACTCTGAAGTATCTCCTACGTTCTATCCGAACCGGTATACGAACTGGCTAAAGTATAAAATGTATGTGAGCTCTCATTTCTCCCAGAACATCCCTCTAAGGAACTCGTCTGATATACAATGTGCTGTGAACCACCTTACAGACGTTATTACTTGTGCAGCTAGGAATACAACTCCAATGAGTAAAACATATAGGAGGAAACCATTCAAGTCATCATCTGATATTGAAGCCGTCATCCGACTAAAAAAAAAAATTGAGAAGGGAATGGCAGGGAAATCGTTCTCCAGCTTTAAAGACCCAATTGAATTTGTGTCAAAAAATACTTAAAGCAAAGCTGCGTCTACAACATGAGTCAGTGCTTCCAAATTATTTATGTAACTTGGATCCAACAACAAAAACCGACCACAGCCTATGGAAAGCTGTGAAGCATATGAAGTGCCCTACTTCCGAGCAAATGTTTTTGCTAGCCATCTGGAAAACGTTTTCACTCCACATGATATAAATAGTGATATTAATCCTCTATACATCAGCGATTCCATTGAAAATCATATAAAGATGCGGTTGCCCTCAATTAAAATGGCAATCAAAAATCTTGATGCGAAAAAATCGCCCGGCGCTGATCGAATTACTAGTTCAATGCTGATGAACTTGCCAGATTGCGCTGTGAGAATTATGTTATTCATTTTTAATGCCATCTTAAGAGTGGGGGTTTTCCCGTCCTCTTGGAAAATTTCAGAAATAGTCATGATTCAAAAACCGGTAAAGACGCTACTCAAATTACGTCATACAGACCTATCAGTTTATTATCCATCCTTTCAAAGCTGTTCGAAAAGGTCCTCCTCCAGAAAATAACGCCCCATCTAGCGGAGCGAAATATTATTCCAGAACATCAGTTCGGCTTCCGGGCTGGTCATGGAACTACAGAGCAGGTTCACAGAATTGTTACTGCTATCAGGTCGTCCTTCGAGGAAAAGCTGTTTTGTTCAGCATTGTTTATTGATGTCTCCCAAGCATTTGACAAAGTTTGGCATGATGGTCTCCTCACAAAAGTAACACGACTTCTTCCTGCTAACACCCACAAGCTGATTAAAAGTTACTTGACTGATAGAACATTTAAGGTACGGTCAAAAAATGTATTTTCACCAGTTAAGAAGATTTCTGCAGGCGTCCCCCAAGGAAGTATACTTGGCCCGCTATTATGCCTACAAATCGACATACTATCACGTCAACGTTCGCAGATGACACGGCATTTTTAAGTGTGAACAAAGATCCAGGAACTGAATCTGACCACTTACATGCTTATATAAACGAGCTGGAAGGTTGGCTAAATAAATGGAAAATCAAAGTAAATCCATCAAAATGTGCCCATGTGACTTTCACACTAATGGCATGTTTCCACATTACAATTGATACACAAGTTGTGTCAAATTGAGTAAAAAATTTTGATTTGCGATTCTACAAAACAAGTGGCAAGATTTTTGAGTAAAAAAGTAACAGCTGTTGTCAGCTTGCTCTTTCTGTGGTTCTATATTACAATTTCACTTGCCACTGATGTCAAAAACACACAAACAGAAAAAAGTGCTTGTGTATAATATTAAACAAATTTTGCGGCGACGTAGCCGACGCTAATTTTGTCTCGTTCGTTTTATTTTGTGTTGTTAAAAAAAATTATTTTTATTTTATTATTAAATTTCGGTGACCACGCAATATTAACATTTATTTAAATAACAAGAAGTAAGTATAAACAATATTTAAGTTTTTATATATATGAAATAAAAAATTTCATAAAATTTTAGGGTAAAGAAAACCAACAGTACTCAGTTCCAAAAATTGGTGGAACTGATGGAAGAGCATCCGCAACTGGCTACAAGTAGTCCTGTTTTCGGGAGCAGCAGAGTTGAGGTAGATGACACATGGGACAGTGTCGCAAATATTTTTAGCATTTCACTTATAATTTTGGATACTTGTGACTTTGACATTGATGAGGCATATTCGTTTCCAACTGACGCCTGATAGCCTCCAGTAGCCAGAAAAGTTAGAAATGTTGCAAGTTTTGTTGGAGATGGTATGTGGGTGTTGCGATACGCTACCTTTAACTTTGGCGCTATTTCCGTAAGCAATATTGAAAACACTTCTTTATTAACACGAAATGCAGCAATAAAACTGAAAAATGTTTTAAAAACTTAAGCATATTACTTTTGGATTTACTTTCATACGTACTGATCCTCCGATAAATCTAATATATTTAAAGCATCTCGTATGTTCCTGCGGATTAAGCGATTGTCCTCACTTTCACTTCCACTGGAGTCACTATCAACGTTTAGTACAATTGAAGGAAACATTTTTAATATATTATACTAAAATTGTAAATTTTTCACTCCCGATTTTTTTTTTTTGGTATTTGTTTGTTTACAACAATACAGCTGTTTTTCTTGTCGTAAAAAGAGTTGCCTTTTTTTATTGTAAATACAGGATCTTCATATGAAAAAAAGTAAACAATATAACCAATTTAACATGTTGGCAAGCATGGCATTCAATAACTCAAATATGCTACGTAACAGTAAGTAAGTCAGACAATTCAGTTATAGAATCCCATTTTTTTACGTACTTGCTTGTGTAGCTCTTGTTTGTCTGAGCAAACGATTGTTTTCTAGAAACAGGCCATAAGAAAGGCTAATTGTACGCCAATAAAAATAAGTAACGTCATTGTTCCGGTGGAAACCCAAACTAAATATCTAGGAATCCATCTAGACAGACGCCTAACATGGTCACGACACATTGAGGCCAAAATCTCAGCTATGAAACTAAAAACAGCTCGACTAATGTGGCTGATAGGTCCATTTTCATCTCTATCTTGGGAATATAAAGTTCTGTTATATAAAGCCATTATTAAACCAATCTGGACATATGGCATTCAGCTTTGGGGAACTGCGTGTGCATCTAACATCCAAAAGTTACAAAGAAGACAGTCGAGTATTTTACGAACAATAGTCTGCGCCCCCTGGTATATAAGAAATGAGAATATCCACAGAGATCTAGAAATTCCAACGGTTCGGGAGGAAATTGAAAAATATTGTAC
Organism: Thelaira solivaga; assembly: GCA_947397855.1. NCBI lineage: Eukaryota > Metazoa > Arthropoda > Insecta > Diptera > Tachinidae > Thelaira > Thelaira solivaga. Next base: position 46,758,073 of record OX377610.1, on the reverse strand, counting down.
TAAGTACGTTCACAAACTGGCGACACATCCAAACGCCCTCGCCAGGGACCTGTTACTGTTCGAGGGACACAGAAGGCTTAAGAGAAGTGATACCTTGCGCCTAGTGAGAAGAGGGATATAACTTTTTTATTTTTTTTTTTTTTATTTAAACGAAGAAAATTCCTTTTATTTTAAGATTTGAGTACAAGTAACTAGTTATTACATTGGTAATAATTATTTAAGTTTTTTCTTTTTATATTTAAGATTTGGGTACTTATTGTAATTTTCTTATAGAAAGATTCAATAATAATAAACAATTAAAAAAAAAAAAAAAACGACCAAGTTGAATGAGTGCACAGCACTATTATTGAATTAGTAAATTTAATTTCAAAAAATCCACAAGAATCTAACTTATTTGAGGCTATACGCCAGTACAATAAAACCATTCATTCAGTTACAAAAGAAAAACCCGAGGACGTGTTCTTCTCAGCGAAGGGGTATCCTCACATATATGAACTAATAAAAAAGGCTCAAGAAAAAACCTTAGAGTATCACAATAAAGGACGTAAAGAAATAACCTTCAACAAGGAAGACATTATATACTCAAATACACACAGACGAAAGAAGGAAGTAGCAAGTTATACATAAAGATAATAGAAAGCAAGTTATACATAAAGATAATATCAAAACTCAAAATGCTAAAAGAAACAATAATAATTATCACAATAATAATCAATGTAACACTAGCATTTAATGTTACAAAGTTAGACAATAAAAAATACATACTAATATAAGATCGAGATGTATATACTTTCAATGAATATGAATATCTATACCACGTAGTTAACTTAACCAAAATTTTATAACCATATGAAAACATTGTGAAAAATGCATATAACTTAGAAAATAATCTAGAATCACAAATATTAATCAAAAGAATCGAAATCCTCAAAATTCAACTATCAAGTGATAGAAATAAAATATCCCTAAATTTTTTAGGATCTGCTTTGAATTTCATAACTGGAACACCAGATCATGAAGACGAAATAGAAATTAAAACAAGATTAAACCAATTAGTTGAAAACAATAATAAACAGAAAATAATAAACTCTCAGTTTGAAAAAATAATGAATAAATTAAAAATTGAAAAAATAAACGATGAATTTATGTTAAATGAAGTCTATACAGAACTTTTAACTTTAACCAATACAATTAACTTTGCAAAAAATAACAACTTTTATTCAGGCACTTTAGACTTACAAGAAATAAAAGAAATCATATCTGATGAAAGAATTCAATTACCTATAATAAATATATAGAATACTCTGATATTCATGTATGCAAACTTGATCTAAATATAATAACTGTATACAAATATCCTATTGTAAAAGAAAAATGTAAACTTTACAAAATATATCCACTCTCACAAAGAAATGGAAAATTAATACTAGATGATAAGATTGCCTTCTGCAACAATGAATTTAAAAGAATAAAAAATTGTAAAAACGTACTGGATACAAACATATATAAAATTAATAATCCAGATAGTTGTACTTTAAGTATCTTAAATGATAAGCCAGCACAATGTAATATTAAACTAGAAAATAATGCTAATCTTGAAGACCTAGGCAACGGAAACGTGTTCATTGATAACGAACACAAAATCCTTGATCAAACATACAACGGACCACATTTGGTACAGTTTGAACAAAACATAACCATCGACTCAGTCAGATACATAAATGAGAAACAAACACTACTGGAAATCATACATAGACGACATAATGAAGAACTAACAATTTTGGATGTACTGCACTCAGATACACCACACAAATTTTCAAACATACAAGAAATATCAACAATTTTCATTCCTTTAGAAGAACATCCGTTTAGGACTACACTATTCACATTTATTGCCATCGGCATACTAGTAACCATAGTATACTTGTCAATACATATATGTAAATGCTATAGAGCTGTACAGGAAATAAAGAGACAAGAAGTTTAACTCGCGCACAAAATAAATTTTGCAATCGGTGGGAAACTGATTACGAAGCAGTTTTGGTTAACGACGAAATAAGTAGGAATTAAGAAATGAGTTTGTAAAAGGCAGTTTTAAGATAGACCTAAGACAAGAAGGAATAAAAAATAAAATTGTTTTTTTTAACAAAAAACCCGGATTGAATTTTAATTGGCGCCCAATGTGGGGCCTCGTGAAAAAAAAACACAATATTCTGAAAAAGCAAAGTAAGAAGTGTTCCGCGAGTGTCCTACAAAAAAGTGAAGAAATAAGTATCCTAAAAATATAGGAGAAAAAAATATAAAAAAACCGTGTAAAAAGTATCCTCTAAATGACAGCAGAAAACAAAAAAAAACTGGAAAATAAAGAAACAATAATCAGTCCTTTAAATTAATAACCAATATAGTTTTTGTGAATAAAATGCTTGAAAATATTTGTACAAAATTTCTTGCTCAAAAATCAACGATTGATTTACAACCAAAAGCGATAAAGCAAAATTTTTTAATAAAAAGTTCCCAACAAACTACAAATTTTTGTGCGCAAAATAAAGAACAAATGGACAAAAATAATGTTGCCCAAAAATTCATACAAAAACTGTGAAAGTGTTGCTGTGAAAAAGCCGAAGCTTAAAAATTTGCCAAAAAGGAAGCCGAATCAAAGGGGATAATCTGCCAATCCCATAGTGCGAAATTTATCCAGAAGGAAGGCCAAAGAAGAGAACCCCAGCAACAACTGTTTTATTTTGTAAGCTTATATTGATTTATTTTATAGATTTTAAGAAATAATTTGATTTTTAATTAAAAATTTTTTAAGTGTGAAAATTACCAAAAAGTTGTAAAACAAAATAATTGGGAGTACAAACGATTGAATTTAATTATTGCTGTTTTTAATAAATAAATAAAAGATTTCTAAGAGTTAAAATTTTAAGGTGATTACCAATAGTTAAAACAAAATAATTAAAAGTACAGAGGGTTGAATTTGAATTTTTTCTGGCAACATTTTTCTTTTCCTCATTTTGCAATGCCTGACGAAATAATTGACGACTTAACTAACAGACTCAACAGATCACTAACAATGGCTAACACTGGTACGGCATCAGTGTCAGGATTGACAGCCACACAAGAAAGACAAATGAGGGACCTTGTAACAGAGGCAATAGAAACAGGACCGTTAAGAAGACAGATAGAGGAATTAACTAGACAACTGACTCAGCTAACGAACAATAATCTGGTTCAACAAATAGACGACAGAACAGTTTGCGAGAAATCGCTTGAAGTAATTAAATCCTTACCAATATTCAACGGAAAAACGTCATCCGTTAGTTGGCGAGGAGCGGCAAATAATTCAATTACACTATACAAAAAAGGTAGTCGCAGATATTATGCTGCACTGAATATTTTAAGAAACAAAATTACGGAAGAGGCGAACGATTTGTTGACGAACCACGGGACTGTTTTGAATTTAGATGCAATACTAAGTCGACTAGACTTTGCGTACTCGGACAAAAGACCTCTTCACATTATAGAGCAAGAGTTCAGCATTATGCGGCAGAGCTCACAAACCATTCTTGATTATTATAATAATAAGAAATTGACGGTACTAATTAATAAGACGGCTCAAGTTCCGATCTGACAAATGAATTAAACAAAAAGAACAGATAATATGCGTTAAGGGTTTTCATTACCTGGTTAAACCCGCCTGGCCAACATCTTGTTCTCCTTATCGCCCAATGACCTCCCTAACGCTCTTGCAAAAGCACAGGAGTTAGAATCTAACAACATTCGTGCCAATTTCGCACTCCAATTCAATCGTACATCCAATATTAATTCCAACTTAAGATTTAACATAGTGTTGCGTTTTCCTCATGGCAATGAAAGGACATTACCTGGAAATAATTCTTTTGAAAATGGACAAAATTATACTAAACCAATACCAATGGAAATAGGCAGTTCTTCCAATGTAGTTCAAAAACCACAACAATCAAGTAACAATGGTCCTTATTTTAGACAAGCATTTAATAATTTTCCACAGCGACAAAATCACAATAACACCTACAGTTACGAAAGGAATAACCTTCATCAAAGCATAAAACGCTAGCGGCCAAGCGCCCAAACTAGCTATCAACCTCAGAACAAAACACAAAGAATAAATAACTTAAATGAAGAATCTTTTTTAGAGCAAAAGTCGGACTGCCCTACATTAGTAAGGTGTCCTCAACAGGAAGGAAATGTAGAGTTCTTACGAACAGACAGGAATTAGTCATTAAGAAGAGGGTAAAAACCATCAATGGTTTTACCATCATTAAACACTTTTACGAAGCGACCATATTCGGACTAAAAAAACGTTTTTATGAAATTAATAATTTGGAAGCTGACCTACTAATAGGTTATAATTTTATGAAAAGAGCCAACATTACATTGGATTTTAAACAGGGAACTTTAATTTGCGGTAAACACCGCGAGACGCTAATAAATGTTGAGTCAGATGACTCAAGCTGTAAAAATAAATATGCTGATAACCGGCATTCAGAAGAAAATATTTTAAATAAAATAAACAATAAAGAAATGTTTAATTTTAATGATGAGAGTGAAGAATCATTACACATTTTGAGGAAAAATATTACAAGAACTATAGAAAAACTACATTCTAATATAAACATGAATTTGCCATTTAGAACGGATATAAAAAAAAACAGAAATCCGGACAATTGCTGGAGCGCCTGTATGGAGCAAGCAATAATCCTATCCGTTTTCTGCAAATAATTTTGTCAATAATGAAGTTAAAGAATTATTAGAGGACAAAGTAATTCGTCCTAGTAGAAGCCCTTACAACTCCCCGATATGGGTAGTTCCAAAAAAGGGGATAAATGAAGATGGTACGCCAAAGCTGCGTATGGTCATAGACTACAAAAAATTAAACGAGAACACGGTAATGGATAAGTATCCCATCCCGGATTGTAATGTTATCCTGTTCAATTTAGGAACAGCAGAGTACTTTTCTACAATAGATTTGGAGTCTGGATTCCACCAGATTCTTATGAAAGAAGATGACATTGAAAAATCCGCATTTTCCGTGAACAATGGAAAATATGGTTACCATTCGGTCTGAAAAACAGTCCAAGCATTTTCCAACGGGCTATGGACGATATTTTGCTGGAATTTATTGGGAAAATATGTCACGTTTGTATAGATGACATAATTGTTTATTCAAAAACATTTGAAAATAATAATTGACAAACTTAGATATTCCAATATGAAAATTTCGTTGGAAAAGTCTAAATTTTATGCAAAAGAAGTGGAGTTTCTTGAATACGTAGTGAATCACAACGTAATAAAAACTGATCCAAAGAAATTAGAAACTATAAATAATTATCCCTTACAAAAACTCTAAGGCAACTTAGAAGTTTCCTTGGAATGACGGGTTATTATAGAAAATTTATAAAAAATTATGCTCAAGTAGCAAAACCGTTGACGAAATATTTAGCAGGTGACAACGGTAAAGTATCCCAATATATGTCTAAGAAAATACAAATCAATTTAGATGAGCAGGGTATCATAACCTTTGACAAATTAAGAAAACTGTTATCCGAGCAAATTGAATTAACCCAGCCGGATTTTAATAAAAAATTCATTCTTACCACTGACGCCTTTAATGAAGCGGTGGGTGCTGTCCTCTGTCAGGATGGTAAACCCATTACCTTTACATCGAAAACATTAAATGCAACGGAACAAAATTATGCCACAAACGAGAAAAAGCTGTACGCAATTGTTTGGGCTTTGAAAAAATTAAGGAATTATTTGTATGGCAACTCAAATCTTGAAATCCATACTGATCACCAACCGTTGACGTTTGCAGTTTCTACACGAAACCCTAATGCAAAAATTAAAAGATGGCGTTCTTTTATAGAAGAATTTTCGCCCAAAATGATTTATAAACCAGGTGTTACCAATGTCGTGGCCCATGCACTTTCACGACAATATTTAAACAACATATCTGATGAAGAATCTCTACATAGCACTCAGCATTCCACTGAGAACAGTGACAATTTTAATATTCCAGAGAGTTCTAAACCGCTAAACGAATTTAAAAAGCAAATACTATTAAGTAAAGCAAACTTTACAATTCATGAAATGAAAATAACCTTCGGAAGAACGAGACACATTATAGAATTCGACACAAGAGATAATCTAAAAACTATTCTATTAGAATTCATCAGACCAAACTTAGTTACTAGTATTCACTGTACGCCAGAAGATCTATACGAATTTAAAGAAACAATCAAGTTTGCGTACACCAAAATATTTCCAATAGATGTAATAAATGTTGACGACCAGCAAGATATAATTCAGGGCATTCATAATAGAGCTCATCGAGGCTATCAAGAAAATTTTAAGCAAATACATAACCAATATTACTGGTCAAAAATTATAAAAAATTTCAAGGAATATATTAGACACTGCGCAGTCTGCAATCGCAAAAAATATAATAGACATCTACAAAGAATTCCAATTGGAGAGGCTCCAATTCCCAACAAAGAGGGGGAGAACCTTAATATAGATATTTTTTACGCAGAAGGTTTAAAATTTATAACTTGCATCGATGGCTATTCTAAATTTTTAGTCATTAAAAATATCGAAGATAAAACTAACTTAGGGGAAAAAGTTTTGGATTTACTTCAAAATTTTCCTATTGCGAAAATGATTGCGATGATGATGAACCAGGATTTCTAACTGCACAATTTAAATCACTTATGCAACGATTGGGAATTTAAATTTATTATTGTACACCGCGACATAGCACAACGAATGGGCAAGTTGAAAGAGTCCACTCTACATTAATAGAAATAGCTAGATGTATTAAAGAAGAATTTAATATTTTGGAAAACACTGAAATTTTTTATAGAGCGACGCAACAATGTAATAATACGATACATTCGGTTACACAACATAGGCCAGTGGATATACTTTTTAATAGGATCACACATAATTTAGTAGAAAAATTGAAAAATGCCCAAGCGAAAATGATAGCAAGAAATGATTCAGGTCATTTAAAAATTTACCAACCAGGTGATACAATATATTTATGAAAAAATTATAGGTCGGAGAAACAAATTGCTACCACGATTTAAAAAACAAAAAGTTAAAGAGGATTTAGGGAATAAAGCAAAAATTAATTTTCGCGATAATATAATACATAAAGACAACATTAAGTCTTGATATAATAAATCAATTTTCAATAATATCTAACAAACCTTATATTAACAACATAATACCTGACAACATTAATTTATTCTAACAATGAACTTACTCAACTGATACTAATGGCACTTATCCTAAATTAATTCTAGCAAAATGCTACTAAAAATAATCATGATGATGCTTTTCACCGATCTGGTATCCACGAAAATACAGATCCTAGACTATTCGAACGTTCAACTAGTTACAATCGAAAAAGGACAAGCCAGACTGCAGACAGGTTATTTTAAAATTATTCACGAAATTGACCTCGAAAAATATACTGACATAATGGACAACATTGAAAAGGCAATAGCAACTTCAAATGTTCAAAAAAGTTCTCACTTCCCTTTCATATCCTTATTAATATCACAAATAAAACACACATTTAAGTAATTTAAAAGTTAATAAAGTTAAAAGATCACTAGATTTTCTAGGTAGCGCTTAGAAATGGTTAGCAGGTAGTCCTGGGGGCTAATTCTCACACTCGTGATCGAAATAGTATTCGTATCGAAATTAATTTCGATACGAGTTAATTTTCTGATGATAACACTCGATACGTAACGAATCGAGTTATTGTTTCAGTGTTGTAAAAAACGTGCCGAAGTACGTTTGCCAACACCGAATAAATGGAAGTAAAATGTAAACAAAAATATATGTTTGTATGAGCAACAAAAAGTGAAAAGTTCAAATTAAATTTCAAATAAATTAAATAAATTTTAAAATGGATCCCGTGTTGTTTTTTTATTCAGATTCTTCTGATTCTGACGAAACGGAAAACCTAAATGTAATAAGAAAAAAAATAAGATGCAGCATAGATCCCTTAAGTTTGTCAAGAAACGAGTAAGTGTAATTTGTTTTTTTTTTTAATAAAACTAATAGTATTTGTTTTATAGATTTAAAAAACGTTTTAGACTTACCAAGGAAGCATTTAATTATGCCCTTGGAGAACTGCAGTTTGAGGGGCATCTCTATTCTGCTGTTCCACCAAAAATTCAATTGGCAGCTACACTTTCAATTTTGGCGTCAGGTGGGTTCCAACATTGTGTAGGCAATGACCTATTAATTGGAGTAAGTCAAAGTGGTATATGTAAAATCACAAGGCGTGTCATAGAAGAGATGGAACGTAAGCTTTGTGGTCAATTTATACAGTTCAACCCTAGAAATAGTGATGACTGTAAAGAGTATTTTATGTCAAAATACAACATTCCTGGAGGTATGCAAATAAAACACATACATTTGACAAATTGTTTATTATTTTTTTACAGTTATAGGCTGTGTGGATGGAACGCACTTCGGTTTACAGAAGCCTCCAAATGAGCATATGTTCTTTAATAGGAAGGGCTTTCATAGTATAAATTCCATGGTGGTAAGTATATATTATTGAAAATATTGCATTACTGTTTTTTTAAAGCTGTATAAAATTTAAAGATATGCGACCACAAGCACAAAATCTTGGCAATTAATTCAAAATATGGAGGAGCAGCCCATGACTCTTTTGTGTGGAAAAATTCTGAAGAAAGAATTCTGGTTGAGCAAGAGTACAACAACAATTTAAGAAACTTTTGGCTCTTAGGTAAGAAAATTTAAAATTTTTTTAGAAACTTAAAATTAAAATGTTTATGTATGTATTTAAAAATTTATTTATAGGCGATTCAGGATATCCATGTGAACCATGGTTACTAACGCCATACCGAAACCCACAGGAAAACTCTATGGAATCGCGGTTTAATGAAGTTCACTCAAAAGCAAGGTGTACTGTTGAGAGGACAATAGGAATTTTAAAGGCTCGTTGGAAAATTTTATGCCACGACAAAAGAAGTCGTTACAGTGCAGAAAGGGTAGCCCAATTTTCTAACGTATGCACTGCATTACACAACATGTGCATACATTTTAAAGTGCCCGATTATGAAAATGTACAACAAGCAACTGATAGGTACCAGGTGCCTGTAGTGGATGATGCAACAGAAACAAATATAACAAAAATTGGGGAAAAAATTCGTGACAACATAAAAAGAAGTCTTTGTAACATTTAGTTATATACATACATTTATTTAAATTATCACAAATTCATTTTAGTAAACACTTAAAACTAAATAAATAAAAAAAAAATACAAATAATTGCACACTTTGTTTACACATAAAAAAAAAACAATTAAGATCAATTCAATTGAGATCAGTTTACGTAAGTATAATAAAAACTAAAAGTATAATAATTCACTCAAATGTGAATTTAACTATTGCATCTCATGATTTAATTTCTCCAATTCCTTTTTTCTTATCATAAACTCTATTTCTTTTATTTGTATAGTGAGTTGCTGTTTCTTTTCTTTAATTTTGAGGCTTTTTGCTTTGATATCAATAAGTTGACCAGAAAGTTCGAGCTCTTTTTCCTTTAACTGGAGCTTTTTATTTTTTATTTCAATTAGTTTATCCAATCTGCTTAACAACTCGTTTTGGTATACTTCTGTAGACATTAAATTTTGTTGCAACAAAGTTGTTTTACTTTGTTTTAGACTTTGGTCCACGGTCGGTAATTCCTTACAACGAGCTTTTTTCCTAATTGGCTCTGATTTTTTTTCCTCTTCACTTTCAATAATATACGAAATATCATGTAGCATATTCTCATCTCCATTGTCAGGCAACAACTGGGGGGACGTACACAAATAACTGGTACTGCTTTTTTGGGATGTAGATGCACAATTACCCGTACCGTCGTCTTGCGGCAGATCTTTAACTATTTGTGATCCAAAACTTTTAACCGTTTTCAGACCTTCGACTGCGACTTCTATACCCGCAGCAGCCAGTATTTGTTCTTCTACATGGGAAAGAACTTTTTCCTCATACGGTCCACCACCAGTTTTTTTCTTCGATAATTTATTAAAAGCAAATTTACTTTTTACGTTTTGCTTTTGATCAGAGTATACCTACATACATATATATGTAAAAATTCAAATTAAGTATTAAAAAATGTATTTTTTTATTTATATACATATTTACCTTGCGCCACGACTTTACATCTTTTGCTGGAGGGCCGGAGGCGTTTAGCTTGGCCGTGAGTTGCTCCCAAAGTTGGTTAGCCTTTGCTCTCCCTTGCGAACTATTTGGCAATATGCCCTTTGCTAAGTCTGTGTGCTGAGCCATGAAATTTCCAAGAATTTCCTTCTGACTATAATTAATTTTTGATATATTTGACCTAAAATGCTAAAATTATAATTTTCACTCTTTATTAATAAAATATTGCTTACATTTTCTTTTTTATCTTTGTTTGCACTTAAATACGTTACTAATTTTTTGTTTACGAATGGTTATTAGCTTGCGAACAAAAACTCGCACGCTTGCGTGTTAATGATTACTCGGTATCGAGTGTCATCATTAGAAATTTCGATACGAGTTACTCGATAGCGAGACAGAGAATCCCAAAAACTATAAAACTCGATCCATCGAGTAGGATTTCGCTCGCATGCGAGTGTGAGAATTAGCCCCCTGATTTTTTTTCCTCTTCACTTTCAATAATATACGAAATATCATGTAGCATATTCTCATCTCCATTGTCAGGCAACAACTGGGGGGACGTACACAAATAACTGGTACTGCTTTTTTGGGATGTAGATGCACAATTACCCGTACCGTCGTCTTGCGGCAGATCTTTAACTATTTGTGATCCAAAACTTTTAACCGTTTTCAGACCTTCGACTGCGACTTCTATACCCGCAGCAGCCAGTATTTGTTCTTCTACATGGGAAAGAACTTTTTCCTCATACGGTCCACCACCAGTTTTTTTCTTCGATAATTTATTAAAAGCAAATTTACTTTTTACGTTTTGCTTTTGATCAGAGTATACCTACATACATATATATGTAAAAATTCAAATTAAGTATTAAAAAATGTATTTTTTTATTTATATACATATTTACCTTGCGCCACGACTTTACATCTTTTGCTGGAGGGCCGGAGGCGTTTAGCTTGGCCGTGAGTTGCTCCCAAAGTTGGTTAGCCTTTGCTCTCCCTTGCGAACTATTTGGCAATATGCCCTTTGCTAAGTCTGTGTGCTGAGCCATGAAATTTCCAAGAATTACCTTCTGACTATAATTAATTTTTGATATATTTGACCTAAAATGCTAAAATTATAATTTTCACTCTTTATTAATAAAATATTGCTTACATTTTCTTTTTTATCTTTGTTTGCACTTAAATACGTTACTAATTTTTTGTTTACGAATGGTTATTAGCTTGCGAACAAAAACTCGCACGCTTGCGTGTTAATGATTACTCGGTATCGAGTGTCATCATTAGAAATTTCGATACGAGTTACTCGATAGCGAGACAGAGAATCCCAAAAACTATAAAACTCGATCCATCGAGTAGGATTTCGCTCGCATGCGAGTGTGAGAATTAGCCCCCTGGGGGCTAATTCTCACACTCGTGATCGAAATAGTATTCGTATCGAAATTAATTTCGATACGAGTTAATTTTCTGATGATAACACTCGATACGTAACGAATCGAGTTATTGTTTCAGTGTTGTAAAAAACGTGCCGAAGTACGTTTGCCAACACCGAATAAATGGAAGTAAAATGTAAACAAAAATATATGTTTGTATGAGCAACAAAAAGTGAAAAGTTCAAATTAAATTTCAAATAAATTAAATAAATTTTAAAATGGATCCCGTGTTGTTTTTTTATTCAGATTCTTCTGATTCTGACGAAACGGAAAACCTAAATGTAATAAGAAAAAAAATAAGATGCAGCATAGATCCCTTAAGTTTGTCAAGAAACGAGTAAGTGTAATTTGTTTTTTTTTTTAATAAAACTAATAGTATTTGTTTTATAGATTTAAAAAACGTTTTAGACTTACCAAGGAAGCATTTAATTATGCCCTTGGAGAACTGCAGTTTGAGGGGCATCTCTATTCTGCTGTTCCACCAAAAATTCAATTGGCAGCTACACTTTCAATTTTGGCGTCAGGTGGGTTCCAACATTGTGTAGGCAATGACCTATTAATTGGAGTAAGTCAAAGTGGTATATGTAAAATCACAAGGCGTGTCATAGAAGAGATGGAACGTAAGCTTTGTGGTCAATTTATACAGTTCAACCCTAGAAATAGTGATGACTGTAAAGAGTATTTTATGTCAAAATACAACATTCCTGGAGGTATGCAAATAAAACACATACATTTGACAAATTGTTTATTATTTTTTTACAGTTATAGGCTGTGTGGATGGAACGCACTTCGGTTTACAGAAGCCTCCAAATGAGCATATGTTCTTTAATAGGAAGGGCTTTCATAGTATAAATTCCATGGTGGTAAGTATATATTATTGAAAATATTGCATTACTGTTTTTTTAAAGCTGTATAAAATTTAAAGATATGCGACCACAAGCACAAAATCTTGGCAATTAATTCAAAATATGGAGGAGCAGCCCATGACTCTTTTGTGTGGAAAAATTCTGAAGAAAGAATTCTGGTTGAGCAAGAGTACAACAACAATTTAAGAAACTTTTGGCTCTTAGGTAAGAAAATTTAAAATTTTTTTAGAAACTTAAAATTAAAATGTTTATGTATGTATTTAAAAATTTATTTATAGGCGATTCAGGATATCCATGTGAACCATGGTTACTAACGCCATACCGAAACCCACAGGAAAACTCTATGGAATCGCGGTTTAATGAAGTTCACTCAAAAGCAAGGTGTACTGTTGAGAGGACAATAGGAATTTTAAAGGCTCGTTGGAAAATTTTATGCCACGACAAAAGAAGTCGTTACAGTGCAGAAAGGGTAGCCCAATTTTCTAACGTATGCACTGCATTACACAACATGTGCATACATTTTAAAGTGCCCGATTATGAAAATGTACAACAAGCAACTGATAGGTACCAGGTGCCTGTAGTGGATGATGCAACAGAAACAAATATAACAAAAATTGGGGAAAAAATTCGTGACAACATAAAAAGAAGTCTTTGTAACATTTAGTTATATACATACATTTATTTAAATTATCACAAATTCATTTTAGTAAACACTTAAAACTAAATAAATAAAAAAAAAATACAAATAATTGCACACTTTGTTTACACATAAAAAAAAAACAATTAAGATCAATTCAATTGAGATCAGTTTACGTAAGTATAATAAAAACTAAAAGTATAATAATTCACTCAAATGTGAATTTAACTATTGCATCTCATGATTTAATTTCTCCAATTCCTTTTTTCTTATCATAAACTCTATTTCTTTTATTTGTATAGTGAGTTGCTGTTTCTTTTCTTTAATTTTGAGGCTTTTTGCTTTGATATCAATAAGTTGACCAGAAAGTTCGAGCTCTTTTTCCTTTAACTGGAGCTTTTTATTTTTTATTTCAATTAGTTTATCCAATCTGCTTAACAACTCGTTTTGGTATACTTCTGTAGACATTAAATTTTGTTGCAACAAAGTTGTTTTACTTTGTTTTAGACTTTGGTCCACGGTCGGTAATTCCTTACAACGAGCTTTTTTCCTAATTGGCTCTGATTTTTTTTCCTCTTCACTTTCAATAATATACGAAATATCATGTAGCATATTCTCATCTCCATTGTCAGGCAACAACTGGGGGGACGTACACAAATAACTGGTACTGCTTTTTTGGGATGTAGATGCACAATTACCCGTACCGTCGTCTTGCGGCAGATCTTTAACTATTTGTGATCCAAAACTTTTAACCGTTTTCAGACCTTCGACTGCGACTTCTATACCCGCAGCAGCCAGTATTTGTTCTTCTACATGGGAAAGAACTTTTTCCTCATACGGTCCACCACCAGTTTTTTTCTTCGATAATTTATTAAAAGCAAATTTACTTTTTACGTTTTGCTTTTGATCAGAGTATACCTACATACATATATATGTAAAAATTCAAATTAAGTATTAAAAAATGTATTTTTTTATTTATATACATATTTACCTTGCGCCACGACTTTACATCTTTTGCTGGAGGGCCGGAGGCGTTTAGCTTGGCCGTGAGTTGCTCCCAAAGTTGGTTAGCCTTTGCTCTCCCTTGCGAACTATTTGGCAATATGCCCTTTGCTAAGTCTGTGTGCTGAGCCATGAAATTTCCAAGAATTTCCTTCTGACTATAATTAATTTTTGATATATTTGACCTAAAATGCTAAAATTATAATTTTCACTCTTTATTAATAAAATATTGCTTACATTTTCTTTTTTATCTTTGTTTGCACTTAAATACGTTACTAATTTTTTGTTTACGAATGGTTATTAGCTTGCGAACAAAAACTCGCACGCTTGCGTGTTAATGATTACTCGGTATCGAGTGTCATCATTAGAAATTTCGATACGAGTTACTCGATAGCGAGACAGAGAATCCCAAAAACTATAAAACTCGATCCATCGAGTAGGATTTCGCTCGCATGCGAGTGTGAGAATTAGCCCCCTGATTTTTTTTCCTCTTCACTTTCAATAATATACGAAATATCATGTAGCATATTCTCATCTCCATTGTCAGGCAACAACTGGGGGGACGTACACAAATAACTGGTACTGCTTTTTTGGGATGTAGATGCACAATTACCCGTACCGTCGTCTTGCGGCAGATCTTTAACTATTTGTGATCCAAAACTTTTAACCGTTTTCAGACCTTCGACTGCGACTTCTATACCCGCAGCAGCCAGTATTTGTTCTTCTACATGGGAAAGAACTTTTTCCTCATACGGTCCACCACCAGTTTTTTTCTTCGATAATTTATTAAAAGCAAATTTACTTTTTACGTTTTGCTTTTGATCAGAGTATACCTACATACATATATATGTAAAAATTCAAATTAAGTATTAAAAAATGTATTTTTTTATTTATATACATATTTACCTTGCGCCACGACTTTACATCTTTTGCTGGAGGGCCGGAGGCGTTTAGCTTGGCCGTGAGTTGCTCCCAAAGTTGGTTAGCCTTTGCTCTCCCTTGCGAACTATTTGGCAATATGCCCTTTGCTAAGTCTGTGTGCTGAGCCATGAAATTTCCAAGAATTACCTTCTGACTATAATTAATTTTTGATATATTTGACCTAAAATGCTAAAATTATAATTTTCACTCTTTATTAATAAAATATTGCTTACATTTTCTTTTTTATCTTTGTTTGCACTTAAATACGTTACTAATTTTTTGTTTACGAATGGTTATTAGCTTGCGAACAAAAACTCGCACGCTTGCGTGTTAATGATTACTCGGTATCGAGTGTCATCATTAGAAATTTCGATACGAGTTACTCGATAGCGAGACAGAGAATCCCAAAAACTATAAAACTCGATCCATCGAGTAGGATTTCGCTCGCATGCGAGTGTGAGAATTAGCCCCCTGATTTTTTTTCCTCTTCACTTTCAATAATATACGAAATATCATGTAGCATATTCTCATCTCCATTGTCAGGCAACAACTGGGGGGACGTACACAAATAACTGGTACTGCTTTTTTGGGATGTAGATGCACAATTACCCGTACCGTCGTCTTGCGGCAGATCTTTAACTATTTGTGATCCAAAACTTTTAACCGTTTTCAGACCTTCGACTGCGACTTCTATACCCGCAGCAGCCAGTATTTGTTCTTCTACATGGGAAAGAACTTTTTCCTCATACGGTCCACCACCAGTTTTTTTCTTCGATAATTTATTAAAAGCAAATTTACTTTTTACGTTTTGCTTTTGATCAGAGTATACCTACATACATATATATACATATATATGTAAAAATTCAAATTAAGTATTAAAAAATGTATTTTTTTATTTATATACATATTTACCTTGCGCCACGACTTTACATCTTTTGCTGGAGGGCCGGAGGCGTTTAGCTTGGCCATGAGTTGCTCCCAAAGTTGGTTAGCCTTTGCTCTCCCTTGCGAACTATTTGGCAATATGCCCTTTGCTAAGTCTGTGTGCTGAGCCATGAAATTTCCAAGAATTTCCTTCTGACTATAATTAATTTTTGATATATTTGACCTAAAATGCTAAAATTATAATTTTCACTCTTTATTAATAAAATATTGCTTACATTTTCTTTTTTATCTTTGTTTGCACTTAAATACGTTACTAATTTTTTGTTTACGAATGGTTATTAGCTTGCGAACAAAAACTCGCACGCTTGCGTGTTAATGATTACTCGGTATCGAGTGTCATCATTAGAAATTTCGATACGAGTTACTCGATAGCGAGACAGAGAATCCCAAAAACTATAAAACTCGATCCATCGAGTAGGATTTCGCTCGCATGCGAGTGTGAGAATTAGCCCCCTGATCGCCATGACCACGAAATTGCTTTAAATAATGTATTAGAAAATAATAATAATCAGATACTAATAAACAAACTTTCAATTCAAAGGATAAATGAAATTAGCAATATCACTAATAAAATTATAAAAATTATGAAAAATGATCAATCTACAGAAAAAGATTCAATTTTAAAATTAAAATTTAAACTAGAAGTAATAAAAAAAGAAATTTTTAATATTGCATACGCAATACATTGGGCAAAAGCCAATATTGTGAATTCTTATATTTTGTCAAATGAAGAAATTAATATTGCAAAAAATATTGTTAACAAAAAAAAATTTACCTTATATTGAATTTTCCGAAATCAAAATAGCAACTAACGGAAAATTAATAATTTACATTATAAGCTTACCAACTGTTAAAAATGATGTTCGTAAACTATTGAAATTAGAGCTGTTAAAAAGAATAAAAAAATTAATAAAATAAATTTTAACGAAATACTGATTTGTGAAAAAGAAATAGTATATGGAATTAGAAATATGTGCAAAAATTATAACTATTTAGAAATTTCTTTGAATAATGATGTAGTCGATTTAAGAAATGACAATTGTATAATTAATCTTTTAAAAAGTACCGAAATATCACGTATAGAGAAAATAACACCCGGTATTATATTCCTAAATAAGTTAAATGAAAATATTGCAATCGAAAACGAAACTTCCTTATTAAATGGAACATTTTTAATACATTTTAGTAACACTACTATCGAAATTCAAGGGAAAAAGTTTCACAATGAACAAAAAATTACAAGTAAGCCGTTACCCGCAATACTTGAGCCTTCAGCTAAATCAAATATAATCGAGGAAATACTTTCCTTGCAAATGCTAAAGAGTGATTTTTTTGCTATTATCTTTTTGGCAACACTAGTTTTGACAGCTCACGCACGTTTTGTATCTTGTGTCACTGTCAAACATCTTCAGTTTGGTCTATAATTTAATCATGAATCGTCTTACAAACGAACAACGCTTGCAAATTATTGAATTTTATTACCAAAATGCGTGCTCTGTTAAGAAAGTTCATCGCGCGCTTCTTCCATTTTATGGTCAGTTTAATCGACCTACTGAGGCTTCTATTCGGGCTATTGTAACAAAATTTCGCACCAAATTTACATTGTTGGACATTAAACCACCAACACGCTTACGTAGAGTGCGAACTGAAGAAAATATCGCAGCCGTATCGGCCAGTGTTGGTGATGACCGTGAATTATCGATTCGGCGCCGTTCGCAGCAATTGGGCCTCTGTTACTCCACTACGTGGAAAATTTTGCTGAAGGATTTGGGTGTGAAGCCTTATAAGATACAACTGGTGCAAGAATTGAAGCCAAACGACCTACCACAACGCCAAATTTTTGGTGAATGGGCTCTTGAAAAGTTAGATGAAGATCCACTTTTTTATCGAAGAATTGTGTTCAGCGACGAGGCTCATTTCTGGTTGAATGGATACGTGAACAAGCAAAACTGCCGTATTTGGAGTGAAGAGCAGCCAGAAGCATTGCAAGAGCTACCAATGCATCCACAAAAAACAACCGTTTGGTGCGGATTATGGGCTGGCGGCATCATTGGGCCGTATTTCTTCAAAGATGATGCGAATCACAACGTTACTGTGAATGGTGAGCGCTACCGTGCGATGATAACAAACTTTTTTTTGCCCAAAATGGAAGAGCTTGACTTGCATGACATGTGGTTTCAACAAGACGGTGCCACATGCCACACAGCACGCTAAACAATGGACCAATTGAGAGGCGAGTTCGGTGAACAGTTTATTTCACGCTTGGGACCAGTCAATTGGCCGCCCAGATCGTGCGATTTAACGCCTCTAGACTATTTTTTGTGGGGCTATGTTAAGGCTAATGTCTATAGGGACAAGCCCGCTTCGATTGACGCACTGGAAGCCAACATTGCCAACATTATTCGTGAGATACCGGCCGAAATGTTGGAAAGAGTATGCCAAAATTGGACTAAGCGGATGGACCATTTGAGGCGCAGCCGCGGCCAACATTTGCATGAAATAATTTTCAAACATTAAATTATATCGACCCAACTATCGATCCAAATAAATATTTCATGCATTTTTCTGAATTTTGTGTTTTTTTTTTTTTTTAATTTCCGATAGTTCTTATAAAATCACCTTTTACATCAATGGAATACCAATAATACAAAGCACATTGGAACTCTAGAAGAAGGAGGAAAAATTGGGTACGCAATAAACTATTCATTATTCATACTATTGATAATCATTATGATAGTCATGGGAAAAACCCTTTTGATGCAAAAAAATAAGAAATCAATTAATTTAACTGACAAAGCAATAGTAAGACTAAACGAAATATTTGAAAAGGCAAGATCTTCAAACGAGGACGTTTGAATCTTAGGAGGGGGATAGTTAACATCCCTTATATTTTAATAGTTAACATACGTAATATTTTGAATACATAAAAAGTAACCGGAACTTCAGAATGCAGACGGTAACCTAATATCCCTTGTAAACAACTTAAAATAAATTTCACAATATTCACTTTTGCTGAAGTTGCACAGAAGGAATAAAAAATATATTTTTTTGTAGCACACACTGTGCTGTTCTTTATTTGAATATATTCTTAAGACTAACTCTATATCTCATATAATATCTATTTATATTTACTTATTTGTTCTAAGTCTTATCTCTAGGTGCAGTAAAAAGGTTTTTCATATTTTATTATTTGCGATTATCTATTTTACTAAGGTCTATTGTTAATTGTTATCTATACTGCCTATGTTTATTTAGGTCTAAGATATTGTCTGGTTATTCCTATCTTATATCAAAGACTATAAAACTATAAAGATGTTCTACGTAGAAGAAAATCTGAAAACAAAAATGAATAGCTCAAACAGATGAGGGGGGGAAGTAACAAGTGAATATTGTTGATTTTTGACATGAAAAAGAAAAATACGAAGTAACACGATTGAAAGAAACTTTATTACTAATGACATATGTAGAAAAATAAAGCAAAGTAGAAAAGATAAGTTGTTGTTTTGTTATGAGAAGGGTAATCAAGAAATTGTGTTGCCACATTTTCAACACTCCTTCTCAACACAATTACAATTTTAAAAAGAAATTTCAAATATTATTTATATTAAAAATCAATACAAGCCCATAGACTTAGTAAATTTAAGGTGCTTTAATCTGCATAAATTTTTTGTTAGAAGGTCCGACATCATCTCATCCGTTGGCATAAACTTTATCTCAATTTCTCCCTTGGAATACATGTCTCGGTTGTCGTTATGTATAGTCATTGTCCCATCATGAGGAAAACCGAGCTCCGCAAGAAGTTTCTTGATATAAGCTATTTCTGTTGCTGCTACTGAAATTGCAACATATTCTGCCTCTGTGCTACTGAGAGATACCATAGCTTGTTTCCTAGCACTCCAAGAAAAAACGCATCCAGCTACCACAAAGACATAACCAGAAAATGACTTCCGATCACTGGCATCTTCAGCCCAATCTGCATCCACAAAACATTCAATTGGTTTTCCGGTTTTCTTATAATGAAGTTTATAATCAGCTGTTCTCTTCAGGTATCTAAATATATGTTTAAAGGCTGCTTCATGTTCTGAGTGTGGATCACAATTTCTCTGCGACAGCTTAGTTACAGATAATAAAATGTCTGGTCGAGTCGACAACGCCAAATACATTAAAATACCAATGGCCGATTGATATTGTGTCTTATCTACCTTTCTGAAATTTCCATTTAAACAATTTACCTGATAACCAGGCTCTAAGGGGGTTACCACCTCTTTGCAATCTTGCATACCATATTGATTCAGTACATCCAATATGTATTGCTTTTGTGAAATAGTTATTGAGCCCAAATCCAAATCTCGTTCGAACTCCATGCCAAGAAAATGGGATAGTTCTCCGCCATCAACAACCTCAAACTTTTCTGCAATATGATGTTTCATACTTTCCAACTCAGATAATGATGAACTTCCAACAATCAAGTCATCCACATATACCACGATTATATTGTAAACACCGTTTTCCTGCTTGATGTAAATACATGGATCACTCACACATGGTTTAAAACCTAAATCTTTTAATGCGTTGTTCAATGTAGAGTTCCATTCACGACCGCTCTGTTTCAAGCCATATAATGACTTTTTTAATTTCAGTACCTTTTCGGGATAGTCTCTGTCCTCAAAACATTTGGGCTGCTTCATAAAACCTGTATCATGTAGATTACCGTTGAGGTATGCAGATGAAACGTCCATTTGATGAAGATAAATTTTGCGTTCAACTGCCAATGCTATAATGAGCCTGATGTTAGCATAGCGTACCACTGAAGAAAAGGTTTCATGGTAATTCACACCATAACGTTGGCTACACCCCTTTGCTACTAATCGTGATTTTAATTTCTGTACACCACCATCTTTATCGCGTTTAACAGCATACACCCACTTACACCCTATCGCAACTTGCCCATCAGGAAGATCAGTCATTTCCCACGTTTTATTTCTGATAAGGGAATCATATACGGTCTGCATAGACTTCAACCATTCCTCCGCATATGGTCCATTTAAGGCATCGTCAACATTCACAGGGGTTTCAATTTGACACTTACCCAAAACATGGATTTCATTATATTGTTTTCTCGGGCGACCTCTGCTTCCATCTCTAAGCAATTTGGGTCTTCCTGGACCAATTTTTATGACTGGAGTCACATTTTCTCCTTCTTGAACAGCACCTTCTGTTTCGGTAATTGGTTGCTCTGCCTTTTGATCGTCATTCACAGCAACATTTTCTACATCAGCTGGTTTTGTTGCTAAGACTTCTCTGTATTGTGTGTCATTGTGGGAATAAAATGTAAAAAATTCACCCTGGTCTTCGCTACGCTTACTAAAATCATCCTCCAAAAATATAACGTCCCGGGCGATAAACACTTTACGAGTTTCAGGATTATACAACTTATAGGCCTTACTCTCCTCGCTATAGCCAATCATAATACATTCAGTGCCCTTAGGTGCAAATTTTTTCGATGAAGTTTTATTGAGCACAATTGCCTTAGCGCCAAAAATTTTAAAATGGCTCACTGTTGGTTTGTAACCGTTCCACATTTCAAACGGTGTTTTATCGCGCAAAATTTTCGTTGCGGTACGATTTCGGATATATACTGCAGTTCTCACTGCCTCAGCCCAAAAATTTTCCGATAAACCCGAATGAATGATCAACGCTCTGGCCATTTCTACTAACGTGAGATTTGCCCGCTCCGCGACACCATTCTGTTGAGGCGTATATGGCACCGTCAATTGTCTTTTAATACCGTTCACACGTAAAAAATTATCAGTCTTTACTCACATATTCACCGCCGTTATCTGATCGTAAGCATTTTATAGTTTTTCCGGACTGTTTTTCAACCTGATTTTTATAGTCCTTGAAAGCTTCAAAAACCGATTTTAAAAAATACACTGCCACATATCTCGAGTGGTCATCTATAAATGTTACGAAAAATCGGGAACCACCTAAGGAATTTTTGTTTATTGGCCCGTAACACGTCACTATGAACAATTTGCAAGAGTTCACACGTTTGTTTTTCAGAAATTTTGAAAGGTTTTTCACAAATCTTACTTTTAGCACACGTTATGCATTCTAAAAATCTTAGCATTTTCTCAATATTCATTCCCCGCACCATGTTGTTACAAATCATGTCCCGTAAACAATTATAATTCACATGGCCAAATCTGTTGTGCCATTTTTTCGCTTGTTTATTAATTTCTACTGAACGGTAACACTTATTTTCCTTTTCTTGATTTTTATAGACAAACAATCCATTGTGTTCATATGCTTTCAACAGGCACTTGTTGTCTTTGTTTTTTATTTCTACAAAATTGTTTTTAAATACAACACACAAACCAGCACTCGTTGCCTTGCTCACCGATATGAAGTTATTTGGAATTTCTTCCACATGTAGAACATTTTTTAATGTTATTGTTGTCCCTTTAAAGTCTACGTCACCGCGACCGATTGCTTTTGCGCACATGTTATTAGGTAGAAAAATTTTTTCTTCATATTTTGAATACGATTTAAACGAATCACGCACACTACAAAAATGACTGGTTGCGCCGCTGTCCACACACCAATTGTCAACGCATACCGCATCACCACTGCTATTATTCATACTTAGTAGCTGCGCCATAAAACATGAATTTTTTTCTGCTCTCTTCGGCTTATTACACTTTGCTGCAAAATGACCTGCTTGGCCGCAGTTGAAACATTTTTTGTTGTTTTCTGGATTATTTTTATTTCTATCATAGCGGTTGTTTTTTCTGTTATATTTTTTGTCTGTTTTTGTCTGCATGAGAGTTTCTGTTTTAATACCGCTAGCCGTTACGTTTTCTTTTTCTCTTTGTCTCTCCCCTTCTTCCATCAGCTTAATTTTCAAACAACCAAACAAGGGTAAGCTATCCCTTGTTTCTATTGCAACAACAAAATTTTCATAGCTCTTGGGTAAACTCGACAGTAATAAATAACAAGTATTTCATCAGGCATAATAATTTCGACTTCAGCTAAACTTTCCATTGTTGTAATAAATTCATTAATGTGATCCACAATACTTTGATCCTCAGCCATTCTCATGTACAACAATTTTTTAAACAGCAAACCTTTCTTGCTGGCCCCTTTGGCTGATGAATGTCTTTTAATTTATTCCAAGCGTCAGAGGCT
The DNA here is from genome assembly GCA_947397855.1 of Thelaira solivaga. Classification (NCBI taxonomy): domain Eukaryota; kingdom Metazoa; phylum Arthropoda; class Insecta; order Diptera; family Tachinidae; genus Thelaira; species Thelaira solivaga. Next base: position 46,734,839 of record OX377610.1, on the reverse strand, counting down.
GTTGTGCATGTCTTTAAATGATTAAGCTGAGTCGGCTTCACACGCAACAGTATTGAAGCCAATGCCTTTTCAACCTTACCTTCAAAACTTGCAACGTCGGCAGCCAAATTTGGTTTCACCTCTCTCCCGCACGTAACTGACCATAAGTCCGTGTGCACCAGAACACTTTTCATGTGGATACTCCAGGTAACGTAATTCGAGTCATCCAGTTTTTCGATTTGCATCAGGTTTATTTTCAATTACCTTTTTATTCACACAGAATAGGTACAATATTTTTATTCACACAGAATATTTCTTTTTACCTTCAATTCTTTCTTTTTTTTTTTTTTCAAAAAACTTTGTTATGGCTTTACTGGGCCCATAACCTGTTGATTTTTGACATGAAAAAGAAAAATACGAAGTAACACGATTGAAAGAAACTTTATTACTAATGACATATGTAGAAAAATAAAGCAAAGTAGAAAAGATAAGTTGTTGTTTTGTTATGAGAAGGGTAATCAAGAAATTGTGTTGCCACATTTTCAACAAATATTTGAGCATGCGCATTTCAAATAAAAGTTTCTCTCATTTAGCTACTGAGATAAACAGAGAATAAAAAAAATAAACACATACTGAACAATATATAAATGCGGATGAATGTATGTATTTATAAACCAAGCATTTAAAACTTAAAATGAATTTTATTTCTTTGATATGTTTTCCGTGTGAGATTCATGAAATTTTCAACATAAATGTTATTGAAATCTTAGGAGAAAAAATATAAATATAACGACTATGACTAGTTGCGTTATTGTAGGGTAGAATATCTTGTTTATGGTTGAAAAAACTAAATTTATCCTAGTTCGCAATGAATTTATGATTCATTAATTTGAACCTTTATTAAACTCTTATTATAGATTTGTAGATATTATTTTTATAATGAGAAGTAGTCCTGTCGTATATGCTTTTTAAAAGGATCTATAAGAGTTTTAAAACTCACAGACTATTAATAATAAATAACACAGAAATTAATTTTCTGTTATGAACAAAATTTATTTATAATAAAAATCTCATTATTTGGAAATTAATATGTAAATCATAATAAGACATTTTTATGCCTTATTCTCATTTTTTGTTTGGTGGTATTGTCACAAAACAATTTACTTATTTATAAAAAAAATTTGTTTTTAAATGCTCTACCACTGATGGATAGCTATCTATATAGCGATTTCATTGCTGCTAGGCATATCATCAGTAGACTCTACAATACTTTTCATAAAAAGTCTTGTACTTATAAGTTTAATACTTATCAAACCAAATGAGAATTTCAATTTGACTAAGAAGTAAAAAATTTAAAAATTTAAACTTTTTTAAAAACTTAGTAAGCATTTAAAAATATTTTCTTTTTCTTCAATATTTTCTGCATTAGAGATTAAAGTTAGGAAACCTAAGCTAATGTGTAAGAAAAATATTAAAAATACCAAATTTGACACGGGATCACGTAAACTCGTTCCAAATAAAAATGTTTTATTATGGTTTATTTATAACTTTTGAAAAATAAAAATAAAAATTAAAAGTAACTGTTTTCCTTTAATAAAATAAATATAAAGTAAAAAAAAAACTCAATGGTTAATGTATAAGATAAAAGTAGACAATACTAATAATATTTAAGTACACTTAAATTGCTTTGCTTAATTTTTTTTACGAAACTTTTTTACATTTCGAAAAAATTTTAAATTACTGTTATGATAATGCACATGCTAGTTTTTTAAGCTTAAGATAAATAACAATTTGAAAATTTTATTTTGATCATTATTTCGTTAATTCGCTGTTTAGCTGTTGCAGGATATTTACGAGTATATTTAAAATTATTTCAAAATAGTTAAGAAGTTAAGCAACTAATTAACGAAATGTTGATCAAAATAAAATATTAAAATTTTTATTAACCTTCTGTAATTCCATTGCGGCCAGTAACGAAATTGAAATTCGGTGTGAATTCATATGCTATATGTATTACAACAATAAAATGAATTTATTTACCTACATTAACAAAAACGGCAATGTTAGTAGAGCTATAAGAAGAAAACAACTTTTTCATTAAAATTTGGTACACATACATATACAGTTTGTATATGGATGTACTGAAAAGTGAAGTTGTGTAAATTCTTGCGTTGAATATTATTCTCTTGCATGTTATATTACTCTCTTACACTCTTTTAAATTCTCGCGCTGTCGTGGATATTACTAGCAAATCCATCAACAAATTTAGCACCAGAAAAAATTTACACTACGTAAAACATCTTTATAGTTTAATAGTCTTTGCTTATATTTTATAAATCCTTTAGTCTGGTCTTTATAGTTTAATAGTCTTTGCTTATATTTTATAAATCCTTTAGTCTGGTGCCATGATGTCGTATATTAATGATTGTTCTTGTCTTATAAAGGGTCCGCCACCTAACGTTTTTTTTTTCAACTAGTGCTTATTTCGTGAATGGTAACACTTAACTCATGTCTGATTTGACAGATAATTAGTTTTATCCTTCCGCTGAACGAATATGGTTGTGTATACACTTGAACAATGGTGGGAAATATTGCGACATTACTTTGAACATCATGGTAAGGTTGCAGAATGTGTGCGAAAATTGCATACAGATTTTGGAAGAAGAGAGCACCGTCAGCTCCGTATGTTCGTTATCTTGTGAAAAATGTGGAAGAAACTGGCATCCTCATCGATAAACCAAAGCGTGAAAAGCCAAAAACAGTGCGTACACCCGAGAATATTGCTGCTGTTTCAGAAAGTGTGCGTGAAGCGCAGTGTGTGCTACAAAAAAATATATTTTTTACTCCTTCTGTGCAACTTCAGCAAAAGTGAATATTGTGAAATTTATTTTAAGTTGTTTACAAGGGATATTAGGTTACCGTCTGCATTCTGAAGTTCCGGTTACTTTTTATGTATTCAAAATATTACGTATGTTAACTATTAAAATATAAGGGATGTTAACTATCCCCCTCCTAAGATTCAAACGTCCTCGTTTGAAGATCTTGCCTTTTCAAATATTTCGTTTAGTCTTACTATTGCTTTGTCAGTTAAATTAATTGATTTCTTATTTTTTTGCATCAAAAGGGTTTTTCCCATGACTATCATAATGATTATCAATAGTATGAATAATGAATAGTTTATTGCGTACCCAATTTTTCCTCCTTCTTCTAGAGTTCCAATGTGCTTTGTATTATTGGTATTCCATTGATGTAAAAGGTGATTTTATAAGAACTATCGGAAATTAAAAAAAAAAAAAAAAACACAAAATTCAGAAAAATGCATGAAATATTTATTTGGATCGATAGTTGGGTCGATATAATTTAATGTTTGAAAATTATTTCATGCAAATGTTGGCCGCGGCTGCGCCTCAAATGGTCCATCCGCTTAGTCCAATTTTGGCATACTCTTTCCAACATTTCGGCCGGTATCTCACGAATAATGTTGGCAATGTTGGCTTCCAGTGCGTCAATCGAAGCGGGCTTGTCCCTATAGACATTAGCCTTAACATAGCCCCACAAAAAATAGTCTAGAGGCGTTAAATCGCACGATCTGGGCGGCCAATTGACTGGTCCCAAGCGTGAAATAAACTGTTCACCGAACTCGCCTCTCAATTGGTCCATTGTTTAGCGTGCTGTGTGGCATGTGGCACCGTCTTGTTGAAACCACATGTCATGCAAGTCAAGCTCTTCCATTTTGGGCAAAAAAAAGTTTGTTATCATCGCACGGTAGCGCTCACCATTCACAGTAACGTTGTGATTCGCATCATCTTTGAAGAAATACGGCCCAATGATGCCGCCAGCCCATAATCCGCACCAAACGGTTGTTTTTTGTGGATGCATTGGTAGCTCTTGCAATGCTTCTGGCTGCTCTTCACTCCAAATACGGCAGTTTTGCTTGTTCACGTATCCATTCAACCAGAAATGAGCCTCGTCGCTGAACACAATTCTTCGATAAAAAAGTGGATCTTCATCTAACTTTTCAAGAGCCCATTCACCAAAAATTTGGCGTTGTGGTAGGTCGTTTGGCTTCAATTCTTGCACCAGTTGTATCTTATAAGGCTTCACACCCAAATCCTTCAGCAAAATTTTCCACGTAGTGGAGTAACAGAGGCCCAATTGCTGCGAACGGCGCCGAATCGATAATTCACGGTCATCACCAACACTGGCCGATACGGCTGCGATATTTTCTTCAGTTCGCACTCTACGTAAGCGTGTTGGTGGTTTAATGTCCAACAATGTAAATTTGGTGCGAAATTTTGTTACAATAGCCCGAATAGAAGCCTCAGTAGGTCGATTAAACTGACCATAAAATGGAAGAAGCGCGCGATGAACTTTCTTAACAGAGCACGCATTTTGGTAATAAAATTCAATAATTTGCAAGCGTTGTTCGTTTGTAAGACGATTCATGATTAAATTATAGACCAAACTGAAGATGTTTGACAGTGACACAAGATACAAAACGTGCGTGAGCTGTCAAAACTAGTGTTGCCAAAAAGATAATAGCAAAAAAATCACTCTTTAGCATTTGCAAGGAAAGTATTTCCTCGATTATATTTGATTTAGCTGAAGGCTCAAGTATTGCGGGTAACGGCTTACTTGTAATTTTTTGTTCATTGTGAAACTTTTTCCCTTGAATTTCGATAGTAGTGTTACTAAAATGTATTAAAAATGTTCCATTTAATAAGGAAGTTTCGTTTTCGATTGCAATATTTTCATTTAACTTATTTAGGAATATAATACCGGGTGTTATTTTCTCTATACGTGATATTTCGGTACTTTTTAAAAGATTAATTATACAATTGTCATTTCTTAAATCGACTACATCATTATTCAAAGAAATTTCTAAATAGTTATAATTTTTGCACATATTTCTAATTCCATATACTATTTCTTTTTCACAAATCAGTATTTCGTTAAAATTTATTTTATTAATTTTTTTATTCTTTTTAACAGCTCTAATTTCAATAGTTTACGAACATCATTTTTAACAGTTGGTAAGCTTATAATGTAAATTATTAATTTTCCGTTAGTTGCTATTTTGATTTCGGAAAATTCAATATAAGGTAAATTTTTTTTTGTTAACAATATTTTTTGCAATATTAATTTCTTCATTTGACAAAATATAAGAATTCACAATATTGGCTTTTGCCCAATGTATTGCGTATGCAATATTAAAAATTTCTTTTTTTATTACTTCTAGTTTAAATTTTAATTTTAAAATTGAATCTTTTTCTGTAGATTGATCATTTTTCATAATTTTTATAATTTTATTAGTGATATTGCTAATTTCATTTATCCTTTGAATTGAAAGTTTGTTTATTAGTATCTGATTATTATTATTTTCTAATACATTATTTAAAGCAATTTCGTGGTCATGGCGATCAGGACTACCTGCTAACCATTTCTAAGCGCTACCTAGAAAATCTAGTGATCTTTTAACTTTATTAACTTTTAAATTACTTAAATGTGTGTTTTATTTGTGATATTAATAAGGATATGAAAGGGAAGTGAGAATTTTTTTGAACATTTGAAGTTGCTACTGCCTTTTCAATGTTGTCCATTATGTCAGTATATTTTTCGAGGTCAATTTCGTGAATAATTTTAAAATAACCTGTCTGCAGTCTGGATGGTCCTTTTTCGATTGTAACTAGTTGAACGTTCGAATAGTCTAGGATCTGTATTTTCGTGGATACCAGATCGGTGAAAAGCATCATCATGATTATTTTTAGTAGCATTTTGCTAGAATTAATTTAGGATAAGTGCCATTAGTATCAGTTGAGTAAGTTCATTGTTAGAATAAATTAATGTTGTCAGGTATTATGTTGTTAATATAAGGTTTGTTAGATATTATTGAAAATTGATTTATTATATCAAGACTTAATGTTGTCTTTATGTATTATATTATCGCGAAAATTAATTTTTGCTTTATTCCCTAAATCCTCTTTAACTTTTTGTTTTTTAAATCGTGGTAGCAATTTGTTTCTCCGACCTATAATTTTTTCATAAATATATTGTATCACCTGGTTGGTAAATTTTTAAATGACCTGAATCATTTCTTGCTATCATTTTCGCTTGGGCATTTTTCAATTTTTCTACTAAATTATGTGTGATCCTATTAAAAAGTATATCCACTGGCCTATGTTGTGTAACCGAATGTATCGTATTATTACATTGTTGCGTCGCTCTATAAAAAATTTCAGTGTTTTCCAAAATATTAAATTCTTCTTTAATACATCTAGCTATTTCTATTAATGTAGAGTGGACTCTTTCAACTTGCCCATTCGTTGTGCTATGTCGCGGTGTACAATAATAAATTTAAATTCCCAATCGTTGCATAAGTGATTTAAATTGTGCAGTTAGAAATCCTGGTTCATCATCATCGCAATCATTTTCGCAATAGGAAAATTTTGAAGTAAATCCAAAACTTTTTCCCCTAAGTTAGTTTTATCTTCGATATTTTTAATGACTAAAAATTTAGAATAGCCATCGATGCAAGTTATAAATTTTAAACCTTCTGCGTAAAAAATATCTATATTAAGGTTCTCCCCCTCTTTGTTGGGAATTGGAGCCTCTCCAATTGGAATTCTTTGTAGATGTCTATTATATTTTTTGCGATTGCAGACTGCGCAGTGTCTAATATATTCCTTGAAATTTTTTATAATTTTTGACCAGTAATATTGGTTATGTATTTGCTTAAAATTTTCTTGATAGCCTCGATGAGCTCTATTATGAATGCCCTGAATTATATCTTGCTGGTCGTCAACATTTATTACATCTATTGGAAATATTTTGGTGTACGCAAACTTGATTGTTTCTTTAAATTCGTATAGATCTTCTGGCGTACAGTGAATACCAGTAACTAAGTTTGGTCTGATGAATTCTAATAGAATAGTTTTTAGATTATCTCTTGTGTCGAATTCTATAATGTGTCTCGTTCTTCCGAAGGTTATTTTCATTTCATGAATTGTAAAGTTTGCTTTACTTAATAGTATTTGCTTTTTAAATTCGTTTAGCGGTTTAGAACTCTCTGGAATATTAAAATTGTCACTGTTCTCAGTGGAATGCTGAGTGCTATGTAGAGATTCTTCATCAGATATGTTGTTTAAATATTGTCGTGAAAGTGCATGGGCCACGACATTGGTAACACCTGGTTTATAAATCATTTTGGGCGAAAATTCTTCTATAAAAGAACGCCATCTTTTAATTTTTGCATTAGGGTTTCGTGTAGAAACTGCAAACGTCAACGGTTGGTGATCAGTATGGATTTCAAGATTTGAGTTGCCATACAAATAATTCCTTAATTTTTTCAAAGCCCAAACAATTGCGTACAGCTTTTTCTCGTTTGTGGCATAATTTTGTTCCGTTGCATTTAATGTTTTCGATGTAAAGATAATGGGTTTACCATCCTGACAGAGGACAGCACCCACCGCTTCATTAAAGGCGTCAGTGGTAAGAATGAATTTTTTATTAAAATCCGGCTGGGTTAATTCAATTTGCTCGGATAACAGTTTTCTTAATTTGTCAAAGGTTATGATACCCTGCTCATCTAAATTGATTTGTATTTTCTTAGACATATATTGGGATACTTTACCGTTGTCACCTGCTAAATATTTCGTCAACGGTTTTGCTACTTGAGCATAATTTTTTATAAATTTTCTATAATAACCCGTCATTCCAAGGAAACTTCTAAGTTGCCTTAGAGTTTTTGTAAGGGATAATTATTTATAGTTTCTAATTTCTTTGGATCAGTTTTTATTACGTTGTGATTCACTACGTATTCAAGAAACTCCACTTCTTTTGCATAAAATTTAGACTTTTCCAACGAAATTTTCATATTGGAATATCTAAGTTTGTCAATTATTATTTTCAAATGTTTTTGAATAAACAATTATGTCATCTATACAAACGTGACATATTTTCCCAATAAATTCCAGCAAAATATCGTCCATAGCCCGTTGGAAAATGCTTGGACTGTTTTTCAGACCGAATGGTAACCATATTTTCCATTGTTCACGGAAAATGCGGATTTTTCAATGTCATCTTCTTTCATAAGAATCTGGTGGAATCCAGACTCCAAATCTATTGTAGAAAAGTACTCTGCTGTTCCTAAATTGAACAGGATAACATTACAATCCGGGATGGGATACTTATCCATTACCGTGTTCTCGTTTAATTTTTTGTAGTCTATGACCATACGCAGCTTTGGCGTACCATCTTCATTTATCGCCTTTTTTGGAACTACCCATATCGGGGAGTTGTAAGGGCTTCTACTAGGACGAATTACTTTGTCCTCTAATAATTCTTTAACTTCATTATTGACAAAATTATTTGCAGAAAACGGATAGGATTATTGCTTGCTCCATACAGGCGCTCCAGCAATTGTCCGGATTTCTGTTTTTTTTTATATCCGTTCTAAATGGCAAATTCATGTTTATATTAGAATGTAGTTTCCCGTGTGGAGTTGTATATCTCCCATCGGGCGCGTCCCCAGGTGGCGGATAGGGGATCCTCTGGTCGGTTTGTTGACTACTATAGCATAGGGTCACACAGATCGGTTGGGGGTGGTGTCTGCTTCATAGGAAGGATAGGAGTCACGCATGACATAATCTTACGCGATGCGTCAGCAGTGCCTCCTGACCGACCATCTGATGCAGACACTCGCGGACCAAAATATACAACCCCAATCCTATTATCCCATACCTTTCTTCCTTTCCCATCCCCCACATCCTTATCCCCCACTTGTAATGTTGTGGTGGTTGGTAGCAGTGCCCAGAACATGAATGGCTAGTAAGTGGTTAAAGAGAACTAGTCGCTAACAGCTCCCCTCCGGTGCTAGGGCACGGGCCGGTTGCAAGCATAGTTGCCTAGTCCATGTATGCCGTCACTGCATGGATGGTCCTTATCATTACGGGCATACTCGTGGGATCTGCATGGAACAAACAAACAAAAATAAACAAAACAAAACAAAACAACGCAAAAAGCCGACAAGGGAAACCAAGTTGGCCGATTGCAGAGCACCCGCTGTAACAAGCGGGTTGCATACCACCAATATTGGCGTGGCAACCTCCGTCAATATAGGTGGATCTGACGCAGTGGAAGTATCAAAGCCAGTGGCGGGAACTTCCAAGGCGGACAGAAAGGAAACTGCTCCTGGAGTAGTTGGTGAGGACCGACCCACAACATCCGGGTCGTGTACATCCACCAATGCCTCAGGGGCACAACCGCAAAGGAGGGCTTTTGCAGAAAGGAGAGCTGCTATGCGTATTACAAATAAGCATGGCAGCAAACCTATCGAATCGCTAACTAGCGAGCAAAAGGCCTCCTTGATATGGGCAAAAAAGCGTCTAGCTGAACTGGACGCTTCCCTCCTCTCAGCTCCTGTAGCGACAAAGCGACAGAGATCGGAGGAGGAGGCGGCTACTCAGCTGGCGTCTAAAAAGCCAAAGAGAGCGCAACCTGTAGTTGTCAATAGATCGTTCAGTGAAGTTGCGAAGAACTCACTCGTAAGGGCTATTGTCGACTACAGTGACAGCGACGGAGCAATCTCCCACGCAAAATGGGAGATAATACAGGAGAAGCTGCTAGGGGTGTACTTCAGGATTCTTGAGGAGAATCCAGGCTCCCCTCCGCAGAATGCGGATGCAGGCTGGTTACAAGGGCATATAAAGCTCCTAGCCTGCTCCAATGAGCGATCGGCCAACTTACTTAAGTTGGCTGTTACGGCAATAGGGGAAGTGTGGCCGGGTGAGCGGTTGGACGCGATACCGGTCTGCGACATACCTCGCAGGCCGAGATCAATCATGACCATTCCGTCTGAGCCACACGACTCCAACAGCATTCTGTCTTACATCAGGAGTGGCAACCCTACTCTGCCTTCCCCATGATTGGAAGGTAGTCAAAGTTGGCGCTCCCGAAGGCAAGAAGAAGAAAGTGGTCATGGTCCTGAATAAGGAATCCTTAGCTCCACTACGACAGATGCAAGGCAAGATATTTTACGGTTTCGGAAGTATCAAGCTATGCATCTATCGTGGTGATGACAAGGGGGTTTCTGTAAAACCAGGAGCTATGACCAAGGAAGGCGAAGCCGGGCTCGTGGCTGACGCACCCGTACAGGCAGGATGCCCAGAGGATTCCCAATCTGTCACGAGCATGGTTGGGGAACTACTGGGCGACCTGAATGTTGCGGAAGACGAAGACAAGCTTCTGGGATCTGATTCAGACCCAGAGGATGTCGGCGTTTTCATCAGCTGCGACCCGGATGGCGACAGTGACGCAAATTAATTTGCATCACTGCAAGGCAGCATCCGCTGCACTGCTCCTTCGTCTTGCAGAGCGGGACGAGGATGTGGCGCTGATACAGGAACCCTGGCATCATGAAGGCAAGGTTCTTGGACTCAGCGCAAAGGGCTATAAATTTTTATATGCAAACTGTACAGGTAGGATTCGAGCCTGCATCTTGGCTAAAAAGCATCTTAATATCTTCATTCTCTCTGATTACAGTGATGAAGACACAGTGAGCGCGACATGGGAAAAGGATGGAACAACCATCTGGATCCAGTCGTGCTATATGGCGCATGACCATGCTGACTTTCCGCCAAACAACTTGACGAGAGGCATGGTACAGCTGGCGAGGAGCAAAGGCATCCCATTGATAATTGGTGCCGACGCAAATGCGCATCACACAGTGTGGGGCAGTGGAGACGTCAACACTAGAGGTGAGTGCATTTTTGACTTTATTTTAGACCAGAATTTAGTGGTAGCAAATAGAGGTTCGGAGCCCACCTTCGTGGTCACTAACAGACAGGAGGTGCTGGATATTACATTGGTGAGCGCAGATTATGCGCATTTTGTGGAGAACTGGAAGGTGTCGGGCGACTGTTCATTCTCCGATCATCGCTATATCGAATTCGGTGTACGTACTATGAGATCACCGGTAACTTCTTTCATTAATAGAAGGAAAACTGACTGGGAATCTCAGAGAAACATCCTTAACCAGTTTCTCACCGAGCCTCAGCCCTTTAGCGGCGTTAAGGACATAGATAGCGCTGTAGCACAGCTGTCGGAGGCTTTCAAGGAGGCCACTACAAGGTCTTGCAGACCTTCCGTACACAGGGAGAGGGACAGACCACCGTGGTAGTCCCCCACCATAGCTGCATCTAGGAAGAGATGCAGGAAACTGTTCAACGAGGCTAAGAGAACAGGCAACTGGTCACTTTATAAAGCTTCTGTAAACAGTTTCAAAAATGAGGTGAGGAATGCAAAGCGTAAGTCCTGGAGAGACTTTTGTGAGAACATTAAGAGCTCTTCAGAGACTTGTCGACTACGCAAGATTCTCTCTAAATCTCCAACGGTACCTGGGTATATTCGAAGTACTAATGGGCAGTGGACTACTAGTAGTCATGAGGCGTTGGAAGTGTTGATGGACACCCACTTCCCGGGGTGTTCTACGCTTTCAGGTGCAATGAATGATGACGCTCAGTACTATAGGGAATCCTCCTCTATGAGAATAGAGATGGATTCCTTAAAATGGGCCATTGATAGTTTTCAGCCTTATAAATCCCCTGGACCGGACGGTATTATACCTGCCGATCTACAGAGGAACTTTATGGTAATTTCTCCCTGGCTGCTGGGAATATATAATGCATGCCTTGCATGCTCATATATCCCAGTGGGCTGGAGGAAGAGCAAGGTGATTTTCATCCCTAAGGGTGGGAAAACGTCTTGCGTAACTGCGAAGGACTTTAGGCTAATCTGTCTAACATCCTTCTTGCTAAAGACGCTGGAGAGACTCATCGATATCAGAATCCGGATGTCGATTGACGATCGCCTGCTGTCAACCTCTCAGCATGCCTACACGAAGGGCAAGTCGGTTGAAACGGCATTGCACACTCTCGTGGGCTACATAGAGAGGTCATTGGAGTTCAAGAACTTCACTTTGACGGCCTTTCTGGATATAGAAGGTGCTTTCAACAATGTCAGGCCAGCAGCCATCGTGGATGCTATGATGGATGTTGGCATTGACCCTGTGATTATTGGATTCGTAAGAAGACTACTCTCGGGGAGGATTATAGAATCTTCGCTGGGTACGGCTGGAATAACCAGATCGGCTGTAAGGGGCACACCTCAAGGAGGGGTCCTATCACCGCTTTTATGAAACATAACCATAAATGCAATTCTCAGGAGGATGGATTCCATGGGTTTCAAAACTGTGGCATATGCAGACAATGTCGCGGTGGCGATATCAGGAATCTGTCTGGATACATTATCCCTGAGAATGGAGACGGCGCTTAGAATCATCACTAACTGGAGTAAGTCAGTATGACTAAACGTCAATCCGACAAAGACAGAACTTGTATTATTCACGGGAAAATACAAGGTTCCTGCATTCAGATTGCCATGGCTGAACGGCTCGGAATTGAGCCTTTCTGCCAGTGCAAAATACCTGGGAGTGATTCTGGATAGGAAACTCTCATGGAAGGAGAATTTAGAGGCAAGGGCCTCGAAGGCAAATGCGGCGATATACGCCTGCAGGAGGGCCATAGGGACGAAATGGGGCTTAAATCCTCGCAACGTTCACTGGCTATTCAAGATGGTGATTCAGCCTATCTTGTTTTATGGAGTCGTGGTGTGGTGGAAAGCACTGAACACGACTACTAACCGATCCCGATTTGAGAGGATTTTCAGATGCATGGCCACCTTGATTACAGGAGCCATGAGATCAACGCCCAATAAGGCACTCTTTACGATGCTAAATTGGCTGCCAGTTGATCTACAAGCTGAGAAATTGGCACTATTTGCATCCGTGCGATTGCATGCGGCGCGGGAGTGGAACCATAGATCATGGGGACATTCGGGGATAATTGGTACTTGGGGGGATATTCCCAGCCTCATTGACTATGTCACTCCAAGACCATTCCTTCAGAGGAACTTTGGATTCACGATTTTGGACGAAACGGGAATCTCAATGGGATCTTCTCATACAGGAGAAGATCTGGATGTCTTTACCGATGGCTCCAGGAATAATTCTGGAGTTGGAGTTGGAGGTGGAGTCTATATTGAGGAGTCTGGGACTACCATATCCTTCAAACTCCCTAATCAATGCAGCACTCTACAAGCTGAAGTGATGGCTATAAAGCAAGCAGCAGACTGGCTGTGGTATCATGGAATATTTGGCAGGAATATTCGCATTTATACCGACAGTCGGACTGCAATCAGGTCCTTAGCGGGTGTCTATTCGACATCCCAACTTGTCCAAGAATGCCGCACATCCTTAAATAGAATGGCAGAGCATTCGGTGATCACCCTCATTTGGGTGCGTGGACATGGGACTTCAATGGGGAACTGCAGGGCGGATAGCCTGGCTAGGGAAGGGTCGAGGCTACCAGAGCAAGATGCCAACGCGCCCTGTGGCATCCCTATCTATCGGTCTGCAAAAAAGAGATCGAAAGCATATTCTTGCGAAAGGCACAGTCCAGATGGAGCAGTCGCAGTAGGAATTTATTGGGGCTCTAAAGAGCCCGTTTGAGAAATGTGGTGGCTGTAGTAACGGGACACTGCAATTTTGGCAACCATGCTAGGAGAATGAGATTGCGTTATAATGACTACTGTAGAAGTTGTCAAGACGAGGAGGAGGAGGAAACTGTGGAACACCTTCTCTGCCAGTGTCCGGCCCTGGAAGAGCGGCGCATGATCCACTTCGGTGAGCGACGTCTGCAGGGTCTCACTGCGCTGTCGAATACAAGTGTCGACATGCTATATGGCTTCATTAGAAGCAGTGGTTGGTTTGTGTGACGGTCTCACTCTTTCTTTCACTTTCTTTCTTTCTTTTTCTCTATCTTCCTTCATCCCCTTCACTCTACTATTACTATCCCTCCTCTTCTTCATTTTCCTCTATACAGGTATCACAAAGGGACCACGTCAGAGGACCCAAGTGAGCCCAGCTCTTGTTTTTATTTCTTCGGGCGACCTGTTAACCTAACCTAACCTAGAATGTAGTTTTTCTATAGTTCTTGTAATATTTTTCCTCAAAATGTGTAATGATTCTTCACTCTCATCATTAAAATTAAACATTTCTTTATTGTTTATTTTATTTAAAATATTTTCTTCTGAATGCCGGTTATCAACATATTTATTTTTACAGCTTGAGTCATCTGATTCAACATTTATTAGCGTCTCGCGGTGTTTACCGCAAATTAAAGTTCCCTGTTTAAAATCCAATGTAATGTTGGCTCTTTTCATAAAATTATAACCTATTAGTAGGTCAGCTTCCAAATTATTAATTTCATAAAAACGTTTTTTTAGTCCGAATATGGTCGCTTCGTAAAAGTGTTTAATGATGGTAAAACCATTGATGGTTTTTACCCTCTTCTTAATGACTAATTCCTGTCTGTTCGTAAGAACTCTACATTTCCTTCCTGTTGAGGACACCTTACTAATGTAGGGCAGTCCCACTTTTGCTCTAAAAAAGATTCTTCATTTAAGTTATTTATTCTTTGTGTTTTGTTCTGAGGTTGATAGCTAGTTTGGGCGCTTGGCCGCTAGCGTTTTATGCTTTGATGAAGGTTATTCCTTTCGTAACTGTAGGTGTTATTGTGATTTTGTCGCTGTGGAAAATTATTAAATGCTTGTCTAAAATAAGGACCATTGTTACTTGATTGTTGTGGTTTTTGAACTACATTGGAAGAACTGCCTATTTCCATTGGTATTGGTTTAGTATAATTTTGTCCATTTTCAAAAGAATTATTTCCAGGTAATGTCCTTTCATTGCCATGAGGAAAACGCAACACTATGTTAAATCTTAAGTTGGAATTAATATTGGATGTACGATTGAATTGGAGTGCGAAATTGGCACGAATGTTGTTAGATTCTAACTCCTGTGCTTTTGCAAGAGCGTTAGGGAGGTCATTGGGCGATAAGGAGAACAAGATGTTGGCCAGGCGGGTTTAACCAGGTAATGAAAACCCTTAACGCATATTATCTGTTCTTTTTGTTTAATTCATTTGTCAGATCGGAACTTGAGCCGTCTTATTAATTAGTACCGTCAATTTCTTATTATTATAATAATCAAGAATGGTTTGTGAGCTCTGCCGCATAATGCTGAACTCTTGCTCTATAATGTGAAGAGGTCTTTTGTCCGAGTACGCAAAGTCTAGTCGACTTAGTATTGCATCTAAATTCAAAACAGTCCCGTGGTTCGTCAACAAATCGTTCGCCTCTTCCGTAATTTTGTTTCTTAAAATATTCAGTGCAGCATAATATCTGCGACTACCTTTTTTGTATAGTGTAATTGAATTATTTGCCGCTCCTCGCCAACTAACGGATGACGTTTTTCCGTTGAATATTGGTAAGGATTTAATTACTTCAAGCGATTTCTCGCAAACTGTTCTGTCGTCTATTTGTTGAACCAGATTATTGTTCGTTAGCTGAGTCAGTTGTCTAGTTAATTCCTCTATCTGTCTTCTTAACGGTCCTGTTTCTATTGCCTCTGTTACAAGGTCCCTCATTTGTCTTTCTTGTGTGGCTGTCAATCCTGACACTGATGCCGTACCAGTGTTAGCCATTGTTAGTGATCTGTTGAGTCTGTTAGTTAAGTCGTCAATTATTTCGTCAGGCATTGCAAAATGAGGAAAAGAAAAATGTTGCCAGAAAAAATTCAAATTCAACCCTCTGTACTTTTAATTATTTTGTTTTAACTATTGGTAATCACCTTAAAATTTTAACTCTTAGAAATCTTTTATTTATTTATTAAAAACAGCAATAATTAAATTCAATCGTTTGTACTCCCAATTATTTTGTTTTACAACTTTTTGGTAATTTTCACACTTAAAAAATTTTTAATTAAAAATCAAATTATTTCTTAAAATCTATAAAATAAATCAATATAAGCTTACAAAATAAAACAGTTGTTGCTGGGGTTCTCTTCTTTGGCCTTCCTTCTGGATAAATTTCGCACTATGGGATTGGCCGATTATCCCCTTTGATTCGGCTTCCTTTTTGGCAAATTTTTAAGCTTCGGCTTTTTCACAGCAACACTTGTAACATACAACCTTTAATTGCTAATTTTGCCATAGATAGAAATGCATATCAATGAAACCTTTGCACGTTTTAGCCAGCCTTATTGCTCGTCGTATGGGGTAGGTTCGAAGTTTCATTGCATGTTTGTGGCTATTATGTCGTTTTATAAACTTTAAAATGAAATTAAAACGTGCTCATGATTGAAAAAAAAATGTAAATACCTATGTCCTTGTCTAGACATATAAGATCACAACAATGTATCTCAAAGTAAGAGTTACGCTGTAGATCAGATTTCAAACGAAATATATAACTCTTAATTGATCTAGCCATCACCCTTGTCCGCCGAAAAATCAAACAGAAGGTTTATGAAATTACAAATTGAACATATTTAATATTTTAACAAAAAAACCTTAATTATAATTAATAACAAAAAAAAAATCTTTGCAAATAAAAAAATAATTTCAGAAACAAAATTTTGAATAAAAAAATATAATAATAAAGTAAGGAAACTTACATAAAGTTAAAAAGAAAAATTGTTATATCGAGTTGTATATTCTACTATATTAAAGGAAACAAAAATTAACTTTGGTGAATTCTTTTCTTTATGAGCTATATAATGTGGTAATATCAAAGCCAAGTAAATAAAGATTTAAATAAATATAGACACAAGCCAATTAAAGAATTCATTAAGGTTTAATTATTTAATTTAGTCTGTAGAACTTTTAACATTAAGGAGGTGAATAAATAACATAAATACCACTTACGGATTGATGTGAACATAACACGATTCCCTCGTCGAAAGGCCTCTCAATCAGGAAGACACGATGTTTTATATTAATGTTAAATGTTCAGCTATATATGTCACAAAACGTAAAAGCTTAAAAATACAATAAAATAATTAACAGATGAAATTATAACAAAAAAAATCAAGACTTAATGTTTTATAGTTTTTTTTTTTTTTCTTTCCTTAGTAGTAAAATGAGATGTTTATTAATGGTGGTGAACAGCTTTATGGTCTCACATAAATTTATGACTTTGTGAGCAATTGAATTTACAAGGATGATAAAGTCTTATACTTATCTCATAGCCCAACTTCAGCCTGCAACAATTCTGTTCTCGCTGATATGCCCCTTTTGTACATTTAGTTAGGCCGGGCCAACGACAACCAGCTAGCTTAAATTCTAAGCTGTGGCCTATTTTGGCCGAAAAATGAATACCACTCAACTATTCGAAATCTTTCTTATTCTCCTTGTTTTCCCAATAAAATTTTAGGATCAAAGTACTAATAGCGGCTGGGAATTACTTGTGGGGGTTGCAACTGGCCATTTAATAATTCCAAACTAAGTGCCAAATCTATATAAAAGGTTCTCCTTTAGAAACTTAAGCAATCAACATATACAACAAGTATATAAAACACAATTATTTAATTACAAAAACACACTCCTTACCATTTGAGATGGCACAAAAATTAGATATCCACGAGCAATGTAAAAATACAATGTGTTCACCACTACAGTATGAGGCAAATTTCTGATAAAATAAAAAGTTTATTGCTACGCGAACTGTTAACAACTGGACTCACAAAAATAACATATAAACTTTTATAGTCCAGTCCCGCTATAATTTCCTCTTTGAATTTTACAGTTTCAATGTCACCTTTTTCTTAATTTTTTTTTCTTTAACAATTTAAGTCACAAAACAAAAAGCATTATACCTAACATGGGTTTTCCAACAAGATCTATGTCAGTATTAATAAACAAAAAAAGATAAACGTCAATGTAGAACAGACAGTGACTTAGAACAATTGTCCTACTTTCCGATAGAGGGCGCTAAGTATGCGATCCACATTCTGTTAAATTTAAAAACGTAATTTTTATTGTTATAATTGCAAGCACTATTACACACTTTCATAGTTTTTGTATGAATTTTTGGGCAAAATTATTTTTGTCCATTTGTTCTTTATTTTGCGCACAAAAATTTGTAGTTTGTTGGGAACTTTTTATTAAAAAATTTTGCTTTATCGCTTTTGGTTGTAAATCAATCGTTGATTTTTGAGCAAGAAATTTTGTACAAATATTTTCAAGCATTTTATTCACAAAAACTATATTGGTTATTAATTTAAAGGACTGATTATTGTTTCTTTATTTTCCAGTTTTTTTTTGTTTTCTGCTGTCATTTAGAGGATACTTTTTACACGGTTTTTTTATATTTTTTTCTCCTATATTTTTAGGATACTTATTTCTTCACTTTTTTGTAGGACACTCGCGGAACACTTCTTACTTTGCTTTTTCAGAATATTGTGTTTTTTTTCACGAGGCCCCACATTGGGCGCCAATTAAAATTCAATCCGGGTTTTTTGTTAAAAAAAAAAACAATTTTATTTTTTATTCCTTCTTGTCTTAGGTCTATCTTAAAACTGCCTTTTACAAACTCATTTCTTAATTCCTACTTATTTCGTCGTTAACCAAAACTGCTTCGTAATCAGTTTCCCACCGATTGCAAAATTTATTTTGTGCGTGAGTTAAACTTCTTGTCTCTTTATTTCCTGTACAGCTCTATAGCATTTACATATATGTATTGACAAGTATACTATGGTTACTAGTATGCCGATGGCAATAAATGTGAATAGTGTAGTCCTAAACGGATGTTCTTCTAAAGGAATGAAAATTGTTGATATTTCTTGTATGTTTGAAAATTTGTGTGGTGTATCTGAGTGCAGTACATCCAAAATTGTTAGTTCTTCATTATGTCGTCTATGTATGATTTTCAGTAGTGTTTGTTTCTCATTTATGTATCTGACTGAGTCGATGGTTATGTTTTGTTCAAACTGTACCAAATGTGGTCCGTTGTATGTTTGATCAAGGATTTTGTGTTCGTTATCAATGAACACGTTTCCGTTGCCTAGGTCTTCAAGATTAGCATTATTTTCTAGTTTAATATTACATTGTGCTGGCTTATCATTTAAGATACTTAAAGTACAACTATCTGGATTATTAATTTTACATATGTTTGTATCCAGTACGTTTTTACAATTTTTTATTCTTTTAAATTCATTGTTGCAGAAGGCAATCTTATCATCTAGTATTAATTTTCCATTTCTTTGTGAGAGTGGATATATTTTGTAAAGTTTACATTTTTCTTTTACAATAGGATATTTGTATACAGTTATTATATTTAGATCAAGTTTGCATACATGAATATCAGAGTATTCTATATATTTATTATAGGTAATTGAATTCTTTCATCAGATATGATTTCTTTTATTTCTTGTAAGTCTAAAGTGCCTGAATAAAAGTTGTTATTTTTTGCAAAGTTAATTGTATTGGTTAAAGTTAAAAGTTCTGTATAGACTTCATTTAACATAAATTCATCGTTTATTTTTTCAATTTTTAATTTATTCATTATTTTTTCAAACTGAGAGTTTATTATTTTCTGTTTATTATTGTTTTCAACTAATTGGTTTAATCTTGTTTTAATTTCTATTTCGTCTTCATGATCTGGTGTTCCAGTTATGAAATTCAAAGCAGATCCTAAAAAATTTAGGGATCTTTTATTTCTATCACTTGATAGTTGAATTTTGAGGATTTCGATTCTTTTGATTAATATTTGTGATTCTAGATTATTTTCTAAGTTATATGCATTTTTCACAATGTTTTCATATGGTTATAAAATTTTGGTTAAGTTAACTACGTGGTATAGATATTCATATTCATTGAAAGTATATACATCTCGATCTTATATTAGTATGTATTTTTTATTGTCTAACTTTGTAACATTAAATGCTAGTGTTACATTGATTATTATTGTGATAATTATTATTGTTTCTTTTAGCATTTTGAGTTTTGATATTATCTTTATGTATAACTTGCTTTCTATTATCTTTATGTATAACTTGCTACTTCCTTCTTTCGTCTGTGTGTATTTGAGTATATAATGTCTTCCTTGTTGAAGGTTATTTCTTTACGTCCTTTATTGTGATACTCTAAGGTTTTTTCTTGAGCCTTTTTTATTAGTTCATATATGTGAGGATACCCCTTCGCTGAGAAGAACACGTCCTCGGGTTTTTCTTTTGTAACTGAATGAATGGTTTTATTGTACTGGCGTATAGCCTCAAATAAGTTAGATTCTTGTGGATTTTTTGAAATTAAATTTACTAATTCAATAATAGTGCTGTGCACTCATTCAACTTGGTCGTTTTTTTTTTTTTTTAAATTGTTTATTATTATTGAATCTTTCTATAAGAAAATTACAATAAGTACCCAAATCTTAAATATAAAAAGAAAAAACTTAAATAATTATTACCAATGTAATAACTAGTTACTTGTACTCAAATCTTAAAATAAAAGGAATTTTCTTCGTTTAAATAAAAAAAAAAAAATAAAAAAGTTATATCCCTCTTCTCACTAGGCGCAAGGTATCACTTCTCTTAAGCCTTCTGTGTCCCTCGAACAGTAACAGGTCCCTGGCGAGGGCGTTTGGATGTGTCGCCAGTTTGTGAACGTACTTAGTACAATATTTTTCAATTTCCTCCCGAACCGTTGGAATTTCTAGATCTCTGTGGATATTCTCATTTCTTATATACCAGGGGGCGCAGACTATTGTTCGTAAAATACTCGACTGTCTTCTTTGTAACTTTTGGATGTTAGATGCACAAGCAGTTCCCCAAAGCTGAATGCCATATGTCCAGATTGGTGTAATAATGGCTTTATATAACAGAACTTTATATTCCAAAGATAGAGATGAAAATGGACCTATCAGCCACATTAGTCGAGCTGTTTTTAGTTTCATAGCTGAGATTTTGGCCTCAATGTATCGTGACCATGTTAGGCGTCTGTCTAGATGGATTCCTAGATATTTAGTTTGGGTTTCCACCGGAACAAAGACGTTATTTATTTTTATTGGCGTACAATTAGCCTTTCTTAGCGTGAAAGTCACATGGGCACATTTTGATGGATTTACTTTGATTTTCCATTTATTTAGCCAACCTTCCAGCTGGTTTATATGAGCTTGTAAGTGCTCAGATGCAGTTCCTGGATCTTTGTTCACACTTAAAAATGCCGTGTCATCTGCGAACGTTGACGTGATAGTATGTCGATTTGTAGGCATATCGGATGTATGGACGATGTATAATAGCGGGCCAAGTATACTTCCTTGGGGGACGCCTGCAGAAATCTTCTTAGCTGGTGAAAATACATTTTTTGACCGTACCTTAAATGTTCTATCAGTCAAGTAACTTTTAATCAGCTTGTGGGTGTTAGCTGGAAGAAGTCGTGTTACTTTTGTGAGGAGACCATCATGACAAGCTTTGTCAAATGCTTGGGAGACATCAATAAACAATGCTGAACAAAACAGCTTTTCCTCGAAGGACGACCTGATAGCAGTAACAATTCTGTGAACCTGCTCTGTAATTCCATGACCAGCCCGGAAGCCGAACTGATGTTCTGGAATAATATTTCGCTCCGCTAGATGGGGCGTTATTTTCTGGAGGAGGACCTTTTCGAACAGCTTTGAAAGGATGGATAATAAACTGATAGGTTTGTATGACGTAATTTGAGTAGCGTCTTTACTGGTTTTTGAATCGTGACTATTTCTGAAATTTTCCAAGGGGCATGTTGAACGAATTTTTGTTCACAAAAATTGAAGAGGAGGATATTGGCAATATTTGGTTTCAACAGGACGGCGCTACGCGCTACACAGCCGAAGCTACACTCGATGTTTTGCGCCCTGTTTTTGAAGATCGCATTATCAGCCGCAGAGCTGATGTCGTTTGGCCACCTCGGAGCTGCGATTTGACACCGTTGGACTATTATTTGTGGGGTGCCGTCAAAGATAAGTGTTACGCCGACAAGCCAGAGACAATTGACGCTTTAAAGGACAATATTCCTGAAGCCATTGGTGAAATACACATAATCGATAATGTGCTTAAAAATTGGACCAATCGTGTAGGCTACTGCATGTCCAGCCGAGGCAGCCATTTGAATGAAATTATTTTCCATTATTAACCGGAAGAATTGTTCCTGTTGTCAGCTTGCTATTGCAATTCAGTCAAATCGCTGAGCTATGAGCTCTAAAGAGCAACAAACTTTATTTTGTGACCATTTTTAGAGCGTTTTTTTTGCGTAATTTGTCTAAACTACAAAACCGACAAAAAACGTGGTACACAGTTTTATATGAAATAATAGTCGTAATGTATGTGCAAAAAAAGATATCATTAGGTTAGCAAATAGTAGAGATACTATATCAAAAATACATCCAATATTTCAGATTTTCCATAATTTTCGCTTTGTTTTTTATGGAAATTTTTAAGCTGTCATGTGCATACTCAGAGGCAAAAAGAAGGGGTAAGCAGACCTTCTAGAAGTAGCCCTTATTTGTCAAACACCAGGCCTTCTTACTTCATTCCACACTCATTTATTTTTTACACACGTTGTCCTAGCCAGCCAAGACCTTCTACGTTCCCTTCTTCAACAGGCCTGTCAGTAGACCTTCATCGACAGATCAGATAAAGGCCATTCTTAGTATGTCTGATTATTAACTTCAGAAATGAAAAAAATTGCAAAAAAAACCATGAAAGTGACAAAATATCAACCGTAAGAGTACGTCTTTTTAAGACTGCAAAATACCGATTCTTGTATTTGGTTTAATTTCAGAGCTTTCTTTACATTTACTCGTAAAGTTTCTTACATAAATCTGTATTTATTCAAAAATATTATAATTGGTTTAATTATTTTTCTTTATCTTTTAAAAACTTTTCTTTATGAGATTTTAAAACACACTACTCCGACGGGGAGTCACCTTGACGTGGTGTAGAGGCTTGCTGTGATCTGAGGTGTGAAACATGGCAACAACCATGAATCATACTTAAGGTCTACACTAAGAACTACCCCAATGCGCAGGCTGAAACCATTTGGAATTCCTGCTTACACGTTAGGCTAACTAGAGTCATTGCTTTAACTCTAGCGAATTGGTAAGCCCTAGGGGCAGCGCGGCTATCTTTGACCAATGACGCGCAACCAGTTAGGTCATGTCTCTGCTGGTTTTGGTTCGCTGATAGTCGTGCAAGGGGAGACGGCAAAACTCCTCGGTTTGTTTTGACCACATGGCCACCGGGGCATGGTCTTGACAATGTGGTCAGATCTAACCAAAACAAACCCCCCAAACAACGGTGGAAAGGCTATGCTTGCTTGGCGATGTATATTGGCGGGGTAGAGCCAAGCTTAATAGCGAACTCCGTGCAAGGTCTGGCGAACCCACGGTTTAACTTTAGCCTTCCTATGGGGGCACTCGTAGGTGACTAAGATGCACACAATATATATATATATATATATATATATATATATATATATATATATATATTTTCATGGAATTGAGTGGAAAGTATGAGAATATAAGTTAACACATTCCACGTTTAAAAATAGCAACGAAATTATTATTTCACAACAAAATTATTATATAAAATATTCCAATTACAAGACAAGGAATTTTTCACAAAAAAAATCACATCTATTTTGCTGACGTTGCACACGCGCCGTTGCAATTGGTGGGAACCAACATCAAAACAAATTCTCAAACAAAGAATATGCTGATGTTACAGGTTGGGTTGTCAACAAAATAAGTTAGAAGTAAGAAATATTTTTGTAAAGTTTTTAGTCTTTAGTGAACAATAATAAAATAAAGAGCTTTTCTGCTCCAAAAAAATTGTTTTTTTTAAACAATTAACATAATAAAATTTAAGTTATATACTTCACACCTTCAAAGGTGCAGCATATAGCTTCTGGAAGCCAACAATTATCATTGGGGGTAGGGGTAATTGGTTCCGCCCACAATGATACCATGGACAATCTCCGTTGCCCAATCTCCACCGGGCGATAGCAGCCTCGTACAGGCTCAGTAGAACAACAATGTCTAGACTTTGTGGCCATTCAGGAACCGTAAGTCGCAATCGGACAGATAAACGGTTTGCAGACAAGAAATTGTAGATTGATACGACGGAAGCGTTGACCGACCTAGAGCAGCTTTAATGATCAAAAGGAACATTAAAATTCTCCCTATCTCAGAGCTTATGCAACGAGATCTTGTGGCTTTACAGGCAGAAGTGCCTAGTGCCCATGGGTGGAGAACTATTGTCCTGGCCTCCGCGTACCTCCCTGGTGACGCAGAAGAGCTGGTATCGAGTGATCTTCAGCAACTTTTTGTTTGCGTTTTGTATCTAAACTAAAAAAAGTAGTACGCAGTTTTTTCAAAGGTCACATTCAAGTATCGTAACCAAAACTCAGGTGGATGGGTCCATAAATGCGGAGCTACGAGTCAAAAATTGCGATTGCCTCTTTTTTTGACCATTTTTGTTGGGTCTTATGCGTAATTTGTCTAAACTACAAGACAGACAAAAAAAAACGTGGTACGCAGTTTTATTACAAATAATAATTGTAGTGCCTGTGCAAAAAATCAGAAAGATGGGGCCACAAATAGACCAAAAAAATGAAAAAATACAACAAAAATTTTAGATTTTCATTAAGTTTTGCTTTGTTTTTTGCGTATTTTATCTAAACTATAAAAAATTAATTAATAGTTTTTTAAGATATCATATTCATAGTATATGGACCAAAATTCAGCTAAATCAGTACATAAATAGCTTAGCTATGAGTCCAAAATCGGAACTACCTCTATTTTTTGACCATTTTTGGAGAAGTTTTTGCGTAATTTGTCTAAACTACAAGACAGACAATAAAACGTGCTACGCAGTTTTGTTACAAATAACAGTCGTAATGTCTGTTCAAAAAATCAGAAAGATCGGCCCACAAATGGACCAAAAAATCAAAAATACAACCGGCATTTCACATTTTCATTAATTTTTGTTTTGTTTTTGCTTTGTTTTTTTTTGTGGAACTTTTTTAGCTGTCGTGCGAGTTACATATACAAATAGTCAAACCACCAGTGACAAAATTGAACAATTCCTATAAACAATAAAACAAACATAAGTATAACAAGAATTCAATACATTCTTGTAGTTTGTGGAATTTGTTCAATAAATATGTAATAAAAGAAAAAGAAAATAAAATACACTTAGTTTTGTAAAATCAACAAAACATAAGTGGGTCACAAAAATTAATACAATTTTTAAATAGTAATTTAAGTAGAGCACAATTTTTAAATAAATTTTAAAGACTCAATTGTAATTTAAGTGGAGCAATAAAATATTTTGTTTATATTGATAAATTTTTATAAAACTGCTGCAAATCAGCATAAACCTCATTCCAAGTAAAAAAGAGAAGAGAAAAGAGAAATGAACGCTGAGATTGCAACAGTTGGTAAAATATAAAATGTTGAAGATGACAAAGACTTAGGCAGTCTTAGTTCCAACATCATTTAATAAACTTAAAATTAAAAACAAAAAATAACTTCCGAACGGACCATACAAGATTACGAGATGGGACGTATACCATTTTAAAGAGAAGGTCGTTTAGATTTGTAATCTATAGCGCAAGTACTCAGTAAATTAAAAAAAAATTTTTAAATTCCCTCCTACCCCAGTACTCTTACTCTGAGAAATTTTTGCTCATTTTGGCGAGGTACCATTCCCGATTTTGCAACAGAAACTTACTGAAACCAAACTGAAATGAAATTTTTAAGTTCTACGCTTTCTGGAAGTGTTTTAACATGTACGTTAAATTTCTATGATGCAAAACGGAAATTGCCAAATCGCTTCAGAGCACCAGCACTGGAGTATATGAAAATTTAAAAAAAAATTTTAAATATCCAAAGTAATACAGGGTCCGCCAAATAACTTTTTTTTTTTTTAAAATGCTATTAAAAAAAAAAACTACTGAATATTTCTCAAATCTCTTTTTTTATTTGAAAGTACAATCCTTCCGGTTAATAATGGAAAATAATTTCATTCAAATGGCTGCCTCGGCTGGCCATGCAGTGACCTACACGATTGGTCCAATTTTTAAGCACATTATCGATTGTGTGCAGCTCTATTTCACCAATGGCTTCACGAATATTGTCCTTTAAAGCGTCAATTGTCTCTGGCTTGTCGGCGTAACACTTATCTTTGACGGCACCCCACAAATAATAGTCCAACGGTGTCAAATCGCAGCTCCGAGGTGGCCAAGCGACATCAGCTCTGCGGCTGATAATGCGATCTTCAAAAACAGGGCGCAAAACATCGAGTGTAACTTCGGCTGTGTAGCGCGTAGCGCCGTCCTGTTGAAACCAAATATTGCCAATATCCTCCTCTTCAATTTTTGTGAACAAAAATTCGTTCAACATGGCCCGATAACGATCGGCATTGACTATCGGCCACTCCTTGCTCATTTTCGAAGAAAAATGGCCCAATTATGCCTCTCTACCAAAATCCGCACCAAACAGTGACTCGTTTTGGGTGCGTCGGCTTTTCAATGTATGCGTGCGGGTTTTCTGTGCCCCAAATGCGACAATTTTGCTGGTTTACATACCCGCCAAGATCAAAATGAGCTTCATCTGAAAAGATGATTTTTTTTTGTCAAAATCGGCATCTTCTGTAAGTCGATCGCAGGCCCACTTAGCGAAGCGAAAACGCATTGGATGGTCAGTTGGCTTCAACTCTTGAACCAATTGGACTTTGTATGGAGTCATACCAAGGTCTTTATGCAAAATTCGTCTCAATGATGTCTCCGAAATGTTCAATTGTTGAGAACGACGGTGAATTGATGTTGATGGCGCTTCACGCACACTTTCTGCCACAGCAGCAATATTCTCGGGTGTACGCACTGTTTTTGGCTTTTCACGCTTTGGTTTATCGATGAGGATGCCAGTTTCTTTCACATTTTTCACAAGATAACGAACATACGGAGCTGACGGTGCTTCTCTTCTTCCAAAATCTGTACGCAATTTTCGCACACATTCTGCAACCTTACCATGATTTTCAAAGTAATGTCGCAATATTTCCCACCGTTGTTTAAGCGTATACACAACCATATTCGTTCAGCGGAAGGATAAAACTAATTATCTGTCAAATCAGACATGAGCTAAGTATTACCATTCACGAAATAAGCACTAGTTGAAAAAAAACGTTAGGTGGCGGACCCTTTATATGAATATTTGATTGGTTGGTTACGTATATAGATGATCTCCGCTAAACTATTGCTTAAAATATTTAATGACTTAAGACGTATTTGATAAATAAGCCATTAAAACTGAAAATATATTTACAAATACTAAAAAACTTCGGGTTTTACGTTAAAACACATAGAACTCGGCATATTTATCTTCATTCACTTAAATTTTTGTATGTTTTTGCTATTATAGAAGCATGTGGAAAATGAAACACAGTCAAGGGTATATAAGACTCGGCATATCCGAATTAAATTGTTTAAAGAAGGATTTGATTTCAATGCAAAGACTGGACAACAAAATAATAACTATTAGCTCATCGCACAACGATATTCCCACTTCTTTTAGTTTTTCAGTAATTTCGACAAACGAATTCAAATATTGCACCATTGAAACTGTCTCGGACATACGGAGCTAGCAATTTTTTATAAAGACTTACTAATCAGGTTATTTCATGCATCAGTAGCATTCTTGCAATTTTTTAAATAATTAAGTTGACACGGCTGAACTGAAAGCATAATGGTAGCCAAAGCTTTCTCGTTTAATTTCTCCCATTTAGCAGCTTCTTCCGGAAGTATTGGCTTCTTGAAACTTCCATCAGTTATATTCCACAATTCTGCATGTCTGAGAGCACATTGCATTTGGACACACCAAATCTCATAAAGTTTCTCTATTTGATAAAGAGAATTCGTGTTTGTTCAATTATTGTGACTCACTCTAATAATCAGCAATGCAAAATCTTCGAATTATAACTATAATTTTTTTTAATTATTTAGCGAGCTCTGGGCCCACAACCTGTTATATAATAATAGGAGATTTCAACATAGACTGGTCAAGTGATGGTTTTTATAAGAAAAAATTGCAAAGCATATTCAATGACAATGGGCTAAAACAAATAGTTAATGAACACAATAGAATAACCGCTAATATTTACAAGAACAATAATATATTACGTTGTAACGAACATAGATAAAATATCCGTAAGAACCAACATTAAAAATAAAATGAAGAAGTGACTGAAAGTCGCAAAGAAATACGTCAATTTATATATAATAAAAGTTTATTTAATAGAGACCTACATGTGTTTAAAAACAATGCAAATTGTGAGACAATTAATGATGTGGCCTTTTTTAACGCAATGATAGAAGGAACTCAGACAAAATAATACGGGAAAATTGGTGCAATAATAATTGGTTTACTGCAGAACTAAGAATGCTTAAACGAGAAAAAACTTTAAAATACTATACTGCAAAAATAACAAATTCTCCAGAAGCGTAGAATATATACAAATTAATTAGAAATATGTACAAAAATAAAATAAACTACGAAAAAAACAAATACATTGAAAATAAAATTAATAATGCCAAAGCTCAAAAGACAATGTGAAAAGAAATTAAAAGTTTAATTCTTA
Source organism: Thelaira solivaga (assembly GCA_947397855.1). NCBI lineage: Eukaryota > Metazoa > Arthropoda > Insecta > Diptera > Tachinidae > Thelaira > Thelaira solivaga. Next base: position 46,706,302 of record OX377610.1, on the reverse strand, counting down.
AAAAGAGCCAATCTATGATATGTGATATTTAACCAAGTAGAATATTAGGATAAATACGAAATTTCCAATCAGTTTAATAATTATTTTATCGATAGCATTAAGACAATAAGAGATAGTATAAATAATATACAATATATAAACCAAATATCTGTGATAAATCAAAGATTCAAATTCAGGGCAATAAATCTCCAAGAACTTAAAGACACATGCAAAACACTAAAGAACAACTCTGACTTCAAAAATGTCACAATAAAAATAATACTAGACAATTGGAATATAACCGGTCAGGCACTATTAAATATAATAAACAAATCATTTGAATATGGAGTATTTCCAGAATCATGGAAAGAAACAGTGGTGATTCCAATTGAGAAGGTATATAAAACGAAAAATTGTGAAGACTATCGGCCAATAAACATACTAAAAACATGCCAAAAAATAATTGAGAAAATATTCAAAATTAAATTAGAAAAATACATAGAAGAAAATGATCTCTTATCAAAATACCAGTCGGGTTTTCGGAAAAAAGATTCGTGTGAAAGTAGCGTAAATTATGTAATAAACCGATGGAAAAATAAGCAGAGAAACAACAAAATATGTGCAACTTTCTTGGATTTCAAAACAGCGTTTGAGACAATAGATAGAGAAATAATGATTCGAAAGCTATGTGTGTACAGGGTAAAGAACTAAACTGGTTTAGAACTTATCTTACACACAGAAAACAAAGTTCAAATATAAATAACACAAGGTCAGATTCAAAAATTAATGATTTTGGTGTTCAATCCTTGGTGCATTAATGTTTATAATATACATAAATGATTTACCAAATATACTAAAAAAGTGTGAAATAATTCTATATGCTGATGATACTCTTATATTTACTGAGGCAGAAAATGAAAAAATGTGTCAATTTAATTTAGACCATGACTTAAAAAATGTAACTGAGTGGCTCAAAATGAACAAACTGAAACTTAATGAAAACAAAACTAAAATAATGGAACTGAATATGGAGAGTCAATTATTAATAAAAATTAATAACATAGAAATAGAAAAAGTAAATAGCATAAAATATCTCGGTTTTGTTATAGACAAAAATTTGAAATTTAACGAACATTTAGAATTCATGTGCAAGAAAATTGGAAAAAAAATTGGCTTCCTTAAAAGATTAAGAAATAAAGTTTCCACGATTACTGTAATAAACATTTATAATGTGACAACTAAACCTCACTTGGAGTACCATAATATATACAGGCTGTACAGCAACACAAGTATAAAGACTTCAAAAACTGCAAAATAAAGCAATGATCTCCATTTTAAAATGTAATAGATATTCTCCAATTCAAGGCATGTTAAACACATTGCAATGGCTAAACATAAAACAACGACTAGAACTAAATACACTTAAATTTATTTTAAAAAAATTAAAATAGGAGACGCGCCGCAATATCTATGTGAACAGCTTATGTACGTTGGAAACATGCAACCGTACCAACTTAGAAACGCGCAAGATGTCAGAATGCAGCGAATGGCAAGTAGTGCAGCGCAGCGGTCATTATTCTACAAGGGCTTAAATTTGTATAACATGCTACCATTTGAATCGCAAATTGAACCTAATATTAAAGCTTTCAATCGCAAATGTGTTCAGTTTGTTAAAAACAATAATTCAAGTAATTTCACTACACAGTATAAAACAAAGTCGCTTTCTCTGTCCCTATATCCCTATGTATGCTTAAATCTTTAAGACTACGCAACGAATTTTAATGCGGTTTTTTTTAATAGATAGAGTGATTGAAGAGGAAGGCTTATATGTATAATCTTGGAAGATTTAACGTCACAAATCCGCTCGGCAGGTGGCGCTATAGTCGGTATCTGGCTTATTTGGCTACTACCTGTTTTTACCCGGTCTCGCACGGTTCTTTACTCTATGAGTACGATTTCTTAGTGTAAGAAGATCGAATATATAAAAATATTAAGGCAAGACAACGTTTGCCGGGTCAACCAGTAAAGGGTGTTTTTTATAGACGTATAGAACTTTAAATTCCAATAAAACAACGTTGGATTATTCGATTGGCATTACATTTTAAATATGATTTCTGGCATATGACCGCCACGGCTGGCTCGGATGTAGTCCAATCTGGACGTCCAATTTTCGATGACTTTTTCCAACATTTGTGGCCGTATATCGGCAATAACACGGCGAATGTTGTCTTCCAAATGGTCAAGAGTTTGTGGCTTAGACCAATGACTTTACATAACCCCACAGAAAGTCTAGCGGTGTTAAATCACAAGATCTTGGAGTCCAATTTACAGGTCCAAAACGTGAAATTAGGCGGTCACCAAACGTGTCTTTCAATAAATCGATTGTGGCACGAGCTGTGTGACATGTTGCGCCGTCTTGTTGGAAACACAGCTCCTGGACATAATGGTTGTTCAATTCAGGAATGAAAAACTTAGTAATCATGGCTCTATACCGATCACCATAGACTGTAACGTTCTGGCCATCATCGTTTTGTTTGTTGACGTAGCCATTCAACCAGAAGTGCGCTTCATCGCTAAACAAAATTCGCTTATGAAAACCGGGAACAATGGCAATCTCGTTTTCGAAATAAAATTGCACTATTTGCAAGCGTTGTTCAGGCGTGAGTCTATTAATGATGAATTGCCAAACCAAACTTAGAATAAATCACTTGACAGCTGTTAAATCGGTCGCCATCTTGAACAGTAATGTCAACTTAAAAGTTCTATACGTCTATAAAAAAAACACCCTTTATATATATAAATTTGCAGTAAAATTTCTAACTATATATTTAATGTATTTAAAAAATATTTCTTAAAATTTTAAAAAAAATTATTATAATTTTTATTATATGTTTCATAAAAGTATTTATATATTACTCCTTAATAAATCAAATCAAATCAAATCAAAAAATTTTAAAGGTTTTATTTTAACTCAACTCAATTCAATTGTACAAAATTCTTTTCTTATATCTAATGTCACATAGAAAAATATTAAACATAAAAACAAAACTATACTTGATAAAAATATTTTTCAAATCAACAAGTATATAAATAATAAATATATGCACAGTAGGATAAAGTTATTTCCAACAAATTTAATGCCTGCAGACATTTTATTGCTTTTAAAAATGAGATTCTCAAAAAGGATTTTTTCTTATAACTCGTCAATTTTAGTTTCTTACACTGAAATTAATTATTTATTTAGGATTAATAAAAAATATGTATTCAAAGAAAATTTTTTATCAATATTTTTCATTTATTTTTATACAATTTTTCATTTTTAAGTCTATTTAACTTTTTTTTTTTTTTTTGAAACGCTAGCTTAATAAGATTGAGGTCTTATTATAAAAATGTATTTTTATTTCGATATTTCGCTTCAATAATAAATTAATTAATTTTTTAAATACGACCTCTAGCTTAATTAGCTAGCCGTTCCAATTATATAATTTTTTTATTTTTTGATACTTAAAAGAATGTAAAAAAAGTGAAAAATATGAATATTTCTCTAATAGAGTGAAAGGTGTGTGACTCGGTACAATCGAATTTAACTTTTTTTTTGCTTTTCAAAAGAATGTGGAAAATGATAAATATGAATATTCGACTAAAATAGTGAAGGGTTTACATACTTATAAGACTCGTCACAGCCGAATTTAAAAATAGAAAATAAAAATGTATTTTTATATCGATATTTCAGTTCCATAATAAATAAATAAACATTTATAATACGACCTCAAGCTTAATAATTTTATATATTTTTTTGATATTTAAAAATGTGGAATTTAACTTTTTTTCAATATGACAATTTTTATAAAATGTAAGAACATATTAACTTATTTATGCTAATATTATAAAGAGGATATAATTGTTTAGCTGTTTGCAAGGGGTATACTGCAAAACTACTTAACCGATTTTAAAAATGCGTTCACCATAGACAATAATTGTCAGTGAGTATCCTAGACTATATACCATGACGCGTCGCTTACTTTTGCTTGAATAACTATATTTCATTAAATAATTAAAAACGACAAAATTCCCAATTTCTCTTTAAATTCATTTATTTCTTTTATAAATTTTTAAAATGTAAAATTTTAATGTAGTTCTTGTGTTAAATTGGTACATAACTAAACAGAATTAAAACAAATGGTAAAAATAAACTAATTTGTCTTAAAAATATAATTCAAAACTAGATTTGGGGGTTTATTTTTGTTGAACACTTTAAATAAATTAAATATATTTTTATTATTTAAAAATGATTTTAATGTAGTAAAATGTTTCTGATACTCCCAAAATAAATTTAACATTGAAGAATTTGCGTTGTTTGTCGCGCTATGTGATATTACAATTATCTTTTGTTTTGAATATTTTGTTTGTGGCATATTGTGTTTTATTGCAATAAATTTTCCTCAAGTCTTTATTAATTATAAATAAAAAAACTAGTTCACACACTATTCACGATGCAGTAAAACGAAAATGGCCAAAATCGATAAAATCGCCCACTATGGAAAAAATATATGATAAATATTCATTTGTTTTATGGTATTTTATAAAAATTTTAAATTCATTGTGTATCTAGGTACTTACCTTAACTTTGGGGTATTCATTCATAAATATTGTTATAATACCAACATATGGCAGGAATCCTTTAGCACGTCCCACAATGTCCTTTTTCGTTAACCACAACTGGCCAGGTGCATACAGGCCTCTATCGTCCACATTGTTATTATCACCTTTTGTTAAAAATTTAACCGAACCATCTTCCCTGAAAAATTATAAAATAATAACAATTTCATAGATTTTTCATGACTTCGCCTTACTTTTCATGTAATTTTATAACACGATGTACAATTGGAATATCTCTACCCTCGACTTTGAAGACAATAATTTCGCCTACACGCACTGGTTCCTCTTTGTAGTTTGTAAGGAATAATAGATCACCCCTATGGAAGGCAGGTTCCATACTACCACTTAACACCACTACTATTGGTGATTCACTTCCAGTCACCACCATTAAGCCCTTCCAAATCATTAAGGCAGATGAAACAATCATAGCAAAACTTAAAAATTGGTAAAGGGACTAAAAGACCATAAAATTTACAGGGATTATAAACATGCATCTTTGTTTTAATATTTTTTCGTGTGAAATACACGTAAACAGTAATCCTAACTCATTTTCATCTCGTATTTACGTGGTCATGTATTATTCTACTACGTGTGAGTTGTCTTGAGCGTGTCAAAAATTTACCTGGCGTTTATTCATTCGCTTGAAGTCTTGGATCATTTCATCAAGTTGCAATGCCTCAGTCAAACCCATTTTAAAGTTTATTTATTTAAAAAATAATATACAATATTTATTCTTTGATATTTTTTAGACAGCAATTTTCTGACTTGTAAAAAGCCGCTTGTTTTTGTACCACGTCAACTAGAAGTATTACCTGATTGCTTTCACAAACTACATACAACCATGTAAAAATTATCCCTCTTCTACACCTGATGTACTTATGTCATAGCACATAAAAGTTTATAAATATGTTTTTTTATAGAGTATGTTAAATTGAGTTTATTAATTTCACAATGTATAATACTTGTAAAAAAAAACTACTTGTTTATTTTCTTACATGAAAAATTCTAAATAAGCCAAAGTTAAAAAGTAAACGAAACATGATATCAAAATAAAAACAGAATACCCATAAGGCAGAATTAGTCTTTACGTTCCGTTCTGTTATGAATCAGCTGATCGATTTCTGCTAAATACATATGTGTGTAAGTAGTTAGTTCTGTTCTGTTCTGTTACGGATCAATAATGTATTAAAAACAAAAATTTTCTACGTAATTGTACGTGAGAGCAGAAAACAGCTGATACTTGTTGAATAAAAAATAGAAATAAAGCGGATTTTCCCTAGAAATTTTATTAAAATTTAGATTTTGCTAACATATATAATAAAATGGATGATGAAAAACTCATTAGTTTAATGGATAGTCACGATATTTTATACAACAAGTTTAATAAGGACTACAGAATACCTGAAAAGAACACATTGTTTGGTCAAAAATAGCTGAAGGCTAGTCCGCCAGGCTAGTATATAAATAAACATATCTGAGTATGCATATCAAATCTATTAATTAAATATATTTGTAGAAGAACTTTGCAATATAAGATGGTCTTCACTGTGCGATAGGTATTGCAAGGAAAATAAAAATGAAAAGGTTGTTCATCATCCAGCTCTTTAATTTGTTTAAATACTTTTCGGTGGTAGCCCGATGATAACCAATCCATGTTAAGTCGATCGTACCATCTTCTCTTGCGATTAACTTTTTTTAATTTAACTTTTTAATAGAGCTTATACAAATTTAAGTAACTAACAACAATAAATGTGACATCAGCATCCGAATCATTGTTCGAATCTGAATCAAAATCAAAATTATTGTTCATTTTTGCAGCTTTTTATTTCAAACTATTAACTTTTATAATTTAGCGCTATTTGCTTTAAAGTTTATTTTTCCTTTGCTTATCGAAAACAGCTGTTGTATTGTTACGGAATAACTAACCACATGAATTGCATAACAGAACATCACGGAACAGAACAGCAACGGAAAGTATTAACTAGTGAGCCCTATAGTTATGCCTCTGATGATTTTCTCTCAATATATAAATTTGTTATTACTACGCCATGCATTATTTATTATTTTTATTTTCGTAGTTCACGGTTTGCTGCAGAGATGACTTGGTCATAGACTGAAAACCTGGTGTTCTCTGCCACGATTAAGTTTCTTCACTTGATTTTTAATATATTTTTTACTTGAATAATATGTGACGAAAATTTTATTTTGATTAATGTTATTTTCAACTTTTACAGATAGCTCTGAAGCCTAATGAGAGTGCTAGACAATCAATCAATCATATTAGGTGGGTTCATTTATTCCACATTGGAATTCCGCGGGATCCAAATTTACCCAAAAAGCGTTCGTTTGTCCCTATTTAGACGAAGAAACATTAAAAAAAAAAACATCTTGAATTCTCTTTTGCTTTTTCTTTCGCGGTCACACAGACGAACATGTTGGCGGCAACATTCCATTGTTATTGTTATTATTTGCACACAAAACAATGAAAGCAAAGAAAATTAAAGCAAATATCAACAAAGAATATGTGAACAAAGCGTATCGCCGAGTACCGAACACAAATTTGCCTACAAACGAAATGTTTGCGTTCTAAATGTTTCTTCGTCTAAATAGGGACTTTACTGCAAATTTGTGCAAATGATAGCACTTGTGTGAGAGAATTAGGCTTCTTTTTTTTTGCATGAAACAGCCCAAACTTTTTCTTCGTGCAAAGTTGAGTAAATTGTTAATCAGCTGTTTGAAAAATTAATAAAAGTAAACAAAGTGCAAATTGTCATATAAATTTACAAATTTATGAAGTTTTCTGGCTAAATATGTCTAGCTTGATATCAACACAATTCGCTTATTTTAAAATTGCTACCGACACTGCCTCATATTTTATTTTTTGTAAATGTTTGGCATTTTCTTTTTCTGAGCTAAAAAATTGGTTTTTGAGTTCGTTTACTTTTAGGTATTTATGTGGTTTTTTGAGAGTAATCTTAACTTACGCTCATATTATTGAACTTTACCCAAAAAGTCCTCGGACAAAGCTATTATATCAAATTATGCATTTGGGCTGGTGAAGCAATCAAATTGGCTGATACACACATCAAACTGATTGATATCAATCAAATTTTTTTGTGATTTTCTTAATGTAAAGACTTAAAAATTTGCCGTCGGCAAAAGACTAAATAAAAATAATACATTCTGATTGCACATCAAGAAATAAATAATATAATGTAACAAAACAATTTTTATTGCTATTGCACTGGACCAGGACCACACACAGCAATTTCAGTTAGGCAATTCTTGATTTAGTAGGAGAGAGAGGAAAGTGGAACAAGCTTGATCGTACTTCGCAATTCCCTTTTGCTCTCTCTTAGTATCTTTTATAAAGCTGTAAAAAAAGAAGACAGGTAGCTTGAAGGCTGAGTGAATGACTGAATAAAAATGCTAAAATTGCCGAAACAAAAAACTTGTGTATGGAAAAACGACAATTTTGAAACAGAACAGATGAAGAATTGCCCAACTAAAATTGCCGTGTGTGGTCCTGGTCTTGGTACTAGCAATAAAAAAAAACAATTTGGATGAAGAACTGTAAAATATTAATGAAAAAAAATTTTTTCTTCAATTTTTATTTTAAAAATTTCTACGATGTGCACTGAACTTTACCCAAAAAAAAATGATTACAGAAGTGGTGCAAATTATGCGCAAAAATCAAACTGGTTTTGATTCTCGTCAAATTCACACACAACATAACGTGTTACGTCCGTTTTAAAAAAACACGCACACACCCTCATGATTGATGTTGAATGATTGGTTGTCTAGCAACCACTTTACACTATTCTTTTTGCAGTAGATAATTTGGAAAATAAACAAAAAAAATTAATGATATGAAAACAAAATGGGGATTGTTGAAGACGAAGATTTAAAAAAGTTACGAAATTATATACTAGTACCGGAATTATCTATACACGATCCACTGCCAGATATAATACCTCGAAAATACAATGAAATTCGTTTATTAAATTTGCCACGGGGTTCACCTAGCACAAAGTTAGTTCCCAACAGAGATTTAATCACTGGTAAAATCAATGCCTTCGTGGAAGTAGATATAAATGATGTGGGAGCGAATGCAAATAATTCAACATCTATGAAACGCGAACCTGGTTTATTGGAAGATATGATTAGAGGATCGGCTGCGCATTATCCATTTTGGCCTGGAGGTCTTGATGAACCGGCAAGAGAAATCAAATGTTTAGGGGTACAAGATTTCGAAATTGCAGGAGATTTGTTGACAATACCGCCCGGTTTCAAGACTGGTTTTGATTTTGTTGATAAAAAAGACTGCAGAAAGGAAATTTATGACAAATTAACAAATGAACAAAATGTGAACCTACTGAAAAATTTAGAAGAGAATTTAGACGTCCAAGAATGGTTTAAGTTGACAAGTGAAAAATCTGAAAATAATGAAAGAAATTGGAAAGAAAACAAGCAACCCCCAGAAGAATTTAAAGACGTTGATGATCATATAATGGCCACTGAATCAAGACCTGTTTTAGAAATTTCAACCTTCAAAAACGCTAATGTGAGCACAGAATGGGCTGAAATGTTAGATATTTCCCAGCCAATTCAAGATTTTGAGAAAAAAATAGCTTGTCCTGCAATGACGTACCCTTTTGAACTAGACACGTTTCAAAAGCAAGCTATATTAAAATTGGAAGAAAGGCAATATGTTTTTGTTGCGGCCCATACTTCTGCTGGAAAGACCGTAGTGGCTGAATATGCAATAGCGCTTTCGCAAAGAGATTTAACGCGGACAATATATACCTCACCAATTAAAGCCTTATCCAATCAAAAATATCGCGATTTTAAAAAAACATTCAAAGACGTTGGTCTCATAACAGGAGATCTACAAATTGATCCCTCTGCCACATGTCTAATAATGACAACGGAAATTTTAAGATCTCTGCTTTATTGTGGTAGTGACATTACACGTGATCTTGAATATGTCATATTTGACGAGGTCCACTACATTAATGATCCTGATCGAGGACATGTGTGGGAAGAGGTTATTATTCTCTTACCTGAGCACGTGAATATAATAATGTTGTCGGCTACTGTGCCAAACACATTAGAATTGGCTGATTGGGTTGGAAGTACTAAAAAACGTAAAGTTTATGTAATAAGCACATTAAAACGTCCAGTACCATTAATGCATTATCTTTACACGGGCTCTGGAGGTAAAAGCAAGGATGACATTTTTCTACTGGTCGATGAAAATGGTCGATTTATACAAGACGGTTATGACAAAGCAGTCGAGAGAAAAGAGGCCATGCAAAGTAAATCGAAAAGAATGGGTGCTATCTCAGGACCTAAAAATCAACATACCACACCAAAACAGGATCAAAACACATTGATTGGTTTAATAGATTTTCTCAAACGTAACGATAAATTACCAGTAGTGGCATTTACTCTGTCGAGAAATCGTTGTGATAGAAATGCTTTGGTAAGAAGATTTATAAAGTTAATTTACTATCACACATACATGTATAATTATTTCCAAGCTTAGTATATGTATGTAGGTGTTAAATTCTAGATATATACTCAGGACATACAGGGCTGTCATAGAATCCAAGTCGGTTTTGCTAATTGTCGGCTTTGCAAACCAATATTGGTTTCATTTGGTGTCATGAAACCAAGTCGTTTTTGTTATTTTCGAAGACAAATAAAACCGATGTTCGAATCAGTTGTTCTATACATTAGTTTATTTGTATGAAATTGTTTATGTAAATATTTGATTAATCGTAGTGTTTTCGTTTAAATAAAAATAAAAACGTGTTTTTTACCGGTTAAATAAAGAAGCTTTCTGTTTACATCTTTTTGCCGTAAACCTACGCTTTTTATTGATTCATTCAACTATTGTCAAAGAGATCACACAGTTGGTTTATCAAGTTTTGTAAATCCCTTAGCAATAACAGGATATATTTCTATAAAATGCATAATTATTGAGTTTTAAGTGCTATTTTTTTTTTTTTGGTAGAGAAAAACAATTATTAGTAAAAATTTATTTTTGTAGAATTAATATTAATTTACTTAAATTTTTATTAAATATCTAACTGTATGTCAATTTTTAATGAAAAAAAGTCAGTTTTAGTCACTTGCTTTATTTGAAATTAAACAAACCAACAACTGTCAACTGATTGGTTTCAATCCAATACAAAACCGATAACATTGGTTTCTGTGACACCTAACCGACATTAATTCTAGTTCGAAAATGAACCCGATAACATTGGATTTCATGACACCAAACAAATTTTTTTGTCGGTTTCAAATCCAATACCGACAACATTGGATTCTATGACAGCCCTGATAGATTTGTTCTATATCTATAAGTTCAATAGATTTTTTTTAAGTTTAATAAGCAATTGTTATATAAGGTTTCATTGTTTCCCTTGTTTCTTAATTATTAAACATGTTTATAAGTATAATAATAATGGCTTTTTGCTTCTTGTATCGTTAATACTTAATTAATATCTATTGTTATATACAAAATGCCGTTAAAAATATAAATATTAAAAAATATACATACATGCATAATATGCTTGTCGATTTCTATGGAGGCAAAAAAATCGCTAAAATTACAGGGAAAATCGTATTCTAGGGATCAAAATACCTCTATAATGTATTTTGATGTCCCGACTTTTGACCCGACATTGTAGAGGTACGGTTCCTTCGGCAAAGTTTCTTATTTTGATCCCTAGAATACGATTTTTCTTGTAATTTTTCCGATTTTTAAATCGACCCGCCCTAATGCATTGGTGATTTTATATATTTAATCGGCTTGCATGTAAAATATAACAAAAACTATTTTTTAGGCTCTTCAATCAATCGATTTAAATACGGCACGTGAAAGAGGCTCTGTTGAAATGTTTTTCCAACAATGTTTGTCCAAATTAAAACCTCCAGATCGTGTCTTGCCACAGGTTTTAACAATGAGAGACTCTCTCAGCCGTGGCATTGGCGTACATCATAGTGGAATTTTACCGATATTGAAGGAAATTGTAGAGATGTTGTTTCAAGCAGGTCTTGTAAAACTTCTCTTTGCTACTGAGACATTCGCTATGGGAGTAAACATGCCAGCACGGACTGTAGTATTCGATTCTCATCGTAAATTTGATGGTTTAGAAGCACGTAATCTTAAACCTGGTGAATACATACAAATGGCTGGCCGAGCTGGTCGAAGAGGGCATGATAAAAACGGCTGTGTAATTTTATTGTGTAAGTCCAATGTACCTCCAGTACAAGATTTACGTTCAATGATTTTGGGCAAACCAGAAAAACTAGAATCTCAGTTTATCTTACGTTATGCCGTAATACTAACTTGCTTGCGTATTGAAAGCATTAAGGTGGAGGATATAATGAAGTATTCTTTTAAAGAATTTAACCAGAAACTACAATCGAAAACACATCAGAAGCAATTGGAATTGGCCCAGAACAAGTTTCTACAAATGGCCGAATTGGGAGAACATTTGCAGCCACTGTCTAAATTTTATGATTTGGCATGGGAATATATAACGGAAAAACAAAGACTTATGGTGAGTATTCTTTTGGAATTATTTATTTACATATGTATGTGTAATGAAAATAAGCAATGAGTTTCTTGATCTAAAATTAAACATTGAAATATATATCTTGTTATGCATATTTTTAAAAGTAAAATAAAAAAAATATACAACTTTGGCAATAAATAAATAAATGAAATTAAAGTGACAAAGAATACTCTTTATTTCACGTCTCGCTTTTTTAGAAATTTTTAATGGCTCAGCCTAAAATTGTAAAAGAATTGAAAGTTGGTCGTATTATAATAGTAACGCAAGGCAAACACTATAACAAATTGGGTGTACTTTTATCTATGAAATCTGTGGCTGGGAAGGAGGTTGTATACCGAGTCTTAGTATTGGATCATCAATTTCAAACTGACAATAAGGTAAAAAACATTTTACAAAAAATTAATTCTGAAATTTAATTTGTTAACGACACTGGTAACTTTGACCTTCGGCTCCCAGTGTCCGGGCAGGAATCGAACCTGCGCCCCCAGATTGATAGGCTAGCACGCTACCCATCAATCTACAGGGCACCTATTTATATAGATATATAAATTTATATAATTATTTATTTAGACTTATTTTTATATATAATTAATGATTATTGAGCTTTAGTCTTTTTTTAATAAAATTATTTATTATTTTCTAAAATTTTATAATAAAAAGACTATTATGATTATTGAATTAATTATATATAGATATATTTTATTATATAGATATGAAATAGAACTAGTCATAATTTTTTTTATCTGTTTCTGCGTCAAACCACGAGTTTAATTTAGATCATCATCATCAATTTAGATCGGTAGATCATAAGTTATTTTGTGTCTTCAGGAATGCAATCTCACAAACTCAAATACTGTATATGTAAAGGGTGTTTTTTATAGACGTATAGAACTTTAAGTTGGCATTACTGTTCAAGATGGCGACCGATTTAACAGCTGTCAAGTGATTTATTCTCAGTTTGGCTTGGCAATTCATCATGAATAGACTCACGCCTGAACAACGCTTGCAAATGGGCACAAAACGAGATTGCCGTTGTTCCCGATTTTCATAAGCGAGTTTTGTTTAGCGATGAAGCGCACTTCTGGTTGAATGGATACGTCAACAAACAAAACTTCCGCATTTGGAGTGAAGCTAATCCTCAAGTGTATGTCGAAACACCGTTACATCCAGAAAAACTGACTGTTTGGTGCGCTTTATCGTTCACAAACGATGATGGCCAGAACGTTACAGTCTATGGTGATCGGTATAGAGCCATGATTACTAATTCTTTCATTCCTAAATTGAACAACCATGATGTCCAGGAGCTATGGTTCCAACAAGACAGCGCAACATGTCACACAGCTCGTGCCACAATCGATTTATTGAAGGACACGTTTGGTGACCGCCTAATTTCACGTTTTGGACCTGTGAATTGGCCTCCAAGATCTTGTGACTTAACACCGCTAGTCTACTTTCTGTGGGGCTATGTAAAGTCATTGGTCTATGCGGATAAGCCACAAACGCTTGATCTTTGGGAAGACAACATTCGCCGTGTTATTGCCGATATACGGCCACAAATGTTGGAAAAAGTCATCGAAAATTGGACGTCCAGATTGGACTACATCCGAGCCAGCCGTGGCGGTCATATGCCAGAAATCATATTTAAAATGTAATGCCACAAGATTATCCTTCGGATAAATAAAATTCATGTCAATCGAATAATCCATCGTTGTTTTATTGCAATTTAAAGTTATATACGTCTATAAAAAACACCCTTTATTACTATTATATTTTTTACGTTCAGTAGAATTTTATTATGTATTAATTAATTATAGTCGTCTGGCCATACGCTCCATTAATTGGTGAGTTGAATAAAAAAATATGAGCATTGTGAGCACTACAAATAAATAAAATTTACGAATACGTTAGCTACCAATATCAATTATGTATTAATACTACAAAATTCCCAATATAGACAGAACTTCAACGTGGAGACATGTTCTATAAAATGGTTTCTCTTACACCTCAAAATGAATTCTACCAACCCGAAGGAATTGGTGGTCACACAATACTCAATTTAAAGGCAGCTGATATCGTAGAAATCACAAAATGTTCCATAAAAATTGAAGCTGATATCATTATACGCAACTGGGAACAACGTCAAATTGAGCGCTTTAAGGATTCACCCCCCAGCGCTACTGTTGTAAAAGTAGTATCGGAACTACATCAAATAAACGAAACTTATATGCAAAATCCAGATTCATTAAAATTTATTGATATGTCGAAGGTATTCAATGTGAATACAGATACAGAATTGAATCAAATCCGGTATTTAGAGCATATGTGGCGTCAATTGAAAGCGGTTTTGCCACATACGAATATTGCTGGTTTTGAACAAGAATTTGTCACCGTCTATGAGCGGAAAATACTGGAACATCGTATTGAAGAATTGAAATTTAAAAATTCCACTAAAAGTCTTTCCTTATATCCAGATTATTGTAACAAGTTAGAAGTTTTGAGAACATTGAAGTATATAGATGACCTGGATGAAGGTATTTTTTTTTAATTTTTAATGTATTTATCAAAAGATGTTAAGTAAATTACTTAAATGTTTTGTTCTTAGTTACTCTCAAGGGTAAGGTAGCATGTGAAATGGGACAAAATGAATTGCTAATAACTGAGTTAATACTTTGCAATATTTTTAACGATCTTGAACCAGCCGAAATAGCAGCATTGCTATCCGGTTTGGTCTTTCAAGCTTCAGTTCAAGGTGAACCAGTTATACCCGAAAAATTAAAAAAGGTTTTTAATTCACTATCTATTAAATACTCGTATTATAAATATAGAAAAATTATTCATACCTTATTTTCAACAGTGTGTTAAAGAATTTGAAGAAATCAACAATAATATTTTATCGGAAGAGTTAAGACATCAAGCTGTTGTAGAATCGGAAAATCGCTTAAATTTTGGCTTGCTCGAAGTTGTTTATGAATGGGCACGCAATAAGGTAAATATGCAATTTTAAATTAACACTATTCTTTCAATGAATCTATAAAATAATATACAATTTTAGCCATTTGCTGAAATAATGAAACTTACTGAAGTTCAAGAAGGTATTATTGTCCGCTGTATTCAACAATTAGATGAAACTTTGCGGGATGTCAAAACCGCTGCTATACGAATTGGTAATCCCGACTTACAATATAAAATGGAGGAAGCTTCTAATGTTATAAAACGTGACATAGTATTTACGGCTAGTTTGTATACTACATTTTAAAACTTGGTCGCAAATTCTGAGTAAGTTAATTTGTGTATTAATAAGCGAAGAAATGGTTTTCAATAGGGAAGGCAATAAATTGTATTTTTTATATACATATGTACATTAAAAATGCGCTAAACATTATTTTACAATTAAAAAAAATATTTAAGCAAACAAAAAAAATTGAGTTATTTGCATTTTATGGTGCCTATAGGCGAAATTTATTCCATCGTAATATTGTTTGAGATTCTGCATTTTCTCAGATATTCATAACTGGGCAAAATCTTTATTAGTAAAGCACATTATTTCAACCCAAAAACGAATTTTAGAAATTTTCATACACACATGTATTTCTATTTTAGTTTTAATGTATTCTTGGTTAAAAATACATACATATATTTTAAAATATAAATTAATTTTCACAATGATCTACACATTAGACAAACATTTGAGTTAGTATTATAATGAATGCCATTTAAGATATACATATGCACTTATTTCCCAACACTCTCGCTTACGTTTATTCCGTGAATTGCTTGCCTAAATATGAACATATCTTAAAAATAATGAATTACTTATTTATTCGGTTTGATTTTCTTAAATACAATTTAAACTCTAATTAAAATAAAAACTGTTAAAAAATTTTATAAAAAAAGGCGTCAAATTGGAGACAACTAACGCAAGTACATTAGGTGCGCTAAAAAGTTTAATACTAATTTAGCACTATTATTTATCGGGATTCAGGCTTAAATTTCGGTGGCATCATCATACCGTGCATGCGTTTTTGTTTTTTGGCTTTCTTTGCCGATTTACCCGATTGAAAGTCATGCCAGCTGTTAACTCGATTTTGTCGCGATTCTTCAAAATTTTTCTGCCATTCTTTGTCCGCTTTGCGTTTTTCTTCCTCTTCAATTTCTGCTTCTCTTTTACGTTTACGTTCCTCTTGATCTCTTTGATCTAATTGTTGACGTCGTCTTTCCATATCAGCAAATAATTTCATTACCATAACATAAATAGCATGTTTATATTTGACAGGATCGTCTTCAGGTATCGTTTCAAAGCAACGGTTCTCTTTTTTTATCTTTTTACGTTTTTCAGCAATCTGCAGAGCAAAAGAAATACTAATTTCCATTTTTATTAGCTGTTTACTTTTTGTTAAGTTACCATGTGATCTGTTCTTTGTTTAGCCTCCTCATATACTTCCAAGCATTTTTTACGCCCCAAATCATTTTCTAATGTTTTCCAGGCACGATTTATAATATCAAATGCTTTTTGGGCACGATCCTTATCATCTTGATTTTTATCCGGATGCACTAATATTGACAACTGGCGATACCGTTTCTTGATTTGCTCGAGTGTTGCTTCTGGTTCAATTTGTAACACCTCGAATGGGTTGAGATTGAAGTAAGTTGAACCTGGACGAAGTAAACGATCAATTTGTTGAGTAGATGTTAGTACGGAATCACGTTTTTCAATTTCTTTAACCTGTGAATACGGCAAAATATCTTTTAATTTAGATCATATTCAATTCTAAACCTAATTCTGATCACACAATGCAATGTTGTGTCTCTTTTTACGTTTCGTTTGTATGTTTACATATGGGTTTGGCTCTTTATATAAACAACGACATTGAAAAAGAGCTGAGCTAACTTTTAATTCCAACCAATTACTTACTTCTGAGTAAAAAACATCAAAGGATTCTTTCGATGTGCTAGGTTGTTCTGAACTCATTTTCTGTTTCTTTATTCTGTAGCAAAATAATTAAAAAAGGTTTATTATTAAAATATTTGTATTATTTTCCGAAGAGATTCAAATCCGTCATATAGATTTTCTAAGGTTTTATTTCGATGTTGTAAAATAAATATGTTAATTGAATGTTTGTTTTTAGTGTTTACACAAAAATTAAAGAAGTGCGTAAACTTATTTTACCAAAATGCCAAAAAAAATATTTATTATAAAAATGTAAGAAAGCTTCAATATATGTATATTTACAGTTGCACAAAAAGGTACTAACACCACAGTATGTTTGGTTGTGTAGCCTTTCGGTGTTGCCTTGCTGCTGATAAAAAAATAGATGACATGTTTTTTACACGGTGTTTGTCAATATTTACAGTGTAAAACAAAAATATGTTGTATATGCCCTCAAAAACATTGCTTCTGTAAAAAAAAAACATGAAGAAAACTTTTTCAATTAGAACGTGCTCTATTTTGTCATGTAAAATATGTTTTAAATGTGTATGCTTTGTTAAAATATTTGTCGCCGTATAATAATTTGCTGTATTATTAGCCGGCTGAATTAAAAATGTTACCAGAAAAATATTGTTACGAAAAATCACTCTGTTCAATGACTGTGTTTTATTTTTCATAAGAAATGGTATTTATGTATGTGTAAATGGAGCAATTCGGTGTTTATGTTAATTCGTAGAATTTTATAGTGTAATGCTTGTGTGTGAGTGAGTTATTTATATCTGGGCTAGTGTATAAGCTTTATGATGCTTTAGTTTTAGAATTTGCTAGATTAAGCATTTTCATTTGCCTTGTTGTTCTATACTTGATACACCTAGAAGTATGCAGTAATCTCTAGAAGTTTGTAGACGGTTCTAGGCTAAACTAAAGATTTGAAATATCCATTACAGTTTGCTTAAGTGAAACAGTATAAAAGGCAATGCTGAGACTGCCAGATGAGTTCAGTTCTGGTTGAGACATTAGTCTGTAAGGTGTGTCAAAAACAATAAAGTGTCGTAACGGCTATAAATAAAGTGTGTTTCTACAACAAGTGTTGAGAAAAAAGAATTAATTGTGTTTTTATTTTACAACAAAGAACCCTAATAAACTAAACGTTTTTATAATAGGGTAAAAACATAATATATTAAATTTTTTTATCTAGTTTTGCTTTTTGAATAATATTGAAGCAAAGAATATACAATTTTTTTGTACAAGCTTATCATTTTGTAGTTTAAAAAGGAAAAAAGTTAAATGTCTCGCTACCACTATAATAACGTAATGAAAAATATTTTCGGCGGCTATAAGCCATTTTTAATTCAAATTAAAATACATATGTAAAAAAACATCACGTCTATTAGTACCTTAGCCGAGCATTAAAATTTTTTATTTTTCTGAAATATTAAAACAAAAATTATAAAACAGATTTTTAATGAAGTTTTATATATTAATTAAAACATTATTTTTGTATTCCAATTTTTTTTTTGTTAATTCTATAATAAATTATTCGTTGTGGGATACATTTTTTAATAAAGAAACCAAATTTTAAGATTGCAAAATAAATTCAAAAATAAATCAAGAAATTCTCTTTCTACTCGTTTTGTTATAACATTCAAATGAACCATAGGAACTCAAAGCAGGGACTAATTATTCAGTTCAAATAAGTGAATAGTACAATTGAATAGTTCGCTCGTGTACTACCCAAGACTACTTCCATGGTAGCGGCTGATGTACGGTTTAGAATATACAAACAGAATCACAAACTTCTTACTAACAGTGAAAGGTATAAAAATGATTAGTTTAAAAAGATGAAAATATTAATAATTTTTATTCTCTTCCTTTCTTCGCCTATCTAAAAATTTGTTTTTTTTTTCTAAATAAATAGTTTATTATTAAAATTTATTAAATTTATGACTAATGCAAAGCGGGTTTCACATTATAATACAAAGTATTAACATTTTCATTAGATCGAGTGAGACCAAAATCAGATGCAAATCAAATAGACTGTCAAAAAATCTAAAGGAAAATATTTTCTGTTTTCATACCATCACACTTCAAATAATATACAAAATACATGCGTGACCTTTGGTAAATACACTTACCAGACACATATTTTCTGTGTTTTTAATAGAAAAACTTCGTTTTCTTGGAAATGCTTTTATTGCTGCTGCCATTGAAAGCATTTTCTTCGGAAAATATTTGAAATGGTTTTTTTTTTTCATTTCATTCAATAACATTAGCAGCTGCTGCTAAATATATTTACAGATCTTTTTAACTTGGTAGCACTTGGTAGCTTAACGGACAAAAATAGTGTTGTATTTCATAAATCCAGCTTAAATTCAATTCCAATATAGCATTTAATGTGTATTTATTAAATTAATTTTGTATGGTACATACAATTTTTATAAGTTGGATTTAACGTTAAAACCGCATTTATGTTAAATTCACTCACTCTGAAAACACTATAATCTAGTAAATTGGCTCTATCAGATTTATTTGGCACTTAAGCGTTATATCTGTGCTTAAGCCTAGGACTCACTATCCTACTTAGACGTACGATCTCTCTAAAAACGCATGTGTGGTAAAAAAGTGTGATAGTGTGTTTTGAAAAAGCATGTATGTGACAGACTTTTTGACAGGTCTGTCCCATTTTTGAATGTTATGAAAATTTTCATAAAATAAATTTTATCTGTGTGATCAGAGTTGCATTTTCTATGTTCAAGGTAGAAATATAGCAACAATACCAAGCTTGTGTTTTGTTTATACCAACTTTTAGGTTATTTTTCATTGTTCATATTTGTAAAAAAAAAACATTTTGCGGCAAAGAAGAAAATGAATACTTTTAAAATTATTAAGGTGAGTTAACATATGTTTTTGCAGCTTTTTTTGTATAATAGTGTGGCATAAAGTTCGACATTTTAAAGCGATTTCTTCAAGTAGGACAGAATTCTGTCACACATTATTTTGACATAATCGTACGATCATGTAGGATAATCAAGGTTTGTTAACTGAAAGTTGTTGAAAACGTCCGTCGACGCCCGTTGATGTTAAAACGTTTGTGTAGTTATAGAACATTTAAAAACGTATCATATGCTTTTCATATAAGAAAAAAATAATTTTTTTTACAAAAACCAGTATCACACTTCTTGTTGTAGTGTTTAATTATTAAATATTGTTGTTTTTAGTTGATTTTTGTTACTTTTAGAAAAGTTTTAAGCACTTTAATTATTTAAACCTTCTATTATACGCGCTTCACTTCTTTTTTTTCCAATAAAAAACTACTCTGTCTCAGCTGTGCATAAACGTCAAGTAAAAACGTTGCTAAATTCTATTTTATATAAATCTTGCCGTACTGTCAACTTGACATTTGTTTTCGATAAGCACTTTTATTACTTTTCATATAACAAGACGGATCAGCTGGTAACGAAATCTTACGGGACGTTCGGTTAATTCTAGCTTCTGTCAGTACCTTTACGAGCATAGACTATTCAACTAGATTCGACACCTTTTTTTTCCTAAGTGATAGCATTAAAAAAATGATGCCAGATCACTAAGCAACCAGAGATGAAACTTTTGAGGTTAGAATTTTGAAAAACTCAGCTTTTTATTTGGAGTTTGTATGTAAGAGACAGATATAGTGTTTTAATATTACGAATAAGAGAAAATAAGCAAAATCAAAAATTTTTTTCTTTAAAAAACATTAATTAAAAAGTTATTTCCGTAATGAAAATGCACATGCCGGAAATTCTTATATATACGTTTATTGTTATGAAGTATGGAATTTAATGTAAAAGTGATAACAAACACCAATTTTCAGGTTTTAAAATTCATGTTTACGAAATGTAAATAATGAAAGTGTAAATTTTTTAGAAATACCTGAGCAAAACAAAATAAAAATTTTGAGTTCGTGCAAAAAAGACAGAAAGAAAATGTATACTATATCTGCACTCTGACACCTCTGGTTGCTCGGTGTCCAGATCTCAACGGAAAACAAAAAGGGATAGATAGAATAGCCTTATTTATTTTTTGTCTCTTTTAGTTTTCCGTCAGAATTTTCATTTTTTTTTTGTAAAAATTATAACATTTAACAAATCAAAATTGTGCTAAATTGAGTTTCTATGAAGCCACTAAAGGTACTGACTCACTATCCTACACGATCGTACGATTATGTCAAAATAATGTGTGACAGAATTCTGTCCTACTTGAAGAAATCTCTTTAAAATGGCGAACTTTATGCAACACTATTATACAAAAAAAGATGTCAAAAAGTCTGCTTGTTCAATACACACTATCATACTCTTTTAGCACACATGAGTTTTTAGACAGATCGTACACTAAGTAGGATAGTGAGTCTTAGGCAAGGCGAATTCATAGGAGGTGAGCGCAATATGTATTTTATTAGTTTAAAATATCTAGCAAACTGTCAAAATAAAGAAACAAAACAAAGAGAAAAAATGGGGATGAAATAAAATGTTCAAGTAAACAAATAATAAAGTTTGTTATAAAGAAAAAGAAAATATTAATTTAATAATAAAAAAAAAAGTAATAATAAGAAGCGTGCGACAAATTTAATTGTATAATATAGTTTTGTTATTACTATTTGTGAAATTATTCAGTGCTCAATTATCGCCCAATTGTAGTTTTTGCAGTTTTATTTATAAGGACGCTAAGCCATTTTACATTGGTAGTAGTGCCAAAAAAGTTTCTTATAAACACACGCTTTTTTTTTTATAAATTTTCTTATAAAAACGTTTAAACAAATTTAATTTATAAATATATTGTAGGCACACAAAACAAAAGTAACAAAAAAGTTTTCTTATAAACACACGCTTTTCTCACAAAACAAAAGGAACAAAAAAGTTTTCTTATAAGCACATGCTTTTCTTATAAATTTTCTTAAACAAATTTAATTTATATATATATTGTAGGCACACAAAACAAAATGAATTAAATTTTTTTTTTATAAACACAGTTTTTTCAGAAGTTTTCTTATGAGGATGTTTAAATAAATTTAATTTCTAAATATGTTGTGAACACACAAAGCAAAATGAAAAAATAAAATTTGACGTTTAGCCATATAAAACATAAATATAAATAAAAAACACCTGAGCAGTTGCGCCCACCTCCTATGAACTCGCCTTGGTCCTAGGTTTAAACGATGTTAATATATGGTGAAAATAGTAATATATATTTATTGCTACCAACACATTGCTATCGATGTGAAGAAAACATACTCTGACAACATACTTTGACCCACAGTTGTAAAAATAGTAGGGAGGGATGAAAAGTACCTTAAAATAGTATTGTTGTAAAAAAAGTATTTATGTTTCTTTTTCATTTATTTCAAAGTAGAGATGCCGGATAACTTTTTCCGATTTTTTTTTGGAAAAAAAACCCCAAAAATTCCACAAAAAAACTTATGTATACATATGGAACGTGTCTTAAGGTAGGATTACACGATTGCCGCAATGCACCAATTATTAGCATACCTTATGCGCCAATCGTGTAATTTCCCAATTTATTGGTTCATACGGCAACCTGCGGCAATTTTTTACTTATTTTCCCAATCAAATGCAGCCCTGGTACGACAATCGTGTAACTACTCAACAGACAATAATGTGGCAATAAAATGTTTTAATTGCGGCAATATTTATTGGTTTCTTGAGCGGCAATCAAAGTGGGCAATACGTGCCAATATTTATTTTTGTTATTTTTTTCTTTGGTGGTTTAATAATATCTGTAAGTAAAAACAATTTTAAATGTTTTAAATATACCTATTAATTATTATTTACTTGCAGCTTAAATATGTAGTTTGATGACTGCATAATAGAAATGAATGACCCACTGGACATGGAATTTGTTTACTCCCCTGACTAGCAATCCCAAACTCCTTTGCCCAAAAAGAAAAAGAAGCTAAGTGTAAGTTCTTGTTGGGCCTACAGTGCAATAAATAATTTAATAATGGCTGTAGAAGAGCAGCCATGTGTTTGGGAGTACTCTTGCTCAGATTATAAGGACCGATACAAGAGAGAGCAGGCATGGCGCGAAATAGAAGAAAAATGTCCGGGACATACGGTGGAGGATTGTAAGGCTAAATGGGCAAATTTAAAAACTGCTTTCCAAAATGTAAAAAAAAAATTAAAGCCAAGTCTGGTCAGGGTGCAGAAAACTTCCAACCACATTGGCCGCATTGGACTGCAATGCAATTTTATAACCGTCACAGCGCAGCAAAAACTTCTTCGACTGTGTCAAGTTTTAATATACCAGAAGCTGATCTAGGAAGCAGTGCTTCGCAAAATTGTGAGGCAGCAAGTTCTTCTCTCACTGAGCCACATGTCAATGAAAAAAGTGATATTTTGCAACGAGCAATTAAGTGTTTAGATGCGGAAGAGGACAACTGGTATTCAATAGGAATGTATTTAGCATCCCAAATGCGAGAAGTTGCAAAAAAAAAATAAAAAAGCCGCCAACAAGTTGCATTTACAACTTGTCAAAGACGTTATGGATGCAACTTTGGAAGTGGAAGCAGATGATTAACGTCTTAATTAACTACCAGGTTTTATAAAACGTTCAATCAAACATAGCCGAATATAACACTCTTACTTGTTTTTTGTTTTGTTTCGTTTTTTCTTATAATTTTTTGTTTTTTATCATTATATATGTATATACATATTATCATAAGAATGTGATGCCAATAAGTTATTTAAAGACTGAAAATGAATTAAATGTGATAAATAAAATATTCTATTGTTTGTTATTATTACATTAAAGTATGTGGCGTAGGGACAAGGGGCAGAGAACTTCTCTTACCTATAGGAACTATTACAAAAAAGTTTAAAGTAATGCAGTTGGTATATTGAAAATCTTTATTATGAGTTGTAAATAAAAAAGTTGTGTTTAGTTATATATATTTATACTGCCAGGGTAATTCACAAGCTGCTGACATAAAATATTTTTCAAATTCTTCACGAATAGCTTTTGCCTCATTACTTATATAAGACCTTGGAGTGGATTCTGTTCCATTTATATCTGTCAAAGGAAATTCATTTCTCCATGAACCAGGAATAAGAGCACCATTATCATCATAACGATCAGTGAGCGTTGATGTTACATAATTAGATTTTTTTTAATCAAAAAATTATGCAGAGCACAGCAAGCTAAAGTTGTGAAAGTCGTTTTTTGTGCGTCGAGCTTTGAAGGTCGAGAAAATATTTGGAAACGCTTTGCCATAATGCCAAATGCATTTTCTACGATACGTCGAGCTCTGGATAACCTGTAGTTAAATATTCTCTGACCAGCAGATAATTTTTTTCCGGGGTACGGTTTCAGTAAATGCTTCTGCATACGGAAAGCATCATCTGCTACCAATACAAATGGTAAGTTTGCTTGATGACCTGGCAAGGGTTTTGATTTTGGCAAGTTGAGGGCGTT
This sequence comes from Thelaira solivaga, assembly GCA_947397855.1. NCBI lineage: Eukaryota > Metazoa > Arthropoda > Insecta > Diptera > Tachinidae > Thelaira > Thelaira solivaga. The sequence goes on along the minus strand of OX377610.1, from coordinate 46,681,684 downwards.
GGTATCTAAAGCATGTTGAAAGGAACAGCTTCCGAACACTCCACCATCTGATACACGGCCATTGCAACCCACATCAACATATAAAAAGTTGTATTCTGCATCAACAACAGCCATTAGCACTATGCTATGTGTACCTTTATAGTTAAAAAATGTGCTTCCCGAATTCGGTGGTGCTACCATTTGAACGTGTTTACCGTCAACTGCTCCTATACAGTTCGGAAAATTCCAAAGCGTATTAAATTTAAACGCTATTTCCTGCCATTTTTCTGTTGTGCTTGGTAACTACATAAAGAATACGTACATATACAAACAAAAATTTATTAATATTTACCATTAACGTACCTTTAAGTATTCATTTTTTAATGATTTATAAATTGCATCACAAACACTTGGTACAAAAAGTGAAATGGTGCTAGGGGCAATACGGAAGAAGACTGATAGACTTTTATAACTATCTCCAGAGGCAAGATATCGAAGTGTCACAGCTAAGCGTTCTTGTTCCGAAACAGCCTCACGCATATTTGTGTCTTGTTTTTTAATTAGTGGTGACACCAGTTGCAACAATTCCTTAAAGGTTTGGTCGTCCATGCGTATGAAATTTTTGAATAAAAAGTTTTGGTTCTCAATTTCTCGAAACTCCATTAATGTTTTTTCGTATGCACCATCAGTTTTTCTTTTTGTAAGCCACTCTCTGACCCAAATACTTCTTTTAATACCCTTTTTTACATTTTTCCTATTATCAGACTCACATAAAATAATTATAGCAGCTGCAATTTTCTTTTTCTTTAGAGAAGAAATCATTTTTACTTTATTTTTAGATTAAATATTTAAGATTTAAAATTTATTTTTTGCAAGCAAAAAGAAATTAATTTTTTTACAAGTTTAGTAAAATAAAATTTGCAATTAAAAACAACAGCTGTTTCACATTTTGCCGCATATCATAACAATCGTGTAACCTTAACTCGACAATAATTGTCCCTTACTTATTGTGCGCCAATTTACGGCAACCAAATTTATGAAATTTGAGGCAATCGTGTAACCGCAAAATATTTGGTTGGGGCAATCGTTTTATTGTCCTTCAAGTTAGCGCAATAAAAATTGTTACGAATTGGGGCAATCGTGTAACCCCACCTTTAGTAAGAATACATACACTATTTAACAGAATTATTTTTTAATCATTTTCTGAACCACTATTTTCTGAAACAGACATTACATTTTTAAAATTAAAATAATTAAAATTTTTTTAATTTCAAATGAAAATATGTATTTAAATTACTCGTATAGCTTCAAATCAACTAAAGCTATAATAAAAAAAAATACAAGAGATTTAAAAATACAATTAAATTCATCAAGAAACATATGTTTTTACGTTTGGTAATGCATGTTAATATGTCTAATATGTTTGAATTAGTTTTAATGTTTTATTACTTCCCGTCTATACCTAAGATAAATATGTTAACAATGTTATATCAAGGGTAGAGTATTCAGTTTCAATGCAATAATTGCTATTAAATTTTTGTTAACAGTTATTACAAATATAATATGTCAAATTTGTTTATCAATTATTGCCATTTATATAAATTGACGCCAACAAGAAGTAAAAAAGGAGCTTTCAGAAATTTGATAGTGCCTTTTTATTATTGGACACTAAAAAAATAAATCATGTGGCTATATTCTTATAAAAATTTATTGAAACTTCTGCAAATCCATTATGTAAAAATGGAATTAGGTTATAATTATGAATTAACATAAATATGTGTTGTTATACTTTAACATGAGAAAAGCAATAAGCAATATTCCCTTGCTACTCTGACGATGATTTTTCTCTCATTCCTAACAAATTTATGTTAAGTGTTATGTTATGTTAGACATGGGAATATATCACAATTTTTGTTCAGCAATCATTATAATAAATTGCAAGTATATTGTCTAGATTTTCTAAATAGATTGTTATTAGTAATGGATTTTTTAAAATTAGGTAATGTTATATATTATTCTTTTGAAGAAATTCATACATATATTAGGAATCCTTTATGTCACTTGAAATTTTTTTATAATATTTATAGTGTACAATTTTTCTAGCTTAGAGTTAAAATTTCAAGTCTGGCAGCTTTTTTCTACAAAATTATAGGAACAGATAAATACGAAACATAAATATTTACAAAAAGTTAAATTACTACTTTTATGTAAGAAATTAATTTCGTAATTAATTTCGTAATTTAACATATTTAATATAATTTATATATATATATATATATATTTATATATATATTTTCACAAAAATTAAGCAAATTTTATGTCTTTTTTAAGTTTTCTCCGTGTACTATATAATGTTCCAAGTTCATTTTGTCTTAGTTGAATTTATTAACGATCTGGTAATATGTGTCAAGCTGTGAAAGAAAATGTCTTTCAAGCATTGAAAAATTTTTCTAAATTAAAGTGCTTTATAATTATAAAAATATAAATCTTGTTTATTTGACCTTTTTTTTTATCTAAAAATAAATAAATATTTTCCTTGAGAAAGATATACGAAGGCGTGTCGAAATATTGGAAATTAATTTAATAATAATTAAAATATATAAAAAGACCTAAAAGCTTATAAAAATATTTTATGAACAGTGAATAATGAAAATTTTTATTTATTTTGACAAAATTAAGTATATTCTTTTTTTTTATTTAAATTAAAATGTGTTACATTAATTATAATGAAAATAACCAATTAATGTTTTTCAGCATCCTATGAAAACTGTTCAACAAGAAGCTGCTGGATCAAAATAAGTTTCCAAAAACGGAGCACGGGAGCTAACATCCTTACAAGATAAGTTGTTTATATTATTGAAGAGGTACTCGAGGACGGAAACGTGGTGCTGATATTGTTTCCTGCACTTCCTTAACCACAATAATAACTCAATAATGCGTCAATGTAGTGAAGAAATGGTACAATGACCGCAGCCAGAAACTATGCAGCCTGTTAGAAAGCCAGACCAATATGTGCTTAAACTGTACATTTAGTGGTAATGTATAGACATAATGGATTATGACTAAAAACGCCGATGAAAACAGAACTATTGCAATGGATAGCAAATGAGCTTAATTATTCATTGTGCTTATTCATCCAAGAAGGTTCTAAACCAAATGGAAGCGAATATACTATTTAGTATTGGGTAAGATTATTTAATTTGAAAAGAAAGAAAAAAAACATAAGTTGTCTATTCTTACCTTTTAAAGCTGTAAAAAAAGAAGACAAGTCGCTTGAAAGCTTGAATGAATAAGAATACTGAAATCCCCGAAACTAAATTTGTGTGTGGATACAACCCCAATTTCTTGTTTTTCAGTTAAGAAATATAAAGTAGGCTGAGCCAGCCAGTTCAAATTAATCGATCTTTCGTGGTATCCAGGCAATACCATGCAGATTTGGTAAATTTTGACGTTGATAACTAGGCAGCGGCACATTAGTTTGGAATAAATGTATTAAAATTGTAATGAAACGCAATTATTTTAAGTAAATCGCTTAAAATTTGTAAACAATAACTTACATTCCTTATTATGTGTGGCAACTGCCACTAATTTTGTTTGCGGATGAAATTTCAAGTGTTTTACACTTAATTTTAGAACCGCTTGTAAACGTAATGTTAACAAATTCCATATCAGAATACGATGCTCTCTGCAAACAATCACCAAGTGAGCATATTCACCAGCCGCAAACTGTACATGTGATATTTTCTGATGTTTTTTTGTATTGTCATAATCTTTGTTTTTGATGTCTAGGGTTTTTCCTAAATTCATTAAACTCAATATTGGTACAAGATTTTTGCTATGATTTTTATAATGAATTTTTTTTTGTATTGCAGGAAACGGTACCTTGCCTTAAAACGTTGTCTCAAATTTAAACGGAGAGTCTGCCGGTTCTCAATTAATTTGCACAGATATTCTTCTAGTTTGTTCTTCATTTGCGGATGAACTTTACAGGCTATGCCCAAATTTTGATACAGTAATACCTTTTGAAATAAATTCAATTAATGTAAATATTTGTAGTATTTTTTATACAAACTTAATTTTTCTTCATCATTAAGTTGTGCGGAGTGTTCCCATATATTTTTGCTGAAGGCATCTTTATCGTTTACTGTGTTTTGCAACTCTTTTATTAAACATTCTTCATTTGTCCGCAACATGTTGGTGAATAATTGCATAAGTTTGTAAACCAAATGGAACCGAATATGCTCCTAATATATACTATTTAGTATTGGGTAAGATTATTTAATTTGCAAAGAAAGAAAAAAAACCATAAGTTGTCTATTCTTACCTTTTAAAGCTTGAATGAATAAGAATACTGAAATTCCCGAAACTAAATTTGTGCGTGGATACAACCCCAATTTAAAAAAAAGTTGTGCAACGAAAATTGTCCTATGTGATCCCAGACTTACGTGTGGAGAGAACAAAACGAATTTCAAGTACGTGCAAGTGTTGTAAATTGGTTTTCAACTTATAATACGAACATTCGTATTGAAAAAAAGAAGTAAAGTACAATATAATATCGAATTCAGTATTCAGTAACTTTCTGACAAAAATTTTCGAAGTTTGCGCCGAAATTAACAACACAAAATAATCATTGCAAATAACGCAGGGCTGTCATAGAATCCAATGTTTTCGGTAATGGATTCGAAACTGACAAAAAAATTACTTTGGTGTCATGAAATCTAATGTTGTCGGTTTCATTTTCGAAGTAGAATTAATGTCGGTTTTAGGTGTCACAGAAACCAATGTTATCGGTTTGCTATTGGATTGAAACCAATCAGTTGACAGTTGTTGGTTTGTTTAATTTCAAATAAAGCAAGTGACTTAAACGGACTTTTGTCATTAAAAATTCACATGCAGTTAGATATTTAATAAAAGTTTAAGTAAATTAATATTAATTCTACAAAAATAAATTTTTACTCATAATTGTTTTTACCAAAACAAAAAAATAGCACTTAAAACTCAATAATTATGCATTTTATAGAAAAATATCTTGTCATTGCCAAGGAATTTACAAAACGTGATAAGCCAACTGTATGATCTCTTTGACAACAGTTGGATGAATCAATAAAAAGCGCAGGTTCACGGCAAAAAGAAAGCTTCTTTACTTAACCGGTAATTTATGAATATTCTTTTTTACTTTCTGTGAGCGGTCTCTTTCTAATAATAAAAATCCTGCAATGGGAGTCATTTTATTTCACTACTTATTTCACTGACAAAAATTATATATCTTATATTAAAAATTTTTAATAAAAAAAAACACGTTTTTATTTTTATTTAAACGAAAACACTACGATTTATCAAAATTGTTATCAAACATTTACATAAAAAATTTCATACAAATAAACTAATGTATAGAACAACTGATTTGAACATCCGTTTTATTTGTTTTCGAAAATAAAAAAAACGACTTAATTTCATGACACCAAATGAAACCAATATTGGTTTGCAAAACCGACTTGGATTCTATGACAGCCCTGACGATTTCTATTCTGTCGAATATACTTGTTTTTTTTCGATACGAATGTTTGTAATAGAAGTTACTGAACCGCACTACTGTTCATATTTTGACAACTTTTACAGTTGATAAATTTACAGTGTCCCATTAAAACTCGCTGCCCGAGGGAGGGATATCGTAGACGTCGGATTACTTTTTTTTTTTATTTCAATATTTCACAGATATTTTTAACAGAAAATCTTTAACGCAGTATCGGGAGCAAACTTTTGTAATTTTTTTTTATTTATGAAACTTCTATTCATTGAACTTAAAGGATTAAATTTATTGCATGCAAGAACAACATCATCTGTCCAATTTTTATATGATATTTTTTATTTTTTTTAGTTTGCTGTGTCATTTGTATCTCAGCCACCTTCACGTTTGTTCTAATGGCTTCCATTTCGTTGTAAATCAACTTTTCTCTATTGCAGCCGGCCCCATTGCCTGCCTGCTACCATTAAAACTTGCATAACAATATTTTCGCGCCTTCAGCTTTTGCCGAAATAAAAACATAAACAGCCAAGGGAAAAAGAGAATAAAAATTTAACTTTATTATTTATTTAAAAATAAGAAGGAAAAGAAAACATTCAACAGAATGATTGAATTTGTATTAAATTAATTTCAGATGCAAATCCACTCAAAAAGAAAGTATAGAAACTGCAAGAGAATGAAGAGAATCCCTTACGTTGTCCAGTTCGTTTGTACGGATTCTATTTGTCCAAATGGTAAATAAAAGGTAAAAACAAAATTATATAACAATTCAATAATAATTTAAATTTATTTTTGTTTTCTACTCAGGCTCTCTGTAAAAATGGTGAAGGAAATTCATATAGCGATGTTAACAAGTTAATCGTCTCAATTTTCGAAAAGGTGGTTCAACAATAAACAGCACACTAAAATAATTTGTTTTTTAAGATTTAATTGTTGCTTAAAGCGTGTAATTTTATATAAATACTAATTAATTGTCATATTTTTTCCAACAATTTTAAAAATCATTTAAGGAAAATTACTTTTAATTTCTGTTTCTGTACAATCTATATATACATGTATTTGAATTAAAAAAGCACTACAAAAGTAGTTGCATACACTACAAGAATAAAACAAGAAAACAAACATATATAATATTTAAATACCACAGCACAAAAATTTGCTATTTTTAATGTTAATAATAATTGAAATAAACTTAAAAAATAACAATAATGAATGAATAATTAACAATATTGGAGTTTTAAAACAAGAAAAACTATAATTTAGTTCAGAACGTATATAAAAATTTATATATACTAACCCCCAAATTCATAAAAAATATTATGTGTTTATTAAGGGTTTATTGACAGACTTTTATGCAGTATTTCTCTGCACAAGCATACTTGAAATATTACACATGTTTGCTGTGATGTGTGGCTTTCAAGTATGCTTATGCAGCCCTTTACTATATACCTAAATATTTATCTAGCTTAATTTAATTTTTGTTTTGTGTAAAATACTATTTTATTCAGTGGTTCAGTACAAATAATAAATAAATAACTCATGAGGATATCATGAGTAAAAGAATAAATTTTAAAACCAACACAATTTCTGGAATTAAGCACAAATAAAGATTAATATTTTATTAATAACTAATATTAATATTAACCATTCAAAAAAATAAAGAAGAAATGAATAACATATGATTGAGAATTTTATTTATGTACAATAGTTTTATAGTATCTCCTAGGTTTATACCTAAATCCTTACAATGATTGTTCTCAAATACTTTTTGGTTGTTAATTGTAATTTTTCTAATAAGTTTAAAAACGAAAACGGCTAATTTTTGGAAAATGACACCTAGCTAGATCGATTTAGACTGTGTCTAATTTCCAAAAACCATTTTCAAAATTCTCGGCACTCGTCAAATATAAATTATAGGGTGTAACATACTATTGTATCAATATATGGCACTTTTCAATAATTTTTGGAAAATGACACTTAGTTATATCGATTTGGAGGGTGTCTAATTTCCAAAAACCATTTCCAAAATTCTCGGCACTCGTCGACTCTTGATTTTATGGAGCAGCATACCGTGGCAGACATATAAATAGTAATCCTGAAACTATTATTTCCACTCGGTACTGTTTTTTACACAATTTTCACATCCAAATGAAATAAAACACACGTAATATTTATTTTGTTAATTTAAAATTTTTATTTTTAATTTTTTATTTATTATTATACGTAATTATTAAAAATATTTTAAAACTAAATTATCACAAAAATTTATATGTGCACTAGCACGTGCTTCGCAATGTTTACATTTTTTTTAATTTTTTGCTTAGTTTATAGTTGCAAATTTCCGTAAAATGGTACTTTTTTCTCCTACTACTACATTTATCACCCCCGAGCAAAAGTATGCTGATTCTAGTGGTTTCACGGTATGTTTTCTTCACAGCCTTTGGTTTCACGGTATGTTTTCTTCACAGCCTTGACAGAAATAGCTCTATTCTTCAACAGAACAGATGTAAGACACCATTTACACAGGGAAAGTTTACTTTGACAAATTTTGTTGAATTCTCTTTTAAACTTTCTTTGGTGTTTACACAGGGAAAGTTTTGTTTCTCAAATTTTGTTTTGTTTTCAAATAAAAAGTTGCAGCTAACTTCAGTTATATAAACTACGAACAAAGAACAAAACGAATTTGCGAGTACAAGAAAGTCTGTACTGCCTCCCGTTCTCTTCACCCCTATCTCCTATAAACTCAAGACTTTGCAAAGTAAACTTTCCCTGTGTAAATGGTGTCTAAAGTCGATTTTAGAACTCTCATTGTTGAGTATTCTGTGAAGTGCAATACAATTGTATGATATTTGAGTACTGGATAATTTCACAAATAGTGATAAGAAAATTATATTACACAATTAAATTAATTAAATTTGTTGCAAGGGTTTTATTGCTTTTTTTATTATTAAATTAATATTTTCTTTTTCTTTATAACAAATTTTATTATTTGTTAACTTGGAAATTTTATTTCGTCCCTATTTTTTCTCATTCATTTGTTTCTTTATTTTGGCAGTAAATTATACATTTTACATTAACAAAATACGTGGTAAGTTCATCTTCTATGAATTCGCCTCGGTACGAAAAAAAATTAAAAAAGTAGTTAGCTGGCAACTGTCGGTAACTAAATTATTACCACAGAATACCCACAATTATTACGTACAACTAAATATCGTCCTATTAAAAAACGTTTTAAGTTTTCTACGTTCATTACAAAAAAAATTCATAAATCTTGTATTAAAAACACTATTTATGGCCAATAAAACATTGCTTCAAGTTGCTCTTAAAACATTTGCCAAAAGAAATATAAACATTTCGTTACGAGCACCCCAAAAAATGAGTTTTCATCAGGACACCTCTACCGCCATTGTTTGGATGGATTTAGAACTCACAGGTCTAGATGAAGTAAAAGACAAAATATTGGAAGTGTCGTGTCTTATAACAGATAAAGATTTAAATATTAAGGCTGAAGGGCCATGTTTTGCAATCAACCACCCAGAAGAGGTTTTTCGAAATATGAGTGATTGGTGTAAAAAACATCATTCTGAATCAGGTTTGGTGGAAAAATGTCTGCAGTCCCAAATATCAAATGAAAAGGGTGAACAATTGATGTTAGATTTCTTAAAGCAACACATACCTAGGAAGGTATGCCCTTTAGCTGGCAATTCCGTTTATATGGATAGGTAAGTATTATTTTCTAAGCTTAATTACACGTACATACTTAAATTTGAACAATATTTACAGATTATTTTTACGTAGAATTATGCCATCTGTTGCTGACTACATGCATTATCGTATTATTGATGTTTCTACGATAAAAGAATTGGCCCAACGTTGGCAACCGAAAATTTTAGATAAGGCGCCACAAAAGAAATTAATCCATCGTAGTTTAGATGATATTTACGAAAGCATCGAAGAGCTAAAATATTTTAAAGAAACGTTTTTCAGAACGTCTGAAAATAACTTGTAAAGTTTATAGGTACAACAAATTACACAAGAAGCATCAGAATACTTAGATCAAATTTTATATGTAAGAGATTCCTAATTATACGAACCATACGAAAATTACACCCCATACTACAAATGCATTATTTATTATTATTATCATTATGGGCCATCATCGCACCGCGACCTTTAATATCTATTGTGCATCCCATACGAAAATTACACCCCATACTACAAATGCATTATTTATTATTATTATCATTATGGGCCATCATCGCACCGCGACCTTTAATATCTATTGTGCATCCCAGTTTCTAACTACAATCCGAGACTCTTTAAGAATCTATTAATTGTTCTAGGATTAATCTTGCCTAGATTTTCTCGGACCAATGCCTCACAGAATATGTTGCGACGTTTCCTGTCCTTCCCGACAGAAACGACAGGAGTCATCGTGTACCACACCTATTTTACTCATGTGATAGATAAGTCTAAAATGGCCCTTAAGTAACTCAACCATTTCTGGTGAGGTTCAAAACAACATATGCTATAATGCGCTCGTGGTTGATGAGTCTCTTTGACTGTCCCATGCCCACTTCGGCCCTCCAGCAGTCTTGTATATTTCGTTTCTCCTCGTGTAGAGGGGCACTAGTGAAGTTGTTGGTAGTCCCACAAAATGGCTCAGAAACTATTTTTAACGATATCTAAATTGTCTTAGATGTTACTAAGCAATCTATACTGTTGCGGGGGTACATAGCATGTAGAAATAAATAAATAATTTTTCTTTCAATTATCAATAATTTTTTTTATCTAAGCAAACTTCTTTTCTAATAAAATGAACATGGTGTGTTTAGTTGTCATATGTTTTTAACAAGTGGTACAAATTCATTCACAGGAACCATGAACTTCATTGTGAATAGAAAGACAGAGTTGCAATATAGGAAAAAGACCAGTAGTAACGGACGATAGTATAATTATACGAAGGCGCACCATGTATTTTGTTAGTGTAATTATTCATAGTTTAATGTCAAAATGAAGAAAGAGAAGAAACAAAAGAAATAAAAAAAAATAGGGTTGAAAGAAAATATTTCAAAATAAACAACATAGCTTTCATTCGTAATGCAAAAAAATAGTAACAAATAAACAAAATAATAAAAATAGTGCAATAAATTTAATTAATTTCATAGGAGAAAGTAATTTTGTGGCCAGTATTTGTGCAGTGCATTGTATTATATTTATTTTTGGACATATGAGTATTGGAATTAAACTGTTTTTTCTTTTTCTATTTGGATCTGTGGGCACTTGAAAAGTGCTTTGTCCCTTTTCCACCCTTTTCTTACATAGAATACAGTAAGACATTGCTTTTTATAAATATATTCACAATTTTATTTATTTAGAGTTTGCACTGCACACGAAAATAATTGGGCAAGCAATAAAATTGTTTGCGGCAATGTTTAAAAAAATTTGCAAATACAGCTTTGGCGGTACAGAATCAACACGTTTCTTTTAATCAATTTATTATTTAGCACTTAAATAAAGTTGCTTTGCACTTTCTTATAAGATTTTTAAAAGATTTTTCACAAAATTTGGCATAAGAATTAATAAATAAAATTTTGCATTCAAAACCACTTTTCAATAAAATTTATATTGTTATGAGTTATACTATGTACTACAAAAATATTATTTCGTAAACAAGCAAAGCAAAATGAAAAAAAAATTATTATTCAAGTCTAATAAAAAACACGTGTAAAGAAAAAACAGCTGACGACTTGCGTCCACTTCATATAATTACACTATGTAACGGACTATTAAGAGTGCTCTGGTAAGGAAGCCATCTTTTTGAATTTAAAAAATTTCAAGCAGGCAGAAAAGCTAGAGAAACTGGAAAGTTAGGCTGGAAGGAGAAGAAGAGGATAAATAAGAGTGAAAAGGTTGAAACAGTCTCTTTGGGCATTCAGATTTTGTGAGGAATATAGAAAAAAGAAAAATTTAATTGTGAAAGATAAAAAAAATTAAAAATTTAAGGACGAAAAAAACTGAATTGTTAAAGTGAAAATAAAAAGTTAAGGACAAAAAAAACTAAACCTGTAAAAATAGAATAAAAATTTAAGGACAAAAAGGATATCTTGTATCCTAAGATTCTAAATGTAAATACTTATAATTTATAAACAGAAAGGACAAAAACTGATCCTGTGAAAGTATTGTAATGATGGAAAATAATTTTGCAATTATTGATTTTGAAGTTGAGCTAACTAGAGCTCCAACTTCTGCTGAGGTTTATTCAATAATTAATTTTCTTAAACAATCTAGTCAACTTATATACTAATTAAAATACTCAAACTGAGTGACTTTTTACAGTTGCACTCAGTTTCTAAATTCTATACTTAACTATACCTATAATGTTAATGTATTATTATTTACCAGGCAATCATGAATTTAGGAAGTTTCCAAAATTCATAATTGAGTGGTTTTAATAATTCATACTTATTTGGGTTTGTTCCCATGTGTTTAATATTATGGGAACAAACCAAGAAATATGATCTATATATTTTAAATAATTTGTTTACAATATTCTTTAAAGAGTTTTAGTGTTGGTTTAACGCATTGATCGGCGTGTGCACCAACAACAAACAAATAACACAGCATAAATCAAACACAATGCACAAGTGTAATTTGATGACCACTTGACTGTCGCATGCATTAAAGAATATGCAGCGGCAGACGAGTGTGCATTGGTCATGGGCATGTATCTATGTGTATTCATGCAATTGATATTGGTTTGTGTTATTAATATAAACAAAAGTATTGTGCACTACATTAGGGTGCAACCGAAAAGATTGTATACGCTACACCTCCACTCTTCGCAAGAATGTTCATATAACGTGAGTTTTATGGACATTCTTTTACAATTAAAATATTTTTATGTTTTGGTATACTTATATAATGCAATGTTTTATTTATTTGTATTATTTTTGTTAATGCCGTACTTTATTCAATTATATTATTTTGTTAATGCCGGCATATTAATGAATTATATTTATTTATCAGTATAATATGGTTTAAGTCTGTTCTTATGAACTACTTGTGTTTTGTTTGTTTTCTTATCAGTAATGGTTACATTATTTCTTAAGTCTATTTTCTTAACTTTATATGGGCCTCTATATTGTGAGTCTAATTTATGCCCTGATTCATTTTTAAGTAAAACTAAATCTCCTATTGTAAAATTATAGTCTAATATTTCCTTATCATAATTATCTTTCTGAAGTAACTTATTTCTATCTAATAATATTTGAGCTCTCTTATGTGCTACTTCTAACCTAAATTTTGCCTCTTTGGCGTAATTTTCAATGTTATATAATGGTGCTACTTTATCTACTTCGTTAAATTGTTTAAAATTTGTTGCTATTTTACCAAAAACTAGTTCATACGGACAGTAGTTATGTACTGTCGATGGTGTGGTATTGAAACAATATGTGAAGTATTTAAGCCAGTCATCCCAGTCAGTTTTGTCGACTGATATGTACGAACGTACATATTCATTAAATGTTCTGTGACTTCTTTCTATTGTTCCTAGTGTCTGGTGGTGATACGCTGTCGAAGTGAGTTTGTTAATTTTTAATAGTTCGCACAGTTCTGTCAATATAGAGTTTTTGTATTCTGTACCCATGTCCGAAATGAACGTCTTCATTGGTCCATAGATAAGAATAAAATTTTCGAAGATTGCTTTTGCAATTGTTTTAGCTTGTTTATCTCTAATTGGTATAGTAACCAAATATTTAGTTAGGTCGCAAATAATTGTAACTGCGTATTCATTTCCATCCATTGATCTTGGAAATGGACCTATTGTATCTATATATACTGTATCAAATGGCTTGTTAGGTGTCTGTGTGACTGTCATTGGACATTTAGTATGTTTTGTTATTTTAGCCATTTGGCATTTTTGACAAGATTTGACATATTTTGTTATATCTTTAGACATGTTTTTCCAATAATAATACCTTTTTATCTTTTGTATTGTTCTATATATTCCACAATGTCCTCCTTCTACGGGATCATCGTGATATTTCAGCAAAATTTCTTGAATTACCTTAGTATTTCTGTAATTTATTATTTTTACTTCATTCAATAGCGCTATTTTTAATTTATTTAAGTATTTATTGCCCATATTTTTAAATTCGGTAGCCGAGATAAATTCGAAAATTTTCTCGCTTGGTGCTACTTGTAGATCATCTACATTAAGTTTACCGGCCACTTTTTCTAGCCTAGGGAAAAATTGTTCTAAATCAATATTCCCATTAGTAAAACAATCATTAATTCGTATATACGTAATTACTACTTTTCCTCGCTTAATATAACATTTAGTGGGCGTAATCTTTAATTTATAATATTTTCTGACGTCAGTATTATTCAATGGTGTATATATTTTAGGCTTCTTATGTTCATCTTCTTTTTCTTTATGCTGAGTTTTAAAGGTTTTTTCTATCATGTCTTTATTTGTCATTGACCTTGTAGTTACTTTTAATATCTTGTTATTATTTTCGATGTTTATGTCTTTTAAATCATTTATAGTTATACGTGATAAGGCGTCGGCTACATGGTTATCTTTTCCCCTAAAATATTCTACTGTAAAATTATATTCTTCTAAATCTAATCTCATTCTTGTTAATTTGGAGCTTGGGTTCTTCATTGAGAACAAGTAAGATAGTGGTCTATGATCAGTGCGTACCAAAAAATGATTTTTATAGAGGACCATGTAATTACAAAATTTAATTGTTGGTATCATTATAAATTTTAAATATTTTAAATTATTTGCTATTACAAAAACATTTTTAAATTATTTATTACTACAAATACTTTTTAGTATTTGTTCTATAGTGTGGATTCTACTCCACAACTTCTCAGCTGCATTCCAGCTTGGTGGTGACTCCGAATTTATTTCCCTCAATAGGAGTGCTTTCTCCCTTTTTAATTTGTTACTGTAGCCACCCCTTCTCTTGGGTTTGGCTACTTTAGGAATCGCAGTCTCTTCTTTTTTCTGAGACTGCGTCCTTTTGCGGTATTCTTCGATGGTCAGGGGTTTTGGGCCCACTGACGGCATATCAATTAAATACTTAGCAAGGGGAAAATTGAAAGAGAAGAAGAGAAAAAAAAAATAGTTTGCCTCGAGCGGTTAACGCTTGCAGGCCCTGAGGGTGCAAACTGGTTGCACTCCTTTTATATAAAAATAAAAATAATAATAATAAAAAAAAAAAAAAAATTTATTTGTTGTGCTGTGGCATCTATGACTCTTCTTTGGTTGTCTTCTTTGGTTAATTCTTCTTTGGTTGTTCTTTTTTTTTTCTTCTTTCGCGACTGGCGGCGCTACGGCTTGTCCGCCAGGACTTTTGTTGTTGTTTTTCTTTCATCTTGGGTGCTCTTTGAAGCACTCCCTTTTACTGGGTTAACAATTTCCCTCCTGGCAGGATCGCCATGTAATGATGGAAAATAATTTTGCAATTATTGATTTTGAAGTTGAGCTAACTAGAGCTCCAACTTCTGCTGAGGTTTATTCAATAATTAATTTTCTTAAACAATCTAGTCAACTTATATACTAATTAAAATACTCAAACTGAGTGACTTTTTACAGTTGCACTCAGTTTCTAAATTCTATACTTAACTATACCTATAATGTTAATGTATTATTATTTACCAGGCAATCATGAATTTAGGAAGTTTCCAAAATTCATAATTGAGTGGTTTTAATAATTCATACTTATTTGGGTTTGTTCCCATGTGTTTAATATTATGGGAACAAACCAAGAAATATGATCTATATATTTTAAATAATTTGTTTACAATATTCTTTAAAGAGTTTTAGTGTTGGTTTAACGCATTGATCGGCGTGTGCACCAACAACAAACAAATAACACAGCATAAATCAAACACAATGCACAAGTGTAATTTGATGACCACTTGACTGTCGCATGCATTAAAGAATATGCAGCGGCAGACGAGTGTGCATTGGTCATGGGCATGTATCTATGTGTATTCATGCAATTGATATTGGTTTGTGTTATTAATATAAACAAAAGTATTGTGCACTACATTAGGGTGCAACCGAAAAGATTGTATACGCTACAGTATTTTTTTTTACGAATAGAGTCCTTACAAAAATAGGATAATATTGAATTTTCAATATAACTTTTTATAAAAAAAAAAAACAAAAAAATGGAAAATATAAATTTAAATAAATAAATTTAAATTATGAAGTCTACATAACCTTACTACGAACGATCTTTCAAACAATGTTTCTAATTCTTGGTAACGTTAACTGTGCATTTCATGTCGATCTTGAAAAAGTAAATAGTTGTTTTAACATGGAGCTTGATTTTATAATACAATAAAAGTACCATAGGATTTTTATTTTCAAGAAATCATAAAAAGAACAATTCAAACAATTTTCAACATACTGGGATACATATTGAGATATTCTCAGGTTATATGTATATACCTTATAATTCTATTGAATACCAGTCTCAGACAATTCAAATTTGAAATTGTACATGTTGTTATCCAATGTTAATCCAAGATAGTTCATACTACTAACAAAGGGTATGAGGACTCCATTAAATCTAATTCTAATAGTCTCCGAATCAACTAGTCCAAATGTCATAGCGTTTGTTTTATTTGGATTAAAACTCAATTTATTTCGAGTCGCCCAGCTAGAAACCAATGACAATACATAATTAATCACCCCTATCATGAATAAAAGTGAAATTGTTGTTCCCCCGAAATTTTCATCCCCCTCAAAGGGAAAATTGCTATCGGGAGTCCCAAGTGAGATTTTGTACACGTTATCAATGCAGAATGAATGTATAATAAAGAAGAATTTATTAAATTTTCTAAGTTTTTAATAGCAAAACAATACATTTTTGTAATTTACGAATGGTTCTTGTAATAAAGGTGTCAACTTTTATTGTTAAGCAGTTTTCAGTGGCCAGTGCATATAAATAAAAAATTTCTGTATTTTTATAAGAATTTAAGAGCAAAAAATAAATTTTTTATTGAAGCAATTTATGATTCTTGTAGTAAAGGTGTTAACTGTTGTGGATAAGCGATTTAATCAGAAAATAAATAAATTTTTTATAGGTGGACAACCACTTTTTAATTCTTTTGTTAAAAAATTGCTAAATTCTGCTTGCTAAATTAAATTTTGAGAAAAAAACAAACAAAAATACTTATGTTCGCCATCAAAAAGTAAATGAACAGATTAAAGCAAAAGAGTGAACAACACAAGGGAAAAAATTATTTACGATAAGGGGAATTTGTAGGGAATTCATTCATAATTGCTGTCCCAGTGAAAGTGAACACAATTCGAGGGAAATGTTATTCATGATAAAGGTGAATATTAGCCTCATGACAGTCCATAAATTGTGTTTCACCACTAAACAGAATATTAATATCATGTACGTTTTACGAAGTGAAAAACCAATAGAACTCACGAAATCATTCATGTAGATGAGACATAAGAGTGGACAGATAGAAGAAAAATTGCAAAAATTTTAACTACATAATTTGGCACTAGAAAAACTAGTATTGACATAAAGACACTTGGCTCTGGTCTGACTGCAGGAATCCCTGAAGAAAATGTCAATAGTGAATCTATACTGACTCACTACTGACCTTCTCTCCAGTACTACTTACTTAATATACCTTTTTCAATGTTCTGTGCTATGGACATTTACGTACGTATCATTGAGAATGCACTAGTTCTATATGCAGTACTGACTAGGTATTCCGTTTGGGTTCATATTGGAACCATATATTTACCAAAGACAGTAGTACTACAGGGTGGGCCAAAAGAAACCAAGGGGTGTAAAAGTTTAATAACTTTTTTGTTTATAATTTTTTTATTTATTTTTTCTTTCAGATTATATAATATACAAAATGGAAATTTTTTTACACTAAGTATGAAAAATGATGTCTCTTAAATGACCACCGTTTTCAGCTTCGCACTGATGGGCCAAAGAAAATAGTCGGGTGCTGTCAAATCTGGCGATCGCGCTGGCCAAATAATATCCGAATTTCGAGAAATTATTCGCTCTCCAAAAATTTGACTTAAAAGTGCCATTATGTCTCGGGCAGTATGTTCAGTGGCTCCGTCCTGCTGAAACCACATACCAGGTCTGTTTTCAAGAGCAGGACGTAAAAAATTTTCTATCATAAAACGATACCGCTCTCCATTTACGGTTACAGCACTTCCATCTTCATTCTCGAAGAAGTAGGGCCCAATGACATTTTCAGATGTGATCCCACACCATACTGTACACCTGATGGGGTGCAATTGGCGTTGATGAATGGCTCTTGGATTTTGAGAACCCCAGAACCTACAGTTCTGCTTGTTAACAAAGCCATTCAAATGAAAATGAGCTTCATCACTCATAATCAAATTTTCAATAAAGTTGATCTCTGGTTTAAATAATAAAATTCTATTGTTCTGGTTCTCTGTTCAGTTGTGAACCTCTCCATTATAAATTCTCCAAGTGTTGTCTATATAATCTGAAAGAAAAAATAAAAAAAAAATTAATAAACAAAAAAGTTATTAAACTTTTACACCCCTTGGTTTCTTTTGGCTCACCCTGTACTAATTATTTCTTTTGGAGATATATGTAGACAATATATCGATATTAGAACTACTGATTTTCTATACCTTTTACAATGTAATATGCTATGGACATTGAACACGTCATTCGGAATGCAGTAGGGGTCATGTGTATACGTTAAAACAAGAGATTCGCTGCATTTAATATTTTATTTCCTTAAATATACATAAAAGTAAAAAAAAATTACAATTAAGTTCACCAGTCCGTTCGCATGACTTATGGTTGAATTACCTATGTGGCAATAATTACCGGGGAACACCTTTCTTATTGAAAATTGTTGTATTTTGTCTAAAGCGATGCTGAAAGTGGAACATTGAGGCCTTCCAAGGATTTTCCTGAAATAAAGGGTGTTTTTTTATAGACGTATAGAACTTTAAGTTGGCATTACTGTTCAAGATGACGGCTGATTTAACAGCAGTCAAGTGATTTATTCTCAGTTTGGTTTGGCAATTCATCATGAATAGACTCACGCCTGAACAACGCTTGCAAATAGTGCAATTTTATTTCGAAAACAAATGCCGTTGTTCCCGATTTTCATAAGCGAATTTTGTTTAGCGATGAAGCGTACTTTTGGTTGAATGGCTACGTCAACAAACAAAACTGCCGCATTTGGAGTGAAGCTAATCCTCAAGTGTATGTCGAAACACCGTTACATCCAGAAAAACTGACTGTTTGGTGCGCTTTATGGGATGGTGGAATCATTGGTCCGTACTTCTTCAAAAACGATGATGGCCAGAACGTTACAGTCAATGGTGATCGGTATAGAGCCATGATTACTAACTTTTTCATTCCTGAATTGAACAACCATGATGTCCAGTAGCTGTGGTTCCAACAAGACGGCGCAACATGTCACACAACTCGTGCCACAATCGATTTATTGAAAGACACGTTTGGTGACCGCCTAATTTCACGTTTTGGACCTGTGAATTGGCCTCCAAGATCTTGTGATTTAACACCGCTAGACTACTTTCTGTGGGGCTATGTAAAGTCATTGGTCTATGCGGATAAGCCACAAACGCTTGACCATTTGAAAGACAACATTCGCTGTGTTATTGCCGATATACGGCCACAAATGTTGGAAAAAGTCATCGAAAATTGGACGTCCAGATTGGACTACATCCGAGCCAGCCATGGCAGTCATATGCCAGAAATCATATTTAAAATGTAATGCCACAAGATTATCTTTCGGATAAATAAAATTCATGTCAATCGAATAATCCATCGTTGTTTTATTGCAATTTAAAGTTCTATACGTCTATAAAAAACACCCTTTAGATGTCTGATAGTACCATTTTTTAAATTTTCTTACAATGGAAGCCTTGTCGTATGCGAATCATCAAGAACATGCGCAATATCTTCCACATGCTCTACATATTTCCTAAACCATGATGTTTGTCTATCATATACTTTATCCTGCCCGCTTATGCTATTTCTGTAGAAGGCTTCACAAGCCTTTTATAGTTCCTCTTGCTCATTCGTATTCGTACATAAATATATTAGTCAAATTATGTTTATTAAATTAATAATGTACATATATACACTTAACTTTACACTTTAGTTGCACAATTTATTTTAATATATACTTTTTTTACTTTTATGTGTTAAAACGTTTCCATTTCGTCAGTAAACAAAATGATACCGGCAAAGAAAACGAAACAACCGTTACAGAAATTGAACAAGTCCAATGCCTTTCTAATGACGGCGACGTAGTAAATATATAAGACGCGTTATTAACAATGTCGTCATTAAGATACCATAAATGTTGAAAAATGTGTTGACTTTAAGACACATAATCTTAGGCTTCCTTCAGGGATTGTACAAAACTACGCACATATACAACTTAATAATTTTTATTAAAAAACAAAACAAATTAAAAAAAATCTAAAATTTCGATTTGTTTTTTTTTCTCGGCTATTTGTTAACCGATTGTTTTGATTTTTTGCACAGAAATTATATTATGACTATTAATTCTGATGAAACTACGTATCACGTTCTTTTTTCCGTTTTGTAGTTTAGACAAATTATGCAAAAAATAGGTATAGTTGTACTTCGGAGCTCATAGCTCAGTCACTTAGGGACCGATTAGGCTGAATTACAATAGAAACTGAAGACAGGAACTTCCAACAAATTGGCATAATATACATTTCTCTGTAGGTTTTCTAAGGACTTCAGAAAGTTGATTTTAATATCCACATGGACAGACGGACTCCGCTATTTATAAGGATCCAGAATATATATACTTTATAGAGTGTCCCATGTACGGTGTAGAAATTACGTAATGACAAATTTATGTATACCCTTTTCACTTTTTGTGAAGGGTATAAAAATGTAACTAAAATAGAAAACACATTTGTA
Organism: Thelaira solivaga; assembly: GCA_947397855.1. Lineage (NCBI taxonomy): Eukaryota > Metazoa > Arthropoda > Insecta > Diptera > Tachinidae > Thelaira > Thelaira solivaga. The sequence goes on along the minus strand of OX377610.1, from coordinate 46,661,203 downwards.
CTATTCACAATAAGTTGATTTTTAAAAATTTTACGTATGTACATATATATATATATATATATATATATATATATATATATATATATATATATAGGTATATTGTTTCCATGCTTGTTACTCCCAAAGCGAATTCACCTTGGTTGCTCCAAAGTGAATTTATATTTTCAAATCTTTAAAAAAAAAAAATTAAGTTCGGCTGTGCAGAGTCTTCTAAATATTCATATATATCACTTTTCCCCATTCTAAATAAAAAAAAAAAATAAATAAATAAGTAAATATATACAGGGTGTCCCATAATTCAACGTTAAGCCGAAAGTGGGCGATAGCTCATATGGTGACTGCTCCCAGAAAAATTATAAAAAAATTTTATACCCTGTTCAGACATACACGTTAATTGAGCAATTAAGCATTATACGCAATTATCGCCTTTATTGAGCTCAATTGAAATCAAAATACAACTCTTTTTCGTGTCCTTAAATATCAACTCAAAAGTGAGAAAAGTTGATATTTTCAGTATTAAAAAAAACAAAAAGTAAATAAATTTAAAAATAAATGTCATAAAAAGAAAATAGTAGCCGAAGTTAACGCTAAATAAATTTTATAAAATTGTTATTAAAAATAATTTTTAAATAACTAATTTCTTTTAATCAACAGCTTGCCTTCAAAACATTTTTTATTTTATAAATACTCAAACATATTAAAAAAAAATGTCACAATATTTTTAGTTGTCAAATGCTTAATTGCGTAAACTTAATTGAATATATGTGGACACCCAAATCAGTCACACAATTTAAAACTTAATTGACTTCATTAACTTTTATGTCTGAACAGGGTATTATGTCGCGTATTTCGTGAGTTACTGCCATTCGGAATATTTTTTTAATTTTGGTACCCTGCATTGATATATATCTTGCTGTAGCTAATAATTTTTATTTTTAAACAAATTTTTTCCTGTTATGTTATTAAAATTTTACCACAATAAAGTAATTTTCGAGGAAAATACCATTTTTTTGGCCAACTATATTTTGAAGGTTATTATTACACCAAAATTTAAACGACCGTGTTGAAAAAAAATGTACTAAAAATTTTTGGCAAATTGCATTAAAAGTTGGCGCATTTAGTCCCAGTTCCAAAATGGTATAAAAGTTAATTGATTGGTTTTTGCAACAGTGTGTGGTTGTGTGGGCGACTTCGAAAAATGGAAGTGTAAAATCCATGTCCCAGGATGGGCGGCAATTATGGAAAGAATTACCACCAGAACTCTGCATAGATGTTGCCTGGCTGAAGCTTGTTTTAATTTTGTGTATTGTTTCTTTTATTATTTTCATTTTATTTTAATTGTGGTTTCTTCCCTTTCATCTACTCGTACATATTTTAATTTCTTTATGACTTAATTTTTTTTTATTGTTACTGGCTCTGCCTACAGTTGTGGGTGTGCTCAAGTTTTTTTTCTAGTCGGTGCCACAATAATTGTAAAGCAGTTCAGGGGTCACGTAAAAATACATATAATCAGACAGAAATTTATTCCACCATCTTATGTATTTTTGATAACGTTTTACATATTGAAGTATTAATTGTTTTTATTTTCATCTTTTAATTAAATGAATACAAATAATAATAATAAAATATGTCTATATCAGATTAAAATTCAAAAACAGTGGTGTACAATATTATACCCATCCATTATGTACATTTAAAAAAGTTTAATACAAATTTTCAGTACTTCCATACTGCACAAGCATATATGAAAGCCACACATCACTACAAATATGTGTAATATTTTATAATAAAATATGCTTGTTAGCCCTTTCTATTGAAGTAATTATGTGTTAAGATTAGTTACTACTCTCTTGTTTGATTATTTATTGTAGAACTACAAAACTTTAACTACAAAAGGTTATGAGCGCAGGCATTCCTTGAAAAATATTTTATATTTTTTGAAGTGAAGAAAAATTTTTTTTTTTTCAAGTTAAAGAATTTTTTTAATAAAAGAATCAATTTTTCAAGAAGCTATACGGAATTTAGAATGGACTATCTCAAAAACATCAAGATTCTACAAGGTGAAACAGATTGGCCTATGGGAAACGCAAAATTAGAGATTTATTGGATTATCATGAAGGAGCCTTGGATGCAATGGATAGAAAATTGCTTAAGCCAACACCTCTTAATTCAGAAGCCACAATAGAGGAACAAAAACTGTTTAAAGAACAAAGCGGTTTGTATAGAAAAGCCAATAGTTATGCGAAATCTGTGTTGTGTAGTTCAATAAGTGACAACATATATCAAAAAGTTATGGATAAAGAAAGTGCTGCAGATGTTTGGGATGCCCTTAAAAATCTTTTTGAAGCAAGAGCCAAGGACCAACTATTTAAATTATGTGATGATTTTTTCTCATTTATATGGGATGAGAGCGAAGATGTTGCCATGCATATTGCGAAACTGAAAGGATTATGGCTGCAATTTAATAATGGTCTCAAGGAAAATAATATAAATCAGTTGCCAGATTTGTTACTAATGGGTAAGATTTTACATATTTTGCCATCAAAGTTTGATACTTTTAAATCAAGCTGGATGATGCTTAGTAAAAATGATGAGAAGACATTTGATGAATTATCGACTCAAATCACGATGTTCCAAAGAAATTTTGCAAAAATTTCAAATGAAGAGGCACTTATAGCAAAAGAAACGTTTAGGAAAACTAAGAATTTTCAAAAATTTAACAGAAGAAATGATGCCTGTAACTATTGCAAGAAAAAAGGACATTGGGTTCGAAATTGTCGCAAGTGGATATCAGATGGTAAGCCAACTAAAGAAGTAATTGAAGCTAAAGCTGTGACTCAGAACTGTTTGCCTGTGTTTTGTGAGGAAATAAATGTGGTGCAAGATGCCGATACCACAAGTTGGTGGATTGATAATGGTGCAACACGCCATATAAAAAATTCAAAAGAAAATTTTCAAAAGTTTGAGTAATTTTCAACTCCCAATTTTATAAGAGCTGCTGGTAAGGAAGTACTGGAAGCTATAGGTAAAGGAACCGTAGAAATAAAATCAAAAATAGAATAGAGATGATGTATTTAACAGATGTCTGGTATGTACCTAATATATCAAGAAATTTATTCTCAGTACTAGCTGCTCAGGATAAACAACAAAATAGTAAATTTATATCATCAGCAACCAGCTGTTGTCTAATTGTTGATGATAAAGTCGTTTTAAATGGGTCAAGATCATTGGGTGGCTCACTTTATAAAGCAAATATTAAATCTGTTAAACAAAGTAATGTAGAACAGGTAAATACAGTTCAAGACTCTGATTTACTACAACTTTATCACGAAAGGTGGGGTCATTAAGACAAACGTCACGTGCAAAAGATGATCAAGTTAGAAATGGGTATTAAAGCTAAAATAAATGTCGAAATTTGTGAGCCATGTATCTACGGTAAAGCTCACCGATTACCTTTTGGTCATAGAGTAAATGCATCAAGTCCGGGTGAACTCGTGACAACAGATGCCTGTGGACCATTTAGTGAATTATTTTCTAAAAAGAAATACTTATCAATCTTTAAAGATGCTTTCACTAAATATCGTTTTGGCTTTGTAATAAAGGAAAAATCTGAAGTTAAAAATTGCTTAGAAGAAGTGATATTGTTAGCAAATAATCGTGGTTATCCCATAAAACAATTGTTGAGCAATAATGGTGGTAATTTGATAATCACACAGTAAAGTCGATACTTAAAAAGAATGGCATTTCACAAAGGTTAACAGCACCTTATACTCCACAGCAAAATTGTGCTAGTGGAAGAGAAAATCGTACGGTTGTTGAGATGGCTCGTACGTTCAAGTATTCTAATACTGATGTTAAGTTTCCAAATGCTATATGGGCTGAATTTGCAAAAACAGCTATTTATATTCTCAACAGAACTGGAAAATCATCAGTTGAAGGTAAAAGCCCCTATGAGTTATGGATTGGGAAAAAGCCAAGAATACATCATTTAAAAATAATTTCGTGTGAATGTTATGTCCATGTACCTAAACAAAAAAGAAGAAAGATGGATGCTAAAGCTATAAAAGGATATCTTATTGGTTATGATAATGATGAGCGCTACCGTGTTTATATTAAAGATAAACATGAAGTTATGTTATCAAGAGATGTAAAGTTTTTTGAAAAAACCAAGCCATGTGTCCTCAATAAAGAAAATTCCAAAGATTTCACCAACAAATTTAGTAAAAAGGAAAATTATGATATCTTTGATGAAGTTAACCTAAAGTTTGAAGATTATCAAGGACAAAGTAAAGATAATAATATTATTTAAGAAGAGCCACAGATGTTGGAAAACGAAGAAAAACTTTGTGAAGAAAACTCATGTAATCAAGATTGTAATTCAAACCATACTATATCAGATGATAAAGAAGCAGTAAAAACAGCTAAGAGAATGAGAGGGAAGCGTGCATTGGTTGATGACAGCAATGAAAATTCTGATTTGCCAATAGTTAAAAGACTAAGAAATCGTACCTTATTATCAAATTCAAAATATGATGATTTTGTTATGGAAGTTCACGATTTTGTTAATAAAATTGAAACCCCTATGAATTATGAAGAAGCTGTAAATAGTAAGGAGTCTAAGGAGTGGAACAAAGCAATGAACTCTGAAATAAGTTCGATTAAAGAAAATAAAACGTGGATAATGTCAAATCTTCCAGAGAGTACAAAAGCTTTGCCGAAGTTAAATCCTGATGGCACCATAGAAAAGTTTAAGGCCAGGTTAGTAATTAAAGGCTTTGCTCAGCGAAAAGGGATTGATTACGAAGAAACCTTTAGTACAGTAGCGAGATTAGCAACAATACGTGTAGTATTAAGCATAGCAGCTAGCAGAAATATGCACTTGTATCAATTTGATGTTGCAACGGCTTTTCTTTATGGGAAGTTGGAAGAAGAACTATTTATGAAGCAACCTGAAGGCTATAATGATGGCACACAACGAGTCTGCAGATTAAAAAGAAGTTTATATGGTTTAAAACAAGCACCTCAATGCTGAAATAAACGTTTTGTTAACCACTTGTTAAAACTTCAATTCAAACCTAGTGAAGCAGATCCCTGTTTGTTTGTAAGAACTAAAAATGAAAGTAAACTAATTTTGGTACTTTACGTTGATGATGGACTTATTGCGGGGACCGATAAAAATGATGTTGAAATTTTTATAAAAGAATTAAGAGCTGAATTTAAAATCACAGAAAAAGAAGCGACTTATTTTTTGGGGTTGGAAATAAAGAAAGTTAATACAACAATTCAAATTTCTAAAAAAGTTTATGCGAACAAGATTTTGGAAAGATTTAATTTTGTTGATTGTAGACCTGTACCAACTCCAATGACTAAGATAATTGAAGATTTTGAAGGAGAGAAGACTGAGGATGTAAATAAATTTCCGTATCGCCAAGCTGTAGGAGCTATTATGTATCTAATGCTAGGAACCAGACCAGATCTTGCGTTTAGTATTGGATATCTATCTAGAACCTTAGAAAATCCCACAAAAGAAGATATTGTTCGAATTAAAAGAGTGCTTCGATTTATATCTGGTACAAAAGACTATGCTATAATATATCACAATGATGCAAACTTAAAGCTAGAGTGTTATAGTGATGCTGACTTTGGAGGTTATAATAAAATAATAAAATTTGCTAATGCTGCAGTTTCATGGATGAGTCAAAGACAATCGCTAGCAACAACATCTACAACTGAAGCAGAAATTGTTGCTGCCACTGAAGCCACTAAAGAAGTTATGTGGTTAAAGAGACTTTACTCTGAATTAATTGAGCTAAATGAATTTCCAGTTTTGCAAGTTGATAACAATGCGGCAATAAGATTAGCTCAGAATCCAGAGTTTCATAGAAGAACTGAACATATTACTCTAAAACACTTTTTCGTGCGTGAAAAAGTTTCTGAAAATCAAATCAAAGTTACAAGAATATCAACAGAAAACCAAATAGTTGATATAGTGACGAAACCGCTACAAGCAACAAGATTGAAACATTTGATATACAATTTGGGACTTTATAGGGTTAACAAAGATTCTTAACAAGGGAAAGTATTGAAGTAATTATGTGTTAAGATTAGTTACTACTCTCTTGTTTGGTTATTTATTGTAGAACCCTGTTATTTTCATATTGTTCATTTTATTATTATTCGAAATAAAACTTTAACTACAAAACTTTCAAGTATGCTTGAATGTGTTTGTGTATATACAGGGTGGGCCAAAAGAAACCAAGGGGTGTAAAAGTTTAATAACTTTTTTGTTTATTAACTTTTTTTTATTTTTTCTTTCAGATTATATAATATACAAAATGGAAATTTTTTTACACTAAGTATGAAAAATGATGTCTCTTAAATGACCACCGTTTTCAGCTTCGCACTGATGGGCTGTTTTTAGAGCATTTTCTATAACATCTTTCAAAACTTGTGGCTGTAGCGTTCGAATTTCTGCAACAATGTTTGCCTTGAGTTCAAGGATTGTCTCTGGCTTGTTCACATACACTCGCTCCTTCAAAAAACCCCAAAGAAAATAGTCGGGTGCTGTCAAATCTGGCGATCGCGCTGGCCAAATAATATCCGAATTTCGAGAAATTATTCGCTCTCCAAAAATTTGACTTAAAAGTGCCATTGTGTCTCGGGCAGTATGGGCAGTGGCTCCGTCCTGCTGAAACCACATACCAGGTCTGTTTTCAAGAGCAGGACGTAAAAAATTTTCTATCATAAAACGATACCGCTCTCCATTTACGGTTACAGAACTTCCATCTTCATTCTCGAAGAAGTAGGGCCCAATGACATTTTCAGATGTGATCCCACACCATACTGTACACCTGATGGGGTGCAATTGGCGTTGATGAATGGCTCTTGGATTTTGAGAACCCCAGAACCTACAGTTCTGCTTGTTAACAAAGCCATTCAAATGAAAATGAGCATTAAAATAATTGATCTCTGGTTTAAATAATAAAATTCTATTGTTCTGGTTCTCTGTTCAGTTGTGAACCTCTCCATTATAAATTCTCCAAGTGTTGTCTATATAATCTGAAAGAAAAAAAAAAAAAATAATAAACAAAAAAGTTATTAAGCTTTTACAACCCTTGGTTTCTTTTGGCCCACCCTGTAATACTATATATATACACTCCGGTTCACTTATTTAAAGGCACTAAAAATTCCATATTCAGCAACCTGTATCTTTTGCAATTTTTAACCGATTGCAGAATTTTAAAATGGAAATGGAAGCTAGACACCTTGCGATATAAAAAAAATCATGACAATAGTGGTTTCTTTACTAAAAAACTTTTTTTTAGCAATTTATCAAAAAAAGTCCAAAAATGTGCCAATTTTTTTTTTTTTTTTTTGGTTCACTTGAATAAAGGCACTTTATTATTTTTTTTTATTTTTAAAGTAAGCGAGAATTTTTTGTAGGGAGCGTTTGTTTATTGCAATTTATTACGTCTTAATAATTTTACAAGTCAAAATGGCTAAACAAAGAATTTTAAATCTATCGGAAAAAACTAATATTGATGTTTACCGTTCTGAAGGATATTCTAGGCGCGTACGAGCTAAAAAAATTGGACGAAGCCCAACAGTTGTCGACAATTACATCAAGAACTCTGAGGGGAGTATCTTAAATACCTGAAATTACAAAAAAAAAGACGCCACTTAATGCACTTCGTAAGGAAAAGCGGCTTCAATTCGCAAGACTACATGGTATGGCATGTGCAGCAAAGAAGTCATGTAAATGACTGGATAACCGTTGTTTGGTCCCATATCTTGAATATTGCAACATGAAAATGCCGTTATATACAACGCCAGAGTAGTAAAGGAATTCATTGCAAAGCAAAATGGCGTTGCGTATAGGGACATTATCCTGTTGCAGTATCCAAGATAAGGTTATAAAGGGTGTCCGAACAAGAACGCAAGATTTAAATTTGGCGCCATTCGAAGTGTCATAGTTTGACATTTGAACAATTGTTATTGTTTGCTAGTAGAAGGTACGAGGTTAGTAAAAAATTACCATGGACAGCGAAGGGAGTTCGTTAATTGGGTATTGGAGAGACAACATGAAAATGCTGATTTTGCCGATAAAATCAACTTCAGTGACGAGGCCCATTTCCATCTTGATGGCTTCGTCAAAAGGCAGAATTGTCGCATTTGTCGAGTGATTCACGAGAAGCAAATGCATCCTCAACGTGTCACTGTGTGGTGTGGTTTTTGGGCTGGAGAAATCATTGAACCTTTTTTTTATGAAAATGAGGCACGTCAAGCGCAAGCAGTCAATGGTGTTCGGTAGCGTGAAATGATACCCAGTTTTTTCTTGCCTAGAATTGAAGAAATGAATGTGTAGGGCTTGTGGTTTCAACAAGACGACGCCACATGTCATACAGCCAGAGAAACAATTCAATTGCTGCATCAGTCAATTATTTAAAAATTTAAATCTTGCGTTCTTGTTGGGACACCCTTTATATAACTTTGTGATTCCGTTTGTAATTTGTATGCCGTACGTGGCACACCCTAACTTCTTAATATATAAAATTCGATTGTATGTGTTTTTGACATTGTACACCTCCTAAACGGCTTTACCTATTTAATTGAATTTCTGTGTATGCCTTTGGCTTACGCCTTAAAAGGTTTAGCGTCACAAATCCGCCCGGCAGGTGACACTACAGTCGGTATCTAGCTTATTAATCTACTACCTGTTTTTTCCCGGTCTTACACGGTCCTTTACTCTATGAGTACGATTTCTTACAGTAAGAAAATCGAATATGCAAAAATTTAAGGACAAGACCACCTTTGCCGGGTCAGCTAGTGAAGTATATATATTCTGTATCCTTATGAATAGCGGAGTGGAATAAGTGATGTCTGTTTGTCTATGTAGTCGTTGAAATCAAACTTCTGAAGTCTCTAGACATCGTATAGAAAAGTATAGCATACGAATCTGTCAGTTGTTTCTGTCTTTTATTTGCTATTGAAATTCAGACGGATCGGTTAATAAATGGCGGCGCTGAGTCAAAAACCGCGACTACATCTATTTTTGACCATTTTGCGAATGAGTTTTTTGTGTATTTTGCCTAAGTTACTAAACGGTCTAAAAACAAAGTATTCAGTTTTATCAAAAATGACAATCATATTGTTTGTTCAAAATTCAGAACGATCGGTTTACAAATAGCCAAGTAAAAACAGAAATACAATCGAAATTTAGGTTCTTCATTCACTTCAGGTAACTTCAAAAATACAAAAGTAACAACATTACAAAAAGTCTATATATTTTGTTATTGCTTTTGAGGCTCCTCTTGTCAAAAACTATTTCCGGTGGTTGATATCAAGAAGTGTGCTAGAGTGAAACAAAGATTTGTTTCGGCGTTTGATTTCTATTTGACACTTGACATCTCTTAGTTTGTGACAAAAGAAGGTTCAATCATGCAGGATTCAGCTGGCGTCTCAGTGTCACCTGGTTTACTTACACCATGTACTATGTTTAATATTTTGTCATAATTAAAAATTGACAGCTGAATTTTTGAATTTATAAATTTTTTTATTATATTAAAAATGGCAATTTCAAAATATATTCCGAAAAGATATATATTTTTGAGTAAATATTTATTTGTTGTATTATATACGTAATTAAGGCCCCGATTATGGTTTACAACACTTAACTATTTTGGTGTTGTGTGTTGTGAATTCCGACTACCGTTTACAACACTTATCTGTTGTGTTATCTTTTCAGTTCTGAATGTTAATTTTCGGCGATTATCGTTCACAACATGTTGTTTTATGTGTTGTAAAAACAGATAAAAAAAGACAACTTGTTATTAGGTGTTGTCTCCTTGTTGCGATTAGTTTTTTTTTCGGTTTAAAAATAAAAATGCAGAAAAATTTTTAATTAAATTGTAAGGAATATATTTTCAATGAATTGTTTTTAAGATTTTTATTATTTTATTTAAAATGGAACAAACAGTTGGCTGAGAAACTGCATCATGTCGTTGCCTTTACTTCCTTATAACTACCATCAGCAAGAAACTAACTCCGGATTGATGGTTTTAAAAAATTAGTCTGCTTCACCAGCAAAACCATCCTTGTTTATGTGGAACAATTTAAAAAATGTAACTCCAGAAAATATTTGCTAACATTGTATTTAGCAGTTCGGATGAGTTGGAACTGTTCTGAATTTTTCTTTTCTCTGTACTTGTTGTTATTTATTGAAAAGAATATAATAGACTGACTATTGTTAAGCAAGCACAAGTATGTGTTGCCAGATAAAATGTTTACAAAAGATTATTCAATTCACAATACTTTCCCTGAATAAACATTTTGTAATTAAATAATATAATTAATAAAATAAACAATAAAATACAGCCGTTTTTTTTTTCATTCCAGTCCAAGTGTGTCTGCAAATAATCTGAATTTATTAGCAGGTATGCCCTTCGTAAAGATTCCGCTATCATTTTATCTGTCGCCAAATAGTTAAGTTTTATTTCGCCATTTTCCAATTTTTCACGAATAAATTTGATGCGAATGTCAACATGTTTTGTTCTGGATGAGTAGCAATTTGAATGGCACTTTTGTTATCGCAGTATAATAAAGTTGATTCAGTTGGTTTTGGAACTAATTCATGTTCTAATCGCCGAATCCATATTGATTCTTGAATTGCCGATACCATTGGTATGAACTCAGCTTCTGTCGATGAAAGCGCCACTGTGTGCTGTTTTTTGGAGCTCCATGACACTGCAGCACCTTGCATTTTTAAAATGTATCCTGTTGTGGAACGTCTGTCATCAACATTACCAGCCCAATCAGCATCGCAATAGCCAACCAGTCCCTTCGAATTAATGTCATATGTCAGCCTCTTGTCTATTGTTCCTTTTAGATATCTCATAACTCTTTTGATTGCTGACCAATGTGCTTTCCCTGGGTTTGTACTAAAGCGACTTAGGACATTTACAATGTAACAGATATCCGGTCTTGTATTTTGTGCTGCATACAGCAAACAACCAACAGCTTCTATGTATGGAACATTACTCATTTCCTTTCTTTCCTCTTCAGATGTGGGATACATTTCAAGACAAAGCTTCTTATTAATATCCACTGGAGAGCTTACGGGATTCGAATCATCCATGGAAAATCTTTTTAATACATCTCGAATATAGTTTGATTGATCTAACTTAATCTTGCTCTTAGACCTTCGTATTCTCATACCCAGCACTGATGAAGCCTCTCCAAAATCTTTCATATTAAATTGTTCTGACAGCTCAGATTTAAGTGCATTCGTAGTATCAATATCATTCGAAAACACCAATACGTCATCCACATATATGGCCACATACAAAATTTTACCTTTCTGGACATTAAAATAAATATCCATCAGTTTCACTTCTCTTGAGACCAAATCGTAGAAGAACTTTATTTAAGGTTTTATTCCAGACACGACTGGATTGTTTCAGCCCATAAAGGGCTTTCTTTAAAATACAAATACGATTGCTTCCATCATTATATCCATCAGGCTGCTCCATGTAGACTCTTTGCTTCAGGTTACCATTTAAAAATGCAGTTACAGCGTTAAGTTGTTGTATATGAAGCCCATATTTAACAGATAGAGCCAGTAAAAATCTGATTGAGGAATAGCGAACTACTGGTGAGAACGTCTCGTCATAATCGACGTCCTTTCGCTGATTACAACCCTGTATAACAAGCCAGCCTTACGTCGAACCTTATTTCCGCTTGCATCATATTTCGTTTTAAATATCCATTTGCATTAAATAGGCTTCTTTTCATGAGACGGAATAGTTAATGTCTATGTGTTATTTATAGCTAAAGAATTAATTTCTTCATCCATAGCCAACCGCCACTCATTTGATTCTTTGCAGTTTAAAGCCTTTTTGACGGTAATAGGATCCTTTGATACGAAAGTTGCCGCGCAGAAGTTGTATTCTTTTTCATATTTTGCAGCTAAACGATCAGATCTTCGCACTCTAGTACAATCGTTATCAATTTTTTCTTTCACACAGTGTTTCATTTGCATCTTCAAACATTAAACTATTCTCGGAGTTGGAGTCATATTCGACCCCAAGACTATTAGCTGATGTATTGCTCATTTCATCAGAAACTTCTTCTTGTTTGATTTCGGTCGACATTTCACCACCCATACTGCATGGCAATTCATTTACTGACTGCCTGCCTGAATTGACATCATCACCAACTTCGACTACAAGATATGGTCCACCATTAGCAAATTCTGAATTATTATTACGTACCTGGTCCTCCATAAAAATCACGTCACGGCTGATTATTATTTTTCTCGTCTTTGGGTTGTACAACCTGTATGCCTTTGCTTCCAAAGAATAGCCAACAAAAATACAAGAAATGGATTTGGCCTCGAATTTAGAGCGCTTTATCCTTGGAATGTGTACGAAAACCTTACTCCCAAAAACACTAATATGGTTGATACTTGACGTTCTCCCTGACCATAATTCCTCCGGACAAATTTTATTTCCCCTGCAAAATTGTTCATCAAGTCCATAGTCCAATAGCATACATCTGACCCGATCAATTATTGTGCGGTTCACCCGTTCTGCTACGGCATTTTGTTCTGGCGTTTATGGTGAATTATACCGTTTTAATTCAAAAATTTTCCAAATATATTATTTGAATATTCAGTTCCGTTGTCTGTTCGAAAAATTTTTATTTTGCTCGAGGTCTGATTTTCAGCCATGGCTTTAAATTTCTTAAATTCGATAAAAAGTCAGATGTACTTGCGATCGGTGCCAAAAATACCTTTCCAGAAAAATCGTCTATAAATGTTACGATAAAACGTGACCCCGAAAAAGCTTTTGACTTGAATGGTCCCATAACTATTATATTTCTTTTTATGACATTAATGTTTATATTAAAATCAATATACAAAGACATTTTGTTAAAACAGCAACATAATTTTCTGAAAGGATCGGCCATAGCAAAGTTTGTACGAAATGTTTCTACGTGTAGAAAATTGTGTGACCGCAAGGAACGTTGTGGAACATTTATACATAAATTGAAAGATATCAACATTTAAAAAAAAAAGAAGAACGAAGTGCACTAAAATAGATCTATTTTGTTAAAGTTAAATAAAAAAAAAATATGGATATTAACGTGTTTCTATTTTTTTCGATAATAAGTACACAGAAAACAGACATGGCACGAGTTCGCAAAAAAATTCAGAACTGCCAAATACAATTTTAGCAAATATTTTCTGGAATTAAATTTTTTAAATTGTTCCACATAAACAAGAATGGTTTTGCTGGTGAAACAGACAAATTTTTTAAAACCATCAATCCGGAGTTTGTTTCTTGCTGATGGTAGTTAAAAAGAAGTAGAGGCAATGACATGATGCAGTTTCTCAGCCAACTGTTTGTTGCATTTTAAATAAAATAATAGAAATCTTTGAAAAAAATTCACTGAAAATATATTCCTTACAATTTACTTAAAAATTTTTCTGCATTATTTTTAAACCGACAAAAAAACTAATCGCAACAAGGAGATAACACCTAATAACAAGTTGTCTATTTTTATCTGTTTTTACAACACATAAGACAACATGTTGTGAACGATAATCGCCGAAAATTAACATTCAGAACTGAAAAGATAACACAACAGATAAGTGTTGTAAACGGTAGTCGGAATTCACAAGACACAGCACCAAAATAGTTAAATGTTGTGAACCATAATCGGGGGTAAATTTCAAGCAAAATGTAAAATGGAACATGATAAATATAATAAATTAAAATTTTTAAATTAAATATGCTGTATCTGGAGGGTATAACAATATTTGCGTACAATTAAACAAAATTCATAAAGATTACTGATATGAATTGGGTATCGCTCAAAAATTTACATATTTACTTATTTTAATTTAACATTTGAGCGTTGAACTTCGATTGTGATTTTTGAGCTAAAATGTTTTCCATTGATCATCGTACAAAATTTATGGTTACACAAACTCAGAATAGCGATTAAGATGCCATACGAAACAGAAACTGGCAAATAACAAAAAAAAAAAGTTAAAAAGTACGATTCAAAGTCAATGAAATTCAGTTTTCATGTATTGTTTGAACAAGAAGGTTTAAGAAAAGCATCGTGCGTTTATCGGATTAATATAAAAAAAATTGTGTTTTTACAGTAGAAAGAAAAAACGTAAAGCGAAAAAAATAATGGGTTAGTTAGCATTAGATCTTTAGTTAAATAACAAGAAGTATATCTTAAATTCTACTTATTTAACTGTCGCTCATTTGCTGCTGCAATGTCATAATGCAAAAATGCTTACGATTAAAATAGTGACTGTTCTTCTTTTCTTTAAAAATTTATTTTTTCGTAAGATGTTTTTTAATGAGTTGTTGCAGCAATTGAGTTGCATATACATATGATGTATAATCATTCCAAGTGTTTTGTTTTGAAGCCAATGCACCAAGTAAAAAATTGCATTTGGAGACTGTTGATCGCATTGGCAGTATACCGTTAATTGAAACAAGTATAAAGCAGATGGAACATGTGTATGCCAAGGTAAAAAATAGTAACCGCCTATTCAACTGGTACTTTGAAACTGCTGAATACACAATCTTATCAGCTTATGAGTCAGTGCAACCTGCAGTAAAATTATTCGAAGCTCCACTTAAACGCTTGGACATGGTAATGTGTAAGAGTTTGGATATTCTAGAACAACGAGCTCCTTTGATGTATTTACCACCCGAACTGGTAAGCTAACAGAATTTAGATTTTAGGCTGATTGCAAATTTAGACTATTATTATGGTATTAAAGATGTATTGGAATACAAAGGAATACATGTCAGATCATTTGGTTAAGCCCGTTTTAAAACGTGCTGATTCTATGAAACAAATTGGTAATGCAGTACTGGACAGTCCACTAACAGCTTACGCAGCTGAGCGCTTAGATGGAGCTCTAACAGCTGGTGACAAATTCGTAGATAAGTATTTGGTACCTATAGGGGTTGATGGTGACCAAGTTGATGGTAAGTTACAAATAATGAATTAGAAATACTTATTTAAGCAAAAATTTAATTGTATATTCTTTGTTCGTCTGTTTGTCATTTATTCGAATAACAAAAAAGTATTTCAAGTAATCTTAAGGTTATCATTTTTCGCTATTTTTTTTTTGCAAAATGACAATATTATAAATAAAATGTTAATCTTTAATTTATTGCACATACACACATATATTATACACATATGTATATATTTATATGTATACGAGTATGTAAGTAAAAATGAAGATGATTACATTCTTGTTCATTATTTAAATGTTGGAAATCAAAAATATGCATACATTTGCATAGCCGATGATAAACCATCATTAAAATTTGGCGAAATTACCCACAACTATAACCTCAAACCTTTTTGTATAAACGTGACATAGGAAGGGAGATGTTATTTTTCGAAAATTGTGTGTTATGCGATTAAAAATTGCTTCCCATTATCTAAAAGTGATTAAAATGTCCTTTAAAGAAAATATTCTGCATTATTTTTTTCTGGGATGTATTTTTAATTTAATTTTCGTCAAAATTAAAAAACCAAAAAAATTTTTAATGAAAATGAATACCTAGATATTATCTAAGCAAGTATATGAAATGCTAGTATAAACAATTTTATTTTATTACTAGGTGCTTTTATCCGACCGCACGTAGCAGTACAAAAGTATAATGCAACCTTCCTTCGATTATAGAAATTATATGTACCAAATTTTGGAATCCGGCTGGAAAATAAAAGCTTAATCGTTAAATATGTTACTCGCTGATAATGTAGCTTTCGTGAAAAATATTTTAAAATCGGCTAGTAGTAGTAGTTTCAGAGTTTATCTAAACTTTAGGTTGTTGTTTATTTAAATTATATTTTACACGAAAATACTAGACTTGGGCATAATCGCTCATTTCACTGAACCGTTCAGATTTTTCAAATAATCTAAATGACCTAGGTCATTTTAAACGTTCATCGTTCATTTCGGACACTGTACGATGACTTTCATTCATTGTATTTTTTATACACCGTAATACCTCTATAAATATATATTACAACTGATTATTGAATTTAAGCATATGTGATTTTAAATTAACTATGAATTTTTTTTGTTTAAGTCTGCAATAAAACTTTGCTACATTTTAACTAAAACAAATTTTATTTATTTTAATCCTAAACAGTAAGTCAGTGAACGATGAACAAAATAATTTTAAAAAATTTAAAAGTCTGAATCGTTCAATTTGCTGAATAGTTCATATGAACTAGGTCGCACATGAACGCCACAAGCCTAAAAAATACTATGTAATAAAAATTCACTATCAAGAGGTAAATGAAAAACTAAACACTTCGTTGTATAGAGGCAATAGAATCAACACCATAAACTAACATGGACATGTAAAAAGTGAGTGATGCAAAAGGCCCAAAACATCTGATTGCTTAGGATCTATGAAAGAGACAGATATATTACACATTGTTTACGAAAAATAGGAAAATGCATGAAATTGAAATTAAAAAATTATAGAAAACAAAACTTTTATTATAAATTTATTAAATTAAAATTATTAAAATTTCATGTAAAAGTGATAAAATCAGTGCACGGATGAACTGCTTTTTGTAAATGTGTTGAAAGATGTGTGTTTGTTACAAGATAAATAAAGTAAACACATAGCACTTTGTCTTACCTAGTCTACAGCCAAAACTCTTCAAACGATTGTGCCACAAGAATATCATGGGGAAAACAATAAATTTCAATAACTCAACACAATTTTGGAATAAGCACAAATATATATTAATACTTTGATAATATAAGTTTTAATTTTATAACTTATATTAAAATAAAACAACTAATTATCATTTTATTTATTATAGTAAAAAAACACAATATCACACACACCATCCCCTAAAATAACTTCACAATGACAACAATTTTGTTTTATTTCTAAAACCACTACAACACTGCGTGCTATCCTTTTTCAACTGTCTAGTCTATTTTAGTTTATGATCAACACTTTTGATAACGGGACTTTAACGACTTACATACTTAAAATGTATCACAGTATGATGTCATTGAAAAAATACTTCTCTATTTAGAGGCTTTATAACATATTTTTATTGCAATGAACGTTTTATATGTTTTATTGTTTTATTGAAATGTACGGTTACTCACAGAAATATTTTGCTTGTGTAAGAAAAAGTAAAATATAAAAAAATGCTACATAAAAATATGTTTAAAAAAAATTAATGTAAATTTTATTAAATATTCACCCTTATTCCATTCGGTGCCGGCAAAATCGATTTTAAATTTGATATTTTCTAGCAGTTGTCAAGTTTGTCTAAAATTTGTAATAAAATGTTTTTGAAGTTTATTTAATGAAAAAACACACAGCAATATTGATAGCAAACGTCATTACACAATACCAAATAAGTGTCAACAGTCATCAATATATTTATCAATATTAAAAATTTTAATTCAACAAACGATAAAAATTGATGTCGTTTTGTGTCGAAGACACCATATAGAATAAGCTTTAATTCATTATTGTACAAGTTTGAAAATCATTTGTAGTTCATGAGATCTTTAAAATAATATAAAATAGTTGCTAATTTTTTAGGTCAAAAAAGTATTTTGCTTTCAAGTTTTTATTCACTCTTTGGTTGCTCTAAAAAAATTTTATTTTTAATATTTTGTATGGGATCCATTGTTAGCTATAACTGATTCCAGGCGTCTAGGCTTTGATTCCACTAAATTCCTACATTTTTCAGAAGGTATCTTGTACCATTCTTCTTTCAATATTTTTTTAAGGTTTTTTTGGATGAAATGCTATGTTCCCGAACTTTTTCATCCAAATAAGTTCAAAGCTTTTCGATGGGACTTCTATCGGGACTTTGTGCTGGTGCTGGCAGATGTTTGGTGTTATATGAAAGCCATAGTTTAACGTCTAAAGCTGTATGTTTAGGGTCATTATCATGTTGAAAGTAGTACCCATTCCTAGATAACCCTATTTTTTCAGCACTGGCATGAAGATTTTCTTTTAAAATAGATAATTATAGAAGCTTATACATAATGCCGTCTATAAGCATCAACTTTCCGACTCCTAACGCAGACATACAGCCCCACACCATAAGAGAACCACCACCGTGTTTTACAGTTGGTTTTATATATTTTATATTTAGGAATTCATTTGGCCTGCGCCACACCATACGTCGTCCGTCCGACCCAAAACAATAAAATTTGCTTTCGTCACTGATTATTATAGTCTTCCAAAACTCAAAAGTCTTAGTTTTATGAAGCTCAGCAAATGAAAGGCGTTTTTGTCTATTGATTTCAGAAATAAAACGCTTTTTTCTTTGCTACGCTACCGTTAATATATTATCTCTTAGAACTCTACGAATCGTTTTGTCACTTACACTTGTTCGTAGCGTCATCTTAAGCTTTTGATTAATTTTCGGTGCTGATAAATGGGGATTTTCACGGTTTAATTGAAGAATTTGTCTTTAATTTCTTAAAGTCAACTTTCGTGGAATATTTTCGATACTACCCCGCTCTTTGGCTCGTTTTATCACGTTTTCAATTATTTGCCGAAATCGAAAAATATATCATAAATATATTTTATTAATTTGCCTCGATTATTCCTTTCCTTTTGGCATTTTTAGATCAAAAACTTTACGCCTGCTCACAAAATGAACGAGTTTGTAACTAATTATGATGCAAAAACATATTAAATAAGTGCTATTTCAAGAGAAAGGAATAAAAAAAAAAACAAAAAAAAAAAAAAAAACACAAATTTAAAAAATAAAAATACTTTTGTGACGTTATAATTAAGTTAATAAATAAAAAGCCATAAAACTATAGTGAATTGAAAGTTGGTGTTATTTTTCCCTTTTCAGAAGCATCATCCGACAGACTATGATTTAATACTACAAGAAAAAAATTTATATATCCATTACCTTCCATATTATTTATCTATAAAAATATTTTTTGTTAAAAAAATTTAAGCAAAATATTTCTGTGAGTAACTGTACGTAATTTTGCATTTGCAATATTACAATACGATACAGTGAACACTTCATAAACTTGTTGAGCTTCTGTGTTTTTCTTAGAAAGCATATTACATATTTCAGCACCAAATGACGAAGATAACAATAGAGATTCTCCCAATGAAAAAAGTGCCATCAAAGCAATACACCATGGTCAACGGTTTTCACGTAAACTCAAGCGTCGCTTGACTCAAAGAACTTTGGCGGAAGCTAGAGCTTTAAAGAAACAAAGCAAAGAAGCCATTCACATATTAATATATGCTGCTGAATTGGTAAATTATTTTAATACATTTTTAAAGTCTACAATTAAGAAGAAAAAATTAGATTGTAACAGATCCGAAATTGGCCTTACAAAAAGCTAAAGAGCTGTGGGCGTACTTAAGTCAGGACGAGCCAGAAAATCAAGCCAGGCCAGTAACACTAGAACAATTGACAGTCTTATTAACACGAGAATCGGCTAGAAAAATTGTTCATGTAGTTAACTTGGGTGCAAATGCCGCAGCCAATTTACCCAAGTAAGTTTTTTTGTTTTCTGACTAAAGTTTAAAGTTTAATTTACTATTTTACAACAAACAGAACTGTATCAAATACAACAACAGAAGTTGTTCACCAACTGATTTATTTTAATAATCGCTTGATAAAAATAAGTAAATTGGATCAAGTAAAAAATTTGACAAAGAAAGAAGCCGAGACATTAATTAAACGTATGAGTAACTTCTATGTCAACCTCCAAAGTCTTTCTAATTGTTATTTGGTAAATAGTATATCTCTCCCAATCATGAATAAAAAGTGAATATTTGGTTCACGTGAAATGTTCTTGTTTTTCGATAAAATGTTATTCATGATAGGCGGATTGATGAAATGCGGAACATGCATATGTAATAAAACTTTGTTCTATTTTTTACAGGAACGCTTAGCCATCTTTTTATCGGGTCGTATAGAAGCCGAAAAAGTAAGGGTCACCCGGACTTCCGACGCCTCATTATCTACAACATCCTCTGCAAGGAGACGTCTGGTAGCCCAAGACAATAATACAACTTCATCTCACAACAATATAAATGGCATCTACTGAAAAGTAGATTTTTTTATTCCATTCGTGTTTTTGTTTCTAACTATAGAATTTTATTTATGCTATCATATTCCCACTAATCAATAACATATGAGTTTATATATTTAAAAGTGATAAAGGAGTAATTGATTTTTTTTATGGTTTGTATTCTAACTAAATTGAAAATTTCGTCAAATATATTCAATTTTAGTAATAATTTTACTAGTATTTTTAAATATAACGGCTTTAAATATGTACTTCACCTTCATATATAAGTTTGTCATACATGGGACACCCTATAAACTATGGTTGTTCTGGATCCTTATAGATAGCTCAATCGGTCCATAAATAGCCTAGCTATGAGCTTTGAAGTGCACATACCTCTTCTCTGAGTACGGTTTTTGCGTATTTTGTCTAAAATATAACACAACGGCAAACAAATGTAGTACGTAGTTTCATCAGAAACAACAGTCTAAATGTCTGTGCAAAAAATCAAAACAATCAGTCAACAAATAACCAAGAGAAATCAAAAATACAACTGAAATTTTAGATTTTCATTAATTTCTATTGTACATGTGCGTAATGTTTGTGTACACAAACAAGTAACTAGCGTCAGTCTTATACTGTGTATGCACATACATACTTTTGTGGGTTTTATTATTATTATTAATATTAGAAATTAATTCTAAGATTAAATTTGTTAAGGAGACTGGTCATTTTTGCGATCCGCCCAGTATCTGGGCAGGAATATAACCCGGGATTCGAATACAAAAATGTTATTTGGAGACCTTTTTTTCTTTAATTTGAAATTGTTTATTTGATATTAAATAATTACTTTAGAAGATTCGAATTTTGATATTTGAGGTGAAACGTTGTATTTTCCTTGAAAATAATTTCAATAAATAAAAAAAAAAAGAATTACAAAATATTAATCTTTATTTGTGCTTAATGCCAGAAATTGTGTTGGTTTTAAAATTTATTCTTTTACTCATGATATTCTCATGAGTTATTCACTCAGTACAATAAGTACTGAAGGGGAGAGCATACCTATATGGACCATTTCATCAGACGCTACTCTGAATCCTCAGTAGGTTATTCCCAACGTTTCTTGCAAACATTGGAACCTTTATATTGTAAAAGCAATTGACTAAATAAGAATTATTAATCAATAGTTACAAAAAGTTTCAAATATTCAAACAAAAAACTCAGTAAGCATTGAACTGAATAAATAAATAAATTTCCCAACCAACATTTTAATATTGAAAACTATATATTCCATTTTTATTCTTCTCTTCTCTTTTACATTTGAATGCCAGGTGGGTATTACTGAATGTAATTAAAGAGTATATGAAAAACAAAAACAAAAACAAAAAATTATAAAAAATAATAAGAAAAACATAAAAAATCTCCAAGTTTTTTTTTTAGTTTTATTTAACTTTAACAAAATAGATTTATTTTAGTGCACTTCGTTTTTCTTTTTTTTTTTTTTAATGTTGATTTCTTTCAAGTTACCAATTTTGTGCATGCACGTTTGCATTTTTAAGAAAAAATCTACTAACATTAATATACAACTGTGTGACGTACACAACAGCTAGATGTTGGGAACCATTATCGCATGTTCAATTGATGTTGTGTTGTAAGTGAGACAACACAACATTTTTGTGTTGTGAACCATAATCGGGGGGTAGAAAATAATTTTCAAAATAGAAATTCTTATTGTCCACCTATATTTCTTCAAAGTGTTAACATAAAATCGCTAATTGAACAATTAAATTCTAAAAATATTGAATTTAAAGTTAAAAATCAAAAATCCTCAAGTGTATGTCGAAACACCGTTACATCCAGAAAAACTGACTGTTTGGTGCGCTTTATGGGCTGGTGGAATCATTGGTCCGTACTTCTTCACAAATGATGATGGCCCTAACGTTACAGTTAATGGTGATCGGTATAGAGCCATGATTACTAACTTTTTCATTCCTGAAATGAACAACCATGATGTCCAGGAGCTGCGGTTCCAACAAGACGGCGCAACATGTCACACAGCTCGTGCCACAATCGATTTATTGAAAGACACGTTTGGTGACTGCCTCCAAGATCTTGTGATTTAACACCGCTAGACTACTTTCTGTGGGGCTATATGAAGTCATTGGACTATGCGGATAAGCCACAAACGCTTGACCATTTGGAAGACAACATTCGCCGTGATATTGCCGATATACGGCCACAAATGTTGGAAAAAGTCATCGAAAATTGGACGTCCAGATTGGACTACATCCGAGCCAGATGTGGCGGTCATATGCCTGAAATCATATTTAAAATGTAATGCCATAAGATTATCTTTCGGATAAATAAAATTCATGTCAATCGAATAATCCATCGTTGTTTTATTGCAATTTAAATTTCTATACGTCTATAAAAAACACGGAGTTTCTACCAATGAGCCAATGTATTTGAGCTGCTTTCAGTTTCATTTGGGTCAACTTTGCATTTATGTGATGTTTCCATGTGAGACGCCGGTCCAAGTGGATACCGAGATATTTAACGTGCGGGTGTTGAGGCACTACTTGGTTATTTATACGAATGGAGGGGCAAGATTCCCTTCGTACGGTAAATGTTATGTGAACACATTTCTGCTCGTTGATTTTTATTCTCCATTCCTTAGTTCATTTCTCAACTTGGGTTATGTGGTGCTGTAATTGCCTTGAGGCATCTGTTGGATTTTTGTGAATACTGAGAAAAGCGGTGTCATCTGCAAACGTTGAGGTGTGAGTTTGATTGGTTGTTGGTATGTCCGCTGTGTATATTAAATATAGTGTTGGGCCCAAAATACTACCTTGTGGTACACCGGCTAGGATTGGTTGAGGGCTGCTTATATAATCTCCTTCTTTAATTATAAACTGACAGTCGATGATATATGTTCGTAGTAGGTTGTAGACATTTACCGGCAAGTTCTGCTTCAGTTTAAATAAAAAGCCTTCATGCCACACTTTATCAAAAGCTTGTGACACATCGATGAAGAGCGCGGAGCAATACTTCTTTTCTCCAAATGCGTTTCTTATAACTTATACCAATCTGTGCGATTGATCGATGGTGCTATGTTGACGCCTGAAGCCAAATTGGTGATTTGGAATGCTATTGTTGGCTTTCAATATCGGTGTCAGTTTTACTATTAACAATTTTTCGAACAATTTAGATATAGTTGACAGCAGACTTAATGGCCTGTACGACTCAACTTTTGAAGTATATTTTCCGGGCTTTGGAATCATTTTAACTCAGGCAACCTTCCATTTTGTCGGGTAGTATTCAAGCCACAGGATTGCGTTGAAAAGAAATAGAATTATTCTCTTTGCTATGCGAGGTAGCTCTAAAATCATTTTGTTGCTAATTTTATCAAAACCAGGCGCTTTTTTCATATTTAGATTGTCAATAGCCTGGACAACGTCTAAATAATGAAATGATATTTGTACCGGTGGTCTTGCCACAACAGGTGGTAGTTCACTAATGTCAGTACCTGTATTGGGAGTGAATACATTAATTAGATGTCTTACGAAAAGATTACTTTTATCCTCATCATTTCTTGCCCATCGACCATGTAAATTACGCAGAGGAGGTTTTGCGATTACGGGTCTTTTAAGGTATCTGACTGCACGGCATAACGAATAATTTGACTGGGAGGTCGTATCTAGACTTTGCAGATGTTCCTTCAGAGATGCTACTCTTTGATTTTCCATCAAATTGTGGCGATCTGTGTTGTTGCCATTCTCTTCGGATTATTAAAATATTAATCTTTATTTGTGCTTAATTCCAGAAAATTGTGTTGGTTTTAAAATTTATTCTTTTACTAATGATATTCTCATGAGTTATTTATTCAGTACAATAAGTACTGAAGGGGAGAACATACCTATATGGACCATTTCATCAGACGCTACTCTGAATCCTCAGTAGGTTACTCCCAATGTTTCTTGCAAACATTAGAACCTTTATATTGTAAAAGCAATTGACTAAATAAGAATTATTAATCAATAGTTACAAAAAGATTCAAATATTCAAAAACAAAAAAGTCAGTAAGCATTGAACTGAATAAATAAATAAATTTCCCAACATTTTTTTTATTTTTATTTTTACTTTTTATTTTTATTTTTATTTTTACTTTTTAAAATATCGCTTTGAATGATACTCTCGCAAACACGTTTGTACTCTTCGAGCAATATTAAATATGAAATATTTAATAATAAACTTAAAAAAATAAAACCAGGACCATTTGCCTATAAAGAGATTTTTAAAATTGTGGGAAATAAAAATAAATCATTTGTAAAGAATATATTTGTGAATGGAGTATCTATTTTAATAAAAGTGATAAACTTATTATTTTAAAAGATCACTTTTCTTCAATTTATCAAGATTCTTTTTTTAATATTAACAATGCTAATATTGAACAAACAATTAATAACATTATTCGGGAGGTTCCCAATTCTATTGTAACTTTTGATGACAATTTTAATGCATTAAATATTCAAGATAATCCTAATTTTATTTCAATTAATTCTGTAGAAGAAACTATCTTTTTGATTAATAGTAAGATATCAAGTGGTTTTGATAATGCTATCTCAGATCAAATATCGTAACTTGTGGAGTTCAATTTTAGCACCACATTTATATAATATTTTTATTTCTGATTTTCCCCATATTTTTAATAGTTCTACTAGCATCTTTTTGCAGACGATTCACTCGTATATGCACATAATTAATCTCCAATAATTGCGCTTCAAAGAGTATCTTCGCACCTAAAAGCTGTGTTACGCGAATTTCGTAACCGTGTCGCGGTTGTTATTAAAAAAACTAAATTTGTTTTTTGTTTGGTTTATAAATTTTATTTAATTTGACAACTTATTGACCGAATGGGAGAAACAAGACTGACTTATTCTAATTACAAGATCTTCTTATATCTTAAAGTTATTGTATTATTTGTTAATAAGTTTATTGAATATTGCATTTTCGTTTGGGAACGGGAATGCTTATTTGACAATATCTATTGCAAATTGCTTTCTTAGTGAAAAGTTAGTAAATCTGGGACGGTTGCAATTCTCAGAATTGCGACCGAAAAATATACTTTGTTACATTTCTGCATTTAGTGCTTTAATTTATTAATGAAGTTAATTCTTTTATATTAAATTGAGACGGTTGCAATTCTTAGAATTGCGACCGAAAAACAATTAATAAATTTTACATTTATTTTGTATTAATTATTTTGTTAATAACTATTGGCAAATTACGGTTGCAATTCTTGGAATTGCGACCGAAAAATAGTTTTGATTTATGGATTTAATCATAATTTCTTTAAACAAAGCGGAAATGGGTTTAATATTACACTTTGTCTTTAATTATGTTTGCAATAAATTCGTCTATAGGGTCGTTCCTAATGTAAGTGTTAGTGCTTGGTTTTATATACTTAACTTCTCCCTCCTTTAGATTAGAATTCTCCTGAATTCTTTTATTTAGTTTTATTTTTATCTGTTTATGTTTAGTTAAAATTAACACAATTAAAATAAGTACTACAAATATTATAAAAAAGTTACATCCATATGTTAATTTTGTATGATAATTTAATGCTTTAATATTCTTTACATTATTTTTTTGTTGTAATTCAATTTCTTGAAAAGATAATTTATGTGTAAAATTCTGAGCTCTATTTGGATTTTCGATAATTTGTTTTTCTTTTATATTTTCGATAGTGTTTGAAAAATAATAGTCTTTAATTCTTATTGAACAATTACTGAAATTTATTAAATAATTTCCGTTTAACATGACCTTTTCGGAATTACAAGTTTCATTAACACTGATGTTCATTGCATTCTTAATTATAATTGTGTCTATATCTAATTGTACAATTTCAAAATCTTTGTTACTTACTAGTTGACAATTATTTTTTATTATACAATGAGTGCTTAATTTTAAGTCTTTTAAATGCTTATTTTCTTCAAATCTATATGTTTTATTTTCAAACTCGAAGCTTTTTTCTGTAATAGCATCTATTTCGTTATTGTGAATATTGGGTAGTGGAACAATAATTCTTAATTTAACAATTATGAAATTTTTAGGTATTTTTACTCCTAAAACTAAGTATGAACCATTAACAAATGTTGTACCACACTGTATATATTTCAACCTGTTATAATCGATATTGTATTTTTTAATTTCGTTACTGGTTAGAATACTTGGATGTACTAAACCATGTTTTGCAGAAATTACATTGTCTTGCAAATGCTCTATTCTACTCTTTATTAGTTGTATATTACTTAATTGCTCTAAATATCTACTTTTATTATTTTCTATTTTTAAAAACTTATTTATAGAATTTAGTTCTTCTTGAATTTTTTGTCTGTCATTTGTAATTACCATCTTTAAATGATTTATAGTTATATTAAAATAGTCATTAATTATAATTTGTTGATTGTTGTTGTTAACAATTTCATCAATATTAAACAACTGTTTTTGTATGTTTTGCCTGTCTTCGTCGTCCATAGTCCCAAATAACCATTTTTGTATGCTTCCTATTCCATTGATTAGTCCTCGTCTTTGCCTATTTTGTCTTGGCAATAATGTCAATAATTTATTTTTAGCGTCGCTTAGTTCTAAATTAAGCATTTCTTTATTATCAATCTTCATTAATTTTATGTTTTCTGTCATGTTGTCCAAAATGGTTTCTATATCATGCAAGTTTATGATATGTAATACTATGTCCGTCTCCTTGACTATTTCCTGACTTTTGATATAAATGTCTACAAATCCTTTTTGTTCTGTAATTCGTTTTGTGTTCATTATTCCTTCAATCGGTTGTGTCTATAAGAGTATCATCAGTATTGTCACTAACTGTAAATTTAAGAGGTCGTTTGATGTTACAATGATGCACTCTCTCTAATTTGGATTTTTTATATTTTGGTTGTTCTTTATGCCTAACTGCCTTGTAGTTCTTAATGAATCCTTCTTCCCTACTTTCGCTGTAATCTTCTCTAGATTTGTTTAATTTCTCAATTATTTTTCTTTTATTTTCCTGTAAATTCCTTTTTATTATACCATTTTCAATTTTTCCTAAATGTACGTCACTAGGTGTGCATTTAATGCTTGAATGGTAACGCTCATTATAGCTTCTAATTGCTTTTTGAATCAATTGTTTTATTGGAATATTTTTCTCTAATTTATATAATATCCTGAATTTTTCGGCTATTGTGTTATGCAAACGCTCTATGTCTGCATTACCCGTGTGACTATTGGGTTTAGTTAGATGTAATTCAATGTTTTCTTTTTCTAAAAATTCTTTTATTCGGATTCCTTTAAATTCATTGTCTGCCACTATTTTCTTTGGTTTTCCTATTTTGGCGAAATGATCTTCTAATTGCTCGATAAGAGTCACGTGGTTTCTGTCGTTTAGCGGGTATGCCGCCCCAAATTTAGAAAATTTGTCTATTACCGTTAGAAAATAGTTCCTTTTCATTACATACGTGTCTATATGAACGATCTCATTCCTTTCTGAGGGTGTTTCTGTGACTAAAAATTTAGATTTTATTGGTTTTCTATCGTACTTTATTTCCTGGCATATCTCGCATTGATTAATTACCAATTGAATTACCTCCATGAGTTTTGGATAGTAAATTTTATTTTTAAGTTGGTTATATGTTTCGACTATCCCTGAATGCATGCTTTCCCTAACGTGATACAATGATATTTGCTTGACTGCTTCTACTTCTGTTTCTATATCTCTAGCTCTTGTAGTACACTTAGTGAAATTAATTTGTTTATCGTTGGAAAACATTTCTATTAATTTTTCTTGAACTATGTTGTAGCTTCTGTCTGAAAGTTCAGAAAATATTCCTACTTTACCTTTAGTGATATACCTTCTAAATATTTGTCCCATTTCTTCAAAATCACTTTCCGCAATATATATTATCCTTTTTCCATGTAATTCCTGTAGTTCTTCAACTTTATTGTTTGTTAATATAATTTGTGTCTTATACTTGTTTACTATTTCTTCCTTAATGTAGAAATGATCGTGCAAATTTTCATCTGCTGAATGGATTGTTGCCATAGAAACATTTTCGTCCTCCATATTATCTATTATTTTAAAATCTGATTCGTTATCCCAGTTTTCCCGAACATTTTTTTCATTAACATGTTCCAATCTACTTATAAAATCGGCGACTC
The DNA here is from genome assembly GCA_947397855.1 of Thelaira solivaga. Taxonomy (NCBI): domain Eukaryota; kingdom Metazoa; phylum Arthropoda; class Insecta; order Diptera; family Tachinidae; genus Thelaira; species Thelaira solivaga. Next base: position 46,632,900 of record OX377610.1, on the reverse strand, counting down.
TATTCTCTTTTCCTCTAATATACTCGACCGTAAAATCATATTCACCCAATTTTAAAATCCATCTTTGATGTCTTGGCGACATGTCCTTTCCTTTGTACTTTGCATGTAAAAACTTAATGGGTTGGTGATCCGTTAAGATCTTAAACTTTCTCCCGTAGAGATAGGGTCTTAGGTAATTAACGCTCCATAATATTGCCAAGAATTCCTTGTCCGTTGCTGCGTAATTTCTTTCATGATTATTTAAGGTTCTTGAGATGAAACAGACCGGATGTCCTTCTTGTGATAAAACGGCTCCAATCGCATAATTGGAGGCATCTGTGGTTAATGTGAACATTTTTCCAAAATCCGGATATCTCAAAATGGGATGACTACTAATCAATAATTTTAATTTTTCAAATGCTTCTATATATGTTGGGTCGTTTATGTTTACTTTTATGCCTTTCTTTAGATATTTTGTAATAGGTTGGGCTACCTTCGCGTAATCTTTTATGAATTTCCTATAGTAACCGGTGAGCCCAAGGAAACTTTTAATTTGTTTCTCTGTTTTTGGTAGCGTGATTTCCTGAATTATTTTAATTTTGTTAGGGTTTGGTTTTAGTCCGTCTTTTGTCAAAATATGTCCCAAAAATTCCGTCTCTTTTTTTAAAAAATTGCACTTGTCCATTTGAACTTTTAAATTAGCTTTTTCTAATGCCGTAAAAATCTCCGTGATCGCCCTTATATGTTCTTTCAATGAGGTGCTGAATATCAATATATCATCCAGGTATACTACGCAGGTTTTGTTTATGAATTCTCTTAGAGTCTCATTCATAAGCCTTTGGAACGTCGCTGGGGCGTTTTTTAAACCGAAGGGCATCCTTACAAATTCATACAATCCATGTGGTGTCACAAATGCGGTCTTCTCTCTATCTTGTTCCCTGACCAAAATCTGGTGATAACCCTTCGCTAAATCCAGAGTGGTGAAATATTGTGCCCTGCCCAGTTTGTCCAGAATGGAGTCTATATTTGGTAGTGGAAATTTGTCGTCGATAGTTATTTCATTTAGTTTCCTGTAGTCCACCACGAGTCTATATTTCTTTTCTCCTGAATTATCGAGTTTTTTAGGCACCACTATTAAAGGGCTTGCATAACGTGAAGAACTTTTCCTGATTATCCCCTGTTCTTCCATTTCCCTTATTTGTTTTCTCACTTCTGCCTCGTGTTGGGGTGGATATCTGTATAGTTTTGAATTTATTTGTTCTTCGGTTGTTGTCCTAATTTCATGCTGTATTTTCATTGTACTAGTTAATCTATCTCCTTCTTTGAAGAATAATTTCTGGAATCTATTTAATGTTTTTAAAATTTCTCTTTTTTCTTCTTCATTCAGGTGTTCTAACTGAATTCGGTTTTGAAGTTCTCTAGAAAATTCTATTGCTTCTAATGTACAGATCTCTAAATTATTATATGGATTTATTAGAAAATTTGTTACTTTATCATTAAATGAGATATATCCGTCCTCCAAATTTACCATTGTTTTAAAACAATTTAACAAGTCGATTCCTATTATAAATTTATATCTTCGTCCCTTTAATTCAGCTACTTTCCATCTAATCTTCGCATAATGGGGTATATTAAATTCGTCGGGTGCATCCGTCACGACTTCATATCTAATAAAATCTTTTTTGTTAATGGTACTAAACTTTATTGGTTCTTTTAATAAATTTTTTCTAAAGTCTTTAACGTTACTGTCTATTAAACTAATACTCGCCCCTGTGTCTATTAATGCGTCATATATTTTTCCTCTTATTTTAATGTTTATGATGGGTAAAAAATCTGAGGTCGTTTTGAAAAAAACTGATCCTGGATTTGTCGGGGTTGAGCCATGTTACTACAACATTTGTCGGGTTCCGAGTGTCCTGCCAATTGATCATATTCTTCTCTTTGATTATTACCTTCAAAGAATCCGTTTCGTTCTTGCCTAGGTTGCGTCAAGCGATATTGGCTGACGTCAATTCTAGGGTTTCCTAACTGGGCGGTTCTCTGATTATTAGTATTTACTTGATTATTATAATTTACTTCATTCACTTGCTTATTAAATTGAATATTATCTATTTCCATAGGTTCATCTTGCCTTTGCCTGGCCTGATTCCAACGGTTTTGACTTTCGTATGGCCTAGGATTTCCTGCTTGATTAAACCTTTGGAATTTTCCTGACGTTTTATTATAATTGTTATTATTATTAGTTTGTGGAACTCTATAGCGTCCTGAATTATTAAATTGTTTGTTCCAATTATTCCAATTATTATTATTCCTGTCATTATTATTCCTATTATTATTATTATCATATTTCCTAACGTTATTATAATTATTACGATTGTAGTTTTCTATATGTTCCTGCGTATAATTATTATGTTTATTCTTGTAGCTTTGGTTCATATTTGAATCGTATTTAGTATTTTTGAATTTCCTATATTCTTGCCTAATGCAGGCATCTTCGAACCTTCTTCTCGTCAGAATTCTAAGTATGTCATTAATATTGTCCACCTCATAAATTTTGTCCAACAATACACCTTGTGTCATTTCCTTCACGGTATTGACTAAAAGGCTATCTATGTTCGATAAGTCAATGTAATGATCGTCCTGGTAATATATGATTAGTTCGTCTGCTTTATACTTAATGTTTTGTAACTCTATTATAAGTTCGCTTACCGAGTGTACCTTTAGGTTGGCTATTATTTTATATAGATGGTGTGGTTCCACGTTGGGTCGGTACCTTAATTTTAGTGTCTCCTTTATTACGTTCCAATTGTCTGGTGTAGGTATATTGATGATGATGTCCTTGGCTTGTCCTTGGATGACTTTATAGAATATTATTCGGACCACTTCTTTTTTAAGATTTTCGTCCGAAATTGTCGAAAGCAAATACTCGATGCTGCTAAAGAAACTATTTATAGTCACCTCCCCTGTTCCAGTAAAGGTTGGCAGATGATTTACCATCTTAAAAATGTTGTCCCTCATAAGGCTGGATTGGTTTAATGGTTGTTCTTGTTGTTGCTGTTGGTTTCGTTGTTGTTGTAACTGTTCATTTTGTTGTTGCAAATTTATATACGCTTGGCGTAATTGCTCCAGTTGTTGGTCTTTTATGGCCAATTCTTCGGCCACGTTCACAGATGCGATGTGAAACCGTTCCTCCATTCTTCTTTGTTGGTCGTATGCTTGTTGCCTTTTTGAATACAGCTTGCCTTTTATTTATTGGTGTCCACTGATTTTTATTTTTCAGTGTCAACTAAATTAATTTTGTATCTTAATTGTGTCCACTGATTTTTATTTCAATGTCAACTAAATTAATTTTGTATCTTAATTGTGTCCACTGATTTTTTTATTTTTCAATGTCAACTAAATTAAGTTTTGTATCTTAATTGTGTCCACTGATTTTTATTTCAATGTCAACTAAATTAATTTTTTGTATCTTAATTGTGTCCACTGATTTTTATTTTTCAATGTCAACTAAATTAAGTTTATCGTTATAGTGATTTGTAAAAAAAAATTTTGTTTCTTTTTTTTTTTTTCAAAACTTTTCTCTGGTCCTATTCTTAGCAGGATACTCAGAGTTTTTATCACTGTTCGTACGATTCGTATCACTAGATCCTTATATTTTAAGGATCCTACCGACTGCGCCAATTTCGTAACCGTGTCGCGGTTGTTATTAAAAAAACTAAATTTGTTTTTTGTTTGGTTTATAAATTTTATTTAATTTGACAACTTATTGACCGAATGGGAGAAACAAGACTGACTTATTCTAATTACAAGATCTTCTTATATCTTAAAGTTATTGTATTATTTGTTAATAAGTTTATTGAATATTGCATTTTCGTTTGGGAACGGGAATGCTTATTTGACAATATCTATTGCAAATTGCTTTCTTAGTGAAAAGTTAGTAAATCTGGGACGGTTGCAATTCTCAGAATTGCGACCGAAAAATATACTTTGTTACATTTCTGCATTTAGTGCTTTAATTTATTAATGAAGTTAATTCTTTTATATTAAATTGAGACGGTTGCAATTCTTGGAATTGCGACCGAAAAACAATTAATAAATTTTACATTTATTTTGTATTAATTATTTTGTTAATAACTATTGGCAAATTACGGTTGCAATTCTTGGAATTGCGACCGAAAAATAGTTTTGATTTATGGATTTAATCATAATTTCTTTAAACAAAGCGGAAATGGGTTTAATATTACACTTTGTCTTTAATTATGTTTGCAATAAATTCGTCTATAGGGTCGTTCCTAATGTAAGTGTTAGTGCTTGGTTTTATATACTTAACTCGCGCGCCTTATTATACATACTAGGTTAAGGAAAAATAAACTTACTTTCAACGGACAGACATAACAGCCTCTCCATATAGAGGCTGTAAAAATAATTATATATTTTGCAACTATTGCTGCTTCATGCCCACTGCATGGCCCGGCCAACCACCTAAGTAGCAAACCTTGATCCATCCTGACCCATGCTCAGCAAACCAAATGAGTTTAAATCATACAATTCATGTGATTTATTTAAGATTTATACAAAATAACAAAATAATTAAAGGTATTTAATAAGCTCCTGGGCTATGTATATATATAAGTTTTATAAGATTAAAAAAAAACTTAAGTCGATATTTATGCGCATGTACTTTCAATAATTTTAATAAAAGAATTAAGATATTTTTCTCTTTTATAAGATCAGTGACTGCTTATGCATATATACATATATTTATATGTCTGCAAGTAGGCATTTAAGTAAATATAAAGTAAAGAAAAGGAAAATTACCAAAAAACTTGCGTCAGTTAAACACATATGCATAGATATTTACACAAAAAAAAAAATAATTAAGGGATAATTGATTGGTCAGATAAAATTAATTATACTCTATAACTACGTAAAAATAAAGTACCTTTACTGATGCCGCTGATGACATGAAGGCCACGAACGTTCTGGCTGACGACGGAATGTTGGTTGTAAACGCTGTCTTGCGACGGAAAAGTTTAGGCTGATGCTGGTGGGTTGTAATCTCTGTGGTAAATTCATCAGGTGATTTTATATTTACCCGGCATTTTATATTTACCCGGCAGGTGAGATGATAACAGGTAAGATGATGTTGAGAATTTTTTCCTCTTCTAGCTCCTTATTATAGCAATTTTGAGCTGAACACACAATAGGCACTATTAATGAAGTCCGTCTTCAATGTTTTTTTTTCGATTTACTTAACTTATGCTTTAGTTTAAGTAATTATAATATACAATCTTCATTTCGTATAATAGTCTTATTTTATTGATTGTATGTTATTACATTTTATTTTAAGTAAATATAATTTAAATTTTAGTTTTCGTTGATTAACAAATTTTTAGTTCTTTCATTTAATTAATTAAAAAACTAAAAGGAAGTTTTTACATGTATATAGCCAAAGTCTGCTTTTCAGAAAAATTAAACTCGCATTTCTCACATCTTAACACACATTCTTATATATTGAAAAAAAGAAATATACTTTAACCACGTGTGTAGTCACTAATTTTTTTGTTTTAAAAAAAATCTTTGTAAACTTTTATTTCACAGCACACATGTCTTCATTGATCAACGCCCAAAGTAAGAAGAGAGTGCATATCAATTCTACAATCACCACAATGATGCGTGAGTATTGCCATCCCTTTTGTTTTCTCTGCATAATGCGTGAACTGTCAGTTGGCGTCCCTACGCGTCGATCTCGGATTGGTCAATTTAGGCTGCGTCATGCCAATGGCAGTATAAAATACGAAGTTGCCAGATTCCCACTGCAGGAATGGCTCTTGCATGGTTTTATTCCCCTTACCTTTGAGTTTCACAACCAGGGTGTGCCCACCAGTGGGGAATATAAAAGAAAAATCCGTAACAGCTGTTAATGATTTCTATTCTTTTTGAGGAATTAAAATTAATGTTACAAAAAGTACTGCAATTTGCTTACGAAATGCTTCTGGAAAGTGCCATTATAACGTAGTTCCAGAAAGCAAAAGGTTAAAATTATTTTTGAATGGAAATGAAATTTTATTTCAAGATAATTTTAAATACCTTGGTGTAAACTTTAATGGTTGGTTGGTTTACGTAGCGGCCTTCAATTAGAGTCGTGAGACTCCGTTTTGATCCACCTACTCGCCAAGACCATGTAGCCGTAAGTTGACCTAGATCCACCCCGTGACATTCAGATTTCCGAGAAGATCTGCTAACCTTACTCCCGATATCTCAGATAGTTCGGCCATCAGATGTGCACCGAGAAATCTGTGTCTCGAAGCGATAAGAGCCTGGCACTCACAGAGAAGGTGAAAAGCCGTCTCCTCTTTCTCGGGTGACCGGCAGCTGCGGCAGCTATCGTTGAAGAGCAGTCCCAGCCTGCTGGCATGCTTACCGATCGTCCAATGACCGGTTATCACCGCCACCAGCCTGGAGATGTCCCTTCTACTCCTGCTGATTAATTGAATAGAGCGTTTACCATCATAGCGGGGCCATAATTGACGCGTGACCTTACACGTTTGTAGACTCCGCCATATGGTGTCTGCCCTTTTCCGGTAGTGATCAAAAATACCACTCCTGATACTACCAAGCGCTATAGGGATTGCCTTTGTGTGCAGGAATCCATACCAAAGATACGTCAGTCTGACGTGCTAGGTTGGATAACACAGTTTTGCATTGGCCCACTAGAGCAAAGAATGTAGCATACGATTGAAGTCCCAAGAGAGCCGCTTGGCTATCTACGAAGATGCCTATAGCTCCTCTGATACTCTTGTTGTACAGAGACTCACATGCCTCCTTGATGGCCAGTATCTCTGCCTGGAAAACAGTAGACCTGTCCGGAAGTCGGAATGACAGTCTCATATCAAGTTCACTACAGTACACTCCAGAGCCCACACCGCAGATCATCTTAGATCCGTCAGTGTATACCCTGATGTCATACCCACGTACAAACGTTCCTTTTTTCCATTCCCACCTGGAAGGAAAACAACCTTGAAAGACCTATCAAAGTCTATCTGGGGAACTATGTAATCGATAGGGACCCTAAGATCCGAATGCAATCGATTCAGGATCTTAGCATGCCCATATGCTTTATGCCTCCACCAGCCAGATGCAGACAACCTAGTCGCACTGCTGGCTGATATGACCATCAAATGTAAATCTATAGGAATGAGGTGCAGAACTGTATTCAGCCTCCGACGGACTAGTACGCAAGCACCCGGTAATTCCTATACAGCTGGCCCACTACGTATCTCTTCTCAGTAGCGGTCCACCATACCAAAGATCCGTATGTAAGGATTGGACGTATAATGGCTTTATACACCCACAGTAACAACCTAGGGCTTAAGCCCCATTTCAAGCCAAATATCCTGCGACAGATATAGTAGGACACCCATTGCCCTCTTAACCCTATGCCGTACATTGGCCCTCCAGGACAGTTTGGAATCCAGAATCACTCCCAGATAATTCCTGGTCCTGCAATCGTGGGGGATTGTAGCTCTGCATCTTGGTCTTTGTGGTGAATAGAACCAGGACTGTTTTGCCTGGGTTAACTCCTAAGCCGCAGCCTGCAACCCAGTTGCTGAGTAATCCCAAGGCACTGGTCATGATATCGCTTATCACGTCCATAAACATTCCCGATACTAGTATCACCACATCGTCCACCTAAGCAACAGCTTTAATCCCCCTATTATGCAGCTTGATTAGGATCAAATCAATAACAATAAGCCATAGTAGAAGAGAGATCACACCACCCTAAGGTGTACCCCTTTTCACCCACTTGGTCTTTGTTTTAAATGCCGAGTATCGCAGTGACATACTTTGCCTTTAGCATCTGTACTACCCAGGTTCTGACGTACTGCTCAACATCAAAAACCCGAAGAGCGTTATTGAAAGCACCCTTTATGTCTAAGAATGCTCACAAAGTATATTGCCTGTTCTCCAGAGATCTTTCTATGACTCCCACCACCTCATGAAGGGCAGTCTCCGTAGAGCGGCCCTTCAGGTAAGCGTGTTGGCTCATAGAGAGTTTCGACGAACTCCTAAGTCTCTGCCTAATGTGTATATCGATGAGTCTCTCCAATGTCTTGAGTAGGAAAGATGAAAGACAGATTGGTCGGAAGTCTTTAGCATTCTCGTGACTACTTTTACTAATCTTGGGAATAAATATAACTCTTACTCTTCTCCATCTAGTCGGTATATAGTTGAGAAAGAGGGAGAGGTTATATAGTTTGCTCAACCAGGGAATGATACAGTGCTTAGCACTCTGAAGCATCTTTGGCAATATGCCATCAGGTTCCGGTGATTTGAAAGGTGAGAAGCTATCGATCGCCCAATCAATTCTCTCTTGGGAGATCAAGTCTTAATTGATCACATGAGGGTCCCCGCAGTGCAATGCACCCATTTCGGGTATATCCATTGCACCCGGGAAATGCGTATCCAACAGAATTTCTAGAGATTCTGCAGAAGATTCGGACCAGGAGCCTTCAGCCCCTTTCACAAAAGTAGGACTCGAGTGACTCCCGGCCAAAACCCTACTAAGCCTTGCAGAGTCTCTAGTGCAGTCAATCGATTCACAGAATTTCCTTCATGAATCTCTTTTGGCGATTCTTAGAGCCTTCTTATAGGCCCGTAGCTCATCGCGATACGGTTGCCATACTTTGTCCTTATAGCTATTGTTGAAAGCTTTCCTTGCTTCTTTCCTAAGCCTAGAAAGTTCCGAGTTCCACCACGGAAGGTATTTCTTTCTAATCCTAGTTACAGAGCATAAAATCTCATACGCCTTAGTAAGATTTCCTCGTTCTGTTCGAGTCCCGTAATAGTATTCTCTATTGCGGGTGCTCCTCTCAGCCGGTGCCCCAAAACCCTACTAAACTTGTCCCAGTCCGTTCTCCTAGGATTCCTAAAGCACTGTCTTTTCGTGACAGATGGTTTTATCTCGAATAGTATTGATAAAATCAAGGACGCACTCAACTCTATCATTAATCTCCCTACTCCCCCAGATGGAGTGTCTAGCGTTCACATCGCATCCAAGGACAATATCAGCATCAACTATAATGTCTTCCATGAGCTTCCTCGATTCGTCTGGCGGGGCAGATCTATCATGTGCCATGTAGCATGATGCCATATAAAAACTCCTCCCATCAGTCAGTTCGACCTATTGAGAGATCCGCTGTACTAAGCTGTGGGATGAGAAAAATGTTCAAATGCTTACTGGCGATAAGACAGGACCTTGGCTTACACTTGTTCTTAACGTACAGACCATTGTACGTGGTAGCTGGGAACCCTTTTACCTCTGAGTGAATGACCCTGGGTTCCTGGACCAAACAGATATTCAAGTCCTATTCAGCTATGAGGACCTGGAGATTGTCTGTAGCATTTTTGAAGTGCTGCAGATTAATCTGTGCTACCTTTAGGCCCATCGTTCGACATGGTGTCCTTTACCTTGGACAGCTTCATATTGCCCATCTACTGTGTGTCCTACCCTTCAGCACCCGTCGGCCGGAACACTTTGACTTTGGCGACCCTTACGAAAAAACCGCTTTTGATCAGCTTTCTCCAAAGCCACTGCACCTGACTCGGTGATAGGGAGGACTAAGCAGGTGCTGTTGTCGCCATGTTCTTCCACGATGACCGACCTGGTCATTTTCTGGCATCATTGGTCAATTTCGGTAACCAAACTCTTGCACGGGCTCTCATCGGAATTTCCTCAGCCGGGATAAGCTTGAGTCTTAAGCCACCCCATGTATCCCTGATCTTAGCGATACACTTGCTTAGGAATTCTTTAGAGAACCCGTCCAAGCATTTGATTACCCTGTAACCCCGATGTACCTCACCAGAGTCGAAACGGGATGCCGGCTTGTCCTTATTGAGAGCACGTAATCCATAACGAGCTCAGCCAACTTGGATTCGATAGCACCCCATTACGTTACTACAGAGGAAATCGCTCCATCCTTTTCTAGCGCCAAGGCCATAAGGACATGATCCTTCACCACCTTATTGAAGGATCTTCTCTTGGCCACGGACGTAAGAGGTTTGGGAGGAGAGACCGACTTCTGTACCTTCTTTCTCTTAGGTACGCCATCATCCTCAGCCTGAGAACGATTTCGCTTGGCGCTTTCCTTGGCAGCAGCCTGAGAAGTGCTGGGTATGGCATCCTTGATCTTAAAGTACTCATCTACCACAGCCTGGTACTCCACCCGATCCTCCGCATCATGTGCATGGGTAGTCCCTTTGGCAGCATTCTGTTCTATCTTTTTTAAGATGAACACTGCCCTTGGGTTGACCTTCGACTTGACGGCCGGCCCTCGGGATGTTTTAGAATTGTGTGCTGTCGGTGGGGTACTATGGCTGGTGCCCTCACCGTCCGAGAGGCCGATCAATGTCTGCTGACTGGAGGCAAGTAGATTGTCCTCTGAGGAAATGTCTTTTCCTCTGTTTGTTATTTTGTTTGTTTTTGAATTTTTCGCTAATTTTTGGTCCCACGAGTATGCACGTAAAGGAATGGACCATACGCGCAGTGACGGCGTACGCGGACTAGACAAAAATATCCAACCGGCCCGTGTCCTGGCACCGGAGGGGAGCTGTTAACAACTAGTCTTCTTTAACCACTGACTAGGCATTCAGGTTCTCGGCACAGCTGCCAACCACCTTGACCTTACAAGTGGCCCAGGGATATACCGCCCTGAGACGGTCGTCAGAGCCTCGTTTGCGAAAACAGGGAACACCAAGCCCCAAAAAGGACAGTGGGTGAGGTTGACAGTAGGAGAGGAGTGGCTTTGTATTCGCATCACTTTCCCTTGATCCCCGTAAACTTTAATAAGCTTGTAAAGTTTAATAAATATGTTTCATACAATCTTGAAAAGGCTAATAGAGTCAAAGGAGCTTTTTCAAAATTGCTTAATAATAAATCTTTATCAATTAAATCTAAATTATTGTTATATAAAGGTAGTATAAGATCTATTTTATTATATGCTTTCCCGATTTGGTTTAGCATATCACCAACGTTTATGAAAAAATTGGAAATATTTGAAAGACATATTTACGTAAGTGTGTTAATAAAAATTATAAAACTCGTTTTAAAAAATTTTCAAATGATTATCCCCTCTATCAGTATATGCAATTGATATGATTAAACGTTTTGTTAATGGGTTAATTAAATTTGAAGGCAACATATTTAACAATATATTATTCCATGAAACTGAATTCAGTTGGTCAAACACTAATTATGTTTCTGCAACAGGTATTTTACGAGAACAAGATGAGAATATTTCTAATTTTTATTTAAAAAATACCATCGGCATTCATCGAGGGTAATTTGTGATTTAGTTTAGTTTTATTTTTAAGTTTTAGTTATAAGATTTAGTTTTTAAGTTTATTAAAAATAGATAACACTCTATTATTCAATATAAATGTCGGGAGCAAAAATTTTTTTTTTTTTTCAATTTATAATGGCTAATTCATTTTTTTACATAATTTTTTATTTATTTTTTTTTTTCTTAATAATTTTTTAAGCAAGACTTTTTATTTTTATATTTTTAAGTTAACACAATTATTGTATATTTTAAAACTTAATAATGATTTTTTGAAGACTCAATAAAATAATAATAATTACTTTAGTCAGAATTTGCTTTTATTTTAAAAATGTTTACAAACATTTTTATTAATTATTTAGTTTATTAAAACAAAAATGGGTATTCAGAGAACATTATTTGCTATTTCATTAAAAAAATTTTTTGAGAAATATTTCAGTAATTGTGCAAAATTAAGATTATGAATATATCGTCTACCATAGACTATTTTGTGATGTTTACCACATTGAAAGATATAAGACTCATTTAACTTATTTTATTTGTATTGGAATGTTGATGAATGACAATAACCATTGAAAGTCATCGCCAAAATTTCTAAAGTATATATATAGTCGATCCTTATAAATAGCAGGATTGACTTAGCGATGTCCGTCCGTGTGGATGTTGAAATTAACTTTCTTAAGTCCCTAGAAGACCTAGAGAAATGTTTTGAAGCTTCTGTTTTCAGGCTGCTACTTAAATTCAGCCCAATCAGTCCAAAAATGACTGACGTATGAGCTCTTAAGTACAACTATGTCTATTTTTTTTAACATTTTTCTGAGTGCGTTTTTTGCGTACACCACAGGGTACCGTGTAAGCCACAGGATACCCAGAAATGTCAAAGACAGAAAGAGATGGGAAATATATCTGTTTCATGCACCCATGAGAGCCCAATTTACAATTTTGTTCTTATTCTCATTTTTTGGTGCTGTGAAAATTTAACGTGTTTTGTAAACAAACAAAGAATAAAGAAAAAAAACAAAGAACAAAGACCACAAGCAAAATTTTTGTTGAAGTGAATGAAAATTTTAGCAAAAAAAATTTTAATTTAGAATGAAAATTTTGCAATTAAAATAAAATCTATTTAATATAAGTTTATTTTCCGTAAATTTTAGCGTGACCCTGTGATTTCATCAGGAGAAACCAGAAGCAAAAAAACTGCTGAAGTGAATGAAAAATTTTGTCAAATTTTCAGTATTCCTAAAAATTTTATTTAAATTAAGCACATTTTATGTGTTATTTCAATTAATATAAAAATATTTAAAAGAAGTTAATTTTCAGTGAATTTCAGCAGCACAAGTCAACAGCAAAATGTAAGTGTTAGCTTAAAGATATACAAAATTGAAAATTTTTATTTTAGGAATTTGTATTACTTTTGTGTTTTAGGAGATGTATTGAAGGAAGAGAAGTTGCATAAACTCCAGATAGATGCAGTGAAGTACGCATATAAGAATATGAAATGTTACAGTGTTTGTGAATGTTGCATTCTTTAAAGGAAGCATTTCACTCAAACATCAAATTTAAAGATGCAGGCAAATAATTTAAATGCTGGATGGTCTTATTGCTTATTATTATTTGTCTTATTGCTTTATTTATTGCAATAATAAGAATTAAAAAAAAAAACTTTGGTTACAAAGTGAAACATGTAAATTTAAAAACAAAACAAAAATATCAAACTTTTTTTTGATGTTGTATTTCCTTAAATTTGTTGTGATGCATTTAATACCACTTTTGTTTTGTAATCAAGCTTAATTTAATAATAATTCAACATTTTCTCTAGGGTGTTTCTGTGAAATTGATTTATGTAATTGCGTTAATAATATTAATTGGTTTTGGCTAGTCTGTCGCAGATTTAGTAGCAAAGCCTGTCTCGTTATGCTTTTAATAAAAATTTTATTTTGGTATTATTAAGCAACATTTTTGATTTTGAGTATTAAGTTAAAAATTATTGACCACGAAAGGTCAAAAAAAATTTGTACGAATAATATATTTATATATTGTAATTTAATTCAAAACATTGTTTTAAATTGTTTTTGTCGATTTACTTTTATCTTTTTAATGTACTAAAGGGTGTTTTTATAGACGTATAGAACTTTAAATTGCAATAAAACAACGATGGATTATTCGATTGACATGAATTTTATTTATTCGAAAGATAATCTTGTGGCATTACATTTTAAATATGATTTCTGGCATATGACCGCCACGGTTGGCTCGGATGTAGTCCAATCTGGACATCCAATATTCGATGACTTTTTCCAACATTTGCGGCCGTATATTGGCAATAACACGGCGAATGTTTTCTTCCAAGTGATCAAGCGTTTGTGGCTTATCCGCATAGACCAATGACTTTACATAGCCCCACAGAAAGTAGTCTAACGGTGTTAAATCACAAGATCTTGGAGGCCAATTCACAGGTCCAAAACGTGAAATTAGGCGGTTACCAAACGTGTCTTTCAATAAATCGATTGTGGCACGAGCTGTGTGACATGTTGCGCCGTCTTGTTGGAACCACAGCTCCTGGACATCATGGTTGTTCAATTCAGGAATGAAAAAGTTAGTAATCATGGCTCTATACCGATCACCATTGACTGTAACGTTCTGGCCATCATCGTTTTTGAAGAAGTACGGACCAATGATTCCACCAGCCCATAAAGCACACCAAACAGTCAGTTTTTCTGGATGTAACGGTGTTTCGACATACACTTGAGGATTAGCTTCACTCCAAATGCGGCAGTTTTGTTTGTTGACGTAGCTATTCAAGCAGAAGTGCGCTTCATCGCTAAACAAAATTCGCTTATGAAAATCGGGAACAACGGCATTTATTTTCAAAATAAAATTGCACTATTTGCAAGCGTTGCTCAGGCGTGAGTCTATTCATGATGAATTGCCAAACCAAACTGAGAATAAATCACTTGACAGCTGTTAAATCGGTCGTCATCTTGAACAGTAATGCCAACTTCAAGTTCTATACGTCTATAAAAAACACCCTTTACATATTATTTTAAAAAGTTAAATAAACTTAAATTAAATAAAATAATAATGATTCACTTTATCTGAATATTTTTTTATTTGTGGTTTTCTATATTTATTTAACGTTTTATTATATTGGAACAACCATAATTGTACCATATCTTTGCTCGTGTTACCACTATTTTATAATAACAGCAAAAGGCATTAACAGTTTTTACTAATTTGTTATGCCCGGTTGGGAGACAAAAAACGATGCTTTATAAATAGGTACATAATATTCATTGAAACTAATATGAATAATGGGCGTAATGGCATAAACCACAGAGTACGTGTAAGCTACATAGCGGATATAAAATCGTGGTACGTCGTAATTTTATCATAAATAACAGTCATAATGTTTGTTAAAAAAAAAATCAAAACAATCGGTTAACAATTGGCCGAAAGAAATCACAAATATAACCAATCACAGAATATTCCCTGCCAGAATTGTGTGATGGAAACTAACACAATTTTATTACTACCACACTTACAACCATATTCATAAAGTCTTGAAACACGAAAATAAACCAATAATAGGCAAATATTCCTAAAACTGTATTCATAAACTAATAATAGCAACTTAGACCCATAATAAACCAAAAATAAATACAAAAATTTTATTATCGGTTTCACCCTTCTAAAAACCAAAAATAAGTTGACATTTAATTTTGTGCTTGTCAATTTGCTTTTTTAGTTTTTTATCAAAAACAAAAATATAGAAAAAAATTTTTTTCTTGATATTTAATTAACACAGTTTAAAAAAATACATAAAATTTAATATTAGTTATGGATGCAATAAATAGAATACGTAGTATGGGTAAGTAAACGAGTTAAAAATACCTAGTTCTTTTCAAAATTTCCTATTTTTACTGAGACCATTGTGCACTTATCCAATAGTCAACCAGGAAAAGTATACAAATTCAGGGGTGATCCATTCTCCATTCCCGACGACCAATTTAAAATAAAATATCGTTTCAAGAAATCAACAGTAAGAAGAATAGTTGACGTGGTTAAAGAGGATGTCGCACTAAATAGCAGAGGATGCGGTACTTCTGTAGAACTACAGGTAATGGTAGCTTTGCGCTGTTATGGTCGGAGCGAGGTATGTATACATTTTTGTTATTAAGTTTGGTGTACGTACATATACTCCGGTTCACTTATTTAAAGGCACTAAAAATTCCATATTCAGCAACCTGTATCTTGTGCAATTTTTAACCGATTGCAGAATTTTAAAATGGAAATGGAAGCTAGACACCTTGAGATTAAAAAACAATCTCGAAAAATGTTTGAGAAATCGAGTTTTTTTTTTGCAGATTATGAAAGTTCAGATAATTTCCAACAACTTTTATTACGATAAATTTTTTTGTTTTCGAACTCCTTTTTGTAGGAAAATCGATCTGAAAAATCAACATTTTCAAGGTTTCAACCAAAAAACACTATTTTTATATTTTTAATTCAATTTTTTTTTAAATATTATTCTCGACCTTTCAAACAAGCCCAGATTGAGAAATCTACTATAATTCTATCCTATTTTATGCAGAATTTAATTAAATTATTCTATGTATATATGGAAAAATATCTATTTTGAAATTTTGGGGGGCTCCAAATCCGACAGAGCTATGGTCTCTTGAGCAAAATTTCTCAGAATCACCTATAGATTACGTTTTTGCTATACGCTTCATAAAAAAATCGTTCCATACAATTTGACCCGCCCTAATATATATATGTACCTTATCAACATCGCTCCAGTTTTCGTATCGGTTATTGTTTTTTTGTCCTGGAAATATAAAAAAAATTTTTTAGCATCGCAACTTTTTTAAATTTGCACAAACTTACCTTAAGTCCCATGAATAAATCTTCTGAGCTCATTTTTATAATTTTATTTTCGTCCATTGTTATATACTATTTTTTCTTTTGAACTGCCGGCACAAAAATAAACTATTGCAAATAAATCTTAACAGTGACGTAAACAAATTATATGCAAACCCAGTACTCGAATACTTTTTATATTTTCGTTACTAAAAATGTTTTTTATACAAGTTTTTCTTTTAATTTTTGCACAAAACCCTTTTTTTAATTATATGTTTAATAAAAGACATTTATTTTTTCACAGAATTTAAAAAAATATGTACTTTTGCCTAGCAAAGCGGTTTATTGTGTACCGGGCTTGTAGTCATCGACACTACTTTTAAGCTTCACTAATTTCATAGTGGCAGCTAAAAGAGTTGCCAGACAGAAAAGTAAAACAATTTAAAATGTTTAATAGCTATTTTAAAGTTATTTTTGGATTTTGAATACAAACTTAAAGTTTTGGTTTATTTTACGATAAGTCTGTAACAACTATTTTCAATTTTAAACTTAAAATACAATTTTTTTTTTTAATATGGCTGTTAAGGCTTGTTCAGCTGAACGTTGTTGAAAACGTCCGTCGACGCCCGTTGACGTTAAAACGTTTGTGTAGTTGCAGAACATTTAAAAACGTGTCATATGCTTTTCACATAAGAAAAAGAAATAAATTTTTTTTTTACAAAAAACAGTATCACACTTTTTGTTGTAGCGGTTAATTATTAAATATTGTTGTTTTTAGTTAATTTTTGTTATTTTTAGAAAAATTTTAAGCACTTTAATTATTTAAACTTTCTTTTATACGCGCTTCACTTCTTTTTTTCTAATAAAAACTACTCTGTCTCAGCTGCGCATAAACGTCCCGTAAAAACGTTGCTAAATTCTATTTTATACAAATCTTGCCGTACCGTCAACATAACATTTATTTTCGATAAGCACTGCTTTCATTGCTTTTCATATAACAAAACGGATCAGCTGGTAACGAAATCTTACGGGACGTTCAGTTAATTCTAGCTTTACAAATTTTTTACATTGAACTACCAACAAAAACAGGGAGTCATTTGGCACATCAATTGATGCATTATTTGATTCGTCATTTGACTGACAGTGTTGATTGAAATATTTCTGAAGTATTGTAGAGTTGTATTTATGAGGGCTGAACAATATATTTTTGTAAATCCCCGCATGGTTTTTTTGAACCAGTTTTACATTTGTTATTAAGAAGAACTGAAATTTCGCTAAAACTTTACAAAAACATTGTTTCAAAAAAATTTAAACCAAAATATTAGAATATATAGGGTCCGCCATCGAACGTTTTTTTTTTTAACTAGTGCTTATTTCGTGAATGGTAACACTTAGATCATGTCTGATTTGACAGACAATTAGTTTCATCCTTCCGCTGAAAGAGTATGGTTGTGTTTTCGCTTCGCTAAGTGGGCCGGCGATCGACTTACAGAAGATGCCGATTTTGCCAAAAAAAATCATCTTTTCAGATGAAGCTCATTTTGATCTTGGCGGGTATGTAAAATTGTCGCATTTAGGGCACAGAAAACTCGCACGCATACATTGAAAAGCCGACGCACCCAAAACGAGTCACTGTTTAGTGCGGATTTTGGTCCAGAGGCATAATCGGGCCATTTTTCATCGAAAATGAGCAAGGAGTGGCCGATCATTATCGGGCCATGTTGAACGAATTTTTGTTCACAAAAATTGAAGAGGAGGATATTGCCAGCATTTGGTTTCAACAGGACGGCGCTACGTGCCACACAGCCGAAGCTACACTCGATGTTTTTATAGCATTTTCAAAAAAAAAAGTTATATGGCGGACCCTATATATAATAGGGCGAGTCGATTTGTATGAAGGCGCTCAAATTACAAGGAGAATCGTATTCTTGGGATCAAAATAAGATACTTTGCCGAAGGAGCCATACCTTTACAATGTATTTTGATGTCTCGACTTTTGACCCAAAGGGTCAAATTTTGAAAAATCTCACTTTGATCCATTTAGAATTCCTCAATCGAGTCAAAATGTATGACCGACCCCCACTAATTTTGGAGGGCCGACCCACCTATGTCAGTAGCACACCCCTGGGAATTACATATTTGATATCCATACATACATATAACTATATATATACTGTTAATATCAAGGGTGGTTATTATAGACGTATAGAACTTTAAGTTTTCATTACTGTTCAAGATGGCGACCGATTTAACAGCTGTCAAGTGATTTATTCTCAGTTTGGCTTGGCAATTCATCGTGAATAGACTCACGCCCGAACAACGCTTGCGAATAGTGCAAATTTTATTTCGAAAATAATGGTTCTGTGCGGAGTACGTATCGCTCACTACGTCCATTTTATCGTCGACAAAATCATCCATCAGAGCAGTTAATTCGATTAACCACGGAACGTTTTCACACCACGTTTACTCTTATTGATAACTCGCATCCCCAGAGACGCCGTACGGTGCGTACAGAAGAAGCTATTGCTGCTGTAGAGCGTAGCATTGAGGAAGACCCGAATGAGTCTATCCGCCATCGAGCACAGGAATTGGATCTGTGTCCATCCAATTTATGGAAGATTTTGCGGAAAAATCTTGGTTTGAGTGCTTACAAAATCCAACTCGTGCAAGAATTGAAGGCAAACGATCATTAAGTAAGGCGTAGATTCGTCGAATGGGCCCAAAACGAGATTGCCGTTGTTCCCGGTTTTCATAAACGAATTTTGTTTAGCGATGAAGCGCACTTCTGCTTGAATAGCTACGTCAACAAACAAAACTGCCGCATTTGGAGTGAAGCTAATCCTCAAGTGTATGTCGAAACACCGTTACATCCAGAAAAACTGACTGTTTGGTGTGCTTTATGGGCTGGTGGAATCATTGGTCCGTACTTCTTCAAAAACGATGATGGCCAGAACGCTACAGTCAATGGTGATCGGTATAGAGCCATGATTACTAACTTTTTCATTCCTGAATTGAACAACCATGATGTCCAGGAGCTGTGGTTCCAACAAGACGGCGCAATATGTCACACAGCTCGTGCCACAATCGATTTATTGAAAGACACGTTTGGTAACCGCCTAATTTCACGTTTTGGACCTGTGAATTGGCCTCCAAGATCTTGTGATTTAACACCGTTAGACTACTTTCTGTGGGGCTATGTAAAGTCATTGGTCTATGCGGATAAGCCACAAACTCTTGACCATTTGGAAGACAACATTCGCCGTGTTATTGGCGATATACGGCCACAAATGTTGGAAAAAGTCATCGAAAATTGGACGTCCAGATTGGACTACATCCGAGCCAGCCGTGGCGGTCATATGCCAGAAATCATATTTAAAATGTAATGCCACAAGATTATCTTTCGGATAAATAAAATTCATGCCAATCGAATAATCCATCGTTGTTTTATTGCAATTTAAATCACTTGACAGCTGTTAAATCGGTCGCCATCTTGAACAGTAATGCCAACTTAAAGTTCTATACGTCTATAAAAAACACCCTTTATTAAGAAATGATAATGTTTCTCATAACAGAAATTATTCAAATATATCTCGAGTAAATTCAAATAATTCAAATAGAATGGAAATTGATAATATACAAGCTTCAAGTTTTCAATTACAGGCCTTAAATCTTTATCATTTTCCAAAAAAAAAAGTTATTTGGCGGACCCTATATTTGTCAGAAAATATTTTTTTAAAAAACAATTCAATTGATAATTTTCATCTGTAGAATAAAATTGATATATTTTATTAATATAAAAAAATACAAATATATATATATTTTAAAATAATAAAATTGAACAAAAATATATAAATAAAAAACTTATTTTTAATAATTATTCAAGAATTTATCCTTGAATAATTAATTTGGGGGGTTCGCCATACAAACATTTAAAAAAATCAAAAATTTTTCCACTTTACAAGAAAAAATCAGCGAAATTGCTATGTTTTTTTATTTTTGGAGTTTATTTTTCTCTTTAGAAATTTATTTAGTCAGAATGAAATGAAAAAATGAATTTTACTTAGTAATAGAAAAGAAAATAAAAAAAAATTATTGTTTGAAGTTTTTTTTGCTTTCAAGTTTGGTCAATTTCGCACGGCTCTCTAATGTCGTTGCCATAACAGCCTCTATATTTCCCGTTATAACTCGTTTGTAGCTAGCTAGCAATTGAACGTGTCGTTCCGTTCCTTGTATGTGTGATGGAATTTTTGGATCAAAAAACGGTGGACATCAAAATACATTTTAGAGGCATGGTTCCTTCGGCAAAGTTTCTTATTTTGATCGCTAGAATACGATTTTCCTTGTAAGAGTATTAAGAGTTATTTAAAATAAAATGTGAGAATAGTGTGGAAAAAAATTTTGAATCTGTGGTTACTACTGGTGAGAATACTATATCTGAGCCCATATTATCCACATCTGCAGGGAGTGTTAAGTGTATGAAGTTTTAAATAGTCAGGGCTGTCATAGAATCCAAGTCGGTTTTTCTAATTGTCGGTTTGGATACCAATATTAGTTTCATTTGGTGTCATAAACCCAAGTCCTTTTTGTTATTTTCGAAGACAAATAAAACCGATGTTGGAATCAGTTGTTCTATACATTAGTTTTTTTAATGAAATTTTTTATGTAAATGTTTGATAACAAATTTGATAAATCGTAGTATTTTCGTTTAAATAAAAATAAAAACGTGTTTTTTTATTACAAATTTTTAATATAAATTATATAATTAGTGCCAGTGAAATAAGTAGTGAAATAAAATGACTTTTGCCGTTGTAAGATTTTTATTATTAGAAAAAGAACGCTCACAGAAAGTAAAAAGAATATTCATAAATTACCGGTTAAATAAAGAAGCTTTTCGTTTACATCCTTTTGCCGTGAACCTGCGCTTTTTATTGATTCAGCCAACTGTTGCCAAAGAGATCATACAGTTGGCTTATCACGTTTTGTAAAGCAATTCGCAAAGTCAGGATATTTTTCTATAAAATGTATAATTATTGTTTTTTTTTTTTTTTTTGTTTGAAAAAGAAATTATAAGTAAAAATTTATTTTTGTAGAATTAATATTAAAAATAATAATTTTTTTTTTTAATATGTTTGAGTATTTATAAAATAAAAAATGAAAAGAAAGTCGAATTTCAAAAAAAAATTGGTAGCTTATACTAAAAATATTGAACTACGCCGATTAGTGCAATCCAGTTTTGAGGCCAAGCTATTGATTAAAAGTAATTAGTTATTTAAAAATTATTTTAAATAACAATTTTATAAAATTTATTTAACAGTAACTTCGGTTGCTATTTCCTTTTTATGACATTTACTTCTAAATTTATTTACGTTTTTTTTTTTTTTAATACTGAAAATATCAACTTTTCTCACTTTTGAGTTGATATTTAAGGGCACAACAAAGAGTTGCATTTTGATTTTAACTTCATTAAAGCTGCCCATACACGTATGATTTGTGTGTCTTATTTTTGATTTGTTGGATGTGTATGGCGCTGTTAGCAAACATGTCAGAATGAGTTTGAAAATTTTCCATTACAATAAATTTGGCATTCGCCATTTTTTTTATTTTAGTGTGCTACTAGACGTCAGTGTGTGTATCGCAGAGATTTGATAGTGAAGAATTTCAATAAAAATATGTATTTTATTTTTAAGTTTTCCATAACAACTAATGAATTTTAATTATTATTTTAAGTTTCAATTTTATTTTATTATTTTAATTTTAAGTTTTACACAATAAATACTGAATTTTAATTACCTTAATAAATGGTTTGAATGCTAAAATTATGGCTTTTGATGTCTCTATTACTATTTTGCCTAGACTTTGCGCCGAAATGTTAGTTAAAAATTTTAGATCTTCATAGCTCTGGCCAGAAGCTAAAAATCGTAGTGTTGCAGAAAGTCTTTCAGATGGTGTAATGACGTCTCGCATATGGGTATCTTGTTTTTGTATTGCTGGCGTCCATACGTAGAAAATTTTTGTAGTGTTTTGCAGTTGTAATTTCCATATTTTTTAATAAATTTACATGTGAACGCTTATTCTTTTTAAAAGCCAATCATTCGTTTTTCTGTTTTCTTGTTTAGTACACAAAAAAATAACCAAAAGAGAAATTGCGTCGTTCGCTTCGCAATTCATGTTTACTCGTCGGCGTTTTTGTTATTCTGATTTGTTTAATGTTAGTGGTGTTCATGCTCTCAACAAATCCGTCCGCACAAATCACATGTGTATGCCTAGCTTAAAGTGAAATCAATTTTTAATTGCGCAATTATTTAATGGAAATTTGTATTATAAATTGAGCTCAATAAAGGCGATAATTACGTAAAATGCTTAATTACTCAATTAACGTGTATGTCTGAATAACCTATTAGGAACCTAATTTCGCAGAAAGTATTAGAAGATTTGCTGCATACGTTAAAAAGGGTAGGAGTAACAGATTTGCCGTTGTCGGAAAAAAAAACTTTAAATATCAGCAAAGAAAAAATTAATATAGCGAAAATTCCTGACAGAGAATTTTTGTATGTAGGTATAAAGATGGTGCTGACGAGATTGAAGGAATTTTTCCGAAAGTGATCGCTCCACCAAACCAATGTCTGGGGTTAAAATCAATCTTTCCGCATTTCAAAAAATAATATCAATTGTTAAATTGAATAAAATTAAAATTATTTCATACATACATACCTTTAATAAAAACTTGAATTATATCGTCCCAACAAAACAAATGACTTAAGAAAAATATTAAAATAAACTTGCAAACATAAGCCTTATGATTGAAAAATGTTTTAGAAAATATTGAAAAAGTATATCGTAACAATTGTGTAATAATCAAAACGGCACCCTTAAGGCCGAGGCACATAGAATCCGGCATACGTTATCCGTCGCCTTTTTCAACTGACAGCAACGTATTGACGGATGAGCTTGTCACAATGAATACTCTGTCGAAGTATAAAAACAGCTGTTTTTCAGTCTGCTGTTTAAAACTATTATTTGCAATGGAGTTGGACGAGAATTTAGAATTTTTACTTACATTTGTACAGCTTCAATTAGTTTGTTTTCCATTTAAATTTTTCTTATATATATTTCTAAATCTTACTTTTTAATTTTAATACCGCCACAAAACATAAGCAATTACTTGAGGTAATATCATTGTGCAACCATCAACTTATTTTTCAATATAAAATTTTCCGACTCTGTCAAAAAATATATGTATTTACGTCAAACACGAGCAATATGTAAAAAAGCCGATCTGACAAGGTTACCTAATACTATTTCACTACAATAAAAACCAACTGATATCTGTCAACGTACTTGACGTACGGCAAAAGATAAAAGTTCACCAACTTTCGTACTTTGCGTTGACGGAGAAGTACTGTATGTGTTCAAGTTCACAAGAAACCATGCATTTAACTTGGTTGTCAGTTGAAAAAGGCGACGGATAACGTATGACGGATTCTATATGCCTCGGCCTTTACAATTAACCTTATATGTGCAAGCTTACTATAAGCTTATACTTGTAATTGTAGAATAAAGGCCGAGTTATGCGAACGTTGAAATGTAGAAATGTAGAAATGTAAAAATGTAGAAGTCAGCTGATCGTTTCTGGTATATGGAAAGCAATGCAAATGCTTAGCTGACTGAAATGTAATGCACATGTAACGTAGCAATCTGTTGAATTTAGAATTTTACGTAACAAAATGTAGCCAGTGATGGGATGTATGCGTATTGATGGAAGTGTGGCACATTTTAGCCCTTTTATATGGTACATTTTTTATATAAGAACTATTTGAAATGTTTAATTTCTATATATAAATAGAAAATTAAAGAAGAATTTAATGCTAATATATATAAAACATATATATTTACCAACATTTGTAGTAAAAATAATAAAAGAAAATAAGAAAAGAACAAGAAAAATAATAAAAGAATATATATAAAATATTTTTTAGCACTTCTATATATGTATATATGTACGTAAAGTACACATATGCAGTCATTTTGTACATTTTAATACAAATGTAATGCATGTATATATGTAGTATGTATATATGAAATTGACATAAGACAAATTCATACTACTAAAACTTTAAAATAATTTAATTTAATTTTAATATATTAAGCAGATATTAAGTTATTGTTTATAAATATAAATCAAATTGTTGGTACCAACAGAAGCATTTTGGTACTTTTTCCAAAAAAAAATACAGATAATGTGGACATAATACCCCCATCAATGTTTCAAACGGCTGTTTTGTTGTTTATTTGAAATTTTTTTTAATTCTTTAAATGAAATTATAAAAAGTAACTGTGCAAAAAAAGAAAAGAATTATTAAAAGTTATAGATAAAAAAAAATTAAAAAATAAAATGGATGACGAAAAATTAATATTGCTGGTGCAGGCAAATGAATACACTCACTCTAAATACAAATCAGAATCGCAATATGTATTGTTTTTTCTTCTTCTTTGTTTACTATAAAAAACACATGATACGTTTCTATACTTGAGCTCTACATATTTACATTTCTACATTCCTACATTTCTACATTTCAACGTTCGCATAACGAGGCCTTAAGCTTACGAAAACAATATTAGATTAAATATTATATAGAAAAGGTTATTACCTCAATATTTTTATAGACTTTTCCACATAATTGTAAAATAAGCTTTAAAAATGATAAATTTTTATAAAATTAAAATTTTATAATAATTAAATTTATTTGAATTCATATTATTTGATCGCAATTTTATACGGTTTTTAGCAAATTGGAAAAATGTTTTGGTGTTTTTAATAAGGTCGTCCTCTGTCATGCCCACTGATAAAATTGCGTCTATAAAATGTAAAAACATAATTAATATTTTCTTTTGAAAAAATTGTTTACTTCACTTACTGCGTATTGCTTTTGTTGTGTTTAGATTTCGTACACTTTGTTTTGGTTTCTGTTCCTTTCCAACAAAGCCCATGAACTTTTTGCTATTGGTAGCCAATCAATATTTACATTCAATTAAATAATGTTTCTATTGACTTAGGTATTGATGGTCTAAAACTGTTTAAAAGTTCAAATAGAGTTTAATGGCCTATTCTAGAAGGAATTGATGAATTTAGGCAATTTTTGCTATATACAGGTATTTTTGTTCTTAAAGATTGTCTTAGTAGTGACCAATGTTATCATTTTCTATTGTTACATAGTGGCATTAGGCTACTGTCTAGTGAAATTTCACATTGAACAGCCGCAGTTGTTTCTGAAAAAGTATTAGAAGATTTTGTAGTTTTTTGGTAGATTGTATGGCGGATTACTACATTTAGCAGATTGTGTCAGACAGTTTGGCCCACTAGACTCATTTTCGGCAAATAAATTTTAAAAATTTATGCATACTTAAAAAAAATTGTTAGAAAACCCAATAAAATTTCGCACCAATAATGTACTCGTATATCTTGGGCTAGAAGAAAAACAAAAAAACAAAATTATTAAGTTTTAATATAGATTATACAAAAGAAAAAGATAGTTACTGTTTCAGCAAAAATTTATGTCCCATTGAAGTAATTATGCCCAGTATTTGACTTCGCACTTAAGTGTCATTTAGATACAAAATTGAGTTTCTAACTATAAATTTAATCATATTTAAATGTCCAATCTTGGGCATTTAAAGTCCACTTAAGTTGCATATATTAAACATATGATTTAGAGTTTTTTTTTTGTTTATCTCGCACAAAAAAGGTTATTGTGTTTATTTAATTTAATAATTATTTATAATAAAAAACAATAAATAATAATAATGTTTTCAATTATGCTGCTGTGCTTTTTTACAGCAGACAATAAAAAGTTTACTTCAGCTGAAACAAAAATTTTAGTTCTTTTCATTTGATTTAATGTTTTTTTCCATTTTCAAAATATTTTATTACTTTTTTATTATCACTTTTGTTTTTTTGCTCTGACACAGCTGTTTTTTTGAATTATGATCATTAATTTTTAATAATACATGATGCTGCTACATTTTGTCACAAATAAATAATAAGAAGAAGAAGGAATTGACGTCTTCTGATTGCTCCCGAGATTTTTTAAATTAAATTCTATTTTTGCGGACTTCTGTATTTTTATGAGACTTTTAGATACTGTACTTGGATGTGTGTTCGCATAAATTTTGCTTGGTGTCTGGTAAATTCAGCAAAAATTATTTGGATAATTAAATTCCGTGTTCCTGCGTGTATATAAACAACAACAAGTAAGCTGTCTTTAAAAAATTTTTAATTCTGGAATATATACCAACAAAAGCCGAAATAATTATATTTTATCAAGTGATTTTAATTTTGGGAATTTTTATAATATGGACAATGTTAATGAAATAACTTGTTTAAATAAAAAGTGTTCCATTGTATCAGATGATTATAGATATATTGCTTGTTGGCTCTGTCATGCTATTTGCCACTTTAAGTGTTGCGGTCTTTCTGGTTTAGTTGCCGAATCTGTATCTAAACATAAAGGCTTACTGAAAAGACAACACAACAGATAAGTGTTGTAAGCGGTAATCGCAATTCACAACACACAACACACAACACCAAAATAGTTAAGTGTTATGAACCATAATCGGGGCCTTAAAAAATCACTTAAAAATGAGGTTGATGTCAATAAATTTGATGTGTGTATCACACCACAAAACAAATGCATAATATGACGTTGAATGAATGATAATGCAGCACCCGTTTTAGTTGTCAGAATTATATGCATGGACTTGTAGAATTATGTGCCTGTAGTAGTAAAAATAAAAATCAGTGTTTTAAAAATGTGAGCAAAATAGCAAAAGTTTAAATTAATACGCAGTTGCTTTAAGTGAACAGTTTTTTGTTCAAAGAGTCAACTCTTGCTTTCCCTTCTGCTTTGCAAATAAATAGCAACTGTTGAAAAGTCTTTTATTTTCTTTGCATTAGTACAGTTTTGTGTTAATTTTACTTCGTACCAACCTCAAAAGTTTTATCTCTGTTGCTTAGTGTTCGTACTGTAGACGAGTAAAATCAAAGCAATAGCACTAAGCAACCAGAGATGAAACTTTTGAGGTTAGAATTTTGAAAAACTCAGCTTTTTATTTGGAGTTTGTATGTAAGAGACAGATATAGTGTTTTAATATTACGAATAAGAGAAAATAAGCAAAATTAAAAATTTTTTGCTTTAAAAAACACTAATTAAAAAGTTATTTCCGTAATGAAAATGCACATGCCGAAAAACTGATATCTACGTTTTTTTTTTTGTTATTAAGTATGGAATTTAATGTAAAGGTGATAACAAACACAAATTTTCATGTTTTAAAATTCATGTTTACGAAATGTAAATAATGAAAGTGTAAATTTTTTAGAAATACCTAAGCAAAGCAAAATAAAAATTTTGAGTTCGTCCAAAAAAGACAGAAAGAAAATGTATACTATATCTGCGCTCTGACACCTCTGGTTGCTCGGTGGCAACAGTTCTTAAACAAAATTAATCGCTTTGCTTCTAAGTAGCTCTGCAGTCGTCAACAGCCCAGAGACCGAGGCCGATCGGCTTATAGCCACGTAGTAGTCGCCGCCAATAATGGCGGCTAAGATCGGCTAAAATTTTGCCGCCGGATAGTAATAGCCATGTATAAAAACTGTTGAATATGAAATTAACCAGCCAACTTAGATTTTTTTTGTTTGAAGTAAGAAATATTCTTAGTCATGTTTTTTAGCCATAGTGTTGCCGTTTTGTTAAATTTAGCATTTTTTCTTGACACACACGTGTGGAAAACGATAGGAAAAACGTACTAACACGTACATTATGATATAATATTTTTCAAAATATATGACAATGTTTTCGCAATCATATTATTTTGAAAAAATGTATGATAGTAAAATCTCCTGTTATTTTCTACATTACAAAATAATAAAAACATGAAATTTGTTAATCTGAAAAGAGAAATGATGCATATACTAATCTCACTTAACATTTATACAAAATTTTAATTAAGATTATTAGATTTTTCGACTGAAATATTTAGATCTCCATATTCACATACATATATGCATGTACATACTTATGTTTATTGAAATAAATTTTATTTGAAAATAAAAATTTTAAAATTATTTTCAAATACATACTTATAAAAATTTCAAAATAAAAATAATATAATAAAAATGTTTGTTATTATCACAAATTGCCTATAAGGTAAGTTTTCGCTATCATATCAAAAATAATGTCGCTTCGTAGAATGTTTATAATAATAATATAATATAACATAAGTGTTTAAAAAAAATATTCGATCGTGTAAGCCACGTATAATTAAAAGTTGCCAGCGTTAGCACCATTTACAAATCAAATATCCGTTTTGATATCTGGTAACATTAATTTTTGATATTCTATACGTCTCGTTACACTGCAGTGACACGATCAAGTTTTTTTACAATTCTCTTTCAAGAAATTTACACATACTGCTTGTCAAAATTCACAAAAATTGAAAGCTGTGACGTAGGCTGCACGCAATTTCAAAGCAAGTTTTTCAACAAGATGTTTTTTTAACCTCTTCCACCGACAGTTTTGTTTCGGCGGCAATAGAGTTATATGCCTTAATTTTTAAATCATTCCGTCTATATGCATTAATATTCATATTCCACAGAACTTCATGCCTTCTGTATATCTCTATGAACTGCAAAACGTCGTTATATTTGTTAATTTGTTCACAAACATATTTAAAAAAAAAAACAATACTGGCGGCAGAATAAGAATTCAAATTTGTAATAAAAAAACTGCAGTCAGCTGTTTTCTTGACTGTAATTTGAAACACTCAATAGAACGAAAAATTGAAAGCAAACTCTCAGCAAATTTTAAAAGTGTGAGTGTATTGGTAAAAAAATGAGAGAAATTTTAAAAATTGAATGAAAACTTGATCGTGTGACCCCCAAGTTACTTTCTTCTATTTTGAAGTAAATTTGTCAAAAGTGGAAGTGTTTTATAGTGTTTTGCTCAAAATTTAATTTAAAAAATGTCGCAGAAAAATATCAGCAGCTATTTCCAGACTACTAGTCAAAATCCTGTTCAGGAGAAAACAATAACGGAGAGCTCTGCAGATGAAACCTTACATACAGGAACAGGAAATGTAAATTATTATGACGACCTTTTGCGGAAAAAGGCAGATTTCCGGAAAAAGGCAGATTTGCGGAAATTGGCCAAAATTGTGGTAAACCAGTCTGCAATTTCTGAATGCTGGAAGTTTTTTGGAGACTTATATTTAGAAAATCGTCATATTTTGAAAAAAATATAAGTTTTGCAAAGTTTGCTTTGAAGGTTAACGACGTCATTGAAAAGGTAAGTATTTTCGAGCATTTTTTTTACCAGCAATGAATAAAACGGTAATGGAAGCCCACTCACGATTTTTGCAGGTATCGAGTTTAAATAATTATGTTACTTTCACTTAAACACTACACGCAAACTTTATAATCTTCTCCTGAAAAACAAGTTTATATAACCTTCAACATATAGGTGGATAATGGGTATATAAAGGGTGTTTTTTAGTAGTAGTAGTTGCGGCGTTACTAATTCTATTGAGTTTTACACTTCCTAAGTTAATTAATTTAATTAATTTAGTTTTGAAAAGTCAACGTAGACATCAAATTACAACTGACATTTGCTAACAGAACACGAAATTAATGTGAAATGCGTGAATTATAAAAAAGTTTCATCAATGACTTTGAGCGCCCTTGATACTGAGTCTGCTAGCAAAACAAAATTCCAGATCGCACGTGCAATTGCCGAAATGTGTTGTTGGAACCTGCAGCCGTTTCAAATAGTAGATAGACCTGGGTTTCAAAGACTTGTTAACTTCTTGTGCACGAAACTGCATCTACCAACCGACAGAACTGTTGCAACTACTGCTCTAAAAAATGTTTACGATGCGTCATGTCAAGAATGTACTGTCCGCAGGTCCTAGTCATATGTCTTTAGTCCTCGATATGTGGACGGATAAATATAGGCGTTTGTCATACATGAATATAAAAGTACACTATTGCGAAAAATTTAGTATAAAAGTGGTAATGCTCAAAACCGAAATTATCCCACATCCGCACACTGGTCAAGCTGTGGCTCAAAAAATTGGTGCTGCTTTGTCCGAATTCGATTTGACAGAGCGCAACATTTGCGCAGTTACTGATGGCGGCAGTAATATTGTTTGTGCCCTTAAGGCATGGATGTGTTGCTCGCGCATTGCATCGGTTTTTGATGCATGATGTTTTGAATAATGCTGAATTTAACCATATCAAAACTATCATAACAAAATTAAAAACCATTTATAGAAGTTTGTTATACAGCACAGAAGAAATTATTAGGCTACAAGAGCTTCAAAAGCAAAGTGAGCTTTTTGATGTAATAGCTGAAGCAAAGACTGTTATCGATAGCTTGGATAGTGAGGAAAATTTTCCCACTAATAATGAGGACATTTTTGAGCCATTGGAAAATGCACTGCCGAGTAACTACAGTCATTCTCTTAAGAATTCTGTGCCAACTCGTTGGAACTCACTTCTGGCTATGATTAACAATTTTATAAAAAATATAAATCTTATCAATATTGCATTGCTAAAAGTAAACCAAGAACCTCTCGTAATTCCGACCATGGAGAACCAAATAATTAAAGAGTTTGGAAATATTTGAGGAGGCGGCTCGTTACCTGCAAGGACAAGAATATCCAACTCTTTCTTGTTGCATTTACTTTTATGAGCAAGTAATGAGCTCTTTGCAACAAATGGTAGGAAGGTTCATGCTTTGAACTCTCCATAAAACTTTGTAATTTTGCAACCTATAATTTTGCAAAAAGATACAAAATAACAAAAATGCATGTTGTATCGGCACTGATGGACCGGTGTCAAAAAAATTGGCCAATATTGAATAAATATTAAAAAAATTCCTTGGCACGCAAGTAGTTCATTTGAGTTAACAAAGAGCGTAGAATTCCCTATTACTAGAGAAAAAATTATAATAGAAGAAATCGATGCAATTTTTAATGTTCGAATAGATAGCCAACCATCCACAAGTACAACTGCTTTAGAACATAATAAAAAAAAACAGGTAAAAGTATAATTATTTAAAACATAATGCTTATAAGAGTATATAATATATATAATGTTATTCTTATTGTAAAAAATATCAAGCACACGCCAACAAATGCTGCAATTTTTATCGAATTCATCTAGCATTGTAACTCAAGAACCTTTGAACTTGGAAGTAAGGAAATACTTAAACCATTGATTGGTGGCAACAGCATAAAGAGATAAATACGATTTTTATATATTTATTCATATTAAAACATTATTTTATGCCTTAATCCCATATGATATTGTCATAAAAAATTTCCAAAAACTGTTTTTTTAAAAATAAACTACCATTATTTTCTATACATATTGTTTGTTTGTAGGTTGTGAGTTATAGTAGCCCATATGTTACTGTCACTCTGGTAGACTTTATTATACCCATACGATCGCTTTTAGTACATACCATAGTATAATTATACGAAGTAGGCGCACCATGTATTTTGTTAGTGTAATTATTCATAGTTTAATGTCAAAATGAAGAAAGAGAAGAAACAAAAGAAATAAAAAAAATAGGGTTGAAAGAAAATATTTCAAAATAAACAACATAGCTTTCATTCGTAATGCAAAAAAATAGTAACAAATAAACAAAATAATAAAAATAGTGCAATAAATTTAATTAATTTCATAGGAGAAAGTAATTTTGTGGCCAGTATTTGTGCAGTGCATTGTATTATATTTATTTTTGGACATATGAGTATTGGAATTAAACTGTTTTTTCTTTTTCTATTTGGATCTGTGGGCACTTGAAAAGTGCTTTGTCCCTTTTCCACCCTTTTCTTACATAGAATACAGTAAGACATTGCTTTTTATAAATATATTCACAATTTTATTTATTTAGAGTTTGCACTGCACACGAAAATAATTGGGCAAGCAATAAAATTGTTTGCGGCAATGTTTAAAAAAATTTGCAAATACAGCTTTGGCGGCACAGAATCAACACGTTTCTTTTAATCAATTTATTATTTAGCACTTAAATAAAGTTGCTTTGCACTTTCTTATAAAAATTTTAGAAGATTTTTCACAAAATTTGGCATAAGAATTAATAAATAAAATTTTACATTCAAAAGCACTTTTCAATAAAATTTATATTGTTATGAGTTATAATGTGGCATACACTCAGAAATCTCATACTGACAACACTGAAATAAGAAACGTTGTAATAGTAGGTACGAAAAATAACATTCATTCAAGTTAGCGTCGTTTTAGCTTTGGGACATTCTCGCAACGCAAAAAAGATTTTTTTATATAAAAACCAGATAAGAAAAAATAAATACTTTTTTTTAATTTAGACAACAATCAAATTAATCTTTTATTTAACCTTTGCAAAATAACTGATCATTCACATTTGGTGACCCCGACGTGATCTAAAGCGCAAAGAAATGGAAGAAACAAAAGGCAACCGGGCACATAACGTACCTACGCAGCCTACCGAGACAACCCCATCTACATCGGTGGCAGCTGGACAACACCGTGAAGAATTGGCCCGTATTTCAGTAAAAATACCACCATTCTGGAATGCTCGACCAGAACTTTGGTTTGCACAAATTGAATCCCAATTTGTTAACGGCGGCATAACGACTGAACAAACTAAATACCACGCCGTGGTAGCTGCCATTGATAACACAATACTATCACAAGTAAGTGATGTAATACTAAACGTGCCCAACGAGAATCAATACTCAACTCTAAAAAAACGTATGCTTGAGGAATTTTCTGTCTCCGAGCAAAAAAGATTAAAGAAATTATTACAAGATATTGAACTTGGCGACTTACGTCCTTCGCAGTTACTTAGGGAGATGAAAAATTTAGCCGGCAATCAGGTCGACGACGCTTTTTTAAAATCCATGTGGATGACACATTTACCGAATCACATGCGAAGCATAATATCGATAAGCAGCGAGCCTCTTGATAAAATTTCAATAATGGCCGACAAAATTTCCGAGGTCAATGATAATACATCAATACACCAATTATCCTCACAAAGTGCTATCACAACTAATGATATGTTACAACAACAACTACACCAAATAACTAAAGAAATAGACAGTTTAAAAACACATTTCATACGTTCACGTAGTCGTAATAAAGCACATTCTGGTAATCTTAGCCGACATACTTCTCTCCAGAGCACTCAAACGAATGACAAGTGTTGGTACCACAGAAAATTTGGTTCAAAGGCAAAAAAATGCCGGGAACCATGTAGCGAAAAGTTAAACTAGGAAGTCTGTCACCAACGACGGCAAATGACAGACAAACAATAAAACAACGCCGTCTTATAATTTTAGATAGAAATTCAAGCTTAAATTTTCTCGTGGACACAGGCGCCGAAGTCAGTGTAATCCCGCCTACACAAAAACAAGCATATTCCCCAGATAAAAAAGTTTTTTTATTCGCCGCAAATAGATCACCCATAAAAACATTTGGTAAAAAAAGCCTGACGCTTAATATAGGTTTGCGCCGCTGTTTCAAATGGACCTTTATAATCGCTGCGGTATCTCAACCTATCCTTGGCGCAGATTTTTTGGATTTTCATCATTTGATAGTTGATATGCGACAACGCAAACTTTTTGACGGCGACACTAATATTGCCAGTAACTGCGGCATATCAACCATCGAATCGCCAATTGTAGGTCTATCAATTATCAATACCAAGGATGAATTCCAAAAGCTTTTAAAATTATATCCCGAAATTACACAAATGCAACAAAAGAATAATTCGATTAAACATAATGTTGTACACCATATAATTACAACAGGACCGCCAGTTTTCGCAAAGCCACGCCGTCTATCGCCAGACATGCTTAAAATCGCCAAAACAGAAATACAATTGCTACTTCAAGCCGGTATCTGTTGTGCTTCTTCTAGCCCCTGGGCAAGCCCATTTCACATGGTTAAAAAGAAGAATGGTGAATGGCGGCCCTGCGGGGATTATAGAAAATTAAACTCTATTACAGAACCGGATCGCTATCCAATTCCGCATATACATGACTTTACACATTGGTTAGAGGAATGTACCATTTTTTCAACTCTAGACCTACGAAGGGCATACCACCAAATTCCTGTAGCACCATGAGACGTACCGAAGGCCGCAATAACAACACCATTTGGATTGTTCGAATTCACCCATATGACGTTTGGGCTAAGAAATGCGGGACAGACTTTCCAACGCTTAATGGACCATATACTTCGCGATTTGGACTACGCATACCCTTACTTGGATGACATACTCACTGCTTCAAAAAACATGGAGCAACACAAACATCATCTTAGAACAGTTCTTCAATATTTACAGAATTATAATATTCTGATAAACCCGTCGAAGTGCAATCTAGGCAAGTCTGAAGTAAAATTTCTTGGCTTTACAGTTAATCAAAATGGCATTCGCCCACCGCCCGAAAGAGTTGACGCCATAACTCGATACAAGTTACCAGACCGTGTCTGTGATATAAAACGTTTCATGGGAATGATAAATTTTTTTTAGAAGATTTTTGCCAAACGCCGCAACTCAGCAAGCAATTTTGTTCGATTTTATACGTGGCAATAAAAAAAACGATACTTCCACTATCAACTGGACTGAAGACGGAAAACTAGCATTTGAGCAATGTAAGGCGCACTTAATAGATGCCACATATCTCGCTTTCCCTAAATCCAACGTACCACTCACACTTATGGTTGATGCTTCCAACATCGCCGTAGGTGCTGTTTTACAGCAATTCGTAGACAACACATTTCAACCACTTGGTTTTTATTCAGAACGCCTGACTGAAGCTCAGAGTAAATACAGCACTTACGATAGAGAGCTGCTAAGTGCTTACCAAGCAGTTAAATACTTTCGACACTTACTGGAAGGGAGAGAATTTACTATTTACACCGATCACAAACCACTACAGTTTGCCTTCAAACAGAAACTTGACAAAGCAACCCCCAGGCAAATTCGACATTTAGATTTTCTCAGCCAATTCACAACCGATATAAGACATTTACCTGGTAGAGAAAACTTAGTCGCTGACACATTATCTCGCATCGAGGCTCTTCACATTAAACACACTATAGATTTCGAAGAATTGTCCCGCCAACAGATCGAAGACGAGGAAATCAAAACGTTACCCAACACTAATTCAAATCTGCAACTTAAAACTTTCATATTGCCTAATACTAACTATCCCATATATTGTGACGTTTCTACAGGTATAGTGAGACCATTTTTAACAAAAGAATTCCGTAAGACAGCATTTGAATCAATACATAACATATGTCATGCCAGCGCGAGAAAAACATCAAAGTTAGTTTCTGAAAAATTCGTCTGGCCACGTATGAAAAGCGATTGCAAGTTATGGGCAAAAGCTTGCGTGGCGTGTCAAAGAAGCAAAATTCACCGTCACAACAGAACACCAATTTCGGAATACACAAGCACTGCCGATCGTTTTGAACACGTCAACATCGATTTAGTCGGACCCCTCCCACCATCTAGAGGATTCCGCTACTGCCTTACAGTTATCGATCGTTTCACTCGATGGACAGAAGTTTGTCCGCTAACAGGCATTACGGCTGAAAGTGTTGCTTTTGCTTTTTATTCAACATGGATCTCGCGATTTGGAATACCGTTACGAGTAACTACGGACCAAGGACGTCAATTTGAATGTTATTTTTTTAAGGAACTGACCAGAATACTTGGTATTAAACATTTAAGAACCACAGCTTACCATCCAGCCTCTAATGGCCTTATCGAACGATTTCATCGTCAATTGAAAGCCGCCATTAAATGCTGAGTCTGAAAATTGGACGGAAATTTTACCACTAATTCTTCTAGGATTTCGAGTCACATACAAAAAAGACATCAACACGACACCATCGCAATTAGTATATGGCTCCAGCTTACGCCTACCTGGTGAACTGCTGATTAATTACAACAACGATAAAACGTGCCAATATGAGTTCGTCAACAAATTAAAAAACTTCATGAATATTTTACGACCAACTGAAACATCCTCACATGCCAAGGTGAAACCATTCATCGAAAAAGATCTTTATACAACACCGCAAGTATTTGTACGAAATTCCATGGTTTGCAAACCACTTCAAGCTCCTTATGAAGGCCCTTTCTCCGTCTTAAAGCGGCATGAGAAATACTTTACCATAGATGTGAAAGGAAAAAAAACAAACATAAGCGTGGATCGTTTGAAAGCAGCATTTATCGTAAATGATCAAAGTCCTGCTAACTGGTACACAAAGCCAGCACCAACGCCAGCAGCAGTGAAAGAACCAGAAGCTAGGGACCACATAACCCACGAAAGAACAGGACAGCAATCTACGAATATCCTACTTGAGCCTAATGGCGAAACAAAAACCATCACTTCGCGCTATGGAAGAAAGGTTCGTTTCTGCCTCAACCGACGGGGGGAGTAATGTGGCATACACTCAGAAATCTCATACTGACAACACTGAAATAAGAAACGTTGTAATAGTAGGTACGAAAAATAACATTCATTCAAGTTAGCGTCGTTTTAGCTTTGGGACATTCTCCCAACGCAAAAAAGATTTTTTGTATATAAAAACCAGATAAGAAAAAATAAATACTTTTTTTAATTTAGACAACAATCAAATTAATCTTTTATTTAACCTTTGCAAAATAACTGATCATCCACAATACTATGTACTACAAAAATATTATTTCGTAAACAAGCAAAGCAAAATGAAAAAAAAATTATTATTCAAGTCTGACAAAAAACAAGTGTAAAGAAAAAACAGCTGACGACTTGCGTCCACTTAATATAATTACACTATGAGTAGATACATACATATGTGTAAAATGTTTCATCTAAATCTATCAAGCAGTTTTAGCGCAAAAGAGAAATAAACATCCCGTATTCGGTTGAAAGCAGTACAATGGAAAAACACCCTGTTCTTTTGGAATGAAAAGTAGCCTATATGTTTTTCCAGGTCTTAGTATATATGTATACAAAGTTTCATCGAAATCTATCAAGTAGTTTTTGCTTGATTTGAAACCGTTCAGCCAAACCACTGTCGATTTCAAATAACTTGCTTATTTTATGAACTCTTTATTTCCGGCCTTTTTTTTCTTTTTTAATATATTTATATATAAAGGGTGTCCGAACAAGAACGCAAGATTTAAATTTGGCGCCATTCGAAGTGTCATTGTTTGGCATTTGAACAATTGTTATTGTTTGCTAGTAGAAGGTACGAGGTTAGTAAAAAATGAGCATAGACAGCGAAGAGAGTTCGTTAATTGGGTATTGGAGAGACAACATGAAAATACTGATTTTGCCGATAAAATCATCTTCAGTTACTAGGCCCATTTCCATCTTGATGGCTTCGTCAATAGGCAGAATTGTCGCATTTGGGGTGAGGAAAATCCCCACTGTGGTGTGGTTTTTGGGCTGGAGGAATCATTGAACTTTTTTTTTTATGAAAATGAGGCAGGTCAAGCGCAAACAGTCAATGGTGTTCGGTATCGTGAAATGATAAACAGTTTTTTCTTGCCTAGAATTGAAGAAATGAATGTGGAGGGCTTGTGGTTTCAACAAGACGACGCCACATGTCATTAAGCCAGAGAAACAACTCAATTGCTGCATCAGTCATTTATTTAAAATTTAAATCTTGCGTTCTTGTTGGGACACCCTTTATATATTTACTACGCATTTAAGTATCGAAATATTGAAATCAAATAAAAAGGTTTTTTTATAAAAAAAGGCGTAAGCTTGAAAAATTACTACACATATATTTTCATGAAAAAAGTTTGTATGACAGGTCGGCTAAAGCCGAGGCTTAGCGGGCGCCGGTATGTTTTTTGCTTAGCCGCCGCCGCCGAGTTTTCCGCGTCAGCTTCTGCCTCTGCAACAGCCTAATGTGTTTGGTCACGCTCGTGTTGACTAAAGCTGCCCATACACGTATGATTTGTGTGTCTGATTTTTGATTTGTTAGATGTGTATGGCGCTGTTAGCAAACATGTCAGAATGAGTTTGAAAATTTGTTGGATGTTAATGGGCTGGTACGCAAGCATTCGCCATTTTTTTATTTTAGTGTGCTACGAGACATCAGTGTATGTATAGCGGAGATGGCGAACAAAGAATTTTTAATAGAATTTATTGAAATTTTAAAAGAGCAAGCTGCCATTTGGCAAACAAAAAGTGACGTTTATAAAGACAGAACTGCAAAACAAAAGAGTTGGGAAAAACTATTAGAAAAGTATAAAAAAGTAGACAAAGAGCTACAATAGAAACAGTGAAAAAAAATTAATAAAGTTACATGTGAACGTTTATTTTTTTTTAAAAGCCATTTACTTTTTTTCGTTTTTTTTCTTGTTTAGTACACAAAAAAATAACCAATAGAGAAATGCGTCGTTCGCTTCACAATTCATGTTTACTAGTCGGCGTTTTTGTAATTCTGATTTGTTTATTGTTAGTGGTGGTCATGCTCTCAACAAATCCGTGCGCACAAATCACATGTGTATGCCTAGCTTAAAGCAATATATGTGGATGTATGTATATAGATGCATGTATAATTCCTTTGCTCTAGTGTACTCGTACATACTATGCATGGTTTAATTTGACGTCACAGCTTCAAAACAAAATTTTGTCTACTGCCATACAAAACACAAGTACTGTTAGAACTGTAAAAAAAAATTCAAAACATGTCAAATTTTTTTTTTTTTTTTATTATTATTTATTATTATTGAATCTTTCTATAAGAAAATTACAATAAGTATCCAAATCTTAACTGTAAAAAAATATAAAAAAACTTAAATAATTATTACCAATGTAATAACTAGTTACTTGTACTCAAATCTTAAAATAAAAGGAATATTCTACGTTTAAATAAAAAAGTTATATCCCTCTTCTCACTAGGCGCAAGGTATCACTTCTCTTAAGCCTTCTGTGTCCCTCGAACTGTAACAGGTCCCTGGCGTGGGCGTTTAGATGTGTCGCCAGTTTGTGAACGTACTTAGTACAATATTTTTCAATTTCCTCCCGAACCGCTTGAATTTCTAGATCTCTGTGGTATTCTCATTTCTTATATACCAGGGGGCGCAGACTATTGTTCGTAAAATACTCGACTGTCTTCTTTGTAAGTTTTGGATGTTAGATGCACACGCAGTTTCCCAAAGCTGAATGCCATATGTCCAGATTGGTTTAATAATGGCTTTATATAACAGAACTTTATATTCCAAAGATAGAGATGAAAATGTTTTTAGTTTCATAGCTGAGATTTTGGCCTCAATGTGTCGTGACCATGTTAGGCGTCTGTCTAGATGGATTCCTAGATATTTAGTTTGGGTTTCCACCGGAACAATGACGTTATTTATTTTTATTGGCGTACAATTAGCCTTTCTTAGTGTGAAAGTCACATGGGCACATTTTGCTGGATTTACTTTGATTTTCCATTTATTTAGCCAAGCTTCCAGCTGGTTTATATGAGCTTGTAAGTGCTCAGATGCAGTTCCTGGATCTTTGTTCACACTTAAAAATGCCGTGTCATCTGCGAACGTTGACGTGATAGTATGTCGATTTGTAGGCATATTGGATGTATAGACGATGTATAATAGCGGGCCAAGTATACTTCCTTGGGGGACGCCTGCAGAAATCTTCTTAACTGGTGAAAATACATTTTTTGACCGTACCTTAAATGTTCTATCAGTCAAGTAACTTTTAATCAGCTTGTGAGTGTTAGTTCGCAGGAAGAAGTCGTGTTACTTTTGTGAGGAGACCATAATGCCGAACTTTGTCAAATGCTTGGTAGACATCAATAAACAATGCTGAACAAAACAGCTTTTTCTCGAAGGACGACCTGATAGCAGTAACAATTCTGTGAACCTGCTCTGTAGTTCCATGACCAGCCCGGAAGCCGAACTGATGTTCTGGAATAATATTTCGCTCCGCTAGATGAGGCGTTATTTTCTGGAGGAGGACCTTTTCGAACAGGTTTGAAAGGATGGATAATAAACTGATAGGTCTGTATGACGTAATTTGAGTAGCGTCTTTACCGGTTTTTGAATCATGACTATTTCTGAAATTTTCCAAGAGGACGGGAAAACCCCCACTCTTAAGATGTCGTTAAAAATGAACAATATAATTCTCACAGCGCAATCTGGCAAGTTCATCAGCATTGAACTAGTAATACAATCAGCGCCGGGCGATTTTTTCGCATCAAGGTTTTTGATTGCAATTTTAATATAGGGCAACCGCATCTTTATATGGTTTTCAATGGAATCGCTGATGTATTCAGCATTAATATCATTATTTATTTCATGTGGAGTGAAAACGTTTTCCAGATGGCTAGCAAAAGCATTTGCTCGTTCACTTGGATTTTTAGCCCAACTGAGGTTCGGAGAAAGTAGGGTACTTCATATGCTTCACAGCTTTCCATAGACTGTGGTCGGTTTTTGTTGTTGGATCCAAGTTACTTAAATAATTTGCAAGCGCTGACTCATGCTGTAGACGCAGCTTTTCTTTAAGTATTTTTTGACACAAATTTAATTGGGTCTTTAAAGCTGGAGAACGATTTCTCTGCCACTCCCTTCTCAATTTTCTTTTTTGTCGGATGACGGCTTCAATATCAGCTGATGACTTGAATGGTTTTCTCCTATATGTTTTTCTCATTGGAGTTGCATTCCTAGCTGCACAAATAATAACGTCTGTAAGGTGGTTCACAGCACATTGTATATCAGACGAGTTCTTTAAAGGGATGTTCTGGGAGAGATGAGAGCTCACATACGTTTTATACTTTAGAGTTCGTGTATCGGTTCAGATAGAACGTAGGAGATACTTCAGAGTTTAAAAAACTATTACGTAGTATAATTATAGTAAGACTTATAGAGGTTGCCTGAATGAAATCCTTCCCAAATTCTGGCATAACAAAGTGGCTTACGTTTTTACGCACAATGACGGCCGTGCCACCACATGCCTCTCCACTTGGATGTTTAGTGTCATAAATAATGAACCCGTTAATTCTAAAGCAATTCTTTACAGTAAAGTGTGTTTCGGATACCAAAAGGATGTCTATTTCCTGCCTGTGTAGGAAATCTTCTACCTCGAACCTATGTTGGGATAACCCGTTCGCATTCCGGTAGCAAATACGCAACTGGATCATTTTATTTTTATCTAAGAAGGGTCTGCAGAATCATGTTCTGATTCTGCATCATCTCCTGAAACATGCCCTGCATATTATTCATAAAATGAGGGCTGCTCTTTAGTACTTGGGCATATGAAAGACGTTGACGTTGGTAAGCCATCGAAGTGTTGTTGGGCATAGTTCATTTTATTCCCATGTACACTATTTTGGCGTCTGGTCCGAGTATGTTCCAAGCTCGTAAAGCTTCCAAATAAAGATACACAACACTTGTTTGGTTTATAATAGTAACTTCAGGTTTTGTTTATTGATTTTATTCACTTGAATGTTTTATAATAATTAAAACAAATGTTTCTGTAGGGATATATAAAAATTATAATTATGAAAGAAATGTGGTGTATACTAACTCGCTACTGTATTAAGAAGTAAGTAAGTATACTTAAATTGACAAAAAACAGGTAGCTGATAACAAAAATAAGAGAACGTTAAAGTTCGTTAAGTTCTCTATTGACCTTTCACACTAACATGGAAAAAAAGGGCAAGAGATAGACAATAGAGACGGAAGGGGTTGCAATGAATATAATAATTAAATGAGTCAGGAAGAACCATGGATTACTAAAAATAGCAATAAAAATGAGCCAGTAAGGACTCCTGTGGACTGTATATTATTTACAGCGTAAGCCATAATGATAAAAATGAGCCATGAAGGACCCCAGATGAAAAATAAGTGAGCCATGAAATACTCCTGATGAAAAATAAGTGAGCCATGAAGAACTCCGATAGCGATGGTTTTAATAAAGTGATGGCCCGGAGATCACCCACCCGAAAATGGTATATTGGGCTAGAGGCAGTCCCGGACTCGCCTGAATTCTGCCCTTCATCAGAAGTGGCATGACCTCCGATCCTAACACTAAAGCCACACCGGTTGATTTGTGAAATTCAGGGTCTGCCAATTGAAGACCTTGGAACGGCTCTAAAATATCATGTGCCACAGACGTGGCCGGCGTTTTGATATCGCGCATCTGATGTACCCTAACTGTAACGTACATCCTCTGCCCTGCGTCATGAATCGACTCGATCTCGATTCGGCTGTAGTGTTCCCTGTCGACTTTATAGGTAGGGATGCGCAGTTTGGCTACTAATTCCCGGCAGATATAACTAGTCTGAGCGCAAGCATCCAAACAAGCCCGGACAGGAATGCGAGATCGAGAGATGCGTAGGTTGACACGGAGTGTAGGCGAAAAGGAGACCGTTCGATGGACTGGCGTTATCGTCTCGGTAGTCGCAGACTTCCTTTTCTTTGGCCGTTGAGGTTTGGTAGTCGTTCTGTCTACTTTACCCAAAGCCTTCGTATATTCGTGCAAGAGGGAGTGATGCTCCTTATTGCAATGTTTGCACTTTCCAGCACTCTTGCATTCAACTGCCTTATGCCCGGAGGACAGACAGCGGGGGCATACGTGGTGGGAGGCTACCGTTCGAAGTCTGCGCTCGTAGCTCATGTCCCTAAACCTGTAGCAAAAGCGAAGAGGATGGTTCTTGCCGCAGATTGGTCATTTGCTTTTTTGGTGATAGTCGAAGGGGCTGAGCTGGCTATGGCAGCATGTAATTGGGCCTCCGCCTCTCTTACGACTGACGACAACAAGGGGATGACTGCGCCTGAGCTGTCATGTTCGCGGTTAGCTGGTAAGTTCGTAGGAACCTCTTCTGCTGGTATAACCACGACTTAAACCAGGCTGTGGTGACTGCTTACTGCCGCTCAAAGGGAGGGTTGCCACTAATAGCCCAGTACCGGGCCCAGTCGAGTCCATCTCCTCGTCTTCATTTAAGAGACCATAATCAAAAAAAAACTCGCTTTTACATCCATAATGCTATAAGTAAATGCAGATTAAAATGTGTAAATTTATACCGAAAAGTGGCACCACTACATTTCCGTCAACACGATCAATTTAGTAATGGGTCGAGTGATTATACCGTTTTGTGTGCGAACATCGGCGACGCGAACGTGACCGTCAGTACCGGTATATATTTTTTCATTTTTTACTACAACCAAATCGTTTACTGCAACATCTCTTTGAGTATGTTTCCATTTATATCGTCTACCCCGGTAGTCGTGAATGTCCTGTCGATAGTAGTGCGCTCCGTAGGGAGAGCAGCCATAATTTGACTTCACGAACGTTGCCGATCAATAATACAACGCTTACACTGCCGAATGACAGAGCGAACCAAGGTCCGCAATCGAGGGACCCAATATTCACAACGATAGATTCTCAACATTAATTGGTTCCCCCCGTGTATGGTGAGCTTATGTACGAATTGCGATATAAGCTTCGCGAAGTGACAACCATACGGTAGAATTATAGGGTATTGTTCCCCATAAGTGAGAGACGGTGATTTTACCAATCGGCCATTTAGCCGCATGACTCCCTGCTCGTCTAACGTGGGATTCAACGTTAACAATGTGCTATTTGTTTTAAGAGGTTTCTTATCTAAGAGACATTTATATTCATCAGGAAAAAATGCCTTTTGAGCGACAATAGCTAAACGTAGTTTAACTGATTTTATCTTGGTATTAGAGATAAGGTCAGAATCATAATTAAACTGGCCTTTGTGCAACAGATGTACGGAATAAAAGAACCGGAAAATATACGCAATAACGCGCATGACTCTGTCAATGGATGAAAATTAAGCATGAGTCTTAATTGACTTTCTTTCCACATCCGTGTCGATACTCCCTAAATCATTTAATTTCCAATAGGACCTGTCCAGGCCTAACCATGACGGTCCATGCCATCATAATTCACTAGTGGACAACGTGAGAGGATCCACCCCCCGGCTGCCCAAGTCGGCAGGATTGTCCTCCGAGCGAACGTGAAACCAATTATGATTTCCCGTGTTTTCCTGAATGCGACAGACTCTATTCGCCACAAATGTAGTCCATGAACAAGGCGCCTTGCGTAACCATGCAACCATAATTGTGGAATCTGTCCAACAATAAACGCGGATATGGATATCTCAATTTCAACTAAAATATTCCGTAACAATTCGGAAGCCAAAACAGCGCCGCATAACTCCAGGCGGGGTAACGAAATGGATTTAAGAGGAGCTACCTTTGTTTTAGCGCATACTAGGTGCGTGTAAACCTCTCCCGTAGGGGCGGTAGTTCTAAGGTAGATAACTCCTGCGTAAGCTTTTTCAGAGGCATCTGAAAAGACATGAATCTCCGCACTCGAATTCTTATAATACCCATCTAGAAATCTTTATACAATTTATCTGATTGAAACACTCTATAAATTTCAACCAATCTGCTTCCGTTGAAGAGGGAAGCGCTTCATCCCAACCAATATTATCAAGCCAGATGCGTTGCATCAAAATTTTGCCAGTGATTATTATGGGGCTTAACCAACCAACCGGGTCAAAAAACTTTGCTATAGTAGATAGCACTTCCCGCTTAGTATAACCTGATTTCTTTTCTAATGGG
This sequence comes from Thelaira solivaga, assembly GCA_947397855.1. Taxonomy (NCBI): domain Eukaryota; kingdom Metazoa; phylum Arthropoda; class Insecta; order Diptera; family Tachinidae; genus Thelaira; species Thelaira solivaga. The sequence goes on along the minus strand of OX377610.1, from coordinate 46,588,046 downwards.
CTGACTTTGAAGAAGAAGGAATCTAACTGTGCGTTCCAAAAAATCTCTAAGGTCTTCGAACAACTAGCGTCTTCAAACGTTAAGACTTTAGCATAGATTAAATGATGAGACGGTAAGCCGTCTAATATCAATTTGTCATTAGAGATCCACTTTCTCACTTCGACACCTGCTGATAGTAAAGCGTCTCTCAATTGATCCCGGGCCGACAAGGCGGTACTAATATCATGGGCTTCTGACAAAACGTCGTCGACGTACATAGCCCCCCTCAAAATTTTCGAGGTAAGTGGATATTTTTCCTCACTATCATCTGCTAGTTGCAGCAAGGTTCGAATTGCTAAATAAGGTGCACAATTCAAACCGAAAGTTACTGTTTGCAATTCGTAGTCTACTACTTGGTCACTGTTAGCACTTCTATAAATAATTCTTTGAAACGGAGTGTGAGATGGGTGTACGCGAATTTGCCTATACATTTTCACTATGTCACAATTAAACACAAATTTAAGCAAACGCCATCGCACTATCAAATTAACTAAATATAGTGGCAACGAGGGCCCGATGAACAAACAGTCATTATGACTTTGACCACTAGAGGTCTTATTAGAGCCGTTGAAAACAACTCTCAACTTCGTCGTTTTACTTTCAGGGATCACCGGATGATGTGGCAAATAACACGACTCGGTGATAGCCTTAGGAAAGGTATTGACGGGTATCATATGACCTAAGTCTAAATACTCCATTAAAACCTCCTCGTACAACTTTCGAATGTCAGGTTTTCTCGACAGAGAAGATTCCATTAGAAGGAATAGTTTACAAGCATTAATTCCCCAGATGTACTTCATGCGGAAATTCTGGCTTAAAGGGCAATGAAACTACATAAATTCCTGTCGTAAATGTCTTCACAGATCCTATCCGAATGTGCTAGCGACTTTTTCCTAGGAGCTTCCTATAACTCCCAAAATCTTAAAAGATTCTCATTCAAATTATTCTCTACAAAAGAAGTAATGTTCGTAGAGAACACGTTCACTGAATCGCTATTGCGAGTGTTCACTGAACCCATCAAGACCCAACCAAAAACGATCTTTTGAGCCATTAAGGAACCTAGAATATTCCTGCGAACATCTCCAAGAATGATTTCAGGGTATAAATCAGCGCCAAGTAACAAATCTACTGGCCGACTTTTGTAAAAATTAACATCTGCTAGCTGTAGATCAAGCAGATCACCTCTCATGTCCGCAGGACACAAAAACGAGGGCAAATTGCCAGAAACTGAAGGCAAAACCAGCGCAGAGGTTTTCAAACTAACACCTTTGTCTACTGGAGAGCCTACTGTAATGGTACATATCTTTCGCGCAGTGGTGGCAACATCTCTATTAACGCTAGAAATCTTTACACTCGTAGAATGTGACGTAAATCGTAATTGATTTCTCATACGTTCGGAAATAAATGACGCCTCAGAGACTGGGTCAATAAAAGCTCGTACCGGATACCAATAAAACACACGAATTTTTTGTTATGTGAAAAACTTGCCGATTTATGTTGGCATAAGCTGCGGCAGATGTCGATGGCATCTGTTGGTCTGCTCCCGAAGAGCCTTGAGCTGTTGCTAAATCAGAACCCACCGTATTGTAGGGCCTATGATTGCCATTAGAGCGAGCTACGGCTGACGTCGAAGGAACTTGTGGCCTTGTATGGGTCGTAGAGGGCCGGCTATTCAAATTCCTATCATTTGTCGTATTAGCCGAACGAATTTCACGATGAAGCAAAGAGTGGTGTTTTTGGTCACAAATGTAATAACGCTGTTCTATTCTATAATCTTTGACTTCATGTGATCTCGAGAGGCAATTCACACAACAACGAAACTATTTCACAGCTGCGAATCTATCAGGAACAGATAATTTTTTAAATCGAGGACACAATCGTAAGAGGAGGTTCTGTTTGGAACATAAAACGCAAATATTATATGAAGTCATGTTCGATACATGGGTCTTCACTTTGCGTTCCACCCCTTTTTCACTCGTCCCTGCCCCTGTAAGATCGCGTATACAATCCAGGGTTTGTATGAGTTCCGTTAGAAAGGCATCGAAATCTTTCCTTAAAGAAGAGCAGTTTTGTCCTTTATACTCTGTTCCCAAAGAGTAACAGTCTGCAATGGTAAACATTGAATGCAAATGAATACAATGATCGGATCCCAATTTTCTGTCATTATGTCATATGTATTCATTGCCGTCAAAAAACTGTTAAAGCACCGTTGTAAGGCTTTCAATGCTACACTACTTTCTTTACCCATATCTTCTAAATTAAATAAATTCTTAAGTTGGTTATTAACCAACATTCTAGGGTTCTCATAGGTTTCCCTAAGCTTATTCCACGCTATGTCAAATGCTGCATTAGTAAGACGGCATTTTGATACGATCTCCTTTGCCTCTTTGTCCGTTCGCTTAATTAAGTAGCACAACATTTCGATTTTATTCAAACGACTATTATTAATAAATAATCGCGAAAAGTTGGCCAGGACAAGTAATTGCCCTTAAAAATATCCGTATCGCATGTAGGGAGGGGTAAATTATGATACATTTTGTCTGAAGACGAATGCTCCCCCCGTCGGCATTTTAGCTTTGCATATGATAGTAATATCATCACTCTTTAGCCTCATTGTTTTTATGCAACGAGCATAAGCGGAATCAACCGTTGCCGTCAGTACCCCCACCATCAGTAGATCCATTGCCACCACAGCCATTATCACAAGTCGCCCCGCTATTGTCAATGCCATCATCACAGCTGAATACAAATTCTACGCCAAGATTAATAATAAATCTTTATCATTGTTTTTAGACAGTACCATTGGAAGTGCCACGTCTTTTGTCTGCTACCGGGCCGATCGTCATCACTACCCGCTTGGGCATAATTGTGTATGGAGCAGTGACAGGCGAAAAGTCCACAACTTCTAAAAGAGTTCTGCACGTTAGGGTCGATGCGCCACCAAATACAGAAAAATATACTTTGCTTCAAAAGATGAACGATGTGATGCGAAGTTACTTTGAGCTCGAAACAGTCGGTATAAAACCAAATATAAAACAGCTGATGTCTACTGATGAAGAAAGGGCCTTAAGCATTTTGAAAGAGACAACCAAAAAGGTTGATGGTCGTTATGGTGCAGACTATTATGAACAGAAAATGTGCATCAATTTCCGAACACTTATAACAGGGCTCTCTGGCGCCTATGTAATGTAGAAAAGAAAATGGCTGGCGACATTGAATATGCCAATGAGTATCGTCAAAAAATTAATAAATATTTAGCAAAGGGCTATGCCAGAAAATTAAATGAAGCTGAATTTGAGACAAATATTTAGTAAACGTACATTTTATTTGCCACACTTTGGGGTTAAGAACTTAAACAAAAAAAGTATACGTATTGTATTCGATGCTGCCGCTGAAGTTCAAAATGTGTCATTGAACAAAAATCTTTTATCTGTGCCGGACGTTAATAGTTCTTTGATATCTATTCTGATGAAATTTAGGGAATCTCCAATTGCAGCTTGTGGAGATATCAAAGAAATGTTTCACCAGATAAAAATAGCTAAAGAAGACCAAAATAGTCAACGATTTCTATGGAGAGACGGAGATGCCAATAAAGTGGTGGAGACATATGTCATGCAGAGGCTGATATTTGGTGCTACATGCTCTCCAGCTGTAGCTCAATTTGTAAAAAATTTAAATGCTAGTGAATATAAAGAAGAGTTCCCTCGGGCAGTTTATGGTATTATAAGTCGACACTATGTAGACGATTATGTCGATTGCTTTCAAAATGATAATGAAGCAATCAAAGTGTTAAATGAAGTCATAAGAATATAGAAGGCCGGAGGATTCGAGCTGAGAAATATTATTTCTAATTCAGAACGGGTAATCAAATCATGTGAACGATTGGCCAGGGGAAGTAGTGAGAACTGTGAGTTTTTAAATAAAAACAATATTGAGAGAATTCTTGGCATTCATTGGTTACCGGAGCCAGATGTATTTTGTTTTTTGTTAAAATTCGATCAAATTAACAAGTAAATTTTAAAATTTTCTAAGATACCCACCAAACGTGAAATGCTTTCATTAAATATGTCAATTTACGATCCATTTGGCTTCTTGTGCGATTTCATGATAACATCAAAGGTTTTAATGCAGCGAGCTTGGAAAATGGGTATAGAATGGGACGAGAGGTTGCCTGAGGACATTTACTGTCAATGGAAAATGTGGTTAGAAGAGTTGGCCAAAGTACAGAAATATCGCATACCACGGTGTTACTGTAAGGATTTTTTGGACTGATTCTCTTACAGTTATACGATGGATTCGGTCCGACCACCGCAAGTATAAGCAATACGTGGCTAACCGAGTTTCAGAAATTTTAGACAGCAACCAAATAGACGATTGGAGATGGTGCCCAGGGGTACAGAATCCAGCGGACGCTGCGACACGAGCCAAATTTCCCGTACGTTACGAACCAGGTGGACAGTGGACTACCGGGCCGGAGTTTTTATATTTGGATGAATCACAGTGGCCAACTGAAGCTCAAATGGGTAGATGCGCTGACAACAGTAAAACGGAACTTCGCTCTCAACATATGTTACTTGTGGCACGCCAGATGCATTCGGAAATACCTCATATCAATCGCTTTTCAAAATTCTCTAGATTGAGGAGAGAAATGGCGTGGGTAAGACGATATGTCATAAATTTATTACTCCGAACGAAGCATATGAAAGTTGTGCAGGGCAAGCTTACCATCGAAGAAGAAGCATGGGCCGAGAGTACAACAAGAAATATTTGGGGATGAATTGGCAGACCTACGTCTACAAGGCTTTGTTAGCAAAACAAGCTCTATTAAAACGCTAAATCCGATTATGGGAGCTGATGGTTTAATAAGGGCTTCTGGCCGACTACAAAATGCTGCGTATTTGTCAATTGAAACAAAGAATCCAATAATTTTGCCGACTAAACACCGATTGACTTACTTGTTAGCCGAATCATATCATGGGAAGCTACGTCACATTAATTTAGCAACAGTGATGAAGGAAATCCGGTTGCGTTTTTGGATCCCGTCTTTACGCCGACTGCTTAATAGCATACAGTCTCGCTGCCAAGTTTGTCATATCCGACGCGCTAAACCGTATCAGCCTCAAATGGGACCGCTTACGATAGAACGTGTTACACCATATGTTCGCCCCTTCACCTACACAGGTATCGATTATTTTGGACCAGTTTTTGTATCCGTGCGTCGCCAACGTGAAAAACGATGGATTGCTTTATTCACATGTTTATCTATACGAGCCATACATTTGGAAATTGCTAAAGATCTTTCCACTGACTCTTGTCCATTGGCCATCCGTAATTTCGGTAACAGAAGAGGAGTGCCACTTGTGATTCGAAGTAACAATGGCACTAATTTTGTCGGCATTGAAAAGGAGTTGTTCATATTGTACCTTTTTGTCTAAGTCGAGGAGAGAAAAACATGTAAGAATTTGTGTAACATTGTAATTATTTAAGATTTTATATAAATATGTAACCATAATTGTATTTATAGAGAATAAACCGATAAACCTATAAACCGACAAACCAATAGTAACGAACTGAGTTTATTCTATTTCATCGGGCAAAGAGGATATAATTATTGAAGATCAAATTTAATTTCCCGATTTACTGTCAAAGAAATCACGAAGTTTACTATACCCTTACGCAGGATAGATAACAAATTTCAAATCCAATAAAATTTTATTAATACAACAGGGACCGACCGATTATAGATTGGGAACCACTGTATATGAACAGTAAATAAGTTAAAGAAATCTAATGAAATGCACAAACAAAACAACAACAAATATATTCCCACGTGTACAAATACCCGGAACAATAGGTCTAATGCAAATTTATCATTAATCTCACTCTCCCCTTCCCCTTCGCTATAATCGACGAAATTATTCTCGATCTCAATTAAATAAAAATGCATTCAACAAAATAATAAATTCACACAGTAATATGTAAATATGGATGTGATCGTGGTTTTTCCTTTCTTCTTTCTATCAATAATGTAATATACTTGTGTGTATGTACATTCAAAAACCGTAATATATAAATCACACACAATTAATTACAACATCGGCACTACTGTTCTTTATTTTCACTTTTTTTTTTGTCCTTCGAGCCGGATTTGAACCAGTGAACCTAGGTCGGATTTGAACCAGTGAAGCTAGGTCGATGGTTCAAATCCGGCTCGAAGGACCAATGTTTTGGCGTATATCCGTCTGGTCCGAGTATGCACAATACTTGCTTGGTTTATAATAGTAACTTCAGGTTTTGTTTATTGATTTTATTCACTTGAATGTTTTATAATAATTAAAACAAATGTTTCTGTAGGGAAATATAAAAATTATAATTATTGTAAGTAGCTGACAACAAAGATAAGAGCCCGTTATAGTTGGTTAAGTTCTCTATTGACCTTTCACACAAAGATGGAAAAAAAAGGACAGACAATAGAGACGGAACTTCAACGGGGACTTAAACATACACCATTAGACATTGCACCAGCCTCAGTATGAAGGCTTGGATAATTCGATTTGCGATATTTCGCATTTGCACGACTTCGAGGTTGTTTCGATTTTCTCATCCTCACGAATACTTAACATCCTCTATAATTAGCAGAATGTCTTCCACCGCAACTGCTGCACTTTCTTACATTGGGGTCGTTTTTAGGTGTTATACACTCCGTGGCTTTATGAGCATTACCACAAACTACGGAAGCAGATGGAATCTTGCAGTAAGATTTTGTGTGGCCGAACTCTTGACAATTGGTGCATTGTGCGGGGTTATTACGCTTATGCGGTTCCTCTACTGTTATTCTTCGGTTAAGAAGATATCTCCAATTGTAAATAGGATGCTTTGAATTTTTGGTCTTAAGAAGAGCTGCATTAAAAGCAATCTCCACACGGTGCATTGATTGGGGAATTTTACCTTTGTTGTGTATGTTGTGAACATTTCTCACATCGTAGCCTTCATTCTCAATAGCTTTCTTGATTTCGTCAACAGGGACGGAACTGTCAATGCCCTTTACCACTACCACGAGGCCCTTAGCACTTTTTAGTTGGTACGTGTAGTAATTCTTTTTTTCGCCGTTAAGACTATTAACAATTAGGCGATAATTTTTCTCAGTATGGGTTTGGATTTTCGTTTCCTGTATCTGTCCCCTTCGTATAGAAGCTACGTAAAAATTATCCTTTCCCACAATCTTTGATAAAAAATTTACAATAGCGTTCGAAGTTTGCTCACGCAAATAGATAGGTGGAGGTTTGTGTTCCTTAGACGCAGGTTCTACTGGTGCATCGTCTGTGGGTACAAGGATGAAAAATCTATTTTCGGAGACTGGTGTCGTATCCGCCTGACTGCCTTTGTACTGTTTAGTTGTGCGCTCCTGTTGATTATCTCTAGGACTAGCCTTACGTTTGGTAACAGTTACGTATCTGTACATGCCGGTTTGTATTTCCCTACCTGCCGGAGTGGAATCTGTCTTTGATGTTGGTGTATCAACTTTTGTTTTTGGAGTGGTTCCTTTTGGGCTAGTTGCCTTGTCAAACTGGCGCGTAAAAATTTGCGCGTCCACAATCGCATTTGGCGTTAAAGGGCGGATCCTATTCTCAGGCCTGGCTGCTAAATATGCTCCGTCGTCAGTCTTTTTATTCATACTATCCGAGAACACATAGTATGCATTGTTCCTACTTTGTTTTCCGTTCGTTCTATCATTTATTTTTCTGCTTGTTTTTGTTTCTTTATTTATTGTCGTCATCTCTTCTATATGGGTCCCAACTTGAAGTCGTTATCTAAATCCGTAGTGCAGTTATCCCTATGATGACCCCGAGGGTCCCTTTGCATGCAGTGAGGTCCTCGCAAGGGTTGACACAAGACCTTATGGGCGCTTGTGTTCAGAGCCAGGTCGGGCGTTAATAAGGATGTCGTATCAACTAAACCTGCACGGCCAACTTAACGGCAACGTGATTTAGAGCGTTCTCCAAGTCCTTGCCAAGGTTTTACCGGGACGGAAGGCAGCTACGACATTAGCCTGAAAGCCGTTTCTACGCGATGTCACTCCCGTGTACTAAGGTAACAGAATGCCACAGCTGTCAGCCCATGCACAAACAAATCTAATAAATAATTAAAATCATATCAATGGTATTTGCCGGTTCGTCAACGTTGCAGCAGTAGCCTGAATTTCACCGGTGCTCGCATGCCGCTTAGGCTACTCTACTGCATGTTCACATACACACTTAGCTACCGCCAGATCAGGTGATCCGGGCGGCATTACCAGGGAGTACCACGTGGAGGTAGTGAGATGCTTGGGTAGTTAAGTGTCATGTCAATGCTTGTTCTTTTGCGTCTTTTTTGCACAGAACTTTTTGTTTTACTAGGCACTAGAAACTGTACTTTGTTCTAGTGTCCAGTAGTGTATAGTGTATTTCAAATGGGCTTGTGCAGCTCTTTATTAAATTTTAGATGTTTTTGCGTGGTCTCGCCCGGACCGCTCCTTTATTACGTGTCCCACAGTCGCCTGCCCTCACGCGTCTGCCCGTTCGGGTAATCACAGTTAGCGATATTTCCTCACTTACCCCCGCCTCCTCGTACGGCGCATCGCAGCCGCAGATCCTGGTGCACAGTAGCGCGGCGCTTGGCGAGTTTCTTAACGTGTTAAATTTAGCTCCGCAAAGTAATGAATCCGTAAATGTGTTATCCCCTATGTTTATTCTACACACATTTTTACAAACTTTGAATGCCATATTTATTTATGTTATAACCACCGAGCAACCAGAGGTGTCAGAGTGCAGATATAGTATACATTTTCTTTCTATCTTTTTTGCACGAACTCAAAATTTTTATTTTGTTTTGCTCAGGTATTTCTAAAAAATTTACACTTTCATTATTTACATTTCGTAAACATGAATTTTAAAACATGAAAATTTGTGTTTGTTATCACTTTTACATTAAATTCCATACTTCATAACAATAAACGTATATATAAGAATCTCCGGCATGTGCATTTTCATTACGGAAATAACTTTTTAATTAATGTTTTTTAAAACAAAAAATTTTTCATTTTGCTTATTTTCTCTTATTCGTAATATTAAAACACTATATCTGTCTCTTTTATACAAACTCAAAATAAAAAGCTGAGTTTTTCAAAAGTTTCATCTCTGGTTGCTTAGTGGTTATAACTAGCTGTTTTGCCCGGTCTTGCCCGGCTCTGTCCTTTATTACGTGAGTCGGTATCCTTAGAGAGCGTATGTACCAAATTTCAGATAAATTCATTGGAAAACAAAAATGTATATAATTGTAGCGTCCTTTTGAAAATATTAAATTAAAAATATAGTTTTAATTTATTCATAAATTTTTATTAATTCTGGATGTTACTTTCTATTTTTTGCATTTCATTCGATTACACCTTACCATTAGGGTATAACAATTAGTAATAAACCTATTGGCAGACCTACTGAATATATGTACATATTAAATTTCATAAAAATCGGTTAAGTCAAAAAAAATTTTACGAAAAATTACTTTCGTATTCGCTGGTAAAGCTACGGTCACATTAGACAAATATTTGTCGAAATAAGCGTAACTACTATTTTTGCAAAATATTTTTATAGTCTAACATGACTTGTATTATATAAAATTAATTCAAATAATATAATAATGTAAGTATGTTGTCTTTTAATAAAAAATTAAACTAATATAATCGAATATTTCTTCAAAAGATATAAGCGTATATGTAGATGACATATTGGTTATGCTTTTTTCGACAAATATTTGTCTAATGTGACCGTAGCTTAAGTCTTACAAAAACAAAAATTCGACTGTGCTACTGCCATAAACTAACATAGACTAGATAGTTGAAAAGGGATAGCTATAAATTTTCGCGTTTTATTCTTGACCCTTGTACACAGTCACAGCATTTGCTAATTCTCTCATTGCCTCTATTTTCGACCGCTGAAAACCATAATTTGTGAAAATTTTCAGTAAATGGTTAGTTTTTTGTGTTAATTTTTTAAAAATTGATAACAATAATATTAATTGAAATAAATTTATTTAAAAACAATAACACAAAAGAGTGCGCACAGTGTTGGTCCAAAATCTTCCATTGCCGCAGAATTATAATTTTTTTTCTTCTTGTGGCACAATCGTTTGATGAGTTATTGCTGTAAAATATGTAACACAAAGTGTTATGTGTTTAGCTTTTTTTCTTTATAACAAACACACATCTTTCAACACATTTACATAAAGCAGTTCATTCGTGCACTGATTTTATCACTTTATCATGAAATTTTAATAATTTTCATTTAATAAACTTATAATAATAATTTCTCTTTTCTATAATTTTTTAATTTTACTTTCCTGAATTTTCCTATTTTTTATAAACAATGTGTAATATATCTAACTCTTTCATAGATCCTTAGCAATCAGATGTTTTGTGCCTTTTTCATCACTCACTTTTTACATGTCTATGTTAGTTTATGCCTCAATGCAATGAGAGAATTAGCAATTGCTGTGACTGTACAAGGGACAAGTAGAAAACGCAAAATTTTATAGCTATCCCTTTTTGTCTATTTTAGTTTATGCTTGAGGCTCAATAAATAACTGAATAAGAATGCTGAAATTGCCGAAACAAAATTGCTGTGTGTAGACACAGCGGCAATTTTAAAAGAGAATTGAGAAAGAATTGCCCAACTAAACTGTATGTGGTCCTGGTCAATGCTGAGTACACACTTAGAAACATGTTCCGTAAACATGACATGTTTCGTGTTTCGTTCTGTAGTGTGTAGTCGTGCTTATAATTTATTTTCGTGTTCCCTTCGAGGTTTCCAAAATATAAAATTTTTTTATATTTTCTGGTTGCATTGCTGTTGATTCCATAGTCTGTATCGTTGTTTACTGTTTTTTCTTGTTTAGTTCACCTAAAACAAGCAAGCTGTAAACATGTAGGATTTTGTCGACCATTGAAAAAATTAATTGAAGTAAAGAAAAAGAAAAATGGCGTTTGAAAGAAATAATTGTTGGGTAAATTTTATTAGTTTATATAAAATATTACCAGTATTATGTAATGTGAAAAGTGACAATTACAAAAATAAAAGTATATATTTTTTCAAATGTGTTTCACCCGTGATGCTCATGCTATAATACAAAATACAGAACAGATGTTGCATTAGTGGCTTACTTGTAGGTTCCATTGTGTGTATCAAACAATGGAACCTGAGCGAAAAACGTGTTCCGTAAACATGTTTACAAGTGTGTACTCAGCATAATTCCTTTTACCTTATACATCAACTAGTTGACCCGGCAAACGTTGTCTTGCCTTAATATTTTTATATATTCAATCTTCTTACACTAAGAAATCGTACTCATAGAGTAAAGAACCGTGCGAGACTATAGCGACTATAGCGTTACCTGCCGGGCGGATTTGTGACGTTAAACCTTCGAAGATTATACATATAAACCTTCCTCTTCAATCACTCTATCTATTAAAAAAAAACCGCATCAAAATCCGTTGCGTAGTTTTAAAGATTTAAGCATACATAGGGATATAGGGACCAAGGCCAATTCATAGGAGGTGGACGCAATATGTATGTTGTTAGTGTAAAATATCTAACAAACTGTCAAAATAAAGAAACAAAACAAAGAAAAATAATGGGGATGAAATAAAATTTTCTAGTAAACAAATAATAAAGATTGTTATAAGGAAAAAGAAAATATTAATTTAAAAAAAAATAATAATAAGAAGCGTGCGACAAATTTAATTGTATAATATAGTTTTGTTATTACTATTTGTGAATTTATTCAGTGCTCAATTATCGCCCAATTGTAGTTTTTGCAGTTTTATTGATGAGGACGCTAAACCATTTTACATGGGTAGTAGTGCCAAAAAAGTAGGAATAAAAAAGTTTCTTATAAACACACGCTTTTCTTATAAATTTTCTTATAAGAACGTTTAAACAAATTTAATTTATAAATATATTGTAGGCACACAAAACAAAAGGAACAAAAAAGTTTTCTTATAAACACACGCTTTTCTCACAAAACAAAAGGAACAAAAAAGTTTTCTTATAAGCACACGCTTTTCTCACAAAACAAAAGGAACAAAAAAGTTTTTTTATAAGCACATGCTTTTCTTATAAATTTTCTTAAACCAATTTAATTTCTAAATATATTGTAGGCACACAAAACAAAATGAATTAAAAATTTTTCTTGTAAACACACACTTTTTTTTAGAAGTTGTCTTATGAGGATGTTTAAATAAATTTAATTTCTAAATATGTTGTAAGCACACAAAGCAAAATGAAAAAAAAATTTGACGTTAAGCCATATAAAACATAAATATAAATAAAAAACACCTGATCAGTTGCGTCCACCGCCTATAAATTCGCCTTGATAGGGACAGCGAAAGCGACTTTGTTTTATACTATGTAGTGATATGCCTTGTTTAGAACAGTAAAAAAATCAAAACGTGGGAATGCTTGTTCTGTTGTCATTTTTGCACAGAACTTTTTGGTCTACTGCAAAAACGACACTAGAAACTGTGCTTTGTTCTAGTGTTCAGTAGTGTTTCGCGTATTTGATATGGGCTTATGCAATCTTTTAATATATAAAGCTCGGCACAGTCGAATTTAACTTGTTTTTATATCTTAATTAATTTCAACTATATATTAAATTTGTTTTGACAATAGAACGCAAACATTCTTGGATGGCAGAATATATGCAACATTTTTGTTTGAAAAGAAAACGCCATTAGTCTGGCAACAAAAAACGTAAACCAAGCACGGCTTACATACATATTTGGCAACTCAATTACTAAATACTCATTCTAATACTTCATTTATACTGTTTTATTGTGTTTTAATTTTATTCTTAAATATTTATATGTAAAAAATATAAACAAATTATTGAAGTATCCACTTTATAATGAAATTATTTGAATTATGTACCCTCCTGGGTATTTTTCTAACAGGTAAAGTTATTAAAATTTAAAAATAAAAAGTATTAGTTTTAAAGCCACACCCCTTGATGAAATTTAAAGAAAATTTTTTGTTGAATCAAAGAATTGAAATATTTAATGAATTAATACATTAAGTTTAAATTGTTTTTATATAATGCAGTGAATGGACAATATAATGAATTGGAAGAAGATCATTGTATTATACCTAAAATCTTGCAAGGATCGTGGTTTTCTTGGGAATCTGGGTCTCCCACACTAACTGTGATAGATGCCAGACAAATGAGTAAACGAGGTTACTGTATATCAATGAAAAAACATCACGGCGATGAGTATTCTTTTGTATTTGAAGATCGCGCCAAGGGCTGCTATCACTGTGTAAAAACATTTATAAGAACTTTAAATGTTTTTGAAAAATATGAAAGTAAGTAACTATTTTATCTTAAAATATTTATTTGCCATAAAATTACACAATATTTATGGATAAAGCCGCGTCAAAGTAGTCATATGCGTATTTTTAAATTCAAGGTCCTTGCGTTACTTTACCAGATGGAGCTAAGCCTTCGGTACAAAATGTGTGTAAAGGCATCAAAGATGATCAACAATTACTTACTTTGTTCAACGAAAACTTCATACCCATCAATTGTCGTAGTTCTCTAGAAGGCGTGTGGCATTTTACGTATCAAAATCGTTTCCGATTCACTGGTGTATGCGACAAGCCTGACGCCAGAATACAATCCTGCCAAACAGCTGGAACTCAGTTTTTAATACAAAATCAAAAGTTCAATATAACATATAAACAATGTGAAAGTATGGAAGGCACATTTAGTGGTACTGTAGAATACAGTTGTTTAGGTGATTGGTTTGTTGGCAAAAACCATTACTTCGCAGTAGCTAATACAAAAGAATCACGAAAAGATGAAAAATACCGCTGCTTTCTTAAAAATCGCGATGATGATTTGTACATCGGTGTATCCATTACTGCAGAGTGTAATACTCTTAAGACTCCTGAAAAATCTCCGGAACGTTTAAAACTTACGCCTGTTAAGGCGGAATATGTTGAGCCTGGTTGCACATTACCACAAAATTTTTCTGGAGAATGGGTTAATACGGCCAATATCGATGCTGATGTTATTATTAGTGAAACTCATATTAATGAAACCTATTATCCAGATAAGGCTCGATATAGACGAACGATTTATGTGTGTCGCGAACGTCGTGGTAATCGCATTATGATGGCTCGTTTGACCGTTGATGGTTGTCAGAAGGATTATGTTTGTTTTGATTTTATGCCCCGACACCACAACATCATACGTTATCGTAAAGGTTTAGCCGTCATTAAAGATGACTTTAGCACTGTCTGTTCATGGGTTCAATTTAAAAATGACGAAGCTTGGAAATACGACCTGTTTTTAGCAAAAAATCCAATTCCAGTCAGATGTCCAGTGGCGGGTAAATTTAATTTTACCCAACGTGGTGAACATCCATTTAAAACAAGGTAAGTACTCTAAAAATAAATTTGTTTAAGTTGAAAAAAAAGGAAATAACAATAAAACTCAATACAACACAAAAAGAGCATGTAATTAAGGCAACATACTTTTTATTTATCTATTAAGAATTTTGGGTGGTGTAACATTGAGTCCACGTCCTAATATTCCTTGCAAAGAAAACATTTCCGATTTATCAGTTTGTGATACAGATCAAAAGGAAATGGCGGTGGATGAAAACTATTGCTTATCTGTGGATCATTTGGGCAGACCGGTAGATATTTACAGTAAGTCTTGAAACATTGTTTGAATATAATAATTTAATATTACTTTAATATGTTTGACAACAAAAAATTAGGCGATCCCGATAATCGTATGAAATGTATTGGCTTCTGGAAAGAAAATTTAAAGTCTTACTTAATAACGTATGATGATTTGGATCCTTTATCGAAATACAGATGTTGGGTATATCAACGTGCCGACTTAAATAGAGTTTTAATGTCTCAAGGTGAAAAAAACAATTGCAAATATAATATTAAATTAATTCATTTTTACTTTTTAAGCTGTGGGTGCATTTTGCAAACTCAATCAGGACGTTACATCTTGGAATCACACTGAAGGAGCTGCAGTAGCTATTGATGCCAGAGAATATGAACGTGAACGTGACGATTGTCCCATGTATTTCGATGATGGTGAAAATCCTTGGCGCCAATCTGATGCATCTAATATTATTTTTGATTGGGATTTTTTCAAAGATGGTGCTACTCGTATTGAAACATTAGGGAATTTAAATATTGTATTTTTAACATTATGTTTTATTATAGTACAATTATATTAATTTTACGTTCTAGACAATAGTTTATTTAGTGTTTTATTTTTTAAAATAATTAAAATCAGCTTAGAAAGTTTTAACAATATGGAAATATGCGTGCATCTGAAATTTTCTGTAATCTTCGTGTCTTATTAGTCCTAAGTTTATATATAAAAAATGTTAAAGCCCTTCATTTCGTTATATAAAATAAAACTGTATTCCGTCCATATTACAGAAAATTAGATTGAATAAAGTACATCACAAATTATACTATAAAAGTAAAATAAGATTGAAAAATTATTACCTTTTGTGTTAAAATGAAATGTTTATAGTAGGTGTTCTGACGAAATGTTTGCAATATCTTTATTCTATACTAAGTAGCTGTTTTCGCCCCGTCATTTTATCTAAGTGTATTAATTCTTAGACTAAGTAGATTGTATATATAAAAACTCAGAACAAGCTGTTTAAAATCTAGGTTTTGATTAGCTCTTTTTACCGTCTCGTCTGGATAGTACAAATTGGCTATACTCTGACTCGCGTAAGTGAGGGTGGCCGATCTACTAATATATAGTGACTATTCATAGAAATTACCGTTTTATGTATCAAATAAAAAAAAATTCATTTGAACGAACTGTTAAATCATTGAATAATGAACGTAAGAGCTGGAGTAGCGTTATATTATATAGCCTATATTACTCGCTGATAATGGAGATTTATGTTGTTGAACAAATTTTTCAAATCGCTTCGGTAGATTTAGATTTTATCAATTACAAACAAAAAAAAACTAAATTTTCCTCTTTATAATACATATTAGTATAGTGTAGTGAAGTGTGACTTTCAAGTATGATTGTGTATCTACTTAATATTTCTATCTTATACAAATTGTAGCCAATAAGTATTATATTTTAATTTCATTTACACAATTATCTTAAGCCTGTTCCCTTCACTGGGAAATAACAGTAGTTTTGAGATTACTCTCCAGTAATTTACGCTTTACATGTGTGTGGAGTAGCAACAATTTCCGCAAGTACGTATGTACTTAGGGGTAAATTTAAAGAAATCACAATTTCTTACATAGTTTTCAATTTAAAAATCAATAAATCAAACTAAATCTATTCAATTGTAATTTAACGTTTACTTTTATGTTTACGACATAAACAAATTTCAATTCTTAGATATTAGATGAATACAAGCATCATAATTTATGTTATAACTACAAAACTACAAGTCTTGCAAAAATTTTAAGTAAACCAAAAAAAATCTTAACTTCAGGTTACGATAGACATGAAAGTAATGTGTACGTAAGTGAAAATATTGAACTTTTTTTTTCTCTTGCTAACAACTATTGTCGTTTTCTTGGCTTGGGCTCAGGAGGATCAATGAGATTGACGTGCCGTACAACATCAATATGGCCTAAACGAACCATTTGTTCTTCCCATAAGGAAATTTCATTTCTGTAACAAAAAAGTATTAAAATAAAATTGGGTCATAAAATTTTTTTACAAACTAACCTGTATTTTTCTAACTCCTTTCGTGTTTCATTTATATAAACACTCTTTTCTTCCTCGGATAACGTAGCCCATTTAGCAGTCATCTTTTGATGCCATTCCCAGTAAGATTCATTTGACGTTTGTGGTGTATTAGTTCGTTCTTTGGATATAAAACGCAAAAAGGCTGAAGCAGGGCGTTTAGGTCTTCCTAACTGTTTAATACGTTTGCGCATCATACGCCTCTCTTTTGCGTCAGTTATCTCTTTTTTCAACTCTTTTAATTGCGCACGTTGCTCATCTGTAATTTTGGAATCATATTTCAATCGTACCTCTACGTACTTTTGTTGATCCTTTTTGAACTCTTCTTCTAAGCGCTCTTTGAATGAGGTATCTACGCTATGCCACTGTTTGGAAACTTGCTGCACAATTTTCATTAAAGGAAGTTGTGGATTTTCTGCTATTAATTTCGGTCTTTGTTCTTTCAAATAACGAAAAAATGGTGTTAATGGTTTCTTTGGTCTTGGTGGGATACCAACTTTTTCTTCCAAAGTTTTCACCGTATTTGAGGTACTACTTAAACAGAGGTTTGCAGCAGCAATGGGTCTGATTGTTTGTTGTTCCGAAGTATGCGATTTTGCAGGGGTTGTTGGAGTACACGATATGTATGTAGATTGTATTGGCGTTGTCGTTTTTAAAGAAGTAGATATGTTGGGTTCGATATTAGTTTCTAATTTTTTAACTGGTTTAATTCGTACAACTTGCCTGCATTTGTTAATCAAAGATCCCAGGAAGGATCCTTTGCTTAAAAGAGGAACTGTAAATAGCATTTCTTAAGGCGTAGTAACGAAATGTTCACTATATTGTGTAAATCCAAACAGAAAAAATAATAAAAAGAAATAGAGTATTAAAAAATAATTATTTTTACGAAGCGTGCAAGAGAATATTATAATTTTATATAAGAAAACGCGGAATCGACTAAGAAGAATAAGTGTCAGAATAAGTAAAACACAGGTGCCATGGCAGAACTATACGCAGTAAGGCATTCCGTACAACAAACACTGAAATACAAAAACAGCCGTATGTGTCAAATAAAAGTAGAATTCAATGCAGATCCGTATGTAACGTAATTTTATTTATATAAATACAAAAAAAATTTCCTAAAATTTCGTTATGATTTTCGGGATGCACATACCCATGGTAAAATTAAACAGATGTGTGCATAGTGTAATTATTCCAAATAGACGCAACTCTACATGTGTTTTTTACTTACATTAGAGTTTTATTAGAAATTCCATATCTAATTTTACATTAACAAAATATATGCTGCGTATACTTTCTATAATTATACTATGACTATGGGCATAGACTAAACTAGACTCGACACGAATTTTAGGTGGCAGCTTTTAATGTTGTCATTGCATTGAAATGCAACTCTGTGTCAAGGCGAATTCATAGGAGGCGGGCGCAATATGTATTTTACAAGACAAATTCATGGGAGATAATCGCCAGGGCGAATTCATAGGGGGTGGACGCAACTGATCAGGTGTTTTTTATTTATATTTATGTTTTATATGGCTTAACGTCAAATTTTTTTTTCATTTTGCTTTGTGTGCTTACAACTTATTTAGAAATTAAATTTATTTAAACATCCTCATAAGACAACTTCTAAAAAAAAGTGTGTGTTTACAAGAAAAATTTTTAATTCATTTTGTTTTGTGTGCCTACAATATATTTAGAAATTAAATTGGTTTAAGAAAATTTATAAGAAAAGCATGTGCTTATAAAAAAACTTTTTTGTTCCTTTTGTTTTGTGAGAAAAGCGTGTGCTTATAAGAAAACTTTTTTGTTCCTTTTGTTTTGTGTGCCTACAATATATTTATAAATTAAATTTGTTTAAACGTTCTTATAAGAAAAGCGTGTGTTTATAAGAAACTTTTTTATTCCTACTTTTTTGGCACTACTACCAATGTAAAATGGTTTAGCGTCCTTATCAATAAAACTGCAAAAACTACAATTGGGCGATAATTGAGCACTGAATAATTTCACAAATAGTAATAACAAAACTATATTACACAATTAAATTTGTCGCACGCTTCTTATTACTTTTTTTTATTATTAAATTAATATTTTCTGTTTCTTTATAACAATCTTTATTATATGTTTACTTGAAAATTTTATTTCATCCCCATTTTTTTTCTTTGTTTTGTTTCTTTATTTTGACAGTTTGTTAGATATTTTACACTAACAACATACATATTGCGTCCGACTCCTATGCATTCTGCAGTTTAATAAAGCATAGATGCTTCAGATGCCTTAATTAGCAATTCAGTAGTGATAGACATGCCTTGTCAAAGTTTGTACAATTGCATTTAGCAACATGTGACAGTGTTGCACTACAAAGCAACAAGAGTTGTTTTTACAGCTTCAGTTACCTTTTATGTTTTTATAAAAATTAACAAAATTGAAATTTTCCTTCATCAATTTTCCTTCAAAAATTTTTTTTGTTTTAATTTGTATTGAAAATAAAAGCAAATTTTTTTATTTTGTTTTCGTTTTTAATAAAAATATACGAAAGTAGCTATAGACAATAAATGTTTTAATTTATTGAAATTTAATTTTAATTAAATATTTTACTTACTAATAAGGATGTTATTTACATAAACAATGGTTGCTGTCTTACCTGAAATAGAAAGCAAGAAAAATAAATAAATTAATCAATATGAATAGACTTGGTTAGATTATCTTTAAATTTGAAAGAAAAATAATGAAAACTTACTTAAATCTACTTAAAATTTAAATAAATAAAATTAAGTTTTATGATCTAAAATAAACTCTCTCTCTCAAAAAAAAACCATAAAATGAGCTAAAAAACTTAAGAATGAAACAAGAGCCATCATTTAAATATATCTAACAAGGTTTCCTAAACTGATCTACAGCTCAGTTATTTGAAAAGAAGCAACAAAATTAACACAAGTAAATATTAAAAGCCGGCACAAGCATACTTGAAAGCCACAAATCACTACAAGCGTGTGCATTTTTTTATACTAAAAAGTGTTTGTAAGCCATTTCAAATATGCTTGTGAAGTCTTCTAAAGTAAATATATATGGTTTGGGACCAGTGCTCAAATAAACTAGTATCAAAATTAACCAATTATTTCATACAAATAAATAAATATAGTTTTCATTGGACATCGAATGCGGTGATTTGAGCCCAGTATTTTAGAAAATCGGTCTTTCGTTTTTTTTATCGGCTTTAATTTCTACCTAAATTCAAAATGTAAAGCAACGTATGAGCTGGCATACACGAAAGTTGTATAAGTCCACTTTTGTTTTTTAAATGACTCAGTCGTAATTCTAGGTAAATGGTGTTACAGTTTACTAAAATTACCGCTAACTAATTGTTTATTTTAAGTGGACTTATACCACTTTTACATATAACAGTTCATATATAAAAATCACTTGAAAAGGTTTGGTGGTAATTCTAAAAAAATTGCGTAAAAGAATTTGCATAAACTTCGCAAATCGCATTAGAGTATTCGCTCCTCAGCTGTGTTGAATTCGCAGTACCGAGCTGTCAAAATTTTTAATTTTAATTGTCTTGTGGTTGCTCGGCACTAAGCAACCAGAGATGAAGCTTTAGAGGTTAGAATTTTGAGAAACTCAGCTTTTTATTTGGAGTTTGTATGTAAGAGACAGATATAGTGTTTTTAAATTACGAATAAGAGAAAATAAGCAAAATGAAAAATTTTTTGTTTTAAAAACATTAATTAAAAAGTTATTTCCGTAATGAAAATACACATGCCGGAAATTCTTATATTTACGTTTATTGTTACGAAGTATGGAATTTAATGTAAAAGTGATAACAAACACAAATTTTCGAGTTTTAAAATTCATGTTTACGAAATGTAAATAATGAAAGTCTACATTTTTAGGAAAAACAAGATAAAAATTTTGGGTTTGTGCAAAAAAGGCAGAAAGAAAATGTATACTATATCTGCACTCTGACACCTCTGGTTGCTCGGTGCCTACGTAGTATGACATAGAACATGAAATGCACTGATCACACTTTACGCACAAAAATATGAAAGCAATTTTAACACAAGAAATATATTATGGACGGACAATTTTTCACACATGTATTAAAAACACTTGTTGTTTTTCACTTTTTTTGATTTAAAAACTTACTTGTGGTTAATTCTTACATAATTTAATACTTCTAAAAGGTTTGCTCTATAATTATGTCCTTCATCATTTATCACAGACAGCAAAACTAAAAGCATAAATTTAATTGTTAGTTTATAAGTAAGCTGATTTTTTTTAAGTTTTTTTACGCCAGTTATCTCACCTTAAAGTATTTGTAGTGTTAATTCTTCTTCCGGAAAGGGGTACACCACCAATTGCCACAGACGACGGTCAGTACTTGCTCTGCAACATCTCATATTTGTGCTGTTTGAAATAAACATAAATTTAGAAGTAAAACTCACACAATAATATTTTTTACTTCTACTTACAATTTTATCTACTTGTCATTGCCTTCTTTCCGAGATTTGCTTTTTATATATACTTTTTGTCTGCTCGTGCTTCTTGACCACCATCCGTCATTTACCTGCAAATAAATAAACAAAATTGTCAGCTAACAACAAACACAATGAATATTTTGCTACATAAAATGAATAATTACCGCTTGCACTTTATTTACACACAAAAATGGCTTTTGTGTTTAGACTTTTTAATTCAATATTTAACAAAAAAAAACACTAAATATCAAAATTTCTGCAAAATATTTTGTTTACATTGTACATTTTGTTCACTTTCAAATTGTAAAGGGTCCGCCATCGAACGTTTTTTTTTTTCAACTAGTGCTTATTTCGTGAATGGTAACACTTAGCTCATGTCTGATTTGACAGATAATTAGTTTTATCCTTCCGCTGAAAGAATATGGTTGTGTTTTCGCTTCGCTAAGTGGGCCTGCGATCGAATTATAGAAGATGCCGATTTTGCCAAAAAAATAAATTTTTCAGGTGAAGCTCATTTTGATCTTGGCGGGTATGTAAACAAGCATTAGGGGCACAGAAAACCCGCACGCATACATTGAAAATGGGTGCGGATTTTGGTCCAGAGGTATAATTAGACCATTTTCTTCGAAAATGAGCAAGGAGTGGCTGTTACAGTCAATGGCGTTATCGGGCCATGTTGAACGAATTTTTGTTCACAAAAATTGAAGAGGATATTGGCAACATTTGGTTTCAACAGGACGGTGCTACGTGCCACACAGCCGAAGCTACACTCGATGTTTTTATAGCATTTAAAAAAAAAAGTTTGGCGGACCGTGTATTTTATGTAGCCTGTACTTGCTTTCATGTTTTTTTTTCTCTTTCAGAAAAGGGGATTAACCACGTTTGATGTGGGCCTTTGACACCTGTCAAAGTTGCCATATCTGGTTATATCTGTGACGCAGCGTTAGTAAACGTCAAAATTTGTTTGCGAGCCGATGTTTTTTACCCATACATACATAGAAAGTGTATGAGTAGATCACATTGATATTTTCTAATTTAGTAGGATATGGAAAGGTGAATTCAGCCATATAAAACAAAAATATAAATAAAAAACACCTGATCAGTTGTGTGCGTCTATCTCCTATGAATTCGTCTTGGTATATGCGCTTGACACATAGGAGAGAAGAGACACCTGTTGTTTTTTCTTGTATAATTCTGCCATGGTATGTTCAATCACGAACATCTATGTGGCTTGGGTTCAGTGAATATCCATTGAAAGAAATAAAAAACAAATTGAATTTTTTTATTTATTTAACTTGGAGAAATTATTATATTTCAAAAACTGTGATTTTATTGTATACATACTTACATACCTAATACAATTTAATGTACGGACATAACCTCAAATCCTTACTTTCAAGTTGTTTTAATATAAATTGTCAATATGACCAATAATGAAGCTAGTTCATCATCTGGCACTTCCTCAAAGAAACAAAACTCTTCCATATCGCAAATGGAAATAAAAGACAGAGTGCGAGTATTGTGTTTACACGGGTATCGGCAAAACGCCGATAGCTTCAAAAGTAAATTAGGCTCATTTCGTAAGCATGTCAACAGGTATGCCGAATTCGTATTCATTGATGCTCCTAATAAGGCTACAGCAATGGAAGAAGGTGTAGAGCAGCAGCCAGACCAACTAAGCTGGTGGTTTAATAAAGATGATGGCTCGTTTAAAGGTACGAACAAAAATGGACCGGCATATGGCTTTCAAGAAAGTTTAAAACTTGTGGAAAATACCTGGAAGACTCAAGGTCCATTTCAAGGACTTTTGGGTTTCTCGCAAGGTGCTTGCTTTGTAGGCTTGATATGTGGCTTAGCGAAAAAGAAGTGTAAGTAGAAAATATGGATATTAATGCATGTATAATGTGCATATTTTAATTTAATGAAGCAAATTCTTAGTT
This sequence comes from Thelaira solivaga, assembly GCA_947397855.1. NCBI lineage: Eukaryota > Metazoa > Arthropoda > Insecta > Diptera > Tachinidae > Thelaira > Thelaira solivaga. The sequence continues at coordinate 46,564,795 of OX377610.1, read as the reverse complement.
TGTGAGAGTATGTTTTTAATATGTAAATATAACGATATTTTTGAATCATTATTTGACTTAAATTTACTTTATCACATAAAAAAAATTCAGTACAATTTTATAAAATTTGTATTTTCCGCCAAACTATGCAGTTTTAATACATACATCATTTGTAATTCTGCGTAAAATTTCTAAATATATTGTATTAATAGTGATATCAATGGCAAGCTTGTAAAAATATCTTTCACGTAATTCCAAAATTGCCTTAAATAAGTCAACCCAGTAGAAGGGAAAAAAGATATAAGTTCGACCGAAGGCTAGCAAGGATAAAAATTTTTGCAGACGAAACCGGTGTTCCATAAAAAAAGAAATAAAACCGATTTGACAGTATTTTTGTCTAAAAAAATTCAAAAATTTGTATATGTAAAAAATAGAATATATAGTTTTCAATATTAAAATGTTGGTTGGGAAATTAATTTATTTATTCAGTTCAATGCTTACTGAGTTTTTTGTTTGAATATTTGAATCTTTTTGTAACTATTGATTAATAATTCTTATTTAGTCAATTGCTTTTACAATATAAAGGTTCTATAAGTAGCGTCTGACGAAATGGTCCATATAGATATGCTATCCCCTTCAGTACTTATTGTACTAAATAAATAACTCATGCGAATATCATGAGTAAAAGAATAAATTTTAAAACCAACACAATTTATGGAATTAAGCACAAATAAAAATTAAAATTTTGTTAAAATTCAAAAATTTTTTAAATTTTGCATTTGGTACACGTAATAATTGGAATATTTATATGAATTTCTCCAAAACCCATTGTAGTTCTACGGTATGCAGATTCAATGTAGTTCCTGCATTTGTATTTTACTTTCCTAATTATTTTTAATTGTGAGTATTTCTTTGTTCCAGTAACTTCCATTAATCCAGAATTTGCAGTTCTTTCATCTGGATTCCTCTCAGGCAGCCTAGTCCATAAAAGTGCTTACGAAGAATCTATTACTATTCCTACATTGCATGTGTATGGTCTGTCAGATGAAATTATACCAAAAGAAATGAGTCAAGATTTGGCCAACCATTTTAAAAACATCGAAGTATTAGAACACAATGGCGGTCATTATTTCCCAGCCTCATCAATACACAAACAAACGTATATTAATTTTTTTCAAGATCGTTTGCAAGAATATTTGGAAAATTTAGAACTACAACAGACTTCAAATGCTGCTTTTGTAGAGGAGCAACAAGATAAAGGTGAACGGGATATACAAATAATATCTGATTCCGAGAATAGTGCATAAAGATATCAATTATGTTTATAAAATTTAATTTTTTTTTTATTTATTTTTTTTTTTTTAATTTTTTTAAAAATAAAATTCAACCGGAACGTAATTATAATTTAAATAAAAGAAACGAAAAAATTAAAACAAAAAGAAAAGGAAAATAGTTTTTTCATTGTTACTTCTGTCTACAACTATGTTTGCTTGTATGCATGTTTATTTTAATTTTAATGCCTTTAGAGAAAATTAGGTATTTTTAGTTTTATTTTATTATTTTTTAACATTTATGAACTAAAAGCCATAATGTGTTAGTTTCATAATTTATTATTTCGTTAATTCTAATGGTTTCTTAAAATTCTTTTTCTTTCTTAACAGATTTTAACAAGGCATTTATTTATATTATTTTTTAAATTGAATTAAATGTTTTATTATAATTTTTTTAAATAAGGACTTTTTTAACAAATCTCTTAAAAATGGTACTTCAAAGTCTTCAAATTTTAATTAATTCAGTAAATGTTTTAGTTTATGTTGTAATAGAAAAAAAATTTTATATAAATAATTTAGCATGTATCAGTCACGATTAAACAGTTTTCAGATTTTTATTAAAATGTGATTTTCGGCAACCAAAGTTATAAAATATATATTTTCTGTTAAATATTTTGTATATAGCAAAAAACTAATATAAAATTAAAACATTGTAAAACAATAATTAAACTGAAAAAATGAAAACATTGAGCCCCCTTTAAATATTTATTTTAAATAAGTTTTGCTTAAAAAAACTACACTCATCTGTAGAAGTTACAACAGTAAATCTTAGCGTTTTGCACAACACTTTTGTTAGCTTTTTAAATTTGATCGCTTAGATTTAGAAAATATTTTAGCTGATTAAATTATTTAAAACGTATGCTAATATTAAGATCAGTTTTATTCTAAATTAAAAAAAAAAAAAAACGCTTCTAGTTGTATACATAATGTATATGCCTGCATGTCCCTTAAGAGTTCATCTTTAAGCAATTACCTGTTTGCTTTTGACTTGATGGATTTTTGTTAACATATATTATTTAAACAATAAAAGAAGTAAAAATTAATTGATTGATTTTAAGTGTTGCTTAACATTTCGCTGTTATTATTTTTTTTATGCTGTTCTTATGTCTCAAATGACGGTTGTTTATGCCACTTGTTCTTTGCCGTTCGCAGCCTCTTGATTTTTCATGACTTCAGGTAAGTCAGGTGGTGAAGAATATGGTGTAATTTCGAGGAATTCTATATCACCGCTTTCCTTTCTGTAAAATAAATAAAGGTCAAATTGAAATTAAAAAAAAAAAACTTGGTTAATATTTATTACTGTAATACAGGCATGTTCTGCAAAAGCACTCAAATTTATTTTAAATCACGAAAAAGATGTGCGTACAAGATCATTTGACATCTAGTGATTTAAAACCGGCCAGCTAACTGGAGTATTTTAAGCATTTTGATTTAAATTCGTTAACAAAATGATTAAATCCACTTAATTTGAATTGTTTTTTACTAGTTTTTGTTAAAAAATTAATTATTTTACAGAAAGATCCTTAATTTGTTGCATACAATATATTTCTTTCGTTTACATATTTTGTGATTTTCGTTTCTTATTCTTCTTTTTCTAAAAATTTTATTTTAAATAAAGCAAAAGAGCTTTGCAGTCTTGCAATTTGTATATACAACATCAGAGATGAACATTGTTGCTCAGTAACAATTTGTTGACAACAATTTTTGGCTTATGGTAAAAGAATAGCTGAATATTAACATTTTTTCTGTAAAATAAAACGGAAGCTAGACACCTTGAGATATAAAAAAAATCATGACAATAGTGATTTCTTTACTAAAAAACTTTTTAAAGCAATTTATCAAAAAAAAAGTCCAAAAATGTGCAATTTTTTTTGGTTCAGTTGAATAAAGGCACTTTATTATTTTTAAAGTAAGCGATGATTTTTTGTAGAGAGCGTTTGTTTATTGAAATTTATTTAATCATTTTACGAGTCAAAATGGCTAAACAAAAAATTTTAAATCTATTGGAAAAAACTAAAATCGATGTTTACCTTTCTGAAGGATATTCTAACCGCGTATGAGCTAAAAAAATTGGACGAAGCCCAACAGTTGTTGACAATTACATCAAGGACCCTGAGGGGTATGGAAAAAATTTTAAAGGAAGAGTTTCATTGTCTTTATCTACGAATGAGAAAAGAAAAATCATCAGAATTGCTTCTAATTCTGCCTTATCCTTGTCAAAAATAAGACTCAATCTGGAGTGCAAGCGAGCAAGTCATCAGTACCCAGATTAATTTAGCGCTGTGAGTATCTTAAATACCTGAAATTACAAAAAAAAGCCACCATTTAATGCTCCTTTTAAAGAAAAGCGGCTTTAATTCGCAAGAGACTACTGGGTACGGGATGTGCAGCAAAGAGGTCATGTAAATGACTGGAGAACCGTTGTATTTACAATGATAAGAAGTTTAATTTGGATGGGTCTGATGGCTACAACTATTATTTCCATGATCTGCGGAAAGAAAAGCGATTTTTGAACCGACATCACAGCCGAGAGGGCGGCGTTATGGTGGGTGCTATTACGTACTATGGCACCATCGATGTTGAATTTCAAAGTGCAAAAATGACTGATGCAAGCTATAAAACGTTATTAGAATCGGCTTTTCCGAAGTTTAGTGAACTATTTGGTCCCATATCTTGGATATTGCAACAGGATAATTTTGGTTGGCGCCTCTGATAGTAAATAATGGTAGCAAAAACATGAGGCACTGTAGTGAGTGCCTGTATTAATTGGGATGGGTTTTTTCTAACAATTAAAATTCTATTTGTAGACAATACCGACTCACGTATTATAATAAAGGATCAGGCCGGGCGAGACATCTACTAGGTACATACAAAAATGAATTAGAAAACTGTTTGCAAGTTTCTGGGAAAAGAGAAAAAAAATTCTTTCAGTCTCTAATAATTATCAGGGCTGTCATAGAATCCAAGTCGGTTTTCGTAATTGTCGGTTTTGCATACCAATATTAGTTTCATTTGGTGTCATGAAACCAAGTCGTTTTTGTTATTTTCGAAGATAAATAAAACCGATGTTCGAATCAGTTGTTCTATACATTAGTTTATTTGTATGAAATTGTTTATGTAAATGTTTGATAACAATTTTGATAAATCGTAGTGTTTTCGTTTAAAAAAAAATATAAACGTGTTTTTTTAATGAAAATTTTTAATATAAAATATATAATTAGTGTCAGTGAAATAAGTAGTGAAATAAAATGACTTTGCCGTTGTAGGATTTTTATTATTAGAAGAACGCTCACAGAAAGTAAAACGAAGATTCAAAAATTACCGGTTAAATAAAGAAGCTTTCCGTTTACATATTTTTGCTGAACCTTCGCTTTTTATTGATTCAGCCAACTGTTGTCAAAGAGGTCATACAGTTGGCTTATCACGTTTTGTAAATTTCTTGGCAATGTCAGGATATTTTTCTATAAAATGCATAATTATTGAGTTTTAAGTGCTATTTTTTTTTTTTTTTGTTAGAGAGAAAAAAGTATGAATAAAAAATTATTTTTGTAGAATTAATATTAATTTGCTTACAATTTTACTAAATAACTAACTGCAGGCGAAATTGTAGTGAAAAAAGTCCTCTTTAATCACATGCTTTATTTGAAATTAAACAAACCAACAACTGTCAGCTGATTGGTTTCAATCCAATAGCAAACCGATAACATTGGTTTCTGTGACACCTAAAACCGACATTAATTCTAGTTCGAAAATGGAACCGACATTAGATTTCATGACACCAAAGTAAATTTTTTGTCGGTTTCAAATCCAATACCGACAACATTGGATTCTATGACAGCCCTGTATAATTGGACTCAAAACTTTCATGATCAGAGACTTAACATGAAAAATATTAGAAAAGAGAACGTGCTACTCATTGGACTTTGAACTAGTGTTATAATTCGGCGTGTTACAGAGTGATTAATATTTAAGATAAGAAGAATGTAGAAGTGTGTATTAAATAACAAAAAAATATTATCAGGCGTAGACAAAAACCCATATTTATAAATTCTTTTCACATTGATAAATATACTTATACTAGCTGACCCGGCAAACCTTTTTTTGCCTTCAAATTTTATTTATATTGAAAAATTATTAATAAGAGTAGAAAAATGTAAGTTGGATTATGCCGAACATATAATAAAAAAATTTAAACAAATCGGTACAGCCGTTCTCCGATTTGAGAAAAAGGTAAAAATTAGGCGTATTAATGGGCGTGGTCTATTTTAATTTTCATAAAAATTTAAGTTGAGTTTTGATGAAAATGTAAAATTTTTGTATATTCGATCTTCTTACTCTAAGAAATCGTACTAATAGAGTGAAGAATTGTGCAAGACCGGGTAAAAATAGGTAGTAGATAAATAGAAATTCAATTAAATCGGTCCAGCCGTTTAGGAGGAGTAGACTGTCAAACACACGTACAGTCAAATTTTATATACTAAGATATGTATGTACATGTATAATTTATATATATACATATATAAGTTCGTATATTTTCTTAAAATAAATAGTATATCTACATATATTTAAGTACCAGCTGTCTTTACCCGGTCTTGCCACGTCCGCCCGTGTAGAAATTTTTAGACTAAGCAGATTGTAAGATGAACTCGTTTTTGATTAGTTGTTGTAAACGGTCTCAAGACTTCTAACTGACCATAAAAGTGAGTGCCCGATCTTAGAATACATAGTGACAATTCTTGGAAGAAAAAATATTTCAGAAAGTAGCAAACTAATATACCTAGTTTCTTGGAGTGTCACAATACTAGTTAGCTATTATCATACCTACTCAACATTTGTATTATTATCAACGAAATGCGTACATATGAAGATAATTTGTAATTTTTGTATCGTCAGTAAATATTTTGAAGCTGAAAAACGAAAATTTGCATTAACTCGAAAATTAACACAGCAAACCAGCTATGTATCCAAATTTTTTAAGAATGTATGAAAAACTAGTTTAAGCATCCGTGGAATAAGTATCATTAGAATTAGCAAAAACAGTGGTATATACCTTAAAGCCAAACCTAATTGAGCAGGAGCTTGCGCCTTTGCTGTTGACATTGTGATGCCATAATCTTGTAAAGTATTCTCATCTTCCATAATGTCATTATCCTGATTATATAGACGTTGATCCACAGGTTTAACTTTTAATATACCTGAAAATGAAAGTAACGTTTTATTACTGATATTAACCTCTTTCAGCATTTTCCACGACATCAATGGTCTGATCACCTATTATTGTAACTTTCATTTTAAAAAAACTAAATAGAACAAATTGCTACAATAATAGCATCATGGAACGAGAACGTTCTAAATTGGTGAACAGGAAAATATTTGAAAAATTGAATAGAACAAACACACCTTCCAGCATACGTTTTAGTTCAGCCACTGTCGTGTTTTCTTTGGCATCTGTAAAGATGGTGGTTTTGTGTCTTCTAATCATCAGAAATACATCCTAAATAAATTAAAGAAATTATAATTAGCACAATGTTGATTTTTAAAGCAATTATTTCAGTAAATTTATAATTTTGGTCAAAGTTCAATCTAGAATATCAATACTTAAATCAAAAAATTATTAAAATATAAATAGCGGCACAACTTGAACTACCATAAACATTTATATTTAATGCCACAGTATGGACCTAAACAAAGAGTATAATTTAATTTTGTGTATCAAATTATATATTAAATTAATATCATTTTTTTCCATAACTTACCATGTTGCTTTTCTGTTGATTTTTACTTTTTGGGTGACAACGATGACGACCTTGCCTGTTTTTATTCTTTCTTTTTTGTTCTTCCGAGTAAGACTTAAAAGTTTTTCAATTGCGGAATAATCTCCTTGCGCTCCTTATCCACCCTTTTGCGTTTCCACTTTTATCTTTTCCAAAAAAAATAAATTTTGTTGTATAAAAATATATAAGCAAAAATTTTTTCTTATGGCTATTCTTTTTTTCTCTTTTGTGTAGTACTTTCTTACTATTTTCCTTTGCAGCGCCGCAGTTATAAGAAATGCGGAAAAAATTACAAAATGCAAAAAGAAAATTTTATTGTAGAGTATGTTCAGCCTTCATGTAGTAAAAATTACAGGGTACGACAGAATGTTAAATAAGTAATATGTTGATGCTTATAAAGAAAAATCGCTCGTCAACTTAAGTTAATATTCTTGTCGCAATTAGCTCAATAATTATTGAGGTTCAGGAATGGTGGAAAGAAAACTTTTTAAGGCCTATATGCATAATAAAACTTAACTTAGTGTAAAAATTGAACGAAGTCATTCAATTGCTTAAGCAATATAAATGTAACTTTTAGGTGGCTATAATGTACTTTTGCCAAATGTCCGTTTTCTTTTTCTTTGCTAAATAAACGAAAACGAAAACTTTGACGACAATATAATTTTTAAAATGTGCGATTGAAGACATTTTTATTTATGTATGTACAATATAAGTAAAAACAGCTGATTCCGTACAGAATCTATCATCACTATCGCTGTTTGCTTAAGTAAATGTCATTTTACAAAATTTGGCGAAAGTTTTTGTTACGTTTATTAAAGTTTGCCATATACAGTTTCTGTATAATCGCATAGTTGTTTAAGCCAGGTTATGTACATTATAGTTAAATCTTTATGCTGTCTAAAATTGTAGTCCTCAAAAATTATTTAATAAGCCATAAGAGTTTTTTTCATATAGCCAGAGATATTATAACAGATCGTTGCATAAACTTATTAATATAAAAAATGATACCATTAAAAATTTTTTATTGTTTAAAAATAATTGCACACTAATTTAACGGTATTTTAAGTCACAGTTACACTGATATATACAAATTTCTATGTTTCTCTGTTTTCATTGCGTATTGTTAACATGTGTAGAGTTTATAGCATAGGCAGCCAAAATTTAAACTATAATAGTGTTAATTAGAGAGAAATTAATTGTGAGAGAGCAACCCAGTAAGCATGATGACAAACATTTGATACGTGGTATACTTGGGCTTACTAAAGGGTGTTTTTTATAGACGTATAGAACTCTAAGTTGGCATTACTGTTCAAGATGGGACCGATTTAACAGCTGTTAAGTGATTTATTCTTAGTTTGGTTTGGCAATTCATAATGAATAGACTCACGTCTGAACAACACTTGCAAACAGTGCAATTTTATTTCGAAAATAATGGTTCATAATTTTGATTTTTATAAGCGAATTTTGTTTAGCGATGAAGCGCACTTCTGGTTGAATGGCTACGTCAACAAACAAAACTGCCGCATTCGGAGTGAAGCTAATCCTCAAGTGTATGTCGAAACACCGTTACATCTAGAAAAACTGACTGTTTGGTACGCTTTATGGGCTGGTGGAATCATTGGTCCGTACTTCTTCAAAAACGATGATGGCCAGAACGTTACAGTCAATGGTGATCGGTATAGAGCCATGATTACTAACTTTTTCATTCCTGAATTAAACAACCATGATGTCCAGGAGCTGTGGTTCCAACAAGACGGCGCAACATGTCACACAGCTCGTGCCACAATCGATTTATTGAAAGACACGTTTGGTGACTGCCTAATTTCACGTTTTGGACCTGTGAATTGGCCTCCAAGATCTTGTGATTTAACACCACTAGACTACTTTCTGTGGGGCTATATAAAGTCATTTGTCTATGCGGATAAGCCACAAACGCTTGACCATTTGGAAGACAACATTCGCCGTGTTATTAGCGATATACGGCCACAAATGTTGGAAAAAGTCATCGAAAATTGGACGTCCAGATTGGACTACATCCGAGCCAGCCGTGGTGGTCATATGTCAGAAATCATATTTAAAATGTAATGCCACAAGATTATCTTTCGGATAAATAAAATTCATGTCAATCGAATAATCCATCATTATTTTATTGCAATTTAAAGTTTTATACGTCTATAAAAAACACCCTTTAGAATAGGACGGGTTAATTTTTTTTTGATGAAGCGTAAAACGTAATCTATAGGTGGTTTTGAGAAATTTTGCTCAAGAGACCATAGCTCTAAGTCGGATTTGGAGCCCCCCAAAATTTCAAAATAGATATTTTTCCATATATACATAGAATAATTTAATTAAATTCGTCATAAAATCGGATAGAATTATAGTAGATATCTCAATCTGGGCTTGTTTCAAAGGTCGAGAATAATGTTTACAAAAAAATTGAATTAACTTTCATAATCTGAAAAAAAAAAATTCTAGAAAAAAAAATCGAAGATTGAGAAATCGATTTTTTTCGAGATTTTTTTTTGCAGATTATGAAAGTTTAGATAATTTCCAACAACTTTTATTACGATCAATTTTTTTGTTTTCGAACTCCTTTTTGTAGGAAAATCGATCTGAAAAATCAACATTCTCAAGGTTTCAACCAAAAAACACTATTTTTACATTTTTAATTCAATTTTTTTTTAAATATTATTCTCGACCTTTCAAACAAGCCCAGATTGAGAAATCTACTATAATTCTATTCGATTTTATGCAGAATTTAATTAAATTATTCTATGTATATATGGAAAAATATCTATTTTGAAATTTTGGGGGGCTCCAAATCCGACAGAGCTATGGTCTCTTGAGCAAAATTTCTCAGAATCACCTATAGATTACGTTTTTGCAATACGCTTCATCAAAAAAAATCGTTCCATACAATTTGACCCGCCCTATTGTACAATATTTTAAATTTGGTATTATTTAGTTTAGTTTGTTTTGGCTCTAATATAAATTATACTTTACAAATAATGATATTTGTGTTTTAAATATATTTTGATTATTTTCATTTGTAATATAATTATGTAATGTGTTATAAAGTTGTAATCCTTTGTAAAATAGATTTCGTTGCATATCAATTGAATATACTCCTTCAATTCTAAAGTTGTTCATATTTCTCAATTGGTACGGTTGTGCTTCTCTGACATATAATATTTGTTCTGTCAAATGATCCGCTGCTTCTCCACGTTTCAGTTTTTGTATAAAGTTTAAAGTGTTGAGTGCAAGTCTCTGACTTATGTTTAGCCATCTTAGCGATTGAAGCATAAAGATCTGTTGCTTTTTAAGGTACTGACTCACTATCCAACACGATCGTACGATTATGTCAAAATAATGTGTGACAGAATTCTGTCCTACTTGGAGAAATCGCTTTAAAATGGCGAACTTTATGCCACACTATTATACAAAAAAAGATGCAAAAACATATGTTTACTCAGCTTAATACTTTTGAAAGTATTCATTTTCTTCTTTGCTGCAAAATATTTTTTTGACAAATATGTACAATGAAAAATAACCTTAAAGTTTGTATAAATGAACATAGAAAATGCAACTCTAATCGCACAGATAAAATTTATTTTCTGAAAATTTTCATAACATTAAAAAATCGGACAGACCTGTCAAAAAGTCTGCTTGTTCAATACACACTATCATACTTTTTTAGCACACATGCGTTTTTAGACAGATCGCACGACTAAGTAGGATAGTGAGTCAGTACCTTTAATATTGTTCTCATTACTCTATTTTGAAGTTTTTGTAGTCGATCTATTTGTTGTAAATTGCAGCATGAATATAAAATTGTAGATCCAAATTCAAAACTTTTTTATACCCTTCACTGTAAGTAAGAAGGGTATATATAACTTTGTGATTCCGTTTGTAATTTCTACACCGTACATGGGACACCCTATAAAGTATATATATTTTGGATCCTTATAAGTAGCGGAATCGATTTAGCGATGTCCGTCTGTCTGTTCGTGTAGTCGTTGAAATCAACTTTCAGAAGAATCTAGACAAGATACAGAAAATTATATCATACCAAACGGTCAGTTGTTGCTGTAAGACTATTGCTATTGAAATTCAGCCAGATCGGTTCATAAATGGCGGAGCTATGAGTCAAAAACCAAAACTACCTCTATTTTTGACCATTTTCTGAGTGGGTTTTTTGCCTATTGTGTCTAAACGAAGAAACGGACTAAAAAATGTGGTATGTAGTTTTGTTTGTAGTATAAGTCATAATACCTGTGCTAAAAATGAAAGCAATCGATCCACAAATGGCCGAGGAATATAAAAAATACAACTGAAATTTTAAATTTTCATTAATTATGGCTTTGTTTTTTTTGCGTTTTTTACCTAAACTGACAAAAAGTAGTACGCAGTTTTTTCAAACATCACATTCATAGTATCGTAACCAAAACTCAGGTGGATGGGTTCATAAATGGCAAAGCTACGACTCAAAAATTGCGATTACCTCTTTCTTTTACCATTTTTGGTGGGGTTTTTGCGTAATTTGTCTAAACTGCAAGACGGACAATAAAACGTGGTACGCAGTTTTGTTACAAATAACATTTCACATTTTCATTAGTTTTTCTTTTGTTTTTGCTTTTGATTTGTTTTTTTTTTTGTGGAGTTTTTTTAGCTATCATGTGTGTAATGCTTTGTACACACAAACACAAAACCTAAAACGTGTATGTATGTGTGTGTGTGTGGTTTTTATTGCCTTGAGTAAAATAGTATTACGAATACAGAAATCTTTATGAAAGAGAGTGCATTAGATGTTTTTCGATAATTAAATATTTAATTAAATATGTTTGGCGTAAAAATTTTTAAAAAAATTTGCAAAATTAAATGAAAAAAATTTTATTGTTTTTCTATTTAATATCTTTCTTAGAATTTCTTTTTTTATTAATTTAAAAATTGTGTGCCTGCAGACATTTTATTGCTTTTAAAAATGCCGTACTCAGAAAGGATTGTTTCTTAGAACTCGTTAATTTTAGGCGTATTATAAAAAATTTATTTTTTTATTGATATTTCTTTCCAATAATACATAAAAAATTGTTCATATTTAATACGACCTTAAGCTGAACAAAGTATGCATTTCAATTACATACTTTTTTTGAAGTGAGTGAAGATAAATATGGTTAGTCAAATGTGTTTTCACCTAATTCCTTATGTTTTTTAGTATTTGTAAATATCTATTCAGTTTTTATGACATATTAAGATACAAATGTGCATAAATACGTTGATTTCTCTAACAGATTGCAAACGAACCATAGAATATTATGGGTTGGTGCACATATCATTTTAAACAAGAGGTCGTCTAGATTTGTAATCTATCGCCCAAGTACTCAGAAAAAACTTTGCATTATTTTTAAAAAAATTTTTGAAATTCCCTCATTCCCCAGTACCCTTCTTCTGAAGGATTTTTACCATTACCCACTTTGCTAAAGTACCATTCCCGATTTTGCCCAGAAAAATGATCAAAATCAAAAAGGAATTTAATCTGTAGGCTCTAAACTTTCTGGAAGTGTTTTTTTAACATTTTCTGAAAAATTTTTAGTTTTTATTTTATGATGCAAAACGGAAACTGCCAAAATCCCTGAGAATATGAAAATTTCAAAAAAAAATTTAAATATCCAAAGTAATATCTAAGTATTTGGTTGGTAGGTTACAAATATAGATAATAATATTTAATGACGTAAGACGTATTTGATAAATATGCCATTAATACTGAAATAATATTTACAAATACTAAAAAACATAAAGCATATTTAACGCGGCATATTTATCTTCTATCATTTAATTTTTTCTATTATTTTGATATAGAAAAATGTGGAAAGTGAAAAATATTAATATTTCGCTAACACAGTGAAGGGTATATAAGACTCAGCACTGCCGAATTTAACTTGTTTCATTATGGTATTATATATGTTGATTGCCATTATAACAGATATTTGCTTTCTTATTCTTTTGAAAAAACCAATTTTTTTGCATATATAGTCAATATGTGTTTTAAATTTTAATTTCCTGTCAATAACAAATCCTAAATATTTAATATGATTATCTTTTTCTATAACTTCATTGTTTATATTTAAAACCTGATTGCAATTTGTATTTATCTCTAATATTTTTGTTTTGTTTTCATTTAATTAAGCTTGTTCATTTCCAACCACTTGCTAACATTTCCCATATCTTGTTTGAGTTTATCATAGCATTGTTCTTCCGATTTATCTTAGGTATTTTAGGTAAATCATTTATATATATTATAAATAATAAGGCTCCTAGAATTGAGCCCTGTGGTACTCCGTATTCGTTGTTAATTGAATTGGATTGTTTCTTTCCCGTCAAGTAAGATTTAAACCATTTTAGTTCTGTATCCTGAACTCCGTAGTACTGTAGTTTTTGTAAAAGAATATGCCTGTCAATAGTTTCTTTTAAAATCAAGGAATATTCCCACAATTTTAATATTTCTCTCAATTTTTTTCCATCTGTTAATTACGTAGCTCACTACTGTCTCACATGAGAAGTACTTTCTAAACCCAGATTGGTATTTTGATATTTTTTTAGATTCCATATTATTCTTTAACCACCTTCTCTAATATCTTTTCGCAAGTCATCAACGTATTAATTGGACGGAAGTCTTCACATTTTTTGCTTTTTGACACCTTTTCAATTAGAGTTACCATTTTCGGTAAATACTCCTGTTTTTAAAGATTTGTTTATGATATCAAGCAGAGTTATATGCCAGCTATTAAGTATCATTTTAGTGTTTATTTTGTAATAGTCAGGCTTATTTTTTAAGTTCTTACATATTATTTTCAATTTTTCTAAAGTTATTGCACGAAATTTAAAATAGGAATTTATCATATTTACGCTAGGAGTGTATTGCACATTATTTATTTCAGATCTGATTAATTTAACGCTCTTTATAAAATATTTGTTAAAGTTATTAGCTATTTCGAAATTATCTTTACATTCTACTTTATTAAATATCACAGTTTCAATGGTATTTTAATTTTTTTTTTTTAATTTGGGGATTTTATTTCTTTCCACATTTCTTTTTGATCTTTAGCGAAAGTGATTTTATTATTTACACATTTACTTTTTTCATTTTGAATTTTAACTTTGTAAACATTTCGAATCGTTTTGTAATTTGCCCATGCTTCGTTCGTATTCTCATATCTTGCGATTTAATAATTATAAATTTTTTCCCTTTTTATTCGTCGTATTTCATCGTTAAACCAATTACACTTGAAATTTTCCCTATAAGTTTTTCTTGTAGTTAATTTTTTTACTGCATTTTCTAAGTACTAGTTGAAGATATTAACGTTGTAGTTCAGATCATTATTTTTATTTATTCTCTGTATATTACGTATTTCGATATTAAAATGATGTCTATTGTATCTAAATATTTCAATTTCTCTATTGGTATTTTCATTAGAATTGTAATTATCACTATCTATTATAATATCTATTGCTTCGTGATCCGAAATTTTATTAAAAATGTTAATTTTTGCAGAGATATTTCGATTATTCGTCACTATGTAATCTATCATTGTTTTAGAGTTTTCTGTTATTCTTGTAAAATCTTCTACTATTTGCTTAAGGCCATTATCATCGAGTACACACTTAATTTTGTTTTTATATAGGGTCCGCCATCGAACGTTTTTTTTCAACTAGTGCTTATTTCGTGAATGGTAACACTTAGCTCATGTCTGATTTGACAGATAATTAGTTTTATCCTTCCGCTGAAAGAATATGGGTGTGTTTTCGCTTCGCTAAGTGGGCCTGCGATCGACTTACAGAAGATGCCGATTTTGCCAAAAAAAATCCTCTTTTCAGATGAAGCTCATTTTGATCTTGGCGGGTATGTAAACAAGCAAAATTGTCGCATTTGGGACACAGAAACTCCGCACGCATACATTGAAGCCGACGCACCCAAAACGAGTCACTGTTTGGTGCGAATTTTGGTCCAGAGGCATAATTGGGCCATTTTTCTTCGAAAATGAGCAAGAAGTGGCCGTTAGTCAATGGCGATCGTTATCGGGCCATGTTGAACGAATTTTTGTTCACAAAAATTGAAGAGGCGGATATTGGCAACATTTGGTTTCAACAGGACGGCGCTACGTGCCACACAGCCGAAGCTACACTCGATGTTTTTATAGCATTTTAAAAAAAAAAAGTTATTTGGCGGACCCTATAGAAACTTTCTTTATACCAATCAATATTAAAATCACCCGCTATTATGATATCATAGTTTATTTAATTTATTTCTTCTAAAATATCTGTAAATGCTTCCAGAAATTCATATTCTGCACTGCTTGGGGACCTGTTGCTTTTATTCTGCATCATATATGCTGTAATCCAAATCTTTGAATTAACAATTTTTTCGACGATTTTTCTGACATTCCATTTATTTTTGAAATATGTTGTAATTCCGCCTGTCCTTTTTGAGTTTGATAAAGATGGGAATTGATTGTAACCTGTTAACTGTGTTTCGGAATCGTTAAGTGAGTTTCTGAAAAAATAACAAAATCAGGCTTTTGTGTTTCTAAGAGTATTTCCACTTGGTTAAAGTTGTTTAATAAACCTTGTATATTCGTGTATACTCAGTATATTTTTTCCATGGTTGTTATGCAATAAGTCCTATCCTTCTTCTCTTCGCATTTAATTTATTTTGAAAAACTGGGCATTCCTTATTCGTTGTTGCATGATTCTCATCAAGTCCAAGGTTAACCTTTTGTGCTCTCTCAAATAGTTTATAAATACATTTATTAATAATACTTTTCGTGCATTCCTTCGATTTATGATTGCCGTGACATTTATAGCATACTTCTTCAAATTTACAATCTGTTGATTTATGATTATAACCATTACACTTGAAACATTGTATGATACCAGTACCTTCATACAATTTGCAAATTTCCCAACCAATATTTACTTTTTGAGCATTCATTACTTTAATATATGAGTCCTTCTCTATTTTAATTATTGCATTGTATATTGTACGACCGTTCTTTCTGTATTCGAATATTTTTATAACTTCAAGTTCGCTTTCGTGGAGCATATCATTTTGCTTTTTTAGTTTTTCCACAATTTCATTCTCGGTGAATTTAAGAGTCATACCGTTTAATTTTATTTTCATTTCCATTTGATTCGGAACTTTAATTTCATACAAATCACTCATTTCATTTTGTAAAACTTCTTTAATTTTTTCCCTTTCTTCATTATTTTTACTTTGAATAACAACCGATCCATTTTATCTTTGTTCAACATTTAAAATTTTAAAATTAGATGGATTAACTTTTTTTATTAAATCTTCTTTAGTTTTTATAATTGTTTGTTTTTCCTTTGGTTTTAAAATAATCGCGTTTTGTATATTTTCATCTGGCATCACTACTTTATTTTTTAATGCATCGGGAAATGATAATTTATTTGTTTTGACACTTGTTTTTGATATTGTTTTTTTAATTTCGTCACACATTTTTTTGTTCTTGCTTTCAATGGTATTGCATATTTCTTCATTACTGTTTTGTTTTTCATTAATTTTTCCGTAAACTTTTTTATTTCTTGCACATTTATTTCACAATATTTTTGTGCCTCATCTAATTTTTTTAATCTTTCATCATATCTTTTTTCAATGGCCTCAAGAAGTTTTTTAATTTCATTTTCGTTTTGTTTTAGCGCCGATTTGAATTCGCCTTTATATTCATCTAAGTTATTGCTGTTTTTTTCAACACTCTCTTGAACTAATCCTAGCGCCAAATCTATGTAATGTATATACTGAAGGCAATCATCACATATAAAACGTATTAATCCACCAGCTTCTAGTATACCTCGAGAATATTGATCTAAGCCTGAACATTTTTTTGAGCAATGATACACTTTTTTACATATTCCGTCGCAGCTTAGACCACTTTCACCGCGTATCGCACTTTTACATTGTTGGCACTCGGCCATATTTGTTGCCACCAAACACAATAATCTTTAAGTTTTTGGCTAAACCAACTTATACGGATTAAGTTTATTGTTTTATGTGTTGACACGTTTTCGCACACTTATAAATTTTTTCTAATTTTTTATTTTAAAATTTGTTAATATTTTTATAAATTCTTTAGAGCCAAACACTTCACGACACCAGTGTTGCTAACAACCATCAATGCATGTTTGTTGTTATTGACACCTTCTGAATATATTGCACACGATCATCACATAAATATAAAGAGTAAAAAATTTTGTTCATAATTTTTTTTCTGAAGTGATAAAATTTATAACATACGCCATTGCGTCGAATACCACTTTCACTTCACCTCTAATTGCGGATTTGCATTTACTGCAATCAGACATTTTTAAGTCTTTTTTCAATTTAAAATTTTTATTCAATGTTTAATTTGTTTTTAATTATTTATAATATTTATTTATTTTACACAGAGCTTTATTTAATTCTCAAACTTGTTTGATGTTCAGCATTGCCAGCAAATCATTCCTAAATAAAATGAAGTTCTGTTGTAGATTTGGATGGAAGGCACTCTTCTTCTTCCAAATATTTTTAATTTTCAATAGCAGATATGCTCGTTGTCGGAACTTCATTATATCGGCTTTGTAACAGTTACAACATTTACGCCCTATATATATTTGCGTCATTTAGAAGTGTGGCCTGAAATATTAGTTTGACAAAAGTTAACTTTCCATTTTTTTAAAGTTGTACAGCAACATTTACAAGCAAATTCTGTCTCATATCAGTGACTAAATTTAAAAAAACCGATTGAAGAGTTTGTTGTATACTTCCACCACTCCAATATTGGTTTTAAAATTCCGCATAAAACCGATATGTAAAATATTTTACGTTTGTCGCATATTTTTATTTTAATTGCAAACAATACTGCTGTTTGGTCCAAAATAAATTGACGAAATAAGAATTATTTATCAATAGTGCCTCAACCATGTAGTCTGCGGTGCTTCTTTCTTTGTCAGTACTCGCTTCTACATTTCGCACTTTGTATGGTACTTCGCTGACGAAGTAGCGAATTTTAATAAAATGTTCATATGCTACATCAATTTACAAAAAGGTACATATATATGAAGATTCAGAGTAGAGTCTGACGAAATGGTCCATATAGATATGCTATCCCCTTCGGTACTTATTGTACTGAATAAATAACTCATGCGAATATCATGAGTAAAAGAATAAATTTAAAATAACCCAACATAATTTCTGGAATTAAGCACAAATAAAGATTACTATTTTGTTAAACTTTTAAATTCCAAATAAAATTACTACACATTTAAATAAAAAATTTAATAACTCAGTAAATTTTTAAAGGATTTAAAAAAAAGTTGTGTTACTCATAAATAAATGAAAAATGGTGAAAAAAATACAAAAAAATGTGTTTGGTTGAAAAATACGCACAGATTTCTCAAGTTTACTTAAATGATTTTGTTACGAAAAATCACTGTGCTAAATGCCTTTGTTTTATTATTCATAAGATATGATATTTATGTATGTGTATGTTAATGCGTAGAAGTTTATAGTGTAATGCTTGCGTGTGAGATGTGCGTTATTTATATCTGGGTTAGTGTATAAGCTTTATGATAGCTTTAGTTCTAGAATTTGCTAGATTAAGCATTTTCATTTACCTTGTGGTTCTATACTTGATACACCTAGAAGTATGCAGTAATTGTTGCGGTCACACCTTGTGGCGTAGACGCCGTGGCACACTAACTCAAAAAACAAACAAAAAGTTCCTATAAAAGCAAAGCTGCATTAATAGTAAATTTACCTTTCACACTTATGTCCACCGTTAGTATAAGAGGCACCATTATAAGGGGGACTTATTTTTTCTTTTTTTTTTATATTTCCTTTTTATATTTTTGTTGGCCATTTAGAATAATTAATAAATAAAACATTAAAATGAAAATAAACAACGAAATGTCAATTGCACTAAAAACGAAAAAAAAAGTATTGCCAACAGTACAATCAGATTATTGAGGGAGAAATAAATAACAAAATCCACAGGGTACACCAACAGCTAACAGAGCTTTTTCCGAAAAGGCCAACATTGTTGGTAAAAGTGAGGAAAGAAAAAGGCTGGCGATAGATCAAGGAGCGGGAAAATTTTTTTCGACGAGCAGGTATAAACTGGAAAATAAGATTAACATTTCAGGGTAAGGTATAAAAGGGGGGAAAACGATAGATCGAACAAAGAAAAGAATTACGAAGTTTAAACAAAGTGGTTGACAGACAAAGTTATTAAATAATTAATTTTGATTTTTTGTAATATTAAACAAAAGAAATGAGTTTAGAGTAAACGAATATTTTGGTTGATGGCATGAAGGTAAGTTAGGTCGGAGAAGTCATGGTGGAAATAGGGTCACTCAGGAAAAGTTTCTCAGGAGCGCAACGGTGACATGGAAGGGAGGGCAACTACCAGGGATAACACCTACCTTTGACAAGGTAACAGGAGTGTTGAGACAGCGTGAGTGTGTGTGTTTTTTTGTAGTAGTGCGGAAACGCGACTGACGGTCAGGGTTGGAGCCGCTGAGAAGTATAAACAGCTGGTCGGGGACGCCGTTAGTCAAGCGGGCCGTAGCATAATGTTTAGATGCTTCTGACAGTTATAGTGAATCATTGTTGCTACACGAATCTAGATGGCTCTAGTTTTAAGTGAAACAGTATATAAAGCAATGCTGAGATTGCCAGAGGAGTTCAATTAAGTTCTGGTTGAGACATTAGACTGTAAATAAGGTGTGTGAAGGTGTGTTTCTACAACAAGTGTTGAGAAAAGATAACTAATTGTGTTTTTTTTTCAACAAAGAACCTTAATAAACTACACGTTTTCATGTTTTTCTTCTAAATCCGATGAGAAATTTAAAGTTACTGGTTTATAACTGCATAGAGGTACGAAAAACTGTTTTTTTACTCTTGACTCAAGACTTTTGGGGGGTTTGGTAAATTCCAAAAAGAGAATCGACAGCACCTACAAGAAAAATAATATCACTTCTCAAGTGTTTTTTTTTTGTCGCACAGTGTTATTTAGAATCATTTTTAATTTTGTTTTATATGTAAGTATTTAATTAAATTACAAAAACATGAGTTTATTACACCCGTGTATTATACAAGTTTTAGAAGACTTATGGTGTTTTCTTTTCTGGCAATAATGTTGCATTTATTTTGACTTTTATACATTTTTATGTTCTTTTCCAAATTATATTCTAGAGGGTACACGAGCAGTTAGTTCGTTTCTAAACATGTTGCACGAATAAGTGTAAAGAATGCTGAATGTTTTACGTTCGATTTTTTTTTATGGGTGAGCATTAATTTTTTTTTTCTTTTCTATTACTAAGTAAAATTAATTTTTTCATTTCATTCTGACTAAATAAATTTCTAAAGAGAAAAATAAACTCCAAAAATAAAAAAACATAGCAATTTCGCTGATTTTTTCTTGTAAAGTGCCAAAAATGGTGATTTTTTGAAATGTTTGTATGGGGAACCCCCCAGGGGTGGTTCCAGGGGGTGTGCCACTGGTTTATTTATCACTTCGCACATTCTTTTTAAATATCAATATATATATATATATATATATATATATATATATATATATATATATATATATATATATATATATTTACATCCAAAAGTAAAACAATAAAATCTGAACTGCGTAAAAAAAAAACATTAGCGTTTGTTAATATAAGGTTTCATAAATTATTGCAAATGTATTATAGACAACTCTAATATAGCAGGTTGGAATGGTCACACGTAAGTATAAAAATAATAACACCTAATTTAACTAAATATATTTATATTACAACATCGCCATGGTTCTTTTTGGGAAAAATAGGTTCCTATTATGCCGGAAGAAACGTTCATCGAAAACTTTAGAATGAGGCGGCAAACATTTCAATTGCTGTGCTCTAAGCTAACATCAATAAGCAAAACAGATGCCAATTATAGGAAATGTATTCCACTTCAAAAACGTGTTGCCATTGCACTTTATTGCCTTAAGTCGTCTTCCGAATATGCGTCCATAGACCACATGTTTGGTGTATCAAAAGCCAGTGTATGCATAATTTTAAAAAAATTCTGTGGTGAAGTCTTGATAAATCTTTCAGAGGAACATTTACTGCCAGCTCAAGGGAGACCCACCAGGATGCCCAACTCTACGCTTCTCACATCTCTAAAAGTTTTTTTATATAAAAGAATATTAATGCGGATATTTAGTGACCTATATTTGATAGTAGCTTACCTGTATTTATTCGACAAGTTGTGAATTTTTACTCTTATTTCTTCGGATGTAAAATTGAAGCCATTGTTATTCATACCTTGCACCATCTCCTCGAATATCTGCATCCTCTGAGGTCGCCAATATTATCAACCCAAAGTGTTATAAGAAGTGCCTCCTCATCAGTTGTCCAATTTCGCTTTTTTTTTGTAGATACGTGTTCTGTAAATTAAGTTAACTATTATTGCATTATTCTTTATATCAAAAAAAAATAAAAAAAAAATAAAAAAATTGACATACCCTTTATTTGTATTTGCACCAATTGCACTTTTTTGCGACATATTAATAGAATTTTTTTAAATTTATATACAACATATTTAACTCCCGCACTTTTTTTTTTTGTGTTGTTAAAATGTCAAATTTGAGCGCACAGAGTAGTATTTTTCAGTACATTATGAAGAAAATCACAGTTGTATCACTGGGTACTTACAAGATTTCATGAGATTTTGCCAAATCTAGTAGCTGACTAGATTTTGTTTTGTATGGGAAATCTGGTAGAAATTAACTAGATTTTGCTCAAAATTTCCTACGCACTAGATTTCGGTTTGGTGTAAATGTACTATTATATCAAAGTGGTTGTGTTGATTCGTTTCAAATAATAAGTATTTGTTTCTAATAACGGCATACAGAAAAATATATCTTTATGACAATAAAAATATAACTAAAACGGGATTAATAAAACCCCGAAATTCCCGGAAAACCCAGAATTTAAAAAGTAAAAAATCCCGAATATCGGTGTGTAGGAGTTTAGTTATTCAGTAGACAAAACGTTACTTTTTAATATATTCCAATGTGTGTACTTTATTTATTTAATTCATTTTAGTACAATTAGAAATATATTCCGCTAGTTTCAGAAGTTTCTTTACTCTTTCGCTTAAGATTGAGAAGTCAATCTTCTGTTAATTACAAAATGTTCTTGTTATAAAAAAAAACCTTTTTTTTATTACAGCAGGCAAAAAAAATTAAATTTACCGATAGGTCTTTTAAAATAGTACAAAAAAAATATTTTATATGTGCTTAATGTATACATACGTAAGCATAGGTTGTAGCTTATAATGAGTGACTTCACATTAAGGTGTTATTCAGTTAATCGCTATTAAGTTAGTGTGAAGTCAGTTAGGGTTTCCAATACTTTAATTTCGTGTGGGGAAAAATTCCCAAACAATCGGGATTTAGCTTTTCCGGAAAATACCAGGATTTTCGAGAACGGAATTTCCCGTTTGACATCTCTAATTAGAAGGAAATATTGTTATAAAAATAAATTTTTATAATACGACCTCAAGATTAATAAACCAATATAAAAATAAAAAAAGATATCATTCTCTGTTGAACCACTGTGTTATTATTCATAAGAAAAGGTCTGAACAAGCATACTTGAAACAGCTTTCAAGCATCATCCTTGATTTCAAATACTGTTCAGCACTGCTCTATTCCATATCAAACCAAATACTTCAGTGACAAAATGTTTTGCACTGCAGTAAAAATTAGAACCCTTATAACATAGAACATCCAGAATAGAAATACACTATCACAAAATTGAACATAATAATAACGCAGTAGAACAAGCAACACGACAGCAGAACTTTATAGAACTTTGCTGTATTCACAACTATGCATATGTACTTTCACAGACACACGCTTTGCTTTTTAATGAAAGTTTTTAAGCTATTTATAAATGCGTAACGTTTGTGCGTACAAATACGATGCCCGGCAGTCGGTGTTATACAAACATGTGTATGTATGTGTGTCTTTAAAAGGCATGCTTAATGTGTTTGGTCAGGCTCGTATTGACTAAAGCAATATATGGGGATGTATGCATATATATGCATGTATAATTCTTTTGCTCTAGTGTACATACTATGCACAGTTTAATTTGACATCACAGCTTTAAAACAAAATTTCGCCTTGAATTTCTACTGCCCTACAAAACACAAGTACTGTTAGAAGTGTAAAACAAAAAAATCACAATTTTTCAATGCTTGTTCTGTTGCGTCATTTTTGCACAGAACTAGAAACTGTGCTTTGTTCTAGTGTCCAATGCTGTATCGTGTATATCAATTGAGGAGTCGCAGAAAAAAACGTGCCTTTTTAATTATTTCAATATGTTGGAAAATCAAAGATTATTTTTTTCACCCGATTATTTTATAGCATGAACCCAGAACATATAACAAGTTCCTTCCTTATTAAAAAATGCATCAGACCACAATAAGTTGCAACAATAAATGTTAAGAATGTATGAAAATAAATAACTTTTAATTTGAAAAAAGCACGTTTTGTTAAAATAAAACAAAAAAAGTACGTTTTGTTTAAAAAAATTCAAAAAAGAGACGTTTTGGTATACGAATTTTTGATATGGAAATATTTTTTATATGTATACATATATGAAATTATTTTTTGTTTCTTGAGCTTGAAGATAAGAGAATTTTCTCTAATTGAAACTGATATAAATTTTTAAACAGAACGATATAAACTTTTGCTGGAAATTCAATGAAAATATCAATAAAATTCAATATATTAATATATTATTTCAATTAAGAATAAGGTAGTTTTAATTAAATCAATTTCGTTATTCTGAAAAAAAAATTTTATTTTCAAACTTTTGTCCCAATATCTTCTCCAACGCACCTGCATTAGATATTTTCCTCTCTATTGTTTTCGATATTTTCGGTTTTATTGTATAATAGTGTTTTTACACTAGAGCACATTTAACATCTACCATCTATTCGGCGAGATGACAACATCTTCCCATATAAAATGCATGTAGAAAAAATCAACATCTTCCAACATCTTTACAAGATGTTCTTATCTCATTTTGTTTCACTCAACATCTTTCGATAATTTTCGTGACATCACTAGAAAAATGGCAATATTTTCAATTTTGGTGGCATCACTTATGAAGTAACATTTATTTATACATACATAGCATATGTATGTACACATATTAAACCAAATAAAAATTCAAATTTTGAAGCCTAATAGATTTGATATTGCAAAGCAACAATAATGAATGATTTTTCTAAATTCATTTTTATATATTTTTTGTTTTCGAAAATTATGAGTCTTCTTTTCTTTTATTTTTCGACAGTTTAGCTGATGGTATATGTTAGATGTTGATAGTGTAAACAACTTTTTTTCATTTTCAACATCTTCCACGCATTCCTCTAAGATGTGCTCAGTGTAAAAACACTATAAGTTAACACATTCCACTTTTAATAATAGCAACAAAATTATTACTTCACAACAAAAAAAAAATATTATTTAAAATATTCCATGTTTAATATTACAAGACAAGGAATTTTATATAAAAACATCACTATTTTGCTGACGTTGCACACGCGCCGTTGCAATTGGTGGGAACCAATATTAAAACAAATTCTCAAACAAAGAATATGCTGATGTTAGAAGTAAGAAATATTTTTGTAAAGTTTTTAGTCTTTAGTGAACAATAATAAAATAAAGAGCTTTTCTGCTCCAAAAAAAATTGTTTTTTTTAAACAATTAACATAATACAATTTAAGTTATATAATTTCTTTGTAAGATACTAAAGCCTTGTTTTCTATCCAATCATTCCTGAACTGTTTTTTCAACAGATTTACTACATCCTTTCTCTTGACAGCGTTAATCCAACGGCCTGTTATAACTTTTTTAAGTGAAATTGAAGAATCCATTTTTACTCGTTTCAAAAGGCATAAATTAGTATTTCGTTCTTCATCTAATTCAATTTTAAAAAATTTAAAGGTTTTAATTAGACACTTTGTAGTCTGATTTTTCAAAACATGTTTATTAAATACTATCCGTTTTATATCTTGAATTTTCTCAATTTTTTTATAAATGACTTCAAGATCTTTTATATTAAGAATACTCCAATTTTTTGCCAACATTAAAATTTGTCTATGCTTAGAATATATTTCACAATATTCTTCTATTGTTGTTATACCATTATTTTTTTTTATATCTTTCTAATACGACCGAAAACTCTATCAGCCCGGCAAAAACCTATGTCCTCTTACTGGAAATGTAAAAGTAATATTTTGTAAATTAGATGGTGACATCTTTTGGAGACAAAATAATATAGTATGCACTATATGTGAATTCTTATTTTGACCGCTACATCCATCACAAAACAGTCTCAAACAGATAGCGTTTAAATAGTGGATTAAAACAGATCCAATTTCAGTTGATCCTCGACCTGCTTGGTTCTCAGTCCAACAGTAAATTGTAAAAGCCAAATTGACGACATTTTCCCATCTCTAGTTATAATGAAACAAACAAAAATTAATTGTTATGAAAAAACTACGTTTTGTTAAAATAAAAGAAAAAAATCACGTTTTGTTCTGCATAAATTTTTTAAATATCAAATTTTTCTATGAGAAGGGAATAAATATTATGCAAATGCGATTTTTTCAAATAGAACTTAGCCAAATTAATGCAAATACATCAAAAAAACATTTTCTAAAAAAATGAAAAAAGCACGTTTTATTCTGCGACTCCTCAATTGGGCTTGTGCAGCCTTTTAGTATGTAAATATAGCAATTTATGCTCTTATCCAAAAAAATTTGACGGAGACTAAAGTAAAATTTATTAAAAAATTATATTGAAAATTTCGATAACGTTGACTTTTGGTTCTATAACTTGATACACCTAAAAATATGCAGTAATATCTACCTGTTTGTAGAAGGTGAAGCATTGTTACTGTATAAATCTAGATTAAGTAAAACATTATAAATTGTGTCCCAACAAGAACGCACGATTTAAATTTTAAATAAATGACTGATGCAGCAATTGAATAGTTTCTCTGGCTGTATGACATGTGGCGCCGTCTTGTTGAAACCACAAGCCCTCCACATTCATTTCTTCAATTCTAGGCAAGAAAAAACTGTTTATCATTTCACTATACCGAACACCATTGACTGTTTGCGCTTGACCTGCCTCATTTTCATAAAAAAAAGGTCCAATGATTCCTCCAACCCAAAAACCACACCAGTGATACGTTGAGGATGCATTTGCTTCTGGTGAATCACTCGAGGATTTTCCTCGCCCTAAATGCGACAATTCTGCCTATTGACGAAGCCATCAAGATGGAAATGGGCCTCGTCACTGAAGATGATTTTATCGGCAAAATCAGCATTTTCATGTTGTCTCTCCAATACCCAATTAACGAACTCCCTTCGCTGTCCATGGTCATTTTTTACTAACCTCGTACCTTCTACTAGCAAGCAATAACAATTGTTCAAATGTCAAACAATGACACTTCGAATGGCGCCAAGTTTAAATCTTGCGTTATTGCTCGGACACCCTTTATTTGAATTTTGTAAAAAATTTTAGTTATTTTTTGGTTTATATGTTAAAGAATACTGATTTTATGTACAAATATTATATTGAAAATAATAAAAATCTAAATATAAATCATTTTTCTTTACCACTAATCCAATTTGTATCCAGATGGATACATTCCAAAAGTCACATTTAAGGTAAAAATTTTTAAAAATTAATTATTGATTACTGTTTCTGTACCCATTAGTAGTAAATATCCAAAAAATTAGATTTTTTGAATAAAAAGTTGTAGCGAAAGGGTTAAATGTTAATTGGGAGTCATGCCATTTCTTAACTCGCGTGTATGCGGTGTATTGTGTGTGTACTAAACAGTAACAGAACTACGAATGCAAAAATTTTATTGAAAGAAGATTTTTTGATATTTTGTGTTAATTTAAAATTATTTATTTGATATTAAATATTTTAGGTTTAAAAAATGTTTACACATTAAATTATAATTTTTTGCATTCCTATTGAATATCTTTCTCAGAATTTTTTTGTATTAATTTAAAAATTGAGTGCCTGCAGACATTTTATTGCCTTTAAAAATGAGATTCTAATTTTTATTATTTTTTCTTAGAACTCGTTAATTTGAGTTCCTTGAACTGTAATTAATTATTTATTATTTTAGGGTTAATAAAAAAATTTTAATAATATCTTTTTTTATTATTATATAATTTTTTATTATTATTATTTAATATTAATCAAGCTTAAGATCTTAACAAATTGTTTTTATTTAAATTTTCCGATATTTCGACTTTCTTTTGAAAGTCTTCTTTAGGGAAATTTATTTTTGTAATGAAAATTAAAAAAAAAAACAATTTAAATAAAAACAATTTTTTAAGATCTTAAGCTTGATTAATATTAAATAATAATAAATTTATAAGATCGAATAATTTAATAAAATTATAATTTTTTATTTGTAAGTTTATTTCACTTTTTCTGTTGAGACGTCTAGTCTATTAAGATTAAGGTCGATATTTTCCTACAATAATAAATAAATAAATTTTTATATTAAACTTGTTTTGATATTTAAGAAGAATGTGAAAGGTATATAACGGGTACAGTCGAACTTAACTTGTTTTCTTTAGTTTGGGTTTACAACTATCGTGCATTAAAGATAAAAACATTCACTCTTATAGAGATCTTTAGGTTACAATAGAATAAAGGGTTTTTAGCATTTTTCTTCAATTTAATTTTTACTCATACATAATATTATAGGATTTCAATATTCGTTTGCATTAAATTCTTTTCATAAAACATTTCACATATCTAAGTCACTCACGTACGTAGGTATTCATGCACGTATGAAAAATAAACTAGAAGAGAGGAAGCAAACACAGGTCAACAAAATAAAAGTTTTTCTGTGCTAACTAATGCTGCACATACTTAGTCAAGCTCAGCAAAGTGAAAAATTGAAGAAATATAAATATAGTTTTGAGTTTCTTCAATTAATTGATCAATCAAAACAAATACATATGATACACTACTCAAACAAGCCAAAGGTTGTCATAATTTTGCACTAAAATTGTATTGAACTTGTGTGTATGGCCAGCATAGGGTTTCATAGTCAATTTGAAAACATGTAGAAGTAAGCTCCAATCGCTAATGCTACGTGTAGCTCTCTAGATTTGCCGTTACATAGAACAAGTTATATTTGGCTGTGTCGAGTCTTATATACCCTTCACTATGTTAGCCAAATATTCATATTTTCCACTTTTCACCTTCTTAAATTTAAAAAAAAATTATATAATTTGAACACCATAAGCTTAAATAAAAATGTTATTATTTATTATTATAGCGAAATATCGATATAAAAATTTGTTTTATAATACGACCTTAATAAGCTAGACGTTTCAATAAAGAAAAGTCAAATAGATTTTAAAATAAAAATTATATAAAAAAGAATTATAATCATTGATAAAAATAATTTTCTTTGAATACTTTGAATTAATCCTAATATAAATAAATTATTTCAGTTGAAAAAACTAAATTGACGAGTGCTAAGAAATAATCCTTCTAATAGTGTTTTCAGACTGAGTGAATTTAACATAAATGCGGTTTTAATGTTAAATTCAACTCATAAAAACTGTATTTACCATACAAAGTGAATAATAAATAATAAATCCACATTAAATGCTATTTTGAAATTGAGTTTAAGCTGGATTTATGAAATACAACACTATTTTTGTCCGGTAAGCTCAGTGCTACCAAGTTAAAAAGATCTGTAAATATAGCAACAGCTGATAATGTTATTGAATGAAATAATAAAATATCGGGCTTTTCAACAGGGACGCTACAAAAGTAGAGCAACAGGGACAGCAAACGACGCCATATTTCTTGCCGCTCTTTTGAC
This sequence comes from Thelaira solivaga, assembly GCA_947397855.1. Taxonomy (NCBI): domain Eukaryota; kingdom Metazoa; phylum Arthropoda; class Insecta; order Diptera; family Tachinidae; genus Thelaira; species Thelaira solivaga. The sequence goes on along the minus strand of OX377610.1, from coordinate 46,535,730 downwards.
ATTTCTCTTCAGTAAGGTTTGCCATTTCATGATGCAAAGATATACGAGACAACAACGAGTCGAAATAATTAAATTTAACTACCGAAATTCGGAGTCAGTGGTCTCACGTTAAGAGCGCTACGTCATCTTAATCGTCCTAGCAGATCAACAACTGAGCGTCTAGTGGAAAAATTTGAATCCACAAGCACAGTACAAAATGTTCCCTTGCCAGTGAGACAAAGAAGTGTCCGTAGTGTCGAGAATATTGCTGCCGCTGAGGCTTCAGTTAAGCAAAGCCCAAATGAGTCTCTCACACGTCGTTCTCAAGCGTTGTGCATCTCTGTGACGTCTTTGTGGCGAATTTTGCGAAAAGATCTTGGCCTACATCCTTACAAGATAAAATTGACGCAAGAACTGAAGCCGCTTGACCACCAGAAGCGTTGTATGTTCGTGAATTGGGCTGAGCAACAACTTGAAAATGATTCGAATTTTCATCGAAAAATCATCTTCAGCGATGAGGCTCATTTCTGGCTGAATGGCTTCGTCAATAAACAAAATATGCGTTATTGGTTAGACAGCAATCCACACATACTCCATGAGTCATCATTGCATCCAGAAAAAATTACGGTTTGGTGTGCTTTATGGGCCGGCGGCGTCATTGGGCCGTATTTCTTCTGTGATGATCAAGACCGGCACGTTACTGTGAATGGGAATGATAATCGAATATTTTTGGCCCCAATTGGAGGACATATGGTTCCAACAGGACGGCGAAACAAGCCACACGGCGAATGTCACAATCAATTTATTGGAAACCAAGTTTGGAAAACGTGTTATCTCACGAAATGGTCCAGCCGATTGGCCGCCTCGGTCATGCGATTTGACGCCGTTAGACTATTTCCTGTGGGGCTACGTCAAGTCTATGGTCTATGCCAACAAGCCAGCGACGATTGATGAACTTCGTACGAATATCGAACGTGAAATTGCAGCACTATCGGCCGATTTATGCTTGAAAACCGTCGAAAATTGGGTTCAGCGTCTGGACTTCGGCAAGCGTGCCCGTGGTGGCCATGCAAAAGAAATCGAGTTCCATACATAATGGCATCGAACGTACTTTCACAGGAATAAAGAATTTCATTGCTATCCAAAACCGTTTTTGTTTTATTTAAAAAAACTTTTGTAGCGCTCTTATTGAAAACCATTTCCAATATTTTCAGAAGAAAATGCTTTCAATGGCAGCAGCAATAAAAGCATTTCGAAGAAAACGAAGTTTTTCGACGAAAGACAAAGAAAATATGTCTCTGGTAAGTGTATTTACCAAAGGTCACACATGTTGTGGCTGCTGTACAGTTGGTCAAATAAGTTTTGTACAAAGTAACGCATCAAATACACTTATTTCTATGCGAAATTCTTATTTTTTTGTAGAAATTTATTTGATACACTGTATATTAAATATTGAATATAAAAAATTTGCAGTGTGAACACAAAATCATCTATTGGTGAATTTAATGTTAAATTCAGTATTTATCTTTCAGTCTAAAAACACTATTAAGCGGGAGATACACAAATTTCAACAGCAATTGATTGATGATTTTTTTTTTTTAAATAGAAGTCACAGTTGTGTGTGAATTTAAGGAAATCAAAACTAGTTTGATTTGTTTGATACACACAGAAATGCATAGGTTGATATTGAAATTTGATGAGTGTGCATTTAAAAGACACACATATGTACAGCTTAAAAATTTCCCATACAAATCAAAACAAATTAATGCAAATCTAAAATTTTTGTTTGTTTTTTTTTCTCGGCCATTTGGGAACCGATTATTCTGATTTTTTGCATAGACATTATGTTACTTCTGATAAAACTATGTATCACGTTCTTCTGTTCATTTTGTAGTTTAAACAAATTACGCATAAAACCTAACAAAAATAGTACAAAAAAGAAGTACATAGTTGCACTTTAGAGCTCATAGTTTAGCCATTTATGGACTGATTGTACTGAATTTCAATAGCAAACTAAAGACAGGAACTTCCAACAACTTTTCTTTAGGTCTTCTATAGCCTTTAGAAAGTTAATTCTAAATGAATAAGAAATGTGTGCCGTTGCTCCGTCCTGTTGGAACTACATGTCCTCCAGTCCTAATTCGTTCAATTGCGGCAGAAGAAACTCGGTTAACATGGCCCTATAGCGCGCACTGTCCACTGTTGTCGTTTGACCAGCCCGATGACACCTCTAGCGTGAACAGCTCACTATGCAGTCACTTTGAGCTGGCTCCTCATGCATCACTTGTGCATTTTCGGTGCCCCAGAAGCGAGGTGGAAATTAGACTCGTCGCTCATTATGATTTTGGTCGAAAAATCGTCCACATCGATTATTCCGCGTTCTTGGGGAGTGTATCGCTCCATGGCTTGTTCACTTGTATTGTACATCTGTCTAGTTCACAAATGTCAAAACAGATTTGACATTGGCCGCCATTTGCAAAAATAATAGCATCTTCCAATAGGGTGATTTCTTTAGCCATACTTTTAACTTTTTGTGGAGGGGTATAAAAAGAAGAAAAATTTTTTTTAAAAAAAGTATTAAAAGTTTAACAAGAAAGTAATCTTTATTTCTATTTGGTTTTTTGTTCCTCATTTTGGTACTTATATACCTTACAAATAAAATGAATCATTCTTATATTTCATTAAAATCCATCCGCCTCGAATAAGTATATTCGATTTAGATCATTGTAGATCTGTGTAATTACTGAAGGAATAATATTAATATATTAGATTTCGTTTACTTAGGACATTTGCAAATAAATATATTAAATTTTTTTATTAAAACCAAACGATTATTTCTCAATACTGCCATTTTTATTCTACAGAAGTAAACAAAAAAATATCTATTAAACAGAAAAAAAGTAAACAACAAAGAATTCAAGTGATAGTAAGGGGAGCAACAGTTTTATTAAAAAATAGTTTTGACATCAACAATAGATTGTTTGTTTGGTCCTTTGGGGTAATCGAATAATATAAAGACTTTTTTCACTCCTTTGTCATCTTTTTCTTTGACCACATGAACCAGAGTAACCAGCTCTTTCTACCCAATACTTTTACTTTTCTTTAACATTTGTATAAGATTTACAGAGCTATTTGAGAGAAAAATACTCGTACAAATAAAAAAAAAAATGAAAAAATGAAAAATATTTTTCACATAAAATTCTTAGCAAATGCACACAAAACACAAATTGAGTCAATAATGGTTTAATGAAGTTTAATTTAGGAATTTAGTGTTCTAGGTTTAACACTCTGCGGTTGACGTGACTTAATCCTTACAATTTCTCTGACGTGGTAGTACACTGACCACCAATGGGATGACCTATATTTTCCATATTCCGTTTAACAAACCCAGTGAAATTACTTTTATGTTTAAGAGAAACTTTTAGCTTTTTATTAATTATAAAATTTTTGTTGAACAGACCTAATATAAAATTGTCGTGTTGTTTAGAAGACACTATAACTAAATAACAAAAATACTGACGTGGTTGTTTCTCAGACACCACCTCGCTTTATAAACACTGACGTGTGCATGAGTACGTAACAAAAATGTACTGAGAAATTAAGAGCCGCTGTTTTAAAAATAATGGTCTAATCTTAACATAATTGACACGGTAAGGTATTTAGTACAACAAACACTGAATCATAGTGTAATTATACCAAGTGGAAGCAACTCTATATGTGTTTTTTGTTTACATTTGTGTTTTATTAGACTTGAACATAAAAATTTCTTTTCATTTTGCTTTGTTTGTTTACCAAATAATACCATTATGCTTTGTTTTCTTTCATCATTTTGACATTGAAAGGGCTATTGCACAGAGACTCATTCGAAATTATCTGTTAAATAGAGTATTGTTGCACATAATCATAAAAAAAAATACCCTTTATGCACAACAAAGACAAAATTTATTTGCTTGTATTTTTAAGTTTCATAAGACTATTTCTGTTTGAGCTTTAGCCTTTTTTCATGTTAAACTCTATCGCCCGAAAAGCGTTTTGCAAAACGCCAAAGCATGTTCTGGAAACCAATTGACACATACAATTGACAAAATCAAAGTAAATTTTTTAAAATCATATTTTTTTTCAATTTTGGTTGAAATAAAAAGAAAACATATTTAATTTAAATTGTGCAACATTTTATTTTATCTTTAACTCTTAGTTTGTACAAAATTCATCACTTCGCTTCAATGTATGCTTACGGTTTGAAAACGCCAGAATTAAGCGGTTTGCATTTTGCAGAACACCTATTTTGCGATTTCAAATCGTAATTGCCAAAGTTAAGCGTTTTGCGTTTTTCAGTAAGCTGAAATCGTATGAATGTTGATTTGCATAGATTTGTGAAAACCATAAATAAAAGTTTTATTATTTTCTTTTAAGCAAAATTGTAAATTTGTGTAGACTATTAAAATTTAAAAAGTGTAACATTCCTTAAATTTAGACAATATAATTTATGTTTGCTTGTTTGTCGTTTCATTCCTTATCGAATGATCGTTTTCATTCCATTTGAGCTTTTTGTATGAAATAATTAAAACATTTCGATTACAATGACACCTCTTGGCTTTAAAATGATTTCAGCGTTGAACAGCGATTCTGTGGAATGATTCAGATCATATTACACTCTGTGGCCACTATAAAGAACCACCAAATGATTGTGCATTGATAACAAGTAGTCTTATTTATATTGTGCTTAAATACTACATTACATATCGATAGTCAAGATGTAGTGATATTTCCATGTGTGTGTGTGCCTGTGGAAAATTATTTGACAAGGGTTGTTAAATTCAATGTCATGACATATTTTGCTTTCTATAAATCAATATTTAATAATATTTCAGAAGACATTCGTATATATCCCAATCCTTATCATTTTCTACTCCACATATTAAAAAAAATTGATGGTTGAATATTTTCCATTACTTTTTCATAAAGTTTAACTAGAAATTTTCCTATTTTTATTTGGTTTTTTGTTTGACATATTCTAAAGAATCATTACAATACAATACATACGAGTATTTATCAAAACAACAGATTAAATATTGGTTTCCCAAAATCCCATGCCAAAGAAATAAGTGATATAAAAGAAAAAGACAACAGCAAGAGTATTGTTAAAAATCAATATTCATAACAATAATTTTCTTATTTATTTAGTAAGACAGATAGACTACACACAAACATACGCCATTCAATTGAAACTTTCGGTTTGATTAGTCACTGTGTATTGTTTTTGCTCTCCTTTAAAAATATTTGTTTTTTTGTTTTTTAATGAGATGTGAGTGTATGGAATTGGACTAGCTTGATGAAATGCTTAAATAAATTATAAAAGGATTGAATTGTCTTAATATAAATGTTTGTAAAGCATTATTAAGTTGATTTTTGTTTATTTTATTTTCCACTTAACGTTTTGTAAATTATATACTGACTCTGTCTATTGAGTGATTAGAGGGGATTATGTTTGAGTTTATTAAAATGAGTGTACAATTTTTATTTTTTAATAATTTTGGGATATAACTACTCAAACCCAAATCCTTTATTTATTTGGTTAAGAGACGAACCTTTTAAAACAGTTGAAATTGATTAATGCTTGTGAGCTAATGACTCTATTAGTCCATTTTCAATTTAACAGTTTAAGAATATGTATATAGTAAAGGGCTGCACAAGCATCATCCCTGATTTCAAATACTATCAAGCACTGTGCTATCGGATATCAAAAAGTGACAAACGCAGTAGATCAAGCAACACGACAGCAGAACTTTATAGAACTTCGCTTTATTCATACGTATGTATGTATTTATATGTGTACTAGACATCTGCCCAAATGTATTTGGATTTGCATAGTACTTACATATGTACTCTGCAGGAAGTACATGTATTTGCAAATAAATACAAACAAAAATGAGTTCAAATTCCAGAACAACAAAATTCACGAATGATTACTTACTTATACTTGCTTGCTTTTGGTGTTTGTATATATTCATCGTTTCTAGAAATCGCAAATGCATCAAACGGATTTGGTACTTGTAAGCTATGACTCATAGCTACAGGCATTAACACAGAGCATCTCTATACATCTTTATTAAAGAAAGTATCCAGAAAGAGCGAGAGAGGGATCAATATATAAAGAGTGATTTTTTTGCTATTATCTTTTTGGTAACACTAGTTTTGACAGCTCACGCACGTTTTGTATCTTGTGTCACTGTCAAACATCTTCAGTTTGGTCTATAATTTAATCATGAATCGTCTTACAAACGAACAACGCTTGCAAATTATTGAATTTTATTACCAAAATGCGTGCTCTGTTAAGAAAGTTCATCGCGCGAAGAATTGTGTTCAGCGACGAGGCTCATTTCTGGTTGAATGGATACGTGAACAAGCAAAACTGCCGTATTTGGAGTGAAGAGCAGCCAGAAGCATTGCAAGAGCTACCAATGCATCCACAAAAAACAACCGTTTGGTGCGGATTATGGGCTGGCGGCATCATTGGGCCGTATTTCTTCAAAGATGATGCGAATCGCAACGTTACCGTGCGATGATAACAAACTTTTTTTTGCCCAAAATGGAAGAGCTTGACTTGCATGACATGTGGTTTCAACAAGACGGTGCCACATGCCACACAGCACGCGAAACAATGGACCAATTGAGAGGCGAGTTCGGTGAACAGTTTATTTCACGCTTGGGACCAGTCAATTGTCCGCCCAGATCGTGCGATTTAACGCCTCTAGACTATTTTTTGTGGGGCTATGTTAAGGCTAATGTCTATAGGGACAAGCCCGCTTCGATTGACGCACTGGAAGCCAACATTGCCAACATTATTCGTGAGATACCGGCCGAAATGTTGGAAAGAGTATGCCAAAATTGGACTAAGCGGATGGACCATTTGAGGCGCAGCCGCGGCCAACATTTGCATGAAATAATCTTCAAACATTAAATTATATCGACCCAACTATCGATCCAAATAAATATTTCATGCATTTTTCTGAATTTTATGTGTTTTTTTTTTAATTTCCGATAGTTCTTATAAAATCACCTTTTATATATATACTGTTACGTTTTTACCCTATTATAAAAACGTTTATTTTATTATTGTTCTTTGTTGTAAAATAAAACTCAATTAGTTCTCTTTTCTTAACGCTCGTTGTAGAAACACACTTTATTTATAACCGGCACAACGACACTTTATTGTTTTTCACAAACCTTGTTTACAGTCTAATGTCTCAACCAGAACTGAACTTGTCTGGCAAGCTGTAGCGGATATTTCAAATCTTTAGTTTAGCCGAGAGCCGTCTACAAACTTATAGAATTTACTGCATACTTCTAGGTGTATCACGTATAGAACAATAAGGTAAATGAAAATGCTTAATCTAGCAAATTCTAGAACTAAAGCTATCATAAAGCTTATACACAAATACAGATATAGCTTTAACTTAAACACCGAATTGCCACATTTACTAATGCATAAATAACATTTCTTATCACTACACACTAAAACACATCAATGTAGCAGAAAAGTGTTGAGAAAAGAGAACTAATTATGTTTTTATTTTACAACAAAGAACCCTTAATAAACTAAACGTTTTTATAAAAGTGTAAAAACGTAACAATAAATTATTTTTATTTAATGTGTTTTGCAGATTGGAAGTCTTTACATAAAAATGAGATTGATATGAATTAATTTAATTTTTTCACCGAGAAACATGCATAATTTGACGTTGAATGATTGATTGTCTAGCACCCAATTTACCTATAAATTTGATACTTTTTTTTTATAAAGCTTATACTCTTAACACTAATGATACGTAAATTTTACGTGCAGTCTTTTTAACTGCACAAAAAATGTTTTGTTTTTGTCCTTGCTTAGAAACTATTGTTGAAAGCATTCATGGAATTTAGTACCGTTGCGTATGAAAATGCGTGTGTAGCAACAACCTAAAAATAAGTGTACGAGTACGTAAATTTTACATTAGGATTGCAGGGTTAAAAAACAAAACAGAAATGAATTTCAGTTGTATTTTTGATTTTTCCCGATCAATTGTGGACCGATTGCTCTTAGTTTTTGCACAGATATTATGATTGTCATTTTTAACAAAAATACGTACCATGTTTTTTTGTCCGTTTTATATTTTAGTCAAATTACTCAAAAACTACACCAAAAATTGTCAAAAAATAGAGATAATTGCCCTTGATAGCTCAGCCATTTATCGACTGATTAAGTTGAATTTCAATAGCAAGCTGAAGGCAGAAACTTTCAACAAATTGACATAGTAAGCTTTTCTGTAGGTCTTCTAGGAACTTCAGAAAGTTGATTTCAACATCCACACAGACAGACAGACATCGTCAAATCGACTCCGCTATTTATAAGGATCCAGAATATATATACAGGGTGGCCCAAATGAGACCTAGTGATGTTAAACACGTATAACTCTTGTAATAACGGTTTTTTTATATGATTTATTTTTATATGTTAAATACATTTTATGGAAATTTAACATGACTATGTGTGAAATATGATATCATGCAAATGACCACCATTTTGCTCGATACAGGCATTGGCTATTTTTAGCGCATTTTGCATTTGAGCTGTCCAAGTGTCTGTGGTTTGTTAACATACACTTTGTCTTTTAAATAACCCCATAAAAAAAATTGGGCGCAGTTAAATCTGGTGAACGAGGAGGCCAAGGGAAATCTGAATTTTTTGATATTATGCGTTCACCAAAAATATCACGCAACATGTCCATAGTTTGCCTAGCAGTATGCGCAGTAGCTCCATATTGTTAAAACCACAAATTAGGATGTTGCTAAACCATTGGCGGCAAAAAGTTGTCGATCATTGTTCTGTAAGAAGCCCCGGAGATCGTTTCTGGCGTTTCATCCTCATTCTCAAAGAAATATGGGCTAATGTTTTTTGTGGCCATAACACCGCACCAAACCGTGCATCTGATTGGGTGTGACTGATGCTGATGTATTGCCCTTGGATTTTCGGTGCCCCACAACCTACAGTTTTGTTTATTCCCATAACCACTTAAATGGAAATGCGCTTCATCCGTCATCAAAAGATAATTTTAAAAATCATTTTGTGTGGCTAATTGTGTAAAGCGAATAGCGTATTGTAGTCGTTGTTGGGGATCTTGCGGTAGAAGCTGTTGCACAATTTGAACTTTGTATGGATACATCTTAAGATCCAGCCTTAAAATTCTCTGTAATGTTGTTCTGTGTATACCCAATTGGCCGGAACGGCGACGAGTTGAGACAGATGGATCATTTGCAACACTCTGCTGCACAGCTTCCACGTTGTCTTCAGTACGAATATTTCGATCAACACCTCTTCCTGGACGGTCGGCAACTGAACCCAGTTCCTCAAAACGGCGAACTAAACTTGTAATCATGGAAGATGTGGGCGCTGATCTTACGTTAAAAAAAAACGGCTATAATTTCGCTGCGTCAGACCAATTGATCGTTGAAAAGAATAATAAAAATCGATAATTTTAATGCGTCGTTGTGAAATGTACGTATTCATTTTAAATTTCCAAGAGTTCAGTTATAATCTGCAAAAAGAAAAAATAAATTATGTTAAAAAATAAAAAAGTTATTTGTGTTTCACATCAGCTGGTCTTATTTGGGCCATCCGCTACTTTATGTACGGTGTAGAAATTATACACGGAATGACAAACCTTCACTTTTTGTGCAGGGTATAATTAATTTAATCATTTTGGTATGAAAAGTTATGAAGTTATTATTAAGATAAAATTGTACGGTTTTGCATTGATTGTTCCTAATCTATTAAAAAAACAAACAAAATATGTGATTTGAAAATACATATTACCAAAAATAATAAATTCATTTTCAGTGGAGAATAAAAAAAACCTTTTTTTAAGCCAGTAGCAAACAAACAAAAAAAAAGTCATTTCACGTAAAAGCTGTTCCTTTGAATCCAACCAACATTTTTACAACTTTATTATCACAATTGTTTTTCTCACAATATTTGTGGTCTTTTGAAAAAAAGACAATAAATACATGAATGAAAAAGAAATAAAATAAAATATATAAAACAATAAAAAAGGAACTGTCTGTCATTGTCCCTGGCATTATTAGTTAAGTTGCCGTACCACAGAGAACTGTTGGAATGTATTATAACAAAAAACAAGTTAAATTCGGCTGTGTTGAGTCTTATGTACCCTTCACAGTCGTGAATAATTATCTTATTCAAAATATTCAATAAAATAATTATTTTGAATACCTATTTGTTGTTAATAATAAAGTAAGAATGAAAAATTAATTAAATTGAATTTAAGCATTTGGCAATCATGTTGTTTCCCGAAAAAATAAAACACAAATTATTTAGGAAATAATTGTCATTTCTTTTTATTATAATAATATGGTATGGTTCAATTATGTATGGAACAAAATATCGGCCAAATGGCCGCCGCGACTTCGGCGGCACACCTCCATCCGATGGTCCAAATTTTCGATGACGATGAAGCATAATTGAGGTTCTATACCGTTAATGTGCCGAATTATCTCATCCTTTAGCTCTTAAATTTGCTGGCTTATCGACGTACACCTTTTCTTTCAAATAACTCCAAAGAAAGAAGTCAAATGGTGTCAAATCACATGATCTTGGCGGCCAATTGGCAGCCACCACGTGGGATAACACGGCCATTGAATTTGTCGCGCGAAAGAGCCATTGTTTCGTTAGCTGTGTGACAAATGGGACCGCCCTGTTAAGACCTCATATCGTCCACATCCATATCTTCTAATTCGGGCAATAAAAAGTTCTTTATCATCTCACGATAGCGAACACCATTCACAGTAACTGCCTGACCGGCCTCATTTTTGACAAAATACGGCCCGATGATACCGCCAGCCCATAAACCGCACCAAAAAGTCACTCGTTGTGGGTGCATTTTGGATTATCATTCGCCCAAATGCGGCAATTCTGCTTATTGACGAATCCACTTAGGTGAAAATGTGCCTCATCACTGAAGATGATTTTCTTCGAAAATTGGTCACCCCCTGTTGCCATTTCTTGCCACCATTCTGACCATTGACGACGTTTGGAATGGTCAAGAGACTTTAGTTATTAAGTCAATTGAACCTTGTAAGCGTGTAAATGCAAGTCTTTATGCATAACGTTCATCAACGACGAGCGTGAGAAGTACAATTTTTGGGTACGACAACGAGTTGAGGTGGACGGCTCTTCAGCCACACTATCGCGAACAGCAGCAATATTTTCTGCAGTACGAGCTGTACGAGCATGCACTGGTGTTTTCATATCTCTTACAGACCCGGTTTGCTCAAATTTTTACACGATTTTTCCTATTGTACGCACATTTGGACGATTAAATTGACCGAAAAATTCGCGAAGTGCACGATATGCATTTTGATTTGAACGCCCATTTCCATAATAAGCCTGAATAACTTTAACGCGTTGCTCGATTGTGTATCTTTTCATAGGTCAAACTGAGTTAGTCTGAAATGGAGAAATGTCAAATGAAATGCAGAAAAAAACTTGACGTTTAGGTGTGGTTCACATTAAGCATCGGCCCTTTAAATTTAACTACACTTTATTTCAATAAATATTTAATATCAACTAAAGTAATTCAGATGAACGGCCAAAATACCCAAAAACTATCTTTCAATAAGATTTCTGTAGTCGTATTTCTAATACACACAAGGCATTTAAAATAAACACATTTGTATAAAACCGATTGTCTGATTTCGAGTTTGTGTGTACACACATTACGTACATAATTGTAAAGTTAAACAATTTTCGTTTTGTTGTATAGATTAGACAAAATACGGAAAAAAGCGCTCATGAAATGATCAAAAATAGAGGTAGTCGCGGTTCCTGACTTATTATGAACCCATCCGGCTTGTAGCATGTTCATTTAGCGAGCGATCGGGCTGAATTTCTATTGCAACTGAAAGACAGGAACATCTGACATATTGGTATGCTGAACTCTTCTATATGTTGCTTAGGGATGGCAGAAAGTTGATTTTAAAGACTACACAGACAGACGGACATCCCTTATTCGCCTCCGCTATTTATAAGGATCCAGAATAAATGTTCTTTAGAGGGTGGCACATGTACGGTGTGGAAATTACAAACAGAATCAACCTTTCTTACTTGCAGTGAAGGGTATAACAAACAACAAAAAATATGTATTACACTACAACAACAGTAACAAGAAAGCAACTTGCAAATACACATAAATACAAGAAGTACTTACTCGTTCGTTTGAATAGTACAAAAAAAGAAACAATAACGACACAAAACCACAATGCACTGGTTCCTCATTGGGTCACCAAATGAATGCGCTGGGATTGAAAGCGAATGACCCAACAATTAAAAAAAAAGAGAAGGGAGAATAAGAAACAACAGCAACTGCAATATAATGACACAACAAAACGTTATTAAATATTCAACAAGCACTGGATTTTGGTTATTTTCTTTGTATACCCTTTACTGTGAGTAAGAAGAGTAAATATTTATAAGTTTGTGGTTCCATATGTAATTTCTACACCGTACTTGTGGATTCTTATAAATATCGTAAACGAATAAGCGATATCCGGCTGCTCGTCTGTCTATCCGTGTAGTCGGTGAAATCAACTGTCTAAAGTCTCTTGCCAACGTACACTAGAGCTTAGCATACCAATCTGTCAACTGCTTCTGTCTTTCAGTTGCTATAGAAATTCAGACCGATCGCTCGCTAAATGTCGGTGCTACAAGTCAAAAATTTCTGCTTTTTTGTTAGTGTTTTATGTCTAAACAAACTGACCAAAAACGGGGTACGCACTTTTGTCAAAAATAATAGTCATAATAAAGGGTGTTTTTTTATAGACGTATAGAACTTTAAGTTGGTATTACTGTTCAAGATGGGACCGATTTAACAGCTGTTAAGTGATTTATTCTCAGTTTGGTTTGGCAATTCATCATGAATAGACTCAGGTCTGAACAACGCTTGCAAATAGTGCAATTTTATTTCGAAAATAATGCTTCATAATTTTGATTTTCATAAGCGAATTTTGTTTAGCGATGAAGCGCACTTCTGGTTGAATGGCTACGTCAACAAACAAAACTGCCGCATTTGGAGTGAAGCTAATCCTCAAGTGTATGTCGAAACACCGTTACATCCAGAAAAACTGACTGTTTGGTGTGCTTTATGGGCTGGTGGAATCATTGGTCCGTACTTCTTCAAAAACGATGATGGCCAGAACGTTACAGTCAATGGTGATCGGTATAGAGCCATGATTACTAACTTTTTCATTCCTGAATTGAACAACCATGATGTCCAGGAGCTGTGGTTCCAACAAGACGGCGCAACATGTCACACAGCTCGTGCCACAATCGATTTATTGAAAGACACGCTTGGTGACCGCCTAATTTCACGTTTTGGACCTGTGAATTGGCCTCCAAGATCTTGTGATTTAACACCGCTAGACTATTTTCTGTGGGGCTATGTAAAGTCATTGGTCTCTGCGGATAAGCCACAAACGCTTGACCATTTGGAAGACAACATTCGCCGTGTTATTGCCGATATACGGCCAGCCGTGGCGGTCATATGCCAGAAATCATATTTAAAATGTAATGCCACAAGATTATCTTTCGGATAAATGAAATTCATGTCAATCGAATAATCCATCGTTGTTTTATTGCAATTTAAAGTTCTATACGTCTATAAAAAACACCCTTTATTTATGCAAAAAATCAGACCGATCGGTTGACAAATTGCAGAGAAAAATTAAAAATACAAAAGAAATTTTAGATTGCCATTAATTTCTGAATTTGTTTCAAGCTGTACACGTCCGCAATGTTTGTGCACACAAACATGAAAGCATTCTAATTTCTTGATTTGATATTAAATATTTATTTAAGTATTTTAAATTGAAGTAACATAAATTTATTTTTCATTTTTATTGGATATATTTCTAAGATTTTTTTTTAATTTAGAGTATTTTAATAGAGTATTTACCTACAAAAATTTTATTGCTCTTTAAGTAATGATCCCAGAACCGATTTTTCTTAGATCTCGATACATAATTTGAATTTTTTGACTGAAATTATTTTAATCAGTTTTTTGTCATTTCATTAAAAATCTTTATTATATTTTTTTGTTGAATATTTAAGAATTGACAAATTTAAAAATATCAATATTTGGTTAGTACAGTGAAGGGTATATAAAACTCGGCACGAGCGAGTTTAACTTGTTTTTAATAAAATTTGTACTTTAACTTTTTTTAAAATATATTTATATGTATGTGGTTATAATGCGACGACTGCAAGTGCTAACAAAGAAAATTAAAGAAAGCGATTAAGAGATTTTCGTTATTAAAGATTTAACAACGTTAACAAAAGTTTTAAAAGTTCAGTTATTGCAAATGGGTTTCATAATTGACCAACCAAAAACCATTTGATTGGTAAATTAGATTTACAATATTAATAACAATAAAATTTAAAAAAGAAACGATTTAATCTTAATAGTAATAAAAATAAAATTTATTTTGCTTGGGAATTTGTCTGCACACAATATCTTATAAGTAGCCGTGCTTCTGTAGCCCTGACGATTATAATAACAAGAGTTTTCAGGCACTCCCGAAATAGTTAAAATCTGTAACTATAATAAGAAAAACCAAAATTTTTTGATTTTCATTTAACTGAAAAAAATTACTTATTGATAATTATGTGGCATATTGGTTGCCTTTTTGCGTCCTTCTCTTCTTTTGAGTTTTAATTAAAAATTATTTAATTTGATGCTGCTACTGCTCCTAAATCCCACTATTGAAGTAGTTAACTGTGTGAGTGATATTTTCTATGTATTAAATTTTTTTAACTTCGCTGGTTAAATAATTATTAATCAATTAATATTTACAAATTAACACAATTTCTAAGTCCTTTACTTTTGCTTACATTAAATAAACTATTTAGAACTTTTGTTTTAAATAAGACATTAAGAAATACACTATCATAATACTCGTATAAGGGTTGCATTCCCATATTTATATAAGAAGCCATTAAAATCTCTTTAAAGTAGCAGGAGAACATTTAACTCTATTCTCCTAGTATGTAAAAACATTTTAATCTTTAATTAGTGCAAATCATCGTTTATACCCATTCATTCATTACGACTAATTCACATATGAAAGTGTTAAAATCCCTTTTAGTGAAAAAATGTGCGCACAAATTTATTTATGGCAGTAAACAACCCAAATGCTTATAATACAATCTCCCAATCGACCAAAAAAATTTGTTAAAAGAATCGCTATTTTCTTTTGCTCTCTTTTTTTCTCAGTCTACTACAGTCTAGTACAATTTTGTTTGTGTTTTGTATTCAATATATTGAATGATGATTACATAGGCCTGTAATGGTTTTGATGCCGCCAGAACTAACACTGATTTCTAGTATACTCCATGCCCTTATTAAAATTGTATTCCTATTTTTTTTAATCCTACGTGAAGTTCTCGAGGTAACGGTATACCTAGAAAAAAGGAGGAGGTCACACTACATATTTGGCAATAACTCCAGAACTAGTTTTTTGATTAAAATTACAAAAGCAAGTAAGTATCGGGAATAAAATGACCTTTAAATTATGTTAAAATAAAGAAACCACTTATATTTTTATATGTAATAATTTCTATTTGGAATTTAAAAGCTTAACAAAATATTAATCTTTATTTGTGTTTAATTCCAGAAATTGTGTTGGTTTTAAAATTTATTCTTTTACTCATGATATTCTCATGAGTTATTTATTCAGTACAATAAGTACTGAAGGGGATAGTATACCTATATGGACCATTTCATCAGACGCTACTCTGAATCCTCAGTAGGTTACTCTCAACGTTTCTTGCAAGCATTAGAAGCTTTATATTGTAAAAGCAATTGACTAAATAAGAATTATTAATCAATAGTTACAAAAAGATTCAAATATTCAAACAAAAAAGAAAATCAGTAAGCATTGAATAAAAATAATACATTTTGCCGTCGGTAAAACACTTTTATTTTGATTGCACATAATAAAATAACCAGTTTGGATGAAAGACTGTACAAAATTAATGAAAAAATTATTTCCTCAATTTATATTTAAAAAATGTCCGCAATGTGCACTGAACTTTAACCAAAAAAAAAAAAAATATTACAGAAGTGGTGCCAGACCAGCAAATTTTTCAGTTGTGCAAGGCAAGCAAATTTTGCGCAAAAATCAAACTAATTTTGATTTTCATCAAATTCACACACAACGTATACGTGGACGTCCACTTTTAAAAAGCACGCACGCACACTCATGATTGACGTTGAATGATTGATAGTCTAGCACCAAAATCAATATGTGTGAATGTTTATTAAAAATTTAAGTTCAGGTACGTAGTAAGTTTTTTTATTATTATTATTGAATCTTTCTATAAGAAAATTACAATAAGTATCCAAATCTTAACTGTAAAAAAGGAGTTTTTTTAATCTTTTATATATTGTAAGCGATTCAAACGGTAAATGTTGAAAATTAAATGATATATACTCTAATATGCTGTAATACGTTACAATTCTATGTTGAGTGACAATACTTACGTTTACAACATCATCAATTAAATATTCCATAAAATGAACAAAGTGCATCTTTTCATTTTACAAACGGTCAAATTGTCTAGAAACTTTAGGTTGAAATAATAAAAGAAGCCAGTGCTTTTCATACAAATTTTCTAGACAATTTAATCGTCTTCATCAACATTGAAACGGCCACAAAATTAATAAAAAAAAAAAACAAAATAGTAATTTTTGGCGTGTTGGGGTTTTGATGAATTTAAGAATCGAAAATTTTTCAATATATATTTTTTTTATTGTGAAGTATTAAACAAAATATTTATGTATATATACATACCTATTTATATACATATATACTTTTCAAGTCCATACAAAGAATATGGTACACTAAATGTGTGTGTGTTTTTTTATTTGTGCATATTAAAACTATGAAAATGAATACAAATTATTCATTTATAACAAAATATGCAATAACAAATTGATGTCACTTTGCAATAAATTCTCGAATCCGGAAAAGTACCTACTTCATCAAAATTTATTTTAAGTTACTGAGAAAAACATGTATTGGCATGAATTTATAATATTAATAGCAACATTTATGATTTTGTACATCTTAGATTTTCAATCATTTTTTTAAGATTAAAATTTTTAAAATTTTCGAAAAAAAATAGTTTTTTTTTTGCAAAGCCTTTGGAATATCTCAGAAACTACAATGTTGGTTAAAAATTGATAATTAAACAATAATCACCAGGCACAACAAAAAAAAACTTAATTAACAAAGCTTCGAAAAATCATTAGGCCATAATCATAGTCCGAAAAACGTAAGCTTTTAATAATAGCTTACTTTCGGATATAAGAATTAATATGAATCATTTGTTGCTTTTATTGATTTTTAAAATTTTATTGAATTAACTGCAAACTGTAGGATTAGCCCAAAATCTATGTTGCAGAGCGCTACCTGTCTTGTTGAGAGTAGGGAAATTACTTTTTCTATTTTCATTAATTTTCTTCCTCTCTCTCTCTCTCTCTCTCTCTCTCTCTCTCTCTATTTCTTCTCTTTTTAGATATTCCGATCTCGTTGACTTTCAGTCTCTACTGTTCTACCTTAAGGCTAAGCAAAATCTTTTATTTAAAAAATGTTAAATAAGGGTAAATTGATCTATTTGTCCGCAATAAAAGATTTGTCCTCACAAAATAATTTGTTATGCAGTTTGAAGTGGTTTTCCAAAAGAGAGAGGTTAAACTGGTATAAAAAAATATTGTACTAATAAAAAATGTTGTTTCGAAAAAGAATGTGAATTCATTCTATGTAAATTCATTCTTTTCAGAGGTTCTTAAAATGGTTTGGACTAGAATATTCGAATCCCCTTCAAGCTTCTCCCTCTACCACTAACCATCTCCAAATTGCTTTTTGGCAAATAAAGTTTTAAGTGTTTAATAAATAACTTTTTTGTGTTAAAATTTGATACAAGATTAAAATTCTACTTTAGTTCCTTTCGATTCTCTGGTCAAGTGGGTAGCACATAGTAATACGTAAAGGAATTTGTTGGAAAACGTTTGGCTTTAATGTTTTAAAACCACTGAGAAAGGGTAAGTGAATGAAAAATAAATCATTTAATTACATAATAAAACATAAAAGCTATTGGCCTAATTAGATATAAAATGATTTTTAAGATTAATTATAAAATGGCGCAGATGTCAATAGGCTAACACTTTTCAAAAAGAGATTTATTTTGCATTTGTATTAAATTTTATTGTGTTATTTGCATACTTAACTATAAGCAAGGTTTTTACAGTGGGCAAATTAAATGAAAATAACGATGTTTAGAAAGAAAATTAAATGTTAAAGACAACAAAAAAACATAATTTCTGTGACTCAATGATGCTAATGAAAAACAAGTTAAATTCGGCTATGCCGAGTCTTATATACCCTTCACTGTGTTAGCGAAATATTAATATTTTTCATTTTCCACCTTTTTCTATATTATCAAAACCATAGAAAAAATTAAATGAGTGAAGATAAATTTGGCGCGTTAAATATGATTTAACGTATCCCAACACGTTTTTTAGTGTTTGTAACTATATTTTCAGTACTAATGGCATATTTATCAAATACGTCACGTCATTAAATATTATTATCTATTCAGATATTACTTTGGATATTTAAAACTTCTTTTTGAAATTTTCATATACTCCAGTACTGTTGTTCTCAAGGATTTTGGCAGTTTCCGTTTTGAATCATAAAATATAAACTACAAATTTTCCCGAAAATATTAAAACACAATTTTCCTGGCCAAAATCGGGAATGGTACTTCAGCAAAGTGGGGAATAGCAAAAATCAGTCAGAAAAAAAGTACTGGGATTTCAGAAATATTTTCAAAATAATCCAAAGACTTTTCTAAGTATCTACTTGGTCGATAGATTAGAAATGTAGCTGACCTCCTGTTTCAAACGATGTGTCCCAACCCGTAAGATTCTATGGTTAGTTTGCAATCTCTTAGAGAAATCAACGTATTTATGCACATTTGTATCTTAGTATGTCATAAAAACTGAAAAGATATTTACAAATACTAAAAAAAATATGGAATTACGTGAAAACATATTTAACTAACCATATTTGTCTTCACTTACTTCAATAAATTATGTAACTGAAACACTTGTTTATTAAGCTTGAGGTCATATTAAATATAAAAATTTCTTTATTTATTATTGGAAAGAAATATCAATAAAAAAATAAATTTTTATAATACGGCTAAAATTAATGAGTTCTAAGAAACAATCTTTTTAGAGAACCTCATTTTTAAAAGCAATAAAATGTCTGCAGGCACTAAATTTTTAAATTAATATAAAAAGATATTCTAAGAAAGATATTAAATAGAAAAACAATAAAATTTATTTTCATTTAATTTTGTAAATTTTTGTAAAAATTTTTAAGCCAAACATATTTAATTAAATATTTAATTATCGAGAAAGATCTAATGTATTCATATTACTATTGTACTCAAGGCAATAAAAACCACGCACACACTTTTTTAATTTTCGTGTTTGTGTGTACAAAGCATTACGCACATGACTGTTAAAAAATTTCCAAAAAAAAAAAAAAAAAAAAAATAAAGCAAAAGCAAAGCAAAAACAAAACAAAAATTAATGAAAATGTTAAATGACGGCTGTATTTTTGATTTTTCTAGTCCATTTGTGGACTGATCTTTCTGATTTTTTTGCACAAACAGTCGTAATATTTGGAATAAAACTGCGTACCACGTTTTATTGTACGTCTTGTAGTTTAGACAAATTACGCAAAAAAACGCAAAAACAATGGTAAAAAATAGAGGTAATCGCAATTTTTGACTCATAGCTCTGCTATTTATAAACCGATCTGGCTGAATTTCAATAGTAATAGTCTTACAGAAACAACTGACCGTTTGGTATGCTATACTTTTCTGTATGTTGTCTAGGGTCTTCTGAACGTTGATTTCTACGACTACACGGACAGACTGACGGACAACGCTTATTAAGCTCCGCTATTCATAAGGAATCAGAATATATATACTTTATAGGGTGTCCCATGTACGGTGTAGAAATTACAAACCGAATCACAAAGTTACACTTATACTCGTATATCCTTCTTATTTACAGTGAAGGGTATAAAAAGTTCAATTTTAGAAGTAGATAGTATTACGTTTTTACACTATCATAAAAAGGATTAGTTTATTAAGATTCTTTGTTGTAAAATAAAACACAAGAAATTCTCTTTTCTCAACACACGTTATTTATAATAGTATGTTCAGACGAGACAAGGTTCGCTCTCTTTCGAGGGTTCACATCCCAATCTCGAATGAAACAGGAAGATTCGCCATACAAAATTAAGTGAGCGAATCTGCAGGTTTCATTTTGAAACTCTTGCCGAAACCATGAAAATTTAGTGTCATCGCTAATTTCTATCGCTAGTTTATCTTAACTAGCTGTCAAACAAAACAAATTGTAAACAAAGAAATATTTTTCTTTTGTACGCATTTCATTCGTAGTGAAAACCAAAGTTATAGAAAAAAACAATAATTAATACAACATATTAAATTACTTGGAATTATTAAAAGTTATATTTGTGAAAAATATAAAAAAACACTCTATAAAAAAACAATGGATAAAAAAACAATGGATGAAAAAAAAATGCTTGTGAAGAAAATTTTTGTTCAAAGAAGGATGCAGGCCAAGCTTAAATTTTTAGAACAATCTAACTCATGCATCGATCTTCTAAAGGATTTGCAAAAGAAGCATTCACAGCTTTCGAATCAGCTTCTGTTGCTTAATACTGTCAAACTGTCAACAGCATCGGAGCGGTTAATTTGGAAAATTGTGAGTTATATAAATAATTTAACCATTTTTAAGTTCGTTTTATGGAATTTGTGTACATTTTAGGAGCGAAGTAAATCTTTCTGGGAGGTAGATTGCCAGAATGCTGATGAAAACTTGTTCAAAAACAATTTTAGAGTGAGCAGGCGAAATTTTAATAAATTGTGCGAGTTGCTGCATGGGCTACGTAAAGATAATACAAACATGCGAGATGCAATTACTTTGGAAAAAAGAATTGCAATTAGTTTGTATGCTCTGGGTTCATCAGCAGAATATCGGACAATCGCCAATATGTTTGGCGTAGGAAAGTCCACTGTATGTGATATTCTGATAAGTTTTTGTACTGAAGTCTGGAGAGTTATGGCGCCATTATATTTAAATAATTTTCCCCTTACAAGCGAAAGAGTTAAATATTTTGTCAGAGAATTTGAAACTCTTGGGTATCCGCAATGCATGGGAGCTCTTGGTAAGTTGTTTATACTGCTACAAAATCATTAAATTTTCACATCATCTACCGTTCACAGACGGTTGCCACATAGAAATTCACCCACCTCATGAAGATGCTACGGACTACTACAACTATAAAGGATGGTATTCCGTTGTACTTTTAGCATTAGTGGATGCAAGGTAAAATCATTATTAGATTTAAGTGTATTTACTAAAGCACAATCATATTTGATACGGCTTACAAGCACTTTTTATTACTGAACATGTTTTTTCAGATGCCGTTTTACTTATGTAAGCTGTGGCAGCCCAGGACGATGCAACGATTCACAAATATTTCAGCAATCTGCCTTAAAGCAACAACTAGACCAGTGCAATATTTTGGCCGAGTTAAAGAAAAATATTTCGGAAGTAGATGTTCCAGTCCATATAATTGGCGATTCTGCATTTCGTCTAACCGAAAAAGTTATGAAACCATATCCTTTTCTTGTGTCACAAGATTATAGGCAAAAGTGTTTCAATTATGCATTGTCAAAATCGCGTAGAGTTGTAGAAAATGCTTTTGGGCACCTAAAAGCACGCTTTAGGCGCATTGGAAAAGGTATAGACAATGCCTTAAAAAATGTTAACACTATTGTTTTGTCTTGTTGTGTTCTTCACAATTTTCTTAATGAAAATAACGACACAATAAATGAATTGTGGTTGCAAGCTTTGGGGGATATAGAAATGCATCGTTCTTATCCAGAATATATTACAACGCTAATGGACCATAGAAACAACCCAGAAAGAATAAGGCATGCAATTTCAGAGTACTTATGTGAGTATTATTTTATTTTATAACATAACGAAAACACTTAAACTAACAAAAAATAAATCAAATTCAGTAGATAAAAAAATTGAATTCATGTAGTAACGAATGTGTTATGTAATTTTATTACATAAGGCATGCATTTAAATTGTAAGAAACTAACAAAAAACAAATCACAAATTCAGGAGATCAAAAAATTGAATTAATATAATAAATAAATAAGTATATATAGGTACGTAAAATTTAGGAATTTTTTAAAAATTCAAGAATTGCTTCTTGAATTTCGGCTTCCTTGTCAACAAACGACTTCAAAGCATCTTTTTTTTCATTTTCTATAATAACAATTTTTTCTAAAGCAGTCTTCATTTCTTCTTGCATTTTATTCAAATTTGTTTCCATTGACTGCATAAACTTTTCAATATTATTTTTATTTTTTGTTTTAGATGTATGTAGTGCCGATAGTGAATTTGACTCCGATGCTACTGGTGGGGACAGAGTTATTATAGATGACGATGACGATGGAGGCGAAGGCAGAGACATCGGGTCACTAATTATGTCTTAAAAATAAATAAAAAAAATACAATGTTAGTATACAAAAATAACTACAATAAAAACATTTATTTGAATACAAACTTATACTATAAAAAGTACTATTTTTGAAATAAAAATAAAATGAAACAAGTAAGAGTGCTATATTTAAGTTCTTTTTTTGGTATATATAGATCAGAGAAAGGAATGAAAATATTCGTTTTTGTTGTACATTCATATATTCATTGTTTTTACCATGCATTCATTCAAAACCAATAATGAATGTTGTTGCTTGCAACAAATAAGGCACTAGTTCCATTCTCTGATATATATGTTCTTATCGCAGCCTATTTTTGTCCGCAATATATATTAAAAATTGGGTTTTCGGTCACTTTTTTATTACTTACCATTTATACTATCCGAAACTAGACCCTGCGGATTATAGCTTTTCCAAGGAGCCAAGAGGTTTTCCATTTCGTGGAAAAGATCCCACTCTGAGGGTGAGCCACCAGTTGTGCCAATTTTCAGCTTTTCTTTTCTGTGAAAGATTAAGATAAATGCATATGTACATATTTATGTATTTAAGCATACTTACCGATACCTATTGATCATGTTATGCATTTTAGTTTTTAGCTCGTCGACTGTATAATTATAGCCCTGTGTTTGCAGCTCTGAAGCCATTTCCATATGTACGTGGCTATTTTTTCTATTCCCACGCAACTGCACCATTTTCTCTCGCCATATTTCTATAAGAGCCCGTTCCCCGCTCTGTTCCCATTTGCTTGCGCTTTTTCTTGGTGCTGAAAATGATTGAAATACAACCAATTTCATCAAGTTTTTCTAAAAATACATATATTTATATTTTAAACATACCTTTTCTATCCATTTCGAAACTAAAAAATCAACGCGCTCAAATGTAAAAAAAAGAACGACTGTCAAAACAAAAACACAACTGTCAAATGAAACTCATTATGTGTCGTCTGAACGCAAATTTTCACAATCGAGGTTCAGAGAGCGAACCCAACGTTGAAACTCGTCGTGTGAACATACTATAACCGTCACAACGGCACTTTATTGTTTATGACACACCTTGTTTACAGTTTAATGTCTCAACTAGAACTGAACTTTAATGGCAATCACAGCATTGCTTTGCTTTATATACTGTTTCACTTAGAGCCGTCTGGATTTCTCTAATAGCAATGCATAACTGTAACGGTTATTTTAAATCTAGCAGTTCAGCCTAGAACCTTCTAGACACTACTACATGATTCTAGGTATATCAAGTTATAGAACCAAAAGGTAAACGAAAATTCTTATTCTAGCTAATTCTAAAACACTTAAAACTAATATGAAACTTAGACACTAATGTTGACATAAATGCTACACATTTTACTCTATAACACACAAGCATTACACTGACAAATTCTACGCATTAACTTGAATACTAAATTGCTATATTTACATACATAAATACAATTTCTTATGAATAATAATACAGTGGTTCAACAGAATGATTTAAAAAAAATTTTTTAATTCTCTTGAATCAACATTATCCAGAAAAACCACTTCAATCAATGGAGGCTTTATTCTCTACAATCAACATCTAAAGTAATAAATCTAATTATCCCGTTATTTGCTCAACTTAGAGAAATTCCTAGTTTTATAAATCAGTAAATTAAATTAAACTTTTAAAGATCTGGCTAATTGTTCAACTTATAACCCCCAGAGTGATTTCTTTAAATTACTTTTGATTTAACTAAGCTTAGAAAAAAAATTCTTGTTTAGGCAAAAATAGCGACGATTGGAAGCAATGTATACATTCTGCGATGTAATAGAGGAAGGTAATGTTTTTCAATATGTATGCTTACAAGCTAACAGTAGAATTTTATTCAGTTTCATAACTTCCATAGAAGCATTAAGTATGTCATTTTGAGTTTGTTTTTTAGCCAAGTTTACGTTGTATATGGGTTAAAATACCCTTGATAGCAGAAAAAATAATTTTTAAATGAGAGATATACAGGAAATCCCGCATGTAAAATTTAAATTTTCTGCGCATGTAGCACAAATGGCGTCATGCGATGTGTTTCATTTTTTTCTACGTCATCTAAAGGGAAGTCATGCACATGGCGTATTCTTGTATTTCTATCATTCTTGGTATCACTTAAAGAATATCTTCTAAGTACTCGTAATTATAATGAAAAATTCGAATGAGTGGTGTCAATCGGTAAGGAAAATTAATTTTATATTACTTTCTATTAGTTTTTCTTAAACTAATATTAAAGTTGTCTCTAGTTTCTTCTCTCCATCACTATTGAACAATTTAATTATCGTTAACATCTGTACGTCATTTAAAATTCAATTTTGAAAAATTTTATAAGCCTCCACCTGCTCTACTTTATTTTACACATCAATAGACCTATTGACATACAAAATATAAAAGTAGAAAAAAAAGATAAGCTGAAAAATTGGAAAATAATAAACTATACAATATTGGAAATAGCCACAAAGTAAACCACTTGTGTAACAAGTTGCTTCTACTTGAAGTCCACTTGAAGAAAAAGAAAAGAGAAATCCTAGTTTTTGAAATTGTCTATATTTTCAGTATACATATGTATTAGTAAGAGTAATAAGAGAATAAAAGTAAAATAATAATGAATGTATTCATCTATACATACATACATACATAAGTAAAATTATTGTGTTTTACAAAATAGCCACGAGCGTTTGTATGTGTGTATTCATTTATACACCTTAATATCCTTAAAAGGTAAGTGTACATGTAACAAGTTCTATTTGAACCGGTGTACTCGCTTACCATCACCAGATAAAATAAATGTAACAGCAATCACTTGAACTCACTTCAAGGTAAATGATGACTTTCAAATTTATTACGAGTATAAAGAAAATTCCTAATTATTGACTACATACGAGTATACTACCCCTTAAGTAGATCACTTATATGCAATATGTAATTTTGTCTTTATGTATTTGGTTGATTCATTATCGCCCAGCCAAAGAGCTTTTGAAGTTTATTTAATTTCAATTAAAATTTATTTAATTATAATAAAAATTAAAATCCAATATAAAAACAAAAAAAATTTTATATATAAAAAGGTGCAAAAGTATACTTGTAGAATTGATTCGTATGCAAAGTTGAGAGCGAAAACCTGACTGATACTTTGTATAATAGGAAGTTGAAGAAGGATAACAATAGAGATATGTCGAATAAATAGTAGATAGAAGATGTGAAAAAAAGAAGAAGACGACTCCGTTACATAAGCCAATTACTAATTCCACGGCAGGGGACAAGCAGAGAAAGTGTTTCACAGTTTCCATCTTGTCCTCGTTTTGAGCACTTCTAGAGTAGTCATTTGATACCAAACCCATTCTAATTGCATGGTAGGAGAGCATCGGTAACATAATATCTCCAAAACTAATACAGATGGAGATAAAATTAAAAAAACCCTAATTATTTTACTTAAAAAGAAGCAAATAGAAGTTTGCTACTTTTACGATATGAGTAAATTAATGTAAAAAGGTTAAAATACAAATCAGACTCTCTTTTTAAACGAATTTAAATTAGACTTTAAAGTCAACGCTATCGAAATTTTTCATATAATTTTATCATAAATTTTACTTTAAAATCTACCTCAACTTTTTTTTTGGATAAGAACATTAGTGTTCTGTTTTTTCTTAAATTGTAGCAAATAGAGTTAAAAACTGTACCCAGTTTTGGTTCTGTTCTTCTATATGTACCTGTAAGTTAATAAATACAGCAAAGAACTAAATATTTTATCAGAAAATAAAAATCATTGTAAGAAAAAAATTATTGTTGGAGATTTATCAATTGCCATATTTTTTTAAATACAAGTAGTCGCTAGACAATTTGTAACCATTTAACACTCGCGTTCAAATCTCTGCATGATTAAAATATGTTAAATTTTGATCAATTTAATTCTTTAATGATTTACGTTCTGGGTAAAAATTATGTTAGCTCTACTTTTTCATTCGTAAGCAATTTCATATGCGAGTGTTGTGCGATCTAAATGAATGAAAATTATTGCACTGATGTTAAAGCCATTCTGATTTTCATTCGCTTCCCATACTATGAAACTAGTAGCCCCGAATATATCATACTTGAAAAGCAGGATAAATTGCTACAAATAATAAGATAAAAATAACTATGTACTAAGACACAATGCTTGTGATATCATATAACACAGCAGATTTTGTGAACTGAATATTGTTGCCCTGAATAATTTTTTTGCGGCTGATTAGCTTTATGAAAAAATCTCCCTTTACATGTTCAATTTATTTTAGAATTTACAAAGAAAATAGAATAGAGTAGAAGGATATCTTAAAGTTTAAAAGTTTAAAAATTAGGCTGGAACATTTTCAATTAAATAATCAACCTTGAAACATTGAGGGTGTTAAATAGCAAAAATGCGATTGTATTATTAACAGTTATTGTCAAATAAAATAAAATCACTTTTGTATGGAAACAAGATCATAAAGCCAATAAGCAAATACATATTTATGATAAAAAAATAGGAAACCAAACCACTATAGTACACTTCTCTTTATTAAAGTAAAAGTAGAACCGTTTATTGAAGTGAACATCTAATGATAACGGCTTTGAAAAAAAAAAAAAAAAACAACCATTATTTGTGAAAGTACTTCATTTCCTTTTAACACAAGCCATTTAAGGGGAAAAAATTCAATACAAAAATTTAAACAAAATTTATAAAGGTCTTGAACAATAAGTAACAAAAATCCTTAGCTTAAGTATTTTAGTGGCTGTGTCAAATATTCATCTGAAATATTTATAAAATGAAATATAAAAGGAAAGTTTATTTTAATACTTGAACGCAAATTAAAAATTATGGTCACTTATTTTTTTTTAATTTTTTTTATGGTTATTTCGTTTTATTTTTGTGTGTGCAAGTGTCCTAGAGAAAATCTTTTAAACACTGTTTTTCTGGTCTTTTTCTTGCTGCCATCTAACAATTTTTTATATAAAATATCAAACTTTTAACCTTTTAAATGACCTTTTTTGTTGTTATCATATGTTATTGTGGCTTCTAAATGTTTGTTTTTGTAAGGAAAAGACAAATTGTAGAGATGTAGTAAATAACTTTGTTCCCAAGTGTAATATTAATGTCTCAATATATTAACATTGTTTTGTTTCTTGATTTTGGTTTCTTTTTGCTACAAAATTCAATGTAACATTCATTTATTCCGCTTTAATATGTATAAATGTATGTCTTAAAGGGCTGCACAAGCATACTTGAAACCCACACATAGAAGCATGTGCAATATTTTATAATCAAAAGTTCTTAGACCAGGACCACACACAGAAATTTTTGTTGGGCAATTCTTTATTAATTTTCTTTTATAATAAAAGTGCCGCTGTGTCTATACACAGCAATTTTAGCATTATTATTCATTCAGCATTCAAGCTACCTGCCTTCTTTTTTTACAGCTTTAAAAAAATACAAAGGGAGAACAAAAAGGAATTGCGGGGTACGAGCAAGTTTGTACTAAAGGGCTGCACAAACATACTTGAAATGGCTTACACATGTTTGTAGTGATGTGCTTGTGCAGCCCTTTAGTTTGAACCCCTTTTCATTCTTCTTCCCTCCCTCGCCCT
This sequence comes from Thelaira solivaga, assembly GCA_947397855.1. Taxonomy (NCBI): domain Eukaryota; kingdom Metazoa; phylum Arthropoda; class Insecta; order Diptera; family Tachinidae; genus Thelaira; species Thelaira solivaga. The sequence goes on along the minus strand of OX377610.1, from coordinate 46,507,409 downwards.
CAAAATTAAGAATTGTCCAACTAAATTTCTTTGTGTGGTCCTGGTGTTATAAACCATTTTAGGTATGCTTGTGCAGCTCTTTATTATGTATGCCTTCATGTATTTGTAAGAAAATTTAAGTTTCTATAGACTTGTCACACTATCAGAAAATAACTGCCATTTTAAATATTGAATTTCAGTTCTTTTTACACAAAAATCGCAAAAGTTTAGCTTTCAAAATAAAAATTCAGAAGATTTAATTTACTAAATAAAAGCTAATTAACTTTGGCTTCGAATCCATTCAGTGCGAACAAATATTTTGAGCAGAAAAAGTTAGATTTTGGTCAAACGTATGCCCAGATTTATTTATAACTGATCTACCAGATATAACAAAATTTTCTCATGGTTATATGTGTCTCTACCGTGGTCGGTATTTCAGTGTGAACTGTATTTTAAATGGCCACCAGCTTGATAAATTAACTATATTTCTTCAACTGCCTGAAGAGCTTTCGAACCCATATATAACAATACAATTCTATATGTCATTAGTAAGCCCTTTTCTTGTATATGACTGAATAATATGGAGTCCAACGTATGTGTATGGTTCATGTACATAATATAGAGTCCGTTCAAAAACAGTTTTTGTTTATTTGCCTACGTGATCTATATTAGGGTCTTTTAAATTTGTCGCGTTATACTAGTAGCCTTACCCTTATTTACATGTCACTATACTCTTTTATCAAAGGAAATTATGCTAATTCTGGTAATAAATATTTAAAGAATTTGTAAGCAATTTAATGAATTTTAAAAATATAGATTTTTTAAATAATTAATTATGTTATTTTGTAGTCGGTAAGGATAATGAATCCATAGGCGTTATTAAATAAATCAATAAATGAATTAATTTAAGCCAAAAAAAAATTGGGACGAAATATTCCAAAGTTGGATTAAAGTTTGAATTTATTTTAAAAAATTTATTAATAAATAGTTTATTTGACTTTAAACAACGCATTATTGACAACATAGCGTTGTAGAACTAATAATGAGCGTTGTCAAATTGGCACCATATTATTGCCGAAATGACACCATACCAGTGATAAATCAACACCATCTGTTGTTGTAATGACACAATACGTTGAAATGACAACATATGTTGTCAAATTTACAACATTTATTAATAAGTTGGAAGGTATCGTACTAACCCACAAATCTGGGGATCGCAGGTTCGATTCCTGTCTAGATCCTTGGTGTTTTCTGCAGACAAGCCAAGAAACTTGGCTGACTTTTGTTGTTTAAAAAAATAAAAAAGTGGACAACGCGCGCTATCAAAAAGTAATATCGTAGCTTTTTGACATCCAATCGTTGTCGATTTGTACACGCTTGTTAAAAAAATGAAAGCACTCATTGTCATTGTTGATATTGTAACACGCCTTTTGGGTCAGTGTATATTATACAAGTTAGTCACTGTCACCAGTTTTAATGTGTTATGTGCAGAATTGTATTATTTGGAGTAAGAATAATCCCCAAGGCTGGCGGAGTATTGGTCCACATTTCTTGAAAAACGATTTTGGGCAGAATGTTGCATCAGCAAGGGGACAAATGCCAGACAACGGGCTTTACAATTGACTTACTCAAAGAAACTCTTGATGAAAGAATAATTTCACGTATTGATCCAATTAATTGTTTGCCAAGATCATGCGATTTAACTTTATTTGATTATTTTCTTTGGGATTATTTAAGGTCATTTGCCTACGTCGATAAACCAGACATAGAGTCATTGGAGAAATATGACCCTTTATACTGCGAAAAATTTGTGAAAATTATTGTTCCAGATTTCGCCTTGTGGCCGAAATCTTATTTAAACATTAATGTTATAAAATTTTCTATTCAATAAAACCCGTTTCTTTAATATTAGAAATATACTTGTTTATTTTACTATTATTTAAGCTTTTATATTATAACTTAAAAAAAAACATCCTGTAGTGTAGATTTATTTGTCTATCCTTCACTGTAAATAAGAAGAGTACTCGTATATATAAGTTTGTGATTCCGTTTGTAATTTCTACACTGTACATGTGCCGCCTTATAAAGTATACTAGTTGACCCGGCAAACGTTGTCTTGCCTTAAAATTTGTATATATTCGATCTTCTTACACTAAGAAATCGTACTCATAGAGTAAAGAACCGTTCGAGACCGGGTAAAAACAGGTAGTAGGCAAATAAGCCAGATACTGATTATAGCGCTACCTGTCGGGCGGATTTGTGACGTTAAACCTTCCAAGATTGTACATATAAACCTTCCTCTTGAATCACTCTATCTTTAAAAAAAACTGCATCAAAATCCGTTGTGTAGCTTTAAAGATCTAAGCATACATACAGACATAGGGACAGATGCGGGAAGCGACTTTGCTTTATACTATGTTGTGATATATATTATTGATTCTTATAAATAGCGGAGTCTACTTGTTGAAATCAACTTAAACCGACATAAAGGTTTAGCATTACAATATGTCAGTTGTTGCTGTCTTTAGATTGCTATTAACATTTAGCCCGATATTGCCATAAATAGTGGAGTTCTGAGAGAAAAACCGAGTCTACCTCTATTTTTTTAACAATTTTCTGAAGGGGTTTTTTAATTTTTTGTGTAAAATACAAAATTCATAAAAAACATGGAATTCAGTTTTATCACAAATGGCAGAAAATGAGAATTTTCTTATCTAATAAAATTAATATACAATGAAAAAATTTTATAAATAAGAATCTTAAACAGCAATACAAATTAATTTCTATATTAATTATCAAAAATACAACTGAAATTTTAGTTTTATATTAATTTCTGTTTTATTTTTTTATAGAAAGCAAACATACATATATGTTGTTGTTGAGCCACTGTGTTATTATTCATAAGAAACTCTATTTATGTATGTACATATAGCAATTTATTGTTTAAGTTAATGTGCAGAATTTGTGAATGTGTGTAATATTTATATCTGTATTGACCCTGCAGAAATCGCGACTACTCCACGTACGCGTGCAAAGTCTACTCCATAACGGACTAGGACTAGTCCAAAGCTAACCCAAATGTATGAAAACAACATGCTCAATTTAACATTGCGATGTCCTAGGCGCTGACCATATAATCCACATATATATTACATCAGATTAGTCTTAAGACTACTCGGCGTATTAGTAACACACGGTTAGTTTCCAAACTACTCCATATCACTACACCATAGAATAGCCATGTTGCGAAGAAACTTCTGAAATTGTCGCTATCAATTATGTGTCTTGAAATTGTGGTATGAAAATCAGTAAGACTTATAGAGGTTGCCTGAATAAAATCCTTTCCAAATTCTGGCATAACAAAGTGCCTCACGTTTTTACGCACAATGACGGCCGTGCCACCACATGCCTTTCCACTTGGATGTTTAGTGTCATATATAATGAACCCGTCAATTCTAAAGCAATTCTTTACAGTAAAGTGTGTTTCGGATACCAAAAGGATGTCTATTTCCTGCCTGTGTAGGAAATCTTCTACCTCGAACCTATGTTGGGGTAACCAGTTCGCATTCCAGAAGCAAATACGCAACTGGGTCATTTTATTTTTGTCTAAGAAGGGTCTGCAGAATCATGTTCTGATTCATGGATGAACTTAATTCAATTTTTGGCGATGAAGCTCCAGTGTTTATCGATAGTATGGTGAATTCAATCGTGGTCGTAGTTCACTCCACGACGAATTTCGTGAAGGTCGTCCAAAATCAGTTGTTGTTTCGAAAACCATTGATTCTCTGCGCGAACTGATATTGCAAGATCGTCATGTGACCTATCGTGAGATTGAGACAACCTTAGGCATTGGTGGGACCAGCATACATTCAATATTGCATAAACATTTGACTGTCAAAAATATTTGTTCGTGTTGGAGCCCACACAATTTGTCAATCGCTCAAAAAATGCTCATGTCGATTGGTCGAAAAAAATTCGACAATTGGTTCATGGAAAATATTTTGAAAAACAATAAAGTGATTTTCGATGATTAATATTTGTTTTTGTTCTCTAATCCCGAAATATAAAAGGCAAAACTCGTATAAAGTAAAATGTGTAGTATTTACATTTGTATTAGTGTATAAGTTTCATATTAGTTTTAAATGTTCTAGAATTAGCTAGTATAATAATTTTCGTTTACCTTTTGATTTTTTAACTTGATACACCTAAAAGTATGCAGTAATAACTACCTGTTTGTAGAAGGTTATAGATTAAGGTGCGAATTGACCGTTACAGTGAATGATTGTTGCTACAAGAATCTAGATGGCTCTAGTTTTAAATGAAACAGTATACAAAGCAATGCTGAGATTACCAGAGGACATTAAACTGTAAACAAGGTGTGTCAAAAACAATAAATTGTCGTTGTAACGGTTATAAATAAGTTGTGTTTTTCCAATAAGAGTTGAGAAAAGGGAAATTCTTGTGTTTTTATTTCACAATGCGAACCTTAATAAACTAAACGTTTTTATGATAGGGTAATAACGTAACAATATATTTATGTTTAGCTTTGCAAAATGTTTCCACACATTTTAAAACAATTTGATCAAATTAGATATAATAGTATTTTTCCAAAATTTCTTTGTTTTTCCATTTATTTAGCCAACCTTCCAGCTCGTTTATATGACCTTGTAAGTATTCAGATGCAATTCTTGTTCACACTTAAGAATGCCGTGTCATCTGCAAACGTTGACGTGATAGTATTTTGATTTGTAGGCATGTCGTATGTACAGACAATGTACAATAGCGGGCCAAGTATACTTCCTTGGGGGACTCCTGCAGAAATCTTCTTAACTGATGAAAATACATTTTTTGATCATACCTTAAATGTTCTATCATTCAAGTAACTTTTAATCAGCTTATGGGTGTTAGCAGGAAGAAGTCGTGTTACTATTGTGAGGAGACCATCATGCCAAACTTTGTCAAATGCTTGGGAGACATCTATGAACAATGCTGACTTGATAGCAGTAACAATTCTGTATACCTGCTCTGTAGTTCCATGAACAGCCCGGAAATCGAACTGATGTTCTGGAATAATATATCACTCAGTTAGAAAGGGTGTTATTTTCTGAAGGAAGACCTTTTCGAACAGATTTGATAGGATGGATAATAAGCCGATAGGTCTACATGACGTAATTTGAGCAGCGCCTTTACGCGGTTTTTCTATCATGACAACTTCTGAAATCTTCCAAGAAGACGGGAAAACTCCTACTCTTAATATGGCGTTAAAAATGAATGATATAATTCTCATATAGCACAATCTGGCAAGTTCATCAGCAATGTTTTTTATTAGCATTTTAATTGAGGGCAACCGCATCTTTATATGGTTTTCAATGGAATCGCTGAAGTATGGAGGATTAATATCACTATTTCTGTCATGAAAACGTTTTTCAGATGGCTAGCAAAAGCATTTGCTCGTTCGCTTGGATTTTTAGCCCAACTAGGGCCCTCAAGTCTTAGTGGCGGTTCGGAGAAAGTAGGACACAACTTTCCATAGGCTGTGGTCGCTTTTTGGTGGCTGGATTCTAATTACTTAAATAATTTGCAAGCGCTGATTAATTCTGTAGACGCAGCTTTTCCTTCAGTATTTTTTGACACAAATTCAATTGAATCTTTAAAGCTGGAGAACGAATTCTCTATCATTCCCTTCTCAATTTTCTTTTTTGTCGGATGAGGGCTTCAATATCAGCTGATGACTTTAACGGTTTCCTCCTATATGTTTTTCTCATTCCTAGCTGCACAAGTAACAACACATTGTATATCAGACGAGTTTCTTAGAGGGATGTTCTGAGGGAGATGAGAGCTCACATATATTTTATACTTTAGCCAGTTCGTGTATTTCTTAGGGTAAAACGTAGGAGATACTCTGAGTTTATAAAACTATTAAGCAGTGTAATTATAGTCGGCAAATGATCAGACTAATCAGAAGTCAATAAGGTCTGGCTTTTTCGTACAGTCTGTAGGCCAGTATGTGGGCTCACCGCCAGATATGACATCTAGACTATTTTGAGCAATAGCATTGTACAGCTGCCTACCTCTTGGGCTACTAAGTCTAGCAGCCCACTGAGTGTGCTTGCCGTTGTAGTCGCCTGCTGCCAAGAACTTGTGAGCCAGCATTGCGAAGAAGCTTTTGAAATTGTCACTTTCAATTATGTGTCTGAGAGGACAATACACACATGAAATTATGGTATGAAAATCAGTAAGACTTATTGAGATTGCCTGAATGTAATCCTTTTCAAATTCTGGCATAACAAAGTGCCTTACGTTTTTACGGCCGTGCCACCACATGCCTCTCCACTTGGATGTTTAGTGTCATAAATAATGAACCCGTTAATTCTGCAGCAATTTTTTACAGTAAAGTGTGTTTCGGATACCAAAAGGATGTCTATTTCCTGCCTGTGTAGGAAATCTTCTACCTCGAACCTATGTTGGGATAACCCGTTCGCATTCCAGTAGCAAATACGCAACTGCGTCATTTTATTTTTGTCTAAGAAGGGTCTGCAGAATCATGTTCTGATTCCGCATCATCTCCTGAAACATGCCCTGCATATTATTCATAAAACTGTTCATGTTGGTCATGAAATTGTTCATTGTCTCCGTCAGCTTGTCGATTGAACTAGAGCTGGTATCGTTGAAGACCTGAGGGCTGCTCCTTAGTACTTGGGCATATGAAAGATTTTTCACGTTGGGCTTATTTGAAGATGGTAAGCCATCGAAGTGTTGTTGTGCATAGTTCACTCTATCCACATGTACACCATTAGGTATTGCAGTAGCTTCAGTATGAAGGCTCGGGTAGTTCAATTCGCGATATTTCGCATTTGCTCGACTTCGAGGTTGATTCGATTTTTTTATCCTCTCGAATACTTCACATCCTCTATAATTAGCAGAATGTCTTCCACCGCAATTACTGCACTTTTGCACATTGGGGTCGTTTTTAGGTGGTGTACACTCCGTGGTTTTATGCGCGTTACCACACACTACGCAAACAGATGGTAGCTTGCAGTAAGATTTTGTGTGGCCGAACTCTTGGCAATTGGTGCATTGTTCGGCGTTATAACGCTTATGTGGTTCCTCCACTGTTATTCTTTCGTTAAGAAGATATCTCAGGTTGTAGATTGGATGAGTAGAATTCTTGGTCTTAAGAATAGCTGCGTTAAAAACAATCCCCACACGGTGCATTGGTTGGGGAATTTTATCCTTGTTATGTATATTGTGAACATTTCTCACATCGTAACCCTCATCTTCAATAGCTTTCTTGATTTCTGCAACAGGGACGGAACTGTCAATGCCCTTTACCACAACCACGAGACCCTTAGCACTTTTTAGTTGGTACGTGTAGTAATTCTTTTTTTTTCGGTGCTTAGACTTTTTACAATTAAGCGATAACTTTTTTCAGTGTGGATTTGGATTTTCGTTTCCTGTATCTGTCCCCTTCGTGTAGAAGCTACGTAAAAATTATTTTTTCCCACAATCTTTGATAAAAGATTTACAAAGCGTTTGAAGTTTGCTCGCGCAAATAGATAGGTGGAGTTTTGTTTTCCTTAGACGCAGATTCTACTGGTGCATCGTCTGTGGGTGCAAGGATGGAAAATCTATTTTCGGAGACTGGTATCGTATCCGCCTCACTTCCTTTGTACTGTTTAGTTGTGCGGTCCTGTTGATTAGTTCTAGGACTAGCCTTACGTTTGGTAAGAGTTACGTATCTGTGCATGCCGGTTTGTATCTCCCTACCTGCCGAAGTGGAATCTGTTACAGTCTTTGATGTTGTATGAACTTTAGATTTCGGAGTGGTTCCTGTTGGGATAATTGCTTTGTATTTTTATTTATAAAAATTTATTTATTTATTATTGGAGCATTATATCGATATAAAAATATATTTTTATAATACGATCTCAAATTAATAAACTAGCCGTTTCAATATAAAAAAGGTCATATAAACTTTTAAATAAAAAATTATATCACAATAAAAAAAGAAATGATAAATATTGATAAAAAATAGTTTTCTTGGAATACATATTTTTTTTATTAATTCTAAAACAAATAATTACTTTCGGCTGAAGTTTTGTAGTTTAGACAAATTAAGCAAAAAACCCCTCCAAAAATGGTCAAGAAATATAGGTAGTTGCACTTGAGAGCTTATAGCTCAGCCATGTATGGACCAATTAAGCTGAATTTTACTAGAAAGCTGACAACAGCAACTTCCCCCATATTAACATGCTAAACTTTTCCGCAAGTCTTCTAGGGACTTCAGAAATTTGATTTCAACATACACACGGACATCGCTAACTCAACTTCGCTACTTATAAGGATTCAGAATATATATACTTTATAGGGTATAAAAAGTCTCTTGAACAGCATAAATATCATGGAAAGAAATGAAAGGGATCTTATTTCCAAAATATACAAACTGAAGTTAATTGTCTTAAATGTCAGTCCCTTTAACTGTGGTTCAGGTATTCATAGCAATGACAGTATATTTTTAAGAAAAGAGTTCAAGAAAAAAAGTTAAAAACAGTTTGCTATCAATGGAATTTCGAAGATAATGTATTAATAATGTTATACACGAAATAGATGATTATGTAACAAGCTTCTTTAAGTTAAATGATTTTAAACAATTCAACTGCTATAAAAATGATATTAGAAGAATTCTTGATCTTATATTTTGTAATGATTATATAAAAGCATCTTGTACTCTAGCTTGTATTCCTGACTCTAAAACCACTGTGCATCATAAGGCTTTAGACTTTAAGTTTGAATTTTTTTGCTTATCACATTCAAGCTTCTGATCTACCAATGCAGTATGCATTCAATAAATCTAATTTTGATGGCTTAAATGATTACTTTAAAGCAGTAGACTGGTCTGCAATAACAATTTTGAATGACGCGGATAAGATATATTCCTTTATTTGTTATCACTTTGATTTTGCTATCGGTACAAATGTTCTTAAATTCAAGCCTAAGCGTAATAGTAAACCCATATGGCTTAATTCAAAACTATGTCACAAAAGAAATATTAAAAATAAAGCATATACAAATTTTAAGAAATCCGGTAACGAAGTCGATCGTAACAAATTTTTATTAATTTTGTCAGAAATTTTCTATATAAACAATATATATTTAGTATTGAAACAATAATAAAATCGAATTCTACTGCCTTTTGGCATTTTTGGAATAGTAAGAGAGATAACAATGGTATTCCTAAACGATTGTATTATGATACTATGATATCAAATGATACATTTAAATCATGTGATCTATTTTCTAAATATTTTCAAAACACCTTTGTAAAACCAGCCATAGAAAGCTTTAAAATTCCATTAGTTGCCCCCTTCAATCCGATAATAGATATATCGGATCATTGGCTAACGATAATAAATGTGCAATTGGATCCTATCCTCTTATTTTCTTTAAAAAATGTTCGCTCAATGTTCGCACCTGCCATATCAATTCTTTTTAATTCATGTCTAAAAAATGGCAAATTCCTAGATTGTTGGAAACTTAGTTCTCTTATGCCAGTTTTTAAAATTTGGTGATCGTAGCCAATTTGTCAATTATAGACCTATTGTTCATCAATGTTCCTTTGCTAAGATTTTTGATAAAATCTTAGAAGAAAAACTTTTTATTCATGCTCAAACCTATATTTCTTCTCGTCAACAGGGCTTTGTTCCAGGCAGATCCACTACCACGAATTTATTACTATTAACTCGTGACATTGTAAACTCTATGGAGCACAGACCTCAATGCGATGTTATTTACACAGATTTTGCTAAGGCTTTCGATACCGTTAGTCATGATTTTTGCTACAAAAACTAATGAAATTAGGTTTAGCCATAAATCTTCTAAAATGTTTCAAAAGTTTTCTCTCTGACAGAAAGTTTAGAGTAAAAATTGGGAATATATTCTCCTCTTCTTCAATTAATGCCTATTATGGTATACCTAAGGAAACACATAACAGTACATTACTTTTCATAATATTTATTTATCAACGATTTGACACTATTATTTGATTTTGCAAAATGTCTATTATTTGCCGACGATTTAAAATTGTTTGCTAAAATAAGCTCTCAGGTTGGTGTTCTGTAAACCAAATAAAGATTAATATATTTAAATGTTGTATAGTATCATATTCTCATATTTAAAACCCTATTATTTTTGATTATACTATTTGTAGTTCCTCACTTAAACGAGTAGTTGAAATAAAAGATTTAGGAGTTATTTTTGACCATAACTTGAGCTTTTCTAGTCACGTTGATTATATAGTTTCTAAAGCTTATAGTATGTTAGGTTTATTTAGAAGAAATTCTGTCGAGTTAAGAGATGCTTACACTTTGAAATCATTGTGTATATCTTTAGTAAGGAGTGTCATTGAATACTGTTCGATTGTATGGAATCCGTATTATGCATGCCATTCAGATCGTATTGAGCGTGTTCAAAAACTGTTTACCAGAACTGTTTTAAAGTTAATATGGCCTTATGAACTACCATCGTACAACATCAGGAGAAAATTACTTGGTCTTCAGTTGTTAAGCGATCGGAGATCTTATTTGGCTTTAATGTTTGCTTATAATGTAATATCTGGGAGTATAAACTGTCCTGAAATAATAGATTTTTTCCCCTATATTGGCTCCAAGAGCCTTGCGAAATAATCGCATGTTTGAGGAAGGTATTCATAAATCAAATTACTCCTTAAATGAGCCTATTGCACGGTGTTTGCAACTATGTAATGGCTTTAACCCCATTTTAAATTTTAATTTAAGTTATAGTTTATTTTAGTTACTTTTATTTAAATATTATAATTAGGTACATACGATTATTAATCTGTAAGAATTTTATTCTGTAGATGAAATGAATAAATAAATAAATTTGAATAAAATTCGACTTCGTTTCAAAACTAATTTATTGAAAAAAATATTTCACTCTCTGAAAAAGAGAGATATAAGTGCTGGCCAATCATTTTAGATGAGCTTCAATACTCAGACCTACAACTTAGTTTTTCACTGTCAAACCGCGGAAAAAGATACAGAATTAAAATTAAGCCCCTGATGAAGCCATAACTTTTATAAAAATAAATTTTCTATTATTAAAATCATTTTGTTTCAGCAACATTTAATATGACAGACATTTAAAGTAGCCAACGTCAAGTCTTTAAACAACCATATTTAAGAACAGAAATATGGGAATCACTGTAGATAGTTTAAACTGAAACTTTCTTTAAATAAAAATGGCTTTTTCAAATTTAAGGTTACATTATTTATTTTAATATCGATATTTCGCTTCGCTACAACTTTACATATTTCAATTTAGATTATTTTGTTTATGATATTCAGGTTATATATTTCATTATACAATAAAATAAATAGCCACTACTGGGCAATAAATCTTGAATTATTTCAATTTAATCAATCATATTATAGAAAAATTCATCAAGTGAATTTTAAATAATGTATGTATTCAGGTTGTTGTTATAATAAACAATTAATTAATTATTGTGCAAGTAATTCTGTTGAAAATAAATTTTATTTACATGTATTAAAATTCTTGAAACATTTTAAAATATAAACATTGTGTGATATGAATTCTGCTTAAATTGTTTAAAGAGATTATGATTCTTGGAAAAAAAAATATATATTTTTATCATTTGTAAAAACCAACTTTATGATTCACGCTGCCGCAATAGTGATCTTGAACTCTGTAACATCCAGCAAAGTAAGTAAATTGAAACAGACAACATTTGAAGCATTCAATGGGATAAAAATATTGGAAACCTGCAAGAAATAAATAAAAAATGAATTGTTGAAGAAATTATGTTTAATAAAGACAGAAGAAAAATTTGTTGAAAAAAATGAAATAGTTAAAAAACATGTCCTGTTTCCAACGTTGTTAACTTAGTACGTTTAACATCGAATTAAGTGCGTTTTAACATTTTATTCAAGGAACATTTTCAAGTTAAAGGGCCCATACATGGTATAGGCTTGTGGGGTGATGTACCAGCGGCTGGTGCAAAGTCAAAATGAGTTTGATATTTTTGTGATTGCACCAGCATGCTGGCATCGTGAATTGTAAATTAACTCATTTAAAGCAAATTTTTTTTTAATTGGTAACATAATAATGAGCGCGCGGGAAAAATTTTTTTGGGAGGAATTCCTTGATTTATATGAATCGATGCCGTGCCTATGGAAAATGAAAAGATAAGATTATTGCAATGGCGACCTAAAAAATAAATGCTACATCAAAATTCCAGAAAAATTAAATAGAGAAAAAGTTGTTAAAAAAATAAATATTTTGTGCCCAAACTGTATTCACTTCGACCTCGTTTAGAAACGATTTACAAAAAAAATTATGTAATAGTGATTGCACCAGCATGCTGTTTCCGCGTATGGGGCCCTTTAGTGTCTTTTTAGTTTTAGTGCTTGCAGTGCATCTTTTTTTGACACGTCAGTGTTACTACATTTGGCTACAAGCAAAACAAAAATATGAATTTCTTAAAATGCTAAATGGAAACTTTTTTAGTGGAATAGATAGGCTGTAGATAAAATACTTGAAAGTAATTTGCTTTAAATATGTGGGTTGGAAATTGTTTTACTAATTATTTTAATTTCAGATACAAATAAATAAACAAATTAAGTTTTGGTGAAAAATCATGCTTTTCAACTCTTAGACCAGGACCACACACAGCAATTTTAGTTGGGCAATTCTTGATTTTGTAAGAGAGGGAGGAAGGAAGAATGGAAAGGGGAGCAAACTTGCTCGTACTCGGCAACTCCCTTTTGTATTTTTTATAAAGATGTAAAAAAAGAAGACAGATAGCTTGAAGGCTGCATGAATGACTGAAACAAAAAAATTGTGTGTGGACAAAACGGTAATTTTAAAAGAGAATTGAGAAAGAATTGCCCAACTAAGCTTGCCGTGTGTGGTCCTGGTCTTAGTAATTTTTTTAAATACCCGTTTTTGTGGGATTAATGCTTTTTGTAATTTAAAAGTTGACAACACTGTCTGCTACTTTTCTTCTCTAAATAAGTAACATTGTTTGTTTTTTTAATCTCTACGTCGTCATAAAATCCTTAAGTTACATTAAAAAAAATTTACAGGAGAAACAAAAAGTCTCTGTAAGTAGAATGATTAAAAAGCTTTTCATTTTCAACTTGAGTTTAAAAACGTAATTTTAAGTTGTATGTGTGAACTATTTTGCAGGAACATGTAAATTGATATGCTGCAGAAGTTTAAAAATTTAAGTTTACTTTTGGACCAGAGCAACTGAAATATATTTTCTAAGAACTTAGCGCTCTGATTTAAAATCTGCACTTTGGTTTTGTAAATTGACTCTAATTTAAGAGGTGACGCGACAAAATGAGCAACTAAATTGAATTCAAGTCGTACCTACACTATTTGCAATGCATTCATTAATCTTGGACCTATTGTAAAAGCTGTAACGAAAAATTACTTTTTACACTCAAAATGATGAAATTTATAATTTTCATAACATTATTTAAAGTAAGATAAGGTTAAAATCGATTGTTTTTTATCCAATCATATAAAACGATAATAAAACGCGCCATACTTTATTGAAATCGATGCACAACTTTGGATTTTATTCCAAGTCAATGTATCACTCAGTAAAAGCTACTATATCGTTAGTAACAAATTCTGCCATATGCATTCGCTAGGTTTCCTTGGCGTGTTCGCTGGCAGGTGTAATACTACTCTTCGCATATTGAAATTGTTTCACACTGAAGTACCTTCAGTTAATTGGGAATAAAATCAAGAGTTGTGTATCAATTTTATTAAAATATTTCTTGTTTATTTGAAGCTAATGAATCAAAACGTCGAAATAATATGACGATATATTTACTCATACCTTGACAAGTCCATTTTATTTGAGGATAGCCGTATTGTTTTTTGTAATAACATCTCTGGCCGGAATAATTGGGATAACTGGGGTGGAATGGATTATAAGGATAGTTGGGAGGAGGTGTCAAATTTGGCGCTATTGTTGTCGTTGTCGTAAATGGTGAATCTGTAGTAGGCAAAACCGGTATATCATTTCGTACAGTAGATGTTGGGGCGTTAGTGCTTGTACTGTCAGCAGTTGTCGGTCCAGGAGTGGTAGTTTCAGCAGTAGTAGCTGTAGCTTCAGTAGTTGTTACTTCTTCTGTAGTAGCAGTTGTTGGCTCTAGAGTTGTAGTAGTAATAGCGTCTGCAGCTTCAGTAGTTATTATTTCCTCTGTGGTTGTTACTGTTTCTTTCGTAGTTGTTGGCTCTGAAGTTGCAGTAGTAGTAGTAATGTTAATAATTTCTGGTTCCGTAGTTGTTATTACTTCTGCTGTCGTAGTTATTGGTACTAAAGTTGTAGTTACGGGTTGATTAGTTATTATGTCTAAATCATTTGGTGGAATATCTTGTGTTACCGCCAACATTATTAACAGATTTATTATTAATAAATATTTAAACTGCAATTAGATAAATTAAATATAACTTTACTATCATTCACATTTTTTTTTCTAAAAATTCACTTCTTTACCATTTTTTTTTAAATTAAGTGTTTAGGGTGACTCTTAAAAATTGTTTTTTTTTTGTTCTGTTAAAAGTTGCTGCAAGTGTTTTCTTTTACGCGCTTCGTTTCAAACTGAAAGCATTTTCATTTGGATGTATTCCAATGTGCGAGAGACTTTGTGTGTTTTCTTTGTCTGTGTATTTCAATTATATTTTCGAAGAATTGCAAATAGTTATGTACGAGTATAAAGGAACAATAAAACAGATCAGTTTAGCTACTTATAAGGGAAACCAAGTGAACTTGATATTAATGCCGCAGAGTTTGCTAATTTAAATTTCAGATCAGACAATCATGTATTTTTATCGTCATTTTTAATTGTGTACAACAATTAAAAAGGAATTAAAGTACAGATCAATTGGAGATTATTAAATTTACTATGTAAACAAAACAGTTTGCAGGATCACTTGTTTTCATTTTCCCCTTATTTTACTTGTACTAACAATTTGCTATTAATTTTATATTTCATCTATTTATGTACATATATAATTTTAAAATAAGCTGATAATTTTAATTTGTGTTTAAAATACGAGCAATTTTCAACAAAATATCTAAAACTACTGGGTATTTTTAAAATGATCTATATGATGATACATAAATATTTGTAAATAACAAAAAAAAAAAAAAAAAAAAAAACCTGCTTGCGAATATTAATGACGTTAATGTTACATTTTTTACAGCTGATAACCTTTTTTAATGATTACTGTCAGCAATTTAAAATAATTAAAACATTTATGTAAAAGGGAAAATTTTTATGAAATTTATTTTGTTGATACGGAAAAGCTTCACTTACTAATTGAATGCAATCGATTCAGGATCTCAGCCTCCACCAGCCAGATGCAGACAACCTAGTCGCACTGCTGGCTGATATGGCCATCAAATGTAAATCTATAGGAATGAGGTTCAGAACCGTATTCAGAGGCTCCGACGGACTAGTACGCAAGCACCTGGTAATTCCTATACAAGCAGATCTTTGAACCCTATACAGCTGGTCCACTACGTATCTCTTCTCAGTAGCGGTCCACCATACCAAAAATCCGTATGTAAAGATTGGACGTATAATGGCTTTATACATCCACAGTAACAACCTAGGGCTTAAGCCCCAATTCAAGACAAACATCCTGCGACAGGTATAGTAGGCAACCGTTGCCCTCCTAACCCTATGCCGTAAATTGGCCCTCCAGGACAGTTTGGAATCCACAATCATTCCCAGATATTTCGCACTATCCGATAAAGATAATTCCTGGTCCTGCAACCGTGGGGGATTGTAGCTCTCCACCTTAGTTTTTGTGGTGAATAGAACCAGGACTGTTAATTAGGTTAATTCCTAAGCCGCAGCATTACGGTGTCTACCGATTACATAGTTCCCCAGATAGACTTTGATAGGTCTTTCAGGGTTGTTTTTCCTTCCAGGTGGGAGTGGAAAAAAGGAACGTATGTACGTGGGTATGACACCAAGGTATACACTGACGGATCTAAGATGATCTGCGGTGTGGGCTCTGGAGTGTACTGTAGTGAACTTGATATGAGACTCTCATTCCGACTTCTGGATAGGTCTACTGTTTTCCAGGCGGAGATACTGGCCATCAAGGAGGCATGTGAGTTTCTGTACAACAGGAGTATCAGGGGAGCTATAGGCATCTTCGTAGATAGCCAACGACTCTCTTGGCACCTCAATCGTATGCTACATTCTCTGCTCTAGTGGGCCAATGCAAAACTGTGTTATCCAACCTAGCACGTCAGGCTGACGTATCCTTGGTATGGATTCCTGCACACAGTGGTTTTATTGGTAATGAGCAGGCTGATGAATTGGCTAGGGCTGGCTCTAACATGGAGGTTTTTATGTTAAAGGCAGTCCCTGTATCGCTTGGTAGTATTAGGAGTGGTATTTTTGATCACTACAGGGAAAGCGCAGATACCAGATGGCGGAGTCTACAAACGTGTAAGGTCACGCTTCAATTATGGCCCTGTTATGATGGTAAACGCTCTATTCAATTAGTGAGCAGGAGTAGAAGGGACATCTCCAAGCTGGTCACCCGAGAGCTAGGAGACGGTTTTTCACCTTCTCTGTGAGTGCTCGGCTCTTATGGCTTCGAGACACAGATTTCTCGGTGCACATCTGATGGCCGAACTACCTGAGATATCGGATATCTGAATGTCACGGGGTGAATCTAGGTCACCTTACGGCTACATGGTCTTGGCGAGTAGGTGGATCAAAACTGAGTCTCGCGACTCTAATTGAAGGCCGTTTAGGCCGCCACGTAAACCAACCAACTAACCTACTAATTGAATCGTTTGCTTTAAATTATGTAAATTTGATGTTTTCATTTTAAATTTTTTGAACAAATAGTATTTTAGATATACAAGGCCTTTAATTTAATAGTAATTTCAACCAAACAGAAAAATAATCTTAAGTCTTTGTGCGGAATTGCCTGCAGTTACCATCGAATACCCATTTGAGTAGATAAGTTTCTTGTAGCAGCTCTATAGCAGCAATTGGGAATTGCGGCAAATTTTTCAACTAGTTAAGCTTGATTTATTATATTTAATTCTTTTTTTGGTTTAACTCTAACACCAAAATACTTAAATTTAATAAGTAAAAAGTATTATTTTAATTCCTATAAGAATAAGATTAACGCCATCTGGAATACATTTTATATATGAATTGGTGTACATTTGATACCTAATGGAATAAATTGTATGCCATATTGGGTATTGCCCTTAATCTAAATAGGGCTAAATTTAATACCCTTTTTTATAGAATATTCCATCTAAATAAATATATAATATATTGGCCCATAATCATAGTGAAACAATAAAGTCGGTTCTTTTTAAGAACAACCTAAAAATTAAAAGCTGTTACTAAAAATTTTAGTACTATAGACAAAACAAAAGTAGGTTTTAAGTTGAATCAACTTTAACAGGGTATCACCAATATGGCAACTAGCATTTGTGTGCAATATGCGGCAAAATATAAAAAAGTGACATTAAAAATAAAAAAAACTGAAAAGTAATTAAAATTTTATTTTTAAAAACTCGTCATCCAAATCAAACGGTGTAAATCGTTGTTTGTATATTTTCAATTTCTTTTCATGATTTAAGTCCTCGAGAATTTCAAACTCTCTGTAGACGTTTTGCAATGCAAACATTTTTTAATTTGCTTATAAAAAATTTTTTTTTTTTATAATTTATTTGGAATTTTTATTTAATTTTATTTTTATTTATGACAGGATATTTGTTTGTTTGATTTTCTGTTTCTAAATTATTTAAAAACAACTTCAGTATATTTTAAGTTTGAAATCGACTTTTTCGCTAAAAATACATTTTAACTTGTCTATAGTAGAACGTATTAAAGAATAATATACTTAAGTATTCGTAAAGTATACTCTTTTTCTGACTATGATTATTTGCCATTGTTTTTAATTTAAAAGTCATGTTTGTCTTATTCATTTTATTACAATTTACTTACAACTCTAGAACATTAGGTATTAATAAGTATTTTCTTGAGTTAATTACGTAACATGCATATAACATTCTCCAACGGTAATAATGGTGGGCTGCAGAGATTTATACTCTTCTAACGGAGTGTGTAGCTAGAATTAAGAGATAATCAGCTGGATAATAATATTGCTATCTTTTTTTTCCAAATTACCTTTTCAAAAGTTATTAAACTATTCACTGACTTATTAATCTTAGCTCTTTTTGTATCGCGACCAGCAGCGATGGAAGGAAGCAACTTTTGAAAGGGTCAAAAACGCAAACACATCAGAAGACCACTCATTTAAGCTTTCTAGGCTTTTCCCACCGGCCTCAGTTGCTACTTCGGTAACAAAAAATTTATATTTGTCTAAATTATTAAATAGTTCAGCACTTTTACTTTTTCCAAAGCGATGCTCAAAATCGTACAATATGTGATGTGCGCCCTCTAGGAGTGAGGAGCCATGTGGTAATACAGTGTAAGCAGCTGTGTGCGAATAGCGGCTGAGTCTAGCTGCAGGTGTGTGTTAAGAAAACAGAACAGGGTGACATTAGAGGGGAATTTAGAGATCTCGCCGAGCGAGAAAACGAGGCATGATGATATTACCCGCCGTTTTTGATAACGATCAGCAAGAGAAGAGATAAAAATCTTGAAAATGAGAGATGCGAGGAGATTGGTGCATAAGTTGTTGAGATGTCAAAAAAAAAAATATCAAAGTGAATCTAGCCAGAAGGGGCGTTGTGAACTTAAAACACCAAAAATAAAATCTTTTGAAAAAAGTTTTTTTAAGGTGGACGCAATCGCCAGTTTATCGCCGATAAATCATTGGTCTAGAGGCATCTCCGAATCACAAAAAAAAGGAAAATTTTTTTTATATAAACGAAAACAAGAAAAAAGAGGCTGTAAGCGAATTAAGAAAGCGGAATCTAAAGAGCAATAGGGGATAGGTAGGGGAACGTCTGTTACTTTACATGTGATGTAGTAACGTAACAACAAAAACAAACAACACCCGTAGGATTAACAGGATTGTATTCATTAACACTAAGAGGTCCTGGTAGCGGTATAGGCAAGGCCCCCAAGTTCAGCAACAACAATAAAGAAAAAAAAGAAGAAGAAAAATTGACGGTGTTAGCGGTAGCTTCCGTTGGGTCTTCAACATCGGTTCGATAGCGTAGAATTTTCTTTATAGCACAGTCTCGCTTTTCTTTTCTATCATCAAACAACATTGATACGAATATATTTTCCGAATGCGCATAATATGAATTATTTTTAATTACTTTATTGACAATACTGCGTAAATGAGGTTGTAGAAACCGTGACCAACTAATGAACTTGAAAAATAATGCACTACCGTACACGACAGAGCTGTAATACTTGATATTGAAGTACATTGGCACATAACATTTAATTATAAATTCAACCAGAATCCGTAAATTTTCGGATGGATTTTCCGTTGTCGCATACAATCGTAATAACCTACCGGCCTTGGTAAGCCAGCGCGAATGTACAATTTTCACTGTTTTGATGTTAGCCAGATCCACCGAAACCACGCCGCTAGAAACTGCATGAGCCATGTCGTATAAGTACTTCGAATCGGTGGAAAATTCAATTTTTTCTGGAGCAGGGGGCATATTTTTAAACTCAATTTTCTGAAAGCTGTCCACCACCTGAAATATATAATAATAAAATAATTAAAAACGGTTGACAATTATAATAAATGAGTGATAGCAATAACTTACCGGAAGACTTTCACAAGTTTCGATTTGACGGCTCAGTTTTCCACTTGCCGATCTTGGTCCATTGCTGGTTGATTTATCCAAAGCTTCAAACAAATGCCGAAACGGAAGTTCGTTGAAGTGTAGAAGGCAAACGCACCAATGCAATAGTCTTTTTAACAGCAATTAGAATCGTCGTGTAATTCCAAGATGTGCCAATTAATGCATCCAGTGATATATTTTTATCGTTGAAAAAATCACTTAATTTGGTTGTTTTGTATTCAGCGATTTCATGTTCCAGTCTTACGTAACCAATCAATTCAGAATTCGGTTCTCTCAAAATAACAATATGAGTTTCTTCTACCATCCAAGTATGATACTTCTCATCATTTTATGTCTCGTTAAAGTATCATCTTTTTTGCCAACGAATGAAAACGCTAACAAATTGGTATCATCTAACCGTTTGCGAAGCACTTTTTATCTGCATTTCTCTTTTTCTCTGCGAACTTTCGATTTATCCATGATGAGAGGTTCGCCATGCTTATTTTGCTGTTCAACTCTCAATAAAATCAAACAACAAATTTAAAACTGTACTCTTTTACTTTAATTTAAAACAACTAACTAGGTACAAAATATAAAATATGAAATATGAAAAAATGTGTGTATATGAGAAATGCGTACGAAAGTTTTACCAACCACACCAATTAGCACAAAACGGAAAAAGAAAGCTTTTCTGTCAAAAGCAAACGTCACCTTATTTAATGTTGCCCACTTGTGTCTTTTGGAATGTCATTAATGAAGTGGCCACTGCAGAATGTTGCCACTGAATAGTGATGCCACTACAGGGCTCCCCTCCTAGTGATTACGTCCAAAAACCTAGCCGGAAGACGTATTTTGCGTCCCGATCTCGTCGATCGTGGAACCCCTTGCGCTGCTTCATCCTTCTCTTGGCTCAGGTTCCTCTCATCATTGTCTCTGTTGGGTGCCAGCTTAGGACTTTCGATTCCTCGCCTATCATCGCTTTTCCTTTCTATGAAAGCAGGCAGGCTTAAGTCGGTCGCATGAAATATTTACCTTACGTTGGCCCATGTCGATGCTGAAAAATTTATCCCCACGCAGCACAACCTTAAATGGCCCTTCATATGGGGACTCCAATGGCGTTCTTACTCTGTCAACTCGCACGAAAACAAACTCGCACTCTCTAAGGTCACGGCTAACGCATTCTTTTATTGTGCCGTGACAAACGCCCTCCGTTGATCTCAAAGCGGACATGTGTTTTCGTAGATTCTTGGCAAAGTCGGACTCATCACCTTTTATTTGAGAGGTATGAAAAAACTCGCCGGGAATACGCAACTGTGAGCCAAACACCATTTCTGCCGGACTAACACCTATATCCTCTTTTACCGTTGTACGCAAACCGAGCAATACTAGCGGCAACGCTAACGACCAATCGGTACAATCATAACACTTGATTGCTGCCTTCAATGTACGATGGAATCTCTCGACGAGTCCATTCGACTGAGGGTGGTAAGCAGTGGTCTTCAGATGCCAAACACCTAGTATCTTTGTAAGCTCTGCAAATATTGATGACGTAAACTGTCTACCCAAGTCTGTTGTAATAGAAAGCGGTACACCGAATATGGATATCCATGCATCTATCAAAGCGTGTGCAACCGTCTCGGCGGTGATATCTGATATGGGCTTGACCACTGGGAATCGTGAAAACCTGTCGACGCAAGTCAAACAATATCGGTTATTTCTGGATACGGGCAACGGTCCCACTATATCCACATTAATGTGGTCGAAGCGTCTCTCTACCGGTTCGTAACTGCCAACAGGTGTCTTAGTATGTCGGGATGTTTTGTTGCGTTGACACGGTAAGCATGTGCGTACAAAATGCGCGACATCTCTCATCATATTCGGCCATACGTACCTCTGAGACACCAACCGTTGAGTGCCTTTTCGCCCAGGGTGTGAGAGTTCATGTAATTTCGATATTATTTGACGGCGGAATTTCTTTGGCACAACTGGACGAACTCGTTCTTGGGATACGTCACAATACAACATGCTCGGCGAATCGGGTATAGGGAATTGCTTTATATTTAGTGCTGCGTTTTCTGCCCCGATATACGATGCCAAGTCGCTGTCCAATTTCTGCTCTTCTGCCAGCGCTCTAAAATCCGGGCAGTCCACTACGTTCAAACGTGACATCAAATCAGCGGCAATATTTTCGTTTCCTGGAAGGTAGCGTATATCTGTAGAAAATTGACTAATAAAGTCGAGGTGACGTGCTCTTCGTGGCGTCGTCTTATCTTGTTTTTGCTGGAACGCGAAAATTAGAGGTTTATGATCCGTCAAAATGGTGAAATTTCTGCCCTCCAATATATAACGAAAATGGCAGATGCTTTGATAAATTGCTAAAAGCTCGCGGTCGTACGTGCTGTACTTAACCTGTGCATCGGATAATTTCTTCGAATAAAAACCGAGAGGTTCTAACGCTCCATTTACCTGCTGGTGTAAAACTGCACCCACCGCTTCACTTGACGCGTCAGCTGTTAAACAAAGGTGAGCGTTAGGGGCAATGTAAGCAAGTAGGGTCGCTGTCGCCAATTCGTTCTTGCACGCCTCGAATGCGCATATCGCCTCGTCGTTCCACACTAAAGGTGTGACATCGTTCTTTACATTCCCTTTAATTAGCAACTGTAATTTCTGTTGATTATTCGTAGCGCTTTTTATGAAATTCCGATAGAAATTTATCATTCCAAGGAATCGTTTAAGCTCTTTTGCTACTTTTGGTTGCGGAAAATTTCGTATCGCCTCTACTCGTTTCTCTAACGGCTTTATTCCCTCAGGTGTTATCGTGTGCCCCAAAAAATTAACTATACTCTCGCCAATCTGACATTTTGAAGCGTTAATGGCCAGCTTGTATTGTCGCAATCGATTAAAAACCTCTTGTAAATGATTATAGTGTTCCTCTTTGCTAGTCGATGCTATTAGGATGTCATCAATGTATACGAAAATGAAATCTAGGCCATGTAAAATAGAGTCTATATGTCGCTGAAAAGTTTGCGCAGCGTTACGCAATCCGAACGTCATATAATTAAACTCATATAACCCGAAAGGCGTCGTTATGGCCGTTTTGGGAACATCAGACGGCTCTACCCGTATCTGGTTATACGCCCGCTGGAGATCAATCACTGAAAATACTTTTTTTCCGTACAGTATGTGCGTACAGTCGTGTAAAAAAGGAATGGGATATCTATCCGGTATGGTGAGCGCGTTGAGTGTGCGGTAGTCACCGCAGGGCCTCCACTCACCGTTTGCCTTCTTCACCATGTATAGCGGACTAGCCCAGTTGCTACTCGAGGGCCTGCAAATGCCCTGTTCCACCATGTATTCAAATTCCCTCTTAGCTGCTGTGAACTTTTCTCCAACCATCCTTCGCGGACGAGAAAAAACTGCCGGGCCTCTAGTTACAATGTGGTGTGTAACGCCTGTTGCGTTACTCTGCGAAAAACGATTGGGGTTAAGTACTATTATGTCTTTGTAAGCATAAAGCAAACCTGAAAAACTTTTGTTGATATTAAATGTTGAAATTTTTGCTTGTTGGGATGTTGAAGGCGTACCCGGTACTTTTAATAACGTTTTGCGGTCTACCAGCATGTTGTGTTTGACATCAACGAGCAAATCGAAATTCTGTAAAAAATCAGAGCCTATAATTGGCGTTGACACATCCGCAATAATGAACTTCCACTCAAAAACACGTCGTAATGAAAAGGATAATTTAAGGCGTCGCTCGCCGTACGTGTTTATCTTTGTACCATTTGCGGCAAACAGAGAAAAAGATGGTACGGGTTTCCTTTTGTCGCCTTGGCGTGGTGGCAACACAGAAACGTCGGCACCCGTGTCAATAAGAAATTTTATTTTAGTGACGTTGTCCAGCAATGAGAGTCTAGCTATTGTATTTGAGTCTGACGTGCTGGATTTAAAATCAGACTCGAAATCTAGTTTTTTTCAAAATTGCATGGCTTACGGCACTTGCGAGCCTTCTCACCAAACTTACTGTGGTACCAACAAATATCACTAGATGCTGCCGGAGAACGCTGGTTACCTTTTCCGCCTGAATACGTGCGATTTCGAGAACGTGAGCGACATAGCTCTTCGATTTTATTTTCAAGGGCGGCGATTCGGGCTGTTATAAGGCTTTCATGTGACCTATTGACTGACGTAGTGGCAGCTATGTTACGACAATCACTTACCTCCAAAATTTTGTCCGCCAACTTGGCTAACTCGGACAATTCGGCGCTCGATGCTTGCAATATAGCCCGCGCTTGCTGTGGTAATCTTTGGAGCCAAAGTGATTTAAGGAAATCGTCACTAACTCTGTTCTTAGCTAAACCGCTTAGCTCGCTCAATAACTGCGTCGGCCGCCGGTCTCCCAAGTCGATGTCAGATAAAAGCCTCTGAATTTTCTTCTGCTCACTTTCGCAAAATCTTTCATTGATGCATTTCTTTAAATTTTCATACTTATCGGTTGCGGGTGGTTGTAATACGGCATCGGAAATCTGTGCCAAGATATTCGATTCAATGGCTGCTAATACTGTGTTGTATTTCGTATCATCCGTATTGATACCGGCGATGACAAACTGAGCCTCAATCTGCGTAAACCAAATCTCTGGGTGATCAGACCAGAAAGGTGGCACTTTGACAGAAACCCTGTTCACCACAGCGTCAGGATAAACTGCAACTGCATCATCAATTACGATGCCGCTTGTATCATTGTGATTCGGCATGTCTTAAATGTATCTGGAACGATCACGTCGGGGTCACCACTTTTGCTGTTCAACTCTCAATGAAATCAAACAACAAATTTAAAACTGTACTCTTTTACTTTAATTTAAAACAACTAATTAGGTACAAAATATAAAATATGAAATATGAAAAAATGTGTGTATATGAGAAATGCGTACGAAAGTTTTACCAACCACACCAATTAGCACAAAACGGAAAAAGAAAGCTTTTCTGTCAAAAGCAAACGTCACCTTATTTAATGTTGCCCACTTGTGTCTTTTGGAATGTCATTTAAAGAAGTGGCCACTGCAGAATGTTGCCACTGAATAGTGATGCCACTACACTTATCTTTCATTTTTAAATCTTGGAAAAGAGCAGTTCCTATTGCTGATGCTACTCTATCAGGCACACCAAATCTGTCACATATCAAGGCAAAGTTAAAACAATCGTATCGTTCTGTGTACTTGTGCTTGTATCCATATCTTCTTTAACCGATGGCGGTGCGTATGTTGAATCATCGGGATCTTGGTATGTTGGTATTGATGACATTGACGTTGCTCCTTGCTCTTCAATTTCCATCATAAATGCAGTCACTGTTAGTCTTCTCTCATTATGTTGATCGTGCATAAACTCTTTGTTTATGTTCCAATGTGAAAAATTGTTTCGAGAGAATTTAGAAACTCTAGAAATTTTGGGTTTTTCTTTTTGCTTTTGATTTGTTCCTGATATTTATCAAGCAATATATTCAATTTAATATATACACAATTTTTCGCCATGGCATATGTGTTACCAACGAAAATGTGAAGCCGTCAGACATTGTTTTGGATATTGCGAAAAAGACTGGTGCTAAAATCTCTAAAGAACAAATTGATGAGGCATATTTTCTTGGACGTGGTATGGCAACGACTCAAAAAAAGTCAGTGGTTGTAAGATTTAGCAACAAGAAAACTAAAGAAACGTTTATGAAGGAAAAGTCAAATATGAAATCAATTGATGAATTAAAAAATGTGTATATTAATGATTTTGTGTGCAAAGATACTCTCGACGTTTTTAAACAAGCTAAATCTCTGAAATCTGTCGGCTATGAGATCATATATATTAGAAATGGAAAAATATTTGCAAGAAAGGATGAAAACTCAAGACAAATCAAAATTAGTTCTACGGATGAGGTAGATCGTGTACTGATTAGTTCTTCTGGAGGAGTTTCGAGAAGAAGACGAGTATGTGTTGATAACTATGAGAAATCCGAGGATGATGATGATGAAGCTGTTAATCTAGTCTAAATTTTTTTCACACCAATATTTTTTTTCTCTTTTCTTGTTATCATAGTTTTGTTTCCAGTTTTATTTGCTTAAAATTTTTAATATATATATATGAATGCAAAGTATTTTAAAAATTTAAACTCATTTAATACTTACATAACTAAAAATCATAAAAAATTATTCTGTACAATGTCCTTAAACATAAGAAGTGTTCCTCTCCTAGCAAATTTAATAGATTTAAATATCAACTCAGCCGAATTACAAGGCTTCCTGACATTATTACAATTTAACAAACGTGGTTTAGCAAAAGATTTACTCAGCTTAATTCACTTCCGGGGTATCAAGAGATTCACTGTTGTAGAAAACATGGCTTTGGGGAAAATTCTGTTTTTGTAAACTCTAATTTAAAGTATCAGATTTTAACCAATTGTAGTGAAGATTACATGGATATTGTGTTGATACAGCTACCAGATATAAAAATAGAATATAAACCACTTATAATTTCTTCTATCTATAGATTGCAAAAGTTTTGTATTGACTATTCAAAAGCATTTGATATGGTAAATTTTGATATTTTGAAGAAAAAGTTAAGAGTAGTGGGAGTAACTGGAAAGACTTTGGAAGTTTTTACTAAGTATTTAGAAAATAGGAAGCAGTTCACTCAAGTTGGGGAATATAAAAGCTCGATGTCAACAGTTACACGTGGTGTATCTCAAGGTAGTGTCCTTGGACCATTGCTATTTAAAATAAATATATGTGAACGATGTCAAAAATATAAATTTTAATGGAAAGCTTTTTCTGTACGCGGATGACATATGTTTTTTTACTGATATCAAGATGTGAAGGTTTTAAGAACTCAAATTGAATATGATACTGCTATTCTTTCTGAATTCTCACGGCCAACTGGCTTGTTTTAAATTCATCTAAAACTAAAGCTGTAAGATTTAGACCCTATATTTTTAGGCGTGATGAAGAATTCATAGTTAACATTGATGGTCTACCAATAACTGAGTCAGAGAAAGTAAAGTACTTGAGTTTTAAGTTTAAGAATAAGCTGAGATGTGATGCCAAATTGCTAATTTACCAATCCCTGATACATTCTCACGGTTGTAAAATAAATAATAACCTTAGATCTCTTCAATCTGCTCAGAATAAAGCACTTAAAATAGTGTTCAATCTGTCAATAAGACATCCAACTTTAGATTTGCTTAAATTCTACGCAACGAATATTTTACCTATCCGTGAGTTATATAAATAACAGATCTCGGTTTACACTTTTAAAATAATAAGAGGGAATTCACGTCATGGACTGCAATTTGTACAAAATAGAAATATTACAGGGCGAGTAACCAGGCAAGCTTGGAATTTAAGCTTAGTCAGGTGCCGTTTAGAATTAACAAAGCAGAGAATAGCATACGATAGCCCACGAGAAGCCATCAAATTTGCGCAATATTGAACTGATTTCTGTTTTTAAAACATGCTGCAGCATGTAGAAACACTTCTTGTATAATATAACTTTTATTAATTCTGAAATCTTTATAAATATATATATATATATTATACATAGCTTTTTTTTTAAATTAATTAATTTATTTATTTTTATTAGTGGTATAACTTGTTGCCTCTTTAAAGCCTTCAAGGCACTGAGGCGTACATAAAAAATATAAAAAAAAAAATTTCAAGTAATTATTCTTATATTTTTCGCAGATATAATTTTTTTTTTGAACCAAGATAAAATAGAAGATTTCGAGAAACTTTACTTAGGAGGAGCTCACCCTAGATAGTTTACTTCCTTATTAAGATAAAGTCATCTAGTTAAAGAAATTATATCTTTTTATTTTGTAAATAATCAATAGGACACACAAAGAAAAAAGATGGTTGAATATGGTCACCGCAAACATAGTGTGTTCTGCACAAAAATATTATTATTAATTTGAAGCATCCAAACATTATTCTGATCTGAGTGTCTTAGATCAACCATATAATTATCATATTATGTTTAATAAAATTTTACTTCAAATCATAAATGTGTTCATAGCAAACATAATAATGATAAAAATATGGTTGAATGTAAATTGCTTATTTGGTCTCTTCCGCAACCATATACTTGTATAAAGTGAGTATAACACAAAAACTTAATCGTTCAAACTCAACTGAGCTTTGTGGCTGAGTGGCAAGTTAATGCTTCTTAACTAAGTGTTCGCAAGTTCGAGCCCTGGTAGAGTCAACTAAAATTTAAAAAAATAAAATTAAACTCGATGTATTATGTAATATGTAAATAATAATAATGTAAATAAATGCAAATTGATAGAAAAGAAAAGTAATGGAATAAAAAAAACTTTATTTATACAAAAAATTTTAATTAAATTTTTTTTTTAAATCATATTAAAATATGTATGCATTAAAAAAATTTCTTGCCTTGAGCGGGGGTTGAACCGCAACATCTGCAGTTAAAAGCTATTTTTAATCTTTGATTTAAAAACATATATGGTTAGATGCAATCATAAATCTAACCATACTATGTTTCCACCAGAATATGGTTTTTGCGTGTATGTAATCCCAACTATATAAAAAGAAAAAGAAAAAAAAAACAAAATGTTTAAAGTATACGGTGAGGAAAAGAATTTGTAAAAGGTTTAATTGTTTACGAGTATTAAAAATTAGTTTATATAAATTAAAGAAACACATAGAATCTATTATCAAGAAAAAGATGTAAAAATTAAAAATATGTGGAGAAAAGAAATGTCTAGAAGCGACTATAGAGGGTGGCTTGGCTATTAACCTGTTTCGGGCCCCTGAATTATCCGTAAAGGAAAGTGAAATTGAATTAAAAAATTTTGGTTTTGTGGTTAGTTCCCATCGAAGGCTGACATGATTTTTTTTTTTGTAGTGGCATGTAGGTCCTACAGGTTGGCAAGAACCACCCCCAATACGGCACAGCAAGTCCTAGCCGGAGCATACGCCAGCATGTCAGCGCTGACAACTGTTTGATCGCCAGATTATTACAATCACCATCCGCATTATTGCAAGGAGACCCATACCATTACAAATATCTATAAAGATAAAATTATTAAATTATATAAAATATTTTAATATAAAGAGTGATTTTTTTGCTATTATCTTTTTGGAAACACTAGTTTTGACAGCTCACGCACGTTTTGTATGTTGTGTCACTGTCAAACATCTTCAGTTTGGTCTATAATTTAATCATGAATCGTCTTACAAACGAACAATGCTTGCAAATTATTGAATTTTATTACCAAAATGCGTGCTCTGTTAAGAAAGTTCATCGCGCGCTTCTTCCATTTTATGGTCAGTTTAATCGACCTACTGAGGCTTCTATTCGGGCTATTGTAACAAAATTTCGCACCAAATTTACATTGTTGGACATTAAACCACCAACACGCTTACGTAGAGTGCGAACTGAAGAAAATATCGCAGCCGTATCGGCCAGTGTTGGTGATGACCGTGAATTATCGATTCGGAATGGATACGTGAACAAGCAAAACTGCCGTATTTGGAGTGAAGAGCAGCCAGAAGCATTGCAAGAGCTACCAATGCATCCACAAAAAACAACCGTTTGGTGCGGATTATGGGCTGGCGGCATCATTGGGCCGTATTTCTTCAAAGATGATGCGAATCACAACGTTACTGTGAATGGTGAGCGCTACCGTGCGATGATAACAAACTTTTTTTTGCCCAAAATGGAAGAGCTTGACTTGCATGACATGTGGTTTCAACAAGACGGTGCCACATGCCACACAGCACGCGAAACAATGGACCAATTGAGAGGCGAGTTCGGTGAACAGTTTATTTCACGCTTGGGACCAGTCAATTGGCCGCCCAGATCGTGCGATTTAACGCCTCTAGACTATTTTTTGTGGGGCTATGTTAAGGCTAATGTCTATAGGGACAAGCCCGCTTCGATTGACGCACTGGAAGCCAACATTGCCAATATTATTCGTGAGATACCGGCCGAAATGTTGGAAAGAGTATGCCAAAATTGGACTAAGCGGATGGACCATTTGAGGCGCAGCCGCGGCCAACATTTGCATGAAATAATCTTCAAACATTAAATTATATCGACCCAACTATCGATCCAAATAAATATTTCATGCATTTTTTTTTTAAATTTCCGATAGTTCTTATAAAATCACCTTTTATATGGGGTATACTCGTATATTACCAATGTAGAATCAAACACAAATATGGGAAAGGCTTGCAAAAGGTTTACTTCGCCAGTACAAAATTGTGTTCGCCCGTTCAATGTTTGTTTTACTGAACAGTTTTGACAAAAATTAAAATCTTCACTAATAATTTCGTCGCTGGCACCACTGTTACTGTTTGTTTGTTTTCACCGTTGTTGTATCGAGTTGCGTTTTTTTAAGTTAAAGTTTTTCAACTTTGCAACTAAATAACCAGAATTAGTCTCTGGGTTAAGAAATAGATCCTAATACAATTAGAAAAATGAAAAAAAAAAACTATTATACTTATTCTTATTTACAATATAAACTTACAATGCCACCGCAATTACTGCTTTTAATTTTATATACTGGAAATAAATAAATTAATAATAGCCTCAGCTAAGGCGTTTTTCTCGCGACTTGGATAACTACCACACTTTTGGCACAAGAAGTTGATCGATTGCATTACCAAATAACGTCGGAACTATCACTTAAATTTTTTTCGAGTATTCGTTTAAAATTGTAGAGAAGTCAGAATATTTAAGATAAGATTCCGACTCGTGCAATAGATCTTTAAATAAGACACAAATAACTTTTTACTTGCCTTGGTATCTGCACTATATTTTTCTAATTTTCCATTGACACAAAATTCGACAGAGAAACACCTACAGTGTCTGTACTAAGATAAAATTTCGGGCAGTTCTTCCAAAATAGTATCCGCACTGTCCCAATCTTTCAATTTCAATTTTTCTGTCTACCATATAAGTAAAGTCAAAGAAATTCACTTGGAATTGAATTTTTGGCCTACAAAAATTTTCCACCACTTTTTACTTTCACAAACATTGTATTTTTATATATTCTATGCAGTATCTTGCATGAATAAATTTGCTCTTCTTCTTGTTAGATCATATGGTTTTTTAAAAATTTTCATTTTAATACTTTTGTTGGTATTAAATGTGCTTTTGGTGAGAGAATTTATTAAGGTGTTGTTTTTATGCTGAACTGGATCTAAATGTATTCTTTTATTCTTAATTTTTAAATTTAAAGAGCATATTTATTTTTAGAGAGAATTTAATTCTTTTGAGGCGTTAAAGCAAAACCGAAAATATAAAAATAAGAGCGAAAAATTATTTGATTCTTATTTTGGTGTTATATATAAACTATCAGAAATACTATTTTAAATGAAAAAATTGTAAGGTGTTATTTTAATGTCTTAAAGTATTGCATTTATAACAAGATGGTTTCAGATATAAACCATTTCGGAATTAATTACAAATTTAACACCATTATTGTTTAGAATGAATACCACTTAGTGTTAAAATTAAACTAAAATTTTTACTGTGTATCTCTATTTTATGGCCATATTTCTGAGTGCGTTTTTGCGTATTATGTCTAAAATATATAACGGCCCGATTGGTTAAAAAATTGCTGAGCTATCACTACATGGTATAAAAAAAAGTAGCTTTTTCTGTCCCTATATCTCTATGTATGCTTAAATCTTTAAAACTACGCAATGGATTTTGATGCGGGTTTTTTTTAATAGATAGAGTAATTCAAGAGGAAGGTTTATATGTATAATCTTGGAAGGTTTCACGTTACAAATCCGCCCGACAGGTAGCGCTATAGTCGGTATCTGGCTTATTTGCCTACTACCTGTTTTTACCCGTTCTCGCACGGTTCTTTCCTCTAAGAGTACGATTTCTTAGTGTAAGAAGATCGAATATATAAAAATTTTAAGGCAAGACAACGTTTGCCGGGTCAACTAGTAAGCTCTAAAGTGTAACTACCTCTATATTTTGATGATTTCTTTCAGTGGATTTTTTGCGCATTTTGTTTAAAATGCAAATTTTTAAGAGTTACAAGTGCTTAATGTGTGTGCTCGCGGAAACCATTCCATCGGTTTTATACAAACAGGGCTTTTAAATGCCCATGAAATTCTTTATTTTTATATTTATTGTTTATTTAAGAATGTTTGGCTTAAAATGTATTTTATATTAAATTTAATTTGTTTTGCATTCTTATTTACTGTTTTTCTTAAAATTTGCTTTTTTTATTTTTAAAAATTGCATGTTCCAAAGACATTTTATTTGCTTTTAAAAATAATTATTCACTAAAAATATTTTTTGTATTTTTTTAATGCTTACATACAGGGTGGCCCAAATAAGACCAGCTGATGTGAAACACAAATAACTTTTTTATTTTTTCTTTTTGCAGATTATTACTGAACTCTTTTAAATTTAAAATGAATACGTACTGTCCACAACAACGCATTAAAATTATCGATTTTTATCATTCTTCTCAACGATCAATTGTTCTGACGCAGCGAAATTATCGCCGTTTTTTTTAACGTAAGATCAACGCCCACATCTTCCATGATTATAAGTTTAGTTCGCCGTTTTGAAGAACTGGGTTCAGTTGCCGACCGTCCAGGAAGAGGTGTTCATCGAAATATCGCCGTCTCAACTCGTCGCCGTTCCGGCCAATTGGGTATACCCAGAACAACATTACAGAGAATTTTAAAGCTGGATCTTAAGATGTATCTACACAAAGTCCAAATTGTGCAACAGCTTCTACCACAAGACCCCCAACAACGATTACAATACGCTCACTAGGTCTCATTTGGGCCACCCGTTATAAGAAGAATGTGCATAGCAGACGCGGCACAACAGTATTTAACTTGTTTTTAAATAAAATTAACTTCAAAAAAAATTTTGAACAAACTAACGCTCACGTGTTATGTGTAATGAAGTGATGAATTTTACCTAAACTAAGAGAAAATAGATGTACAATTGAAATTAAATATGTCTTCCTTTATTTACACAAAAATTAAGAAAAAATTTACCTTTTTTTAATAAAAAATACAACTTAAAAAAATTTACTTCGATTTTGTCAATTATGTGAGTCAATCATTTACATGTTTTCAGATTTATACTAAAAAAAACCAAAGCTTTTCATTACAATGGTATAAGCTTGAAAACATTGATAAATAATTTCTTTTTTTTTTTTTATGGTAGTTAAAATTATCAATAAATAATTTAAATCAACTAAACCAATTCCTTTAACCAAAAGTAAGGATCACACAGGATTTTGAATGGATTTTTTCTTGACCGATGTTGAAGGAGTTGTTTTAACTTTAGTTGACACAACATACAACATGTTGACTGTGGGCAGCTAAAATATTTTTTGATGGAAAAAATGGTATCATATACGCAATTGTTGAGTTGAGCGGAATTGCTCAACTATGGGTTGCTCAACAGTTACGTTTTATGAATGCATCCAATGATGGCG
This sequence comes from Thelaira solivaga, assembly GCA_947397855.1. Classification (NCBI taxonomy): domain Eukaryota; kingdom Metazoa; phylum Arthropoda; class Insecta; order Diptera; family Tachinidae; genus Thelaira; species Thelaira solivaga. The sequence goes on along the minus strand of OX377610.1, from coordinate 46,474,125 downwards.
ATGTCGTGTCAAAAGTGATTACTGTATTGCCGACGCCTAACAATATTAATTTAATAAAAATTAATATAAAAGTTATGAATTATTAAGTATTACTAATTAAATACTTGTAAAGGTTGATAATTGGAAAGAAATAAATTGTGGATATTTTTAGATTAATCCTATAATTTTATAGTGAATAAATTCTTTTAAATAGTCGTTGTTGATTAATGTATCCCCCTTAAGTGTGAAAATACGTAAAAATGCTTTTCACTTTTTTTTTCAAACATTTCGCCTTTAAAATAAACGCATTCAACTCAACCCTCACAATTCCAAATTAGTCAAAGCTGATAAGTGTGACTTTCAAAACAATTTGCATATTAAATAGAATTTATAGTTGCTTGTTAGTGGTTATTTATTTGTTTCTAGTATAAAAGGAGTAACAATTGACTAAAAGCTCAAGAATTTGTATTGTGCGACAACATATTTTATTTATTTATTATTCATCCATGAATAAATAATTTACGGTTCATATTTATGCCATTTTGAAATCAAATATTAGTGAGAACTTTTGTTATAATTCTTTGTTTTAAAAATATTTTGTTTATATTCAGAAAATAATTGTTTTTTGTTATCAATCCGAGCACAATGAGCGAGTGCAGTATGAGTGAATTATTAACAATAATTTGTAAGTGTTTTTTTGTTTTTAATGAATTCTTGAGTTGATACTTGCATTTTCAAATTAATAATGAATTAATTAAAAATAAGTATTAATTTTCATTATGAGTCGTTCATTATATACTTACTTATGACAATAATTAAAATGTGTGTATAAGTTTATTTAATTATTTTCATTTCATCTTTGGGAATTTTTAGCACACAACATCTGTTAGAACAAAGTAATTATTTAATGTAACTTTTAGTTAGTGACAAAATAATTCTGCTTAATAAGGTTGTAACAGATTGTAAGCAATTTAAAAAAATAGTCATATTATTTAATTCTGCACATTTCAAATTGAAATCATATCGAAATGCTTTAGCATACTTAAAATTTAGGTAAATTAAACAGTTTTTACATATTTTTTTTAAATGTCTGCTTAAATCTTCTCTAATTTATTATATTTTTAGCAATGGAATCGTTCTCGCTATTAGTTCTCGAAGACATCGCGCAGTTTTGACCAAAATTAATTGGCCCATTTTTTCGTACCACTACGACATTTTATTGTTTTTAGGACTTCAGGAGATTAATAACAGCATATAGTGATCAACCAATTGGATTTGTTATTAATTTATGCGATTTATTCCGCTCCAGAAGTTTAGGTGTTACTCTGTATTGTGATGCAGAAGTAGTTTCGAATCAAAAGATAAATGTTTTGGTTATCACACAATATTTGTGATTATAAAACAACGTTGACATGCACTTAATAAGCCTAATTAGTCTTTACTTTCTGTTCCTGTTCTGTGCCGTGCCATTCTGTAACTTATCTTTTGTAGTCAGTTTTTCCGTAAAATGGTAAATGGTAGTCTGCAGTTTTTGCGGTATTTATGAATTTCTTGCACTCAAATTATAAGCTTTCGTCTTCCAATTTCAAACTGTTTTGTTTTTTTATCGACCAAAACTAAAATTTAAACGAATTCAAAAATTCCCACATACTAACGTTGTCACAATACATTTGCTACAGGTTTGTCCGCAATGTCATAAAAAGAAACAAAAAGAGTTAAATTCGACTGTGCCGAGTCTTATTTATTCGTATTTTTCACTTTCAAGATTAAAAAAAAAAAAAAAAAATACAAAATTGAAACAATTAGTTTATTAAGCTTTAGGTCATATTATAAAAATTTATTTATTTATTATATTACAGAAGTGATACATTGATAAAAAAATTCATTTTGATAACACGACCATAAGCTTAATAAAATAGCAGTTACAATAAAAACAAGTTAAATTCGGCTCTGCTGAGTCTTATATACCCTTCACTGTGTTAAAAAAATATTCATATTTTTAGCTTTCCGAATTCTTCTTAAATATCAACAAAAAATTATATATTCAATTGATTGTATTGGAGCGAATATTGATATAAAAGTAAATGAAAAAATTGAAAAAAAAATCATTTGTTTGAATACCAATTTTTTTTATTAATCCTAAAATAAATAATTAATTTCAGTTCAAGAAACTAAAGCTACGATTTCTTAGAAAAAATCTTTTCCGAGAACGTTATTTCTAAAAGCAATATAATATTTTAAGCTAGCATTTAACTCGCTACATTTTAAAGTATTTGTAAATATCTTTTCAGTATTTATTTTTTCTGACATCTAAGGCTGATCTTAACATTTTGTCCTCTGACTCTTTAAAAGTAGATATAACATCTGCTAATTAAAAGATAGGAGTTTTTAATAAATAAAATGTCTCTTTCTTCCACAAGATCCCCAATTAAAAAACCTAATTTTTTTAAAATTAGCTGTCAAATTTGACATCTCTGAGTACCCTGCAATATTCATCAAGAATAATATTATTAAATTGAAATTGATTTTAAATCAAATTTTCAATAAAATTTTTTACAAACCATTCGAAAAAGGGCTTTTATATTAGGCAAGTGACTTGCGCAAGTAAGTTTTAATTTTTTTATATTTTCTTTTGAACTTGGCTTACCGTTCACAGTACAAACTCTCAAAGTGCGTAAAACTCTCAAAGTGTGAAGCATTGACACGTGTTGAATATTTTTGTACAGTTCTAACAGTACTTGTATTTTGTATGGCAGTAAAAATTCGAGACAAAATTTTGTTTTAAAGCTGTGATGTCAATTTAAACTGTGCATAGATCAAAGGAATTACATATTGCTTTAACATAAATCATGAGTGTGTGAACGTATTTTCTTTTTGTGCAAAATTTTATGGTAATTTGATGTCGTCTGGCGCCACTTCTTCAATTATCGTATTGTTTTGCGTAAAGTTGTATAAAAAAAATTAATAAATAAACTAGCATTTAACTCGCTACTTCGTCAGCAAAGTACCATACTGTCGCTATTATAATTTCGTATTTCTTTGTAGACTATTTAATCTCAGTTCTAAATTTTTTAATACAAATAAAATTAAAAGGTATCATTAAAATATAAAAAAGGGCCCTTTTGTCAATATATTGATTTTCATATTTAGTGATTACCGTTGGAGCTCGGTCTGATAGTTATAAATTCGTTAATGTTAAAAGATTCAAAAAATACCATTATAGTATATGAATAAAAAGTACAGTTTTCTTCTATTAATTATTTGTCACCTCGTCCTGAACCGTTTAAGCTTAGTCTAATAGTTGTAGGTTCGTTAATATTATAAAATAAAAAAGTACCATTGAAATCAATAAAAAGTACTGTTTTGGCTGTTAATGATTTTTAACTTTGCTTAAGAGCGTTAGACCCCAATCTCATAGTTCTAGTGTTGTTAGCATGAAAAACTGAAAAAGTACCAATAAAAAAATAAAAAGTACAATTTTTTCCCATTCATGGCTTTCCACCTTACTTCAGATCATTTGAGCCAAATCCTTTTACATTGCTTAATAATAAAATACCAAAAGTACCAAAAAAAATATAAAAAGTAGCATTTGTCTTCTTAATTATTTTTCACTTTGACCATTGCGACCATTTGAGCCCAATATCGTACTGCCAGGTTACATTAAAAAATCAAAAAGTACCATTACAATGTATAAAAAGTACCATATTGTCCCTAAATGATTTTTCAATTTGACCTGAACTGTTTGAGCCTAGTCTTGTTGTTATATTGCTGTTAATACTAAAATATCAAAAAGTACCATTAAAACCAATAAAAAGTACTATTTTGTCCACTTAATGATTTTTTATTTTGTTACATTACATTATGTTAGGTTAGGTTAAACAGGTGGCTCGAAAAGAAAAACAAAAGCTGGGCTCACTTGGGTCCTCTGACGTGGTCCCTTTGTGATAGAGGAAATACATAAGAGGAAGGGTAGTAACAGAAGAGTGAAGGGGAAGGAAAGAAGATAGAGAAAGAAAGTGAAAGAGTCCGTCACACAAACCAACCACTGCTTCTAATGAAGCCATATAGCATGTCGACACTTGCATTCGACAGCGCAGTGAGACCCTGCAGACGTCGCTCACCGAAGTGGATCATCCGCCGCTCTTCCAGGGCCGGCACTGCCAGAGAAGGTGCTCCACAGTTTCCTCCTCCTCCTCGTCCTGACAACTTCTGCAGTAGTCATTATAATGCAATCCAGCCTAGGCCAGATCATCCTCGCCGTATTACATGTCCATTCGTCACTCCATCTGGACTGTGCCTTTCGCAAGAATATGCTATCGATCTCTTTTTTAAAGACCGATAGAGGGATGCCACAGGGCGCATTGGCATCTTGCTCTGGCAGCCTCGACCCTTTCCTCGCCAGGCTATCCGCCCTGCAGTTCCCCATTTAAGTCCCATGTCCACGCACCCAAATGAGGGTGATCACCGAATGCTCTGCCATTCTATTTAAGGATGTGCGGCATTCTTATACCAGCTGGGATGTCGAATAGACACCCGCTAAGGACCTGATTGCAATCTGACTGTCGGTATAAATGAGAATATTCCTGCCAAATACACAGCCAGTCTGCTGCTTGCTTTATAGACATAAATTCAGCTTGTAGAATGCTGCATTGATTATTGAGTCTGAAGGATATACCAGTCCCAGACTCCTCAATATAGACTCCACCACCAACTCCAGAACTATTCTTGGAGCCATCGGTAAAGACATCCAGATCTTCTCCTAGAAGAGAAGATCCCATTGAGATTCCCGTTTCGTCCAAAATCGTGAATCCGAAGTTCCTCTGTAGGAATGGTCTTGGAGTTACATAGTCAATGAGGTTGGGAATATCCCCCCAAGTACCAATTATCCCCGAATGTCCCCATGATGTATGGTTCCACTCCCGCGCCGCATGCAATCGCACGGATGCAAATAGTGCCAATTTCTCAGCTTGTGGATCAACTGGCAGCCAATGTAGCATCGTAGAGAGCGCCTTATTGGGCGTTGATCTCATGGCCCCTGTAATCAAGGTGGCCATGCATCTGAAAATCCTCTCAAATCGGGATCGGTTCGTAGTCGTGTTCAGTGCTTTCCACCACGCTACGACTCCATAAAACAAGATGGGTTGAATCACCATCTTGAATAGCCAGTGAACGTTGCGAGGATTTAAGCCCCATTTCATCCATATGGCCCTCCGCAGCGCCGGATTTGCCCTCGCCGCATTTGCCCTCGAAGCCCTTGCCTCTACATTCTCCTTCCATGAGAGTTTCCTACCCAGAATCACTCCCAGGTATTTCGTACTGACAGAAAGGCTCAGTTCCGAGCCGTTTAGCCTTGGCAATCTGTATGTTCCCGTGAATAATACAAGTTCCGCTTTCGTCGGATTGACGTTTAGTCCCACTGATTTACTCCACTTAGTGATGATTCTAAGCGCCGTCTCCATTCTCAGGGATAACATATCCAGACAGATTCCCGATATCGCAACCGCGACATCGTCTGCGTATGCCACAGTTTTGGAACCTATGGAATCCATCCTCTGTACAGCCGATCTGGTTATCCCGACCGTACCCAGCGAGGATTCTATAATCCTCCCCGAAAGTAGTCTTCTTACGAATCCAATAATTACAGGATAAATCCCGACATCCATCAATACATCCACGATGGCTGCTGACCTGACATTGTTAAAAGCACCTTCTATATCCAGAAAGGCCGCCAAAGTGAAGTTCTTGAACTCCAATGATCTCTCTATGTAGCCCACGAGAGTGTGCAATACTGTTTCAACCGACTTGCCCTTCGTGTAGGCATGCTGAGAGGTTGACAGCAGGCGATCGTCAATCGACATCCGAATTCTGATGTCGATGAACCTCTCCATTAAAAATACTATTAAACTTGTTTAAATATAAAGTACAAATCTTTCTTTTGGTACTTTTTTTCTCTCTTAAAACAATTTTTTTTTACCATTGATTTTTATTGGGTGTTACAAATTATTAATAAAATGTTTATATGCTGCATCAATTTACATAAAAGTACATATTTAGAAATAGTAGTAAAAAGGGGTACATATTTTACCCCTTATTTGCTCGAATATAGAAAGATAATCTTGTGGCATTACATTTTAAATATGATTTCTGGCATATGACCGCCGTGGCTGGCTCGGATGTAGTCCAATCTGGACGTCCAATTTTCGATGACTTTTTCCAACATTTGTGGCCGTATTTCGGCAATAGCAGGGCGAATGTTGTCTTCCAAATGGTCAAGCGTTTGTGGCTTATCCGCATAGACCAATGACTTTACATAGCGGTGTTAAATCACAAGATCTTGGAGGCCAATTCACAGTCCAAAACGTGAAATTAAGCGGTCACCAAACATGTCTTTCAATAAATCGATTGTGGGACGAGCTGTGTGACATGTTGCGCCGTCTTGTTGGAACCACAGCTCCTGGACATCATGATTGTTCAATTCAGGAATGAAAAAGTTAGTAATCATGGCTCTATACCGATCACCATTGACTGTAACGTTCTGGCCATCATCGTTTTTGAAGAAATACGGACCAATGATTCCACCAGCCCATAAAGCATACCAAACAGTCAGTTTTTCTGGATGTAACGGTGTTTCGACATACACTTGAACATTAGCTTCACTCCAAATGCGGCAGTTTTGTTTGTTGACGTAGCCATTCAACCAGAAGTGCGCTTTATCGCTAAACAAAATTCGCTTATGAAAATCGGGAGCAACGGCAATTTCGTTTTGGGCCCATTCGACGAATCTACGCCTTAGTTGATGATCGTTTGGCTTCAATTCTTGCACGAGTTGGATTTTGTAAGTACGCAAACTAAGATCCTTCCGCAAAATCTTCCATAAAGTGGATGGATACAGATCCAATTCCTGTGCTCGATGGCGGATAGACTCATTCGGGTCTTCCTCAATGCTACGCTCTACAGCAGCAATAGCTTCTTCTGTACGCACCGTACGGCGTCTCTGGGTATACGAGTTATCAATAAGAGTAAACGTGGTGCGAAAACGTTCTATGGTTAATCGAATTAACTGCTCTGATGGACGAATTTGTCGACGATAAAATGGACGTAGTGCGCGATACGTATTCCGCACAGAACCATTACTTTCGCAAGCGTTGTTCAGGCGTGAGTCTATTCATGATGAATTGCCAAACCAAACTGAGAATAAATCACTTGACAGCTGTTAAATCGGTCGCCATCTTGAACAGTAATGCCAACTTAAAGTTATATACGTCTATAAAAAACATCCTTTACATTGGAGACCTTTTTAAGAAGAGAAGAATACAGTTTAGTTTATTGCTGTGATTGTTACTTTGAAAAATAAATGAGGTGAAAAAAACGTACCAAGATTAGTTTTTACCCGTTTTATGCCACAAATATCAAAAAAGTACCAAATACCAATTCGCTTATTTTTTTAGTAGAATATTTTGTAGTTTGAAATTTGGCTCTATCTGTAGTAGTTCCGGATATATAAGAAGTTCGATTTTACTCGTTTTTTCCCTTTTTTACCCCATTAGTATTCGAATTTCCAAAAATCTCTTCTTATTCGTCTTATACATTGGGACATGTACCTGCTTACCGAATTTCAAGTCCGTAGCTTTAGCCGTTTGTGCTGGGGTATGATGATAAGTTAGTCAGTCAGTCGGTCAGTCAGTATACTAGATTAATATAGTTTAATTAGAAAAATGTAAAGAAAATACCTTTCCTTAAAAAATTACAAAAATCGTCAGAATTCAATTTGAGTCCGTTTAGTAATATTTCATGCATAAACTTATTAATTCTTTTAAATTTTTTTTACTTTCAACACAACATTTTGTTGATATCATCTAAAAGATTAGTACATTTTTGCAAACATTTTTATACTTGTGTTATATAATGTTTTGTACCAGAACAACTAAAAACTGTTTCTCAAGTATTATGTACTGTGAACTAAAATATCTTTTGTACAGAAAGTAATTAAGAGCTCTGATTTCAAATCTGATCTCTGCTTTTTTAAATTGGTTCTAATTTCTGAGATATAAATACTTAAAAGATTCACATTATTATCATTATCATCAGCAGCTAATTCTGTGTCTTGCCATCCCTGGGCACTCGCAGAGAACATATTCCGACGTGTCCTGTCCTTCCCGATAGAAATCGTTCTGTACAACACCTATTTTACTCATGTGATAATTAAGGCTACAGTGGGCCGTAAGTAGCTCAACGTAAAGTTGTATGTCATTTCTGCTGAGGCTTAAAACAACCCCTCTCACCGCCGCATGTATTCAAATAGTAGTTATAAAGGGGTTTCTACCCCTCATAACTTAGTGCAATATTTCAAATTTGTGTTTATTGAGTACTTATGACAAAATATTGAACACAATAGAAATTCATATTCACGGTTGTTATAGAATCCAAGTCGGTTTTGCTAATTGTCGGTTTTGCACACCAATATTCAGGGTTGTTATGAAATCTGATTGCTGTCAGAATCAGAATTGAAATCGATAAAAAATTGTTTTGGTGCCACAGAAACAGATGTTTTCGATTTGATGTTCGAATCAGAATTGCTATCAGAATTTTGTGTTATAGAATCTGTTTTTATCGTTTTTTTTTTGTCACAAATAAGCTGAACAGTTGGTAAGTTGTAGATTTGTTTTCATTCTTGATTTGGGGGTTAAATAAAAACATGTAAGTAAGAACTTATAATTTGAAATATAACAAAATATTAATCTTTATTTGTGCTTAATTAGAGAAATTGTGATGGTTTTTAAAATTTATTCTTTTACTCATGATATTCTCATGAGTTATTTATTCAGTACAATAAGTACTGAAGGGGAGAGCATACCTATATGGACCATTTCATCAGACGCTACTCTGAATCCTCAGTAGGTTACTCCCAACGTTTCTTGCAAACATTAGAACCTTTATATTGTAAAAGCAATTGACTAAATAAGAATTATTAATCAATAGTTACAAGAAAAATTAAAATATTCAAACAAAAAACTCAGTAAGCATTGAACTGAATAAATAAATAAATTTCCTAACCAACATTTTAATATTGAAAACTATATATTCTATTTTTATTCTTTTCTTCTCTTTTACATTTGAATGCCAGGTGTTTATTGCTGAATGTAATTAAAGAGTATATGAAAAATAAAAACAAAAAATTATAAAAAAAATAATAAGAAAAACAGGGTTTTTCTACAATGAGCACTTGTATTTTTATATGTAATCATTTTTAAATTCCAAATAGAAATTATTACATTTGAAAATATATTTAAAAAACAAGTAAATTATTATTTTTTCACAAAAAATAGGGGAAAACATAGAAACCAGACACAAAACGGAATATTTTTGAAATTCATGGAAGAACATTTATTTGAAATTAAACAAACCAACAACTGTGAACTGATTGGTTTGAATCCAATACAAAACCGATACACCTAAAACCGACATTAATTCTAGTTCGAAAATGAAACCGACAACATTGGATTTCATGACACCAAAGTAATTTTTTTGTCGGTTTCGAATCCAATACCGACAACATTGGATTCTATGACAAATGGCTGTTTCATGAGAAACTTGTAAGGCTATATGCTTGAATAACAAAATATTAGGATTTTTGTCTTCTTCGATTTTAAATAATTTTTGAAAATTTTAAATTTTTTTAATTATGTATAAGAAAGCTATTCCTTTGTCACAACTTTTTGAATATTTCTAAAACTGCTGAGCAGATTAAAAACAATGTAAGTACGAGCGCAATCTAAAGGAAATTTTGTCGCGTCAGCCCCACTATTTCCAAAATACTTTGGAAACACTTTTCAGTTGCTGTTGTCCAAAGTTAACTTTTATTTGTAAACTCGTGTAATTAGATATAAAAATTTTTTTTTTGTTAGTACTTAGTTTCATCGTGTAGTATAAAGTAAAGTATTTTTATAAATAAATAGATAATTTTTTTTTAATTAAACATATAATATTTTATTTGTTTAAAAAGCGTTACTTAATTAACATTTACATATAATTTATCTAAATTTTATTTGTATTCTTGTATTTTTTCGAGAATTATTTCTATAAATTTCATTTAGATTTAATTTTTCCTTAATTAATTTATTTTAATTTGTTTAAGCAATACTTTAACATAAAATACATTTATTAAAAATTTTCGTTTTTTGTTTTGTTTTTTAATTAAAACTACATATTTAAATAAATTTAACAATAAATATAACAATTTATAAAAATATTAAAATTTTCTCTTCTCATTTAACATTCAATTAAATCTATAAGCATCTGGTTAGATTAAGATTTTTACATCTAGTTTATATTTTGTAGACAACTAAGCGCATAACAAAGCAAAGAGAAAACATTATTCTTTGAATTAAATTCTGCATTTCAGCTCTCTCATTTAAAAATCATAAGAGTTGGTCTCATCATCACCTTTGCGTACCTTGAAAACACACTTGTAAAGCAAAGCAGCCACGACAGCACCAGCAAAGGGGCCCACCCAGTAGACCCAATGATCCACCCATAAATTTTGCACAACAGCTGGACCAAACGAACGTGCTGGATTCATGCTAGCACCAGTTAAATTGATCTTGTTTAATAAAAGAAAAAAATATGAAGCAAAATAGATTTTAATTACCTAAAGGCCTAAAAAAAATTACACTTACAGCACACAAATGACCTGCAGCAATGGATAAACCAACGGCCAAAGGAGCAGAACCCTTAATATCGGTACGACCCGGATCAGAAACAGCCTTTACAACAAATACCAAAATAAAAGTAATTAAAGCTTCAATAAGTACTGCTTGACCCACAGTCAAAGAACCTGCATAACCGGATACACCCAATTGAGCCCCACCAACTGCTTCGGACACACCCACCTGCATTATCACACACATTTTTGTATTTCTTTAAAAGAAATTTTTTGTTTTGAATTCAAACTTACTTTAATAACAGCAGCTCCTGCAATAGCACCTACACATTGTACGGCTATATAGAGGGCGCTTTTGATTATGCTCATTTCTCCAACAATTAGAAAACCAATAGTAACAGCTGGATTAATGTGACAACCAGATATGTGACCAACAGCCTGTAACGTAAAGCAAAAATAAATAAATAATCAACCGATTTGGCTAATTTTTTTTTTTCATATGTTCGGCATTACTCATCTTTAATAAAAAAAAATGAAGATTGACCACGCTTATTACTACCCCCACTTAATAAGTTTGTCTAAAATCAGAGAAATGTTTGAATAATTTGGCTAATGTTTAGGTTAAATGTTCATCATAGCCCAGCTTGCATTTCTATAAGTTCGTCTAAAATCAGAGAACGGCTGTACCGATTTGTCTAATTTTTTTATATGTTGGTCATAGCTCATCTTGGGTTAAAAAAAGAAAATACCGAGAATATTACTATGCCCACTTTTGAAATTTATCTAAAACAGAGAAGTTTCACATCAAGAATTCATTTGATTTTTTAAGGTGTTAAAAAAATTTTAATTTTAAGCAGTTTGCAAAATAATTAATTTTTGTAGTCTTCACGATAGATAACAATAGGAATTAAACATTGAATTAAATATTCAGATTCAAAGTGAAATTGATTTAGAATTTGTGACGTACAAGTCAGTAACCTCTTTCCATCCACTTTTTAGTAGAACTGATGATATTTTGTAGTCATAACTTACTAAGGTTTCAATATAGCGACTTGATTTCCTTTGCGTTGGATAGGTAAACGTATTGGCTTTAATTAGATTTTTTTTTGCGGATAGTGCCAAAAAAATTTTTTTATCATTTAAAAAAAAGCGACCTTATTTTCTTTAATTTTTGTCATTGTATGTTTCCTTTTAGTGGGTGATTTAGCTTTTTCTAGCCTTTTTTTTGTGGCAACTTTAGCTTATTTTTTTGTAGCTCCTCTCAGGTCAATCGTATGTGACCTATTCCTGTTTCGAAATACAATAAACAAAATGTCGTGTATTATACAGCGTTATAATGAACGGAATTATGATATCACAGCAAAGCAATAGCAAAAAAATATTTATTGATTTCAATTGGATGTCTGAATATCCAATAAATAAAATACCTTACGATTCATTATAATTGGAAAGGTAAATGTAGTATGTTTAAGACTACAATGATCAATCAAAACTTACTTTTTCTTCTCTCTTTTTAACTATTTTTTTTAATGCATTTTGATATAAATATAATTTGAAGGCAAAACAACGTTTGCGGGTCATCTAATACTATACAATAATCGGTTGCAATAATCGTTTTATGTACACTAATGCTAGCTGACACCGGCAAACGTTGTTTTGCTATAAAATTTTATTTATGTGGAAAAATAATTATAAAGAAAGAAATATAAATTATTTTTGGACTTGGGATAAAAACTTAATTAGGTTGTTCTGAAAATGTAAGAAAATGTAAGAAGTGGTCTAAGCGTTCTTCAACATGAGATAAATTTTAAAAGTGGGTGTAGAGAGGAGCGTTTAAATTTTCTGTTCTTACAAAAATAAGTTGGGTTGCTCTGAACATATAAAAAAAATTCTCCAATTTGAGAAAAATGTAAAAAGTAGGCGTAATAATGGGCGTGCGAAAGTTTTCTATTCATTAGAATAGAAATAGACGATAATATAAAATTTTTGTACATTCGATCTTCTCACTCGAACAAATCGTACTCATAGGGAGTAGAAAGAGCTACTAGATAAAAAAAGCCATATACTGACTGCAGCGCCACCTGCCGAGCGGATTTGTGATGCTAAGCCTTCCAAGACGTAGCTCAAAGTCACACACTGAAATTCAATTAAATCAGTCCAGCCGTTTAGGAGGAGTACAATGCCAAACACATGTTCAGTCGAATTTTATATATTAAGATTATTAAAAAGAAAAATTTTTTTGTTTTTTTTAATGTAAAGCTGCCGAACCGATTTTAAAAATTATTTCATTACTATAAGGCTACATTATCAGCGAGTAACATAGGCTATTATAAAGGGTGCTTTTTATAGACGTATAGAACTTTAAGTTGGCATTACTATTCAAGATGGCGACCGATTTAAGAGCTGTCAAGTAATTTATTCTCAGTTTGGTTTGGCAATTTATCGTGAATAGACTCACGCCTGAATAATGCTTCCAAATAGTGCAATTTTATTTCGAACGAGATTGCCGTTGTTCCCGATTTTCATAAGCGACTTGTTTAGCGATCAAGCGCACTTCTGGTTGAATGGCTACGTCAACAAACAAAACTGCCGCATTTGGAGTGAAGCTAATCCTCAAGTGTATGTCGAAACAACGTTACATCCAGAAAAACTGACTGTTTGGTGTGCTTTATGGGCTGGTGGAATCATTGGTCCGTACTTCTTCAAAAACGATGATGGCCAGAACGTTACAGTCAATGGTGATCGGTATAGAACCATGAATTAAACAGCCATGCTGTCCAGGAGCTGTGGTTCCAACAAGACGGCGCAACATGTCACACAGCTCGTGCCACAATCGATTTATTGAAGACACGTTTGGTGACCGCCTAATTTCACGTTTTGGACCTGTGAATTGGCCTCCAAGATCTTGTGATTTAACACCGCTAGACTACTTTCTGTGGGGCTATGTAAAGTCATTGGTCTATGCGGATAAGCCACAAACGCATGACCATTTGGAAGACAACATTCGCCGTGTTATTGCCGATATACGGCCACAAATGTTGAAAAAAGTCATCGAAAATTGGACGGCCAGATTGGACTAGATCCGAGCCAGCCGTGGCGGTCATATGCCAGAAATCATATTTAAAATTCATGTCAATCGAATAATTCATCGTTGTTTTATTGCAATTTAAAGCTCTATAAGTCTATAAAAAACACCATTTATTTATTTTCAAAATATGTTTACTTATGAGTAAAACACAACTTTTTTTTAAATCCGTTTAAAATTTATTGAATTATTTAATTTTTTATTAAACATTTTTTTTTCCAAAATTTGAATTTTTGGCCATTTCACTCAAAAATGCTTGCAATCATTTCCTGGTGAAAATGTTCGTCTTGTTCAGCGCTGAAGAAGTCGAAATGTGACTGCAGGAAATGAATTTTTAATGACACATTGCAGCTCATTTCCTCATAGCCTATTTCATGCTACTCACGAGATGGTCGTATATTGCCATTATTTAGTGCACGACTATTACATACATTCACAAAAATAGCATGGATGTTTTTGTCCAGGTTGCTAATGAATTTTTAAAATCGGTTAATATTCAACTAAGTTACTAGTTTGTAAGTGCATAAAGGTAAAAAAACCGATTTTTTTAACCGTAACTCAAGCTTTTGGGGGTGTTTGGCAGATTCCAAAAAACAAATTCTTGTTGTACATTGTATTCAATAGGAATCCAAAAAAATATATAATTTAATTTAATTTAAAAAATTTTTTAAACCAAATATATTTAATTAAAAAGTTTCTTTCAATTAGATTTCGGTATTCGTAGTTTTATTACACTGTAATACCATCACTGGCACTTGACTTGTGTACTGCCATCTCTCCGACACAGCCGCGGTTTTTGACTCATAGCTCCGCTATTTATCTACCGATCTAGCTGAATTTCAATATTAATTGAAAGACAGAAACAGCTGGTATGCTATACTTTTCTATACGTTGCCTTGGGACTTCAGAAAGTTAATTTCACCGACTACACAAGCAGACGGACATCGCTTAATCAACTGCACTATTCATAAGGATTTAAAATATATGCGTATTATGATTCCCACATATAATCGATAATTGGGGTATTCAAACGGTGTCTTATCAGGTCATTAAGTCCTAATGTCATAATATTTTACAATAGTTTAAAAAAATTGTTGTTCGACTGAGAACAAAAATAGTCATAAAATAATAAGAGTTTTAGAACTGTGTTTATGATTTGTCATAAATCTGAGTTTAATGTCTATAGCTATTTAGTCGAGCCGACGGTAATATTCAAAAGCCGCCGTCGAAACATACAAAGCATATATGGACGATTAAAAATTGTTTGCACTTTTATATATTTGTATTACCTACATCACATTTTCATATTTAAAAAAAATTTTTTTCACTTAAAAAAATGTACAAGTGAAAATATTTGGCTTTCATAACTGGCCGGTAGCCACTGAATGTGTTTCCATAAGGCCCCGTTAAAAAAATTCGCCAGCTCGTATTACGGCAACAGCTGTTTATTTTTATTATTTATTTTTAAATAGACAAAGTCTTTGTGCCCAATTTAATTACATATATTAAATTAAAATAAAATATGGATATTTCAGAACATATTGAGGTAAGTTCTTATTTACTATATAAATAAGCTGAAGTTAATAAGTATTTATATAAGTGTCTTTTTTTATTACTTACTATTTAGAATCAGCCATTATGACGTTCAATTTGTAATTTTCGCACAAACCGCCTATTATTTTAGTTCTTTCGCTTGCTTTTGGCATTTTGATAAATTTATTACTTTTTTTTGTTCAGCTGATTAAAATAGTAAATAGTAGGTTGTTCAAAGCGATCATACTTTTTTGTTGTTATTGTCTTAGGACATATGACTTTAAAACTACCGTTTGAATTTCCTAAATATTAAAAGAAATCTTACTTGGCGCTTTGCTAAAAAGCCCGTTTCTTTTATTAGGTTTTACTAAAATCTTATTCCATAATAAGAATTTTGCAAAAAAAAAAAATCTCACTAAAACTCGTTCATGTTTAATCCACTTTCCCTTATAAATTTCAAAATACGAAGAACGTTAATCTTCAATTTAAATTTGTACTGGAAAATATTTGATATGTAATTTATGCCATTATTATTCATTCATTTATTTATAGCCGATATTACCTACGTGTATGAACGAATGTGACACAAGATTTTAGTTCATGTATTTTTTTAATTCTTGAAATGCATAAAAATTTAACCTACATTCTACAGGTACGTAATACATACGTACACTTCACTCGTCTGCGATTTTTATAAAAGTACGTAGACGCATTCTTTAATGAATGTGTGTAAAAAATATTTGTATGAACGAACTATAATTTATGTTAGTATGTATGAATATGTTTGATAATACATGTAGAATGTTGCTGTATTTGACTTAATGTAAATTTATAAGTATGTACTTAAGCATAAGCGAACTCATTTAGTATGCAAACAACATTTACTTTAAATTTGTTTTTTTTTTTATTTAAATTGTGTACTCTATAGCAATTGAGCACCCTATGAAAGTAAAAACAAAATGACGTAGACTTAATGCTGCCAAATATGAAATAAATGAGCGTTTGAAAATATTATTTCATCCGAAAATTAAAATATTATAAATCCATTAAAAATTAACATTTTTAAATTGTTTTTACATTTCAAACTTTTGAATAAGAAATTTGACTTTTCTAAATGTGAAATATTTTAAAGTGGCACCGCCGAAATATGCTTGTTTACAATAAATACTAGTCGCCTATGAATGTTGCTGCCCTTTTGCAATATAAATACTTAGATATTTACATATGCATATAGCTGACTAGATTACGATGAATGCAGTCAACGGCATTTGTAGTCGAGTAGTTGTAGCCCGCAGTGTTCAATTTGTTTAATAAATTTTTAAATACACTCTCGAAATAAATAAGGGTCATGCATGTTAAAAATAAATCTATATACGATTCAAAAGACCATGCCATAAACTGAACATTTAACAACTAACGGACTATTATGTCAGAATTTATTTATTTATAAAAGTACAAAGTTATTTTTAAAATTATTTAAAATCTTGCTGGCTTTAACTTTTTGCAAATCTTCTTTCATTTTAATGAAATTTTTAAAAAAATCTAATTTTTCTATTTATGAATTTTTTTTTTATTTTGTGAAAAATGTTTTTGGTAGCTTATTAACTCTTTTCAATAACTTATTTTTCATTCTTTGTAGCATTTTTAATGAGAAACTGAGTTTGTTATATGCACGCAAACATAATTTAAGAGAAACATCATATTATGTATAGATGAAACATATTAAAAATGTTTTTAAACGACAGATTTTCAGCTTGAAATCTCCGTCACTATTGGCAGATAAGTCAAATGTGACTGAAGTAGGGCGTTATATATCATAAGTTTGACTGATTCAATAATTAAATGATTTAAGAGATCGAATTCTAATAATAGTGCTGATACGCCAATATTAATCTCTTTAACACGTTTGATCAAATTTATACTAATAAAAGACGGAGAATTGTTGCTGGCTTATCGACGTACACCTTTTCTTTCAAATAACCCCAAAGAAAGAAGTCTAACGGTGTCAAATCACATGATCTTGGCGGCCAATTGACATTGCCACCACGTGAGATAACACGGCCATTGAATTTGTCGCGCGAAAGAGCCATTGTTTCGTTAGCTGTGTGGCAAAGTGACGGTGCCACTGGTGAAACCACATATCGTCCACATCCATATCTTCCAATTCGGGCCATATTGAATGATTTCTTGTCCTGACCGGGGTTTGAACCGCAACATCTGCAGTTAAAAGCTATTATTAATCTTTGATTTAAAAATATATATGGTTAGATGCAATCATAAATCTAGCATACTATGTTTCCACCAGAATATGGTTGCCTCAACCATATTTTTTTTTGCGTGTAGTTATTAATCAGTGAAAATTAGAACAACTGTAGTTTTGAAGCAAAATTTTTCAATATATCAATATTAGAATCAGTAATTACGATAATTAGATTTTGTGCATAAGTTTTTCATATTTCATGAAAAATGTTAAAATCAGTCTGATCAGTGACATTTCTGAGATCGATAAGACCAAACAAGTTTAATAGATTTGGAATTTATTTTAATGGTTAATTTGATAACTATATATTCGATGAAATTTGTAATTTTGCATAATTCTACTTCATGTATTCAATGTATTTATATTGGAGAAAGATGAAGAGACATTAGAGCGCATATTTGGACAAGTTTTCGCTACTTAAGGCATCATTATCTACAACCGTCGGATACGATGGACAAATCACAATTCTTAATGAATACTAGACTCAGAGAGAATTTGTAACTTGAGAGTAGTGTCCCAATAGGTCTATTTAGGCCGCATTAGCCAGGTGACTTGTTCTTGCTTCTCATTCTAATTCTCTAATACCACCGATATGGTGTCTTTTCTACAACAATGAACACATTTGCAACCAGGTATGCTATAAATTTGCACAATATATTTCGTATATAGCGATTACATCAGGTAACTTAGATAAGCTTGCTTAAATTGGTTAAATCTTTCAAAAAAAAAACTGAATATTTATACTTATTACATTTCTAAATTTTATATTCGAATTATCAACGTATGAATTAAAATTATAGATTTGATATGAAGATATATATCTTCACTCACATTTAGAACTTTCGATTGTCTAGCACTGACCAATGATTGTCTCTTTAACTGTGTATATGTATTTACTTCCAATAAGATTCTATCTACTTCACTTTCATTCTTGATTATTTTGGTTTGCCAGCATTACTTTCCCGTTTCGGTAGAATATAATTTTATATTCAATTGATTTTAATGATTTGGTATAATGAAATAAATTTATTTCCCTTGCTGGGAAAATCATTAACAAACAGTCTATTCGTGCTTTGATTTTCCATTAATTTCGATTTTGCTGACATTTCAAAGTATTTTTTTGTGTGTTTTTGTAGAAATTTTCTTTCTATTAGTATTGATTTAGTATGTGGACTCAATAGCATTTGACTCATATTCAATCCCATCTATTTTTAATCCTTTTATGATACAGTCATTTTGAATTATATGGTTATTTAATATATTCAAAGAAGTTTTCAAGTTTTTTGTTTTAATTTAGAATATTGATGATTTTCTTTTTGTTTTCTTGCATATCTTTTACAACTTCGTCGAATTTTACTGACATAAAATTTGTAGACTCAGCAAGCTGATCTACTATTTCCCGTTTTCTCAATTTCAATAATTCTCGTTTTATTGTGAAAAGCTTATTCTTTATATCCATATTTTCTTTTTTGTATATGGCAATAAAATACTTCGTTTTCATATATTACAAGTCTCTAAAATTATTTTTACTTAACTGAGTGCATTGGCACACTCATAATCTTCAATATTTTCTTAGATGTCATATTCGTTAAAACTACGAATCAAATTTGATTTGCTCACCAAACTTCGGCGAGCCTGTTTTTTTGGCATTTTTTATTTAATTCGATTTGCGATAATTCAATTCACATGTTTATATAAAATATTTATAAATCAGTCAGATTTTTGTATAGAAATTTAAATTTTTTCCCCACGATAAAGCATTGAACAAAATATACGTCTTATCGCACAGGGTTGCTGTTTTCAATTTGAAAACCTTTTCCGTCAGGAAATCATATGTATGAGAGCATCTAAGTAAGTGGGATACTTAATTTTTCAAGCTGTTTTTAAGTAGGGCTCTTGCCGAAGAATGAGAGCTACTGTGTCTGTCTCCAATAAAGCATGAATACAAGGGAATAAATAATGGCAGAACGTTAATTTAAACTTAAATGCTACAAATAAAAAAAATTATTAGGAACAAGTAAAAGCTTTGTGTTGTGTGTGAGAAACTGTATTCTGTAGTGCCAAAAATGGATCAACTTCCCTGTAAAAAAACCACTAGAAAAGATCTCTTTATAAAAATATTCCTTTCAAAAAATTTATTTATCGTGTCTGACTAAGAAGCTCCTGTACCACAACGCCTGTTTAACTTACAGTAGGGTAAATTTTAACTTAATAATACTGGTATTTTGGTTTTAAGCCTACTGCCAGCGAAAATAATTTTTTTTTTCTTATTTAACAAAAAAAAAAATTGTTTATTTTGCATTAAAATGTAATAAAATTTTCTCACAACGTAATTTTTATTTGAATATTTAAGAAGAAATCGCAAAAGTATCTGAAAAAATATTTATGAGATGCATTTAAATAAAGTTAAATGTTCATTTGCGTGCACTTGCTTATATTAGAGTATTTTTAAATAATAAATAAATAAGTGATAAACAAATCATTTAAACAATTTATTGTTTTTCTATTTCGCGTATTCAAAAAATAGTGGCTTTTTGTACAAAACAAAGTTTAATGTGATAAAAGTTGCATACAAATTTTGCTTAAATATTCTCTGGGGGCTGCAAATGACATGAATATGTATGTGTGAGTGTTGTATAAATGTATGCGTACGAGATCGTAATGTTATTTTCATATGTAATGGGCATTAATTTTTATTACTTTTCATATCAAACGAACCATCAACAAGTGCAAGATTGCATCTGTATAAAATTGTATCGTTATCTTTAACCCCTAAACGGTAATACTAATTAAAAGAGGCTTCATATATATATACAAAAAAATTAATTAATCAACACTTGTGAAGTCAGTTTCAAAATTATGTGAAGACATAGACCGAAAAAACAACAGAAGATAAAATGGAAGGTAAATCGCGGTATTCAGAGAATCTGGTTAAAATTGTGTTTGCTTTATTCGCCATGTCAAAAATAGATGAAAGCGTGGAAGCAGTAAAAAAAATTATTCCTTAAATTTTTCGTGCTACGTGTCGCTCTGTTGACAAGTCTCACGCAGTTAAAAAAGTTCGTTCTTTGCAAATCTATCTAGCTCTTAAGAGTTTTTGAATAAAATTAAATGGATAAAAAGATAAGATGTTATTCAGTGTATTATTGGAATGATATTTCTTGCACTTTCTTACTAAAGAGCTGTACAAGCGTAAAATATCATATTTGTAATGATGTGTTTTGTAAGGAAACTTCATAAGGAAGTTGATGAGAATGATTTACAAAAACGAATTGAATTATCAGATGATGGAACACATGTTATTATCCTATTTTGGAGAGTATAAGTTCAATCAGTCGTTGAAAGCTTTTGTATGCAATGCGTATTCATACATTTATTAATCTAAGTGCAGTTTATCATTAACCTTGATTTTTAGTTCTGTTCAATAAGACATTATTTATCTTATTTGGGATAATCAAAGAATATCCCAGAGATTTTAGCTAAATGCTTTTTATGGGGAGAAGTGTGTAGGGTCCTATTCGGTATTATTTCCAAGTATTTACTCTAAAACCGATTAAATTTATATAAAAAAGTGAATATATTTAATTTGAAGGAAGTAATTTTAAAATTTTAAGACTAGTTATTCGTTAAAGCGAGTAATTTCAGTTTTATATTTTCACTAGCATTTAATCCACTACTTTGTTAGTGAATACGCTTAATATTAACGATGTTTTTAATTTGTTTTCGAAAATCTGAAAAAAGTAGGCCTTTGTGCATCTTACTTATTTGTCACTATTTCTAGTAATGTTAGTGTCTCAATTAAAAAAAAAAAACAAAAAAAAAACAAAAAAATATATCTATAAGTACTTTTAAAATACATGTCCGTGCTGATGTTGAAATCAACTTTCTGAAGTCCCTAGAAAACCTACAGCACAGTTTAGCATGTCAATTTATTGGAAGCTTCTGTCTTAAGTTTGTTATTGAAACTAAAACCAATCGGTACATAATTGGCTGCGCTATGAGCTCTGAAGTGCAACTACCTCCATTTTTGGAGCGCTTTTTATGTCATTTGTCTAAACTTTAAAATACATAGTTTTATCAGAAATAATAGCCATAATGTCGATGCAAAAAATAAGAATAATCGGTTCGCAAATGGCTGAGAAAAAAAAACAGAAATTTTAGATTTTCATTAATGTGTTTTGTGTTTTAATGGAACTTTTTAAGCTGTATATGTGCGTAATATTTGAACACTCAAACACGAAACCAGTTAATCGATCTTATACACAAAGTGTGTATGGATGTGTGTCTTTTACATGCCTTGATTGTAAATCAGGCGATACACACATTGAAATTTGATCAATTTGTGTGTGTACCAAAAAAATCAAACTAGATTTGATTTTCGGCAAATTCACAACGCACATAAATATCATAGATTAATTTTGAAATTTGATGTGTGTATCCTCCGCTTAATAGCATTACAAGAATTGTTTTATTTTTTGCTGTTAATTAAATATGTTTCTTTTCAAATTTTTTTTTGCAAAATTATATTATATTATAATTATTTTGCATTTCTCTTAGATATCTTTTTTTATTAATTTAAAACTCGTTTTAATTTTATATATATGTATATTATATAGATAAGCTTCGAAATAACACAAATAAATTTTTATTGGGTGTTGTAAATTTATAGCAAAATGTTAATATGCTGCGTCAATTTACTTAAAAGTAGATTTACGGACCAGAATTTTTACTCACTACATGTACCAAGTTATTACATTTTACTGCTATCATTGTTACTTTAAATGATAAATGCGGTTTAGGAGATATTAGGTTGTCGATTGTTTATTTTTTATATCCTGCATATTCAAATTTACAAAAATTAATTTTTAATCGTTAAACTGTGAGGTTAACCTAATCACCGAATTTTAAGTCTATAACTTTAGACGTTTGGGCTTTGAGATGAGGACAAGTTAGTCAACAAATTTTTTTTTTTTTTGGGTTAAATCTCATGATAATACTCGTATATTACCACTCACTCTGACAGCAATAAAAATAAATGAACGTTCAATGAACTTGTGTCTCTTTATAGTTAAACAACAATAACAATTAAAAAACAAAAATTAAAACAAACTGAATGTTAAATTTGTGTGTACGTACTCGTACTTAGTTATTACTTGTAGCAATCTCGCATAAACAAGTTTAAAATTAAACAAAAATCATTAAAAAAAAAAAATAGACAGAAACTTTTTATATTGACCGTGTACGATTATGAATTAAGACCAGTTTGCAATTGAGTTACAAGTCTTTACTTGTTTAAATGAATTTGTTTTACAATACGAGTAGAAAGAAAAGCAAACATTAATTTGAAGCTTAAAAAAAACAAATTGATACCAACGAATAAGAAACAAATGTTTTACTAGACTTGTGAACGCCATTGATTTTATAAATTATAATATTTGCACGAGTGAATGAAATAACACAAAAACTATATAATTCCATAGAGCATTAAGTCACTGAGAATGAAAATATACTTTTTGATGAATTTCCAAAGTTTAGACAAAAAAAAAAAAAAAATCAACGATGAAAGATATCGATTGAATTACGTATTTCACAGTCCTAAGTGTCAGGTTGTCAAACCATGTTTATGCATCGTTAACGATTTTTTCACAGTTAAGAAATTTTAACAATAGAATAGGCTATAGGATTATCTATATATTTACATACATATATACGCTGTGTTGAGAATCTATTTCTCTATCAAATGTACGATTGGAGTCGGCTTTTAATTGTGCAATCTCTTTTATTTTCATCAAAACAGTAAACAATTGCGAAACTAATTCAGTTTAGGCTTTAAAAGAGCAAACTTCTGTATAGAAAAAACGCACAAAGCTTAATGTGAAAACACTTAATATTGATTAAATTTACCTAGTCCACTTTCACTGCAATACAAAATACTCTTAAAAATACAACTTAAAAGTACGCATTTAGTGCCATTATTACAACTTACTCATAAGGTCTCAGATAGTTATAATTAACTTTAATTAAAGTAACTAATAAAGTGATCAACGACTTTTTTCCATTATTACAAGTTCCCAATAAGATAAAGATTATAAGATTTCTTATGTGGTACCACTGCTGTAACTACCGCTTACTTTTTCGTTGCTATAAATACATAGTGGAAATGACATAACTTTTTTTTTTTGAAAATTGTTTTTCAAATAAATAAGAAATTTGATACTTTTAAAATTTTATTTTAGTATTTGTTATTTTATTGTTTTATTTTTGGGTATTAATAAAAAAGAATTTCAATATCTATGGCTGCTGAAGTTGCCGTATATAAAATCTCAAATATGGCAACTTTAAATGCTTAAAGTTTATGTTAAAAGTTATGGGCAACACAAGCATGTCTTCAGGTAAGATCACACTATGTCCCTATTTAGACGAGGAAACATTTGGAAGAAAAACATCTTGAATTCTCTTTTGCTTTTTCTTTCGCAGTCACACAGACGAACATGTTGCCGGCAACATTCATTATTATTGTTATTATTTGCACACAAAACAATGAAAGAAAAGTAAAGCAAATATAAACAAAGAATATATGAACAAAGCGTATCGCCGAGTACCGAACACAAAAATGATTCTCTCTTCTCCACCCGTAATTTGCCTACAAACGAAATGTTTGCCTTCTAAATGTTTCTTCATCTAAATAGGGAATATCGGTGCAAATAGCATAAGTAACGATTTTCATCATGATACATCCGTACACAATTTAAAAGTTGGCCCGACATAATATTTATAGTTCATATTATTGTTGAAGATTGTGAGAAATTTTTTCGGTTCATGTCCGCCAAAACTTATTTGTGACAATTATCGGTACGATACATTCACAAATTCAATTTTACGTAGCGTTACCATTTTGCGTTGTGCTTAAAAAAATTTCCAGCAATATTTGTAAGCTTTTTATTTGTATGAGCTCATGCCTCATTTCTTCTTTTCTTTGCAGACAATGGTGAAATGCCTTCGTCTCAGATGGTAATAAATTTACAATCCACTTCTTCGGAATCCATTAAATCATTTTTTAAAAATGGTAATTTATAAAAGATAAATGTTTTTTAATGTTTAATTACACTGTGGAACATTTTTGGGATTATTGTCTGGGGGGTGAGAAATTCCAAGCACCCTGACTTGGTACTAGGTACTAGGTCAGTATAGTAAAACCCTCAAAGGGTTTGGCGTTCGTATGTGTCAGTTTTTTTTATGACCTTTTAAATATTTTCCTTATCTTGATCCTTGATCTTGATTAAGTAAACATTTTTATAATTTTTTATTTTTATTTTATTTATTTTTATTTATTTTAATAAATATTGCCTAGACTTTTTCGATGGTTCAGTTTCTGAACCACACATAATGTCAATGTGTGACTCCACTGTTGGCCCTTCTGCATCTCCTGAAAATTCTTTATCATCAAGATCATCCTTGTCTTGCCACACAAGCTTACTCCACCAGCAAATTTCCGCAATTATTGCACTCGGCGACTTTTTGCCTCTATATCTGTAAGTTTTTGTTTTATTAAAATGAGTTTGAAAAAATAAAAAATCAGTATTACCTCATTTCAAATGGCATAGCAACTTGATGATAGCGTTCACCTTGTTCATCTGATTCGGTAGCCAATTGTTTGCTGAAGTAGTCCAGATGATTATGTAAATAATGGATTTTCAAGGACATGTGGACACCAATTTCCGAGAATGCTCTTAACATCCTTGCGACAGAAACATCGTAGTTGTTAGAACGATGCTTTCTCAACAAGCCTTCTATTACTTCTTTGATTGCCTGCCATGCATTCAATTCAGCGTCAATCAAAATATTGTTGAATGCGTCACTTTTAATCAGCTTTCGTATATCTGGACCATTTACTACGCCTGATTGGAAAAAATTAGTTTGTTAAGATGGAAAATCATGGGAAATGAATGTGATATTGTAACTTACCTTCTTTAATTTTACTTTCGCTGAGTCTCGGGTAAATTAGTTTCAAACACAAGAAAACTTCATCTCTTTTGACGACAGTTTTGATAAAATTCTTAACAATTCCAATTTTAATATGCAGTGGAGGCAGCAATATCTTCTCCTTCGGCACTAGAGGCTCACGAATAATATTGGCCGTTTGTAACCTGCTGTGCTCTCTGAGTTTCCATCCGTGGCATGCATATTGGTCACCGGAAAATCGTGTGTCCCAATCGCACAAAAAGCACATATATTTTATATAGCGGCTTTGAAGACCGCAAAGCATTGCTACAACTTTTAAATCGCAGCATATGCGCCACATATGTGTTGGCGTAGTTAACCATTTTTAAAATATTTTCCAGTGCATCATATGTTTCTTTCGTTTCTGTACTATAGGCGATTGGAACTGAAGGTTTTTTATTGGTCTTATGCAGTAAAACCGCCTTCAAGCTGAGTTTTGAACTGTCAATAAATAATCTCCAGTCATCTGCTTCATATTTTATTTCCATTGCGTCCATCAATTTTCCTACATCCGAGTAATATGCAGAAGTTTTTTCATCATTCACAAGGAATAAACTTTGGAGTGTTGCCTGACGACTTTGATAAGCTGTGACTTTCACACCGGGTGCCAACAAATTGTTTGATTTCAAAATGGAAGCCAGCTCTTCCGATTTATGCTGTGTTAATTCCAACTTGGCAACAATTGAATCAAGTTTATTTTGATTTATAAAAATTGGCTCATTGGATACTGATGGCTCATATGGGAGATCATCACGTGCATGATATGTCGGAGCAGTCGTAGAAGAGAAAATATCTGGGCTAGAAGCTTTTGGCACAGGAATGTGGTCCGAATGAGGCAATGGTGTTGCGGCACTTGCAACACCAACGTAATTATACGATTTTCTTATCCTTTTTGCGGCTCCTTTATTCGCACATGCATAGCAATTCAATGGATTGTGACCTTCGCCAGGATTAGTCCAAGTCATTGGAATACCGAATGGCATACTTTCACGTCTTCTATTTTTCCAATCCATTAGACGGTTGTAGCAGCTTTTACACACTATATTTGGTACCCAATTTTCGTTCACTATAACATTTTGGTTGAAGTACATCAGTACTGAAATTTCCCCTTTTTTTATGTGTTGAGACATATTGACCACAGCAGTAGCAAAATCTATTTATATCTGGCTTGCACAGTTCCATATTGTTCAGTTTTGTTCACTTTTAAAAAACTGGAGAAAAATCACTTTTACTGTTCGCGTTCGTCGGCACTTGTTGAATGACAAAAATCACAGAACCAGTGTGAGAAAGAGAAGAAGTATAATGACAATGCATGTTTTATGTGAACATTACAGAACCAGTTTTACCACATCAATATTTCTCTTTTAGTAAAGTAGAAAAATATGACAGAGTTCGGCTTGTGAGTGTCAATGTTTTCTCCAAATAATGTTGTGCATATCTGGAGCTAATTTTTGAAATTCATACATTTACCTAATTGTGAATAAATGAGAAACGCGTGCATCGATTTTCATGATCTATGTCTTTTTTTGCTCATGAGTTATGTGACTTTACGCGAAAGTAATTAGTTTTAGCACTTTTTTCCATTTTGGATTTTTTATGAATTTAAAAAAAAAAAATATTTAAATTTTTAGGCAAAAAATACTTTTTTCCCTTCATACATAGACGGTATAGAAACAGATTAGAGAAATTGTAATTCTAAATTTTTTTGAGTTTGTTTTAGCAGAATCGGACAAGTGGTTCTCGAGTTATGTTAAACTACGTTTTTGCCAAAATGTTACAACTAAGCGAAAAAACATCAAGAAAATAAAAAAATTTAAAAGGTCATAAAAAAAAAAACTGACACATACGAACGCCAAACCCTTTGAGGGTTTTACTATACTGACCTAGTACCATCACCCTCACTTGGAATTTCTCACCACCCAGATTGGCTGTTGTACTGTGTTATCTATTTTGTAGTGATAAATTAAAAAAAAAGTTAAATTACTCACTTTTTTCCTCTTGAAAATATGTAAACAAATCAAAAACACTTTGTATATCGGCGCTGATTGTCAACTTAGATCGGCGCGCTAGTGACAGATAAAAATCGGCTCATTTTTTACAACTTTATTGCTTTACACTGTGCATTCAGATTATCGGCACAACAGCATTGATATTGGTAGGCCAAATGCAACACAATTTCGGCACAGATAATTATATTTTTAAAAAATACTTGCGTTCACACTATCGGTACATAAAATGAGCCGAAAATCTTTACATTGCTCAGATAGTGTGATCTTACCTTTCAGCTTATCATACACTTTTTATTCAAAATCTGTTTCTAATACCGAAAAGCTATTTATCTGACCGATAAGATCCTATTTTTAGTTATTGTTTAGTTGTAATAATGGGCCTAAGAATATCAGTGACACAAAAAACAAGTCTATGCGCAGACTCCCTACCTTAAAATAATAAAAGTTATTTTGTTTCTCCATGCGTTTCTTTTATTGTATTCATTTTTGTTTCGATTGTTTATCATACATAAAATATACAAAAATTCACACGTTTATTGCACTTGTTTTATTTGTTACATTTTGTGCTTGGTATCAGTTTCTTTTCTTTTTTTTTTTTAATTTTGGCCCACATTTAATACACAAACTTGTCTGTTAATTTTTTTATTATTACTCCACTCACATTAATTTTTTGTTAGTTACTTGTACCCTCTTTTAGGTCTTTAAAATGTTGGTGTTGTTGTTTTATTTTACACTGAAAAAACGTTAAACCACTTCAAACTATTAAATGAAATTCAAAACTTGCATTTACGACAGCTTGACTAAAATATTTAAGAAAAAAATCTGAAAATCAGTAGGTTTTTGTGTGCACCATTATTATTATTATTTTTTATCAATTAAGTTTTATATACCACGACCCCGGAAATTTTTTGTAGAGATAATTTGCTCACTGTTGAAGATTTCTGTTTTCCAGACGTTTTACCCTACGAGGGAGATTTTATAACCCAACGTTCACAAAGTACATGTTCTAAGTTTTCATCGCTTACGAACAATTAATTGCATCCAATACTGACTGATGAGGCTCTTGTTATAATTAATAATATACGCGTGTGTATATAGAATTCGTTTTCCACTTATTTGTTTGTATTTTCCCAATACAAATTTTTAGTTTTAAACTGTTTCTCTAAAAGCTTTACTTCAAAGATAAGTTATTTTCAGAAGGAGTGAATGAATGTAGGCTTAGTTTATGTGTATTTCGTGTATATTAAAAAAAATAATTAAAAGAAACGTTAGAAATAAAAAATGATTTTATCCTTTTTAAAGCTATTTTGAAAACAGAAATAGTAAAAAAAGCTTGAGTCAAAATCATAAATTTCGAGGGTGAATTCTGAAAAAATATGGCTATAAATCTAACCTTAACAAGTTAAATTCGGCTGTATCGAGTTTTATATACCCTTCACTGTATTAACGAAATATTCATATATTTTACTTTCCACATTCTTCTGATATATATATATACGAGTATATATAAAAAAATACAAAAAATTATATAATTGGAACGGCTAGCTGGAGGTCGTTTTTTGAATTTTATTTATTTATTATTGGAGCGAAAGATCCATATAAAAACCAATTTTTAAAATACGATCTCAGCTTAATAAAATAGCCGTTTCAATTAAAAAATGAAAAATTATATAAAAATAAAAAAGGAATAGAAAACATTGATAAGAAAATTTCTTTGAGTACCTATTTTTTATTATCCGAAATAATTAATTAATTTCAGTTCAAGAAACTAAAATTAAGGAGTTATAAGAAATAATGCTTTCTGAGAACCTCATTTTTAAAAGCAATAAAAAGTCTGCAGCCACTCAATTTTTTAAATAATAAAAAGAGAAATTCTAAGAAAGATATTAAATAGGAATGCACAAAAAAAAATTATTTTGGAGACATTTGCCTAACCTAATTAATTAAATATATAATATCAATAAAGATTTTCAAATTAAGGGCAAAATGGAAAAAATTCTCTTTCATAAAGATGTCTGTATTCGTAATGCTATTACACTTTTAAACTGAAAGTTTTAAAAACCACATACACACACATACAATATTATAGGTTTCGTACTTGTTGCACATGACAGCTTAAAAATATTCATAAAAAACAAAACACAAATTAACGAGAATCTAAAATTTCGGTTGTATTTTTGAAATTCTTTGGCTATTTATATCCCGATTGCTCTAATTTTTTACACAGACTCATTTTTTAATAAGACTGCATACCAGGTTTTTTATCCGTTTGGTAGCTTAGAAAAAATGAAAAAACACAAAAAATTCTCAAAAATGGAGCTGTTTGTGGCTTTCGACTCATAGCTCCGCCATTTATGAAAAAATTTGGGTGAATTTTAAAAGCAGGAATTTAACAGAAACAGCTAACAAATTGGTATGCCACAATTTTCTGTATGTGCTTAGGAACTTCAGAAAGTTAATTTCAACGATTTGACGGACACACAGACAGAATATGTATACCTTAAAGAGTGTCCAATGTAAAAAATACAAGCGGCATCACAAAGTTATGTATACAATTTTTATTTGCAGTGAAGGGTATAAGAAGGCTAAATAGGCAACGCTGTTTGGTACGTTTGTTTCTTTTACGTTAAACGCTGGCGCTTTTTCATTTTTATATTTTGTAATCAATTTCGCTTGAAATTATATTTTACATCAATAAAAAAAAGTCTAGGACAAATTTTAGATCAGATGGTAGATATTCTAAATTTTTTAGGAAAAAATTGTGCAAGTAGGTTGGGAGCTCTTTTTCCCACTATTTTTTCATACGTAAAATAAGTATGTCAGTGTAAAAATTTTACATCATTCCGTTACTTAAGTATTGCACTAAATCACAACAGAGCCATTGCCAAGCTATGTTCACTTTCCAAACTTTTTAAAAACTCATGATGCATTTTTTTATGTGGTACCCACAGATTGGTGGGTAGCGTATCAACCTATCAATCTGAGGAGGCAGGTGCTCGTCAAAAGAACTCTATCTTAGAATTAATTAAATAAAAAATAAATAAATAGTAATATGTAATATGTATCTAGCCACCAAAATGGTTTTGCAATTACATAATATAGGATAGGCCAAAATACACGCATGCGTTGAAAAATTTTATGATTTTTTAGATTTCATTCGTTGAGCCCTGTTACCACCATGCTAAATTTAAACACCGATCAATTAAAATGTACCGAAAAACAAAGTAGTTATTAACCCCCATTATGGTTCACAACACAAAAATGTTGTGTTGTCTCGCCTACAACACAGCATTAATGAAACATGCGATTATGGTTCACAACATCTAGCTGTTGTGTACGTCACACAGTTGTATATTAATGTTAGTAGATTTTTTCTTAAAAATACAAACGTGCATGCAAAAAACTGGGAAATTGAAAGAAATCAACATTAAAAAAAAAAAGAAAAACTAAGTGCACTAAAATATATCTATTTTGTTAAAGTTAATTAAATCAAAAAAATGTTAGATTAAAGTGTTTCTATTTTTTTCGATAATGAGTACAGAAAACAGACATCGCACGAGTTCGTAAAAAAAATTCAGAACAGTTCCAACCCATTAGAACTGCTAAATACAATGTTAGCAAACATTTTCTGGAATTAAATTTTTTAAACTGTTCCACATAAACAAGAATGGTTTTGCTGGTGAAACCATCAATCCGGTATTTGTTTTTTTTTTTTTTGCTGATAGTAGCTATAAGGAAGTAGAGGCAATGATATGATGCAGTTTCTCAGACAACTATTTGTTGAATTTTAAAAAAATTAATAAAAATCTTGAACAAAAATCCACTGAAAATTCAGTTCTTACAATTTTACTTAAAACTTATTCTGCATTTTTATTTTTAAACAGACAACAATGAGACAACACCTAATAACCACAGTTGTCTATTTTTATCCTTTTTTACAACACATAAGACAACATGTTGTGAACGGTAATCGCCAAAAATTAACATACGCAACTGAAAAGACAACACAACAAATAAGTGTTGTAAACCGTAATCGCAATTTACAACACACAACACGAAAATAGTTAACCATAATCGGGGCCTTAATTTTTACAAGCATGCGTGACTTTTGTTCCCATTCTGTGAGAATTAATCATACTAATTAATAAAGAATTTGGAAATAATCAAGCAATTCTCTTGTTAAAAGTTAAATGTTTGCTAATGGTATAAAGACTTTTTTTACGTTTAATGAAAATTTCAAAAATTTATTTCTACAATATGATATTGAGAAATTTTGTCTAGGATTTTAGAGGATTGGGAGCACTTCATTCCATTTTAATGTGCTGAACAATAAAGTCAGTGGAGTCGTTACCAAGGAATATATATGGCCTTTCTATTATAAGGCTCAATATTGAATCTATTCAAAAACAATGTCTTTTTTTGTTATGCCTTCGAAGTTTCAACGGAATTCTGGCAATAAATCTAACATCTTATCATGATAGTTTAGCCTTTATTAAACTTCCCATTCCGATACGTAGAAAAAATAATATCTTACGTGAGTCTACATCATCAAAGGACATTAAAATCCAAGCTGAGAGACAGGCTACATTGTGCTAGTATTATATAATTTTTTTTTTCAGTGTGCATTCTCTAAAAGTGGCGATTTGTTTAGATTTAAACACAAAATGTACTTATTTATGTACAGAATTATACACAAACGTTTTCTTTTTTGAATTGTGCGTAAATGCAGTCTGTCTGCCTGTATTACCATGAATATACATACGAATAGCGTTGCCAGGATTTAAAAAATAAGCTAAATTGCTCTGAAAAGACTACGAGCTAAATCACACAGAAAAAAGTTAATGAACTTAATTTTTGATTTTTTATAAAAAATCTAATTTAAGAGTCCATTATGTAAATAAACCAGGTGACAAAAATACAGAAATAACAATATTACAAAAAGCCCATATACTTGAATCAAGAAGTGTGCTAGAGCGAAAGTCATATAATCCAATTCAAGTTGAGACTCATTTGTCTCCCTCTAAAAGAGAGAGACGTGAAATTATGTTCTTATAAAATATTGTGTTCGGAAATAAATTTTCTTCTGGATTAGTTCATGTATAATTTTTTTCATTAAAAATATGTATAGCAGTTTTTTAAAAACGAAAAAGGATACAAAAAAAGCTAGAGGCTAAATCATAAATTTTGAGGTTAAATGCCAAAAAAAAAAAGACTTATAGCCCTTATTTTTTTTAAGCACTTCATTCTTATTAATAAAAAACAAAGGAAAGATAAAAGAAATTACACCATCTGACTGCTGAACACAAAACGCAAATTCGTTACAACTAATTTATACGCTATTATTTATAAGGAAAAACATACACTACCGACTCCCGCTTTAGAATTAAAAATGGTGTACAGATGTAGGCTCAGCCGAGTCAGAAGACAATGACCGAGTGCTAGATACAATATATGTATGCGAGGGTGGACACATTTTTCAAGCTAATCCACTAGATGTAACCAAAATACCGCGCCACAAAAGCGCGTGTAACACGTTTCAAAATCCACTGGGATGACGCACCTTCAAATGACTTGGCAAACAGAAATGTTCATGACGACGGACACGATATGGTGACTCAACATCAGCAGCTGCAGCTTCATTGTCAACAAGCCACACATCTATGGATCCGCCAGAAGCAGTAATATATGATAATAGCTTAGCAAATGCCTACAGAAAATGGAGTGGCTGAATTAAATGAAAATTCAAATTCACTAGCCACTGAATGTTATGTTTAATTTGACAATAATTTTGGTTCTATGTAGGTTTAGCTGAAAATTATTTTTCAATTAATATTTATAATGTGTCCCTAAGTAAATACAGTGTAAATCTAATATTAGAACATCAATAAAGTCACTTTACTGTAAAAATATCAATCACATGCAAGCATGCATAAAATATTTATAAACTTTTACTTTTTGTTATACTCGTAGGTGGTTGGTTGTTTAAGGAATATTTACTTGAAAGTAAACCAATATTGGTTCGCAGGAACATGCTAAAAAAATACAGCATATGTGTACGAGTATGTATAAAAAAAGAACTGTCAAATGAAACACATCATGTGTCGTCTGAACGATAAGTTTCACAATCGAGGTTCAGAGAGCTAAACCAACGTTAAAATTCATCGTGTGAACATGCTATTAATCTAGTCTCAAAAACGCTAACTGGCAACGCTGCATAAGAATAAATGTGTCTCTGTATGCATGTATCTAGTATGCTCGCATGAATGAGTGCGTGTGTGTGTGTGTGTGTGTGTGTATTCAATATGTGCGTATCATTATATTAACTACTATAATGAGCCTGGCCATTAGCGTTGACTTTTTTCTATTTTTTTTTCTTCTCTCAAAAATGGTAAATGTTGCAATTGATATTATTGATGTTGTTGTTAAGTGTTGCCTGTTGCTCGTTTGCCATTGCCATGGCTTGTTATTATTATTGTTGTTGTTACCATTCAGTTGTTTTGCTTTGACTATTTATTAATAATGAACTTGTGCTACTGTTCGTTTGTTAAAACATTTGCCTCTAATGCTTGTTGACGTTGTTATTAATGCTGCTGCTATTATTATTCAATTTGTTGTTGCTGTCGTTTTCTAAGTACTCGTTTAAAAGTGTTTGTTAAATATCTATAGACATACAGACGTACAGTCGCGCAGTAAGAACAAATGAAAAATAAATTAAATTTAGAGCGCCTCTATATATGGGGGTTGTATATTTTTTTAGAATGCAGAGGGTGTTTCTCTTAAAGGTTTACAATCGTTGATAATTAAATAAATAAATTTTGTCCTACTAATGTTGGAATTTTATTTCAGTCATCTTAATTTTTACCAATTTAATAAATACAGGCTTAACAGATGATTAAATGATGAATTGAGTGATATTGAGAAGTGAAGTCTTGAAAATAACAGTTCAACAGATATCTGGGCAAATAATTCATATGCAGGTACCTACTTCTTAAATATCATTTTATTAGAAAATACTCAATGATCTTTCAGGCGGAAGTTTACGCCAACCTCTTGTCAGGTAGGAAATGTTTAAGGACAAGGGATTATATACTTCATATCGGACAGTTAGGCTATACTGATAATCTTACGTTCACCTGAGCTAGGATCATGGATTGTCTTCCAAATCTAACTGAAGTTGGGACACATACAAATCTTAGGTTGTGAGAACTAAGTTGTCAACGAGCGGCTTGACTAACACAGGATCAGAGCAATATATTTTAATCTCTTTGGGCAACAGTGGGCAAAATTCAAGTCTCAGAACATGTACCTTGAACAGACTTCTGCGAGACTTCTTGTTGACTCTTAGAGTAAAAGAAGAACTCTCACTGAATCCAGTTATTGGCTTCATACGAGGCCTCAAACTGTAACAGTTAACTTATGGCTTAATAATGTAATAAATGACAATACATTCAATATCTTTAATATTTTACGCGCCTGCACACTGAAAATATGAGCACCTAACCTCGACCACACTTTAACTGTTTATTACGAGCATTAAATTTAACTTCGCTAGCGTGCTTCTAGTCAGAGAGTTACTCGTAGCTCTAATCATATAAATATGTTGAATAAATCTATATTTATTTAGGTTGCCACTGTTTATATGAGTTTTACATTATTGTAACACTTAAAGCACTGAGACGCACAAATCGTAATACATGAATTGTTCATATTTTTTTTTTAGATAGAAGTGTTAGTATGTGTGTGTATGAAAGTGTATGCTTTTGCCGAACTTTCTATGGTAAATTCTATCTTTAGAAAATAATCGTGCCTGTATGTGTTGCACGTACAATTTTGTTACCCTCCACTGTAAGTAAGAAGGGTATATAAAGCTTGTGATTCCGCTTGTAATTCATACACCGTACATGGACCACCCTGTAAAGTATATATATTCTGCATTCTATAAATATTGGAGTCGAATGAGTGATATCCGTCTTTCCATCTGTCGTGTAGTCGTTGAAACGAACCTTCTCAAGTCCCTACTCAACGTACAGAAAAGTCTTTAAGTTTTATTTTTGTCTTTCAGTTGCTATTGAAATACAGCCTGAGCGTTTCAGAAATGGCAGAGCTATGAATCAAAAACCGTAACTACATGGATAATTAAAGTTAGAATGGAACTATCCACTCAGTTAAGGACATACTATCTGATATTTAACTTTTAGATATTTTTAATTAAATGTTCAACCAAAAGCTTGATATTTGATTTATAAAATCTTAACTTTAACTATTGGTAACCTGTAATAATGACACTTATTTTTATTATAAATTGAATATTTATTTTAATGCTTTCAAAAATTAGGATCCCAGAAGGAATTTTGTAATTAATGAGCTTAATTTGAATTTCTTTGTTAATTATGTATTTATTTTAAAATTAACAAAAAGGTAAATGATCAAAGAAAATTATTTTTTATTTACGAGTATACTTTTTAACACAGTGAAGGGTATAAGAGACTCGGCACAGCCGAATTTAACTTGTTTTTAAATGCATCTAGGTTTCAATTCGAGTTAATTCAATATTAATTTTATTTATTTAGTATGTTTGCCCAACAAACAGAAATTGCAACTTTAGTCATCCATTACAACATTGCAACATTTGTTATCTTCCAGTTTTTATTAAATGTAGATGGACTTGAGGCTAACTCTCTAACATATTAGGCGCTATCCATTTAAAAATTAAAATGGCACTTCATATCCTTTATAGCATCAGGGTTCAATTTGGTGAAGCAGTTAATGAAAAATATTAACTGTAAAGAATTTCTGTTACAATTTTAC
This sequence comes from Thelaira solivaga, assembly GCA_947397855.1. NCBI lineage: Eukaryota > Metazoa > Arthropoda > Insecta > Diptera > Tachinidae > Thelaira > Thelaira solivaga. The sequence goes on along the minus strand of OX377610.1, from coordinate 46,437,790 downwards.
TATATAATTCAGTCAGATTTTGTTGTGATTGTGTTCGCATGTTGTGCATATGCTTGCATAACTGGATACCGTTGTATCCAAGGCTTTCCTTGTTTTAAAATGGAAATGAGTATAGTTCGTTAGAGTTTGATTTCTACTTCAAATATATCACTTGTAGGATAGAAAAGGTAACAGGATATGCACTAGTTTTTCTATAATATTGCAGGCATAAAATAAAGTACCAATTATATGGTAGAATGCGTTAATTTTTGTAAAGTTCATCCCGTCACCTAATCTACACATTCGGCATCGAATGACAACGATAGAAATTTTAGAGTTTTTTTTAAGGAAATCATTTGAAAATTTCGGTTGCAGTTGCCCGATATCGAATGCTGCAATTTAAATCGGATATATCGACAAAGTCATGTCTACTGGGCTTATACGCATTTGTATTCTTATTTCTGTGTGTGTGATTGCAATTTACGTTGCTTGTTGCTGTTGTACAATTGTAGTTTTCATAATTACCATACTTGCACGTTCTTCAATATTTAATGGCCATTTAATCTAGTATAAAATTCGTCAAAAAATGAATGAAATAAAACTATGAGCCACCGCACTTTTATTTATTTATTTTTTTGGACTTTGGTTGTGGATTAATTTATAAGATAAAACTTGCATTAAAGGTAATTTAAGTTGTTTTAATGTAATTTAAACTAAAAGCAAATCCAAATAAATATAATTTTAAGGCAAGACAAGTTTTTGTGAACGACTTTTTGTCTGTTTGTTTTTGGAAATTGAAGACAAGGTGGTATCGCTTTTAAATCAGTTGAATGTTTTTTTATATTGTTGTAGTAGTCACCACCCTCATATTTTTATTTTAAAATTAATTTAAAAAATAATATTCTAGAATATTAATCTCAAAAGAAAATTTAAAAAAATATGTACAGGGTGGGCCAAAGGAAACCAAGGGGTGTAAAAGTTTAATAACTTTTTTGTTTATTAATATTTTTTATTTTTTCTTTCAGATTATATAGACAACACTTGGAGAATTTATAATGGAGAGGTTCACAACTGAACAGAGAACCAGAACAATAGAATTTTATTATTTAGAGTTGGCCAGAAATGAAATCAACTTTATTGAAAATTTGATTATGAGTGATGAAGCTCATTTTCATTTGAATGGCTTTGTTAACAAGTAGAACTGTAGGTTCTGGGGTTCTCAAAGTCCAAGAGCCATTCATCAACGCCAATTGCACCCCATCAGGTGTACAGTATGGTGTGGGATCACATCTGAAAATGTCATTGGGCCCTACTTCTTCGAGAATGAAGATGGAAGTGCTGTAACCGTAAATGGAGAGCGGTATCGTTTTATGATAGAAAATTTTTTACGTCCTGCTCTTGAAAACGGACCTGGTATGTGGTTTCAGCAGGACAGAGCCACTATTTGGAGAGCGAATAATTTCTCGAAATTCGGAAATTATTTGGCCAGCGCGATCGTTAGATTTGACAGCATCCGACTATTTTCTTTGGGGTTTTTTGAAGGAGCGAGTGTATGTGAACAAGCCAGAGACAATCCTTGAACTCAAGGCAAACATTGTTGCAGAAATTCGAACGCTACAGCCACAAGTTTTGAAAGATGTTATGGAAAATGCTCTAAAAAGAGCCCATCAGTGCGAAGCTGAAAACGGTGGTCATTTAAGAGACATCATTTTTCATACTTAGTGTAAAAAAAATTTCCATTTTGTATATTATATAATCTTAAAGAAAAAATAAAAAAAAGTTAATAAACAAAAAAGTTATTAAACTTTTACACCCCTTGGTTTCTTTTGGCCCACCCTGTACTTGTTTGTGTGCATGTGAATAAACATTGGTAAGCAGTTTAATATTTATAAGCAGATACGGTGGTGTTTAAAAGGGACTATTGTCAAAGTTAGGGTTTTATGTGGCAAATAATCGGTAGATGGATTTAAAAAGACTTAAATTGAAGGATAAGCTAAGGACAGATGAAACAGCTATACTAACTTTTCCTTATTTTTTATTTAAAGGTTCAACTAAAAGCTGGTTATTTGAAATCAAAAACCGGAATATATTTTTGTCAATTCACATACTTTCATATACTCGTAAGTAATACATGACAATTCATCCCTGTTTTCTATAAAATTATTTATTTATCATGAAAATAAAAATGTTCTGAAGAAAATTGTGAGTCTAGTGTCTACATGATACCAATTTATCGAATATTTTTCGTACCTTTTATATTATTTTAATGTTGACATTTTTTTTATGTGGAAATGGGTACGTCATGTGCTGAAAACTTTTATTAAAAAAATTTCTACAAACAAAATTTTTGTTCGGAAGAAGCGGAAAGAGTTTGTTAATTTTTGAGTTTGTGTTTTGGTGTAATTTGAATTAAAGAAAGACTTTTCAAATTTGAATTCTTTTTGCATTAAGCACATACGAGACAGCAGGATACCGACTACATGACTAAAAATGACGTTGGCTACAAATGTCGTCGTGTAGCCAGCTACTTAATTATTTTAGAAGCGGCAGCAGCAATTGTTTATTAATATAAATACATAGCTGTTGGTTATAGCATGTTCACACGACGAGTTTCAATGCTGGTTTCGCTGTCTGAACCTCGATTGTGAAAATTTGCGTTCAGACGACACATAATGAGTTTCATTTGACAGTTGCTTTGTTTTGTTTTTTGTTGTTTCGCATTTGCCCGCGTTTGTTTTTTAGTTTTGAAATGGATAAAAAAGGTAAATTTTAATATATAAATATATGTATTTTTAGAAAAAATAATAATTTATAAAAAATTTATTTATTATTTCAAATAATTTAATATGTTGTGTTATTTATTATGTTTATTTTTATATTTAAGCAATTTAACACTCTTTCCTTTGTTTCTTACTAATACATTGAAATGCTTGCAAAACAATAATATTTCTTTGTTTACAATTTGTTTTGTTGAACAGCTAGTTAAGATAAACTAGCGATAGAAACTAGGGATGATACTAAATTTTCATGGTTTCGGCAAGAGTTTCAAAATGAAACCTGCAGATTCGCTCACTTAATTTTGTATGGCGAATCTTCCTGTTTCATTCGAGATTGGGATGTGAACCCTCGAAAGAGAGCGAACCTTGTCTCGTCTGAACATACTATTAGAGAAAGACATATTTCAGTGGTGCCATGTTAAATTTTTTGATATTTGTGAAAATAAAATTATTTATTCAAACTTACAAAAAAGCATAAATATACAGACATTTGTGTATATAAATATACTTATAACATGTAATAATGTAAAAACAATTCCATTCATTTTTTTAACACCTCTTGATTGTCAAAAAAATGAAATATTTTCAAACGCTAATTTTTTATTATACTGGCAGCATTGCCGCCGACAAAAATAGAAATTAACCTAAGTTGACGATAGCTGCAACAATGGCTGTGTAGCCATATAGCCGTGCTGCTTTAAGATAAATATTTCAATATAAGCGCATGTATTCTACTTTTGAAAGGATGTAGTCGGTAGCTTGCTGTCTCGAATGTGTTTAATGCATTTATCTCTTTTAATTGCTTGAAAAATATCGGCTCTTATAAACACTCTGATTACTGAAGATAAACCAAAAAGAGTTTGTGAATTTTTCGCTTCTTTAACTCAATTGAACAGTGGCCTGAAACAATTTTGTTCCAATTAAAAAATTAATAATTTTTTAAAAACCAACAAGTTTAATTAGACTAATAAAATATTTCATTAATTTAATGAAATATTCATTTATTTCAAGAAATGTTTCATTCACTCAATGAAATATTGTCATAAGTCTAATGAAACTTTATCGTTAGGGCAAGGATTTTCATGCAAATGCATCGTTTTATTAAATAACTTAAAATCGATTCTGATCAAGTACTTTTCGCAATTCGAGAATTTATTGAAAAAGGACATCAATTTGTTATTGCATAATTTGTGTTAATATTTATATTTTTAATATTCAAAAGTGTTCACCTTTTAACAACCTGTAAAGAATTAAAAAAATCACACATTTGCCAGCATTTTAGTTTACCATATTCTTCTTCTTTTCTTTGTATGTACTTGAAGTATGTATGGAATTTAAACGCATATATGTACATATATACATACATATGAATGTATTTTGTCATTCCAGTTCATTCCTTCACAATTTTCGATTCTCAAATTCATCAAACAGCCGACACGCAAAAATTTCTATTTTGTCTTTTTTATTAATTTTATGGCTGTTTTAATGTTGACAGTGATGAAAACGTCTAGAAAAATTATATGAAAAGCACCAGATTTCTCACATATTTCAACACAAATTTTCTAGACACTTTGTTCATTTTACGGAATAAGTAATTGATGATATTGGAAACTTGAGCATTGTCAGGCAACATAGTCCTGTAACGCGTGGCAACATATTTGTGTATGAGTGCACGACATTTAATTTTCAGAGTTTACCGTTCGAATCGTTTGTTCGATCTAAAAGAAATTTTTAAAAGTATATTTAGACTTTTAATAAATATGCCTTGAGACTATATAATTAGAACAAAAGAATTGGGTTCACGTTGGTATCATATGATTTATAAAGTCTTAAAGTCATATTATTTTATAATTAAAAAAACTGGTGTTGTTCTTCAAAATAATAAGGTTTTTTGCCCGTGTTTAATATTTTGTCATAAGTACGCGATAGGCGTCTGAGCAGTAGTGCCGAAATAACACACAATATCATGATTGGTAGCTTAGAGCAGTCATATTTTTTCGTGTTATTTTTTAAAACATATGACTACTTTGTGAAACAACTAAATGTTTTATTTTAGTGCATATTTTGTATTTTTAAGCGCATGTTTTATGCACATATTTTCGTTTTTAACTTTATGAAGTTCTTTGCAATGGTTATCACTGCTTGACAAAATAATTAATTATTTATTTATCGCAAAAAATGATGAGCGAAAACTATAATAATATCTAACTGATTTAATTAAAAATTTAAGCAATAAAATTTATTTAATTAAGTAATATTATTGCCGTATGATTTTGTAAAGGTTCGTAATCAAGTAAATTTTAATTCGTCCATGAAATTTTTAATTTTTGGAATTGTAGTATTTGTTGCCGAATGACTCATGACTTTCCTCTTTTGACTTTTGACTTTCCTCTTGAATCATTAATAATTGGGAAAGGAACTAAATTTAATATACGAAGTATAATTTTTTTTAATTTTTCATGTTATTTGATAACATAATCAGAAATTTTTTAATATGAAATGAACTTTGATTGAAACTTTTAAACTTAGATGAGTATGTGTGTGAAAGATAATTAAATAGTGGAAAGCTCTTTTGTAACCTCTAACAAAAGTTAAAGGTTTCTTCTTTAAAGGGGTTTCATACAGCAATACTGAGTAAAACGACTTGTCAAAAATTGAAATCAAAAGAAAAATTTAATATAGTGAAAACAATACAACAAAAATATAGATAGAAATTTGACAGTCGTATGGCTCTCATCACTTTTAGAAAATTTTCTAAACGTGTCTACTTTTCATTGTATCAGGGCTGTATTTTTGCATCCGAACAAAGAAATTACAAAAACAGCTGATAAAATCCAATGAAAATCTTAACACTTGTTGTATTGTAGTGTAAAGCCCTCATATAATTTTTTTGACTACTTTTTACTCGTGTTTTTCTAACTCCTTTATTCTCATGATGAAATTTGTGGACTTTTGTTTGGGTAACAAAAATATTAAACCATCATTATCGCCATTATTGTCTTCATTAACAAAATCATTAGCATTGTTAATGTTGCTGTTAATTACACCTTGACAAACCTGTTCAAAATAAGATTCAAACCCATTCACGCACAGCATAAAATTCTGTTTTCTTATTTAAGTGAACAAATCGAATAACAAAAATACTAAAAAAAAAAAATAGTTAGATTTTACAATTTACGCATTGCTTTACAATTTTTATATGCAATTAGTGCAAATATTTTCAATTCAAACATAAAAAACGTCTGTTTCTGTTACTGTTTCCATATGAGTGTGCGCATTTTCGCTTTTAAAAATTTTTATTTAATTTTTTTAATTTAAAGTTTTTTTTTGGTTCTTTTAATTTATGTGATTCATTTATCTAAAGACATGCAACAAACTATTTATACTCACTTACGCATTAATTTAACTTTGAAGTTTTTAAGTACGTAAGTTCGGTATTTACTGCATTTATTCCATTTTGTGGTATAATATTTTTAACGCTTAATTATGTGTATCCGTTAAAATTTTTTTTCTAAATTTTTGTTGCATTTAATTCCAGCTAAAATATAAAACCATTTTAATAAAAAAAAAAAAGAAATAAACAACCAACAACAGCAGGCAACCAACCTATGCGTCATTCAGTCACTCTAATGACCAAGTTAACAACCAACTCTTTCATTTCGTTCATTCATGTGAGTAATTATCATACACGCACTCCTGTGCGCACGCTCTCGCACATTTTATAACATTCAATTCAATTCAGTAACAAACAAAAATACAGTTTTTAAAAATATTTTCATATTTTCACTTTGAAATACAAGTAATTTTATTCGAAATTTTTTTGTTGCAATTATCTATCGTCTATTATTTTTATTATTATTATTATTGCTATTTGCGTAAATCCGTTTATATTCAAGTTTCAGCGATTTTTTACTCGTATTTTTGGTCTTTGAATTATAAGTTTGCACTTGTCTTTCTCATTTGCGTTGAAGGTCAAGTGATTTGATCTTTTTTCTGTTGTTTTCGTCTGTGTGCTTTGAAAATCAAAGTAAACATTTTGGTTAAGAAGCTTTGGCTTTAGGGTTTGATTTAAAATGTATATACTTAAAAGTTTCTTTCAAGTTTACTATAATTTACAAGTTAATTACTTGGGTGTAATTACATAAGTAGCAGGCAAGGCAATTATCATGAAATTTCATTGGAATTGGGTTATTGGAATTAATTTTTTTTTAAACCTAGAAGTATTTAAAAAAGACATCTACAAACGAATTCCTTGTTGAGGCGAAGCCAATTATTATTTCTATGTGAGATTTTTATTTAATTTTTGCGATTATTTCAGTCTTAAGCCCTTGTCCTCTTATCATGGTGTGTGTAAACCAGGTGACACTGAGATGCCAGCTATACGAGTATGTTTTTGCGTGATTGAGACCGCTCCTGTCAAAATTAAGAGAAATCAGTGTGGTTATAAAAGATCAATAGCGGAAAATTATATTTCGTTTCGATCAAGCACACATCTTGATTTCAACCAACAGAAATTACTTTTGACAGAAGAGACCTTTTTGAAATGTTGTTATTTTTGTATTCTTGCAGTCATCTGGTTAAGTAAACCATGGATTCTTAAAATGTGTTTGTTATAAAAAATCAAAAATTTTGGAATTTAGTTTTAAACTTTTTTTTTGTGTGATTTAGCTTTTTTTAAGCCAAATTAGCTTATTTTTTAAGCTTCTGGTAACACTCCGCAATATGTAGATTTTGAGTTTGATTATTTTACTTTCGACTGTCAACTATTTAGAATCATTAATAATTGGCTTGGTATTTGTAAAAAAAGGAGTGAATAAAATATAAAAATATATTTTAAAAAGCCATAAGAAAACCAGTTCAATCATGAATAATGCACGGGAATTTTATCCCAGGGAAAAGTTTGTTTTTAGCAGGAAATTCCCCAAGCCAGAGCATTTTCTATGGTTAACAATTGAAAATTTATACTCAAGGAGAATTTAATTCTTCATTGGGTTGATAATTTCCTCTATTAACATAAATCGGCACAATTTATACTATAATAGTGTTAGTGAGCAAGAAATAAATTTTGAGAGAGCGACTCATTAAGCATTATGACTAGCATTTGATAAAATCACTTAAAAATTCATTAGCAACCGCGACAAGACCATCCACACTATTTGAATGGGATGGTCGTGCACCAAATATATGGCCATCTCGTGAGTCGAATGAAATAGGCAGAAAAAACTTTTTAAATGGGCTTCAGTCACATTTGGACTTTTTCTAGACAAAATGGGCCAGCTCAGCGCTGATCAAGGCGAACATTTTCACCAAAAAATGGTTGAAAAAAATAAAATAAAATTTTTTTTAGAATATTTTTAGTCACTTCACTGAGTTAAAAAAAAGCTACCAAGCAAACATTTTTTAGTGAAATGGCCAAAAATTGTACTTCTGGAAAAAATTTTTAAATAAAAAGTTGAATAACTCGTAAAATTTTTAACGGATTTAGAAAATAAAAGTTGTGTTTTACTCATAAGTAAACAAATTTTGAAAATTAATTCAAAAATTGTACTCTTCCTTTATCAAATACTGTGTAAAAACGTCTCGAAACTTGAAAAATGGCGAAAAAAATTTAAGAAAAATGAGTTTGGGAGAGAAATACGAACAGATTTCTCAAGTTTACTTAAATAATATATATACTATTCAAACGGCCTTAATGTTTTCTTTCTAAATTTAAAATCGGTGCATATTCAACTAAGTTAGTGGTTTATAAGTGCATAAAGGTAAGAAAAATCGGGTTTTTACCCGTAACCCAAGATTTTGGGGGTGTTTGGGAAATTCTAAAAACAGAATCTTGTTGTACTCGACAGTACCAGAAAAGTAATATCACTTCCCTGGTATTTTTTTTTTTGCCACATAGTGTTACATGTAGAAATTATGCATTGATTCACAAATTTATATATATACACCTCTTACTTACAGTGAAGGGTATACAAATAAAGTACAACTTTGTAAAACATGTTTTGGGCTAGAGTGTATTTAAATTTTATAATTCTTTTTTAAATATTTTTTTTTTACAAATACGCACGCCAAAATGTTTGTACGCATCATTTATTTAGCGCTGTCAGACTTGTTACTTCTTTTGCTTTTATTCTCAACCAAGTAAAAGTAGGTCATCATATTTCTCATTTAAACTTACTTTTAAATAAAGATGACATTTAAAATAATTTTTTTTCTAACAAGTTACTAAATTTTTCAAAGTTTAACTTAACAACTGCCTTCAAATAATAAATGATGGTCATACGAGTAAATACTTATTAAATGACTATTTATTTATGGTTTTTATTCAATTTATTGTAAACCTTAAACAACAATTGTTTGCATACATACCATAAACCATTTAGAGATCAATCAAATGATTATGTGAGAACACAACAATAGCAAATTATTATTATAACCAGAGGCGAACTTACCTGTGCCAATGTGGCCACGGTTAAACCAAAAGTAAAGGCTATTTGTGGTATTGATGGTTTCCATTCAGAGCCACCGGTGCAACTGCCAACACCAATCACAACCAAAAAGAATGTACCAACCAGTTCAGCCATTAATTGCCTCCAAATCTTTTTATTATCTGTGATGTCCTTAACGCCCACCATTGCAGACACATCTGTAAATATAAGAATGTGTTTATTTTTTTTTTTATTTATTGCAAAATTAATGAAAAACATTATGGATTTTGTGTAACGAAAACCATTTCAAAAGGGTTCATTTTATATGACACTCACTAGCTATTTTCATTCGGTCCTGCTTACAGTAAAGGCAGTCAGTGTATCAATGTTCGGAGAATTTCATTGAAAAAAAATTTTATAGTTAAAAAACCAATTAAATTGTACCAAAGTGGGCGTGGCCAACACAAAGGTATATGGCAAGCTTTGGAGGAATGCAGTTTTTCTGCACTAAAGCAAAATCTATTCAAAAACAGAATTTTAATGAATAAAAAAAAAAAACAAAAATAATAAAAGAGTGGACACGGGCACCATAAAGTATATGGCAACTTTACCTTAAGTAAATAATTTGTAATCAAAGGAAAATGAATTTTTTTTATAGAGATAAGCCCCCATATTATTAAAAGTAAAACCAATAAGAGTAGCCTTTGATAAGTGCTTGCAGCATATCCCTTAATGCCATAGCAACCTTTTCCTACTCCTCAGTAGCATTCAAAGACATTGTTTACAAATCTGAGCATTTTAGTACTGATGACAGATGTTCTATAAGTGAATTAATGAAGCCCTTAATAATTATTAAAAACTTTAAAAGCTTGAAGTATATTTTTGTTTTTTAGTATTAAGTTTTAACGTTACATGAATAAAAATGAAATTAAATTGATATCTATTTTAAAAAAATTATATTTTCTTATATTATGTTGGATCTTGGGCGGATTACAAATAGGCTTCATCGATGCGACGAAAGTATTTAGTGTATTAAGATTTTAGGTTAAGCTGGGAGATTTATATTTTATTTTATTATTTTGACAGATATTTTGTTGTGATATGACATATTTTGACTGCGCTGATATATTTCTAAGTAGTATTAGCTTAATAAGCCGATAAGGATACTTTAAAATGCATTTGATTGATACGGCCTTGCTAATTTTTCTAAAAATTTTATTTTTGAAATAATTAAAGCAAAATTGAAAACAAAAAATAACTAAACGAAATATTACCTTGGCCCACTTCATTACTTTCGTATTTTGCAATCTTCAATTATTATTATTTGCCACAAGTAGTGGGATTAAGATAACAATAGAAATTGCTCTTAAATACGAATTGTATAGATAAATTTATTTCACAGCAATAAAACAAAAAGAAACAAGCATGTGTTTGCCCATATTCGACATGAAGTGCAAATAGAAGAGAGAAGTGTTATTGACACAAGCTTTAAAATGATAAAAGTTAAGTTTTGCGTGAAATTAAATAATTTTTGTGCAAATTATTTTATTAATTAAAAAAGAAAAACAGCAACACTCGAGGTAAATGAGCTTTTGAGTCTACTTACGTCATGTCATTACTTTGACTTAAAGTCAATTTGCTAAACAAAAATAATTTGAAAATTTCTTTTTAAACACAAAAAATTTCAGTTTCCTATAACATTCTGAAAATACTTTTCTATAAATTTCCCAATAATAAAACAATTTCTAGCATAAATTTTATTGTTGTTAAAAAAAAAAAACATTATCAAATTAACGTCATGCTCATCAATAAATATTTGGAATTTTTTTCAAAACTTATGACATGTTTTACTTATCAAGAGTAATTAAAATTTATAAAAAAAAATAACATACCAATACATACTCGTATCAATTTGTTAATATTTGATAAGAAGACGTAAATAAATTACGTAACGCGTGTCAAGTTTAAGATATGTTATCATTAGGTAAGGCCAACACAATTCAGTATGTGAGTTGGATCTAAATATAAATAAAAATGACGAAAAAAAAACTTGCTCCTTTTGAATAACACAATTTTTATATTTGACTGATAAATACAAATAGAAAGAATAGCTTCGGAATTTACTAAGAGAATTAATTAAAATGTACCCATAACCATTTTCAATAGAGCACTATCGTCTGTAATAAATATAATTCTGCTCTGTGTTCAAGCAATGTAGCAGAATTCGTTCAAAATAAACTAATCATTTTCCCTTTATTTAAGGTTTTTAATTGAAAACAAGTTAAATGACGGCACATCCCCAAGTATTCATATTTTTCATTTTGCACATTTTTTCTAAATATTTAATAAACAAAAATAAAAATTATAATAAAGACTTTGAAGTGAAATGGCAAATATTCAGGTATATTCTGACAATCACGTGATTTTAAATCACATGTTGCTTGGAAATCACAAGTGTGATTTTGTGCGGTTCTGTAAACCAAATTGATTTTGTGTTTTTCGGCGTGATTTTATCTTTTCGAAAGCACAAGAACATATAAAGAGCAAATAAAAATTTTACATTTTTTAATTTTTAAGGTTTTTTCTTTTATAACACAACTAACTGTTGAACAAAATTAATAAAGAACATATTGAATAATTTATTTAAGTAATTTAATTTAATGTTCGTTCTATAATAGTTACGAAAATAACCAAGTGATTTGAAAACGTAGAAATCTTTGCTGAACGTTGTGATATCACAAAATTTTATGCAAAGAACACATTTGTTGTGCTTTCAAGTCACATTGAGAAAATGTGATTTTTAGAACATGCCTGATTGATTAAAAAAATATTCTCTGAATTCTTTGTTAATCCTAAAATAAGTTAAAGAATTCAAATTAACGACATTCGCGAAAAAAAAGCCATTCTAGCATCCTTGTTTTTTAAAGCAATACAATATATTTTTAAATAAGTTTTACGAAAGATATCCAATATGAATGCAAGATAAATTTAATTTAATTCAAAATGTTTATAAACATTTTTTCAACCAAACATATTTAATTAAATATTTGATATCAAATAAGGAAATTTAAATTAACGGCAAAAATAAAAAACTTCTCTCTAGCATCTGTTTTTCTGTAAGATTTCTGTATTTGTAGTTATATTACACACCAGGAACTTAAAAGACACATATGCATATAAGACCGATTGCCTTGTTTATTGTACGCTCGAAAATCAAAGCAGAAATTAATGAAAAACCAAAATTTCGGCTGTATTTTTAATTTTTCTCGACCATTTGATTGTTTTAAGTTTTTGCATAGACATTATGACTGAACGTCTGACATTATTATGATTTTTGATCCATACTGTATTTAAAAAAAAAAATTCCAAAGTTTAGACAAAATACACAAAAATACAAAGGAGAAATTTTTGACTAGTAGCACCGCCATTTAAGGACCGATCGGGCTGAATTTCCATAGCAACTAAAAGACTAAACTTTTGTGTAAGTTGTCTAGGGACTTCATAAAGCTTATTTCAACAATTACGCAGACAGACAGAGAGACAGACAGAGAGACAGACAGAGAGACAGACAGTGAGACAGACATCCCTAAGTCTACTCCGCTATGTATTTATATACTTTATAGGGAGTCACAAATCTTTCTTACTTACAGTTAAGTACATAACAACTTTACATAACAAAACAAACATTCTTGGAATATATGTTAAGTACTCGTATGTGTGCATTAGATATCTATAAGCATTATATTTAAGTTTTTCAAGCCGGGGTGTAATCATCTATTTATACAAGAGTAACTTTATGGACTGATTAACTGATTTATCATTTCAAATAACAAAGCTCCAGACTACAAATTTCGCAATTTCGAATACTAAGCTGACGAAAAAATGGTAAAAATGACTAAAATCGGTAAATTTATATCTCCCTAATTAAATAATATAGAAGGAGCTGAAATTAAAAATACAAAATATTCTGCAAAAAAAAAATTAAATAGATTTGGTGCTTGGTAGTTTTTTATAATTGTACATTTGTGAAGTAAAAACGGTAAAACATAAGTTTTGGATAAATTTTATGTAATAAAAGTCATGTTAGACTATAAAAATGTTAGCCAAAAGTATTGGTTACGCTTATTTCGACAAATATTTGTGTAATGTGACCGTAGCTTAAGTTCAAGCAATTAGGGAATAAAAACTATACCTCTTTTTGCTACTTTCATTTATTTATTTATTTACTTATTCATTTAATCTACAGAATAAAATTCTTACAGATTAGTAATCGTATGTACCTAATTATAATATTTAAATAAAAGTAACTTAAATAAACTATAACTTAAATTAAAATTTAAAATGGGGTTAAAGCCATTACATAGTTGCAAACACCGTGCAATAGGCTCATTTAAGGAGTAATTTGATTTATGAATACCTTCCTCAAACATGCGATTATTTCGCAAGACTCTTGGAGGGCAATATAAGGAAAAAAAGTCTATTATTTCAGGACAGTTTATACTCCCACATATTACATTATAAGCAAACATTAAAGCCAAATAAGATCTTCGATCGCTTAACAACTGAAGACCAAGTAATTTTCTCCTGATGTTGTACGATGGTAGTTCATAAGGCCATATTAACTTTAAAACAGTTCTGGTAAACAGTTTTTGAACACGCTCAATACGATCTGAATGGCATGCATAATACGGATTCCATACAATCGAACAGTATTCAATGACACTCCTTACTAAAGATATACACAATGATTTCAAAGTGTAAGCATCTCTTAACTCGACAGAATTTCTTCTAAATAAACCTAACATACTATAAGCTTTAGAAACGTGACTAGAAAAGCTCAAGTTATGGTCAAAAATAACTCCTAAGTCTTTTATTTCAACTACTCGTTTAAGTGAGGAACTACAAATAGTATAATCAAAAATAATAGGGTTTTAAATATGAGAATATGATACTATACAACATTTAGATATATTAATCTTTATTTGATTTACAGAACACCAACCTGACAGCTTATCCAAGTCAGCTTGCAACTTTACACAATCATAAGAATGAGAAATATTAGCAAGCAATTTGAAATCGTCGGCAAATAAGTATCTTGAAAAAAGCTTCAAAAGTGAAAAAAGGTACTCAGGGGGAATACGATTTGTCCTTTTTTAGCAGTAAAATTTTTTATAATTGCTAAGCTTAAATCTGTGAGACTAAAATCAAAAGGTCCTTAAGAAAATTAAAAAGATGAAAAGACAATTTTATTTATTTTAATTGTACTTTTTAATTTTTTATTATTCTTTAACTTATAATTGTGAAACCAAACTAAAATGTTACTGAGCAGATAAAAATTATAAAAAGAGCAAAATTGAACTTTTTATTTGTACTTTTTTAATTTATAAATATTAACTAAAATTTAAATAAAAGCGATAATGCGGTACTTTTTAGTTTTTTAATTGTAGCGAAGCTGTAAAACTAAGCTTAAACGTTACTAAGCAGAGTGCAAAATTATAAAAGTAGTAAAATGGTATTTTCTGGGGTCTATTCCCTAATCACAGTAATAAAAAAGAGAGCAATTTTATTCCGATTCAGGGCAAAGGGGATTTTTTTATACATAATTGGAATGATTTTAAAAACTAATCGTAAATTTTCTTTTATAGCTTTAAAATTACGCAGATAAAAAACATAATTTTAAATTAAGCCATTTTTTTAATTGTGTGTATACGGTATCGAGAATTTTTAACAAAGCTTTCATATAAACATTGTCAGCTATTGTTGTGAACTATTTTGTTACGTAAATTGTATTATTCTATTTAAACTTTTTCTATTTTATTTACCACCAAAATTAAAATAATTATTTTATTTTAAAACAATAAAAATTATTTATTACAGAGCACGCTTTGTGTAATGTTAGTTTTTGTTTTTTTTTTGTTTGTTTGAAAGTACAACTGATTAAAATGAAGTTATCGCTATTAATTACATGTGTCAGCCACATATGCTACACAATAAATGTATTCAATAAAATTGTTTATTAAAGTTAGTAACGCTTAGCGTAAAAACACTGCTAGATAGTCAAAATGTTAGCTGGAAATACTCGAATACCTCGTAATATTTTACATACATTAGTTTGTTCAACATATATTTAAAAAAAGAGTGTAAACTTTAAAGCCCAATAGGATATATGTGTATGGTATTTTGGTTCATTCTTTTTTTTTTCGTATAGTCAAATATATTATGTAAACGATATGTAATACAAAGACATCCGATATTCATTATAGACACTTTTAGAAGCAAATTTGCGCCATATAGACTGGAAGTTAATTTCTTATTGACAAATAACTACTTTACTAGCAACGAGTGAATCAAAAGGAATTTTGCAAAATGGCTCTCAAAAATGTTAAAAAGTAAATGAACCCGTTTTGTAATATATGAATTTTTTGAGTTAATTAACAATTTCCAGTAACAATTGTTACAAATTCGTAACAATTTTTAGTTATTGAACAGATCTAATAAGTCGTGATTAAGAACAGTATTTGCAACTAAAATGTTTGCTTATTTTTTACTTAAAGACAACCCTGCAAAATTTTAAGTTTTTTGATAAAAACTTAAATAGCTGGTTGTTTATGTTTTATACTATTTTAATTTTCAAATTTACATATTCTTCATTCTGACAAATTTTTTAAAGTCTTGTATAACAGCATTGGCAATTAATTTATTATTTTTCCATTCGTCACCACCAAAATCTCAATAATTTTATGTTTTATCTACCCATATGTATAAAAAAGTAACATTGCTGACTGACTGACTGACTGACTGACTGACTGACTTATCATCATCGTCCAGCCCAAACGGCTAAAGCTGTTGGTACGTTTTTTAACCCCATTTATCTTTCAAAGTAACAATCACAGCAACAAAAACTCAATTGTATTCTTCTCTTCTATTGGCACTTTTTTAATATTCGAGCAAATAAATGGTAAAATATGTAACCCTTTTTATTACTATCTCTAAATATGTACTTTTACGTACATTGATGCAGCATATGAACATTCTATTATAATATTAATATGTAAAGCCCAATAAAACTCTATTTAAAAAATAAATTTCAAGGGAGAAAAAAGTACTAAAAGGGGGGAAATAAGATTGGGCTATATATTTAATTAATGTTAATGATACTTTTATGTTATGTGCAAACCTCGCATTGTGACAGTAGAATTAAACGGTACTGAACTAAATAAGAAATCATTAATTAAGGGGACAAAATAGTATTTTTTATTAAATGTTGAACGAATGTTGAAGTACAAGGTTGGGCTCAAACGGTCTTGAATAAAGTGAAAAATCATTTAAGGGACATCTGGTACTTTTTGATTTTTTTATGAAAACGAACTTAAAAGTACTAAATTGGGCTCAAACGATCCTAAGCAAAGTAAAAAATCATTAATGGGACAAATAGTACTTTTTACTAATTTTAATTGTACTTTTTGATTTTTTTATGAAAACGAACCAAAAAGTACTTCATTGGGCTCAAATGGTTTGAAGCAAGGTGGAATACCATAAATTGAATTTTCATACTAACAACTCTAAAACTATGAAATTGGGGTAAACGCTCTTGAGCAAAATAAAAAATCATTCAGAGGCAAAAGAGTACTTTTTATTGATTTGAATGCTAAGTTTTGATTTTTTAATATTAACAGACCGAGCACAAGCGGTGATCTGTAAATAGAAAAATCAAGCAACTGACAAAATGGTACTTTTTCTATATTTTAATGATACCTCTTGATTTTATTTGTATTAAAAAAAGGAAGCTAAAACTGAGATTAAATGTTCTACAACGAAATAATAAATTATATTAGCGACAGTATGGTATGTACTTCGCTGACGAAGTAGCGAGTTAAATGCTAGTGCTACATATAAACTGCGAGTTGCATGAATGCGAATTAATTTGAATTGCAAATATGTAGCTGCGTAGTGAGCATGTGTTAATAACACTTGCTTTCATGCTTAATAATTTTAAGTTTTTTTAAAAAAATTTTAATTTAAAAAAAAAAATTGTTTTGTTTTCTTTTCTTTATTCTCTTGTTTTCGTATTTTAAGAAAGAGATAACTATTGGTGTTTCGTTTTGAACCGACAAATTTATCGCCTCTGGATATCCTGTAACGGAAAAACTGTTTTATTATACAATTTTCTTGAATTAAATCCCGTCACAGATTCCATCATATGTATGTCCCAGGTACATTCTAAAGGGCTGCATATGTATATTTGAAAGCCACATCTCACTACAAATATGTGTAATATTTTATAATAAAAGTGTATGTACTCCATTTACAAAGTCGGTGATCGACTTATGACATTTTGCAAAGCTATATTCACCACAAATCACACAAAAATTATTTGAATCAATTAAACAACGTCTTCTCTGCGTAGCCATTTTATAAATTTACTATTGAATAAAAATGTTACTATTTACTTTAAAATAACACAATATGCACAGTCACTTTAAGTGAACATTTGTTGCCACACCTTTTATTTTTACATGATACATTAGATGCGATTTAGGGTATCGTTGGGAGTCTTCCAGGTTGAACCTTTTTCATTTGTTATTCAAGTGATACGTTTGTAATTTTTTGCTGTTGCTGGCTATTGTTTGCCCCGCAACTGAATTAAATTTTATTTAGCCAACATTTTTAAGCAACCCAAGTCACATGTTTTAATTTAAGCTGTTGCTACTAATTTTAGATGAATGCATGTAAAACAAGTGATTTATGATATTAATTGTATTCGAATATGTAAATGGTTAATTTAATTTATTTCATTTTCACATTTGAGATTTTGCTAGGTTACAAGTTTAGCATTTCATTTCAAGTGACACTACTGGTGCAATTAAAAAAAATCATTATTAATTTAAGGTTATTGTAGCTTAAAATTTAATGAATGCAAAACCTCATTCGGGCCCTTTCTGAAATATTAATAGTTTCCTTAACAAAGCGATCACGCAAATAAATTATTCGCTTGTAAAAAATATTTCTTCAAAACAGTTTTTGTTTTTAAATCTGAAATTTTTGGTTATTTACTAAATGATAAACTTAAATTATAGCATAAATTAAAGAGAGTTTTCGAAATCACTAAAATAAAATAAATAGTTTTCGAAATTCAAAGAATTGTTTTCCTTGAACTCAAGATTCAATTTTCCATGTGACGTTGCTTATTCGTTTACATTAAATATTTGTAATATTTTTTGTCAACAGGGAATGAATGAATGACTGACTAATTATTTTTATTGCTTTTTAATTTTTTTTTCTTAATTGACAGCCCATTTCACACTCTGCTCTACAGTATTTGCATTTCATTATCGTAGTGTATTAATAAATTTTGTTGTTGTTTTGCTTAATGATTATTTTATTCTTGCAGTATCATTTGTTTATTTTATTTTTTATATAATTAAAATTCTTTAGTTGTATTACATTATTTATAATTAAGCTTAAAATTACACTAATCGTTTGCAAGTCGCTAAAAGTTAAAATTAAAAATTTTTTTTTTCTTATCCAACTTATCAGGAAATAGCTTTAACACAAAAAGCTTAGTTTCACTAGCTCTTTTCATCCGGTTTTTCCCTGCTCTGTACTCTATGGAATTCTTTACAGATAAGGTTTGAGAGCGATATGTTGAAAAATAGGTCTTTCAGCAGTAAAACACAAAACTTGTACAAAAGAATAAAGCGACCTTTCTTTATATACGGAGAGTGTAGTTTTAAAATCTCAGAGAAATCTATTGAATAGGGTTTTAGTCATTGTAGAGCAAATCAAAGTTGTTGTGTTGTTAAATTGACTTAAATATGGGCGTACCAGGTGTAAAAGTATATGTGGACCTGCGTATGAGCAAACAACAAATAGTCATATCACAATAAATGTAATTTTTGAATTTATGATGCAAGTTTTTTTGCACTTGCCTTTTTAATAGGTAAAGAAATCTTTAAAATGTATTCATTGTTCTTTCTCTTAGGACACAATATAAAATATCTTTGCTGTTTTATTTAAGGGGGCTTTACACTGCAATACACTGCAATAGTGTGAAAACAGTACTTCAAAAAATGCGGATAGAAACTTGTGACAGGCTCTCTCCGTTTTTAGAAAATTTAATTTTCTAAACTGTTATAAAACAAGGAACTAAAAAAACCACCTTTATGATTGATTGTACATGATTAAAATTTTTTTAATATATAATCAATCAAGGCCCATAAACGAAAAATTTGAGCAAAAATCGTTCACTGCATTTGATTAAATCATGTTTGAGGCGTGATTAAAAAGTGATTGATTTTTATGCTGCTCCATATGATTGAAATAATAAAGTTTAAGCTACGATCACATTAGACAAATATTTGACGAAAAAAGCATAACCACTATGTCATCTACATATACGCTTGTATTTTTTGAAGAAATATTCAATTATATTAGTTTAATTTTTTATTAAAAGACAACATACTTACATTATTCTATTATTTGAATTAATTTTATGTAATACAAGTCATGTTAGACTATAAAAATATTTGGCAAAAATAGTGGTTACGCTTATTTCGACAAATATTTGTCCAATGTGACCGTAGCTTAAGTCAAAAAAGGCATTTAATAAACGATCACACACATTTGACTAAACTACTTGTTATGTTTTATTATTTATTTTTAATATATTTCATAATATTCCATTTAGGATACATTTATTCAAAAGCAAGATAGCGACACTCGCTATCTTGCTATCACATTTTACTAACAACCATAACGCTACCTTTCTTAGTAAATAAGACAATTTTTGTTACCATTACAATATAATGGTATGTACATACACAGCAATTTAATAATAGCTGTACTAACGCACCTTTAATATTTAGTGACGGCTTATATTAAACTTAATTATAATTATAAAAGTACGTCTGTCTTTTTATACTACAATAATAACACAAGGGTGGTTGTTTTCGCTTGTGTGTATTTGTACTGAAATATGACTTCCCAAATTAGGTTTCTCACAGAGAGAAAATAAATTCGATTGTGAAAATCGAATTTATTGCTTGTAGGAAAATCAACTCAGATACTCGATTTTTTAGTGGAAATTTGGTGGCTGAGCTCAAAATTAAGTTTTTGTTTTTAATTTCTCTGCAGTAAATATTATAGAATTTCTGTCTTCACATTGAAAAGAATTTAAATATTATATCAATTGACCCCAAGTTGTTTTCTGAGGGTATAAATTTTTTTTTATTTTTTTTCATTTTTATTGAATCTTTCCATAAGAAAATCCAAATCTTAAATATAAAAAAGAAAAAAACTTAAATAATTATTACTAATGTAATAAATAGTTTCTTGTGCTCAAATCTTAAGAATAATAGAAAAATTCTACGGTTAAATAAAAAAAAGTTAAATATCTCTTCTCTTAAGCCTTCTGTATCCCTCGAACTGTAACAGGTCCCTGGCGAGGGCATTTGGATGTGTAGCCAGTTTGTGAACGTACTTAGTACAATATTTTTCAATTTCCTCCCGAACCGTTGGAATTTCTAGATCTCTGTGGATATTCTCATTTCTTATATACCAGGGGGCGCAGACTATTGTTCGTAAAATACTCGACTGTTTTCTTTGTAACTTTTGGATGTTAGATGCACACGCAGTTCCCCAAATCTTAATGCCATATGTCCAGATTGGTTTAATAATGGCTTTATATAACAGAACTTTATATTACAAAGATAGAGATGAAAATGGACCTATTAGCCACATTAGTCGAGATGTTTTCAGTTTCATAGCTGAGATTTTGGCCTCAATGTGGCGTGACCATGTTAGACGTCTGTCTAGATCCATTCCTAGATATTTAGTTTGGGTTTCTACCGGAACAATGACGTTATTTATTTTTATTGGCGGACAATTAGCCTTTCTTAGTGTGAAAGTCACATGGGCAAATTTTGATGGATTTACTTTGATTTTCCATTTATTTAGCCAACCTTCCAGCTGGTTTATATGAGCTTGTAAGTGCTCAGATGCAGTTCCTGGATCTTTGTTCATACTTAAAAATGCCGTGTCATCTGCGAACGTTGACGTGATAGTATGTCGATTTGTAGGCATATCGGATGTATAAACGATGTATAATAGCGGGCCAAGTATACTTCCTTGGGGAACGCCTGCAAAAATCTTCTTAACTGGAGAAAATACATTTTTTGACCGTACCTTAAATGTTCTGTCAGTCAAATAACTGTACGAGTATACGAGTAGATTAAATTATATTATACTTTTCCTTTTTTATCGGTCTTTTTTAAGCTAAATTTTTTATTTTTGTAACAGATTTAGGTCGAATTTATTGCACAAGGTGGCAATATATTTTAATTTTAATTGTCTATTATACATATTTATCGGTTGTAAAAGGACTCTGTTGGATAGCGGGCCGGACTGAATATAAACTGTTAGTAATAAATAAATATTGTAGGTTTTTTCAAGAGTTTAATTGTGCGTTTTATTCCAGTTTTGCAAGAAAGAAATTTGCTTAAATTTTAAATTTAATCTTTTACAACATGTTTATTCGATTTTAAAATTATCACATAAATTTTAATTTAATTAACAAGAAAATCTTATGGTTGAAAATATGGAAATTTCATCATCATAAGTTAGTTTGATTACAATGCAAGTGAAAGAAGTATTTAAGCTTTTAAATATACTGATTTTTGTTAAGTTTCTGCCGTAACCCACTCCGTGTGATATTTAATTTTATTTCACTCGCACCCCCACACACAAACTAATGCAAAATATAAATAATTTATTTTTATTTTTACAGTCATTCAACTTTCTGTTAGGTTAATTTTAATTGGGTATTTGATAATGAGTAAAATAAATTAAATTAAAATATTTTCGTAACGGTGCCAATAAATATTTATAAATATACATTTCTGTACGAGCATTGTTTCCTTAGCAGGTTCAAATGAAGACAATAAAATTGATTTTAAATGGCTTTTAATGCAACGAAATTGTTTTTCCGAATATTATACACATGCATACACACTTTTTTATATATAATTAAAATTTTATTTAAAACATTTTTGTTTTTTGCAATTAAAATTAAATGAAAAAACTTTCCATCCATCATGTTTCAAGTATTAAAGTTTTTATTTTTATTTCCGTGCTACTCGTATGTACACGCTTTCTATTTCTCCTGTCTGCTAGTATTTCCTCTCAGAATTCTTTTATTTGTAATTAAATATTAATTTTTCTAATTTATGCAGATCTGGGGCCTATTTCACTAAGCTACAAGTTCACAATTACAAGTGTTTTTGACTGTAAAATTGTGAACTTGTGAATAATTGTGTTTCATAAAAATACAATTAAAAATTTTTAGCTACAAGTGAATTGTACAAGTTACAAGTCTACAAGTCATACTTCTACAATTTATTTTGTTTCACTAAACTAAATTTGCACTTGTACAATTATAAAATTGTAGAAAAAAAAATTTAGAGTCGACGGAGACACCCAGAACAAATTTTACAAGTTACAAGTGAATGATAAATTTAATTAAAATGTGATTTTTAACTATTTTTTTAATAAAAATTAGTTCAAATAAACACAAAATCAAACAGTTTTAATATTAATTAGCATTTATTTATTTATTTTGTTTATTTCTAACTATTTATTGTTTTAAATATGTGATTATATGCAATAAAACAAACTATCCCACTCTTACATTTTTATCTCTTTGGTAAGTTTAGCGAACATCTTTATCACCTAGAATCTCCCGCATCACACTAATTTTATTTTGTAGATTTGCCATTACAAAATAAGAGTTAAATTAAATTAAACACAAACTATATGTGTTTTGATTGATTAGTGGTGTGATAACAGTCCAAAAAAATTATCGATATACATTGGAGTACCCATAATTGCAAAAGTATTTAAAATAACTTTTGAAATTTTCATATAGTTCGTGGGTACTCTAAAATATGTTTAATTATGTTTAATTATATCGCGTTTTTATATGATATTTGAGCATTTTAAGTAATAATAAATAAGAATTGTAAAATTAGTATCACAATATATTAAAAGAATTGTAATTGTAGAAATTGTAGTTTACAAGTGAAAAAAGCTACAAGTGTTGTGAAAATTTTAATGAAACACAATTCATCAGCACTTGTAAGAATGAGACTTGTGTTTGTAACTTGTAAACTTGTAGAATTGTAGTTTAGTGAAACAGGCCCCTGATTGTATTTGTAAAACCCGTGCCCATCAACTCATATCACTTATGTGATTGCTTTTGCAATTCCATTTTTATACTTTTCAGTTTTGCTATTTCATTTGTAATGTCTACACCGTACATGTGCTACCCTATAGAGCATGGTGAAATGATACAGGTGTGTGCATCCAGGAAATCATAACAAAGGCGAATTTATTTTCTACCAAATTGTCAAAATTGTTCAAGAATTTTTTTTAACAAACATTTTTATTTATATAAATTTAAAATATATGTATGTACTTCATGATTGAGAAATAATTGTTAACGGTAAGTTCAAATTAATTAATTGTAAATGAAAATCAATTTTGACAACTTAGGAGAAATCAGCTGTGGGGCGAATTGCCTGTATAATTTCACCATGCTATCGGCTCCTCATAGACAGCCGTGATTTAATTTGAGTGATTTGGCTTTTTCTAGCCTTTTTCAGGTTAATTTAACTTTTTATTTTTCTAGCTCCTGGCAACACTGATTGTAATAGTGCACCCAAAATGCAGGGACGGAGCTAGTCTCACCGTAACGATGTACAACAAGTTTTTTTCTTCCAAAAATACCGCTAAATCGTAAATTCTTTCTGCCATATTCAAGATCTTTGTAATTAACCAGATGATAATTATTTTCTCTCATTAAAATATTTATGAAAATTTTAGTAAGTAACTGATACGAGTAAATAAATTATTATTTTGCAAATACGATTTAATAATTGTGTAGGTCATGATATTTTAATATTAACATTATACTTATTTCAATGAATTAAGAAAATATTGTTAATGAATGGAAATAAACAGGAAAAAAACGAATATTTGCATAAATATTTTTTTTAATGAATATTGGAAATTTAATAATGGGAAATAAATTCCCAACCACAAAGTCTACAAAGTATTGATCTTTTTGTTTAAAACACCAAATTATTTTATAACTTAACTTATTTTGCTAAATAACAATTGGAAATTGAAAAGCAAAAACAACATTGTATGAAGTGCTCGTAATCATAGCCAGTAAGCAACAAGAAAAACAGATATTAAATTTCAAGTTCAATGAAATCTCATGTTTGTTATTGTTTTCTTTTTTACAATGTGTAAAATTGTAAATAAAAAAACCAAAACTTGAATTGGCTTGAGTCTGTTAATAATTTGTTTTTTTTTTGAAACCACCGTAGTTGCAGTTTAGTTGTTGTATTTAGTCTTTGTGGTTTTTATTCGTAAATATGTACTTTTTTTGTGTTCACTTACATGATTGTGAGTTATGCGGCCATACACACTCAAGTTCAAGTGTAATATATCTGTTTCTGTCAATTAATCAATTAATTGAAGAAAATTTAAATCATTTCGATATTTGCTTAAAATTTTCATGCTGCCGGACTTTAGCACTTAACTTGTATTGAAATTGAATGTGTATGGCCCGCATAGTTTAATATTAATGGTTGTCTCGATGATTGCTTTTGTGTTTGTAAAGGGTGGGGTAAAAGTCCCTCAAAGAAAAGTTAAGTAAGTTTGGTTTTCATAAAAAAATTATATCGGCTAAATGGTGACCACGATTCGCTATGCAAATTTCGGCTCATGACATCCTGCAATATCTCTGGCTGAATTTCTTCAAATTCGTAACGTATATTTTGTTTAAGATGTTGAATTGTTTGGGGCTGAATAAATTGAGGATTCTGTGTTCCCCAAAACCGACTATTCTGTTTATTGACGTGGCCACTAAGAAGAAAATGGGCTTCATTCTTCATTATCAATTTAGCCGAAAAATCTTAAATTTCAGCAGACAGCCTTAGGATTGCATTACTGTAATCAACTCGTTCATCAGGATCTCTCGGAAACATTTTTTTGGACTAATTTACTTATGGACGATAGCATTTTCAAATCAGTGTTCAAAATTCGCATTACGCTGCGTGCAAAAATGTGTTACCTGGAACCACGTCTCCGAATTGATTTTTGGAGACTCTGCAATAAAGCATTTTTCACACAAAATCCGGCCACATAAACAATTGAATATATATTATACTTAAAGAAAAAAGCTTTTACAAAACTATTGTTCAAAAATACATATTTATTTATTGCTTTTTCAGAAATATTTAAAAATTAATTGCAATTCATTTCCTCTTATGAATTTCCCCGTTTTTGCCTTGTGATTTCTGCACAACATTCTGATGCATTTGTTCCGAATTTTCAACATATTTTTGGCGTCAGGAACAACAGTATCACTTATCTTTAATTTGTCTTTGACAATAGTTCAGTATTGTTAAATTGGCCTAAGCTGCGGACAATTAGGAGGTTCATCTTTTTTGCCACTATATCGACCAGGCGTCTTTGATACCACTCCATCGCAGTTTTTGAATCAGGCCAAATTTTTCTGGGGACTGGAGGCGTTTAATTAGAGGCAGCAATCGTTTTTGCAGGCATTCTTTGATATACATTTCTGATATTAATGTTGAAGAGACGATAAACGGTGTGCTTTTTAGAGCACAACTGAAAATTGCTGCCAAATCATGATTTTTTTACTAAATATATCCATTTTCGTGTATTTGTATTTAGAATCGGCATATCCACGTTTCGCCCCAACATAAAATTTTTGAACTGACAGCTTTTTTAAGTCCATTTTTATATAGGTTTCATCGTCCATAATCAGACAGTTGTTGAATTTTGTTAAAACTTGATTGTAAAGAATGCGTGCATGTTTTATTGCAATGGCATTCTGCTTTTCACTCCATTTTGAATATTTCATTGAACGATAGTTTCTGTAGCCAGCATCCAGACAAATTTTCCTTGCGGTACTTATACTGGTGTTATTTTTTTGCACGATTATTGTCAGACAGAGCCGGGTGTTGCTGTATTGAACGAATTATACATTTTATAAGCTCTGGGTTCTTTTAGCAACCTTTTTCTTTTCTTTTTGCTTGCGATATGTACTTAAGGTTCGGCTATATCTTTTTAAAAATTTATTTAAAATGCTTTGTGGAAGATGCAGTTTTTTCCGATCATTGCACCTGGCCATGCCGGATATTCTAGATATTTGTGCACAATTTTTTTTTCTATTCTGATTTTACATTACTAGCCACGCCCACAAATAAACCAATACTGATAAATTTTTTTCTACAAAATAACGGTGAATATTTTTTGAACAAAAATTTTTTATTTAAATTTAAGTGTTGGCACTAGGTTTTTCTAAAATGCTTTTGTAAAGCGGCCGGATTTTGCCGTTCCAGACTGTCGAAAATTAGCATGTAAACGATAAATTTTTTCATTTTCATTTCATTTCATTTATTTATAATAACCTAGCCTATATAGGCCAAAATCGGTTAAAAAAATTCTACTAACAATATAGGTAAAACTAGTTAACATATATTAAATAAAGCTGAAGAATACTCTTCAAAAATAATAAAATAAGGTACAATAATTTTATAAATATTTAGCAAATTTAAAAAGAAAAGAAAAGCCATGGAGAAAAAAAGGAATGTTGCGATAATAGTTCTAAAACCCAAAAAAGAGAAAAAATATAAATATAGCAAATCGAAACATAGTGAAGGAGAATTAGTTGGAGGACAGACGTTTCATAAATTACGAAGTGCTGAGTTGTGACAGTAAAAAGAAGAGTCTCTTCTTATAAGTAGCCACTGAAGCATCAAACGTTTTTAGCTGGTTAGGTAGCATATTAAAGGCATGAGCCACTCTTATACAATAGGATCTCTGTAGTAATGTAGTAAGTCTAGGTATTAACAACTGTTTATTTCTGGAAGTTCTACTAAATGCAAAGAGCTCAGCTAAATATACAGGTGCATATATCTTATATATTTTATAGAAATGAGTGAGATTCCTAAATTTAATGAAATCAATAAAAGAAAGGCCCAGGAATCGAAAAACAAATGGTGATACATGTTACCTCATGCCGAGTGTATAAATATATCTAACAACTCGATTAAACACCAACTTCAGTTTCCTTAATACATATCCTAAAGTTCCAGTATATACCTCCAAACCATATAAAATAGTAGGCATTATGATTCCATAAACCACTTTTTTTTTCCTTGTAAAGGTAACATTAAGTCTATGCTATAAATTTTGCGCAAGGCAAAGTTGACCTTTGAGACAACAGAATTTATGTGACTCTCAAATTTAAAGTTAGAGTCAATAATTATACCAAGACAATTAAGTTTATCGACAAACTCAATAGAGTTACCACCAAAGGAAATAGAAAAGTCTTCACGACAACGTTTGCCAAAATTAATAGCCTTAGTCTTACGGGTGTTTATAGTAATTTTATTATCAGAGATCCATTTCAGCAACAAATCAACAGTGAAATCTATCATATTCTGCAAAACATCAGGGAAATCAGATGAACCCCTAAATAATAACTGTACATCGTCAGCAAAAGAGAATGGAAGGCACATATTGCAAGAAATCTGACTGAAAAAGTCATTAATAAAAAGTATAAAAAAAAGAGGTCCAAGTACAGTCCTTGAGGCACTCCACTATGAACTGCTAGCACAGTTGAACAGCTATCACCACTAATAACATATTGGCTTCTGTCAGAGAGATAAGAATACAACAACTTACAAGCAGAGCTTGAGAAATCAAAAAGCTTATATAATTTTTCTACTAAAAGTTTATGACAGACCCTGTCAAAAGCCTTGGACAAATCTAGTGATAGCAGTATACAAACACCATCATCAGATAAACCATACCTAATATTGTCAGTTAGGCCAAGAAGCAAGGAAGTAGTGCTTCTGTTGCGTCTAAATCCAGATTGACATTTATGTAATAAATGTTTTTTTTTATCAAGGTATTTGCTCAACCAACTTTGACAATATCCGCAATATTGAAATCGGCCTAAATTCTAAAGCTTCACTGGTTGCTACATCTTTCTTCTTTATAGGAACAATTTCAGCTATTTTCCATAATACTAGAAATTGAGAAGTAGTCAGTATTGTGTTGACCAAGTGTAGAAAGAATTTACCAATGATTGGCATTATCCAATGATTTCAGTAAACTCAACTGTAGAAAAAGAAAAACCAACAGGACGATAACTCGAAAAATTTATGCTGTTCGCATTATTAATTAATTGATTAGAGGAAAAAGTATTATTTAAATAATTAGGATCAGGAACATCACTCGATTCATTGTTGTCTACAACTCCATGTTTATTTAGAATAGTCCAAACACCCTTACTGTTTCTGTCCTCAAACAATAAACTATGAGCTCTTTTTTTAATTTTTCTGATGACACTTTTAACGCGATTTCTACAGCGACAAAAGGCTTTCCAATTTACCTCATTTCTATCTCTAAGATAAGTGCTATAAGCAAGACCTCTAATAGAAGCATGATACAATATCTCAGGATCAGAAAACCAAGATTCGCGACTACTGCCCATAAAGCGCCTTCTAAGAGGAACTATTCATCAATAAATTCAATTGTTCATCTTGTGGTTTTGTGAGGCATTGGCCTATTAGGATACTTTTGACGCAATTGCCGCTGAGTGGCAATAATGGAACGATTATTTTTAACAAATATTGTCACTAATTCTGCTCGCAATTTTGGAATATATTAATCCATAATAAAATTTGGACATGTACGCAAAACAATAGTTAAAGCGAAACTGAGCTAATCGTTACATAACCAAGATGGGGCTCAACCATAAGGGTAGCGGGACTTTTGCCCCACATTGTATCTATTTGTATGATGTGCGAGTATGTTATTTAAGGCGATTTATCTAATATGCTGATTATGTTTACTTACTCTAGCCAAAGCGTGATTATTGAGTAACTGAGTGGAAGACTGCTAGCGACAGTGAAATACATAATAATAACGAAAACAAGTTAATTCGGTTGTGACGGGTCTTATATACAGTTCACTGGGTTAGCCAAATATTTATATTTGTAATTTTGCACATTCTTGTTATATATTTAATACAAAAAAATTATAAAAAGATTTTTCTGAAATGGTAAATATTGAATAAAATAATTTTCTTTCAATATCTTTTTTTTTTTTTTGGTTAATACTAAAATAGATAATTCATTTCAGTTTACGAAAAATACTGTTGTGCGATCCTTATGTCTATAGGTATTCAATTTTTAAATACCAAAAAAAAAAAGGATATCTATCAAAGAAAGCAAAATAAATTTAAATTAAATTTAGTTAATAACGTTTGCAAACATTTTTTTAACCTATATAATACTGAAATAAATAGAAAATATGAATTAAAGATATTAAAATTAAGGTCAAAAATCAAAAATTTCTACACTATTAGTTCTATCATAGAATGAATTTATCAGAAGCACACACAAACACACGCTTGTATAAAAGCGATTGTCTGGTTCTGTGCTTGTGTGTACACACAATATGTTTTGCTTAAAAATGCCTACAAAAACAAAATGAAAAATAATAAAAATGTAAAAATTGTAGACCGATCCTTCTGTTTATGACTGAAATTGCTGGCAAGCTACGTTCCACGTTTTTTTGTTCGTTGTGTAATTTACACCAAATACGAAAAAAACCATTCAGAAAAATGTAATAGAGGTAGTCGCTGTTTTTGACTCATAGCTCCGCCATTTATAGACCAATCAGGCAGAACATCAATAGCAACTGAAAGACAGAAGCAACTGACAGATTAGTATGCCAAACTTTTCTGTACATTACCTATGATTTCAACGGCTGCACAGATAGACAGACAGACGAACATCCCTTATTAAACTCTGCTATTTATATGGATCCAAAATATATTTTCTTTTTACGGTGTAGAAATTACAAACGAAATCACAAACTTATTTATATCCATCTTACTTACAACGAAGGGTATAAATAAAAAGAAATGTTTCTTATTTTACAACCTCAATTCATAACTTCTTTTTCGAATCACCTTTTAATACTTAACAAAATACTGGAAGCAATGCTTAATTCAAGCTTCGCATTCAAACTTTAAACGCAAGACAGTAACCTAAACCGATAAATATTTTACCAAAGAAAACTGTATCAAATTTAATTTATGTAATTACCTGAAGCCATTTCTCTTACAACCACATTCATGTAAAACGAGTATGCAAGTCGTAAATAAAACAATTTGTTGCATTTTAAATGAAAATTGTTTTGAGCATTTTCCATCAATTGCTTAGTTTACAAAACTTGTTGCATAATATGATACATATGGCTGACTGCTAAAATTAAGATTTACTTCCTATTTAAGTTTTGATTGTTTTGAAAGTTGTTTGAAATTTCTGAATAAAAGAAAATCGATTAGTTTAAAAGATGATTTTCAAATAAAAAAATTAAACCTTTAAACATGTGGCTTAAAATAAAGTTGCATGTAAAAAAATTTTTGTTTTTTTTACAAAATATACATAAATACAAACACACTTTACTTCAGTTTAACGTTAAAATTAATTTAAAGTTAAGGTTTTTGGACCACATAACCAGCTTTGGCTAAGCTATAAATTAAAAGATGTCGACAAATTTCGAGTGCGAAAATTTGAATGATGTTTTATGTTCCTCAGTTTTTTTTAAACAAAAAAATTTTTTTTTTAAAACAAAAGTCGGTATCATTTTAAAAATGACTTTAACTGCATTAAATTCTTATGAACAAAAGTCAGCTCTTAAAAAAGACCTACTTTCTTGTGACTATGATTATGGCCCATTATTTCTAAATAAATAAGTATGTATGTCCTTTTATTGTACTGCCAGGAGCTAAAAAAAAATTAGCTATATTTCCCTAAAAAAACGCTAGAAAACCCTAAAACACGCCGAAAAAAATAAGCTAGAAAAAAGTTGAAAAGCTGCAGCTTAAAATTCAAAATTTTCTTAATTCTTTATTAAAATTCTTTATTAATTCTTTATGTTAAATCCACTCAGTCTGAAAGGCTATAAGGCTATTTTGAAGAACAAAAAAGGCTAGGAAATAAGCTAGAGCCAAAATCATAAATTTTGAGGCTGAATGCGAGAAAAAGGCTCAATCTAGCTTTAAAAAGGCTAAAATGACCACGCTGATGGGGAAAACTATTATTACTTAAAGTAAGATGCTGCCCAATAACAAAACATTTTATATATGGTAGCTGGGATGCAAACAAATAAAGTAGACTTGAAGTAGATATTGTGACAAATTTGTCATTAAATGAAAACATTTTTAAACCAGAATTTTTCTTCTTTTATTTTTTAATTTTTTCATTAATATTATTATTATTCCATGGCATTGGAAAACTTAGTTTTTGGTTTTGAATTACGTTTTTTTACGAAATGTTCTAAATTACTCCGAAATGTTCTAAATTTAAAATTTATTTTATTTCATCTATTTTCTTTAATTGAAGCAAAGAGCTGGTTCTCAAGTTATTGAAAATTATATGGCGTAACCCCTTTATTTATATAAAATTTATATCAGTGTATCAAATATACTTGAAATGAGTTGAATTGAATTTGAATTTTTTCGGCACCACTGTGTAATTTGTAAATTAAGAAAATATATTTTCAATCAATTAACTAATTCATAAATGAATTTGTTAAAAAAAAATGTTTAATTGATTTTTATCAATCACTATTTATTTCTAGAAAATGTCCAGCAACCTGTTTCAGAATCTAATAGAATATAATTTCACTTTCCACTGCAGCCATTAAAGTTGTTGACAATTACGCTCAATCCAATGAAAGTCAACAATTTTGGCTTCAATACCGGCAATAATCAAACAAGAAGAAACAACTTTCTTTTCTTTATTATTTTTATTTTTCTTTTGTTTTGTTTTTTGTTATTTTTTCATGCATATTTACTTACTTGTTTACATATGAATGTACGTACATGCTTCTGTTTTAAATATACATTTAACCAGCTTAACATGTTTTAGTTCATTTAAACAATAAAATGTTTATAAAAGGAAAATTATAGGGGCACTTGAAATTTTTGGCACAAGTATTTTAAACACTGATACGTTAGCCAATAAGTATAAACAGTTAAAGGTATTTAACCCATTTCAACACTAGTTGGTAAAGGTGCGTATGAATGTATGCAAAAGCAAATAGTTTATGATTTTATAAAAAATATTCAATTGCAGATAGACTCAAATGGTGCTTCTTAAGGCCCTTAAAGTTAAGACCATAAGCTACTCGGATGTGATTAAATTTTCTTGAGTTTTCTAAGGCTAACTGTATCGGTAATGGCCCACGGTAACTTTAGATTTCATTTGGCCAGTAGAGGTGGTTGTTAAGACTCCTCAAAACCGCAAAGCTTCTTGGCTTCTTGATAGCACATTATACAGTAATGTATGGGTTGCGCTTAATGATATCTGCAGGATGTGTATGAAGATGACTGCAGTTGTCTCGGAAAGAAAAAAAATTACTTACTGGAAATGACTTGACAAATAAGAGAATCAGTCATGATGATGAACAGACAGCAGAACCTATATTGTGCCACTGTAGTGGTCTAAGTTGAGCCAGTTCCAGTTGGTTAGGGGCATCATTAGTTGCAATCGTCTAATAAAGCTGAATTCTTTATAAACACTAGATTTAATAAGTATTGCAACATGAGAGTTGTGTCAGACTAATTCTATTCTGGCCGTGGTGACCAGGTGACTTCTTACAGCTATGGTGAATCTGGCTAAAGAAAGTTCTAACTAAGGATTACAAAATACTTTGTGTTGAGGATGGTTGATAATCTTCAAATCACTCAAATCCAGAGAAAGATGAAATAATAATTATTGTTATAGGCCATAATCGCACCGCGACCTTTAAAATCTATTGTGCAGCCCCGTTGCCAGCTACAATCTGAAACTTCTTACAAATTTCGTAATTGCTGTAGGATTCGCACAAGATATGTTACGAAGTGGGTTATCCTTCTTGACAGAAACGACATTAGTCGCTTTGTACTACATAGATTTTAGTCATGTTATAATTAGATGTCATTCCTGTTGAGGTTCAAAATAACTTCAGGGTTAATGAGTCTCCTTAAAGAATGCAATAATCTTCAGTTAAAATCAAATAAAAAAAGGAATCCATACGTAATGGCTTACTTACTGACGCTTTTTTGTGGTTAAATACATTTGTTTGGCTGAATCTTTTATATTATTTTGAAAAATATTTTATTTATTTATCTTCTGCAGATTAAAAACAACAAAACATCTTTTTTGAAATCTATGTATTTCGAACCACAAAGCTTATCTCTTTCGAATCTTATTGAAAGAAAGAAAATGCATTTAAGCACAATTTTTATACTGTGACAGTATGAATGAGTACACATCCTGGTTTAGCTTAGAAAACACGCCGCTTGAAGCTAATGGAAAATTTAATTACTCAAGTGCATTGCAGTGACATTTTGCAGACATCATAACATACGAAAATAATAGGAATTATCAATTCCAAATTATCTTATAAAAAACCTTTAAAGAATATCTAAATGAATCTTTAGTAGGTATGCTGGTGGGTTAGGCCAATATTCCATTCATCAACGTACATACATACAAATCTCCGTGCTAGTTAGCTAATTTAAAACAACTTAAAAGGTGTTCCACTTTAGTTGTAAAACCTTGTTAAGGTTTTCTACAATTTATTTGCATAGCTAACTTGAAGCACAAGCTTATTGAATTAAATATTTACAATAGCACAAGTCATAAATTATTTTAATTCGTTGTTTTTATTTTGAATTTCATTTCTGTATTTTAGTAGGATATCTGCCGCAATGGAATGACCATTGCATGTGCCAAAAAAAAAAAAAAAAAAAAAAAAAAATAAATAAATAAATAAATTAAATGTTAAGTAAAATATAACATTTTCTAGTGACTTGTACTGTGATTCATGTTATAGAAATTTTGTGCTTTTTATGAATTAAATACAAGCGAATTTTGAGCGTCGGAAAAGTTTTGGATGTTTTGTTTCATTTTAGTAGATACCTACCTAGCCTATCAGTGTAGGAGCCGTAGGTTTGATTTCGATCTTAATTTTGAGGATTTCTTTGCAAAACTTTGAAGGGTAGGTGGTATTAAAAAACGATGGAAAAGAAAATATATTGATTTGAACCATTGTGTAGCATTGAAATATCTGTACTTCGTTTCTATAACTCTCGCATCGAGAAAATTATCATAAGAAACAATAGAATTGAACAAAAAAACGAAGATAATTGCACCAAATTGTCATTTATAACACACAAGTTCTTCTATAATTTTTCTTTGTGAGAACCAACTGTCATTTTATTGATTTTGGTGTATTTTATGGGAAATATGCGAGTACAAGTGTTTCTGTAACAAAATATTCCGAAAAACGTCTCAATAAAACTGTCGCAATATCTCACATTTCAATGTGAATGATGAGAAAATAAAAAATTCGTAATTTAAACAGTTTAAATTAATAAATTGAATGATATTCTATAACTTAATATTGTAATTTTATATGTATTTTTTGTGGTTCAGAGCAAATTACAAAAGTGATAGCAACGCACCATTTTTCAATATTTTTATTCACATTTTGTACTACAAAATATCATAGAAATAAAAATGTCATATAAATAGTTATAGAAACTAGCCACTGCAATAGTTTCCTAAACTTATGCTCAATAATCTAAGTAGGTCTTTTATAAAATGTGTGCCCAGAAATCGGTGTCCCGCAGCTAGAATAGCCCGAAAGCCCTGCAACTGGGTGTATGTTCGTATGTGTTAAAAAGATACTACTCGTATTCAAAGTTCTCATTTGTGGTATGAAATTTATAAAAATTTTATTCAATTATTCCTCATCTATGTGCTACGAGGCATGCAGAGTTAATAATGACATAAAATATCGCCGTTGCTTTTCTTGAAATATTAAAATATTTTTTTTTTTGAACAAAGTGTATTTTGCTTTTATACAAAAGTAGCTAAAAAATTTCTTTCTCCTAAAAAATAACTGTTACAAAAAACTGAGTATCAGCACTCAGGTTACCTTGTGGTTCGGACACCGTAAATTGCTGTTCCCAACAAAAAAAAAAATATTTTTGATTTATAAATCAAATTACCATAAAAAAAATTCGTTAAATAAACTTTGTGTATAAATTTTTGTGTTGTTAATGAGTTTCGAATTTAACCTCCCAGCCTTTTGGGTGTTTTGGTTTTGTTTTGTTTTTTGTTTTTTTTTTCTATTTTATAGCATTTAAGGGTTCTTAAACACGAAGGAAATGATTTTATATTAAAGATATCATTTGCATTTATTGTACCCACTCCTAAAAAATCTATATTTCTTTTGTTTAATACGAGAATATAAAAAATTAAGATCTTTACAAAACGATAAACTTGAATAGCAATAATTTTTAAAGAACCTACCCACCACTATATGCGCTTAGATGTACGAGTATGTATGTAAACATGTAGATCTGCTTGTAGGAAATGTTTGAAATTTGGTTTACATTTGAAAATATTCACAGTTGTGGTTTTTATACGAATAAACGTGTGCTGTATGAGTACATATTTACATCAATACGTACATATATCCAACATGTACTGCAACAATTTCTCATGGCTAAATGTCGGAAGTTGAATATGTTGGTAAGCAAAGTGGAAAAATAAAAAGGAAAATGAAAATACACAATTATTTATAATAACAAGCAAATCATTGAATGTCTGCAAGGAAATGTACTCGTGGGTAAAATAATTATTGAAAGAAATGGCGCGAGAATTTAAAAGCAGCCATGAACAGGTTGTTGCAAAAGTTTGTTATTATTTAAATAAAGTTATTAAATTAAAGTAACATCAACTTTTTAAATACATTCTTAAAGTTAAAAGCTTAAACATGTAAACCTATCCTTAAAATTCGATGTCTGTTTTCAAAAAGGCAAAACTCTTTTATCATTTGTAAGTATGAACGAAGTATATTCTTTCTTATAAAAAACATAGAAATTAATTATAATTATTTTATTTAGTAAATTTAAAAGCCTTTAATTTTCGTTTATCTGTGAACTACTTCGCCTATAGCGATCATTTTATATTTGAGATGTGCTAATAATTTGATTTTGTGTCACGCGGGATGTACACCTTTTGTATTATTGCTATCACGCTCATTAATCGCACCGCGACCTCTAAGATCTATTGTGCAGCACTACCTTTTGTAAGTTAACTTGAATTTGTAAACTTGTGTAATTAATAAAATCATAAAGCCTTTAATTTCTAGTTATGTGATAAAAACGGTTAAAATAAATTTTATGGTTCTCAAGAATGCTTACTTCAACTCACTCTAATCTAGATAAGGCAGAAGATATTAATTCTTTTGAAACGCATATATCGTTTAAAATTTTATAGGCCACGATATGTGGGTGCACTCTAAGTTTCATTAAGTAAGTCATTGCGTACTTTGTTATTATATCTCTACTTCCACCACTGAAATATTTAGGTCTTCGTTATGTACCAATGTCATATTAATCAAGAAGAGTTTTATTTAGTAGCTTTTAAAGTCTTGGCTCCCTAAGTGCTTAATTTAATAATAGCTTTCTTAGCTCTATCGAAAACCAATGAGAATTGTATTACGGTGTAAAGCCCCTATAAGCAAAGTGAACGGCTAAAAATCCGCTAAACAAAATAATTCATTCTTCTATCTAATAATTAATTTATTTTCATGTTTGAAAACCTATTTTTTCTAACTTTTCAATTTATCTTCTATCACAAATACATGTTTGCCAGCAACACTCACGTATCTACAATTCACGTGCACCTCTCTGTTTTATTGACATTTATTAGCATTCATTATTTTATTGGCTTTTGTTTATTAAAAATTTAATTTACGAGTATTTAACTGAATAGGCGCCTCCTCTTTTTTGTCTTATAACTTGCCAGCTTTTAATTTAAAAGTATTTTTTGTTTGTTTTAGAGATAAGACTCAAAGAACAATATTTAGCGCATTAAAATTATACTTAAAAGACAAATAATTAAATTTCATAATTGCTGGCGCCTTTCAAAATACCACTTGTGTAAATTTAGAGTTGAATTAGTTATCTCTTTTTTAATTAATAAAAATGTTAATTTAATTTAATTAGGAAAGAAAATAGAGGCTGAGAAAAAATAAACAAATTTCGGTTTGTTCAAACACTTATAACTTAAGAAGATCTGGACAGATGCTCACGGTTTTTGCCTTATTTCATTTGGCTCTGTGTAATAACACTTATTATCTCAACCATTTTGACGCTCACTCTTATAATTTATCTAAAATAGGAAAACGGCTGAACCGATTTGAAATGTTTTTTTTGTTCTATGTTCGGCATAACCCAACTTAAATTTTTAGGATAATAAAAATTGACCACCACTATTTTTAAGCCCATTTTTTGATATATCTGAGCGCCTGGTGCAATTGTTGTACCTTTTTTTAATATAAAAATTGTTCAGAACTAATTCAACGCCCACTTTTTTTTTAACCCGCGAAAAAATTAATGTAAAAAATAATTTTTTTTTCATACAAATTGAACAGACTTACTCCATGGCCAATATAATACAAGAATTAAATTTGGAGGTATTAGACAAAACGATGCATGATTTGCGCAACAATCAAATACCGTTTGATGGTGCAATGATTCTGTTGCCAAGTGGTTTTCGGCAAAAAAATTGCCCGTGATTCCACGGTCTACTCCAATCGATGAACTTAAAGCATGTTTCAAGTTGTTCGTTTTGTGAAAACGGATCAAGAGATTTAAACTAGTATTCAATTAGTTAGTTTACCGAACCACTCCGAGCTCAGTCGAAAAGTGCTTCCAAGCCAGCTTTATTGGCTGCGAAAACGTTTATGTCGACTAATTGAATTTTCACATTCAAAGTGAAACTGATCAGGAATTGGTGGATTCCAGAATTTCCTCACCATCTAAAGCGAAAGGTAGTCATAATGTCAAAAAAAAAAAAAATATAAAATAAATTTTTTTTTTCAATGGCACTCGGCTTGCAATGATTGTATGTTTGTGAAATTAACCTTGAAAATCAATGCTGCTCCCATGGTCAATTGTATGTTGCATGTTTCCATGTCGGAACACCATCAGCATTATTTTTTTGTTTACACGCCAGCCAAAAAAAATTTTTTTTATAAAATAAACGGAATTATGATGTCACAGCAAAGCAAAAAGTATTTATTTATTTCAATTGGTTATCTGAATATCCAATCTATGCAAGTAAAATGCCTTACGATTCATTGTAAATAGAAATGAAAATAAAACATACAGCAAATTACATATCAACGT
Organism: Thelaira solivaga; assembly: GCA_947397855.1. Taxonomy (NCBI): domain Eukaryota; kingdom Metazoa; phylum Arthropoda; class Insecta; order Diptera; family Tachinidae; genus Thelaira; species Thelaira solivaga. The sequence goes on along the minus strand of OX377610.1, from coordinate 46,399,241 downwards.
TCTATTCTTCTCTTTTGAACTATTTTCATGCATTTCAATATAAATAAAATTTGAATTAAAAAAAAACCGTTTACCGAGTCAATAGTTTTAATTATTTATAGTCATATTCAAATAAAATATTTTTGAGTATGACTGAAGAACGGAGTAGATTCCGTGAAATCGTCCATAAAGTATTAAAAATATAATATTATCCCTCTCAGTACTTATTGTTCTACGTAAACGTAACGTGACCGTTACAAAGAAGTTTCAAAATCGTATAGACCAACACACCATGTGTAGCGCATATCTAAACAACACATCAGTATGTTACCATACGCAACATCAACATCAGTGCGTTACAATTCTCAGTGAGTATTGAGTATTGAGTATAAGTGAGAATTTCTATAAGTAGACAAGGCTTGGTAACGAACTGGGAGGAAGAATAACCGATATTGTACGAATAAGAGTTACGAGCAAGCTGCTTTAATTATAGTGCGAAGTTGATATAATTGATTGTTCCTACATATTTAATCTATAGTTAGGGGAGTGTAAGGTCCTTGGATAGCCGAATACGAAGGTCTTTGGAAAGTACCTCGTATTCAAAACACAAATAGCCGAGTGTAAGGTCCTGTACTAAAAGCTAACGTTATAATAAATAACCTCTTTAACACAGGGAAATTGAACACTTCACAACCCGAATCAGGCAATCCACCCGTGTACTAGCAAATTGTGGGTCAACTGAGCAAGCCGAGTCTCAGTATAGTATTGGTTAACCGTGTGAACGAGGAGTTAAAGCCCGAGCGATCTGAAGTTATCGCCCAATGAATCATTAAACCTCCATCCATATCCTTGTGTTTATATATTTTAAATTAGTCTTCGTAACTAAGAAGTGTACTGTGTTAACACGAAACATCAACGTGTTTTAATTCAGAGTCATACCCCGGCTGGAAAAGTAAACTGCGTTACAAGAGTATCATGGAAATTAGACATCTGCAACAAATAACTTTTTTGTATTTGTAAATACATTTGCCAAAAGTAATAACAAGTAGGTACTTGCTCACAGAGCTCAAATAGTGAACAGTAGTGAAGTGTTGCTTTTAAAGTTCTTATCCGTAAGCATTTGCAAAAACCTTGTTCCGAAAATAGGAACAAGAAAAAGCAAATAACTCGGCGAAAAAGGTACTAAAAAAATGAGTACTGTATTTGTGGAACACCAAATACTTTGCTCACATTTCCTCACACAAAATCGTCAAATCATTCAACAAAAATCGACAGATATTAATAACTCTCTTTTGTATATTATTTATAAGATTGTTGTAAATGATAAATTATATTTAAATGTAGCATAAATTAGATTTTTATTGAAAAATAAAAGATATGTAATTTCATATGCGCGTAAACATGTAATGTGTATTTACATAAGCCGTGGCGCCTTCAAAGAACATCATTACGTTAGATATGGCAACAATTGTCTTGACAAATAATGGAAAACAATCATTCTCATTTAAATTCTCTCTCTCGCTCTTTCTACATACTATCTTTAATAAAGATGTATAGAGATTCTTTGTGCTAATGGCTGTACACTGGTCGATAAAAAAAAAACTTTTTGTGTGTAACATGAAAACTTTTGTCTTGCTATGTTTAGGACAAGGATATGGATAATATAAATAAAATTAGAATGCTTCCAATACGAATAGTTTTTTTGTAATTAGATGTTATATAAATTTAGAAAATTTGAGATTTTGTTAACAAAAGTAAGTTATTTTATTATGTTACAGTATTAATTTAAATAAAATTTTATGATTTTCTGCTGTATTTTGCTTCAGGTACATCTCGTTGTAATGTCCAACAGTAATCCGCTAGCATACGTGGACTCCACTTGCCCTGGTAGAAATGTCTTGGTGGAATCTTTCACCATGTTCATCGCTGACGGCGCCCAAATTTTCAGGAAAAAAGTGTAAATGTGAATGAAGGAAGTGTATTTTCAATGACATATTATAACCCAAAGCCTTATAAGCAGATAGCAGCTCCGCGACAATAGTTTTATAGTCATTTGATCGGTGATTTCCTAGAAAATTGAAAGTTACTTTCATGAAAGATTCCCAAGCAGATTTTTCCAAATCACTGAGTTTTTCTTTAAATATGTCGTCTTTCATCAATTGTCTGATTTGTGGGCCAACAAATATGCCCTCTTTAATTTTTGCCTCACTCAATTTAGGAAACTTTTCCTTCAAATATAAAAAGCCGTCACCACTCCTGTCCATAACTTTCTGGTGGTTCTGGTACAGGTAGTTCCTCACTATGAGGGATCGGTCTTTTAGCAGATGGCAAGTCAGGATATGTTATTTTATTTTTTGTTTTAATTGTGATACCTTTCGTATCAGTAACACAAAAATAACAATCAGATGAGTGATTCGTTGGTTCTGTCCAAATTACGGGGATTGCAAATGGCATAGATCGAGATCTCTTCGCCCATCCAGTAAGAAGACCCACACATGTAACACAGCAGATGTGTGGCACCCACGCTTTGTCTTGCTGTCCGACGGCAAAGCCAAAATACTGTTCATATAGCTTAGTCACTAATGGTGTCAAATTCCTTCGCTGAGTTTTAAAAGTAATGTTACCACAAATATAACAAAACCTGTCAGGATCATTTTTGCACTTTCTTGACATTATTTAACAGTCGCTTAACTCAATAAATAGAAAAAAACACTATACTATTCACATAAATAAAATCTCTGAATGCAAAAGTGGAACAAAAATGGTTAATTTTAAATTTTACGGGTAGTAGCTGTAACACGAAAACTAGAACTGATGGAATCAAAATAAATACGGTGATAAAATGAGGGTATTTAGGTAATTCCAAATTGGTAAGTACCTTCTTGTTACAAAATTTTGTTGACCAGTGTTATTTGTGAGCTAGTCGTGTACTGCACAAGCAAATACGAATTTATACAAACACCAAAAGCAAGCAAGCATAAGTAAGGAGTCATTCGTGAATTTTGTTGTTCTCGAAATGAGAACTCATTTTTGTTTGTATTTTTTTTTAAATACATACACTTGCTGCAGAGTACATAAGTACTACGCGAATCCAAATACATTTGTGCAGACGTCTAATGGAAATATTGCATTTAGCAAACCAACATAATTGAAATTAAGCACCAAGATGATTAATATTGGGTCTAATTACTTATTCCGTTCTGTGATTTCGGTCAGCATATTTTGTGTGGAAGCAAAAATTACAATTATTCATTCCGTTGCTGCGGTATTCTTTAGCAGTTGTGGTATCATTTCTACGAAACATACATACACACGTTTGTATAGGATCGACTACCAGTTTTTGTGTTTTACTACTCAACATTACGCATGCACAGCTTCAAAATTTCAATAAAAAAGAAAGCAAACATTAATGAAAATCTAAAATATGGGTTATCTTCTTGATTTTTCTGGGCTATTTGTGGCCCAATCCTTCTGATTTTAGAAAATAAACACGCTATCACAAACTTAAGTACTTACAGTGAAGGGTATAATAAAAAAAAAAAAAAAAATGACAAAAAATTATTTAAAATTTTTTTTAATCCTAAAATAAATAATTAATTTCAATTCAAGAAACTAAAATTAGTGGGTTCTAAGAAAAAATCCTTTCTAAGAATTTAATTTTAAAAGCAAAAAAATGTCTTGCGCACAATTTTTAAATTAAAAAAAAAAAAGAAATTCTAAGAAAGTTATAACAGAGAAATGCAAAATTAATATAATATAATTTTCAAAAAGTTTTTAAGTCAAACATATTTAATTAAATATTAAATTAATGGAAAACATCAAAAAAAAAAAAATCTCTTTCATCAAGATGTCTGTATTCGTAATGCTATTAAGCTGAAGATAGACAAATCAGAATTTCAACATCAATCTATAATATTTGTTTGCATGTTTTTTTATGGAAGTCATAGTTGTCTGTGAATTTGACCGAAATTAAAACTAGTTTGATTTGTTTGATACACATACAAATGCACATGCACAGCTTAAAATTTTTTATTAAAAAACTAAAGCAATTAATGAAAATCTAAAATATCGGTTAGTTTTTTGATATTTCTCGGCCACTAGTTTATCGATTGTACTGATTTTTTTGCACAGACATTATAGGGGTTATTTCCGATAAATATAAAAGTTTTTGTTCGTTTTGTAATTTAGAGAAATTTGGCAAAAAAAAACTTTAAAATGATCACCGATTTGGCTGAATTTCAGTAGCAAATTGGAAACAAGAGCTTCAAACAAATTTTCATACCAAGATTTACTGTAGGTTTTCTAGGGACTTCAGAAAGGTGATTTCAACATCCACATGGACAGACGATCCAGAATGTATATAAATATATACATTAGGCCGGGTCGATTTAAAAATCGCACAAATTACAAAGAAAATCGCATTCTAGGGATCAAAATAAGAAACTTTGCCGAAGGAACCATACCTCTAAAATGTATTTTGATGTCCCGACTTTTGATCCGAAGGGTAAAATTTTGAAAAATCTCACTTTGACCCACTTAGAGTGCCTCAATCGAGTCAAAATATATGACCGACCCCCACTAACTTTATAGGGCCGACCCACTTATACCAGTTGCACACCCCTTGGAGCCACCCCTGGGGGGTTCCCCATACAAACATTTCAAAAAATCACCATTTTTGGCACTTTACAAGAAAAAATCAGCGAAATGGCTATGTTTTTTATTTTTGAAGCTTATTTTTCTCTTTAGAAATTTATTTAGTCAGAATGAAATGAAAAAATGAATTTTACTTAGTAATAGAAAAGAAAATAAATTTTATTGACCCTTTGGGTCAAAAGTCGAGTCATCAAAATACATTTTAGAGGTACGGTTCCTTCGGCAAAGTTTTTTATTTTGATCCCTAGAATACGATTTTCCCGCCCTAGTATAAATATATATATATATATTACACACGTAATGACAAATATATACCTTTTTCACTTTTTGTGAATGGTATAAATATATTAAGTGGATATAGGAAATTTCACGAAATCTATTTTGATATACTCGTAAAGTGTCACTTTCCTATGTTAATTAAATAAATTAATATATATATATATATAGAATAAAAATAGAATATATAGTTTTCAATATTAAAATGTTGGTTGGGAAATTTATTTATTTATTCAGTTCAATGCTTACTGAGTTTTTTGTTTGAATATTTTAATTTTTCTTGTAACTATTGATTAATAATTCTTATTTAGTCAATTGCTTTTACAATATAAAGGTTCTAATGTTTGCAAGAAACGTTGGGAGTAACCTACTGAGGATTCAGAGTAGCGTCTGATGAAATGGTCCATATAGGTATACTATCCCCTTCAGTACTTATTGTACTGAATAAATAACTCATGAGAATATCATAAGTAAAAGAATAAATTTTAAAACCAATACAATTTCTGTAATTAAGCTCAAATAAAGATTCATATTTTGTTAAACTTTTAAATTCCAAATAGAAATTATTACATTTAAATAAATTTCTTTTTGTTCTTTTTAAAAGTTATTTTATTAAGATGAGACTCAGTTTGTTTATTATTTTTGTGCTGTATTAGATATTTTTAATTTTCAAGGTTGTACTCAAAATGGTTGCTACATTTGTTAATCTAACAAAACATTAAGAAGATAAGCAGAATTTAATCAGTTTGAACTTCATATCTTCGCTTATCAGACATACGGAGTTGTTGTTGTGTGGGTCTCCCAATTTTTTTTTAATTTTAATTAGTTGCACACAGTCACATATGTTTCTCAGATTTCATTTTATTTTGGTTGAAAAAATTTCGTTGAACCAGAAAGTTTTTTCTTTAAATTTTCTCTCATTTTATTTTTACATTATTTTTTTTTTAATTCATCGCTAATCTCAACAATCATTTTGTTGGCATGCTCTGCGGCCCGAGCTTATTAGCTCAGCCGTTTGAATGAGAATAAATAACTGCTAAAAGTTCGTAAAGTTTTTAAATTTTTTATGAAAAGAAAAAAACTAGATATACGATAGATTTAGCAACTAAATCACTGATCTCCAGCAATTAAAACAAATTTTTCAAAAGTCTACAGAAAAATAAATTTACAAAACGAAAAAGTTTCATCTCTGTTTAATCGATAAAATATTTTTATTCATACGAACGAATTAGGACTGGAGGACATGTGGTTCCAGCAGGACGGAGCAACGGCACACATTTCATTTTCGTTTGGCCTACCTTGCAGTTATATTTGACGTACGAGTAGATTTTCTTTAAATCTACTCACAATCAAAGTGTAATTATATCAATTGAACTCACCATACATTTTGTTAGTGTAAAATGTGAAAACAAATATCAAAATAATTTTGTATAGACAAGAAAGAAACAAAAAGAAACATAAAAAAAATTGTTAAATTAGATCGAACAAAAAACAAATGCAAACAAAAACACATGTTGACTTACGTCCACTTGATATAATTACACTCTGTTCACAATTTTCTAAAGACACGCAAAATTTAATTAATCACAGTTTTAAATGCTAGACCGACCACCACTAGCTATAATTAATTTTCAGACTTAGTTTTTTTTTAAACAAATTTTTTGTTTTAACATATTTTATGAAAATGAGTCAAAAATTCTCAAAATTCAGTTGTAAAAATAATTATCATAAATTAAAGAAATAATTTTTTTGGGAACTGCGCAAAAACAAGCAAAAAAATAATTTAAGAAAACACAACTGAGTATAAAACAGGAAATTACAAGATTAATTAATAATATTAATTGGTAGGTATTTACTGGTATGCATGTATGTGTGTTATTATTATCGATCGATGGTTCACAGTATCTTAACGTAAGAAGCACAAAACATCTTATATATAAAATAAAAAAATTATAATCTTTTATTGAATTTAAAGCTTTTCTATTTTATGTTATTTACTGCATGGTAGCCAAATTTCTTTAGTTTTCAGCATTCTTTTTAAAATTTACAAAAAAAAAAAAAAATTAAAATTACCTATAATAATAATAAAATTATAAAGAAGATTTTTAGTGAAATACTAAATTTTTATTGAAATGATTTTCTTTGAGTAACTATTTTTTGTTAATTCTAAACTAAATAATTAATTTCAGGCAAAGAAATTTTGGGGTCTTTAAATTTTTAATTAAAAAAAAAAAAAAAAAAAGAAATCTTAAGTAATATATCCAATAACAACGCAAAATAATTTAAACTTAATTTAATTTAACATTTTTGCTAACATTTTTTAAATCAAATATATTTAAATACATATTTTAATTTCAAGTAAAGATTTCTGTATTCGTAGTTCTATTTCCATCAGAATTCTAAGTAAATCTTATAATATGTACCTACATACTCGTATTTAGGTACAGTAATTTTTGCAGAATACAATTTTTACACAGGTTTTTTACCTTTTAATATTTTCAGCATTTTTTTATGCCATAAATTGTTGAGGCTCCTACCTACACCAAATTTCTTTGCTAAAATTTTTTCTGATTTTCCGCGATATAAATACTTTTTATATTATTTTAAGCTTATCAGCTAATGACAGCGTTTTATGTGCACGTTTTTTGGCCACATTATTTAAATTGATGTTTTAGCGACTGATACCATTCAGCAAAAAGACATAAAACATACTAAATAGTTTTGGGTAGTACACGAACGAACTATTCACATTGTACTATTCACTTACTTGAAATGAACGAACTAGTCCGTGTTTTGAATTCCTATAGTTCATTTCCCTGCTCTTAATTTTAAATGCACAACCTATAAATGAACGAACGAACTAAATTTAAACGAAAACAATGACGAAGGAACGAAAGTTGCAAATTATTTTCCTTTACAAAAATGACATTTAAAACAAATAAACTGAAGAAGAGAAAATGTATACTCGTATGCATGATAAAAAGCTTAATTTTAAAATTAAACCTTAATTTTTTTAGCCATAGTGACTAGAGTACTTTTTGAATTACATTATTAAAAAAGAAATCGAAAACTAAATTTAAGAATTTTTCGAATTTTGTTTTGTTGTTTGGATTTCTATTTTCGTAAAAAATTCCTTTCAACCCCTATTCGATATCATTTTACATAATAAAGAACGTTCAATGACAATCAAAAGTATAAGTGATAAAGATACAAAAGATCAAATGAACTAAAAGAACGAACTATTCCTTTTTAATTTTTCAACTAAGAAGAGCGCTCACTAAAATAAACTACGGAGCACAAGTCTACTAAATATGTACAATGTCAATCATAAAATTCGGATTAGCGAACTTGCAATCAATGCGGACTATAGAGTATGTAATCACTACATAGTAAATATAAGGCTTTGATGCAGCTTTTTTTTAAAAGATAGACTGATTCAAGAGGAAGGTTTATATGTATAATCTTGGAAGGTTTAACGTCACAAATCTGCCCGGCAGGTAGCGCTTATTTGCCTACTACCTGTTTTTACCCGGTCTCGTACGGTTCTTTACTCTATGAGTACGATTTCTTAGTGTATATATAAATATTTTAAGGTAAGACGTTTGCCGGGTCAACTAGTACGTCATAAATTCAATTCAGATTACTGGATAACTCGGACTACACACCTTCGGATTAGCGAGCTAGCAGTGTACTAGCAGAAATTAATGAAAAACCAAATTGCGGTTATATTTTTTATTTTTCTCGGCAATTTGTGAACCAATTGTTTTGATTTTTGTACAGAAATTATGACATAAGCTCTTCGGGGCGTTGAATATTGACTTCAGAAAGCGGACACACGCACAGCTACAAAGACAGATATACATATATTGCAAATTGACTATTTCTTACTTACAGTGAAGAATATAAATATGATTCGAGTGTAGTAAACTAACTGCGAATGTCAAGTTGAAGTTTAAAAAAAACAAAAATTTGGAAAATAATGAAGAAGCTGAGTACTTTTATAGTGATTAAATAGTCAACTATTTATTTGTTAGTTTATTTTACCTTTTTCTTTTTAATCAATATGGCTATTTTATTAAGCTTGAGGTCGCATTGTATAAATTTATTTTTATATCGATATTTCCTTCCAATAATATATAAATACATTTTTGTAATATGATTTCAAGCTTAATAAATTAGAATTTCAATTATAAAATTTTTGTATGTTTTTTATTTATATTTAAGAAGAATGTAGAAAGTGAAAAATACAAGTATTTGGCTAATACTCGGCACAGCCGAATTTAACTAGTTATTTCTACTTTGTATAGGTATTTCTTTTATTCATAAGATTTGAATAAATTGAACTAGTTAGTTATTACATTGTTAATAATTATTTAAAAATTTAATAGCTTAAGATTACGAGACTAATTGTAAATTTCTTATAGAAAGATTCAATAATAACAAAAATTACAAAAAAAAAAAAAATATTTTATAATAAAAAAAGCTTTTAAGACATTTCAAGTATGACTGTGCAGTCCTATAATATTTACCACAAAATACTAAAATAGAAATAAATAAACAACAACTATTTTTATTCTAACTATTAAAGACAAATTAGTCTTGAAGAAAATGTGTATTACGGCTATATGCACAATGTATGATTAAAAGTTAACTCTAACTTTAACCGCAAGTTATGGTAATTTGCATTTCACAATATACGATTAAATTCTAACCAATAATCGAACAAAAAGTGAAAATGGATGGACAAAAATGTTGATGTTGCATTCTAGAACAAAAATAAAATAACTAAAGTGCAAATGTCCACATTAAATGGAAGAATGTATAAATTGAATTTTACACTTTATTTAAATTTTTATATAAATTTTTAAATTTGTTTTTTTTGTTTAGGACCAAAATAGCGAATTTTTTCAGCTACATTGTTCCCTTCAGAAATTCTAGCCGACCTATACCTTCGTGTAGGAACATGTAAATGACATGCTGTTAATTAATTTTTTTTGTTGCAGCTTTTTTCTAAAAATATTTTATTTTTTATTTTTTCATTACCCTATTTTTCGTAAACAAATAGACACAGTATTATCATACTATGATATATTTATAACCCGGGGTCTATACCTGATGTATTTCTATCATGTTAAATGTCAAATTCATATCATGATAGAAAATCAGCAGGTATGGACTCTATTTATTAGTGTTATCGTAGCGTTATGATAGAAAAAGCATGCTTGCGGTATGCTATTTCTATCTTGATATCAAATATCATTTTAGTTATGAATTTGATTTTGAAGTTTGTTTACTTCCAATTTTTTTCTTTAAAATAGGACCAAATAATCATTTTACAGCTTGTATGTGCGTATCAATAAAATTTATCGTAATTATGCAAGATACTTATTTTTTAAGTTTTAAATGATAAAAAATAATAATAAAATATAAAATAAATGCACCAACGAATAGTGTAAGGTAAAAACAATCCTACAGCCGTAAATTTTTTTTTTTAATTTTTTGTACTGGGATCTGTAAAATATTTTTCTTTTTGTTCTTTTTTCTTTACAAAACAAACCATGTACTTCAATTCAACATTAGAATATAAAAAATTATGAAGGTAATTATTATTATTTATTTATGAAATATAAATATATGTCTGCAATAAATAAAATTTATTTAAAATTTTGCTTAAAGGAAATGAAAATATTTTTTTTAAATTATTATTTCAATATTTTTCTCAAGTGATTTGGTTTGTTGGGTATATTAACTTTTCTTTTCACTAGTACAGGTACATCATTCTACAATTGCATACATGTATACAATTCTGGCATCTCAAATTTACTTTGTAAATGAATATGCCTTTGCTATCTACCGTATACTTTTGTTATGTAACCAAATGATGGTGAAACCTAAATCGTTAACCGTTGGTTAAATGGTGCCCGTTAACCAAACCGACAATTAGTTTGTTTTTGATTAAAAACTAAATTCATATACACTGTGAAATCGATGGTAATGTCTTTTTTTCTATTTTTTACTATTTATTTAATTTCAAATATTTTATTTTTCCATCTCTGCTCTAGTGCAATTTAAGAATTTTTTTCATTTTTTTTACAACCAGACAATTTTATTCATATGAAAAAAATAAAAACTAAAAACGGTTGTGTTTTGTTTTCTATACTTTAACAGCCAAATTCATAAAAAAAACATGTTTGTTTAATAAGCGCTTATTAAACAAATTTCGTATAGAAAAACTACTTATTAAGCCCTTAAAAAACAAAAATGTTTTTTATGAATTTGAATATAAATATTTATATTTATTATACGAGTATTTTCAAAACATTTAATATTTTACTATTACTTTTTTTCACTGCAGCCTGTAAGGAAGTCTGGAATGATAAAAATATGTAGTCGGTGGTTTTAATTGTATAAAACACAATGGGTTATTAAATGAACATGCAAAAAATTGTTTATTTAATTTATAAATGTTTAAAAACAATTCTTTGTGTGAAAATTGGTTTAACTGATTAAAATTCAGTTATTGTCAAATTTGTCGTCATATAAAATAGGCGCTCATTCAAGAAAATCTTATAGAATAATTTTTTGTATGAGCACATTTTAATTAGTCAATCAATCGAAAACGGATACAGACGCTCTGGATAACTTTTCAATGCTGAGCAGTTTAATCGAATATTACAGTCGAAAACTTCGTTTTGTTAATAACATGTTTGATAGTTTTGTCGAATTTCTATCGTTGCAACTAGAGCATTCAGTTATTTCGATTGAAATTTTATTTGTAAAGAATTCGGTTTTTATAAACGAATTGCACCAGTGTAAATCTCAAAATATGCTTTGATTCGTTAAGCATACACCGATTATGCCCTTCTGTACTTATCTATAAATTGATATGTTCTACTTTCTTTGTTCTATATTACTGAATTGCTGCATGTATTTCAAAAAAAGACCAACCCAATTTTAAAGGCTTATTTGTGCTCAGCATTCAGTAAGACTTGAGACAGCAAATTTTTCAGTGAACGATAGAAATTATAGTTTTTTTTGTAAGAAAAATTTCAAAATTTTGATAGAAGTTTGATATCGAGTAAGACGATTTGGCTCCTGAATTTATATTTTTTCTTCCTGCCTCGAGTATGCAATTGAAATCGGTCGATAAATGGCTGAGCTATGAGCTGTGAAGTGCAACTACTTCTATTTTTCGACCATTTTTAATGCGTTTTTTGCGTAATTGGTGTAAATATAAAACGAAAAAAATGTGATATGCATTTTTGTTAGAAATGACAGCCGTAATATCTGTGAAAAAAATGAGAGTAATCGGTCTATAATTGGTCGAAAAAAATAAAAAATTCAACCGAAATCTTAGATTTTCATAAATTTTTTTTCTCTGTTTTTTTATGGAAATTTTTAAGCTGTGCATGTTCGTAATGTTGTGCACACAAACACAAAAACAGGTAGTCGGTCTTAAGCAAACTTGTGTATAGTGTATTCTGTATGCAAAGATGGATGAAGTTATGGAGTATCGAGTTAATGCTTCCTACATAACTGTAGAATTCCTGCCTCGAATCCACTTAGCGGTATGAATTGAATTCTAAAATAGTTTGGTGGTACCACTAAGAAATATTGAATTTAATTAAAAAGCTGTGTATTGTGATGAGAGTACAAAAAATTCTCGTATTCTATTTTTGTTGATACTTGAATTAAATACTCAACAATAACAATACATAGCATCCCAAAGTTGGTGACACAAATGGTGCTGATGAGAAGAAAGGGGTTTCTCCGAAAGTAATTGCTGCACCAAACCAGTGTCTGAGGTTAAAATCAATCTTTTAGCATTTAAAAAAAAAAAGAAATAATAATATCAATTATTAAAAATTGAATAAAAAATAAGAAAATTTTTCATACATTCATGTTTTCAATAAAAATTATAGAATTGTAGGTACGTAGATACTGATTAGCGTAACAAACACAGAGAAATACGTAAATTGTTCAAGAAAATATGGAAGTTTAATTCTATATAAAAACAAAAATATAGTTCTTTTCTTTTTTTCTATAGAACATCAAATCAATGCAATATCTTTCTAATATGTAAAATTATCATATCACAGTTTTACCCCCTTATCCAAAAAAATTAATGTAGACTTTAAAGTCAACGTTATCGAAATTTTTCATATAATTTTTTCATAAATTTTACTTTACAGTCTCCGTCAAATCTTTTTTTTGGATAAGAGCATTACTGTTTATACTCCTCCGAAGTGGCTTAACAGATTTTGATGAAATTTAATGCGTATTCAGTAGGTCTGGGAATAGGTTTATTACTAATTTTACGTACACGTTTCCAATAAATGAGATACATTTTCATACTCTAGAAATATTTCATATGGCAAAACAACGTTTGCCGGGTCATCTAGAAGAATGTATAAAATAATCATTAATAACCAAATAAAACTTTGCATGTCTTATAAATGCGCTGTTCTCTATAGTTGTATCCCTTATAAAATTATCTTTCGACAAGTACTATTTTTTGTTGGGTGATTTATTTAATTTTTTAACTTTACGTCTGCATTATACGGCCAACAAATAGCTCATAAAATCAGTGACATGATTTGATAATAGAAGTTAATAAATTTTGCTTTAATTAAAATTTTCGGATCAAAACTTGTTTCCTCAGCCCAATGTGCAAATATTATATTTTTAACTGCTCACATTTGCACTTCACAAAATGTTGCTTGCTTTAGTGTAATTTTCATGTAAGTGTATTTTCTTAAAGGCAGTAAAATATTTTAAGCCAAAAAAGTATATATTATGTATATATGTAGGTATGTACAAGGTGGGCTAAAATAAATCATCCTATTGGAAGATACTCTTATTTTTGCAAAATTTGTGAACTAGACAGATGTAGAATACAAGTGAACAAGCCATGGAGCGATAATACACTCCCCAAGAACGCGGAATAATCGAAGTGGACGATTTTTCGACCAAAATCATAATGAGCGACGAGGCTCATTTCCACCTCACCGGGTACGTGAACAAGCAAAACTATTGCTTTTGGGGTACCGAAAATCCACGAATGATGCACGAGGAGCCATTACACCCACTTAAAGTGACTACATGGTGCGATGTTCACGCTGAAGAAGTCATCGGGCTGGTCAAACGACAATAGTGGACGGTGCGCGCTATAGGGCCATGTTAACCGAGTTTTTTCTGCCGCAATTGAACGAATTAGGACTGGAGAACATGTGGCTCCAACAGAACGGAGCACCGGCATTTTCATTTAGAAAAAAATAAGAGCCAAACAACATCGGATGACTTCTTTTAACCCACCTTGTAAAGAGTGATTTTTTTGCTATTATCTTTTTGGCAACACTAGTTTTGACAGCTCACGCACGTTTTGTATCTTGTGTCACTGTCAAACATCTTCAGTTTGGTCTATAATTTAATCATGAATCGTCTTACAAACGAACAACGCTTGCAAATTATTGAATTTTATTACCAAAATGCGTGCTCTGTTAAGAAAGTTCATCGCGCGCTTCTTCCATTTTATGGTCAGTTTAATCGACCTACTGAGGCTTCTATTCGGGCTATTGTAACAAAATTTCGCACCAAATTTACATTGTTGGACATTAAACCACCAACACGCTTACGTAGAGTGCGAACTGAAGAAAATATCGCAGCCGTATCGGCCAGTGTTGGTGATGACCGTGAATTATCGATTCGGCGCCGTTCGCAGCAATTGGGCCTCTGTTACTCCACTACGTGGAAAATTTTGCGGAAGGATTTGGGTGTGAAGCCTTATAAGATACAACTGGTGCAAGAATTGAAGCCAAACGACCTACCACAACGCCAAATTTTTGGTGAATGGGCTCTTGAAAAGTTAGATGAAGATCCACTTTTTTATCGAAGAATTGTGTTCAGCAACGAGGCTCATTTCTGGTTGAATGGATACGTGAACAAGCAAAACTGCCGTATTTGGAGTGAAGAGCAGCCAGAAGCATTGCAAGAGCTACCAATGCATCCACAAAAAACAACCGTTTGGTGCGGATTATGGGCTGGCGGCATCATTGGGCCGTATTTCTTCAAAGATGATGCGAATCACAACGTTACTGTGAATGGTGAGCGCTACCGTGCGATGATAACAAACTTTTTTTTGCCCAAAATGGAAGAGCTTGACTTGCATGACATGTGGTTTCAACAAGACGGTGCCACATGCCACACAGCACGCGAAACAATGGACCAATTGAGAGGCGAGTTCGGTGAACAGTTTATTTCACGCTTGGGACCAGTCAATTGGCCGCCCAGATCGTGCGATTTAACGCCTCTAGACTATTTTTTGTGGGGCTATGTTAAGGCTAATGTCTATAGGGACAAGCCCGCTTCGATTGACGCACTGGAAGCCAACATTGCCAACATTATTCGTGAGATACCGGCCGAAATGTTGGAAAGAGTATGCCAAAATTGGACTAAGCGGATGGACCATTTGAGGCGCAGCCGCAGCCAACATTTGCATGAAATAATCTTCAAACATTAAATTATATCGACCCAACTATCGATCCAAATAAATATTTCATGCATTTTTCTGAATTTTATGTGTTTTTTTTTGTTTTAAATTTCCGATAGTTCTTATAAAATCAACTTTTACAATAAAATATATTAAAAAAAAAAGTGTCAGAATCTTAAGTAACAATTGAAGAATTAATTAAAAATGAATTTAAAAAAATTATGCACACAATCTATTTGTGTATGTGTGTGTATTGTATATTGTCTTTACAAAAAAAAAAAAAAAATAACAGAAATTTATTTTATTAATTTTGTTTTGGGCATGCAATTCTATTTTGTTGTGTTTCGTTAAAAATTAAATAAATGAGAAATTTCTTTTGAAAATGTTGCTTATGAAGTTTCCATTTATAAAGAAAAAAATGAAATTTTTTTCATTGTTGATAACTATTGTGAATGAAATAAATAAATTTGGGGAAAATTTATTCAAATAAATCAAATCAATTTTAAGTAACGAAATTAAAAAAAAATGCTTCCTTTAACAAAATGTGTTTTGAAGAAGAAAATGATTTGATACATTGCTTTTAATTGCTAAACAAACATTTACAGATTAGCTGCACCATCCTTAAGTTAAAACTTCTCTTTGAGTTTAGTCTTCAATAAAAATTGAAACATACTTGTGAATTCAGACCAAGTAACTCATTCGTTCTCTTTCGAGATCGGAATAGCATTAGTGCTTTCGCTACCTGATACCTTTTGTTTCCAGCCAGTATTGCTGTGATTCTCCTACCAGCCACTCCATAAAAATGAGCTTAATAGAGCTCCGCAGAATGATTCTGTTAGCAGCACCTTTTTTTGCGAGTTCGTTTGTCTTCTCATTGCGTACATATCCACTATGACCTGCCACCCGTATCAGGTGAACTCTGTTATCAGATGCTAATATTTTCAGATATAAAGGGTGGTTAAATTTTAAGGTCCGATGTTGAATGTGAATGGAAAGATACAAAATCATCAATGGTCAGAATGGTATTAAGAAATGGCAACAGTGGATAATAAATTTTTGAAGAAATCATCTTCAGTGATGAGGCACATTTTCACCTTAGTGAATTCGTCAATAAGCGGAATTGCTGCATTTTAGCGAATGATAATCCAAGAGTGATTGTCGAAAAACCAATGCACCCACAAAGAGTGACTGTTTGGTGCGGTTTATGGGCTGGCCGCATCATAGGGCCGTATTTTTTTATGAGGCCCGTCAGGCAGTTACTGTGAATGGTGTTCGCTATCGTGAGATGATAACGAACTGGTAGACGATATGTGGTTTCAACAGAACGGTGCCACTTGCCGCACATCTAATGAAACAATGGCTCTTTCGCGCGACAAATTAAATGGCCGTGTTATCTCACGTGGTGGCGATGTCAATTGGCCGCCAAGATCATGTGATTTGACACCGTTGGACTTCTTTCTTTGGGGTTATTTGAAAGAAAAGGTGTACATCGATAAGCCAGCAACAATTCAAGAGCTAAAGAATGCGACAATTCGGGACATTTACGGCATAGAACCTCAATTATGCCTCAGCGTCATCGAAAAATTGGACCATCGGATGGAGATGTGCCGCCGAAGTCGCGGCGGCCTTTTGGTCGACGCTTTTGTTCCATACATAACACAGCCCGACAAAATTAAAAAAGATTTTTGCTTCTTTGAATTTATCAACTGATTCTAGTTAATTTGGGTGCGCTGAATTCAAATCTGTAATCAGTTTGTCTCTATCAGCTCTAGTTTTCATGATATAGCTTTTTTATACCCTCCACTTATGACCTATAATTATTACCGTCTGTATGTCTGTTAGTTTTTTCAAACAAATTTTTTTCATCAAAATTTCTTATTTACAGTTATGATAGTTGCCAAAAAAAACATTTTTTCCGGAAAAAAATTAAATTAAAAATTAAAAAAAAAGTATATTTTATCTTCCAGTCAACTAATGGGTATCAAACCGGTTCGCTTAAGATGTGCTTTCAGTTAATTCAGTTAATTTAACTTAGTAACTCATTTAGTGGAGGGTATATAAAATTCGGTACAAGCAGTTTCCGAAAATATTATTTTTGTGTAATTGCTAGCTGATTAACGCGAATTTTATTTGTACAATATTATTGAGAACGTTATTTTTTTTTTGTTGCACCCCAATTGCATGTCGGAAGTTAGTTGCTTGTAAGAAGTGGTTTATTGCAGTTGGCAAAGTTTATTAAAAAAGTGTTGATCTAAATAGAAATGACTTCCAATAGAAGACGGTGTAAAGATTACGCTGACACATTTTGTTATATTTGTGGAGAATACACCTTTAAAGAAAACATAAGAAACACATTGTGTGCAATACTTGCTGTGTAAATTTGCGGCAGTGGATTCAAGGAAAACGAAATAGACTTAAGTTTGGTGTGCCGATGGCTTGAAGAGAGCCCAGAAATCATTTGGACGACTGTTACTTCTGTTTAGGGAGTATTGTTGGTATTAATAGGAAAAATCTAAATAAATGGCAGTATCCCGATTTACCGTCAGCGCGCCGTCCAATTCCTCATTCCGAAGATGTTCCCATTCCAAAACTGAATGATTCGTCAGAGCTGAGTTCGGAGTTTGAACATAATACCGCTAATGATCTAAGTGATTGCGACAGTGTTTTCGAAGACACAGAAACTATTCCTCAACGTTTTAATCAATGCGAGTTGAATAACTTAATTCGAGATTTGGCCTTATCAAAAGAAGCGTCTGAATGATAAGAAATGGTTAGAACGTGGGACAAAAATAACTTATTTCCGCACTAGGGATAAAGCTTTTTTAACATTTTTTACTAAAGAAGACAATCTGGTGTTTTGTAATAATGTAAATGGTCTTATGCAGGAAATGGGGCTATCCAAGTATCTACCTAGCGATTGGCGCCTCTTTGTGGACAGTTCCAAGAGAAGTTTGAAGTGCGTCTTATTGCACAATGGCAATATGTATGCATCAATTCCTGTTGCGCACACCACACAATGAAAGAAGAATATAACAACATTGCGGTAGTGATGAAAAAGATAAAATACCAAGATCACCAATGGATCAAAAAAAAAAAAAAAGCTATATCATGAAGACTAGAGCTGATAGAGACAAACTGATTACAGATTTGAATTCAGCGCATCCAAATTAACTAGAATCAGTTGATAAATTCAAAGAAGCAAATTGAGTGTTGGCCTGTGTAATTAAACCATACCATATCATCATAATAAAAAGAAATGACAATAATTTCCTAAATAATTTCTGTTTTATTATAAATCAACATCGGGCCTTAATATTTAACCACCCTTTATTAAGCAATCCCAGACCAGTTTTAATCTTATCTCAAATACAGGGAGTACTAGTAATGCCGCTCTACTACCCAAGTATATAAAGGTTGACTAATTAGGCAGAATTCTATGGCATGTATTTCGGCCTGAAAAACGGAGTTTTATTGACCCCTTCTTCTCTAACTTTTAGATTAAACACCCCCAGGCTATTTGGGAAGTCGACCTTGAAATACGCGTGTAGCTGTATTTGGTCTGCCAGTTTACAAATTTCGCACCTGTTTTAGAAAATTCTCTAGAAATAAAGGGAATTAATTAGAAGTACTGAATTTTTGATTATTGACAAATTCAGTTCTCACAACCAAATCTGTTTTCTCAGGCCCATTAATGCCTAATATGTTTTTTGGTCAAACTTTTAAAATAAAATTAAGTGGTGAATTGAGGTTTAGATTATTCAACATTTAATTCTGTATTATCTTTAATTTAAGATATAAACAAAAGCTGGTTACATGACCTATAAATAAGTAGCTTGTAGTACCAGCCAGTGCTGGAAATTTGCACGCTAGTCAATCTCCACACATTCTACAGACACCCCTCTTGGTCAGATAATACTCGTATTTGTGTTGCTCATGCAGTTAGCCAGTTTAAGGTACTGCGTATTTTGTTGACGCGAGTCTTTACAAAACAATACAATACAATTTCTAATAATTTAAAATTTGAATTTTAAATATAAATTTTTTTGAAGAATTGAAGCTGCTAGTCCATGGGAAATGAGCTATAGGTATATGGTAACTTCTGGTTGATACACGGGCTGTGTTTCAAGATAACATTTGCTCCAACATGTTGTGTAAACTGGAAATCAGCACGGAAAATTACGTTAGTAATGTATCTATGACGTCAGTTTTTTGATTGTTAATATTAAATAAATAATATTTAAATTAACTAACAGACAAAACAATAGGAAAATTTTTAAATTATATTTATTTGTAACATTAAATTTTAATAATGAAATGACCAAAAATCGTAAAACACGTTAACGGGTTCTGAGTTTATAAAAACAAAATTTAAATAAAAAGCGAATTACTTGCGTTTATGGCAAATGGCATAGAGTAATAAATAAATGTTTGTTTATTGTTTAAAGTATAATAAATAATTAAAATTAAAATAAAAAGTAAAACATTTTAATTGATTGATAAAGTTAAACCTGTTTTCTTGACACAGTTTGAACATCCAAAAACACAAAATCAAATAAATAAAATAAAGTAAAAAGCAGAATACTAAACTGTTCACACTTGCTTTAAATCAGTTAGATTCGAATTGACAATTTTTAGTTAAATAAGTAATCAGTGCTACATTTAAGCCGAATTCTACAGAATCTTAAAATTAACAAGAACATTTAATTTCATTACGACGCCAAGTTACAATTATGTGCAGTATAAAATTGGAAAAATTAAGCTCATAATTGAATGAATTTAATTTAGGTCTGTAATATAGATTTTAAGTTCATCAAGTACAAGAAAAACTTTATTTTTTTATATTTAGAATAAGAAATTTCTGCTTTTATCCTTTTAGTTTCGTTTACCAAAAAGTGAAATAATAGATTTACGAAATTTTTCTTGTTGTGCAAAAATATCTAGAGCCATTTATTCTTGGCCATTATTAACACATAATACGATATTAAAAGAAATTATTTTTGAAGATAATACCTTAAGCAAAATATTTTTATGGGTTTCTTAAGAACATTAATTTGTGGTGTAACAGTTTTTAAACTAAAATCAAGAAAAAAGAAAATATTAAACAATATTAAAATCAGACGTCAGTTTTGCGGTAGATCATTTTCAATCATAAAAAGAACGAACCAAATAAAACAAAAGTTAGCAAGAGACACTCTATATACGAGTATGTAGCTTTTGAACAAAAAAGAAACCAAAACACAAAGTAGTATTCAGTGCAGCAGTGCTTTTAAAAGAAATTAGTTTGGTTGAGAAAACTAGCCTGGATCAGATCTTTAAAAATTTGTAGAAGGAAGTTTTCCTTTGATGGCTTCATGGCATTGAACACGTCAGCCGCTCAGAGTCGTATGTTTGTCAAATTTATTAATTTATAATTTCTATACAAAATATCGTTAAATTTTATGTGACGTTAAATAACACAGTTTGTCCTTCGAGACACATTTGTAAAACTCATGTCACATCCATGAGATATTTTTTTTTGTTCGTAAATTTTGTAGAAAACCGAAAAAAATTAACGAGTTAGATATTTGTAAATGACAGAAGAAAAGAAAGTGGTCCATACACGACAGCAGCATGCACTCCGAATCAAACGTTTGTTCTTGTGCTTCGGCTTTATTTTACCAAACAGATTAGATATTTTGCTGATATTTAGCTGGTATTATGTATGGCGAAATTAGATCAATTGAATAAAGTTGTTCTTTCTAGCAGTTTGGTGGTATGTTCTGTGTTTCCAGCTTATTACATGTCATGCAATTTTTTAAAAATGCACAAAATATACTTTGGGTTGCAATACATAGAGTATGTTAAATAATAAGTTTTGGGAAATCATTGAATGCGAAATCGGCTATGAAAATAAGAAATTACCAAGATGTTTGTTGACCAAAAATGTTGTTTGCCAACAGGGCAAAAATTGGAATTGTCGTTCGTTAGTTCAATGAAAAGATTTTTTTTTGAAGCCAATGACAACGTTTCATTAGAAAAATTAAATGTTTCATTAAATCAAGGAAATGTTGTCGTTGTGCTAATGAAACACTGTTATTGGTTGAAAAATAATAAATTACTCTTTCAGCGTAGTAATATGAGTAGCCTATGAAAAAGCAAACTATTCGCAGAACATGCCCACTGACAAAGACCGGTCCTCATTTTCATTTTTTCATGTAATGCTCTAGGTGGGCTTATATGAATTTGTTCTACGATTGGTTAATATTAAGCCAGTGCTACTAGTATTTATTGTTCTAGGGCAAAAAACATAATTTTACAGAAGAGCCACTAATAAAAATTTATATATTTTATTCTGAAATATTTAAAATATTTTTGTATATTTTTTTTTAAATATTAAACCTCATTTAAAATAAAATATTTTTATTCAAAATTAAAATGTTGGTTGGGAAGTTTGTTTATTGAGTTTCTTGTAAGAACATTTGAAATTTTGTGACAAATAATACTTATTTATTCAATAGTTTTTACTATATAGGATTCTAATGTTTGCCGAAAAATATTGGAATAAATCTAATGAGAATTGGAGTAAAGTAAATGAAGCAAAGTGCAAATGAGTTAATTCTATTATTTTATTGACTAAACGAAGTATTTTGTACTCATTTGCATGGTTTTCACTGCTTGCAAGCACTGTTGCATAGTGGCTCAATATGCTAAAAACCATTGCAAAAAATTCGACTTTAAAATTTTGAGAAATGCATTATTGCATATTATTTATCAAGTGTCAAAAACCCGTTTTTAAATAGCATGAAAATTATTAGTTTTAAAACCGCTCAAAGTTGGTAATATTTTAGACTGTAGAAAAAAAATTTCAATTTTCGTCAAAAGCTTTAGACATTAGTAGGCGTGGTTTTCCACTTAAAAAGACAAAACAAGCCATTCTGTGTCATGAGTTCTCCTAATACTTTAATAAAATTTTTAATTCAAAATAATTTTATTACATGTAACTAATTAACTGAAAAAATAAATTTTTTTATACGGTATGAAACTAATTTTTACATGTTTGGATGCGTTAGTAAGTGAAAGTTCAAAGCTGTTATTAGAGGGAGATCAAAGATTTTCATATGACATTTTCATTTGTTATTTTGATTGCAATCCAAAAAGTTATTGTTAAAAAATTAAAAATAGTAATTTTACACAAGTTTTGCCGCAGGTTGAATATTTACTTTTCTATACATTTTAAGTATTTAATTTTTATACTCCCTTCAGAGTGAAGTTGAATAAAGTTATACTCAAATTGCAATACCCAGAAAGTACTAGCTATAAATTTAATTAATTTAACATGTCAATGAAATAAATAACTAAAAAATAATAATCATTTAAGAGACCGTCATTATTTAAATATAATTCGTGTAATACAGGCTCTTTGTGAAACAACAAAATGCTTAATTAACATATCCCAAAAAAATCAATTAATTATAGTAATTAATACTTGTAATTATATTTAAAAAAAAAAAAGATTTCGTAAGATAAATCTTTTCTTAATATAATTGGCTGTGAAAGATATAAATTTGTAAAAAGTAGGCGAAGCTTAAATTAACATTTTTAAAATTTTTCCTTTGTATTTATTAATACTAAAACTAATTTCCAATACATCTTCAGTATTTTATAAGACATAAAGTTACAAAAGACGTTTGACAAGACCATGTATTTTCTAATTTGAAATAAATCAACTCGACCGCCCCATCTATCGAGCTAATTAAAAGGTAAATGAATAAATTAGTTTTTAAGCATTAATTGAAAATTGAATTTTTTTCCATTAAGCCAGACTTGTAAACCTTTTAAAAAAATTATTTTGTGAGCTCTACATTACAATCTACATGCACAAAAATGTTAATAATAGAAAACTTTTCTGTTCGGTAGTGCACTTTATCCGCCACCCTATAATGCGCTCTTTACATTTTTCTTAAAATACCAACACCGTAAGCCCTTTTAACATGAATTTTTTTATACAGAAGACTTACCACTCTTGTAAATCACATGACTTGTCTAACGTACATGTGCAATTAATTACCTCTGTCGTTAACACTGACTTTTAAACATTAAAGGAAAAAAGTAAATCTTCTTTTTCTCAAGTTATTGTTATTAAAAACAAGTAATTTATTTATTAGCTGTTAATCTATTGATTAGTCATTAATTCTTTGTAATAAAATTTCTCAGAGCATGTATTTGTTTCAGTAGTGTTTTCTCAATTATTACTGACAGATTTGATTGATTTGTGTGTTTATGATTTGAATTCAAAAACAAATCAAATTGAATTAAAAGGTTTTATGACATAAAAATTTTCTCTAATTTGATTGTGTTAACGTGTAAGTAAATTCTCCGAATGAAATTTAATGTAATTTTATCAAATTAAAAAAAAAAAAAAAAAAAAACAAGTAAAAAAATGTTTCTTTAGAAATTAATTTCAATTAAATATAAAACTTGGTAAATTTCCTTTACACGAATATTCACATTGTTAAGAACACAATCACATAAATTTTGCGACTTATTTGATCAAAGATTGTTGTGTTTTTTAAAGAAACAGAAATTTATTTAGATATTGATTTATATTTTTTTTTTTTTAATTTATTAATTTAGCTTTTGATTTAAAATGTGAATACTGGTATTTAGGAGCTTTAACTGCATAATAGAAAAGTTAATTCATTCAAAACTAAGTCTGAATTGAATCATTAAAGCGCTTGGAAAGTTTTATATTTATAGTTTAAGAGATAATTATAATAAACAATTAGTAAAACTTATTTTATTTAAGGAAACGCCCTCTTATTTTATAATTGTTTAGGAATTGCAATGAATTCATAATCAACAAAATTTTAAAGGAATTAAACAGGAATTTCTCATTCATCTGTTATAAATTCTTCGGTTGAAAAAAAATTTCTAATATATAAAATTTATTTATTCAAACTTCAAATTGAATATTAAGGTATCAAAACTAACAGCCTTATTGATAACGAAAAGATGACACCTCGTTATCACAGATTTTATTCATAATGTGCATTTTAAACTCTTTAAAGCGAGTTATTAGAGATTTTACATTCCAGCGACCTACTAACGAGCTGCCAAGCAATGCTATCCAGTCAATAAAAAAGGAAGTTATAAAACACATTGCCAAAAATGATTAAAAAAGAAGAAGACTTAATAAATGAATAAATCATAAAAAAATATTTCCAAAATTGTATTTTCATATATAAAAATGTAGAGATGCCTTTCGAAAATGAAACTTGACATCAGTAAATTTCAGAGTTGATATTTTCGATGATAGAATATTCTAAAAATAAATATGTTACGAATAAACTAGTGGCTTAAAACTAGTGGCTAGCAAGCTGCTATATATCTGGTATAAATAAAACTGCAAATATCTCTTGTTGAATTTATTAAAATTTTTCTTTTATACTTAATTTAAATTAATAGTACTCCCCCAAGAATTTTAAGTTTATTTTTTAGTTTACGATTTTTTAAAACATCTCGAGAAAAAGTTGCTTTAAAATTAATTATTTTACATGTAACATAATAAATTAAAAACCAAAAATCATATACATATGAACCATTTCACTAGACCCTACTCTGAATCTTCTGTGGATTACTCAATTCTCATTTATAGTCAATTAGTATGAAGAACAAAATAATTATTCAAATGTTTGGCTAGGAATTTAACAAAACTTGAAAGTATTTATTACATGTGACTTTCGTTTATCGTTCCTTCCATTTACTGTACGATGACTTGTGACTTTCGTCCATAGTACATTTTGCTCATCGTATTTTTTATACACCGTACTACTTATAAATACAATGATCTGTAACTGCAACTGATTAATGACGCCAAGCAAAAATGTCATTTTAAATTGATTAACAATTTTTCGTTTAGCCCCAAAACAGAACTTGCTTTATACTAGATATTTTAAATCCAGCTTTCGATGTTTTAATCCTAAATATTGTAGTAAAAGTCAGTGAACGATGAGCAGTGCAAACCAACCGTAAGAGTCAGTGAACGAAGAACAGTGCAAAACGAATGAACAAGATAATTAAAAATTAATTGAAGCGGTCGAATGACTCAATTAACTACATAATTCATTTGAACCAAGTCATACATCAACGCCACCAGCTTAATTCTTAGCGATAGATTCGTTTGAGAAGATGGAAAATCGGTGTAATTAGGGAACGTTAACTTAACTTGATAAATTTAAATTTAATAAGATTTGAATATTTATTGAAAATCTGATAAACAAATTTATATAAAATCTTTTCAATTTATTTAAATAAAAAATGTTTAAAATTTTAATAATTTTAATGAAATTTTTTTAGATGTGAATGCTAATGTATTCATACTTTAATTTAAATCACTAAAATTCATTTAATTATGAGTGAAAACATTTCATTTGTTTACAATTCAGGTAATAATTGTATTAAATATATTTTTAAAACACTTGCCTGTTTGTTATAAAAATAAGCCCAAATTGTTTAAAGAACTTCATTAGAAGTTGCAATTGGCTTATCTCTATTGTTTTTCTTCTTCACTTTCGTCTTATACAGATATCACAAAGAGACCACATCAGAGGACCCAAGTGAGCCCCCTTCTGTTTTTGTTATTTGGGCGCCCTGTCCAACCGAACCTAACGTGTTAACTTTTATTAATTAATTTCTGTAGATAATTATAATTTTGTATTTGTAAATTTATAATTTAATTATTTTATTTACATTTTACTTCAGTATTATTTAGAAGAAATTAAAATAATCTTCCCATGACAATGAGACACGCAATACGGAATAGTTTTAGATATTTCTTACAAGCAAATAACGTTTTATTTCCAACAGTAAGCATTTCCTTACAAAATAAAATTCAAATTCAATTTTGTTAATTTTCTTTATTCACATCAACAATTGTATTGTTTACTAGATACTACGACTGTTTGTAATATCAATTTCTCCTAATCAAAATAATTTTTAATATCGTTAGTTCGGAAGTAAGAGTTGTGTTAGCTGTAGTATTCTGCATGAAATGGAATAAATAAAATTTAGCTGCAACAATGTCTAAGTAAAGTTTAATAATACGATGTCGTACTCAAAAACATTAAGCGAAAAATAATATAAAACGAAGAAATTCTGCAAGGATTTTTTAATTCTTTTCTGATCTATTTTAACAATTTTTGGAATTGATTTTTAATAAATTTTAGTTAAAAGAATTGTAAAAATAATAGAGGAATTCACCCTTAGAAGTATTTTTACACTTTCTTTTTGTAATAGGTTGCCCCTGTATGATTGCACGTTGAAATAAATCAATTGTTTCATGACGTAGCCACCATATGTTGTAAAGATCCATACAGTTCAGTTGACGCCACATTATCATGTCGTTCACAGTCCCCATAATGAAATTTATGGCAACAAAAAAAAATTATATGTAAATTCAGATCATGGCGTAACTATGAGAATTGATTCAGATAATATATAAGCAGCACTCAAATGTAAATATCCATGTGAAATAAATAATTACGTTCGTTTTTATAAGGATGACTACTAAGGCCTACCCAAAATCCGTACCAGACAGTTGCTGAACCCCGAATTGGACAATTTTGTGTATTCATCAATCCATTCAAATGACATGGTGCTTCACAGGAGAGATGACTTTTCGAAAAATTTGCTCTATCAAAATTGTAATGCGTTGTTCTTTCGCAAAACTATATCCCCCTTATCCAAAAAAATTATCGTAGACTTTAAAGTCAAAGTTATCGAAATTTTTCATATAATTTTTTCATAAATTTTACTTTAATGTCTACGTCAACTTTTTTTTTGGATAAAAGCATTTATTTTTAATAATAGCAATAAACATGGGTTTCAGAGTTGCCACTTGCACAAAAAAGATACTAAATTTTAAAAGTGCACCTTAACAAAGTGTGATGGGGGTTTTGTTTTTTTGGAAAACTAGTAAAACGAAGGAAAACTGATTTAAATTTCAAATAGTTAAGCTCGGTTTTATTTGAAAACTAAAAATTGGTACCATTTGGCCACAGCTGTTTTCATAATTGTTTCCACAGTCCTGCTGTCCTGTATATGGGTATTTGCTGCGGCGTTAGAGAAAACGATAATTTAATGCATTTTGTTGTCGTGTGTAAGTATTTCGATATTGTTATCGTCTTAAAAAAGAAGGAATTCCACTAATAATAAATAAAAATAAATTGTAAAGATAATATAATTTCATTGAATGACACACAAGAACACATTTCTACCTATAAATGTATGTAGATCTACAAAATAATGATTGTATTTTATTTTAATTATGCTTGTTGTTCCTTGTATTGTTAAGGCGAAGCAACTAAATAATTAATTTTAGTAAATTGATACGAAGTACAAGATATATGAATGAAGAAAAAAATATTATTCTGATAAAAATTATTAGCTAAAATAGGAAAAAAGAAACCAGGCCCAACCTTTTTTAAGTAAATTTGTATGTTTTGTTTTTGACAACAACTCGTGGCATTGACATTAAAAACTGAACAGAAGCAAACAAAAAAAGGCAATAATTAAAAACTCTTAACGAGAACAAAAAAAAAAAAAAAATACACAAAAATATGAAAATAAAAAAAAAAAACACAATAGCAGGTACGAGTATATACATCATTTCAATAAGCCTTAAAAACCCAAAATCAAGGCAGTCATAAATTTAAAAAAAATTATTAAATTAGCATACGTATAGACAATACAGTAAAGCAAGAAATTTTATAGGTGGCACTGAAACCTTGACTCATTTAGAACACACCTCGTCTTTATGAAATTTGCAAAGTACGGACATCATAAATTTTATAAACGATAGAATCTAAAAAAAAACCTGGAGAATATAAAGCGACTTCATTTATGACGTGTAGTTGTGCCATAAAAAATAATTTATAAGGCCTTTTTTCATATGAGTAGTTAGTTACTGCTACTAAGTTTGAACGTTTTCTTCATTTTTCAACATGACAAGTAGAAAAGAAATTATTAAATTAAATGAAAATCCTTTATTTTATTCATTTTCTTAAATTACTTTTTTCGTATCTAATATTTATAAAGATTTGTGGAAAGGATAAGGTAATACAGGAGCGGATTATAATTAGTATTAGCAAAAAGTAAAAAGAAATATCACATGTTTGTTTCCAAGGGTGTGTTCTTTTTCTCAAAGCTATTGATATCTGTTTGAACAAATGTAATTTTTCGAAATTATATTAAAATAAAAGATAAAAACAATAATACATTCGCTAACTTACACTTGAGTGTACAATTTGTTTGTTTTAAAATTTCTGTATGTAAATATGAAAAATTTTAGTTTGTTCGCTACACAGATGTTTTCCTACTCATTTTTCTGATATTAGATTCTTCAGCAGATTTTTTGTTACATAAGCTCTCTATACTTCTATGACTATTTTAATATACTTTCAATTAACCACTCCCACTTTTACGCCTAATTATATCGTACTATTTTGCAGCGCAATATGCTGCGAGATCAAAATTATTAAATTCTTTGATAAAATAAAGAACAAGTAAAAGAGACCCAAAGTGTTTCATATACATTTTAAAAAGTTTATGCTCGTATTATGACATTTTCAATAATCCCATAACAGTTCCATATTGAAAGTTAACCAAAAATACAAAAAAAATTAAGTTACTGGATTACTACAGCGACGCGTTCGGAAAAAGCCTTTTGTTTACATTGGCACCATTTGTGTCATCAACATAGGTCACGGTTTGTTTGTTAGTATTGAGGATTTGAAAGTCAAATTATTCAAATTCATAACTTCAGTCAAATTTATACTAAAGACTAAAATTATTCTTGAAAAATGTTAAACAATTTAAGCAGGTTGGTTTGATAAATCTCAGCCTTTCTCTTGTTTATTAAAACTTATTGTCTCTTAAATTGTATGTTGATAGAAAAACAAAAAGAAAAGTCAACAACAATGTTAAAAACATTTTTTTTTAATTACCTGCATTATCAAACTCGTATGTAGGTGAGCCGCTCGATCTTACTGACTTTCAATAACAGACTGTGCTCAGAATTTTCCACAAAATGTTAATACAAAGTTTTTCTTATGGCCAGTAAGCGGTAGCAATTTAGAAACACTCTGTTATGAAGACAATTTTAATTTGGGATTGTTTTTTTTTTAAATAAAAATAAAAATGAATCTAACCATAAAATATAAAAGTGATTGTTTTCATTTTTTAACCTATACATATAAAAGAGTAAATTAACTGACTGACTTATTGACATCACCCAGCCAAACGGCTAAAGTTACGGAATAAGTTCTTCTCATAATAAATGGTGTTTTTTATAGACGTATAGAACTTTAAATTACAATAAAACAACGATGGATTATTCGATTGACATGAATTTTATTTATTCGAAAGATAATCTTGTGGCATTACATTTTAAATATGATTTCTGGCATATGACCGCCACGGCTGGCTCGGATGTAGTCCAATCTGGACGTCCAATTTTCGATGACTTTTTCCAACATTTGTGGCCGTATATCGGCAATAACACGGCGAATGTTGTCTTCCAAGTGGTCAAGCGTTTGTGGCTTATCCAATGACTTTACATAGCCCCACAGAAAGTAGTCTAGCGGTGTTAAATCACAAGATTTTCGAGTCCAATTCACAGGTCCAAAACGTGAAATTAGGCGGTCACCAAACATGTCTTTCAATAAATCGATTGTGGCACGAGCTGTGTGACATGTTGCGCCGTCTTGTTGGAACCACAGCTTCTGGACATCGTGGTTGTTCAATTCAGGAATGAAAAAGTTAGTAATCATGGCTCTATACTGATCACCATTGACTGTAACGTTCTGGCCATCATCGTTTTTGGAGAAGTACGGACCAATGATTCCACCAGCCCATAAAGCGCACCAAACAGTCAGTTTTTCTGGATGTAACGGTGTTTCGACATACACTTGAGGATTAGCTTCGCTCCAAATGCGGCAGTTTTTTTTGTTGACGTAGCCATTCAACCAGAAGTGCGCTTCATCGCTAAACAAAATTCGCTTATGAAAATCGGGAACAACGGCAATCTCGTTCGAAATAAAATTGCACTATTTGGAAGCATTATTCAGGCGTGAGTCTATTCATGATAAATTGCCAAACCAAACTGAGAATAAATCACTTGACAGCTCTTAAATCGGTCGCCATCTTGAACAGTAATGCCAACTTAAAGTTCTATACGTCTGTAAAAAACACCCTTTATTTAGCACGAATAAGAAGGGATTTTTGGAAATTCGAATATTATGGGGCTAAAAACGGATAAATTGGAGTACTTATATCTGCTGAACGAATAGAGATAGAGCAAAAATTCAAGCTACAAAATATTTTACTAAAATAATAAAAGTGATGTATGTTTTGATATTCATACATTTGGGGGATGGAAATGATGAAACACTACTGTTGGTATGTTTTTTAGCACCATTTATCTTTCAGAATGAATATTGGCACTTTTTTATACAACACGAGGTAAAATTTGTACCCGTTAATAATATTAACGGATATAGAACCATGAGGAACAAAATATTGCTTCGATAACAATAAAATTAAAGCAAAACATGAAGTCTCAAAATTTTCATATCGTTTGGCTTAAAAGAATCTAAAATTACTACTCTTAAAAAAATTAAATACAATTCTGAACAAAGTTTTCAGAAATATTAAAATAAAGATGAGCTAATTTTTTTTCAAAATATTATATTAAATTTTTTTCAGTATTTTATATTTTAACTACAAAAGATAACCAAGTTGGTTGCTTTTTATACGTAAAAAAAAAAATCTGATAAAATTCTACAGCTCAACTTCATTATCTTATATACTCGTATTATTTTTTTCTTCTTAAAATTAAATTAAATTTAAAACAATCTTTAAGAGAGCAAGTAAGTAAATATTATTATAAAAAATTTTTTTATCTGTACAAAAATTTAAATTAACTTACGACTAACTACTGTTTATTAAAAATCTTTAAGCTTAAATAAATATTGTTTAAAAAATTACCGTAAAAACTTTTGAAATTAGAAATTTTTTCAAAGCAATTATAAATACATTTTTTGATGAAAATTAATTAAAATTAAAAAATGTGTTTTGAGAGAAATCTATAAAAATTATCAATACCACTCACCCGTATAATAAAAAAAATAATAATAATAAAAATATGTTTTCAGCGAAACATAAAATTCTCAAACAAAAAAAGAATTAAATAAAATCGTTACAACAAATAAAAAAAAAAAAGATTTAAAATATGTTTGGGCACAAAATTAATTCAAGTAGCTTAACCTGAAATCGAATGAATAACATTTTTGGATTATTTATTTAATTAATTGAGTGGGTAAAACGTATGATTTTTAAAATAAACAAAATAAAATTAACAAGATAATAAAGCCGTTGCCATATTCAAACAAAAACATAAACGAGTATAAGTGCAGAGATGATTATTTTTATTTATTTTTTTTTTTTTTTTATAATTACAATAATTTTAACACATTTACTCGTAAGTTATCTTTTATTATTTTTGTGGCTTTTCTAAATATCAAAATAAAATAATTTGATTATTTTTTTTCAAAATCTCCTAAAGTTATAGGGGAAAAAATAATTAGTTATTCAAACTTTGCTTTAAAGAAAAATATTATATAAGTGTGTAGCACTCAAAATTAATAAATGGAACGACTAATGACAATTTTTATTATTTTAATCTGTTTTCGGTGAGTTAAATACTAAATTTCAAAATTAAATTGTTAAAATTATCAATGAAAATCATTGGTGGCATAAATTGTGCCATTGAAGAGCAAGGTTTTCCGAAGTTTATGCACTGAACAAGTGTCTACAGTAAATTTTTCTGTTTTTAAAAAAATAATAGAAACTAAATATTATAACACACACACGATTGAAACCAATTACATGCAATCTCAAGACTCTAGCTAATGCTAATACTTTAATTATCCCTTAATCAATATATTCACAGACTCTTTTTCGTAGATAATCCTCTTAGATTTTTGTTATAGAAATAGTTCAATAGTAGATGTAATCGTATGAAGCTTGAAAACATATTTAAAAAAAATTTGGTAAGAATCGAATCCGGAACCTCACACTACCCAATTATCTATGGGGTTCTCATAGGTGGGTACATTGCCACATACCTCCGTTTAAATATTAAGATTTAAAAAAGTTTTGTTTTATATTTTAAATAAAATAACAAGCTTCTTTTTTTTTTTTTTGTCTAATATAATAAATTAAATATATTTAAGACACACTTTTGTTATAAAACCCACAATTATTTATTATAAATATTTGTAACTTATTTAGCGCTTTCATTTAAATATTTTTTGTTGTATTTTCTTTTTTAAGTGAAATATTTTAAATACTCACCAACTTTTTCTACCATTTTTCTGGAATTTATTTATTTAGTTTTGCAAATGAAACAAAATTTAGTACTGAAATTAAAAATATCCATTTTTTTAATAAATTTAAAACCTAATTTTTTTTATTTAAACACACCTTTAATTTTTGTTTTTGATTGCTAAATAAAAAATTTTAATATATTAAATGAATTAATTTATCACTTTTGTTTAGCGGTTTCTTTTCGGGTTAACTTCAAAATTTAATAATTAAAAATTAATTAGTCTCTGTAAAAAAGTTTTATATTATATATTAATTATTAATATTTTAAAACTTTTTTTTAACGAAAACAATTTGTCAACACTTTTGTACGCGCCTGGGCCAAGTTGCTAACACTTTCAGTGTTCGAGCGTAAATAAACGTTAGTTGTGTATGAATTGAAACTTAGATGTGAACCCAAACGTTAAAAACAACAAACGCAATACTTAAAGTTTGCAAAAATTTATAAATGTAAAAAAAAGAAAACAACTGTAACCAACTCTGCCAAGTTAAAAAAAAAACAAACGTCTACTGGACTGAATTGAAGCGCAACAGCAACTGTAACAGCCAACTGCGGCTACAAATCACATTTTGAAAAATACTCGCTCGTATCAAATACGACAAAATGAAACACACGCCGTTACCGAATCGCAAATGTACTCACTAACAGTTGCACGCATTTGTACAGGTGGTAACGTTAATGTTTGCTAACGCTGTTGCAGCGCTGTAGCCGGCTTTTGCTAGTCGCTAAAGTTACGATGATCTTTTTTTCTTAGCAAGCCTGATACGAACACGAAAGCGATTACTTGTATTTGACTCGTGTTCATAAGATGTTTTTGTTTACAAATGAAATGAAATAAAACAAAACTAACGAAAGAGTGTTTTTGTTTATTTTTACCTGTAAAACCGTTTCTTCGTTTTAATTACGGTACTTATTTGGTAGTAGCAAAGCTGCCACCTCTTTACATAAGACAAATCGTTAACGTTAAGAAAAAAACGTTTGGAATTAAAAAAAAAATAATTTGAAAACGGACGAACTTTTTTTTTTAATTTTTTAAAAATTTGTTTATTTTATGCTGTTGAGAGAAAATATTTTACATAAATTTTACTTAATATCTTTTTGTTTGTTTTCAATGAAATTATTTTGATTTTAATATAAAAATTTTTCTTTATAATAAAAGAAAATATTTTTGAAGTTTACTGCAAAACATTTTTAAAATCACAATATCCTTGTTAAAATGGTGTAACATGTTGATATATTATTTACAATTTATTCCTCTGTACAGATTATACAGGTCACAAATAGCGTTGTCAGGTCCTAGACTTCTAAAAAGGTAAAAAACACAAGTTACATTCTATGAGCAACTTGATCTGTATCTGCTTTAAAATTAATTTTTTTTCTAAGGGAACATTAATAATATTTAACATTTCTAACATATACTCGTATCTACGCTTATAATTATTTGTTGAATTTAATATTGTTGTATTATTAAGATCTGGAAAATGATTACAATTAAAACAATGTGGACATAATGCAGTTTTTAGTGAAGATATATTTTTTTTGATCTGATTTATGACCTACTAATCTAGTTCTTAATTTATTTTTCGTTGTAGCTATATATATTTTATTATAACACAATTTTATTGATCTTTACCCTTACATGGTATATTATAAATTACATTAGATTTTTCAGATATTTTTGTCTTATGTTTCGTATTACTAAATAATTTATATTTATTTTAATTTAATTTAAAATATTTTACAAATACGAGTATGTATTAATTATATTTGGAATTAAAAAGTTTAACAAAATATGAATCTTTATTTGTGCTTAAATCCAGAAATATTTTAAATTTATTGTTTTCCTCATGATATTCTTATGAGTTATTTATTCAGTACAAGAAGTACTGAAGTTTGTTTATTCAGTTCAATGCTTACTGAGTTTTTTGTTTGAATATTTGAATCTTTTTGGAACTATTGACAAATAATTCTTATTTATTTAATAGTTTTTACAATGTAAAGATTCTAATGCTTGGATAGAAATTTTGGGAATAATCTACTGAGTATTCAGAGTAGCGTCCATATAGATATGATATCCCCTTCAGTATTTATTGTTCTGAATAAATATCTCATGAGAATATCATGAAGAAAACAATAAATTTAAAATAACTCAACATAATTCTGGAATTAAGCACAAATATTTGGTTAAATATTTTAGAAATATTTTTTAAAGCCAAAAACAGATGACATACGTCTTAGGAACGGTTTGATGAGCCCACTACTAAATGACCAGCTGTTACATGTAAACAATTGAAGAAAAAATTACAAAATAATAAAATAATTTAAATCAACTAAACTAATTTCTTTAACTAAAAGTATTGATAATACAGAATTTTTCATGGATTTTTTCTTGATCGATGTTGAAGGAGTTTTTTTAAATTTAGTTCACACAATATGTTGACTTTACTTGGGTGTCACACGATCAAGTTTTCATTCAAATTTTATAATTTCTCTCATTTTTTTTACCAATACACTCACACTTTTAAAATTTGCTGAGAGTTTGCTTTAAATTTTTCGTTCAATTGAGTGTTTCAAATTACAGTCAAGAAAACAGCTGACTGCAGTTTTTTTATTCTAAATTTGAATTCTTATTCTGCCGCCAGTATTGTTTTGTTTTTTTTTTTTTTAAATATGTTTGTGAACAAATTAAACAAATATAACGACGTTTTGCAGTTCATAGAGATATACAGAAAGCATGAAGTTCTGTTTAACATGAATATTCCTGCATATAGACGGAATGATTTAAAAATTAAGGCATATAACTCTATTGCCGCCGAAACAAAACTGTCGGTGGAAGAGGAAAAAAAACATCTTGTTGAAAAACTTGCTTTGAAATTGCGTGCAGCCTACGTCACAGCTTTCAATTTTTGTGAATTTTGACAAGCAGTATGTGTAAATTTCTTGAAAGAGAATTGTAAAAAAACTTGATCGTGTGACTGCAGTGTTAGATAAGCAAAATATTTTATGATGGAAAAAATGGCAGCAAATACGCAACGAACACTCAACAGTTGGCCAACAGTCTTATGAACGCATCCAATATCAAAGCACTTAAGTAGCTCCTAATTGTGTATATTCAAAACAAAGTTCTCTAATAACACGTATTTACACCACTAAATGACAAAATGACGTAATTTTTTTTAATTCCCTTTCATCATTTTTCTCAACAAAAAAAATGCAAAGTGATACTACGTCACAAATGAGTTTTTTAAATTCTTATAATCGTAAATGCTTTTGTAAAGGAATTTTAAAAATATTTGCTAATTGTTCCCTTGTTGGGCCCAATCTTCAATCTTTGGTATACATAGTACATACATACAAACACAGTTAATTCTACTAAGTAAAAAAGAGGTGAACTGTTATAAAAATAAAAGGTCATCCATCACACTAATTGATAATTTGGTAACCCTGGTTGGTATGTTTATTTGTGTTGTTATTTATTTGTGTTGTTATTTATTTTTATATATACACGTGCTAGCATGTTTTTACGGTTATAATATTTTTTGAATTTGTTTTTATGTATTACTCGTATTTCTTTCTGATAGGGCAAGGCCTTCCTTTTGTTTTGGCTTAAGACTTACAACATTTATTTACATACATACATGTTTGTAATCGTATTTAAATAGAAAATAATAAGAATTTTATTCATGCTAAAGGTAAGTGTACATGTATGAGTGAGTATGTGCTTGTTAAAAAAAAGGAAATAATAAGTAGTTTAATATTCCTATTTTCAAAGTAGTTTTTTTGTGGTAATTAACATATTAAATCAATGGTTGTCATTATGAAAAAATTGTTGATTAAATTACAGACATGGAGAGGGGTTTTGCAGGTGTAACTAGTAGAGAGTCCTGCTGCTGTTTTATTTAGTATGAAAAAGGAATTTTTATGCGCAGAGTAGCATGGCAACCACTTTTGCTACATTTTTGTATTTGAAAATTATTATTTAATTTAATTTTTTTTACTTTTTAAGTAGGACTTGGAATTTTTTAGAAAACAAGTTCTATCAGTGTTCATACGATGTAATCAAAGTGTAACTTTTTGTAACTGGACCTCACTGCAATCTAATATCTTTGTCTACCATCAAGTGACTACTGCAGAAGTTTTCAGAACGAAGACTAGTGATTCTGTCTAGAACGTGAATTCCACTTAGGAGACCGATACAGGCTTTTCTGCTTAGTTCGCTATAGAAGTCAGCAGGCTATCTGACTTCGTGAGAAGCAGCAACTCATTAAGATCGCGACGAGCTTTTTTATTCTTCTTCTTCTTCATATCTTCTCTTCTATTTAATTTAAATTTTTTTTATTTCTGCTTCCCTTCTTTAACAATTTTCTATTGCTTTCTTCTTTTCTTTTTCCAATTACACAGGATTTACCAAGAGACTTTATCAGATAATCCACATGAGCCCAGATTCGTCGTTCTTCTTCGGAAGCTGTGTTAAAATTAACTAAAACGTAACCTACCATAACAATGTCCTCTGCTTTTAGATTACCAAATATGATAAATATGTCAAGTAACCACTTTATAAGACATCCCTTTATTTAAACAAAAGGCTAAATTTCAGATTAATTACCCAAAGTAAATCGTTTTTTACATGTTTTGGAAACAATTAGCTTCCCACAAGGGAGAGATTTTAGATGTTTGGCACACGCTAAGAAAAAATATGATTGAGGCAACCATATTCTGATGGAAACATAGTATGGATAGATTTGAATCTAACAATATACTCGTATATTTTTAAATCAAACATATTAAAAATACTTTTCAACTGCAGATATTACGGTTCAACCCCCGGTCAGGGCTAAATTTTTTTTTAAATACATACATACATTTTTTATATAAATATTTGTAAAAAAAATTTTAATGTGAATAAAAAAAAATTTGAATATAAATTTTTTGCATAAATAAATTTTTTTTTATTCCATTGACTTTTTCGTTTCTATTAATTTATATTTATTTACTATATATAATAATACAACGGGTTTTTCAATTTTTTTTGACTCTACCAGGATTCCAACCTTAGAATATTTAGTTAAGAAGCATTAACTCGCCACTCAACCACTTCAGCCACAAAGCTCATTTGAGCTTGAACGATTAAATTTTTGTTTTATACTAAATTTATTTATATGGTTTCGGAAGAGACACAATAAAAAACTTTCGACGATATTTTCTCATTATTATGTTTGCTATGAACATATTTATGGTTTCAAGTAAAATTTTATTAAACATAATATGATAATGATATGGTTAATCTAAGACGCTAAACATAATATGGTCAAAAATAACTAGAAACATGTTTATCATGGTCATAATAATGTTAAGATGCTTCATATTAACAATAATATTTTTGTGAAGAACAAACTATGTTTGAGGTGACCATACTTAACCATCTTTTTTCTTTGCGTGTAGCAGGAACTATAAAACGTATTAACATGCAAATAAATACACAGAGTGTTGAGTTGGAAGAAAACTTAACCTTGAAAAGCTTGTTCTTCACATAAATTTTAAGAGAGTCAACTTTTTAATTTTTTTAAATTGTCAAGGACATTTACTGCTTGTTAACGATTTATGCTGAAAATTTCTTGATGGAAGAATGAACAAATGACACCTTTTTATTAGTCTAATGACAACATTTTATTGGTTAAATGAAATATTTCATTAGATGTATAATTCATTATTTTTAAACCAATATCGTAACGTTTCATTAGTTTAAGGATTACATTTCATTGATTTTA
The DNA here is from genome assembly GCA_947397855.1 of Thelaira solivaga. NCBI lineage: Eukaryota > Metazoa > Arthropoda > Insecta > Diptera > Tachinidae > Thelaira > Thelaira solivaga. The sequence continues at coordinate 46,360,654 of OX377610.1, read as the reverse complement.
TGTGGTATTTCATTAAATTAATATATATTTAAAAAAATTAATGAAATAAATAAAAATAACAAAATTTTTCATTGAATTAATAATGAAAATTCTTTCAGTGTAATGTGTCTATTTACCTAACAAAATTTTAATGTGCTATTGCTTGTATAAATTAAATATAAAAACTTTTTGTTAACTAATATTGGGCTATATCGCAAAATACATAATTAAAAATTGCGTGTCATAAGGGATTTACCCAGTTTGTAAACTTTTAATTAGCAGAAACTGTTTTACAATAAGCTGTTAATTGAAACACAGTTTTTGGTTTTAATATTTTACATTTATTTTATTACACGTACAAAAGTATGTGTTTGCAATATTAAAAAAAATATATATTTACAGGATACCACTCCTACGTTTTAATTCGTCTATAACTGACAACATGTTAATACTGTGTAATTTGTAGTGAGTTGCAATATTAGAATTCTGATCATTTCTTTTTTGTATTCATACACTAGTTTACATATAGAAAGTATAAAAACATAAAAATATTACAAAAATTAATTACATTCCGAAGCAATTACGCTTATACTTTTAATAAAATAAAATTAAGTAAAACATATACGGTTCTGTGCTGTAAACGAATTCACATTTTTAATTGTGGTCTCTAATTTTATTCCTTTTAAAAGGTGATTTTATAAGAACTATCGGAAATTTAAAAAAAAAAACACATAAAATTCAGAAAAATGCATGAAATATTTATTTGGATCGATAGTTGGGTCGATATAATTTAATGTTTGAAGATTATTTCATGCAAATGTTGGCCGTGGCTGCGCCTCAAATGGTCCATCCGCTTAGTCCAATTTTGGCATACTCTTTCCAACATTTCGGCCGGTATCTCACGAATAATGTTGGCAATGTTGGCTTCCAGTGCGTCAATCGAAGCGGGCTTGTCCCTATAGACATTAGCCTTAACATAGCCCCACAAAAAATAGTCTAGAGGCGTTAAATCGCACGATTTGGGCGGCCAATTGACTGGTCCCAAGCGTGAAATAAACTGTTCACCGAACTCGCCTCTCAATTGGTCCATTGTTTCGCGTGCTGTGTGGCATGTGGCACCGTCTTGTTGAAACCACATGTCATGCAAGTCAAGCTCTTCCATTTTGGGCAAAAAAAAGTTTGTTATCATCGCACGGTAGCGCTCACCATTCACAGTAACGTTGTGATTCGCATCATCTTTGAAGAAATACGGCCCAATGATGCCGCCAGCCCATAATCCGCACCAAACGGTTGTTTTTTGTGGATGCATTGGTAGCTCTTGCAATGCTTCTGGCTGCTCTTCACTCCAAATACGGCAGTTTTGCTTGTTCACGTATCCATTCAACCAGAAATGAGCCTCGTCGCTGAACACAATTCTTCGATAAAAAAGTGGATCTTCATCTAACTTTTCAAGAGCCCATTCACCAAAAATTTGGCGTTGTGGTAGGTCGTTTGGCTTCAATTCTTGCACCAGTTGTATCTTATAAGGCTTCACACCCAAATCCTTCAGCAAAATTTTCCACGTAGTGAAGTAACAGAGGCCCATTTGCTGCGAACGGCGCCGAATCGATAATTCACGGTCATCACCAACACTGGCCGATACGGCTGCGATATTTTCTTCAGTTCGCACTCTACGTAAGCGTGTTGGTGGTTTAATGTCCAACAATGTAAATTTGGTGCGAAATTTTGTTACAATAGCCCGAATAGAAGCCTCAGTAGGTCGATTAAACTGACCATAAAATGGAAGAAGCGCGCGATGAACTTTCTTAACAGAGCACGCATTTTGGTAATAAAATTCAATAATTTGCAAGCGTTGTTCGTTTGTAAGACGATTCATGATTAAATTATAGACCAAACTGAAGATGTTTGACAGTGACACAAGATACAAAACGTGCGTTAGCTGTCAAAACTAGTGTTGCCAAAAAGATAATAGCAAAAAAATCACTCTTTATAACCGAACAAACAAACTTGTCGAAGGTGAATCGAATGGATTATTATTGTAATAAGCGGCTAAAAAAACAAACAAAACAAAAAAAAAGCAATTAATACATAAAATTTTAAAACCTTTTTACTCATTTCAGTAACACTACCAGCACTTTAATATAATTATTTATGTTAAAAGAAAAATTATATAAAGAAACATTGAAATTTCCTCAAAAATTTTTTCTAAGTACGAAGAACAATTAGCCCGATAAATAAAAGCAAAATTTTCATAGACATCACAACAAGAACGACTTTACGACAATAGCAAATAATTCTATTACTTTGACTTTTAATTTGAGATATACTCGTATTGTGCAGCAGTAGCTTTCAATGATTTTGCAGAACAGCAAATAGAGAAGATAATAAGTTGTGTAAAGTAGTCTCTTCACAAATTAAATACATTCGAGTATATGTATTCTATAAAAATTAAAACCAATATTTCAAAAGTAATTAAAATTGGCATTGCTTAAACATGCATGTTTCCATGAAGAAATTTTCCAATAAGAATTTTAATTACAACAGCAAAGATGTATTATTACAACACAGGTCAACAACTAAAAATTTTCAAGAGTGTTTGTATTCGTTTTCGATTATTTAAAGTGTACGGATTACGAAAATTACACGGGCAGGTTAAAAATCCTGACTATTTTATACACTTTACTTCTTACAGTTACTGCTTGAAGAAAACAATATTTTTATAAGCTTTTTGAACCAAATGCTTGTTCTGAATCCCTAAAAAGACTCCAGCAGACCTTAATCGGTAAATTTCTTCCATAGTACGAATATCTTAGTGGTACCTCTTCACTGTAATCTCCAAGGTTTTCATAAAATCGATCTAAATGAGAATGTAAATAGTGTAGTTTGATACATATTACAGTCTAGGTCAAGGCGAATTCATACTCGTACAAGGTGATATCAAGAAAGCAGCTGTGCGATTCAAATTCTTTCTTGACTTGTCAAAATTGTTACATTTATATGGTCAAAAGTATTTGAGCCATGACTGTCTTTTTTGACAAATCAAGAAAATTTTAAAAACAGAGATGCTTCGCCTTGGTCTAGGTGTTTTTGGTTTGGTTATCATTAACTATTTGTAAATAGTATCCCGATTTATTATTTCTAATTTTAATCACTGAAACGAAACTTAAGAGCAGATCTTTTCTCACTTATCCCTTGTCGCAAAGAGAAAGAGAACAAAATTTTAGCACAGATTCCCCATTCATTACTTCTGTACATTGCTAGCAGCATTGCTATTTTAGCCTTTTTAAGCCTAGATTTAGCCTTTTTTTCTAACCTTTTTTGTTTTTCAAAATAGCCTTAAGTAGCCTTTTTTTTGGAAAAATTAAAACATATCATACATAAACAAACTGAGACTAAAACAAAATTAGCTAAAGTAATATTTTCGATAAAACTTTGATATGTAAATTGATAAATTGATCGAACGAAGGTAATTTCATAGGTAGAGAACAGTATTTGGCTTCTAACTTGTAAAATAAATATACTTTATTCCTAATTGATTAATTAATTGTTCAATTTAGAATTTAGTTATCTAGTACTATCGTTTAGTAATGCTGAGGCTGGTTACTTTTGAGTACCATAAAGCAAACGAAGTACGAGGGTGGGTCAATAACTCTGTGACTTTTTGAATGAAACACAGTTTTTTTTTGCAAAACAAAAATTTATTTTTCAACACAATCTCCTTTTAACTCAATACACTTAGTCCAACGTTTCTCCAGGTTTTGTATCCCTTCCAAAACAAAAGGATTTTTGAGGTCCTTAAAATAGGCATTTGTTTGATCAATAATTTGGTCGTTGCAGCTAAATCTCTTTCCACACAGCCATTTCTTTAGGTTTGGAAATAGGAAGTAGTCACTAGGGGCTAAATCCAAAGAATATGGTGGATGAGGTACCAATTCGTAGCCCAATTCATAGAGTTTTGTCACACGTTTACGTTTATGGTCAATTGAGAGCAAACGCGGCACCCATCTTGCAGACAACTTTCTTAAACCCAGCTGATCATTTAAAATCGAAATCACACTGCCATATGAAATGCCTATGGCATCAACAGTCTCACGCACTTTTACTCTTCGATCGGCTAACACCATATCGTGGATTTTTTCGACATTTTCGAGTATCCTAACCTCAATTGGCCTTCCAGTACGTTCAGAGTCATTTGTACTTGTGCGACCACAACGAAAGTCAGTAACCCACTTTTTTTCCATTCAAATCGATGGTTCAGAGTCCCCATAGTATTTATTGAGCTTTTCCTTGGTTTGATTGACGGTTTTTTTTTCGCGAAAAATAATGTTTAATAAACACTCGAAATTCACTTTTTTTTCATTTTTAGAAATATACACGAGGTTTTATGTTTTGAACAGCTGTTAAACGCAAAGTAAATGACGACACTTGCTCAAAATTTCACAGTAGTCTATTAACAGGTCATACTTGATGGAAACAGTGTTGCATTTCATATAGCAACGAGGGAAGTTTGAAAAGTCACAGACATATTGATCCACCCTCGTATCAAAAAAAAATTACTCGTATTTCTGAAAGGAATTTTAAATATTATTTTTTAACGTTAAAGTTGAAAAATAATTGAACTCGGTTATAAGTATTTAAAGCCGTATGGAAAACGACCTTATTTTCTTTAGTTTTTGATATTCCATGTTTTTCTTGTGTTTTTTATAAAAATTATAATTAAGATTTTTAATATAATAAAGGATTGAGAAAATTTTGAAAGTGAACCTGTAGCTTTTAACTTTTTTGTAACTTATTTTTTTCAACGTGATTTAGCCTTTTCTACCGTTTTTTAGGGAAATATAGCATTTTTTTCTAGCTCCTGGCAACGCTGATTGCTAATATTTACTCCAAAGGAATTCAACCTTCCCTTTGCTGATAAGTATTTTTTTACGTAAATGCCATCAAAACCACCAATTCATTTTTTTTATATTTTAAGCAAACAGGTGCGATTTTGTTCATGTTAATAAAAAAACACCTTTTTTTAAAAAGATTTATCGTGAATTGAAAAATTTACAAAATACCAGATAATCGTGCATATGCTGTAAATACTAATTTGTGTTAAGCATTATATGACACAAACCAAATGTGAAATTTGTCATATATTATTTGCCTTCTGTAACTACATGCGAGAGCTTCTCCCATCGAAAAGTGTGAAATAAAAAAATTAACCGCTTCTCGATTTGTGAGTAAAAAGTGTTTCTGTAGTTTAATATGAGAAAATGCAAAGCTGTTACGTCTTTATTGGAATTTTCCAATGATTCAATTGTCAAATACAATATAAAGTGTCAACAAAAAGATGAATGTACTTCTACATGACATTTTTGTTTGTACAAAATGTGAATAAAAGTATTTCAAAATGATGAAGAAAATTTATTAATAAAAAACAAACATAAAATTTCAATATTTAGCTTTAATACAAAAAATATTCCACTATACTTATTTTAGGTAATTTATAAACTTATTAACGATTTAAATTTTTTAATTTTCATTTTGTCATTACTTTCGCACCTTTCTCTCATACATCTTAAAATATGAAATGTTCTAACAGTTATAGTGAGACTTTTTTCGTAAAATTGTACTCGCACTTTTCCAATAAAGTACGTCAAAATCACTAAAATGACAGATGGTTCTCACAAAGCAAAATTGCAAAAATACTTTTGTGTAATAAATGACATTTTGTTTCAATTCTCATTGTTTTTTGTTCAATTCTCTTGTTTCTTGTAAACATTTTTTCGGTGCGAGTGTTATAAAAACGGGGTACTGGTTATAATTTCAGATAATTGTTAATAATTAAAAATGGAATATATTCTGAATATATATACTATTGTACATCTGAAATAATATTTTTTTTTTTTTGTTTAACAACAATTAATACAAAAATGTATAAACTTACAACACACCCAGGTGGGTAAAATTAGTAAAATGAATTTAACAATATTTTTCAGTAAAAAAAAAAATTAATTAGTCACTGAGTCGAAAGCATTTCTTGCTTTTGCAAAAATTGTGTAAATTAACACGGATTGAAAATTTAAAATCCCACCCGGTTGCGTTTCGGGTATGCGAACGTTAAGTACGCAGATTTTTAAATAAGACCGTGCTGGAAATTTGAATGAAGCTTGACTTGTTGGACAGTGTAATTATTACTATGTGTTTTATATGGTCTAATATATCTAATTTGTTTTATTGAAAAGTGGACGTTGCCGATTCAAATTTACAATGCTTGAAATAGAGACACAAAAACAGAAAATCTCTAACTTAATACCTGCCATTTTAAGAAATTGTCTTAGAACTTTACTAATTGTTATATCATAGCAAATGCAAGACTTACTGGGAATTGTAGTTTTTCAAATATAAAGGGCACGTCAGTTTAAATCGAAAGTATCCTTGGTACAAAAATATTTTCACACCACTCCTATTTTAATCAGTAAAGTTTTAAAAATTCTGTTGGATAAGCAACAGAATTAATCATTACAAAATGATTTCTATTATTTTGTTAAAAAATAAGATGTTATAACAGGCTACTTTGCTCCAGAAAAATTACATTTTACTCATTAAAAAACCTATTTCAATTATTTTGTTTTTAAAAAAGGGGTCCAAAAGTATATGGTGACCGTCCTTCTAGTAAAAAGTTTACATGTATCAAATTTAAAAAAAAAATAGGTGGAAAACAAAAATTTTTATATCGAACAACCAAACAGAAAATGAATTTTATTTATTTATATACGAGTAGATTTTCGTTTTCTGCCAGTGATGTAAACAAATTCACAAATAATAATGCAGACATCGCTCCTACATCGGAAGAAAAGTAGTGTTTTTACTATTTTCCTTATGCCTTAACTAAAATACGAAAACAAAAAAATAGGGAAATTGTTCTCCAGTTTTCCACCTATTTAGTATTATACTTAGCAAATTCATTTTTATGTATAAATATAAAAGATCATTGACAATGCCCAAGCCTTAAGCAGCCCAGAGGATCTGTTGTACCGCTCACTGTTGCACATGCAGACATCGGATAAAGCTGTTAACTTCATTCAATGAGTTTGACAAATTTTTTAATAAATTTTTCTTTGGGTCATCACTGTTTATGCATGCGAAGCACGTGCCACATCTAATAAAGTTTTTTCTGGATCAACCGCTAATATTTCCCAAGAAACACTGAAAATAACTGAGGCTGAAATTACTTTTATTCAGTGATCTGCGATAACGTAACCAAAGAAATATGTTATGCAAACCAATAGAATTTTATAAATTTATTTTGAACGTGCTTTGTTAACGAATTATCGATATTAAATATTATTGTAAAATGAAAATGATAAATAAAATGTAAATGCTTTTTGCTAATAGGAGTACTCATAACGGTACAAAAGAATGCTAAATGTTTGCGCTTTATTAAATACAACACATTTGACTTTTGCTTCAAATGTAAATAAAACAAAAACCATGTAAGTTATTTCTCTGTTTACAAAATTCAACTGTCTAGATGCAAGTCACATCTAAACTTATGTATAACCGTATGTATTTATTTTTCTTGGTCTAAATGTGACGTGTATCTAGACAGCTGAATTTTGTAAAATTGATTGCTGAAGGCGTAGGCTTGTTTTCTATTACCTATCGCTTCCACATGCAAGTGCAATTCTGAAAAACTCAATACATTTTCTTACTAATGCACTCACACTTTTCAAACTAGCAGCTGAACGGGCAACGAAATTTTCTTGCAAGTAAGCTTTTGACACTTGCAGCAAGTAAAATGACAAATGGGAAACAGTGCTACCGAGTACTAGTTTTAAATTAATTTATTAGTCTTCAGTAAAATAAAATCTAGTTTGTAATTGATATTAAGTACATTTAACAAAATTAATAAATAAAAAAGAACACAACGATACAGCAACGTATTTAGAAAGATAAGTTTAAATATAAATTTTATATTTTATTTTTTGCTTGGAAAATACTAACTACAACACTGCATTCATATATTTTTAATTATTACATAAATGGCGCAGCCAAGTTTTCATTAGATTTGTTGATATTCTAAAAATGAACTTGCAACGTTTCTATGTAGACACCACATAGTCTATGGTACATTTACAAGACTTTCGAGTTTTTTTTCGGCTTTTTCGTAGTTAATATGTATACTTAACTGGAAAGCAATTATTTGCTTGTGGAACAATTGATAGATAAAGTTAAAGTGATTATGGAAGGACATTGAATATTTGATTGACTTTAAGATTTTAAAATATTGTACCAAATTCAAACTTGATGATATTTTAAAAATATTAAATAAATATAAAGGAAAAATTGAAATTAAGAAGTTGGAAAAAATATTTTCCAAAATACAGCGTTTACATACATAAAAATGTAGAGAAATGTTTGAATCAGCGATGCTGTTCAAAAATGGAATTTGACATCATAAAATTTCAAAGTGGATATGCTTGAAGTCAGAATATTCAAAGTTATGAATGAATATTCAAAGTTAGGAATATTTTGTTATTCAATGTTTTTAAAAATGCACGCTGGACTAGGCCAATAAATTTAATGTGAATTTTAACGTAAGCTGCCATGGCTATGTAAATTTTTTTTAATATTTTTTATATGTAGAACCTTAAACTACTACAAAACAAAACTCTATAAAAGTAATTATAGACCAGCTTTAATATTAATTTTTTTTCACTTTCAGCCACAACCGCAAATTCGTGACTTTTTATGTTTTTACTGATAAATGAGTAACATTATGAATGAGCTAACGTCATAATCTCAATATGAATGCATCTAATCGTATTCGTATGTCTATTTGCAGCTACAAAAATATACTCATGCCAGTGCGTGTTTATTTTGTACGTTTATTTTTATTCTCATAATTTTACAAAATTTAACCACAATTCGATGTCAAAAGAAATTATTGATTAATTGTGAAGTCATAGGAGTATTAAATGACTCAATTTACAGTTGAAATAGTTGTATTTAATACGTTAAATGGTTTTAATTTAATATGTTATATTTGATTGATTCAATGACTTGCTGATTGAGAAAGTTAAAAAATTTTTTTAAATCTCTTTAATCAACAGGAAAATAATTAAGAAAAACGCTATGATTAAAATAGATTAGGTTGAAGTTACAGCACAAACGTTATTTGCGTAAAATTAAAAAAAAAATTATGAGCAAACAAATCATGATTCTTAAATCAAAATTGAATTTTTAGCTTTTTACGTTTGTATAACCGAAAGTAACAAAGTGGATTTTTTATGCTCGTAATTATAAATTTATTATTGGTAAACAATTAAATTACTGTTTAGTAAAAACCAGGAAGCAATAATAATAAAAAAACAAACACTTCAATGCTCTAGTCTTCTCAGAGTTATTTGAACTAATTTTTTATCTTATTTATGGTTTGTGTAAATAAAAGTAAACATGATGATAAGAAGCTACCAACTTACCGAAATTTAATTGTAAAAATATTTTATAAAAAGCTAGTTAAATTCAGCTGTGCCGAATCTTATATACCTTTCACTGTATTGGCCAAATATTCATATTTTTAATTTTGAGCATTCTTCTTAGATAATTAATTTACAAAATTATAAGAAGATTTTTCATGAAATTCTAAATATTTATTAAAATTAGTAAATACAGGGTGTCGACCGGGAAGGTATACTACTTTGTTTTGCCGCCATTTTGGTAAACATTAGTCTTGACAGTTCATATTTGGCAGTCGTGAAGTAGGCACGTGGCAAATTTATTATGAAAAAATATTCGATAAACCAACGTGTTTTAATCGTTAAAATATTTTACCAAAATCAATCATCGATTACTGTCACGATGAGAAAGTTACGTGAAATTTTTGGGAGAAACAACGTGCCAACAAAACGCACTATTTATCGTGTAGTGAATGATTTCGAAGAAAGAGGGTCTGTAGCATGGACCATAACGTACTCCAAAATTGGCTGAAAACATTACTGCTGCTCAAAAAAGAGTTCAAAACAATCTATCAACCTCAATTCGACGCCGTGCTCAGGAGCTTGGTCTTCAAAAAACAACTTTGGCCACAATTTTGCACAAGGATTTGCATTTATTTCCATATAAGATTCAGTTGACACAAGAGCTTCTTCCACAAGACCACTTACGTTATTAACAAACAAAGTAGTATACCTTCCCGGCTTAAGATCTTGATGAAAATTGTTTTGTTTTAATTTTCCAATATTTTGACTTTCTTTTGAAGGTCTTCTTCAGGGAAATTTATTATTTTACTAAAATTATTATTTATTAAAATAATTTTCTTTCAATACCTTTTGTTTTATTAATCTTAAAAGAAATAATTCATTTCAGTTAAAAGAAAAAATACGAATTAACAACATTTATGATAAAAATCTATTCTGGCATCCTCATTTTTGAAAGAAATGCAAAAAAAGTTTTAAAAAAAGATATCCAATTAGAATTCAAAATAAATTTTATGTAAAATGTTTGCAAACATTTTTTAAATCAAACATATTTAATTAAATATTTAATATCAAATAATGGAATTAAAATTAACGGCAAAAATCAAAAACTATCTTTCAATAAGATTTCTGTATTCTTTCACACAAGGCATTTAAAAGATAACTATTCAAATACCAACATAGTTGTAATAATTTATTTGAAAACAGTATAGAGTATAATGTTTCTTTATGGTCTACTTTAGAAGATGATGATGCTGAATTTCAAGATGTAAAAACTGAAAAACGAAGGAGAACAATTAGACTTAGGCAAATTTAACTAATTTAAATGTTCAAAATAAACAAAAAACAGATTTATCTTTATCAAATAAAATAACACAAAATAGACAATAAACCTATAGGTGATAAACCCAATTTATTTAAAAAAAGATAATTCATTCTGTCTACCTCTATTTTTATTTAATGTCAACATTGAAAATCTTGTAGATCCACTTTACTCAAAAAAAAAAAAAATTATTTACAAAATAACCCGGACTTAAAATTTTATTTATGTTTAAAAATGTGTAATAATTTCTATTTGGAAATTAAAAGTTTAACAAAATATGAATCTTTATTTGTGCTTAATTCCAGAAATTGTGTTGGTTTAAAATTTATTCTTTTACTCATGATATTCTCAAGATTTCTTTATTCAGTACAATAAGTACTGAAATGGATAGCATACCTATATGGACCATTTCGTCAGACGCTACTCTGAATCCTCAGTAGATTACTCCCAACATTTCTTGCAAACATTAGAACCTTTATATTGTAAAAGCAATTGACTAAATAAGAATTATTTGTCAACAGTTATAAAAGATTCAAATATTTAAACAAAAAACTCAGTAAGCATTGAACTGAATAAATAAATAAATTTCCCAACCAACATTTTAATATTAAAAACTCTATATTCTATTTTTATTCTTCTTTTACATGAATATGAAAAACAAAAACAAAAATTATAATACCACTCAATTTCGAAAATCTAACGCCACACAGTGAAAATTAGTAGTAATTCAGCAGCGACGCAAGTTGGAAAAAACGCAAAACGAAACGTTATTGAAAGAAAACAACAAGCTTCAAATAATGTTTTCAATATTTTATATAATAATAGTCCTATTAAAGAGGGGAAATCATTTGCAAGTCATTTTCAGAAAGATATTACTTTCTCTCAATATAAAAATTCTGTTAATTGCTAAAATAATTTGTTCACCTGAAAATAATAAATTTTTTAAATAGATAATTTCATTTCTATTGAAAATATTTTACAATTCTCTGATATTATTAATAATATTGATAATTTTATTGTAAAATATTCCTTTAAAGAGAGTTTATCATCTAAAAATACAAACAGTCTTTTAGATCTTGTTTCTTTAAATGAATTAATGATTATATCAGAAAGTCTAAATAATAAAAGATCTTTTGGTCTAGATAATATTTCTTATTTTATAATTAAAAAAAAAAAATTTACAAACCAAAGTTTAATAATTGTTTAAATACGAGTAATTCCTATTTTCCAACTTATTGGAAAATAAATACCAAAAATTATTCCTATTCAGAAAAAGCCAAATAATAAAAATAACAATTTTCGTTCTATTTCCTTACACTACAGCAGTGGTCGTCGTCCCATAGCACAATTGTGTTAAAGCAATCACACGTATACTCTTACGCTCTTGTATTCAGTCGTGGTTTAGGTACCGATGGCTACACATGTGCGGATGCTTACGAATTTTTGTTTCAGTTTTTTTCTCTTTTTTCAGTAATCCTTGTCCAGCGAACATTTTGAAAACATAATGATATGTGAAAAATATTTCATGATAAATAATGCATTTGGTAACATGCAAAGTCTTCTATGTTACCAAATGTTCAAAGAAAATAGGGAATATGTTATTAAAAGACATTACGATTCTTTTCATAGTGACATGAAAAGTTTCGAAGGTAAGAAAAGAAAGGACAATTTAGACATGGTAAAAAACATTTATGTAGAAAAAATTAAAGAATGGCTACTTGTTGTTGATGAAAACAATGCAAGGGCAGAAAAAAATACAAAAAAAAATACGTATCTGTTTTATTGACAAATGGTAAAATATTTCTTAAATAAATTATATTGGAAATGCTTCATTTTGCGTTTGATGGGTAATTCTCTCACTAATACAAGCTCATTTTTAGTTTTGACGACCACTGCACTACAGTCACACGATCAAGTTTTTTTACAATTCTCTTTCAAGAAATTTACACATACTGCTTGTCAAAATTCACAAAAATTGAAAGCTGTGACGTAGGCTGCACGCAATTTCAAAGCAAGTTTTTCAACAAGATGTTTTTTTTCCTCTTCCACCGACAGTTTTGTTTCGGCGGCAATAGAGTTATATGCCTTAATTTTTAAATTATTCCGTCTATATGCAGGAATATTCATGTTAAACAGAACTTCATGCTTTCTGTATATCTCTATGAACTGCAAAACGTCGTTATATTTGTTTAATTTGTTCACAAACATATTAAAAAAAAAAAAAAACAAAACAATACTGGCGGCAAAATAAGAATTCAAATTTAGAATAAAAAAACTGCAGTCAGCTGTTTTCTTGACTGTAATTTGAAACACTCAATTGAACGAAAAATTTAAAGCAAACTCTCAGCAAATTTTAAAAGTGTGAGTGTATTGGTAAAAAAATGAGAGAAATTTAAAAATTGAATGAAAACTTGGTCGTGTGACCCCCAAGTTACTTTAAAATTTATAAAATTTTCAACTATTGATGATTGCTTAAATTCCATAATGATATAAATACGAGTACAGTTCCTCACAGAAATATTTAGCTTAAATTTTTTTAACAAAAAATATTTTTATAGATAAATAATATGGAAGGCATAGCAAGTAAAAAGCCTTTTATTTCTGAAATCAATAGACAAAAACGCCTTTCGTTTGCTGAGCTCCATAAAACTAAAACCTTTGAGTTTTGGAAGACTCTAATATTCAGTGACGAAAGCAAATTTAATATTTTTGGGTCGGACGGACGACGCATGGTGTGGCCCAGGCAAATGAATCCTTAAATATAAAAAATATAAAACCAACTGTAAAACATGGTGGTGGTTCTTTGCGTTAGGAGTCGGAAAGTTGGTGTTTATAGATGGAACTATGGATACGCTTCTATATTTATTCATTTTAAAAGAAAATCTTCATGCTAGTTCTGAAAAAATTTTGTTATCTAGGAATGGGTACTACTTCCAACATGATAATGACCCTAAACATACAGCTTTAGACGTTAAACTATGGCTTTTATATAACACCAAACATCTGCCAACACCCATCGAAAACCTTTGGGGTTATTTGGATGAAAAATATCCAAAAAAACCTTGAAAAAAATATTGAAAGGAGAATGGTACAAGATATCTGCTGCAAAATTTAGGAATTTAGTGGAATCAAAGCCTAGACGCTTGGAATCAGTTACAATAATGAATTAAAGCTTAAGTTTTCCTTAATTAATATTTAATAAAACATACATTAATTTTTATTAAAAACATATTTTTGTGCCGCATTTTTTTATATTTTACTTTTTTTTACAAAAGCAAAATATTTCTGTGAGTAACTGTAGTTTGTAATCTAAGAAAACGTCATTGTACAGTAGCCGTCTCAGCTGTGCAGAAGGTATTTGATGACGGCGCTCACAACGGTATTATATATAAAATGTCACAAATTGGGTTTCATACTTCTACTATTAAACTTATTCAAAGTTTTTGTTTAGAAAGAAGATTTTTTATACGAGGTCTGTTCAAAAAAATAAGGTAAATTTTCAAATTTCGCGCGCTACGTACATTCGATTATCGATTTATTTTTATTTTGTTATGTTGCTACACTCGTCTCGAACATATGTTAACAGTTTTAGCTATATAACGCATTTAGTTTGTTTGCGAAAGGAATAAAAATTAGAAGTGTTTTGAGTGTTCGGCGATTTTCTGCTGTCGAAAAACATGGATCAAAGAGTTTGCATTAAATTTTGTGTGAAAAATGGAATCAATTGCTGCAAAACATTTGAAATGTGAGTCACCTCATTTTTTGAACAGAGAGACCTCGTATATTTTTTTAATGATAATTTATCAGATTTAGGTTATGTCACTTGCGGCGTTCCACAAAACTCAGTATTAGCTCCACATTTATATAACGTATTTATGTACGATTTTCCTCACATTGTTACAAACTCTACTGATGATTCTCTTCTTTATTCACATTCTTCTATTGCTTTATGAAAAGTATATCATAATTTAATGATAAATGGAGAATAAAAATTAATGCATCTAAATTTGAAGCAATCTGCATTCGCAACCCATTTGGCAAATGTCCAAACTTTGTTGTTCCTGAAAATAAATCAATTAAGCTATTCCTCGACAATACTGAGATTCCTTTCAAAAACAATATCAAATATCTGGGAGTTAATTTTAATAAATTATTAAAGTTTAATATGCGTGCTAGAATCGTTTTAAGAAAGGCACGTAAAATATTGGGCTAATTTTGGAGAGCTTTATATTTATAACAAAAATTATTACATTACAGTCTTAAGTTTTCTTGTTGTTGCATTGTTATAAATTCATTTTATTGTAAAGAAAATGGTGCATTTAAAAATTTCGTCATACTTTTTTGCACATACATTATGACTGTAATTTTTAACAAAACTGTGTGCCACGTTTTTGTTGTCCATTTTGTACTTTAGACAATAAGCAAAACCCCACTCAGAAATGGTCAAAAATAGAGGTAGTCGCTCTTTTTGACTTATAGCTAAGCAATTTATTAATCGAATAGGCTCAATTGCAATAGCAACCTGAAGACCGTAACAACTGACAGATTGGTATGCGTTATCTAGGGACTTCAAAAAGTTGATTTCAAGGACTACACGGACAGACAGATAATCTTTATTGGACTCCGCTATTTACAAGAATACAGAATACATATTTTATAGCGTGCCGTATGTACGGTGTACAAATTACAAACGGAATCACAATCTTCTTACTTACAGTGAAACCCACAAACAATTATTTAAATACAGCTAATTATTTCTTCACATACTCGTATTTGGTTTAATGAAAAACAAAAAAAGAAAAAACCCTTCTCTGTGTTAGCAAAACATTAATATTTTCAGTTTCCACATTCTTCTTCAATATCCAAAAAATACAAAAAATTAAGTGAGTGAAGATAAATATGCCTAATTGAATATGTTTTAACGTAACCCCTTACGTATTTCTAAATATTTTTTAAAGTTTTTATGTCATATTTATCAAATACGCTTTACGTCATTAAATATTTCTATATATGTTTTTAGTAGTAGTTTAGAGGATTTCGTTTAGATTGTTAAATAATCTACCGCCCAAATACTCTGAGAGTACTTTGGATTATTTTTAAAAACTATTTTTGATATTTTTCTGCCATTTGCTGACCGACTGCTCTCTTTTTTTGCAGAGACATTACGATCATTTTGCAGTTTAGACAAATTACGCAAAAAAGCACTCCGAAAATTGTCAAAAAATAGAGGTAGAGCTCATAACTCAGCCATCTATGGACCAATTGAGCTCAATTTCAATAGAAAACTGACAACAAGAACTTTCAACAAATTGACATGCTAAACTTTCTCTATGTCTTTTAGCGACTTTAGAAAGATTATTTCAACGTACACACGGACATATGGACATCCTAAAATCAACTCCGCTACTTATAAGGATCGAGAGTATATATACTTTATAGAGTATTCCATGTACGGTGTAAAGGGTTTAAAAACAGAATAGGCCTCACTGATGTGGTCTCTTTGTGAAGCCTATAAAAACAAATTTTAAAATCCATAAAAATATTCGTGGCATTAATTTGTAGTACAAATACGCAGACCTAACAGCACGTCATATACAAACACAAAGTCAAGATCGAGTAATTTTTGTTTACAAATAATGAGAGACTTAAAAGATTTATAAAACTAAGGTGTTAATTGATTTTACCACAGGTAATTAATTAACAAATTATTAAATTAAGCATCATTTTATAAATACAATTGCTAACAGCTACTGTAAATAATTTAATTTAAATAATTTACGGTAACGTAATAGTACAAGTAACTTATGCACTTAAAAAAATAAGAAATCAGCTTGAAAATTTAGTGTAAAAAGTTTTCACATACGGTAAGGTGGAAAATTGAGAGCACCAGTAAAACATTCGGCGACTGTGATAATGAAGTAAATTTTGAAACGTAATCCTTCTTTCTGACTTTGAATTGTTAGGCCACACAACTAGCTTTTGATTAGACCTTCAACTTGATTTGTCTTCAATTTGGTTGTTAAGTCGAGCCAAAAATCTATCGGTTCTAACTTGAACTATTGGAAACTTGTAATAATGGGTTAAAGACTTCTTAATTAAACAATTTCATGGTTAGAGTAGTAGTCAATGTTACAGCCATAAAAAACAAGTAATCTTTTTTAAAAGATTTCTGCTGAAAAAATAGTTTGTTGTTAGAAATGTATGCCAATTATTATTACTTTATAGATTTTAATGGAACCTTCCACACATTTCCAAATGAAATAAAAATTAAAACAACTAACCAAATTAAATAAATTGACAAATTAGTTGGAAAAATGCTAATACAGTTGAAACTTCTTAATTCGAATCTCTCCATATATTGATCAAATACATAACTGATTAAAGGTCTATATTCTATATTTGTAAATTTGGTTTAAATAAACCCAATACTCCATGCAAGTTCACAGAATACATTTGTACTGGTCACGTCCACTGATTGAAAGTTGATTTTTAATGGGTAATCATGCTTTGCTACGGGTTTAACTGAAATTAGATTCACGGGTCATGCCCTCTTTATACTCAAGAATACCCTTTTGGTAAAGGAGCAGGAGCAACCTAGTAAAGCAACTGGTATTCAATAAATTCAAGAAAATACATTTTGTTCCCTCCGTAATTTTAAATTATTTCAATCACATTTTTATTGACAAATTTAAAAGTATTAAGAGTCAACTGTATCATATTAAAACCGCAAATAAAGAAATAACTCCCGAATGATTTAGTTTTTCCTCCTTTTTTTGATAAATAATATCTTACAAAGGTGAAGAACAGTTAGCATGAAATGCGCTCACTTGCTCTCGACTGCAGACACAGGATTCGGGAAAACGTGCTTAAGTTGACTTGAGCTAAATATAAATCAAAATGTACGATTTTGAAATAAAAACTTAACAAGCTGTAAACTTCTTTTACATATGTGGTTCCCATTGGTAATATTTTAAAACAGGCTATTTTTCTAAAATACGTAACCATTTGTGTTAATTCATATTTATATTGGCTTAACATTACATAATCAATGTTAGTCGTTTCGCCTAACACAGTTTACTTTTTTATCGTAACTTTTATATGCCGTTAGTATTGGGACTCCAAAGAGCCCGATTGAGAAATGCGGTGGCTGTAGTAACAGGACACTGCAACTTTGGCAAACATGCAGGGAGACTAGGTTTGCGATATAACGACTACTGTAGAAGTTATCAGGACGAAGAAGAAGAGGAGACTGTGGAACACCTTCTCTGCCGGTGTCCAGCCCTGGAAGAGCGACGCATGATCCACTTCGACGAGCGACGTCTGCAGGGTCTCACTGCGCTGTCGAATGTAAGCGTCGACATGCTATATGGCTTCGTTAGAAGTAGCTTTCTCTATCTGTCTTCTCTCTCTCTTCTTTCCTTTCCCTTCACTCTTCCATTACTATCCTTACTCTTCTTTATTTTCCTCTATACAGGTTTCACAAAGGGACCACGTCAGAGGACCCAAGTGAGCCCATTTTCTGTTTTCCTTATTCGGGCGCCCTGTTTAACCTAACCTAACCTAACCTACGTAGTCGAAACGACTATTTCATTTTAGGTTTATTGTAGCTATTTTTTTTTTTTTTTGATAATTTTATGAACCTTAAATTTATTGGGGCATAATCATAGTCACAAAAAAGTAGGCTTTTATTAAGAGCTGACTTTTGTTCATATGAATTTCATAAATTTAAAATCGTTTTAAAAAATATACCGAGTTTAGTGTGACTATGATTATGGGCTATTGTTTTCTTAATTTGTATATTTTTTATCCGAAATGGCTAATATTGGTATTATATAAACGCATTAAAAATAGGATAGGTTAATCGGGGTTAGGCGATTTTTCGAAATCAATTCATGAGTAAGTGTCGTTACTTGTTTAATATAAACAATTTTTCAGTGGATATACATTTTGGAAAAAGCGCGTAAGTTTTGTTAACGTGAATAACTTATGCGTAACTCAAAATATGATCGAAAAGAAGTGTTTGCCCTTATTAAAATAAGACTAAATTTTCCTAAATTAAAAAGCCTTAAAGTTTAAAATTGCCAAAGCCAAAGAATTCAAAACATAAGCCATTTTTCCTTATTGCCGCAGGAAGAATGGTTTAGTTGTAAAATAAATTAATTTATCCTATCCAAAAGATTTTTAATAAAGAAAACTTTAGTAAGATTTATGCCGATTTCGCAGTAAAATGTGCTAAGAATCTGTGAAAACGGGAAATACATAAAGTTGTGAGTAATAAAAAAAATTTCTGGTATATAACAAACAACCGTTACATATTTTTTCCCAACAAAAAAAAAACAGATATTGAAGAAAATTCCTAAAACAGCACTGACAAACTAAAAGCCTTCTATTCTAGACTTTTTCTTACGAATGTCGTAGACGTTGTGTTATTAATTTTATTAGTCTTAAGGCCAATATTGCACTGCCTCGGCAGAATTTATTTTTTTTAATTTTTGTTTAATTACACCTTTAATTATATTATGTTTGCAGAGAAATTTTAACAATTAATTCTAATAAATTTTTGTGTATAAATTTTTCATGTTGTTAAATACTCGTATAAATTTTAATGAAGTGAAAATAGAAACTCTTATTTGTGCAAAATTTTATAAATTTTAATCTAAAATAAAAGCACATGTAAATACATTTTTTTTTATTTGAAATAAACTTTCGTTCATAACGGTCAAAATTCCTTTAGTGTTCTATAAATGCTTTTAGTGCTTGTATTGTCCATTAATATTTATCAGTGAATAAATCTTTTTTAACAAACGTAATACAAATTTAATCGGTATTTTAACCCGTTGGACACTCAAAATTATATTGACTGTGATAACGATGATTGTGATGAATGTGTAATAAAAAGCGTTTTTTTTTTGTTAATTTTTAAAAATTTCAAATAAAATTTACAAATATATTTAATCAATATTTTTTTTTTTTCATTTTATTAACTATTTTAGTAAACGCATTTGATTTAAAGCCAATAGCTACTAAAAATATTATACTAGTACAAATAAAATAAAATCAGATTGACAAAATCCCAGAATGTGCATGTTTTTATTGTCAGTTTTTATTAAAAAAAAAAAAATAAATAAAAAAAAAAGCATAACAGACTTACATACTCGTAAGCTGCAGTCAACAATTTAAATAGTGAGATGCTTTAAATTCAAATGAATGAATTAGTATGCAATGTTGTAAATGTGGTTAGTAAAGTTGGTTTTACTACTCACAGAGTTTATTTATTTTGTTCGCGTTGAGAAATCGGTATAGAAAAACAAAAAAAAAAACGCCAACGCGGAAATACTTACAACACAGATGAGTATAAAGCACATACTCGACTCACATTTAAATCAATCGCAGCTACATGAATACATAATGTGTTTAAATCACTTTTAGTTAATAGTTTGATGCAAAAAAAAAAAAAAAATAAAAAACCGAATTTGTTATTAGTAAACAAATATAGCGAGAAATAAAATTGATTACAATCTTTTATTTGATAAATTTGCTTTGTTAAGTAAAAAAGCAACCCTTTTTTATCTTCTATGTAAATCAAAAGTTAAATTCTACATTTTATTTAATAGACTTCAAACATAATAATTAAAATATTGAAGGTTTTATAAAACTAGCTTGTTCAGAGTCCACCGCCTAATTAATTTGTATAAGGCACAACTTAAATTAATTTTGTAATAATCTTACAGTAATTAATATCAATTTTAAATTAAAAAAAAAATTAAAAATTTTATAATTTAAATAACTTTTGCTTGTATACCCATCCGGGTGGATAGTGAAATATATTTGCAAAAATTTAAAAAAATCGGTTTAAAAAAAGTATATATTTTAATATTTTTGCATCAATCGATACAAAATTAGTTCTAAAAAAATTGACATGAAATGGTCACTCCCTTGAGTACTTTACAAATAAAATTTCAATTGTTGAAAAAACCAACCAAATAAATACAGTCATTAATTACTAAGAAATATGTATTAGAAATAAATTATCAATTTCTATTGTATTTATGGTTCACTATTTTGACGATAATTGCTTGCACATAAGAGACTATTGATGATCAACGATATTTGCGGCGCACGCCAAAACATGTCGCCGATTGTAGAATTTTTGCCTACTTACTTGACACCTATCGTTATATTTTGAACAATTTACACAATATCCTTATAAATTATAGCCTATGTGTTATTCTGATGCATAAGCTAAATTATTATCAAGTTTCATTAAAATCCATTCAGTAGTTTTTGCGTGAAAAAGGAACAAACATCCCACTCACAAACATTCGGCTTTATAATTTTAGTAGAATTTGAAGTGTTAAAATTCTTATAGAATTACAGAAAATATTAATATACATATAGGAGTACGTAATGGGTGATTCAAGTAGTGATACTTTTTTCAATAGCCTTATTTTGATAGATCACGTGTAAGTCGTGTCATGCTGTTATTTTTGTTTAGTATTGTTTGGCATTTCATAATGGAAAGACTTACGCCTCAACAACGTTTACAAATCGTTCAACTTTATTACGAAAATTCATGTTCTGTGAGGAATGTGTTTCGTGCACTTCGCTCAACTTATGGTCAACATAATCGGCCTACTGAACGTACTATTCGCAACACCATCACCCATTTTGAGACCCATCATTCATTATTGAATAATATTCGACCGAATAGACCACGTCCAGCACGCTGTGAAGAAAATATAGCGGCCGTAGCTGAGAGTGTACACGAAGACCGTAACCGTTAATGGCGACCTTTATCGTGTCATGATAACCGACTATTTGATGCCTGAAATTGAAGCTCGTGATCTCGGCGACATTTGGTTTCAGCAAGACGGTGCTACTTCCCACACATCGCGTCAATCAATGGATTTATTGAGAGAACATTTCGGTGGTTAGGCTTTTTCCTGTGGGGATATGTAAAGTCTAAAGTTTATGCGAACAAACCCGCTTCGATTCAGGCTTTGAAGGAAAACATCACATGTGTCATTCGGCAGTTACCAGTCAAAATGCTCGAACAAGTCATCGAAAATTGGTAGACATAATCTTCAAAAAATAAATGCCAAAGGATGTTCTTTCAAATGATAATAAACATTCTCCATTAAATTTGAATTTTCTGTGCTTTTTTCTTTAAAAAAGTAGGGAACCTCGAAATGGATCACGCTTTACAATAAGTTTTATTAAAAGTTAAATTTACTCGGAGCAAGCTTCTAAATATTTTGACTTACAAACGTCATCATCTAATTGAGAAAGCCAAGAAGTTGACGTTGGTTTGATTTGAGTTTTGTCCTTGTTGACTTTGAAATATTAAGAAAATTAAACTTGTAGTAAAGTATTATACGTAGAGTTGACAGTTAAATATAAAATGTGTTGTCAGTGGCGGCAACAGTGGTTGTCTAATTTTTTTGGCTCTTGCAAAATTTTGATACATAAATACCCAGTCAACAATTTTTGAATTATTGGAAGCATACTTAGTAAAGGGCTGCACAAGCATACCTCAAATGGCTTAAAAGCACATTTTATTATGAAATATTACAGTTATTTCTAGTGATGTGTGGTATTCAAGTATGCCAGTGTAGCCCTTTAATATTTACACAATTTCTTCATTTTCTATATACGAGTATCTACCTATCTATATACAGTTTGAATATATTCGGGATGAATATATTTAAATCTTCCTATAGCTTTCCAAGAAATTAAGGAGCATAACAACTATAGAAAGATCTTAATTATAATTAACAGAGTTGCTAGGAGCTAGAAAAAAATAAGCTAGAAAAAGCTGTATCACTCACAAAAAAAAATTGAAAAAAGTTAAAAAACTATCGTATAAAAATCAAGAAGAGAACATACAATGACAAAAACTAAAGAAAATAAGGTCGTTTTTTACATGCTATAAATAGTTGTAAGCGAATCCAATTATTTTTCAACTGCAAGGTTAAAAAATTTTTTTTAATTTTTTCAAGTATTAATTTACTTTTTTAATTTCAAGGCGATTTAATTTCTTTATAGTACTAAAACGCAGGCAATCTCAGCAATAATAAACAATAGTACTGAGCAACTAAGTTGATCAAAGAATAAAGTGCATTTATTTGACGAAGTAGAAGCCAAATACTTTTCTTCGCTGCTAAAATTACCATTCGTTCGACAAATTTTATGGAAAACTTCAGTAACTTCATTAAATATTGTGCAGACTAAATATAAATTTAATCCAATTCAAGTTCGAAGTTTATAGAACAAATTTTCTTCAGCATTAGTTTGTTTATGTGTGATTTGGTTTAATTTTTCCAAAAGATAAAAAAAGAAAAAATTCTATTTAAAGGTAAGATCACACTATCGGTGCAAATAGCACAATCTGTAACGATTTTCATCGTGCTACATCCGTACACAATTTAATAGTTGGCCCGACATAATATTTATAGTTCATATTATTGTCGCAGATTGTGACAAATTTTTTCGGTTCATTCGGCCAAAACTTATATGTGACAATTATCGGTACGATACATTCACACCATCGTCCTTTGCTATGCAAATTCAATTCTTTATATTCCGCGCAAGAGTATGCTTCAACTGCCTGTATGAGCTCATGCGTAGCCTCATTTGTCCATGATAAGGCTATATGGGGTTTTCTTCTTTTTTTGCAGATAATGATGAAATGCCTTCGTTCAAGATGGTAATAAATTCACAATCCACTTCTTCAGAATCCATTAGATCATTTTCTAAAATATAAATGTTTTTTAATGTTTAATTATCTATTTTGTAGTGATAAATTAAAAAAAGTTAAAATACTCACTTTTTTCCTTTTGAAAATATGTAAACAAATCAAAAACACTTTGTATATCGGCGCTGATTGTCAACTTAGATCGGCGCGCTAGTGACAGATAAAAATCGGCTCATTTTTTACAACTTTATTGCTTTACACTGTGAATTCACATTATCGGCACAACAGCATTGATATTGATTGGCCAAGGCAGCACAATTTCGGCGCAGATAATCATATTTTTAAAAAATACTTGCATTCACACTATCGGTACATAAAATGAGCCGAAAATCGGTACATTGCGCAGATAGTGTGATCTTACCTTAAGGCTATTTTGAAAATGAAAGAATGGTAGGGAAAAAGCTAGAAGCTAAATTATAAATTTCAAGGCTAAATGCGATAAAAAAAGCATAAGTCTAGCCTAAAAAAGGCTAAAATAGCAACTCTGATAATTACTCCGGGTGGTTGAAACAATTATAATTAAGTAGGCTTAAGGAAGGAAACAGAAAGAAACAAGGGCATTTGTTTCTTATATTTACATATATTTAAATACATGGATGAAAATCAGGTAGATGTAAGTTTAAGTAACAGTTTATTTCATACTCAATTCCATAAGACAAATGTGATTATATAATAATAGTGAAATTGATAAATAATAGTTAATGTATAATAGAGTAATCTGGTTCCACAGCAGGTAAGTATATTAGGTTAATTTTCACTTCAGGTATGGTTTTGGAAGTACACGCAAAGAAAAAATATGGTTGAGGCAACCATATTCTGATGGAAACATAGTATGGTTAGATTTATGATTGCTTCTAACCATATATATTTTTAAATCAAAGATATTAAAAATAGCTTTCAACTGCAGACGTTGCGGTTCAACCCCCGGACAAGGCAAGACATTTTTTTAAATTTTTTTTTAATACATACATATTTTAATATGATTTAAAAAAATTTAAATTTAAATTTTTTGTATAAATAAAGTTTTTTTATTCCATTGATTTTTCTTTTCTATCAATTTGTATTTTATTTATTACATAATACATCGGGTTTAAATTATTTTTTTTTAATTTTAGTTGACTCTACCAGGGCTCGAACTTGTGAACATTTAGTTAAGAAGCATTAACTCGCCACTCAACCACTTCAGCCACAAAGTTCAGTTGAGTTTGAACGATTAAGTTTTTGTTTTATACTCACTTTATTTACATGGTTGTGAAAGAGACAAAATAGAAAATAATTTACATTCAACCATACTTTTATCATTATTATGTTTGCTATGAACATATTTATGGTTTCAAGTAAAATTTTATTAAACATAATATGATAATTATATGGTTGATCTAAGACACTAAACATAATATGGTTGAAAATAACTAGAAACATGTTTATCGTGATGAGAATAATGTTTAGATCCTTCAAATTGATAATAATATTTTTGTGAAAAGCACACTATGTTTGAGGTGACCATATTCATCCATCTTTTTTCTTTGCGTGTAGGATAGATTTTACACGAGATTAAGTATACGTTTATTAATATTTAATTCCAATTCTTTCAATTACGTATTTATGTATGTATGTATCAGAGATCTACATGAATCCGATTCAAATGCTTTTTTTTAACTTTTTTAAAAATGTGTATTGAATCGTCACTAAACATTAACTAAATGAATGGTGTCATAGCAGGATTCGCCATATCAAGTAGTTTGTTACAAAATACATGTCATGCTTGCATTTTCTATAAGCAGTTACTATTAACAAACCCGTGTGGAGTTGTATATCTCCCATCGGGCGCGTCCCCAGGTGGCGGATAGGGGATCCTCTGGTCGGTTTATTGACTACTATAGCATAGGGTCACACAGATCGGTTGGGGGTGGTGTCTGCCTCACGCATGACATAATCTTACGCGATGCGTCATCAGTGCCTCCTGACCGACCATCTGATGCAGACACTCGCGGACCAAAATATACAACCCCAATCCTATTATCCCATACCTTTCTTCCTTTCCCATCCCCCACATCCTTATCCCCCACTTGCAATGTTGTGGTGGTTGGTAGCAGTGCCCAGAACATGAATGGCTAGTAAGTGGTTAAAGAGAACTAGTCGCTAACAGCTCCCCTCCGGTGCTAGGGCACGGGCCGGTTGTAAGCTTAGTTGCCTAGTCCATGTATGCCGTCACTGCATGGATGGTCCTTATCATTACGGGCATACTCGTGGGATCTGCATGGAACAAACAAACAAAAATAAACAAAACAAAACAAAACAACGCAAAAAGCCGACAAGGGAAACCAAGTTGGCCGATTGCAGAGCACCCGCTGTAACAAGCGGGTTGCATACCACCAATATTGGCGTGGCAACCTCCGTCAATATAGGTGGATCTGACGCAGTGGAAGTATCAAAGCCAGTGGCGGGAACTTCCAAGGCGGCCAGAAAGGAAACTGCTCCTGGAGTAGTTGGTGAGGACCGACCCACAACATCCGGGTCGTGTACATCCACCAATGCCTCAGGGGTACAACCGCAAAGGAAGGCTTTTGCAGAAAGGAGAGCTGCTATGCGTATTACAAATAAGCATGGCAGCAAACCTATCGAATCGCTAACTAGCGAGCAAAAGGCCTCCTTGATATGGGCAAAAAAGCGTCTAGCTGAACTGGACGCTTCCCTCCTCTCAGCTCCTGTAGCGAAAAAGCGACAGAGATCGGAGGAGGAGGCGGCTACTCAGCTGGCGTCTAAAAAGCCAAAGAGAGCGCAACCTGTAGTTGTCAATAGGCCGTTCAGTGAAGTTGCGAAGAACTCACTCGTTAGGGCTATTGGCGACTACAGTGACAGCGACGGAGCAATCTCCCACGCAAAATGGGAGATAATACAGGAGAAGCTGCTAGGGGTGTACTTCAGGATTCACGAGGAGAATCCAGGCTCCCCTCCGCAGAATTCGGATGCAGGCTAGTTACAAGGGCATATAAAGCTCCTAGCCTGCTCCAATGAGCGATCGGCCAACTTACTTAAGTTGGCTGTTACGGAAATAGGGGAAGTGTGGCCGGGTGCGCGGTTGGACGCGATACCGGTCTGCGACATATCTCGCAGGCCGAGATCAATCATGACCATTCCGTCTGAGCCACACGACCCCAACATCATTCTGTCTTACATCAGGAGTGGCAACCCTACTCTGCCTACCCATGATTGGAAGGTAGTCAAGGTTGGCGCTCCCGAAGGCAAGAAGAGGAAAGTGGTCATGGTCCTGAATAAGGAATTCTTAGCTCCACTACGACAGATGCAAGGCAAGATATTTTACGGTTTCGGAAGTATCAAGCTGAGAATCTATCGTGGTGATGACAAGGAGGTTTCTGTAAAACCAGGAGCTATGACCAAGGAAGGCGAAGCCGGGCTCGTGGCTGACGCACCCGTACAGGCAGGATGCCCAGAGGATTCCCAATCTGTCACGAGCATGGTTGGGGAACTTCTGGGCGACCTGAGTGTTGCGGAGGACGAAGACAAGCTTCTGGGATCTGATTCAGACCCAGAGGATGTCGGCGTTATCATCAGCTGCGACCCGGATGGCGACAGTGACGCAAATTAATTTGCATCACTGCAAGGCAGCATCCGCTGCACTGCTCCTTCGTCTTGCAGAGCGGGACGAGGATGTGGCGCTGATACAGGAACCCTGGTATCATGATGGCAAGGTTCTTGGACTCAGCGCAAAGGGCTATAAATTGTTATATGCAAACTGTACAGGTAGGATTCGAGCCTGCATCTTGGCTAAAAAGCATCTTAATATCTTCATTCTCTCTGATTACAGTGATGAAGACACAGTGAGCGCGACATGGGAAAAGGATGGAACAACCATCTGGATCCAGTCGTGCTATATGGCGCATGACCATGCTGACTTCCCGCCAAACAACTTGACGAGAGGCATGGTACAGCTGGCGAGGAGCAAAGGCATCCCATTGATAATTGGTGCCGATGCAAATGCGCATCACACAGTGTGGGGCAGTGGAGACGTCAACACTAGAGGTGAGTGCATTTTTGACTTTATTTTAGACCAGAATTTAGTGGTAGCAAATAGAGGTTCGGAGCCCACCTTCGTGGTCACTAACAGACAGGAGGTGCTGGATATTACATTGGTGAGCGCAGATTATGCGCATTTTGTGGAGAACTGGATGGTGTCGGGCGACTGTTCATTCTCCGATCATCGCTATATCGAATTCGGTATACGTACTATGAGATCACCGGTAACTTCTTTCATTAATAGAAGGAAAACTGACTGGGAATCTCAGAGAAACATCCTTAACCAGTTTCTCACCGAGCCTCAGCCCCTTAGCGGCGTTGAGGACATAGATAGCGCTGTAGCACAGCTGTCGGAGGCCTTCAAGGAGGCCACTACAAGGTCTTGCAGACCTTCCGTACACAGGGAGAGGGACAGACCACCGTGGTGGTCCCCCACCATAGCTGCATCTAGGAAGAGATGCAGGAAACTGTTCAACGAGGCTAAGAGAACAGGCAACTGGTCACTTTATAAAGCTTCTGTAAACAGTTTCAAAAATGAGGTGAGGAATGCAAAGCGTAAGTCCTGGAGAGACTTTTGTGAGAACATTAAGAGCTCCTCAGAGACTTGTCGACTACGCAAGATTCTCTCTAAATCTCCAACGGTACCTGGGTATATTCGGAGTACTAATGGGCAGTGGACTACTAGTAGTCATGAGGCGTTGGAAGTGTTGATGGACACCCACTTCCCGGGGTGTTCTACGCTTTCAGGTGCAATGAATGATGACGCTCAGTACTATAGGGAATCCTCCTCTATGAGAATAGAGATGGATTCCTTAAAATGGGCCATTGATAGTTTTCAGCCTTATAAATCCCCTGGACCGGACGGTATTATACCTGCCGATCTACAGAGGAACTTTATGGTAATTTCTCCCTGGCTGCTGGGAATATATAATGCATGCCTTGCATGGTCATATATCCCAGTGGGCTGGAGGAAGAGCAAGGTGATTTTCATCCCTAAGGGTGGGAAAACGTCTTGCGTAACTGCGAAGGACTTTAGGCCAATCTGTCTAACATCCTTCTTGCTAAAGACGCTGGAGAGACTCATCGATATCAGAATCCGGATGTCGATTGACGATCGCCTGCTGTCGACCTCTCAGCATGCCTACACGAAGGGCAAGTCGGTTGAAACGGCATTGCACACTATCGTGGGCTACATAGAGAGGTCATTGGAGTTCAAGAACTTCACTTTGACGGCCTTTCTGGATATAGAAGGTGCTTTCAACAATGTCAGGCCAGCAGCCATCGTGGATGCTATGATGGATGTTGGCATTGACCATGTGATTATTGGATTCGTAAGAAGACTACTCTCGGGGAGGATTATAGAATCTTCGCTGGGTACGGCTGGGATAACCAGATCGGCTGTAAGGGGCACACCTCAAGGAGGGGTCCTATCACCGCTTTTATGGAACATAACCATAAATACAATCCTCAGGAGGATGGATTCCATGGGTTTCAAAACTGTGGCATATGCAGACGATGTCGCGGTGGCGATATCAGGAATCTGTCTGGATACATTATCCCTGAGAATGGAGACGGCGCTTACAATCATCACTAAGTGGAATAAGTCAGTGGGACTAAACGTCAATCCGACAAAGACAGAACTTGTATTATGCACGGGAAAATACAAGGTTCCTGCATTCAGATTGCCAAGGCTGAACGGCTCGGAATTTTTTGCCAGTGCAAAATACCTGAGAGTGATTCTGGATAGGAAACTCTTATGGAAGGAGAATGTAGAGGCAAGGGCCTCGAAGGCAAATGCGGCGATATACGCCTGCAGGAGGGCCATAGGAACGAAATGGGGCTTAAATCCTCGCAACGTTCACTGGCTATTCAAGATGGTGATTCAGCCTATCTTGTTTTATGGAGTCGTGGTGTGGTGGAAAGCACTGAACACGACTACGAACCGATCCCGATTTGAGAGGATTTTCAGATGCATGGCCACCTTGATTACAGGGGCCATGAGATCAACGCCCAATAAGGCGCTCTCTACGATGCTACATTGGCTGCCAGTTGATCCACAAGCTGAGAAATTGGCACTATTTGCATTCGTGCGATTGCATGCGGCGCGGGAGTGGAACCATAGATCATGGGGACATTCGGGGATAATTGGTACTTGGGGGAATATTCCCAGCCTCATTGATTATGTCACTCCAAGACCATTCCTTCAGAGGAACTTTGGATTCACGATTTTGGACGAAACGGGAATCTCAATGGGATCTTCTCATACAGGAGAAGATCTGGATGTCTTTACCGATGGCTCCAGGAATAATTCTGGAGTTGGAGGTGGAGTCTATATTGAGGAGTCGGGGACTACCATATCCTTCAAACTCCCTAATCAGTGCAGCACTCTACAAGCTGAAGTGATGGCTATAAAGCAAGCAGCAGACTGGCTGTGGTATCATGGAATATTTGGCAGGAATATTCGCATTTATACCGACAGTCGGACTGCAATCAGGTCCTTAGCGGGTGTCTATTCGACATCCCAACTTGTCCAAGAATGCCGCACATCCTTAAATAGAATGGCAGAGCATTCGGTGATCACCCTCATTTGGGTGCGTGGAAATGGGACTTCAATGGGGAACTGCAGGGCGGATAGCCTGGCTAGGGAAGGGTCGAGGCTACCAGAGCAAGATGCCAACGCGCCCTGTGGCATCCCTCTATCGGTCTGCAAAAAAGAGATCGAAAGCATATTCTTGCGAAAGGCACAGTCCAGATGGAGTGACGAATGGACATGTAATACGGCGAGGATGATCTGGCCTAGGCTGGATAGCAGTCGCAGTAGGGATTTATTGGGGCTCCAAAGAGCCCGTTTGAGAAATGTGGTGGCTGTAGTAACGGGACACTGCAATTTTGACAACCATGCTAGGAGAATGAGATTGCATTATAATGACTACTGCAGAAGTTGTCAGGACGAGGAGGAGGAGGAAACTGTGGAACACCTTCTCTGCCAGTGTCCGGCCCTGGAAGAGCGGCGCATGATCCACTTCGGTGAGTGACGTCTGCAGGGTCTCACTGCGCTGTCGAATACAAGTGTCGACATGCTATATGGCTTCATTAGAAGCAGTGGTTGGTTTGTGTGACGGTCTCACTCACTTTCTCTCACTTTCTTTCACTTTCTTTCTTTCTTTTTCTCTATCTTCCTTCCTCCCCTTCACTCTACTATTACTATCCCTCCTCTTCTTCATTTTCCTCTATACAGGTATCACAAAGGGACCACGTCAGAGGACCCAAGTGAGCCCAGCTCTTGTTTTTATTTCTTCGGGCGACCTGTTAACCTAACCTAACCTAACCTACTATTAACAAAAGCAGCGAATCAATTAATAATATTAAAGATTTTTATTATCAAAGCTGTTTAAGTAGAGGCTTTTAAGTAAATATATTTTATACTGCATTTAGTTGTATGTACTGTAAATAATAATAGCGTTATCTTACAGATGTTAAGAGAAGATATAAGCCAAAATTCAATATACTCGTATTATTATGTTTTTATTATATTTATATTTATTATAACTATTTTATTTAAATTTTAATCCCAGTCTTTTATATAAAAAAGTTAAAAATTTATTTATTTTTTTCTTTCGCTCTATTTCGCTATTCATCTACGATAATACCATCTTTAGATTTTTTTTATATTTATAACAACAAAATTTTTATAAATATAAAAAAATTAAAATTTTTCCATGCTTTGTACACATATTTTTTATAAATTGAAAAACACCATTTTCAGTATTTTTATTATTTTGGAGCTCATTTTATCACGATAAAACAAATTTTGTTTCTTAAATAAAATGCGAAATCTTATTTAAAAAAAATTAATGCACTGATATTTTGCTGTGTTCAACTTTTATGAATACTTTGCATAAAAATAAGAAGCAGTAATAATTTTTGATGTGTTACTGCTAACGGGTTATTTAAAAGAGAGTAAACAAAAGGCAAGCAGTTCTGAGAAAGCAAACACTGCAAGCAATATTATTAGCAGAGTAATGGTGGAATTAGTAAAATCGTATCGTGAGGTTGCGGATCAGCTGATAAAATCCGTCACATACATAAACCATGTTAGTGCTTATAGAAAATGTAGTGGCAACGTTTTCAACGTAGAAATCTACAGAAAATAGATTTTTACGTTGCTAACGTAAAACTTTGACAAAAAAAAAAAAAAAAAAAAAAAAAAAAAAAAAAAAAGCTATTGCATTCAAAAAAACAAAATAAAATTGGACGACGGAAAACTTATTTATTTAATACAAGAAAATGAAGAAATTTGTAATAAAGCCAACCTATATTATAAGTTCCCAAATAGGAAGAAAGCAATTTGGGAAAAGATTGCCATAGAAATAGATACAACAGGTGTGTATAGTGAAAAAATTTAATAAAAGTATTTTTGTAAAAATAAATGGATTTTTGGCAGAAGAGCAATGATCCGGAGGTGAACTTCTTTGCGAGATGGTACACGAGAGAATGTCGACAAACCATTGAGCCATCTGGAAGTGGTGCGTCAACGATATCAACATGGCAATGCAATTTCTAAAGCTACACAAAGCCCGTAAGCTTTTTTTTTTTTTGGAAATATTCAGTTTGTGCCCAATATTTATTAATTGGATTTACCTGTCATCTTCGTTGCTGCTTATTTTGTTTTCTAGCTTTATACATTTCATATAAATGAATAAACATAGAATTAATGGAATGCATTTTTAATTTTGTTATTTTTTATTAGTTTATAAAAATGTTTACAACACATTAACAGCTGACACGTTTCACTGCGTTGAAACTTTTTTAGTAACTATGCCCCGAAGCTGTACGATACGATTTTTCTACAGCAAGACGATACGATTTTATTAATTCCACCATAAGGAGAGTACTCGCGATCGAGTATAATATTGCGAGTAAAAACGAGTTTTAATATAATTCTCTGAGTTTTATTTTGTGCTCGTACTTACGAGCGAGCATAATAAATAAAAATTTCAAATTGTGCTCGTAAGCACGAGGACAAAATATTGCGAACACAAAATAAACTCACGAGCTTGAGTATTATTTTTATGCTCGTGCTCGCGAGCATAATTTTTTCACTATCCTGATTATTAGCACACAACAAAAACAGTGAGTAGATTCATATAAGAAAAAAGGGAATCAACTTCTGTACATCTCTGGTATGTATGTAGGAAATTTAATAAGAAAATATAATTATATTTAAGCGATGATCACAGCACAATGATTTGTTTTTCTGTGAATATAAATTATAGAAAATTTATTTATAGTTATTAATTTGTAAAGGGTGTTTTTTATAGACGTATAGAACTTTAAATTGCAATAAAACAAAGATGGATTACTCGATTGACATGAATTTTATTTATCCGAAAGATAATCTTTTGGCAATACATTTTAAATATGATTTCTGGCATATGACCGCCACGGCTGGCTCGGATATAGTCCAATCTGGAAGTCCAATTTTCGATGACTTTTTCCAATATTTGTGGCCGGATATCGACAATAACACGGCGAATGTTGTCTTCCAAATGGACAAGCGTTTGTGGCTTATCCGCATAGACCAATGACTTTACATAGCCCCACAGAAAGTAGTCTAGCGGTGTTAAATCACAAGATCTTGGAGGCCAATTCACAGGTCCGAAACGTGAAATTAGGCGGTCACCAAACGTGTCTTTCAATAAATCGATTGTGGCACGAGCTGTGTGACATGTTGCGCCGTCTTGTTGGAACCACAGCTCCCGGACATCATGGTTGTTCAATTCATAAATGAAAAAGTTAGTAATCATGGCTCTATACCGATCACCATTGACTGTAACGTTCTGCCCATCATCGTTTTTGAAGAAGTACGGACCAATGATTCCACCAGCCCATAAAGCGCACCAAACAGTCAGTTTTTCTGGATGTAACGGTGTTTCGACATACACTTGAGGATTAACTTCACTCCAAATGCGGCAGTTTTGTTTGTTAACGTAGCCATTCAACCAGAAGTGCGCTTCATCGCTAAACGTAGTAGTGCACGATACGTATTCCGCACAGAACCATTATTTTCGAAATAAAATTGCACTATTTGCAAGCGTTGTTCAGGCGTGAGTCTATTCATGATGAATTGCCAAACCAAACTGAGAATAAATCACTTGAGAGCTGTTAAATCGGTCGCCATCTGGAACAGTAATGCCTACTTAAAGTTATATACGTCTATAAATAACACCCTTTATTAGGGTAAGTTTAAACATAGATTTGTTTACTATTTAAATATGTAAGCTTAGGTATAACTTTAAGTAAGTTTAATAATATATATAATAAAGAGTGATTTTTTTGCTATTATCTTTTTGGCAACACTAGTTTTGACAGCTCACGCACGTTTTGTATCTTGTGTCACTGTCAAACATCTTCAGTTTGGTCTATAATTTAATCATGAATCGTCTTACAAACGAACAACGCTTGCAAATTATTGAATTTTATTACCAAAATGCGTGCTCTGTTAAGAAAGTTCATCGCGCGCTTCTTCCATTTTATGGTCAGTTTAATCGACCTACTGAGGCTTCTATTCGGGCTATTGTAACAAAATTTCGCACCAAATTTACATTGTTGGACATTAAACCACCAACACGCTTACGTAGAGTGCGAACTGAAGAAAATATCGCAGCCGTATCGGCCAGTGTTGGTGATGACCGTGAATTATCGATTCGGCGCCGTTCGCAGCAATTGGTCCTCTGTTACTCCACTACGTGGAAAATTTTGCGGAAGGATTTGGGTGTGAAGCCTTATAAGATACAACTGGTGCAAGAATTGAAGCCAAACGACCTACCACAACGCCAAATTTTTGGTGAATGGGCTCTTGAAAAGTTAGATGAAGATCCACTTTTTTATCGAAGAATTGTGTTCAGCGACGAGGCTCATTTCTGGTTGAATGGATACGTGAACAAGCAAAACTGCCGTATTTGGAGTGAAGAGCAGCCAGAAGCATTGCAAGAGCTACCAATGCATCCACAAAAAACAACCGTTTGGTGCGGATTATGGGCTGGCGGCATCATTGGGCCGTATTTCTTCAAAGATGATGCGAATCACAACGTTACTGTGAATGGTGAGCGCTACCGTGCGATGATAACAAACTTTTTTTTGCCCAAAATGGAAGAGCTTGACTTGCATGACATGTGGTTTCAACAAGACGGTGCCACATGCCACACAGCACGCGAAACAATGGACCAATTGAGAGGCGAGTTCGGTGAACAGTTTATTTCACGCTTGGGACCAGTCAATTGGCCGCCCAGATCGTGCGATTTAACGCCTCTAGACTATTTTTTGTGGGGCTATGTTAAGGCTAATGTCTATAGGGACAAGCCCGCTTCGATTGACGCACTGGAAGCCAACATTGCCAACATTATTCGTGAGATACCGGCCGAAATGTTGGAAAGAGTATGCCAAAATTGGACTAAGCGGATGGACCATTTGAGGCGCAGCCGCGGCCAACATTTGCATGAAATAATCTTCAAACATTAAATTATATCGACCCAACTATCGATCCAAATAAATATTTCATGCATTTTTCTGAATTTTATGTGTTTTTTTTTTTTAATTTCCGATAGTTCTTATAAAATCACCTTTTACATTGGAGAAGTGATCTTTTTGATGGTTAGCAGATAATTAAAAATTTTTTAGATTGTATGTAAAATCCTCTTTCTTTTGCTGCTTACAAAAATGTAAGCGACTAAATAATTGAAGTGAACTCTACAAGAATTTTTTGTTAGTTCTCTTTTTTTTGAAACGTATCTACCGTGTAAAAAGAGAATTAGGTCTTATACAAGAGGTTGGGTATTTTGAAAAAATATATACTCGTATATCAAAAGTATTCAAGAGTTATTTTGTCCATAGGATGTAAAGACTGTAAAAGAGCCATTAGTTCAAATATTGCTTAAGTGGACTTAAATAATTATTCCTAATAGCCACAAAAATATAAACGGATGGGTGTATGGTACTTTTATGATATTTGGATGCTTCATTTGATTAATTCACATAACTTTTACACTGCGTAGAGACACATATCCACCAATTACGATCAATAACCAGATAATACCCCAACATTCCGAGGTCAAATACCTAGGAATTCACCTTGACAGACGTCTAACGTGAAAACGTCATATTGATGCAAAGCTAACTGAAATGAAGCTGAAAGCAACTCAATTACATTGGCTGAAATTCCGTGCTTAGTCTAGATTGCAAGCTGTTGCTTTACAAAGCAATATGATGGTAC
This sequence comes from Thelaira solivaga, assembly GCA_947397855.1. Lineage (NCBI taxonomy): Eukaryota > Metazoa > Arthropoda > Insecta > Diptera > Tachinidae > Thelaira > Thelaira solivaga. Next base: position 46,324,823 of record OX377610.1, on the reverse strand, counting down.
GGCATACAGTTATGGGGCACTGCCTCAGTTTCTAATGTAGAAAAAAATTCAAAGATGCCAAAACAAAATACTAAGAATGATAACAGATGCTCTCTGGTATGTTGAAAATTCCAATATACACAAGGACTTAAATGTCCCGATGGTCATGCAAGAGATAACAAAATATGCAAAATCATATCTAATAAAACTCGAAGTGCACCCAAATGTTCTAGCCACAAATATATTAAGCAAAAGAGGCTTCATTCGCTTAAAACGAAGGGATACTATTTCCCTCGATCAAACACAATAGATATAAAAATGAAATTCTACGAACTATAAAAATTATATAGAGCTTTGGCTGTATTTAATAATAACCTTGTAATTGGCTTTTAAGATTTGAGTACTTATTGTTAGTTCTACTAGTTTGAAGATTCAATAAATAAAAAAAAAAAACTTGATTAACTTCAAGCGATTATCAAAAACAAGAAGTTAAGAAAAATTATAAAACGATATATAAATAATTGATTTATTATTCAATGGCTAAAAAAATTGAAGCTAATACTTATTATTACAGAAATTTGTTCAGAGATACTTAATGCTTTGATATTAAAAATTAAAAAAAAATTAAGCTAATTGATTTGACAAATAAGGTATCCATTTGTAAATTTGCTCGGTAAAAAATGTAAAACATAAATTTCCTCATTTATCTTTAATATAGAAGTAAATACCAGAATGTATTTTGGCATTTTTCTCAATTCAAACAAATAATGTAAAACACCTGTAGCTAACAAAGTAGCTACTTAAATGATAGTTCAAAGCAGGGATCGCAAAAAACAGTTATCGAAATCAAAAAATTATTTTATAACTGTTATTTTGAGAGTTAATAGAAGAAAAACTAAGTAAAACAGTTATTTTTGACGTTAAAAAATCTCAGATAAAACTGTTAAAAAGAGTTTTTTTTTGTTTTTGCCGTCAAAAAATAACACTCTTTAAGGAGTTTTATTTTATTAGTCAGAAAATAAAACTCTTTTGAGGAGTTTTATTTTTCCAGTCAAAAAATAAAACTCATTTTATGTAAATTGACAGTCAATATAATTATCTTGCATTGAAATTGAATAAATTGCGTCTTAGCGAAGGAGCCTTTAAAATTAATGTGCGCTCGAACCCATTTTAAAGAAGCAAGTAATTTTTAATAAATATTTTATAAATCTTCTTTTAAAAATTCGTTTTATTTGTTTTTCTCTTTACAGGTAAATAACAACCAATGAGATGATCGACCGTCGTCAAGCATGGAAGTCTCACTATCTTCAACGTATGTTTTCCCATCTTCACCTTATTTTTTTAGAAACATTTAAATTTAATACATTGTTTTTAGGGCAGTATTTGAATTCTCTAAATGTAGATAGGGAAGAAGAAAGCCAAAAAATGATTTTGAAGATGAAAAAAAAACTTTCTTTGAAATTGATCAATAAAAATACCTCTTTCTGAGTTTTGTTAGAAAATAAAATTGCATTATTCGTATTTATATAAATTGCGAAAAACTATACAGTGTGTTCCTGCAACCAAATTAGTGTGGAAGTAGCATTCTCTGCTCTTAAATTGGTATTGAGCAATCTGCGTTCAAATCTTTCGGCAGAAAAGTTGGAAAAAATTATGTTTGTTAAACTAAATAAATAAAAAAAATACAAAATAAGTTTAATTTTTGACTTGAAAAATAAAACTTCTCAAAAGAGTTTTATTTTTTGACTGGAAAAATAAAACTCTTCAAAAGAATTTATTTTCTGACTAATAAATAAAACTCCTTAAAGAGTGTTATTTTTAGACGGCAAAATAAAACTCTCTTTTTAAGAGTTTCATCTAACCTTTTATTTTAATGTTGAAAAATGGGATCGTTTTTTTAATATCACCATAGATTCTCACAGAGCTCGTCAATACGATTCTATTGATATATGATAATATAGATCTCCGATGACCCTAACATAAAGAGTTATTGAGTAAAATTTTTTTCGATAACCGTTATTTACGGTCCCTGGTTCAAAGTAAATCTTAGATATGAGATCATGTAACAGACATGCTACTTGGTTGACTCTTCTGTTATTTTTATAGTACCTCAAGTGTTTTTTTACATCTCTTCGTGCTATATTTGGAGAAAACTGATTCCTGTTTTAAATTAAAGGTCTTAAGTAGAGCAGTGCTGTTTGTTACTTAATAAAAATAGCCTCAGATCGACTGATATCTGTGCTCTTAGGTATTATCGATGTAAACTAAGAAATATTGAGATCAGCCAATGCAATAAAAAATTTCATAGTACTCGTATGTGCTTTGAGCTGGTTTACCTAAGGGTCTCGTAGGGTAAGTCTTTCCTATATCAGGTTCGTTAGAGGATTTTCCTCTCGAAAGGGGCACATAGAGACTAGTAGTAATTATAAAATCTTATCATAAACTATTTATTGAAAGAAAGTAAATTTATGAAAAATAATGGAAAACATTTTTATGAAAAAGTTTCCAATCGCTTTTCGCTTAAGGCAATTAAAACAGAGAATGTGGACATAAACAAAAATTATAAATTAGGAACTATCAGTAATCAAGAGCGCAAAGAAGCGAAATGAATTTAGAATTTTTTATATAATAATGAAAATGTTGTAGTACTAGAAAACGACTTGGTTTGATTGACTCTAGGTGGATTTAATAACTTAGCTACCTTTTTGAAATGTTTAATTTTTTTTATAAAACTAGAACAGAATAGCCCTCAAACGAAATTAATAAGAATCCAAAGTTTCAACATCAACGTTATCGAAATTTTTTAATCAATTTTATTTTAAAGTCTGCGTCAATTCTTTTTGTTTAATTAAAATTTTTGAAAATATTCATGACAAAAGTTTATAGAATTACAACAAAAAAATCGTTGCAGCAAACAGCTGTCTATGTTAGTAAAACATAAAATTGCTTGTACTTTCTAAGACCCCATAATAACTGTCAATTTAAATTATTATTATTTAAATCAATTACCACTTTTCCATCGTTGAACAGTTTTTTTATTCACATAAATCTGTTATGAACTGCCCATTGAGTTTCTTAACGTTCTAAAGATCATAAATAAATTTAACGATTGGTTTTATTACTAAAATGTGTCAATAGCACTCTAGCACTTTAAACTTTAAGTTGTTTTTTTATTTTCTTTTTGTTTAATGAAAAACAAAATATCATACAAAATTGAGATAGAATCTTTTTCCAATTTATTTAAAAAAAGCACATGAAAATAAACTCAAATTGAAATAAATGAAAGAATGACCATTTCAATGCAATTTTTTGCTTGAAGAGCCGTTTCACTATTATTCCACACAAACTTGTTTATTATTTAGAAGAAGAAAAAAATTGTATTTCAAAATTATTTACAAACATATTTCGTGTATACAGCCTCCTCCTCCTATACAAATAACTCATAAAGTGTCAACTTTTAACTTTGAAGTTTTTCGTTTGATTTAAAGTGAAGTTTTTAATTTATTAAAATGCAAAAAAATAAGAAATACAAATTGTTTTGTACTGAATGGTTTTTAGGGTGTTGCAAAACGCAAATTATAAATAATAAACACTAAAAACTGTAAACACTAAAACCAAGATGCGATCTCTACACACGTTTTTCTGTTTCATTGTTTTTGAGTTTCCCTGAATCTCATAAAATTAAGTCAAGCAAGTTAAATTCGGCTGTGCCGAGTTTTATATACCCTTCTTCTTTAATATTAAAACAAAATATAAATAAAAAGATTTTTAAAGAAATGGCAAATATTAATTAAAATAATTTTATTTGAATATCAATCTTAATCTCAAAATAAACAATTCATTTTAGTTAAAGAAATTCAAATTTACGGAATTAAAAAAAAAAAAAAAAAACATTCTGGGATCCATATTTTTAAAAGCCATAAAATGGCTACAGTCACTAAATTGTTAAATATAAAATTACATGAAATCTTAAGAAAGCAAAACAAATTAACTTTTTTAATTTAAAATATTTGCAAGCATTATTCGTAGTTCTATTACACGCAAGGTATTCAACGACAAGCTATATTTCCCAGAAAAAAAATGCTAGAAAAGGCTAAATCACGGTGAAAAAAATTAAAAAGCTACAGCTAAAAATTCAATATTTTCTTAACTCGTTATTACATTAAGAACTTTAAATATAATTTTTATAAAAATACCCAAATCAAATACTAAAGAAAATAATGTCGTTTTCCACATGGCTTTAAGTACTTATAAGCGAATTCAATTATTTTTCAACTTCAATGTTAAAAAATAATATTTAAAATTCCTTTAAGTAATAAATAATTTTTTTTTGTTTTGGTTTTTAATGTGATTTCTATTCTGATATTTCGCTTGATTTATCGTATTTCAGAAGGTTGATTGCTACGACTACAGGGACAGATGGAGATCTCTCTATCGACTACGCTATTTATAAGGATTCAGAGTATATACACTTTATATGGTAGGGGTAAGTAATGTCTATAAATTACACACGCAATCAGAAACATATAAATATATGTACTCGTATACCCTTCTTAGTTACAGTGAAGACTTTAAAAAAGTTCAATACTTTTAGATTTCTTAGTTTTGCCATTATAGATTATGAACGATTGTGTACAATAACAATTTTTCTTCTTTAAACTGCGTAAGTTGTTTTTGTGTAAAGAGTTTGAATCCGATTACCAGTAACCAACAAACAAACAAACAAACAAGCGACTAAACAACAAGCCTTTCAATTTCAGTTCAATTCAAAGTTACAATTCATTCAAATGAAAAATGGTTAAAATTAGATTTGAAAAATTTAAATGGTTGGTTGGTATAGTTTGGCTTTGGTTGACTTAATATTGTTGTTGTTGATTTTGACTGATTGATAGTTATAGGGTGTCAAGGTCGACTCAAGTCTATTCTACCAAATTTTTCTGCATTGTTTGCACGGGTATTTTAGGACAGGTTTTTTAGGAGAACAGGCCTGAAGACATATTGGCGTATTGGTAATCGAACAACTTTAACTACACTGAGAGATGAATGGGTCAAAAATTCAATTAAAAGAATTAAGTTTCATTCCGAATACGAGTATTTTATTGGGAAGTGATAAACTATGTACTTTATAACTACTCTGTGTTGCATTTGCAAATTTTTAAAATTATTTTGTTGCTTTTTTAATGTGGGAAATATATGTCGAAAATAGAAAAGTAACAAAAATTTTAATTCAATATAAAAAAAATTAATTCCAATTAATTTTTAAATAGAGATTACTGCAGATGAGTTAATGAAATATTTTACAAATTATGTGAAGTAATGAAATTTTTGCAATGTCCTAATGAAATATTTTTTTAAATTAAAGAAAATTTTCATTGAATTACTGAAATACTCGTATGTATTTCATTAGTCTAGTGAAACGTGTGATGAATTGAAAAATAATAAATTTTTCATTTTATTAATGACAAAATCTAGAAAATATAAGAACAAAATTCTCTCAGTGCAGAAAATTAATTTATTCTATTCGGTGCAACTGATTATCAGTGTAATTGCAGTGACAAAACCTGAAATGGCAACGCCGGTTAGAGAGCTCAGTTACTAAAGGGTTTCCCAACAAGAACGCAAGATTTAAATTTGGCGCCATTCGAAGTGTCTTTGTTTGACATTTGAACATTTGTTATTGTTTGCTAGTAGACGGTACGAGGTTAGTAAAAATGGAGCGCTACACGAATGAACAACGCATTCTCATTTTGAAATTGTTTTACGAAAATGGTGAAAGTTTTGCGGCTACAGTTCGCAAATTGCGATCAATTTGGGGTCAGAATAATGCTATAAAAGAGTCAACTGTAAAGAGATTAATGGATAAATTGACCGAAAATGTCGCAGCTGTACGTGATGATGTCGCTCAAACTCCATCCACCTCAATTCGACACCGAGCTCAGCAAATTGGTGTCTCCAAATCCACTATGCAGCGAATTTTGACGAAAGATTTGCATCTTCATGCACACAAAGTTCAATTGACTCAGGAACTGAAGCCAGCTGACCATGGACAGCGAAGGGAGTCCGTTAATTGGGTATTATAAAATTATCTTCAATGACGAGGCCCATTTCCATCTTGATGGCTTCGTCAATAGGCAGAATTGTCGCATTTGGGGTGAGGAAAATCCTCGAGTGATTCACGAGAAGCAAATGCATCCTCAACGTGTCACTGGTGTGGTTTTTGGGCTGGAGGAATCATTGGACCTTTTTTTTATGAAAATGAGGCAGGTCAAGCGCAAACAGTCAATGGTGTTCGGTATCGTGAAATGATAACCAGTTTTTTCTTGCCTAGAATTGAAGAAATGAATGTGGAGGGCTTGTGGTTTCAACAAGACGGCGCCACATGTCATACAGCCAGAGAAACAATTCAATTGCTGCATCAGTCATTTCCCGGTCATGTTATTTCACGTTTTGGAGACCAGAATTGGCCGCCTAGATCGTGCGATTTAAGACCATTAGACATTTTTCTTTGGGGTTTTTTGAAGTCGATGGTTTACGCGAATAAGCCGACGACGACTCAAGCCTTAAAAGAAGAAATTGGACGCTGCATTAATGAAATACCGCAGCATTTATGCAAAATGGTCAATGAAATTTTCATTAAAAGATCGCGTGTGTGCCAGCAAAGCCGCGACGACCCTCTGCCAGATATATATTTCTATACATAACCTCATTCTGTCTACTTTACGATATAATAAAGTTTCACGATTTTTTTTAAATATCTGTGTTTTATTTAAAATTTAAATCTTGCGTTCTTGTTGGGACACCCTTTATAAAAATTCTACATGGCCAAAATCAATTATTGCTTTAAATTAACATTTCAATAGGAAGACGCAGAACTGGAGAGCTGGTCCCAGAAGACCTTGGTAAAACGAATCTCATAATAATTATGAGATTCGTAAGAAGTCATGCATTGTTTTCGTTGGGCATCGGGGTGCACAATAGATCCTACAGGTCACAATGCTATGATAATAATGAATGTTCCAATTCCAAAAATAATTAATGATTATTTTGATTGTAGTTAAATTGGTGCTCTCTCAGTTGCTTAACACTAACAATCAATTAACTTTTTTCAAAACAGCAGCATCCGCTTTTTAGTGGTCATAATGCTCTGAACCTAACTGCAAGTTTGAAATTTTTTGTAGACATTAACAAGGCTGTAGTATTTTTTAATGATTTGCTATTGTTGCAGCACTCTCCAAAACATTTTATAAATGAAAGGGTAAATATTAAAGACGTGTTAAGTTAGTTGTTACATTCCCAAACAAAACAGTGATCTGATTTAGAAGACAAATTTGATTGGCAGACTTGCATATGTGAACGTATTATACACAGAAAAAGATTTTTTTTTAATCTTTATTTGTGCTTAATTTCAGAAATTGTGTTGGTTTTAAAATTTATTCTTTCACTCATGATATTCTCATGAGTTATTTATTCAGTACAATAAGTACTGAATTGGAGAGCATACCTATATTTGGAATTAAATACAAATAAAGATTAATATTTTGTTAAACTTTTAAATTCCAAATAGAAATTATTACATATACAAATACAAGTGCTCATTGTAGAAAAACCCTATGTTTTTCTTATTATTTTTTATAATTTTTTGTTTTTGTTTTTCATATACTCTTTAATTACATTCAGTAATACCCACCTGGCATTCAAATGTAAAAGAAAAGAGAAGAATAAAAATAGAATATATAGTTTTCAATATTAAAATGTTGGTTAGGAAATTTATTTATTTATTCAGTTCAATGCTTACTGAGTTTTTTGTTTGAATATTTGAATCTTTTTGTAACTGTTGACAAATAATTCTTATTTAGTCAATTGCTTTTACAATATAAAGGTTCTAATGTTTGCAAGAAACATTGGGAGTAACCTACTGAGGATTCAGAGTAGCGTCTGATGAAATGGTCCATATAGGTATGCTATCCCCTTCAGTACTTATTGTACTGAATAAATAACTCATGAGAATGTCATGAGTAAAAGAATAAATTTTAAAACCAACACAATTTCTGGAATTAAGCACAAATAAAGATTAATATTTTGTTAAACTTTTAAATTCCAAATAGAAATTATTACAGATTTTTTTTTTATTGATCACAATCACAAAATATTAATTATTCAGTCTAATATTTTATCGAAATAATTGTATTTTTATTCATTTAGCAGATAATTATTATTTGTAGTCATAAAATTATATTCATGAAGAAAAGGCGATTCTGACAACTTAAATATTATTTGGTTCACTTTAACAAATTTTGTGACTTTAACAAATTTAAAAAAACTAAATTTTTTAAATTATTTTATTTTAGTGGCAATACCATTTTGTATTATATCAGTTGTGGCTGCCGAATTTCTTCAGTTAGTGTACTCAAATTCTACGATAGTACATACAACCGCCAGAATTCGATTGGCAAAGAATTCGAGTATCAGAACTGAAGTTGTTTTCTGTGTGCATAAAACCTTACGCGTAGCCTCATATGTTAAGTGTTTAGACCTCGAATTCGATTTCTTTCTCATGCACCACGATTATACGATATTGTTGATACATTAAAAGGTGACTAACGAATAGTGGACAGTGGAACTTTATGTCTTAAGATTCCTTTCTCCTTCAGAGTTCATTGATAGAATCGAACCTTATTGGGTTTCATAATGAAACAGAAGAGCGCAAAAACATTTCGTACAGCATTTTCATAATGTCAAAGTGATCTTAATATATAAAGAAGAAAAATTTTAGAAAAAACAAGTTAAATTTGACCGTGTCGAGTCTAATATTTACATCCTTCAATGTAGTAGGCATGCCTACGCCTATTTTATTATAAATTAATGAACTAAAAGTACGAAATAAATATAATTTAATTTAAAATTTTTGCTAACATTTTTTAAGCCAAGCCGAGTGTGCACATACACTAAAAACAAAACATAAATTACTGGAAAACTAAAATTTCGGCTGAATTTTTTATTTTTCTTCTCCTTTTGCTTATTGATTGTTTTGAATTTTTGCACAGACATTATGACTATCATTTTTCATTACAATGAGTATCACGTTTTTGTCCGTTATGTATTTTGGACAAAAAATGCAAAAAAATAAAAAAAAAAATCTGGAAAATTATTTGAAATAGAGGTAACCGCGGTTTTTCAATCATAGCCTCGCCATGTACGGACCGATCAGGCTGAGTTTGAAGTAGCAACCTGAAGACAGAAAAAACTAATAAATTTTTGTATGTTAAACTTTTTTGTACGCTGCCTAGGGACTTCAGAAAGTTGATTTCAACGACTATAGGGAAACAAGACAGACAGCCGACAAGGCTAAATTGACTCCGCTATTTATAAAAATCCAGAATATCTATACTCTATAAGGTGACACATCTACTGTATAGAAATTATAAGCGACATCACAAGCTTATATACACCCTTCTGACTGACAACGAAGGGTATACAAAAAATTGTTCGGTGTGAATGTTTAACAGAGCTCCGAGAAGAAAAGAAAAGCAATAAAATATTAATGCGCTGTTTTTATAACACAAGCGATCAACTCGTCTTGAAATTTTATATGAAAAGTACTCAAAATATTGAGTGTTTTTCATAAACATTTTTTAGACGAGTTGATCGCTTGTGTTATAAAAACAGCACATAATATCAAAGTAAGGAAAAATTTGAGCTCCGACCGCGAGCTACGCTCGAGAGCTGCCTGGCGAACACAAGTTTAATTAGAGTTCGTTACATTTTGGGCTCGGCTCACAGGCCAAGCTTTATTAGCCACAACCTAAATATTTTGCGAGCAGGAGCACAAGCTTAAAACGAGCTGAAGAGAGCTAAGCTCGTGCTACTTCTTAATAAAACAAAAAGAAAAAATTTCAACGAATACTTAACGAAAGTTTTTGATATTTGGACATGCATATAAAAGTCAATCAATAAAAATTATGAATGTAAGGCAAGCAGCAACATTTATTATCGAATAAATGCATGACAAAAGCAATAAATATATACTCGTAAATGTAGATAAAATGAAAATTAATATTTTCAATCCTTTCTCTGGAATGTATGTGTGTATGCAAATTAGCCAATGTCTTCCATGAAGATTTTTTGTTTGCTTGTTTATGCAATTTTATTGCAGTTTTCACATTAAAATCCAAAAAATGTTCTTGATTTCCAAAAACATATTGTTGACAAGATATTGCGTTGTTTTTGTTGTTGCAAAGGAGAAAATCCCGAAAGAAATATCTTTTTAGAGCTATGTAAAGTTGCTGATACACATCAAATTTCAACATCAATCATGCATTTGTGTGCATTTTTTTTAAACAGGGAAGTCACATGTATACGTTATGTGTGAATTTGACGAAAATCAAAACCAATTTGATTTTTTTGATACGTACACAAACGCACAATTTGATGTGTCTATCAACTGTTTAATTAGTCGATGTGAAAACAATAGACTGTCATATGTCATATATGTATGTATGTATGCATAGCAAAAGCATAAGCGTAAGGCCATCCGCCTTGAAACATCAACTTTGGATTTTAAAATTCGAAGCTAAAACTGTTCCAAAAAAAATAGAACATGTGTAAATACTTTTGAAATGAACAATATTCGTATTTGTCAAAATTAATTTAATTTTTTGTAATTTTCCATGATACTCCTTTAAGCATGTTTTAAAAAAAATCTGAAATTATTTAGCATAATTTTCTAAAATATAAATTTATCAACTTTACTAAACAAAAATTTAAAGTTTAATTTACCCTACATTTTAATAAATATTCTAGTGACAGTCAAAATAGAGCTCGCAAGCTCTAGTTCAAAATAAAACTCATAAGCTTAACACACACAGCTCGCAAAAAAGAGCCCAATCCGTTCGTAGATTAATACTAAGGAATTTCTGACAGATTCTACCAAAACGGGGCAGGAAGTTCGGTTATATTACGCAGTTTCCTGAAAAGTTAATACTTGCTTCCATTCCCAGTATTCTTAGACATAATAGAGCTTAAGAATAGTAACAACATAGCCTCTAATTAATTTATAATTAAGCCATCTTCCGGTGAAGTCACTCACATTTCTTTCTTTCCTAGTAGGTATCTATCGAATAAATTTCATTATACAGGGTGTCCGCCGGGAAGGTATACTACTTTGTTTTGCCGCCATTTTGGTAAACATTAGTCTTGAGAGTTCATATTTGGCAGTCGTAAAGTAGACACGTGGCAAAATTTATTATGTGTTTTAATCGTTTAAACATTTAAAAAAATTACTGCCTCTTTCCACAACAAGTTATTTCAAGAAATGGTGATGTTGATTGGCCTCCACTGTCGCCTGATTTGACTGCTCCGGACTTCTTTTTGTGGGGATATCTGAAAAGCAAGGTTTATGCAAACAAACCAGAAAATCTTGAGCAATTCAAACAATATTCATGATGAAATTAATGAAATACCGCGTAAAATGTGTGAGAATGCAATGAAAAATGTGCTCCAAAGGGTTCGCATTTGTGAGACTAATAGAGGCGGCCATTTATCTGATATTGTATTCCATACATAATTGGCGACATTAAATAAAACATTTATCAATATAAGATCCTTTCTCTTTCATTTAATCAAAAATAATTAACAAACAAAGTAGTATACCTTCCCGGCGGATACCCTGTACTATTTACTTACCTTTCTGTTTTTGATTTAATAATTAATCTTTGTCATCATTCATTATCATTTATTTCATGCTCTAAAATACTTTTTAAAATTGGAGACCCTGTTACAGTACGCACACAATTTACTGAATTATTATGTTGAATTCTATTCGTTTTCATAAAATTCATACACTTTGTTGTTACTATTTTTATTATCAGGCTTGTGTTATTCACTATTATTTTTATTATTATTATTGGTGTTGCAGACTTGTAAAGACAAGTATCTATACAAACCAAACTTGAAATGTGATGGAGTAGTTTTCCCTCTCCCCAAATAGTGAACACCCTTAATCGCATAATGCCATATAAATTTTGTTTTGAAACATATGAGTTTGTCATGCTGTTTGACAAAATCAAACTTTGAATCAAATTATCTTTTATATGAAATTATGCTGCGTCTCTACTTGGGACATTTCTAAAATTACTTGAAGCTTGTCTTTAATAATCCATCATCACAAAGAAAATTTATTTTTTTTTATTACCAAGTGCCCAACAAAATTAAATTTAAATTAAAGGATTGATTTTTCACCAACTTTTAAGTTTATATCTGTCACAATGTATTAATTTAAATTAAATAGAGCTAAAATAAAATAGTTTTTATTTTTGTTTCTGTTACGGTTACGCTTAGTCATTGCGTAAAATGTTGCTTGCACGAGAAACTACAGTAACATTAAATTTGTTACCATTGCAATTTTATTAATTTTTTTTTTTTGGGAGGGGGAAAGAAATGTTTTCTTTGAACACCAAAATAAATTTCCAATATTAATCCACTTTATAAAGCATTGTTCTTACAAACTCTGTTCGCATAAGAAGTTTAATATAAACTTAAAGCAAAAACCTTTAAAAAACTATTATGCATTAATCCACTCATTTATTTATTTATTTTTTCAGAAAATATTACAAAATTAATTGCAATTGATTTCCTTTTATGAATTTTCGGGTTTTTGGCTTGATGGATTCGATTAACTGGTGCACAACAATTTCATCGATCTACGCTGCATATTTGTTCCAAATTTCTAACATATTTTTGACGTCAGGAACAAGAGAACACCTATTTTGCGATTTCAAATCGTAGTCGCAAAAGTTAAGCGTTTTGCGTTGCTCATAACATGTGCGTGTGATTTTAAATAATATCAGTGTGCTTTAAGAAGTATTGGAATCAAAAAATTCTTTAAATTGCTTGACAAAATCCTTCACATTCTCCTTGTAACTGCCTTGCAATGTTTCTCTAAGACTTTTATGGATTCCAAAGGTAGTTGATGAGCTTTATCTAAATCGTAAGCTAACAGAAATAAATTTATAAGCTAAGCAAAGGATCCTTTGGGTAGCGGCTCATAGAGTCTATCAATAATAATAATTAACAGTATGAAGACGTAGCACCTACGTACCTACACTGAAAGCCAATATGATTTTCATATATTTTTTGAATTTTGTCATTAATCCAGTGAAAAATTCACTATTTTTCAGCCAACGACACTTTCATTACATTAATGAAATATTTCGCTAATTCAACGAAATATACATTCATTTAATAAACAATTTTCATTAAAACATTTATAAATGATTTCATTGCATCAATGAAGCAATTTTAATGAAATTTTTTCTTTCAATGTAGACAATGAGATGTTGTGTAAGTTATATACATTGACATGAAAACCCTAACATACTTAGTTCATAAAACCTGATGTAGAAGCCCTGAATTATACTTAAGATATTTGTTACAATTATTATTACAGTTAGTCTAGAAATATACTTCTTAATAAATAGACGCTTGTCATTCAGATTAACATTTAAATTTGTTTCAATACTGGAATGGGGCATCGTGGCAATAATACATGAGATACTGGATGTAGAAAAGTTATTAGAGTAGGGAGGGTGCTCGAGTTGAACTTGCCTCTAAACAAGTTTTATATTGCGAGTTAAAAAGAGCTTTATTATTACTCTTGCTAGTTTTCTTTTGTGCTCGAGAGAATATAATTTTTCTCTTCTCTGAAACTTATGTACAAAAAGTCCACAATGATAAGATTTTTAAAAATCCCTAGACGGTACCATTCAGCGGTATAGGATATACAAGATTCTTTGCAACAAAATGTATCACGTTTTTTTATTTTTGTGCGTTTTTGCTGTTTTGTTGTCGTTGAAATGTAATATATTTTTTAGTTGATTTAAATAGACGCACTCTTGTTGTTGGTTTTTTCTCTCGATGCTGCTTGTTGTTATTGTTTGTTTCCAATTTTGCTTTTGGGAATAGCGTGTTTTTAACATTTTGTCATGAGTCATTTACAGATTGAGAATTGTATTTGGTAGATAGTATTCGTTTGTGTTTTGGTTTGAATATTCATTCATTCTCTTGTTAGTGAAGTAGACTTTTGGCTTTTTCCAGTATTATTGTTTTAAAACTAGTTTGTAAATATTATTTTTGTTTTTGATGTTATTTTTTCGGCCAATAAATCTTTAAGGAATTATTGAAATAGAGCAAAATAAAACAATAATAATAAAAATCTACAAATAATTCGGTAAGAAAATAAAAAAGAAACAAAGTGACAAACAAATTAGAGAAAAAATTTTTTAAATATGAACAAAATTATTGCTGAGATTAGCAATTTTATTTAAATTTATTTCAAATGTCTTCTTAAAATCAATTTGATACAAAAAATAACAAAAAATATTGTTTACTACTTCACAATCACAATTTATGGTTTATTAAAATAAAAACAAGTTAAATTCGTCTGTGTCGAATCTTCACTGTGTCAAATATTCATATTTTTAATTTTAATGAAATGTGTTAGCGAAATATTAATCTTTTTCACTTACCACAGGCTTCTAAAATATCAAAAATAAAAAAACCTTTTTTTTTTTCAGTGAAGATAAATATGCCGCATTAAATATGTTTTAACGAACCCTTACGTTCTTTAGTATTTGTAAATATATTTTCAGTATTAATGACATATATATCAAATACACCTTACGTCAATAAATATTTCTACATATATTTTTAGTATTTTAATTATTTTTAAATTTTCATATACCCAATTTTAGCAACTTCCGGACGAATCATAGAAAATTACGGGACGGGACACATATTATTTTAAAGAGAAGGTCGTTTACTTTTGTAATCTACCACATAAATACTCAGAAATTACTTTGGATTATTTAAAAAAATTTTTTGAAACTTTCATATACTCCAGTGCTGTTACTTTGAAGAGTTTTGCATCATAAAATAAAAACTACAAAATACTCCGTAAATGTTAAAACATTTTCATAAAGCTTAGAACCTACAGATTAAATTCCTTTTGGTTAGTGGTACCGCTGCAAAATGGGGAATGGTACAAAAACACCTCATAGCAAGAGTACTAGTTAATATTTAAAATTTCAAAATTTTTTAAAAATAATCCAAAGTAATTTTTGAGCTCATGGATGGTAGATTACAAATCTGGACGATTTCTTCTTTAAAATGATATGTTTCCCATCCTATAATTTTCTATAGTTCGTTTGATCATTTTTAAAATCTCTTACTGAAATCAACGTATTTATTCACATTTGTCTCTATGTATGTACTTATATTTTTCTTAAACATATTTATAAATATGTCATACTGAAAAGATATTTACAAATGTTAAAAAAAGTAAGGAGTTACGTTAAAACATATTCAACTAACCATATTCGTCCTCATTCACTTCAAAAAATCTTGTGATTGAAATGCATACTTTGTTCAGCTTAAGGTCGTATTAGGTATACAAATTTCTTATTTATTATTGGAGCGAAATATCTATAAAAAAATAAATTTTTGTAATACGACTTCAACTTCATAAACTACCCGTTTCAATAAAAAAGGTCATAAAGCATTGTTCACACAAAATCCGGCCACATAAACAATTGAATAAAGGGAAAAGCTATTACAAAACTATTTTTCAAAAATACATATTTATTTATTGCTTTTTCAGAAATATTTAAAAATTAATTGCAATTCATTTCCTCTTATTCCACGTTTTTGCCTTAATGATTCCCATTAGTTTCTGCACAACATTCTGATCTGCCTGCGCTGCATATTTGTTCCGAATTTTCAACATATTTTTGGCGTCAGGAACAACAGTACCACTTATCTTTAATTTGCCTTTGACAATAGCTCAGTATTTTTCAATTGGCCGAAGCTGCGAACAATCAGGAGGTTCATGTTTTTTGCCACTATATCGACCAGGCGTCTTTGATATCACTCCATTGCAGTTTTTGAATAATAACAAGAGGCTAAATCAGGCCAAATTTTTCTGGGAACTGGTGGCATTTAATTAGAGGCAGCTATCGTTTGTGCAGGCATTCTTTGATATAAATTTCTGATGTCAATGTTGAAGAGACGATAAACGGTGTGCTTTTTAGAGCACAACTGAAAATTGCTGCCAAATCATGATTTTTTTTACTAAATTTATCCATTTTCGTGTATTTGTATTTAGAATTGGCATATTCACGTTTCGCCCCAACATAAAATTTTTGACCTGGCAGCTTTTTTAAGTCCATTTTTACATAGGTTTCATCGTCCATAATCAGGCAGTTGTTGAATTTTGTTAAAACTTGATTGTAAAGAATGCGTGCATGTTTTATTGCATTGGCATTCTGCTTTTCACTCCATTTGGGATATTTCATTGAACGGTAGTTTCTGTAGCCAGCATCCACACAAATTTTTCTTGTGGTACTTATACTGGTGTTATTTGTTTGCACGATCATTGTCAGACAGACCCGGGTTTTGCTGTATTGAACGTATTATAAATTTTGTAAGCTCTGGGTTTTTTTTTAGCAACCTTTTTCCTTTATTTTTGTTTGCGATCTGTACTTAAAGTTCGGTTATATCTTTTTAAAAATTCATTTACAATGCTTTTTGGAAGCTGCAGTTTTTTTTAATCATTGGAGTTTCTAGATATTTGTGCACAATTTTTAACTAACCACGCTTACAAATAAACTAATTTTGAAAAAAAAATTTTCTACAAAATAATGATGAAAACTTTAGAACAAAAATTTAAATTCAAGTGTTGAAACTAGGTTTTTCTAAAATGCTTTTGTAAAGCGGCCGGATTTTGTGTGAACAATGCTTTACAAATTCCAAGAAATATATGCAATATAATTTAATTTTCTAAATATTTGTAAAAATTTTTTAAGCCAAACATATTTAATTAAATTTTTAATTAACGACAAAATGGAAAAAATTCTTTTTCATAAAGAAGTCTGTATTCGTAATACTATTATACTCAAGGCATTAACCCTAGAACGTCATCCTTCGTCAAAATGACAACGCCCGATCTTAATTTTGAATTAAAACCTTTTTTTTCTATTTGTTTTGATCTCATTTTTCGTATAGCGTTAGTCGCTAACAAGCTGTTGGTGGACAAAGACGTGCAGCGAACTGCGCGCGTTGTAAGTGCTTTTTTTTCGCTTTTAATTTCTTGCCGTAGTCAAAATGACGAAGGATAATGTGTCGTATTCTATGAATTTCATGTTATAAATATAATGCTTTGTTAAAAAAAAAAATGCCAATTGAAAGAAGATTTTGCAATGTTAATTTTACATTTAAGAATTGAAAAATATATATAAATTTCTTTATTTATTGATTAAAAAGGAACTAAATATGAATAATAAATCTATTTTGGTATATTTATTGTTCCTTGAAATAGGTCGTAGTCAAAATGACGAAGGATGACGTTAGTGTACAAAAAATAAAAATGACTTTCTAGGGTTAAAAACCACACACACACATACACTTTTTTAGTTTTCATGTTTGTACAAACATTACGCACATGACAGCATAAAAACAAAGCAAAAGCAGAGCAAAAATTAATGAAAATGTGAAATATCGGTTATATTTTTCATTTTTCTCTGCCATTTACTGCCTCTTTGCTTTCGTTTTTCGCACAGACATTACGAATTCTATTTCTGTTAAAAAATGTCAGTACATTTTTTCTCTATTTTGTAGTTTAGATTAAAAAAGCAGACAAAACAAAGCCATAATTAATGAAAATCCATAATATCGGTTTTCATTTTCCTGGTCGATTTGTGAACCGATCTTTTTGCACAGACATTATGACTGTTATTTGTAATAAAATTGGGTACTACGTTTTATACCCTTCACAACAAAGTGAAAAGGGTATATACAAAGTGGGCTAGAAGAAATCAACCTATTGGATATAAAATTAAATTATGTATAACACTGGTCAACAAAATTTTGTAACAAGAAAGGTACTTACCAATTTGGAATTACCTAAATACCCTCATTTTATCACCGTATTTATTTTGATTCCATCAGTTCTAGTTTTCGTGTTACAGCTACTACCCGTAAAATTTAAAATTAACCATTTTTGTTCCACTTTTGCATTCAGAGATTTTATTTATGTGAATAGTATAGTGTTTTTTTCTATTTATTGAGTTAAGCGACTGTTAAATAATGTCAAGAAAGTGCAAAAATGATCCTGACAGGTTTTGTTATATTTGTGGTAACATTACTTTTAAAACTCAGCGAAGGAATTTGACACCATTAGTGACTAAGCTATATGAACAGTATTTTGGCTTTGCCGTCGGACAGCAAGACAAAGCGTGGGTTCCACACATCTGCTGTGTTACATGTGTGGGTCTTCTTACTGGATGTTCGAGGAGATCTCGATCTATGCCATTTGCAATCCCCGTAATTTGGACAGAACCAACGAATCACTCATCTGATTGTTATTTTTGTGTTACTGATACGAAAGGTATCACAATTAAAACAAAAAATAAAATAACATATCCTGACCTGCCATCTGCTAAAAGACCGATCCCTCATAGTGAGGAACTACCTGTACCAGAATCACCAGAAAGTTATGGACAGGAGTGGTGACAGCTTTTTATATTTGAAGGAAAAGTTTCCTAAATTGAGTGAGGCAAAAATTAAAGAGGGCATATTTGTTGGCCCACAAATCAGACAATTGATGAAAGACGACATATTTAAAGAAAAACTCAGTGATTTGGAAAAATCTGCTTGGGAATCTTTCATGAAAGTAATTTTCAATTTTCTAGGAAATCACCGATCAAATGACTATAAAACTATTGTCGCGGAGCTGCTATCTGCTTATAAGGCTTTGGGTTATAATATGTCATTGAAAATACACTTCTTTCATTCACATTTAGACTTTTTTCCTGAAAATTTGGGCGCCGTCAGCGATGAACATGGTGAAAGATTCCACCAAGACATTTCTACCATGGAAAAACGATACCAAGGCAAGTGGAGTCCACGTATGCTAGCGGATTACTGTTGGACATTACAACGAGATGTACCTGAAGCAAAATACAGCAGAAAATCATAAAATTTTATTTAAATTAATACTGTAACATAATAAAATAACTTACTTTTGTTAACAAAATCTCAAATTTTCTAAATTTATATAACATCTAATTACAAAAAAACTATTCGTATTGGAAGCATTCTAATTTTATTTATATTATCCATATCCTTTTCCTAAACATAGCAAGACAAAAGTTTTCATGTTACACACAAAAAGTTTTTTTTGTCGACCAGTGTAATTTGTATGCCTATTGGATATATTTCTTGGAATTTATATTTTTATTAATTTCAAAATTGTGTGCCTGCAGACATTGCAAAGCTGTTGCTTCTTTATTGCATTTTTCCAATGATTCAATTGTCAAATATAATAGAAAGTGTCAATAAAAAGAAGCATTTATGTAAGATGAATGTATGTCTACATAACATTTTTGTTCGTATGAAATTTTGTTGGTATAAAATGTGATTTTGCTATGCCTCACACAAAAAAAAAAGAAAATTTATTAACAAATAATACATATAAAATTTCAATATTTAGTTATAGAATATTATTCAAATACATATATTTTATATATAATAATTTATTAATTTAAATTAAGTATTTTTATTTTGTCATCACTTTTTCACTTTCCTTTTATACATTTTGAAATGTGAGATATTTTGACAGTTATAGTTAGACTTTTTTCGCAAAATTTTGTTTCGGAAACACTATATTGGAAAATTACGTCAAAATCACAAGAAAAATTACAGAAAGACTTGTGTGTAATAAATGACATTTTGTTTCAATTCTCATCGTTTTTTGTTCAATTTGATTGTTTCTTGTGAAAATTTTCTCGATGCGAGAGTTATAGAAACGAGATCTGGTGTGGTCTAATTACATACACTTTTGTAACTAACACCGGTTAACATGCTAGAAATGTCTTTTGTTTAATTATATATCTTTCAAATTTAATTGTTGGTTTCATTAATATTGATCATAAACCGGATTACATATAGGTAAAATAAATAACGCTCGAAAATAGTCTACGAGCTCCTTACTGAGAATTAAAATTTTTGTAGATTCCGATTTTGAATGATGGATTTTAACTAAAAAGCAAAGTATTGAAAAATAAATTTATTTTTAATTAAAAGACTTAAATTTATATTAATATTGTAAATAATTTTATAATATTTTCATAGTTAGAATATGAAATGATTAAAAACATTAAGAAGAATTATTAAAGCAATAAAAAATTTAATATTCATAAAGTTAACATGTTTTAGCTTTTCTGCTTTTGAAAATATTTTCTGCATAAAGTTTCATCAACATCATTTTCCCAATTTAACCATCTCTTAAAGTGTATCTATGGCTGTTACCAAAATATTTTCTGCTTAAAGAAAAGAAAACAATATTAAAAAAATTTTACTTACATTTACTTTTCGAACAAGAAAAGAGCATTAAAATGAGTGAATACATTGAAAAAGCATAAAACTGAAATATTATAAACAAAACACTTCATGAATGCACAAAAACTCTTACGAAATGCTTGAATTTAAAATGCTAAAACAAACAGTTTTTCGTTTTGATGCTCAAAAAAAATTTTTTTATGTACCACCATTAAATGCTAAAATATTTTAGTAATTTCAGTAGCATGAGTGCGTAAAAATGATCAAATTAAACAAGTTATTGTGATTTATCATAAAAAATAAGATATGAATGAGTAAAGGTTTCCTCATGATCTGTGTAAAAATCCAAATCTAAGCCAAAAATCAAATAAAGAGTGATTTAGTTATTTAAATTAAAAAAAGCTCCACTTTAAAAAAAAAATTTGTTAATAGTATTTTTGGTAAGATATAGACACCATCTATCCATATCAATCACATATTCAAAGGAGCACGATTTTTTCATAAGTAAAAAACGAATTTCGCTATAAAATATAATCGCAAAAATATTTTTTTCAGAAAGTAGAACAAGTCTATTCTTAAAATCTAATTATAATTAAAACAACTTTCTTATTGCAATTATTATTAATTATTATGACTTTGGTATATACTTCGCTTTAGCAGATGTTACTTATTAGCTGGGCGTATTTATAAGACGTAACTCGACTGCTACACAACTGTTGGCAACTTTCAAAAATTATAGTTTAAATCTCGGTTGTTTGTGTTGCTTTTGGTTATATTTTGCGGCTTATTTGACACCGTGAATCCGACTGTTAAATTTTTGATTTAACAAGCTGCACTTGACATTAAGTTTAGACTTAAACAAATACAAAACAAAAAAATTGAATCAATAAACTGAGTGTTTAAGGACTGTATTTTGCTCTTGACCTTTTATGACATTAAGTTTTTGTTTTTTTTTCAAATACGTACACGTAACCACAACCTTTTGACATTTAGTCCAATTTGTAATGAGAACATTCTGCTCATAATTTTTTTTTTTTTTTTTTTTGTTTTGTTTTGATTTTTTTCTCACCAATTGTTTATTGCTAACCGGAAATGCTACAACAAAATTCTTTTCTTTTAACAACAACTTCAACTTTTGTTTACTTGTTAAGAATTTTAATTTTAAATTGCTAAAGAATGGACTCTTTCTTCTTGTCATTGTCATTGTTTTTTTGTATTTTTAATTACTTCTTACATGTTTTTTCGTCTTTCAATTTTCTTTTATTACAATTCTCTTCTTGAAGCAAATGTAAAATATTTAAGTGCAAGTGTTGCAATGTGAATGGACGCACAGGAATTGCATTTTTTAAGGGAAATGTCAAACAGTGTGTTATAACGGTGAATTTGTGTTGCAAATAAAAGCAAAAAGGTTTGAAAAACAAAATGAACTCAGGTTGATTCACACACTCATGCATGTACTTAGAAATGACCTGTAGTTAAGTACTTGGCACTTAAAAAAATTTAATAATTTTATTTAATTCAACTCAAGTTTATTTTATTAAGTTTTAAAAAAAATCTACTTTAAAATTTTCTTTTTTTTTAATAATATCAAACAAATTTTCTTTAAGATGAAAAGAGTTCTCAAGAATTCTATTGCTAAAGTGTTTATTTACAATATTTGAATTGAATGACTTTTCAAATCTATTAATTTTTCTTTATTTGATATTAAATATTTGTGCATTTACGTGTTCATTTATGAAAAGAAATACACAAGTAAAGAATAATAAATTTCTCCATGCGTGTCTTAAACCAACAACAACAACAACAAAAAAATCTAAATTTTATTTTTCAAATTTGTTATTTATTTGTTCAAGAATCATAAAATTTTTATGCGAGCTATAATGCAAAATAATCTTAAATAAATAAGAAAGTGAAAATTTTGTTTACCCATCAAAATGTTTAATCAAGCAGAAAACTAAATAAATGCTTCAACATATTGTTTAAAAAAAATTAGTTTTCATTACACAGTGAAACAAAAAAGAATGAAGTGCAATTACCTAGGGAGTGATTTTATTTTTCTGGTAGGTGTTGTCGAGTACACCAAAAATCTGTTTTTGGAATTTATCAAACACCTCCAAGATCTTGAGTTACGGGTAAAAAACCTGTTTTTCGTACCTTTATGCACTTTTAAACCAGTAACAATTTGTAAAAAAAATTTATGTAAACGGCGAAGCTTTTTCCCATCTTAAATCGGTGTTCCCAAAATTAAGTGAAGGTAAAACAAAAGGAATTATTTAATTCTTTCTTTCCAAATATAATACTCTTTTATCTTATTTATCTGTTCTACTGTGAATCTAAGGTATTTTTTATTTTGAACCTCAAATTAGCAAAATTATGAGAGATGAAAACTTTAGCAGCAAAGCAAGTTCGTTGGAAAACGCGAATGGAAGAGTTTTGTCATACTATGTGCTAATTTTCATGGTAATCACTGAAGCGACAACTATATTTAATGAATTTTTATGTGCGTATGGTGAAATGCGCTTCAACATGTCCATAAAAGTTCATTTCCTGCATTCACATTTGCACTTCTTCCAAGAAAACCTGGGTCAGTTCAACGATGAACAAAGCGAACACTTTCAACAAGAAATGATTGCAAAAATAAGATAAAAAATGATTTCAGAACTGTGTTGGTCACTTCATCAGGGTACTGATCATGCTGAGTTAAGAAAAAAAAAAACGGCCAAGCAAACGTTTTTTAAAGGAATGGCCAAAAATTTTATTTCTGGAAAAATTTTGTTTTAATAAAAAGTTTAATAACTCAGTAAATTTTTAACGGATGTAAAAAAGAAAAGTCGGATTTTACTCAATAATAGATATATTTTGAAAATAAACTCCAAAAATTTTACGGTTTCTTTATAAACTACTGAGTAAAAACGTTTTCAAAGCTGAAAAATTTAGAAAAAAATTTAAAAAAATTTTTATGGTAGAGAAATACACACAAATTTCTTAAGTTTACTTTTTTTTTGTTTTTTTTTTTTTTTATTTTAAATTGTTTATTATTATTGAATCTTTCTATAAGAAAATTACAATAAGTATCCAAATCTTAACTGTAAAAAAATATAAAACTAGTTACTTGTACTCAAATCTTAAGAATAAAAGGAATATTCTACGTTTAAATAAAAAAGTTATATCCCTCTTCTCACTAGGCGCAAGGTATCACTTCTCTTAAGCCTTCTGTGTCCCTCGAACTGTAACAGGTCCCTGGCGAGGACGTTTGGAACGTACTTAGTACAATATTTTTCAATTTCCTCCCGAACCGTTGGAATTTCTAGATCTCTGTGGATATTCTCATTTCTTATATACCAGGGGGCGCAGACTATTGTTCGTAAAATATTCGACTGTCTTCTTTGTAACTTTTGGATGTTAGATGCACACGCAGTTCCACATGTCCAGATTGGTTTAATAATGGCTTTATATAACAGAACCTATTAGCCACATTAGTCGAGCTGTTTTCAGTTTCATAGCTGAGATTTTGGCCTCAATGTGTCGTGACCATGTTAGGCGTCTGTCTAGATGGATTCCTAGATTATTAGTTTGGGTTTCCACCGGAACAATGACGTTATTTATTTTTATTGGCGTACAATTAGCCTTTCTTAGTGTAAAAGTCACATGGGCACATTTTGATGGATTTACTTTGATTTTCCATTTATTTAGCCAACCTTCCAGCTGGTTTATATAAGCATGTAAGTGCTCAGATTCAGTTCCTGAATCTTTGTTCACACTTAAAAATGCCGTGTCATCTGCGAACGTTGAGGTGATAGTATGTCGATTTGTAGGCATATCGGATGTATAGACGATGTATACTAGCGGGCTAAGTATACTTCCTTGGGGGACGCCTGCAGAAATCTTCTTAACTGGTGAAAATACATTTTTTGACCGTACCTTAAATGTTCTATCAGTCAAGTAACTTTTAATCGGCTTGTGGGTGTTAGCAGGAAGAAGTTGTGTTACTTTTGTGAGGAAACCATCATGCCAAACTTTGTCAAATGCTTGGGAGACATCAATAAACAATGCTGAACAAAACAGCTTTTTCTCGAAGGACGACCTGATAGCAGTAACAATTCTGTGAACCTGCTCTATAGTTCCATGACCAGTCCGGAAGCCGAACTGATGTTCTGGAATAATATTTCGCTCTGCTAGATGGAGCGTTATTTTCTGGAGGAGGACCTTTTCGAACAGCTTTGAAAGGATGGATAATAAACTGATAGGTCTGTATGACGTAATTTGAGTAGCGTCTTTACCCGGTTTTTGAATCATGACTATTTCTGAAATTTTCCAAGAGGACGGAAAAACCCCCACTCCTAAGATGGCATTAAAAATGAATAACATAATTCTCACAGCGCAATCTGGCAAGTTAATCACCATTGAACTAGTAATACGATCAGCGCCAAGCGATTTTTTCGCATCAAGATTTTTGATTGCCGTTTTTGTTGAGGGCAACCGCATCTTTATATGATTTTCAATGGAATCGCTGATGTATGGAGGATTAATATCACTATTTATTTCATGTGGAGTGAAAACGTTTTCCAGATGGATAGCAAAAGCATTTGCTCGTTCACTAGAATTTTTAGCCCAACTAAGGTCCTCAAGTCTTAGTGGAGGTTCGGAGGAAGTAGGGCACTTCATATGCTTCACAGCTTTCCATAGGCTGTGGTCGGTTCTTGTTGTCGGATCCAAGTTACTTAAATAATTTGCAAGCGCTGACTCATGCTGTAAGCGCAGCTTTTCTTTAAGTAATTTTTGACACAAATTCAATTGGGTCTTTAAAGCTGGAGAACGATTTCTCTGCCATTCCCTTCTCAATTTTCTTTTTTGTCGGATGAGGGCTTCAGTATCAGCTGATGACTTGAATGGTTTCCTCCTATGTTTTTCTCATTGGAGTTGCATTCCTAGCTGCACAAGTAATAACGTCTGTAAGGTGGTTCACAGCACATTGTATATCAGACGAGTTCCTTAGAGGGATGTTCTGGGAGAGATGAGAGCTCACATACATTTTATACTTTAGCCAGTTCGTATACCGGTTCGGATAGAACGTAGGAGATACTTCAGAGTTTATAAAACTATTACGTAGTGTAATTATAGTTGGCGAATGATCAGAGGATAAGTCGTCTAGGGGACTAATCAGAAGTTGGTCACGTTTAATATTTTTTATAACAGTGAAGTCAATAAGGTCTGGCTTTTTCGTACAGTCTGTAGGCCAGTATGTGGGCTCACCGCCAGATATGACATGTAGATTATTTTGAGCAATAGCATTGTACAGCTGCCTACCTCTTGGGCTAATAAGTCTAGAGCCCCAGGGGTATGTTTAGCGTTGTAGTCTCCTGCTGCCAGGAACTTGTATCCCAATGATGCGCAGAAACTTTTGAAATTGTCGCAATCAATTATTTGTCTTGGAGGACAATATACACATGAAATTGTGGTATGAAAATCAGTAAGACTTATAGAGGTTACCTGAATAAAATCCTTCCCAAATTCTGGCATAACAAAGTGCCTCACGTTTTTACGCACAATGATGGCCGTGCCACCGCATGCCTTTCCACTTGCATGTTTAGTGTCATATATAATGAACCCGTCAATTCTAAAGCAATTCTTTACAGTAAAGTGTGTTTCGGATACCAAAAGGATGTGTATTTCCTGCCTGTGTAGGAAATATTCTACCTCGAACCTATGTTCCGATAACCCGTTTGCATGCCAGTAGCAAGTTTACTTAAATAATATATATGAACTGTTATAAAGGGTGGTTAAATCGTAAGAGCAGATGTTGAATGTCAACCACACCTAAACTTTAAGCGTTTTCTGCATATCATTTGACATTTCTCAATTTCAGACTAACTTAATTTGAACCATGGAAAGATGCATAATCGAGGAATATCAATTTTCGAAGAAAATCATCTTCAGTGATGAAGCACATTTTCACCTCAGTGGATTCGTCAATAAGCAGAATGATAATCGAAGAGTGATTGTCAAAAAAACAATGCACCCACAAAGAGTGACTGTTTGGTGCGGTTTATGGGCTGGCGACATCATCGGGCCGTATTTTTTCTAAAATGAGGCCGGTCAGGCAGTTGCTGTGAATGGTGTTCGCTATCGTGAGATGATAACGAACTTTTTTTGGCCCAAATTGGAAGATATGGATGTGGACGATATGTGGTTTCAACAGGACGGTACCACTTGTCACACAGCTAACGAAACAATGCCTCTTTTGCGCGACAAATTCAATGGCCGTGTTATCTCACGTGGTGGCGACGTCAATTGAGCGCCAAGATCATGTGACTTCTTTCTTTGGGGTTATTTGAGAGAAAAGGTGTACTTCGATAAGCCAGCAACATTCCAAGAGCTAAAGGATGAAATAATTCGACATTCAATTATGCCTCAGCATCATCGAAAATTTGGACCATGGATGGAGGTGTGCCGCCGAAGTTACGGCGGCCATTTGGCCGATATTTTATTCCATACATAATTGAACCATACCATATTATCATAATAAAAAGAAATGACAATAATTTCCTAAATAATATGTGTTTTATTATAAATCAACATCGGCCCTTAAAATTTAACAACCCTTTTTTTGATAGTTCACTTTTCAAAAAAATTAATTAGTGGAATTTTTAGTATGATATAGACACCGTCTATCTATAATTATAAGCACACAATCAATGGAGAGCGAATTAAAGTGGAATAAGTCCATTATTTAAGCCAAATTACAATTAAAGCAAATAGTAATGATTTTTGTGACTTCACGTACAGATATTACTTTGCTGGTGCAACATGATCACAAGATGACTAATACGGAAGAAAATGATCCATTTAAAATAATATTTTATTTGGAATACAAAGAGGATATAAAAATCTTAACAAATTTACTATTGGGCTTGTTTTCTAAGCCGAAAAAAATTTTTTATTTTAAAACGAATTCACTTTTTTGGTGCTCTCTAGCCGCATTCTCATAATTTTATTAGTTTTAAAACTGAATAAACAAACTTTCCCATATTAAATCGAATGGTTTATTATTTGAATAAATTACTAAAAAAAAAAATTAAAAAAGTAATTAAGACATACAACTTTAAGCTTTTTTTTTACTTATTGTTACAAAAAAAATGAAATTTAATACTTTTAAAGTAAAAAAAAATTTAAAAATTTTTTCAAATTTTCTCTACAAGTTTGGACAAAAAAACAATGTTTGCTAATTTTATAACACAGAAACCAGACTTGTCGTTTAAGTAAAAATTCAAACTTAGCTTCGAATGATATCAAAGCTATTTTTTTTCCACCCTGCAGAAGACACCCAAGGGAAAGTCAAAATATTGGAAAATTAAAATAAAAGCAAATATTTATTAATAAAATTTTTTTAGCGATTCACAGAAAGTTACCAGTGTATGAAGTTTCAAGATCTATAATAAAAGAGAAATACAACGATATGATGAGTTTGCTACCCTACGTACCACTATTCTAACAGTAAGTTTAAAATATATTATATTTTTTTAACGAAATAATTTATATTTACTTTTTCACAGTAACTGAAATTAATTCTTAATAAATTCCTAACTAAAATTTTAATTAATTATTTATTTAGTGTAACAGAATAAAATTCTAACCCCCAAATTCATAAAAAATATTATGTTCTTAATAAGGAGTTATTTGACAAATACTGCATAGAAGTCTGTCAAATAAGCCCTTAATAAGCACATAATATTTTTTATGAATTTGAGGGTAAGACTAAAACATTAACGAACACTGATAGCTATGATCATTGGCTCACCTAACTTTAATTAAAACATTTGAATTAACTCCTTTGGAGTTATTTTCTATATTACTGATTCACAATAAAATTTAAAGTGTGTACAGCGTAAAAAACAATTCGAAAAGATGGACTTATACAGAGTGGGCCAAAGGAAACCAAGGGGTGTAAAAGTTTAATAACTTTTTTGTTTATTAATATTTTTTTATTTTTTCTTTCAGATTATATAGACAACACTTGGAGAATTTGTAATGGAGAGGTTCACAACTGAACAGAGAACCAGAACAATAGAATTTTATTATTTAAACCAGAGATCAATTATTTTATTATGAGTGATGAAGCTCATTTTCATTTGAATGGCTTTGTTAACAAGCAGAACTGTAGGTTCTGGGGTTCTCAAAATCCAAGAGCCATTCATCAACGCCAATTGCACCAAATCAGGTGTACAGTATGGTGTGGGATCACATCTGAAAATGTCATTGGGCCCTACTTCTTCGAGAATGAAGATGGAAGTGCTGTAACCGTAAATGGAGAGCGGTATCGTTTTATGATAGAAAATTTTTTACGTCCTGCTCTTGAAAACGGACCTGGTATGTGGTTTCAGCAGGACAGAGCCACTATTTGGAGAGCGAATAATTTCTCGAAATTCGGAAATTATTTGGCCAGCGCGATCGTTAGATTTGACAGCATCCGACTATTTTCTTTGGGGTTTTTTGAAGGAGCGAGTGTATGTGAACAAGCCAGAGACAATCCTTGAACTCAAGGCAAACATTGTTGCAGAAATTCGAACGCTACAGCCACAAGTTTTGAAAGATGTTATGGAAAATGCTCTAAAAAGAGCCCATCAGTTCGAAGCTGAAAACGGTGGTCATTTAAGAGACATCATTTTTCATACTTAGTGTAAAAAAATTTCCATTTTGTATATTATATAATCTGAAAGAAAAAATAAAAAAAAATTAATAAACAAAAAAGTTATTAAACTTTTACACACCTTGGTTTCTTTTGGCCCACCCTGTACCACTATCAAATACCATTCAAACCGCCTCAATGTTTTCTTGATCTGCTGAGAACTTAAAATCGGCTGATATTCAATTAAATTACTGTGCATAAAGGTACGAAAAACCACTTCTTTACTCGTAACTAAAGACTTTGGGGGATGTTTGGCACATTCCGAAAGCAGATTCTTGTTTTACCTGACAGCACCTACCAAAAAAAAAAAATAATATCACTTCCAAGCACTTGCACTTCATTCTTTTTTGTTTCACTGTGTTATATTATAAAAATGTACCAATTTAATGTTAAATTTGTTTTCTAAATGTAATACCCACTTTTTGCTACGAAATATACAGTGTAGTGTATCAGTTTTTATTGTGAAATTAAAAACTGATTTAAACATTGTAAAATTTTTCGCACAAAAAAGTAAATAATGTGTTTAATTTAATAAACATCTTTCTGCCATTTGACATGCTTCTGTTTAGTTATTCTAAATTTTTAATTCTTGTTTTTGTCTTAATTGGAGCAACATATAAATAAATGGCTTTAAACTTGATTGGCAAAAATATCCCCAGTTGCTTAATTAATTAACCAAAACTCACACTTTATATCGGCACTTTTAATTTTTTTTTTGTGACGACTTCAAAGTCTTTTCAGTTGCTGAAATCAAAGACAAATATTCAAATTCTTTTCTTTTAACTTTTCAATTTCCAAGTCAACAAGGGCTTCCCCACTGAATGAAAACGATAAACAAAAGAAACATAGAGAAAGAAAACTTGAAAAGAAAAACTTAATTCATACCTGTAGAATGATGATGCAGCAAATGAAATCATGCTTCATTGAACAGCAGGATAAATTGAAAAAAAAAAAAAAATAAAAGAAACATAAAAGAAAATACACTTAAAAAGAGCAGTGAGCACCAACATCTGCATATGCTGAACAAAATTTTTTGTACTAAACACTCAGATAAAAAAAAGTTATACAAGTGTGTGTGTAAGTATTTGCAAACAAATTAAATTCAAATGGTCAGCAAAAAATGTATAAAAGAAAATAATGAATGACCATGGAAATACCAAAGTATTTGAAGAATAAAGAAACTTGAATCAATTGTCCGTCAGTTAAATATTTAAAGAAGTTTACATTAGTCGTCAAAAGTAAAGAAAATAATGAAAGGAATTCTTTAATGCCCGTGTCCTTATGCAAAATACACTTACAAAAAAATTATTTAAAACACCTTTTAAAATTTATAATAATGAGAATCGATAGTTGCCTGAATAGTAACATAGAGTTTGGACTATAAATAATTCTTTAAGAAGAAAGCTAAAGACATTAAGTCACGCGAATTTTAGGCCCCGATTATGGTTCACAACATTTTGGTGTTGTGTGTTGTAAAAACTTATAAAAATAGACAACTTGTTATTAGGTGTAGTCTTATTGTTGTGATTAGTGTGTTTGTCGGTTTAAAAATAAAAATGCAGAAAAATTTTTAATTACATTATAAGGAATGCATTTTCAGTGGATTTTGTTTGAAGATTTTTATTATTTTTTTTTTAAATTCAACAAACAGTTGTCTGAGAAACTGCATCATATCATTGCCAAAAAAAAAAAAGCAAACACCGGATTGATGGTTTTAAAAAATTAGCCTGTTTCACCATCAAATCCATCCTTGTTTATTTGGTACAATTTAAAAAATTTAATTCAAGAAAATGTTTGCTAACATTGTATTTAGCAGTTCTAATGGGTTGGAACTGTTCTGAATTTTTTTACGAACTCATGCGATGTCTGTTTTCTGTGTACTCATTGAAAAAAATACACAACAACTAGATGTTGTGAACCATAATCGCATGTTTCATTAATGCTGTGTTGTAGGCGAGACAACACAACATTTTTGTGTTGTGAACGATCTATCATTTTTTCCTCAAACTACAACCACTATAATTTATTAATCGATTTTCAAAAAGCATATTTTGTTTGAGAGATAAAATCAGATGCTCTAAACAGAAGAAAACGTGATATAAATTTGTTGTTTTTACAAAACAACGTCTGCAACGTATGTGAAATATTAATAGTAATTATTAATCATACGAACAAGTAAATTACTAAATACTAGGGAGCCCAGCGTCAGTGATTTTAAAAAATCACGGGATTCGGAACTTCAGCGCTTGTATATTTCCTTTTGAAAGCCCTTCACTGTAAGTAAGAAAGGAATATATGTAAAGGGTGTTTTTAATTCATCATGAATAGCCAAACGATCATCAAGTAAGGCGTAGATTCGTCGAATGGGCCCAAAACGATATTGCCGTTGTTCCCGATTTTCATAAGCGAATTTTGTTTAGCGATGAAGCGCACTTCTGGTTGAATGGCTACGTCAACAAGCAAAACTGCCGCATTTGGAGTGAAGCTAGTCCTCAAGTGTATGTCGAAACACCGTTACATCCAGAAAAATTGACTGTTTGGTGCGCTTTATGGGCTGGTGGAATCATTGGTCCGTACTTCTTCAAAAACGATGATGGCCAGAACGTTACAGTCAATGGTGATCGGTATAGAGCCATGATTACTAACTTTTTCATTCTTGAATTGAACAACCATGATGTCCAGGAGCTGTGGTTCCAACAAGACGGCGCAACATGTCACACAGCTCGTGCCACAATCGATTTATTGAAAGACACGTTTGGTGACCGCCTAATTTCACGTTTTGGACCTGTGAATTGGCCTTCTAGATCTTGTGATTTAACACCGCTAGACTACTTTCTGTGGGGCTATGTAAAGTCATTGATCGTATGCCAGAAATCATATTTAAAATGTAATGCCACAAGATTATATTTCGGATAAATAAAATTCATGTCAATCGAATAATCCATCGTTGTTTTATTGCAATTTAAAGTTCTATACGTCTATAAAAAATACCCTTTACAAGTAATATTTGTAAAAGGTATCACAACAAGAACGCAAGATTTAAATTTGGCGCCATTCGAAGTGTCATTGTTTGACATTTGAACAATTGTTATTGTTTGCTAGTAGAAGGTTAGTAAAAAATGACCATGGACAGCGAAAGGAGTTCGTTAATTGGGTATTGGAGAGACAACATGAAAATACTGATTTTGCCGATAAAATCATCTTCAGTGACGAGGCCCATTCCATCTTGATGGCTTCGTCAATAGGCAGAATTGTCGCATTTGGGGTGAGGAAAATCCTCGAGTGATTCACGAGAAGCAAATGCATCCTCAACACCCTTTACAATTACAATAAATATTACAGTAAACTTAATCTTTTTATACCAGCTGACTAAGTATTATTGCAATTGAATATTGTAGTTTTATAATTATCTTTGTTTTCTTTGCTGCTCATCACTTTGTTGATTTTTTCCTGTATTCTTTTAAAGCCTGTTCAGACGTAAAAGTTAATGAAGTCAATTAAGTTTTAACTTGTGTGATTGATTTGGGTGTTCACACATATTCAATTAAGTTTACGCAATTCAGCATTTGACAACTGAAAATATTGTTAATTTTTTTTTTTTTTTTAAATATGTTTGAGTATTTATAAAACAAAAAATGAAAAGGAGTCAAATTTTAAAAAAATGTTAGTAGCTTATAAAAGGTGATTTTATAAGAACTATCGGAAATTCAAAAAAAAAAAACACATAAAATTCAGAAAAATGCATGAAATATTTATTTGGATCGATAGTTGGGTCGATGTAATTTAATGTTTGAAGATTATTTCATGCAAATGTTGGCCGCGGCTGCGCCTCAAATGGTCCATCCGCTTAGTCCAATTTTGGCATACTCTTTCCAACATTTCGACCGGTATCTCACGAATAATGTTGGCAATGTTGGCTTCCAGTGCGTCAATCGAAGCGGGCTTGTCCCTATAGACATTAGCTTTAACATAGCCCCACAAAAAATAGTCTAGAGGCGTTAAATCACACGATCTGGGCGGCCAATTGACTGGTCCCAAGCGTGAAATAAACTGTTCACCGAACTCGCCTCTCAATTGGTCCATTGTTTCGCGTGCTGTGTGGCATGTGGCACCGTCTTGTTGAAACCACATGTCATGCAAGTCAAGCTCTTCCATTTTGGGCAAAAAAAAGTTTATTATCATCGCACGGTAGCGCTCACCATTCACAGTAACGTTGTGATTCGCATCATCTTTGAAGAAATACGGCCCAATGATGCCGCCAGCCCATAATCCGCACCAAACGGTTGTTTTTTGTGGATGCATTGGTAGCTCTTGCAATGCTTCTGGCTGCTCTTCACTCCAAATACGGCAGTTTTGCTTGTTCACGTATCCATTCAACCAGAAATGAGCCTCGTCGCTGAACACAATTCTTCGATAAAAAAGTGGATCTTCATCTAACTTTTCAAGAGCCCATTCACCAAAAATTTGGCGTTGTGGTAGGTCGTTTGGCTTCAATTCTTGCACCAGTTGTATCTTATAAGGCTTCACACCCAAATCCTTCCGCAAAATTTTCCACGTAGTGGAGTAACAGAGGCCCAATTGCTGCGAACGGCGCCGAATCGATAATTCACGGTCATCACCAACACTGGCCGATACGGCTGCGATATTTTCTTCAGTTCGCACTCTACGTAAGCGTGTTGGTGGTTTAATGTCCAACAATGTAAATTTGGTGCGAAATTTTGTTACAATAGCCCGAATAGAAGCCTCAGTAGGTCGATTAAACTGACCATAAAATGGAAGAAGCGCGCGATGAACTTTCTTAACAGAGCACGCATTTTGGTAATAAAATTCAATAATTTGCAAGCGTTGTTCGTTTGTAAGACGATTCATGATTAAATTATAGACCAAACTGAAGATGTTTGACAGTGACACAAGATACAAAACGTGCGTGAGCTGTCAAAACTAGTGTTGCCAAAAAGATAATAGCAAAAAAATCACTCATTACTAAAAATATTGAACTACTCCAATCAGTGCAATCCAGTTTTGAAGGCAAGCTATTGATTAAAAGAAATTAGTTATTTAAAAATTATTTTCAATAACAATTTTATAAAATTTATTTACCGGTAACTTCGGCTGCCATTTCCTTTTTATGAAATTTATTTTTAAATTTATTAACGTTTTCTTTTTTTAATACTGAAAATATCAACTTTTCTTACTTTTGAGTTGATATTTAAGGGCATAACAAAGAGTTGCATTTTGATTTTGACTTCATTAACGTGCAATCAATTTTTAATTGCGCAATTATTTAATGGAAATTTGTATGGTAAATTGAACTCAATAAAGGTAAATTGAGCTTAATTAACGTGTATGTCTGAATAGTCTATTAAGATCTCTAATGCGTTCCGTTTGTTTATTTTTGTCTCTTTATTCAAAATCCTAATATTTTCGAAGACTACGCTGTGTCTACTTTCTTTTATGTCTTGAGATAAAGCTGTGTTCTCTCTTCTCTTTTCAATGTCAGCTGTGTGTTTAGTTATTATTGTCTGTAGTTTTTTCTCTGTTGTCCCTACATATATTTTATCACACTTCGCCCTCTGATTACCATTACACTTTATTTCATAGACAACATTATCGATTTTCATTTTATATATTTTTGATTTTTTATATGTAAATAGACATCCCGTTGTACAATTTTATGTATGTGCTATTTTTCTTATTTTGTCTTCTATCATCTTTTCCAAATATTTATTTTCTGTGAGTTTATGGTGCACTATAATATTTCATTTCATCATTTCGATTTTTATTGTTGTTGTTTTTTTCTTTGAGTGTATTGTTGATTAATTTATTTTTTGTGTATGGGGGGTAATTGCTATTTTCCAAAATTATTCCTATCCTAAAAATATTCTCTTTTTTAAATTTCTCATCACTCAATATCATTACTTTCCTGATTATGTTACTTGCTGTGTTCTTTTTTGAGTAGAGTAAAAGTTGATTATTCTACCTGATGATATTCCTTTTTGGTACCAATTAGTTATTAATTTTTTGTCATTTCTTATGATTTTTACGTCTAGATAGGCTATTTCCCCATTTTTCTCCTTCTCCATAGTGAATTTTAATCTGTTGTGGTATTTGTTTAATGCTTCCAAGATTGGTGTCACATCTTTTTTATCCGCTATCGCGAACAGATCATCTACATATTTCGTTATGAGTTTTAATTCTATATTTTGGTTTTTTAGATCGTTCGTTACTTCGTCCAAGAGTCTGTCTAGTACTATGTCTGCAATAGTTTGTTATAATGGATTGCCCATTGGCATACCGTGTGTTTGTTGATAAATTTTCTATTATATTTAAAATAATTATTCTCATTTAAGCAAAATTATTATAATTTCAAAAATTATGTTTTCGGTATTTGTGTATATTTTTTGATTGTATCTCATTTTTCCAGTACATTTCTTATTCCTAAATAAATCGGGAAGTTTGTGTATAATGATACTACATCAAATGAGACTAAAATATCTTCTTGATCTATTTTAATTCCCGAGATTTTTTTCCTTTAGTTGTATCGAGTTCTTTATGTTATATGTTGGGGACAATAAGTTTTTTAAAATAATTTGTAGCAACATAGTTTTAATAATGAGGATATAGGTCTCAGTGGGACATTCTCTTTATGAATTTTGGGGAGTCCATATAATTCAGGTGCAGCAGATGTGTACGTAGTTAATTTTGCCTTGTCATTTTCGGTAAGTTGTGTATTTTTTTGATTTTTGCTATAATTAGAAGTTCTTTATTTGATATTAAATAATTAACTAATTGTGGTTGGCTTAAAATATGTAAAATTAAATTAAATTATATATATTTTGCATTGCTATTGAATATCTTTCTTTCTGAAAACCTTATTTTTAAAAGCAAAAAAATTTTTGCAAGCACTCAATTTTTAAATTAATAATAAAAAGAAATCTAAGAAAAATATCTAATCAGAATGCGAAAAAAATATAATTTAATTTAATTTTGCAAACATTTGCACACATATTTTAAATCAAACATGTTTGATTAAATATTTAATACCAATAAAGAACTTCAAATTACGGCAAAAATCAAAAAAATTCTCTTTCAGTTGAAAGACACACACACATCCACACGTTTGTAGAATTCGTGTTCGCGTGTACAAGCATTACGCACATGTACAGCTTAAAAAAAACAAAGCAAAAATTAAAGAAAATTTGAAATATCGGTTATATTTTTTATATTTCTCTATCATTTGCTGACCGATTGCTCTCGCCTCTCGCACAGACACTACGAATGCTATTTCTGTCAATACATTTTTTCTCCCTTTTGTAGTCTAGACAAAATACGCAAAACAACAAAGCAAAAATTAATGAAATCTAAAATATGGTTGCGTTTCCCATTTTATTTTTTTTGGTCATTTGTAGACCGATTGTTCTGATTTTTAGAATAGACATTATGAATGTCATTTCTGATGAAACTGCGTTATACGTTTTTATGTTCTTTTTGTATATTAGACAAAATACACAAAAAAAGCCCCTTCTTACTTACAGTAAAGGGTATAAAAATACTATTTCTATGAATTTAAAACTTTTTATTTTTAAATTATTCGTGTACATTGACATAAACTTAATCACTAACAAATTAATTTCAATTTTAAAGCGACTCCTTGCAAAAACTACATAAAAGATTTTATTTATTATTTAAAAAGCCACTTCAAATTGGCAGAAAAAAAACCACATGCAAAAAACATATTCAATCATCTACGCATTTCAAAATGAAAAATATCAAAAGCTACATTTAACAACAAAAAAATAAGAAAAAGTTGTCTGCAACAACATTAGACTCAACTACTTTCGGTACCAAAAACTTAAGAAAACAAATCAAACAGAAATTGTAAACGACAAGTTAATCTCACTTCAAGCATAGCCGGAAGCGCTTTCATGACCCAATGGACAAGGCTTAACAAAAAATAAAAAAAATAAAATACTCACACTCATACATACACACAGACACATTTCAACAGTCAAAAATATTTTTAATCATATATGAAAATCAAGGGAGAAATCCTGGGGCAGCTGATACTGCCATGGTGAAACATGAGGCAAAATACAAAGTATGAAGTAAAGAAAAATATCGTATACATATTGGAAAATATACGCAAATGGCACAAACACAAATACGCAAAAGCAAAATAACTAAAATAGTGTGTAACAAGTTATATTCGGCTATGCCGAGTCTTTTGTACCCTTCACTGCGTTAGGCAAATATTCATATTTTTCACTTTCCACGTTCTTCTAAAATATCAAAAACATACAAAAAAATTCGTCTTACGTCATTAGATATTTAAATATTAAATGTTTTAAGCAATAGTTTAGAAGAGATCATCTATATTTGTAACCTACCAACCAAATATTCAGATATTAAATTGGATTATTTTAAATTTTTTTTTTTTTTTTTAAATTTTCAAGTAAATGTTAAAACACTTCCAGAAAGCGTAGAACTTACAAATTTCATTTCAGTTTGGTTTTAGTAAGTTTCTGTTGCAAAATCGGACATGGTACCTCGCCAAAATGAGGAAAGATAAAAATCCCTCAGAGGAAGAGTACTGGCGTAGGAGGGAATTTCAAAAAATTTTTAAAAATAATGCAATGTTTTCTCTGAGTACTTGGATGCTAGATTACTAATCTAGATGACCTCCCCTTTAAAATGATATACGTTCCATCTCGTAATTTTCTATGGTTCGTTCGGAAGTTACTTTGGATTATTTTGAAATTTCCATATACCCCAGTGCTGTTGCTCTAAGGGATTTTTACAACTTTGCGAACGAACGATTGCATATTGTGAGATAAAACACATATCATTTTAAAGAGGAGACTGTCTAGATTTGTACTCAGAAATTACTTTGGACTATTTTAAATTTTTTTTTTAAATTTCCAATTTTTTGTCAGTTTCCGTTTTGAATTATAAAATAAAAACTAAAAATATTTCGGAAAATTTTAAAACACTTCCAGAAAGTATAGAACCTACAGATTAAATTTCTTTTTGATTTTGG
This sequence comes from Thelaira solivaga, assembly GCA_947397855.1. NCBI lineage: Eukaryota > Metazoa > Arthropoda > Insecta > Diptera > Tachinidae > Thelaira > Thelaira solivaga. The sequence goes on along the minus strand of OX377610.1, from coordinate 46,286,733 downwards.
TAGTTTTCCTGGGCAAAATCGGGAATGATATCTCGGCAAAGTGGGGAATAGCAAAAATCCCTCAGAAGAAGAGTACTGGGGTATGATGGAATTTAAAAAATATTATAAAAATAATCCAAAGACTTTTCTAAGTACTTGGTCGATAGATTAGAAATGTAGACGACCTCCTGTTTAAAATGATATGTACTCGTATGTTCCCCAACCCGCAATATTCTATGGTTCGTTTGCAATCTCTTAGAGAAATCAACGTATTTATGCAAAATTTTTATCTATGTATGTACTTATAAATATGTCTCCTGAACATGTTTAGATATGTCATACTGAGAAGATATTTACAAATACTAAAAAACATAAGGAATTACGTGAAAACATATTTAACTAACCATATTTATCTTCACTCACTTCAAGAAATTATGTAACTGAAACACTTAGTTCATTAAGCCTGAGGTCATATTAAATATAAAAATTTCTTTGTTTAACAAAATATGAATCTTTATTTGTGCTTAATTCCAGAAATTGTGTTGGTTTTAAAATTTATTCTTTTACTCATGATATTCTCATGAGTTATTTATTCAGTACAATAAGTACTGAAGGGGATAGCATATCTATTTGGACCATTTTTCTTTGTTTATTATAAATAATTTTTTATAATACGACTTCAACTTAATAAACTACCCGTTTCAATAAAAAAGGTCATATAAATTTACAATTAAAAATTATATAACAATTAAAAAAAGAAATGACAAACATTGATAAAAATAATTTTCTCCGAATACCTATTTTTTATTAATTTCAATTCAATAAACTAAAATTAACGAGTTCTAAGAAACAATCCTTTCTGAGAACCTCATTTTTAAAAGCAATAAAATATCTGCGGGCACTCAATTTTTAAATTAATAAAAATAGAAATTCCAAGAAATATATCCAATAGGCATACAAATTATATATAATTTAATTTAATTTTCTAATTATTTGTAAAAATTTTTTAAGCCAAATATATTTAATTAAATATTTAATTAACGACAAAAATGGAAAAAAATTCTTTTTCATAAAGAAGTCTGTATTCAAAATATTATTACACTCAATGCATTAAAAACCACACACACACATACACTTTTTTAGGTTTCGTGCTTGTATGTACCAACATTACGCACATGACATCATAAAAAAACAAAACAAAAGTAGAGCAAATATTAATGAAAATGTGAAAAATCGGTTATATTTTTAATTTTTCTCGGCCATTTTTGGACCGATCTTTCTGAGTTTTGTACGCTGTGTATTTTAGACATAGTTCGCAACAAAAATGTTAAAAAAATAGATGCAGTCGCGATTTTTGACTCATATCTGCGCCATTATTGAACCTATATAGCTGAGTTTTGGTCCAGATACTATGAATGTGATGTTTGAAAAAACTGTATACCACATCTTTTTAGTTAAGATAAAATACCCGAAAAAAACAAAGCAAAATTTGATGAAAATCTAAAATTTCGGTTGTATTTTTGATTTCTCTGATCTATTTGTGACCGATCGTTTTGATTTTTTGCACAGATTTTACGGCTATTATTTGTAAAAAATTGCATATAAAGGATTTTTGTCCGTTTTGTAGTTTAAAAAATTTACGCAAATAACGCTCCGAAAATGGTCAAAAAATAGAGGTAGTTGTAGTTCAGAGCTCATAGCTCAGCTGTTTATGGATCAATTGGGCTGAATTTCCATACGAAACTTATAACTGGAATTTCAAACAAATTGACATGCTAAAATTTTCTATACGTCTGCTCAGGACTTCAAAAAGTTGTTTTTAATATACACATGGATAGGCGGACATCGCTAAATTGACTCCGCTATTCATAAGGATCCACAATATATATTATTTATAGGGTATCCCATGTACGGTGTAGAAATTACACCCGTAATGACAAACTTATAAATAATCTTTTTACTTGTTTGTGAAGGGTATAAAAATACACAAAATTATATAATTGAAATGGCTAGCTTATGAAGCTTGATGCCGCATTATAAAAATTTATTTATTTTTTAATGTAGTCAAATGTCTCTGTTAGGCTTAATAAACTAGACGTTTCAATAAAAAAAATCAAATAAATATACAATTAAAAAATTTGGGACTAATCCACTGAAGATTCAGAGTAGCGTCTGATGAAAGAGCTGTAAAAAAATTTTTAAAATTTTGCATGAGAAAATTAAACCAAATTTAATTAACTTTTTTGGTGTCATTTGTAAATCACTTAACTGTGGGTTTACAGCTTACAGGTTTTGTTATATCAAGATTAAAAAAATAATATTGAATGCCCTAAGAAAATAATTAAGATTTTAATTTAATTTTCAAGCAAAGTACGTTATACATACTTTGTATCGGTCTACACAAAGTACTAAAGTCGGCCAACTTTTAACGTACGTTAAAGACTTTAATAATTTTTAAAATTTTTGTGTTGTAAGTTGTGAAAAATAATATGGAATTCGATTGAAAATTTTTACTTATACAGGGTGGGCCAAAAGAAACCAAGAGGTGTAAAAGTTTAATAACTTTTTTGTTTATTAACTTTTTTTTTATTTTTTCTTTCAGATTATATAATATACAAAATGGAAATTTTTTTACACTAAGTATGAAAAATGATGTCTCTTAAATGACCACCGTTTTCAGCTTCGCACTGATGGGCTCTTTTTAGAGCATTTTCCATAACATCTTTCAAAACTTGTGGCTGTAGCGTTCGAATTTCTGCAACAATGTTTGCCTTGAGTTCAAGGATTGTCTCTGGCTTGTTCACATACACTCGCTCCTTCAAAAAAACCCAAAGAAAATAGTCGGGTGCTGTCAAATCTGGCGATCGCGCTGGCCAAATAATTTCCGAATTTCGAGAAATTATTCGCTCTCCAAAAATTTGATTTAAAAGTGTCATTGTGTCTCGGGCAGTATGGGCAGTGGCTCCGTCCTGCTGAAACCACATACCAGGTCTGTTTTCAAGAGCAGGACGTAAAAAATTTTCTATCATAAAACGATACCCCTCTCCATTTACGGTTACAGCACTTCCATCTTCATTCTCGAAGAAGTAGGGCCCAATGACATTTTCAGATGTGATCCCACACCATACTGTACACCTGATGGGGTGCAATTGGCGTTGATAAATGGCTCTTGGATTTTGAGAACCCCAGAACCCAGAGAAATTCTGACGTTAAAATGTCGACGATATGCTCTTTGCGTTAAAATAATTGATCTCTGGTTTAAATAATAAAATTCTATTGTTCTGGTTCTCTGTTCAGTTGTGAACCTCTCCATTATAAATTCTCCAAGTGTTGTCTATATAATCTGAAAGAAAAAATAAAAAAAAAATTAATAAACAAAAAAGTTATTAAACTTTTACACCCCTTGGTTTCTTTGGGCCCACCCTGTATAAAAAATTTTTTGAAAACAAATACAATTTAATATCCACAAACAAAATACTAATTGCATCAACCTTCTACTTCTATATGTTACTGTCAGTTGAAAGAGGCGAAGTACTCGTATTATAACGTACGATGCATTATCTCTGTCCCACCCTTTGGAGTGTATCCCAGATGTCTTTAAATTTGCATCTCTGATATTCTCACAATACTCGTATCAAATTGATTATCTTGTCAAAATAAAAAGAAATAATGAGTGTCTCAAACATGAGATTAAAAATGTACCCGAATCATATAGAATATCTAAAATAATAAATGAAAATATAAGTCCTAATACAGCTACTTAATACAAAACCTTCATATATAGCAAATCACGGTTCAATACATTCATTTTAATATTCTATTAATTGAATTTTCTCACCATCTTTTTATTCTCTTTTTATCTTCTAGAATCTAGATTTTGCATTAAATCATACCTTTCTTCTTTTTTTTTGTTATTTTGTTAAAACAACTTGTTGACATAAAAGCTCTTGCTTAAGTTTCTTTTCGTCTATTATTTTTTGTGATAAAATCAACTCCTCGAAGGAAGTGAAATCTCTGCAGAAACTAGTTCTTTTATTTTTACTTTACTTTTATCGCTTACAATTTATTTAACAGATTTTTTCTTTGTTTTATTTTATTTTTCAGCATCATGAAACAGTAAAAAAGTCCAAATAAATGTGGAAATCTTAAAATAATACTTTCTCTTTTTATTATTTTTGCTAATGCTTCATTGCTTTTTGGGTTTTAGAATTTTTCTTTGCCAATTTTATTCTGTTTTAAATATTTTTATTTTTTTTATATTTTATTTTTAACTGTTTTCTACTACATGCAGTCTTTTCTTTACCTAAAAACACTAAATGGAAATTTACAATAAGTGGGAGTAAAATGTTGAAGATTTTATAGAATAAGCAAAAGCAGCACAAGAGCAACCATGATTGAATGGTTGTGGATGAATGGATGGATGAATGAATGGATAGATGATGGTTGAAGAGACGCATGAATCAATAAATATACTCATGTAGATGCAAATGCTTTTTATTTGGCTAAATACGATACAGTCAGTAACAATATGACAATAAAATTATTTAAATGCCAGAACAATTACTTTTTCAATAGCTTTTATTGGAAATGGTTTATACTAAATTGTATTTACTGCAAAGTTTTATCAGCCATTAGTTATGACAAAACAAGTACATGTTAAATATTTCCAACTATGCTTACTCGAAATATAAAAGGGAGTCAACATTGATGGAGAGTTGATTAATCTATTTTTTTTTGTTCAACACAAGCACTAACAAAGCCCACAATGTTATCAAAATTGAAATGCTTTGAATATATATTTTGAAAACATCTAACAACAAATAGTGACAAACTTAATTTAAAAGCTAAACTTTTGTTAATTGCTTTGTATCATTCATAAATACAAGGCATACCACAACTAAAGTCACAGAAAAGCGTTACAGGATGTGATGATAATATCACCTGCAGCATAGGGCATATTAGTCGCTAAGTCGACTTAGGTAAAAATTGACTTGTTGCCACAATTAACTCAATAAATTTAATTTATTTTCTAAATAAAAGTGGGAATGTCAATGAAAACAATACTTTTTATTAGAATCGAAATAGTTTTATAAAAAGACTTGTAAAGCTGTATTCCATATTGCCATAGAATTTGACATTTAGGTATATTTTTGATGATGAAGCCTTTGGAATACATTACTGTTTTGTTATTTATATATGTTATTATCTATTAAGCTCTACATGCTTATTGAATCCCTGGAAATCTTTTGATTAGCCCATAAGCTTACTGGTTGTAACATTCAGTAATAGCTCTCCTGTTTCCTAGAAGTCTTGTCCTATGAGACTCCAAGGCTATTTTATAAAACGTAAATCCCAAAACGTCTTTAATAATGGTGACTTCCTAAAAATGACACCAATGATATACAGCTAAATATTCCGTGGTTATCTAAGCCCCAATTTAATAAATATAAATTTTTGGATAATTATGTGAACACGTTAATGACATATAAATTCGAGCATTTTGAAAGGACCAGCATGGTAAAGGTACCTTTCTCAAGCCGATTGTTTTAAAATACTGGTATTCTTAGAATTGAACGGAATTCATGGCAGGGATTTAAAGAAATCAGACTTTTATATACAATTATCATCTAATTACCGTAGTTATTTTTTTTTTCCTAAAAGAAGATGTTGACTTCTTCAATGTTCGACCCCCCTCTTGGTTGACGTGGTGAGGTGGCTTAAGTAGAGCCAATGAACCGAGCAGCTAGATTCAATTTTGTCTAACTTTTTTAAGTAGAGATTCCAAAAACTAAATTTCAAACAGTTCCCAAGCCAAGGTGTTCTTGAAATCCTGCCAAGAGCTGTATAGTAAAACACATATTAAAACATGTGCATACCGGGCGATCTTTCAGGGTAAGTAGTCTTATATACATATAGGTACTCTGTGTATATGGACTATCCCATCCACGCCATTAAAGTATATTTTTATGATGAAATTGAACAAAACATAAAAATCAAAACAACTTAGTTAGATGAGAATACTTCACTTTGGTCACTAGTCAGTGAGGGAGAAAATGAGGTCATAAACATACATAATTGCATTCTCGAAGATTTGGAGCTATATGCCGAAAACAATTGAACCCAATACCTAGTGTCACAAAGAAGCCGGATACTGATGTACCAAGCGTAAAAAGCTGGCGATATACCAGAAGATATATGAATATTTCACTGGTGCCCAAAATCTTCGTATTTAAGCCATGACCAGAGATGAGATGGAGCCTGAAGAAATGAGTGTCAGGCACTAGTCATCAAAGCGCTGCAGATCGGGCAACAAATCACTAAGATAAGTGATGCCACAGGATAAAAAATTTATAAAACTGGCAGAGGGTGGAGAAAAGCTAACCTCTAAAGCTACGCCACTACCGGTAGAAACCTTTGAGGACAAGAAAAATAGCATGACTGAATCTGCATACAGCGATATGATAAGTGCACGCAGGGTCATCATCACCCATTCTAAACATCCTGAAGAGGAACTTAATGCTAGAAAAGTTGTTCTGATAAATAAGAGCTTTTTGTGAAAAAGTCCACAAATCTCAACAATAACCCCTTTTTATCAGCTGCATAAATAGGCACGGGAGAATCACACGAATTGGGGCAGAGGTATCTCATGGTTGCACCTCTACATCAAAATCAATATGCGTATCAGATAAAGAAATCTATCACACATGCTTTAATAAATCTCACGCAGAAAATTAAGTTCTCACTTGAGCACAAAGAGTATGGAGTTGGCTGTTGCCTAGATATTGAAGAAACTTTCGACAGAAATAAATAGAGACGCTCTTACCAAAGATTTCGATAAGACTACGTGCAAATGAATCGAAAATATCTTAAAAGGAAGAATTATAAATTTTTCTCTGTGATCAACAAACCTTAGAGCTAAGGCAACAAAATATTGTTTCATCACTGTTGGTGTCCCTTGTCGTGGACGAACTGTTACGCCTACTGATTGGTAATGGTTGTTAAGTTCAGGGATATGCTGATGACATAGTCGCGCTAATAAGAGGTAGATTTGAGGATAACTCATGGCGGAAAACACCACACAAGAAAAAGAAAAAGAAGTCGGTGGGCCACTAACCAATGGCTCAATGTCAACTAAAACTGCAAAATGTTCAGCGGCAGTGGCCAAACAACATACGTTGGCCAACAGTCCGCTATACTAAATATTGTCATGTATGACTTAGTTTTTTCATGTGTTTATGTTCAATTTTTCATCACATTTTTCATAAATATAATAAAAAAATTAATAAAAACAGAAAATAAAACATAAAATAAAAATGTATGTACGTTGGTACATACGAGGATGTAAGGTGAAAAAACTAAACTCGCTTTTTCTTAAATTTCAAAAGAAAAATAATTAATTGACATGATAAAACCTTTAACAACAAAATATTTACCTTTTCACTATTATTGTTGTTCATTTTTATATTTTATTATTTTTAAACTTTATTAATTAAGTGAAATACCTTGGTTAAGCTCTTGACGATAAACTATTCTGGAAAGGTGCGCCTAGTTTCTTCATTGGCCCCGGACCATTAGAGCGGACTGTTTTAGAGCTCTGTAAAGTTCTAGATGAGGGAGTGGCTGGAAAGAGAATGACAACAATATTGGCTACACACAAGGTATAACAGGGTATCGAAAACTTTTATGATATTCCGCTCTCGACTTATGGGCCTGACTCGGTCAGGAATTCACATTGTTACTGAAAACTTGGCAAATATGAAGACGAAGAGAGAGCAGAACACCTGTTTTCTATAATAGCTGTAGTCACCAGGTGACTCTTTCCCGCTGCAATTCTAATTCTAACTAATTTTTGAGCTTAATGTAAAATCCAAGAACTAGAGAATGATTTCGCAACTCATTTTGCCGCATCTCAGCAAAACTTAGTGCCTGCCTACAAGCAACTTTATAAGGCAGACTTAAGTTTACGATGAGCCACTTAGAAGCAAAAGCTTTAGCTGCTAAATTACACTTATTTAATGTTAACAGGAATCTGCACACATGAATGTTTCTTCATAACTGCGTCATACTTAATGCTTTTATGTAAAACTGAGTAAATTTAAGTGTTTTGACAATTTTCACGAATTTACTTCTCTTTATGGCTTCTTTACTTTTAATTTAAATTAAAATAAAAGCTGGTAAATTGAATATTATTAGTCGGAAGAAAATATTTGCAAAGTGTTATTAATTATCAGTTGTTTTTAACCTCATGTGATGCAATCAACTGACGTTTGTTGAAATCGTTCATTTTGTTCATTTCATTTATATTTAAAGTGTGAACTTAATGTTAAATTTAATTGCATTTTATCATTATAACTTAATGTAGAATATATATGTGTGTATGTGTGTGTTATTATTCAAGAAGGCACTTAGTCTTTTACAAAAATACATACACTTTAAGTTTTCGATTGGAACTTACAATTGCCACGTTATAAAGTTCCTAATACCTGCAATATCATCGTCCTGTTTTTCCTTCCTTTCAACATCTCATCTTCTTTTTTGAAACAATAAATTACAGATTTTGTTTTACAGAAAGTAAGAAATACATCTTGATATGTACAGGTACCGGCAGTAATGAAGGGCAAGCACGTTATCTAATATTTATTTATGAAATATTAGAAATTAATTCTAAAATTAAATTCTTTAACGAGTGGTGACTTCAACAATTGTCTCAAAGGGTCTAGGCAGGAGTCGATCCTCGACCCTTGACCCTCAGATTGGTTGGTTAATACACTACCCCAAATCTATAGTTAACAACACGCTGTCTATTATCTTATACCTGTGTTTGAAACACAAACAAATTCTTTATTGCATGTGAACAAGTGAATGGCAAAAATCGGACGTGCTACAAGTATATAATCTTATAAATTTCAAACGAATCGAATCTTATTTTATTAAAATTGATGCCTAATGATTAGTTAAATCTGCTTTATTGTGACAAAAACTACTGTGTGATACAGCAGTATCACACCTGTAGTCAAAGACGTCAAAGCAACACTACCTAAGGCCTATGACGAAATTTGTTTCTAACAAGGTGCTGTTTGTTACAGTGCAATAGATTGATTGGTTGTGTATAAAATATAATGGTAGCTTGTCATCTCTTTCTATTTTAAGTAATTAAAAAAAACTAAAATTTATCTTTATTATTTTCCTCGTGATGTTAATTAAAATTTTTTTTTTTTAATTAAAAATTTCAAAATTTTGCGTAAAAACTTATTTTTATACCTCTCACTATAAGTAAAAATGGTGATCTCGCTTGTAGTTTCTACACCGTATATGGGCTATCCTATAAAGTATATGTATTCCGAATCCATAGTCAATTTAACGACATCCGTATATCCGTCTGTGCCCGTGTAGTCGTTGAAATCAAGTTTCTAAAGTTCCTTGACAACATACAGGAAAGTTTAGTATACGAATCTGTTAGTTGTTGCTGTCGTCAGGATCAGTCAATAAATGGCTGAGCTATGAGTCAAAAGCCGGGACTACCTCTATTTTTTGACTATTTTGTCTAAACTACAATATGAACCAAAAAACGAGCGATCCATTTCAAGCTCAAATACCATATAATAGAGTTATTATCATATGCCAAAAAAAAAACATTATTTGTAGCGTTTGTGCACAAGAAAATAAAAAATGACCACCACTGAACTACAGATATACATAAGACATTGTGAATCTACAATACTCGTGGATTTTAAATTTTCTTTTCGATTAAAATCACAACTATTCGCTTTCACTAACTGAATTGCATGATTCAATTTGAACTAGTTCGTACAGAAGCATTACAACTTTACATGAGGCCACAAAGTAGCGATCTACTTCAGTGAAATTCAGACCAGTCTTCAGAGAATTTTTGATAACCCCGTCTAAAATTTTGTTTAAAATAATTTATTTATGCGCATTTATACCACACACAGACACTTTTATTAGACAACTACACACTTTTGTTCTCTTCTATTATTCATGAGTATATTCAACAGAAAAGAAATAAACTAAAATTCAAGGCAAATTTAATTGCCTACTTCAAAGTATGTTCAAGTATGTATGCGTACACTAGTATGTATGAAAGTGTATTTATAAATATGTAAAATCCTTATGATGCAAAAACCACTTAGTACTTGCAAATAATTAAAGGAATAAAATCCGAGAGTGTGCGTTGTGTGTAAGCACAAGAATGATTTTTAAGGGGAAAGAGTAAGACGTAAGAAAGATAACATGTACTCCTCCGTATGCTTTTGTATTAAGAGCCTAAGGATAAATAACGATCAAACATTGCAACATTAAGAGAAAGTTACACCATTTTGCTTATGTTCCTGAGGTTGCAGACATAAAAGCCTTCAAGCCAATCGGCCAGTCAATTTGCCAGCCAGTTTTTCTTTGATTTCTAGCCCATTCCTTTGAAAAGCCAACTATCGAAACAACTGAACTCAATTCATTCAAATGCAAAATAATCCAATTGGAATGAATTCAGTTCAATGTAAAAGTAAACTCAACTACTTACAGAAGTACATCATGTTCAAAGGCAACATGTTTTCTTTAGTAGCAGCTGCTTTAAAAAAAGTAAATTTTATACTTAATACTCGTACTACAAGTATAATAACGAAACAATAATAGTTAGAAATCCCCAACTGTCCTACTCCACAGAAATGAGTTTTTCTTCCAGTTAACTAGTTGAGTTTAATCAAATCAAAAAAAAGCTTTTACCTACAATAAAACAACCAAACAAGTAATATTTAATTTTAATAATCATGAGCAAAGTAGACCGTGTTAAAATTCTACAATAAAATTTTATTTTTCAAGCCGAACAAACATTTTCTTCTATAAATGTGTTACAAAAACTATAAAAAATCAAAAAAAAGAGTTTAAAAACATGCATTTGCTTGCAACAAAAGGATGTTCAGTAAACGGCTTTGCACCACATTTGTATTTTACATCATAAATAAATGAAAGTTGTTTGTACATGAATGCTGTACCATGGCTGCACAGTGGTATGTACGAGTAATTAAAGATAAATTTAATTATGAGGCCAATAAAAATACAACAGGCAGCATAAATTCTTTAAAAAAATTTGTTGTCAGTTATTTTCACACACATTTAATAAAAAATTCCGTAATATGAAATGTAAATAATGAATAAATATATCAGAATTCTTTTCAAAAAATTATTTATCACCCATTTCCTAAACAGGTAAACCATAAATTGTTGCAGTTGACTTGAAAGGCGACAACTGAGCAGAACACAAAATTATTTCAACAAAAATAACACTTTATTTGGCATCAGTCCTTGCTAAGGTTTAATCTAGACGAAAATACTGAATTATTGAGAAAATTGTTTTTGCTTGGAAAATTTGTTATCCATTTCTAAAAAAGAAAACCAAATTTCTTTTTTAGAATGTAAAACATCGTAAAGAAAACTTTGGCTAAGAAATATTTATAAATTTTTATAAATAACTTGTTCCCTGCTCATTATTTATATTTTCATCAACGTTACATTTAAGTATTTGATTTTTATACTCAAGAGTTGAATAGGTTGCCTAAAAAAGGTTAAGATTCGTTCTCTTTTGTAATGGAGCTGTCTTATTCATAAAATAAAAAAGACTTTTATGTTGTATAAAATTATTTGGAATAATAAAGTTTAACAAAATTTAATTGTTATTTGTGCTTAATTCCAAATTGTGTTGGTGTGCAAAATACATTATTTTAGATGATATTCTCATGGAAAACTTTAAAAATTGTTTACTTAGTATAATAAGTACTAAGAGGGAAAGCATATCTATACAGCTGTTTCATCAGACGCTACTCCGAAACTTCAATTTAACAATACTTGGGAGTAATCTACTAAAGATTCGGAGTAGCGTCATCCTGTATCTTGCCAAAGCTGAGGTGTCGCACAGGATATGTTTCGATGTTTCTTGTGCTTCTTGATAGAAAAGACAGTAGTCGTACTATACAACACCGATTTTACTTATGTAGTAGTTGAGTCTATAATGTCCTGTCAGCAGTTCAACGTACTCGTACAGTTAAAAATAACTTCTCCCCTAATACACTAGAGGTTAATGAGTTTCCTTGACTGCCGCATGCCTACTTTGGCTCTATAGCAGTCTTGTAGACTTCGGTTTTTCTAATTGTGTAGGAACACACGAATGAAATTTTTATTCAAACAGCAGATGCTTTTTGGCCCTAGGAAAGGAATAACTGCTCCTTTTAGGTAAATAGTCCCCCATTTCAATTCCCATATGCCCTTCATGTCCCGGTATCCATAACAAAGCAACCCAGTTTCTCCCTTCCAAAGCTTTGAGAAGTTTGTAGTAATTTCAAGCCAATCTTTTGATGAAAAAATTATTTCACGCAATGGCCCAATTAATTGGCCACCAAGATAGTGTGATTTAACTCCATTGGATTATTTTCTCTTGAGTTATGCTAAGTCACTTATCTACGTCGATAAGCCACCTGGAAATCAACATTCAAAGAAATATCGGCGAAATACGGCCGCAAATGCTGTGAAAAGTTGTTGAAAATTGGTGTTCCAGATTTCGCTTAATACGCGCCAGCCGTGGCAGCCACATGACACAAGTCATATTTAAACATTAATTTCATAAAAATTTATTTCCCATAAAGCCCGTTTCATTGATATTAAAAATATATTTCCTTATTTTATTATGATTTAAACTTGTGTCACACTATAAAAATCACCCTTTGCTACCAAATTTTTTCATTTAAAATTTTTACGTGAAAAAGGAAATTGTATTTCTCTATTATCATCAAAATCATAAAGAATATATAGTTAATATTTTTATATTAAGGAAATTAGACTCATTTAGCACATTTTTTTTTATAGATTTGTAATAGGGGATGGTGTGAAATATAATCTTAGAAAAATCCAATTTTTTCATTAATCCTCAAACCCTTACGTTGATTTTATACTTAAATACTTTAATTTTTGGTGGAATTTTTGCGCCATCCTTACATGTGTTAAGGAATGCTTGAAGGTAAGGACAAGAAAAAAGATTATATAATTCATATAAGACAGTCAGTCTACATTATTGGCTTAACGCTTACCTAAGTAACAGTTGCCATGGACTTGTTTGGCGTCTCCAGAGATTTTAACAGTGGAAAAAATACTTTTAATTCTTAGTTGTTGGACACGATTGAAGTTAAAAAGCAAAATACAAACATTCAAAAACACAAATACGCAAAGAGCTATTAAACTAACGATCACACATGTGTGAATAAATTACTGCAAAGTAAAATAGAGGTGTTGTTTTTCTACGTGCGTATTTGTGTTGAAATTCGGCATTGTATTGCAGAATGTTTTAGTCAAGGCACATGCATGCTAATGCCTACGTTTGAATTTTGCTTTTTTGCTTTCTAGATGCAATCGTGTCGAATAGCATAAAAAACAATCAGTTTCTAATCGTACCTCGAACATGATTTAATCCAATGTTGTGCACGATTTCCACTAAAATTGTTCGTTTGTGTGGTTTGATTGATGATGCATAAAAAGTTTGAATCATGCACAATCAACTAAAATTGCTGCAGACTGTCATTGAAAATTGTTGGATTAGTGAATGGGCATTAAATTGCTGTATTAAATGTTTATAGTCTTTCACGAAAAAAATTTGTGGATAAGTGATACATAAAAAAAAAAAAAAATATTAATTGTGGAGAGATGACAGAAGTCATAAAACCGTCACTATTACATGATAAATGGGAGAAGTGGTTAAAATCGCCTAACCCTTTTCTGACTGCAAAAGAATTCATCAGAAAAAGAATAAGCAAGAAATATAATTCAACATTCCTGAGGCTTTGGTAGATGCTTTGGTAAATAAATAAATTAATATTTCTCACCAAAAAGAAGTATGACATTTGAATGAAATTTATTTTAGAAACTAAGTCTTATGGAGGTTAAAAATGTCAACAAATTTTTACTTCGGTTGAGTCAGTCAACAAGTGGCAAGGTGTAAGATAACACTGGTCGACAAAAAAAACTTTTTGTGTGTAACATGAAAACTTTTGTCTTGCTATGTTTAGGGCAAGGATATGGATAATATAAATAAAATTAGAATGCTTCCAATACGAATAGTTTTTTTGTAATTAGATGTTATATAAATGGGGTATTTCATGGAGGCTGAAAGCCTTCTGATCGCTATTCACTTGGGAATAGCCAGAGGTGATTCCTTCACTGAACTGCTCAAGCATCTCACTACCTCCACGTGGTATTCCCTGGTAATGCCGTCCGGATCACCTGATCTGGCGGTAGCTAAAGTGTGTATGCGAATATGCAGATAGTAACCTGAAAGGCATGCGAACACCGGTGCATCTCAGGCTACTACTGCAACGTTGATGGACCGGCAAATACTATGGATTTGAGTTTGATAATTTATTGGAATTGGTTACAAATAGGCTGACAGCTGTGGCATTCTGTTACCTTAGTACACGGGAGTGACATCGCGTGGAAACGGCTTTCAGGCTAATGTCGCAGCTGCCTTCCGTCCCGGTAAAACCTTGGCAAGGACTTGGAGAACGCTCTAAATCACGTTGCCGTTAAGTTGGCCGTGCAGGTTTAGTTGATACGACAAATTTTTATTCAAACGGCAGATGCTTTTTGGCCCTAGGAAAGGAATAACTGCTCCTTTTAGGTAAATAGCCCCCTATTTCAATTCCCATATGCCCTTCATGTCCCGGTATCCATAACAAAGCAACCCAGTTTCTCCCTTCCAAAGCTTTGAGAAGTTTGTAGTAATTTCAAGCTAATCTTTTGATGAAAAAATTATTTCACGCAATGGCCCAATTAATTGGCCACCAAGATAGTGTGATTTAACTCCATTAGATTATTTTCTCTTGAGTTATGCTAAGTCACTTGTCTACGTCGATAAGCCACCTGGAAATCAACATTCGAAGAAATATCGGCGAAATACGGCCGCAAATGCTGTGAAAAGTTGTTGAAAATTGGTGTTCCAGTCATATTTAACATTAATTAATGGCTCTGTACACAAGCGCCCATAAGGTTTTGTGTCAACCCTTGCGAGGACCTCACTAACTGCACTACGGATTTAGATAACGACTTCAAGTTGGGACCCATATAGAGAAAAATGACTTCAATTAATAAAAAAACAAAAACAAGCGAAAACACAAATGATAAAACAAACGAAAAACAGAGTAGGAACAATGCATATTATGTGTTCTCAGATAGTATGAATAATAAGAAGGACGACGGAGAATACTTAACAGCCAGGCCTAAGAATAAGACCTGCTCTTTAACGCCAAATGCGATTGTGGACGCGCAAATTTTCACGCGCCAGTTTGACAAGGTAACTAGTCCAACAGGAACCACTCCGAAGACTAAGGTTGATACACCAACCCCAAAGACAGATTCTACTCCGGCAGGTAAGGAAATACAAACCGGCATGCACAGATACGTAACTGTTACCAAGCGTAAGGCTAGTCCTAGAACTAATCAACAGGAGCGCACAAGTAAGCAGTACAAAGGCAGTCAGGCGGCTACGATACCAGTCTCCGAAAATAGATTTTTAATACTTGCATCCACAGACGATGCACCAGTAGAACCTGCGTCTAAGGAACACAAACCTCCACCTATCTATTTGCGCGAGCAAACATCGAACGCAATTGTAAATCTTTTATCAAAGATTGTGGGAAAAGAAAATTTTTACGTAGCTTCTATACGAAGGGGACAGATACAGGAAACGAAAATCCAAACCCATACTGAGAAGAATTATCGTCTAATTGTTAATAGTCTTAACGCCGAAAAAAAGTATTACTACACGTACCAACTAAAAAGTGCTAAGGGCCTCGTGGTTGTGGTAAAGGGCATTGACAGTTCCGTCCCTGTTGACGAAATCAAGAAAGCTATTGAGAATGAAGGCTACGATATGAGAAATGTTCACAACATACACAACAAAGGTAAAATTCCTCAACCAATGCACCGTGTGGAGATTGCTTTTAATGCAGCTCTTCTTAAGACCAAAAACTCAACGCATCCTATTTATAATTTGAGATATCTTCTTAACCGAAGAATAACAGTAGAGGAGCCACATAAGCGTAATGGCCCTGCACAATGCACCAATTGCCAAGAGTTTGGCCACACAAAATCTTACTGCAAGCTACCATCTGTTTGCGTAGTGTGTGGTAACGCGCATAAAACCACGGAGTGTACACCACCTAAAAACGACCCCAATGTGAGAAAGTGCAGTAATTGCGGTGGAAGACATTCTGCTAATTATAGAGGATGTGAAGTATTCGAAAGGATAAAAAAATCGAATCAACCTCGAAGTCGCGCAAATGCGAAATATCTCGAATTGAACTACCCGAGCCGTCATACTAAAGCTACTGCAATACCTAATGGTGTACATGCGGATAGAGTGAACTATGCACAACAACACTTCGATGGCTTACCATCGTCAAATAGGCCCAACGTGAAAAATCTTTCATATGCCCTAGTACTAAGGAGCAGCCCTCAGGTCTTCAACGATACCAGCTCTAGTTCAATCGACAAGCTGACGGAGACAATGAACAATTTCATGACCAACATGAACAGTTTTATGAATAATATGCAGGGCATGTTTCAGGAGATGATGCGGAATCAGAACATGATTCTGCAGACCCTTCTTAGACAAAAATAAAATGACGCAGTTGCGTATTTGCTACTGGAATGCGAACGGGCTATCCCAACATAGGTTCGAGGTAGAAGATTTCCTACACAGGCAGGAAATAGACATCCTTTTGGTATCCGAAACACACTTTACTGTAAAGAATTGCTTTAGAATTGACGGGTTCATTATTTATGACACTAAACATCCAAGTGGAGAGGCATGTGGTGGCACGGCCGTCATTGTGCGTAAAAACGTGAGGCACTTTGTTATGCCAGAATTTGGGAAGGATTTTATTCAGGTAACCTCTATAAGTCTTACTGATTTTCATACCACAATTTCATGTGTATATTGTCCTCCAAGATACATAATTGATAGCGACAATTTCAAAAGTTTCTTCGCAACATTGGGACTCAAGTTCCTGGCAGCAGGAGACTACAACGCTAAACATACCTCAGTGGGCTGCTAGACTTAGTAGCCCAAGAGGTAGGCAGCTGTACAATGCTATTGCTCAAAATAGTCTAGATGTCGTATCTGGCGGTGAGCCCACATACTGGCCTACAGACTGTACGAAAAAGCCAGACCTTATTGACTTCACTGTTATAAAAAATATTAAACGTGACCAACTTCTTATTAGTCCCCTAGACGACTTATCATCTGATAATTCGCCAACTATAATTACACTACGTAATAGTTTTATAAACTCTGAAGTATCTCCTACATTCTATCCGAACCGGTATACGAACTGGCTAAAGTATAAAATGTATGTGAGCTCTCATCTCTCCCAGAACATCCCTCTAAGGAACTCGTCTGATATACAATGTGCTGTGAACCACCTTACAGACGTTATTATTTGTGCAGCTAGGAATGCAACTCCAATGAGAAAAACATAGGAGGAAACCATTCAAGTCATCAGCTGATACTGAAGCCCTCATCCGACAAAAAAGAAAATTGAGAAGGGAATGGCAGAGAAATCGTTCTCCAGCTTTAAAGACCCAATTGAATTTGTGTCAAAAATTACTTAAAGAAAAGCTGCGCTTACAGCATGAGTCAGCGCTTGCAAATTATTTAAGTAACTTGGATCCGACAACAAAAACCGACCACAGCCTATGGAAAGCTGTGAAGCATATGAAGTGCCCTACTTCCTCCGAACCTCCACTAAGACTTGAGGACCTTAGTTGGGCTAAAAATTCTAGTGAACGAGCAAATGCTTTTGCTATCCATCTGGAAAACGTTTTCACTCCACATGAAATAAATAGTGATATTAATCCTCCATACATCAGCGATTCCATTGAAAATCATATAAAGATGCGGTTGCCCTCAATTAAAATGACAATCAAAAATCTTGATGTGAAAAAATCGCCCGGCGCTGATCGAATTACTAGTTCAATGCTGATAAACTTGCCAGATTGCGCTGTGAGAATTATGTTATTCATTTTTAATGCCATCTTAGGAGTGGGGGTTTTTCCGTCCTCTTGGAAAATTTCAGAAATAGTCATGATTCAAAAACCGGGTAAAGACGCTACTCAAATTACGTCATACAGACCTATCAGTTTATTATCCATCCTTTCAAAGCTGTTCGAAAAGGTCCTCCTCCAGAAAATAACGCTCCATCTAGCAGAGCGAAATATTATTCCAGAACATCAGTTCGGCTTCCGGACTGGTCATGGAACTATAGAGCAGGTTCACAGAATTGTTACTGCTATCAGGTCGTCCTTCGAGAAAAAGCTGTTTTGTTCAGCATTGTTTATTGATGTCTCCCAAGCATTTGACAAAGTTTTGCATGATGGTCTCCTCACAAAAGTAACACGACTTCTTCCTGCTAACACCCACAAGCCGATTAAAAGTTACTTGACTGATAGAACATTTAAGGTACGGTCAAAAAATGTATTTTCACCAGTTAAGAAGATTTCTGCAGGCGTCCCCCAAGGAAGTATACTTAGCCCGCTAGTATACATCGTCTATACATCCGATATGCCTACAAATCGACATACTATCACCTCAACGTTCGCAGATGACACGGCATTTTTAAGTGTGAACAAAGATCCAGGAACTGAATCTGACCACTTACATGCTTATATAAACGAGCTGGAAGGTTGGCTAAATAAATGGAATATCAAAGTAAATCCATCAAAATGTGCCCATGTGACTTTTACACTAAGAAAGGCTAATTGTACGCCAATAAAAATAAATAACGTCATTGTTCCGGTGGAAACCCAAACTAAATATCTAGGAATCCATCTAGACAGACGCCTAACATGGTCACGACACATTGAGGCCAAAATCTCAGCTATGAAACTGAAAACAGCTCGACTAATAGGTCCATTTTCATCTCTATCTTTGGAATATAAAGTTCTGTTATATAAAGCCATTATTAAACCAATCTGGACATATGACATTCAGCTTTGGGGAACTGCGTGTGCATCTAACATCCAAAAGTTACAAAGAAGACAGTCGAGTATTTTACGAACAATAGTCTGCGCCCCTTGGTATATAAGAAATGAGAATATCCACAGAGATCTAGAAATTCCAACGGTTCGGGAGGAAATTGAAAAATATTGTACTAAGTACGTTCCAAACGCCCTCGCCAGGGACCTGTTACAGTTCGAGGGACACAGAAGGCTTAAGAGAAGTGATACCTTGCGCCTAGTGAGAAGAGGGATATAACTTTTTTTTTTTTTTTTTTTTTTTGTTTTTTTTCTTTAAACGAAGAACATTCCTTTTACTTTAAGATTTGAGTACAAGTAACTAGTTATTACATTGGTAATAATTATTTAAGTTTTTTCTTTTTATATTTAAGATTTGGATACTTATTGTAATTTTCTTATAGAAAGATTCAATAATAATAAACAATTTTAAAAAAAATATATAAATTTAGAAAATTTGAGATTTTGTTAACAAAAGTAAGTTATTTTATTATGTTACAGTATTAATTTAAATAAAATTTTATGATTTTCTGCTGTATTTTGCTTCAGGTACATCTCGTTGTAATGTCCAACAGTAATCCGCTAGCATACGTGGACTCCACTTGCCCTGGTATCATTTTTCCATGGTAGAAATGTCTTGGTGGAATCTTTCACCATGTTCATCGCTGACGGCGCCCAAATTTTCAGGAAAAAAGTCTAAATGTGAATGAAGGAAGTATATTTTCAATGACATATTACAACCCAAAGCCTTATAAGCAGATAGCAGCTCCGCGACAATAGTTTTATAGTCATTTGATCGGTGATTTCCTAGAAAATTGAAAGTTACTTTCATGAAAGATTCCCAAGCAGATTTTTCCAAATCACTGAGTTTTTCTTTAAATATGTCGTCTTTCATCAATTGTCTGATTTGTGGGCCAACAAATATGCCCTCTTTAATTTTTGCCTCACTCAATTTAGGAAACTTTTCCTTCAAATATAAAAAGCCGTCACCACTCCTGTCCATAACTTTCTGGTGGTTCTGGTACAGGTAGTTCCTCACTATGAGGGATCGGTCTTTTAGCAGATGCAGGTCAGGATATGTTATTTTATTTTTTGTTTTAATTGTGATACCTTTCGTATCAGTAACACAAAAATAACAATCAGATGAGTGATTCGTTGGTTCTGTCCAAATTACGGGGATTGCAAATGGCATAGATCGAGATCTCCTCGCCCATCCAGTAAGAAGACCCACACATGTAACACAGCAGATGTGTGGAACCCACGCTTTGTCTTGCTGTCCGACGGCAAAGCCAAAATACTGTTCATATAGCTTAGTCACTAATGGTGTCAAATTCCTTCGCTGAGTTTTAAAAGTAATGTTACCACAAATATAACAAAACCTGTCAAGTTCATTTTTGCACTTTCTTGACATTATTTAACAGTCGCTTAACTCAATAAATAGAAAAAAACACTATACTATTCACATAAATAAAATCTCTGAATGCAAAAGTGGAACAAAAATGGTTAATTTTAAATTTTACGGGTAGTAGCTGTAACACGAAAACTAGAACTGATGGAATCAAAATAAATACGGTGATAAAATGAGGGTATTTAGGTAATTGGTAAGTACCTTTCTTGTTACAAAATTTTGTTGACCAGTGTAATAGATTCTTGGGCATCCCTAGATTTAAAAAAGAGATTACTAGAGAAGGAAAAGAGTCTCCTAGAAACTCTAGATGCATACCAAGTGTATGAGCAGCATGTTACTGTGTGCTGAAAATGACGTGGTAAACGAATATTATTCCAAAACTTATGTTTAATCAATTTCTTCAGTTGAGTGTGGCCAATGTAGAAAGGAGGGACATTTATCATATCTGAATGTCCTGCTAGAAATGCAAACTGCAACAAATGTTTGTTGCTCGGATATTTTCCAATAAAATGCAAGACCAAAAAAGAGAAGATTGATAATGACAACAACGAGTCTTAAAAAAGAAAGCGTTTGGCTGCTAACGTTCGCTATATTCCAGAAGACAATTATTTCAGTACAAAAATGACAGAATTTTAATGCTTCCAAATTGCCAAAAATGACTATAACAAAGAAACCATATGCTACACTACTGGTGGGGAAAGTATTTTAATGGTAAAGGACCCTAGTTGACGCTGTTGTCATCTTATAAGTGAAAATAATTGGAACTTATTAAAAAAAAATTGGGGCTGTAATGGGATACTCTCACATTCTGTCAACAAATTTAAAGCGTATGCTGCAACTCATCCATTGGAATTTATTGTGGTCTTGACTCCTCTTTATGTGTAAGTAAAAGTGGAAAATAATCTCTATTGGGAAAGGAAACAGCTATACAATTAAATGTGATTATATTAGGATTGGATGTTCCCATAATCAGGAAAAACAACAACAACAATCTTTCTCATTATATAAATGATATTACTGTATTCAGTGAAAGCATTGAAGACCATGATGCAGTATGCTAAATGTATTTGGAAAGCTAAAAAAAATTAGTATATTTAGGGCACGTACTTTCGACATATGGTTTGACTGCAGATCCCGAAAAAGTAAAAGTATTGCAACAGTTTCTAGCTCCAAAATCAAAAGATAAGGTACAAAGTTTTTTAGGCTTAGTTACGTATATTGATAAATTTTTAGGTTATTACTTACTAAAGATGCAAAATTTCTATAGGTGCAATGATAAGAGGAAACTTTCTGCAAAAACTATGCTGTCCGCAATTCCAAAACTGAGAACACGAGCAATAGCTGGTGACTTTAGTGAGCTGTTGAGAAGCGATATTCCGAAGGGCATTGGGCAAGAAATGGCGGACTATCTGGCTAAAAAGGGCGCGGATACCTCTTTCGTAAATTCAGAGCCCTTCTGCGGGGTAAACAACAACTTCACTGGCTCTGCTGGAGGGTCGAAAGGGGCATGCGACAGCCAAAGAAACTCATTAACCCCGAGCCCATTAAAGTAAAGGTTTTTTTAAACCTCGTAAGTTACGGGCCACTGTAGAGTTAATTAAAACATGAATAAAGCAGGTAGTTTTTGTGGTATTCATTCTAAGCAATGACGGTGTGAAATTTTTAATTAATTCGGAAATGATTTATCTCGTATCTGAAAGCATTTTGCTATAAATGCAATACTTTATGGCATTAAAATAACACCTTACAATTTTTTCGGTAAAGAAAGTATTCCTGATAGTTTATATTTAACATCAAAATAAAAATCAAATAATTTTTCGCTTTTCGGTTTATTTTAACTCCGGAAAATAATTAAATTCTCTCTGAAAATAAATACACTCTCTAAAGTTAAAATGTGACATCTAAATTAAGAATAAAGGAATTCATTTATATCTACTTCCGCATAAAAACAACACCTTAGTAAGGATTAAATTCTCTCTTCCCCTCACCAAAAGTACATTTAATACTAAAAAATTATTGAAATGAAATTATTCAAAAACCATATGGTCTAAGAAGAAGAAGAGCAATTTAATTAATGCAAGATACTGCCTAGAATACATAAAAAAAAGTAAAAACTTTGAAGAGTGTGTTGATTTACTTATTGTCCCAAATTTAAATGAATTTGTTTGACTTTAGTTATTACGAAACTAGAATGATAGACAAAGAACTGAAATTGAAAAATTGGGATGGCTGTAATATAGTGTAGATACTACCAAGGTAAGCAACAAATTATTTGTTACTTTGTCTTTCACTTTTAAATAACTATTGTTTTGCCGAAGTAAATGTGCTGCAAGCCTTCCCCATATTTGTGCTTGGTTCTACGCCATAAATATTAAAAACTTTGAAATAATTTAATAATTCCATCTTTACAGATCCTGTACGATTTTGAGCTTAATTTTGGAAAAAGTAAGTGCTGAACTATTTAATAATGTGTGCGATGGGCAAAGCTTAGATGGTTTAGATGATTGGTCTAATGTGTTAGCGTTTTTGACTCTTTTAAAGTTGCTTCCCTCGACCGCTGCTATTTAGTCGCCATATAAAAAGAGCTAAGATAATTTTTGAAGAGGTAATTTTGTAAAAATATGTGACTATTGTTATTAAACTGGTTATCTTTTAATTCTAGCTACATACTCAGCTAGAAGAGTATAAATTAGTGTCTTAGCAGCTCACAAAATAAATTTTCTATATCCAAATATTTTATAAGTTTGTGTGGAAAATGTATTAACGTACCTGTTATAACTATTTACAACCACAAAAATTACAACCCTGGGTTATTGTCTTATAACTAAACGCTACTATTTACATCACTTAAGAAAATAAATTCATTGTTCTGGAAACATCGTGCAACTGTATACCTACGAGTATATTCCTTTTATTTAATTCTTATAATATTGTTAAATTGAATTAATGAAATAAATAGTTAGAAAAGAACGTACAATTGATTATTCATTTAAAGGAAAAAGGTTACAACAGTACCTCTTGACTTTAATTTTGTTCGGGTATTTTAAGCCTTTTTACGTGTTCAGCATTGAATTTGACATACACTTTTTACGTTTTTTCGCATTACGCTTAGTTTATATAGATATGACAAAAAACCTACAAGTACAAAATTAATTGAAATTCATTCCAAATTTCCAAACTTACGTACTTAATATATACTTATTTATTAATAAATAATGTTTTAAAGAAGTAAGTAAATGTAATGAATAAAACAAACATATAATTTTAAATTAAAAAAAAGATATTTCAATTATTTTATTGCAGAAGGTGTTAATCTATACATATAAAAGAGTAACGGTACTGACTGACTTATCATCATCGCCCAGCCCAAACGGCTAAAGCTACGGACTTGAAATTCGGTAAACAGGTGCATGTCCCAATGTATAGGACGAATAAGAAGGAATTTTCGGAAATTCGAATATTAAGGGGGTAAAAGAGGGTAAAAACTGTTAAAATCGAACTTATTATATTTCCGGAACTACTACAGATAGAGCCAAAGTTCAAACTACGAAATATTCTACTAAAAAAATAATTGGATGGGTACTTGGTACTTTTGTGGCAAAAAAAGGGTAAAAACTAATGTTGGTACGCTTTTTTAACCCCATTTATATTTCAAAGTAACAATCACAGCAACAAAAACTAAACTGTATTCTTCTCTTCTTAAAAAGGTCTCCAATGTATATTGGCAATTTTTAAAAATTGGAGCAAATAAGGGGTAAAATATGTGCCCCGTTTTACTACTATTTCTAAATATGTATCATAATGTAAATTGATGCAGCATATAAACATTTTATTACTAATTTGTAGCACCTAATAAAAATCAATGGTAAAAAAATTGTTTTATGGGAGAAAAAAAGTACCAAAAGAAAGATTTCTACTTTATATTTAAACAAGTTTAATGGCATTTTTAATGTTATGTGCAAGCCTAGAATTTTCGCAGTAGAATTAAGCGGTCCTTAACAAAATAAAAAATCATCAAGTGGAAAAAATTTACTTTTTATTGATTTTATTGGTACTCTTTGATATTTTAGTATTAACAGCCCTAGAACTACGAAACTGAACACGGTTCAGCTCAAATTTGAAATTCATTAAGGAACAAAATGGTACTTTTTATACATTTTAATGGTACTTTTTGAATTTTTAATGTAAACAAACCTGGCAGTACGATATTGGGCTCAAATAGTCCCAAGCAAAGTAAAAAATAATTAAGAGAACAAATGGTACTTTTTGTTGGTACTTTTTAATATTTTATTATTAAGGAATGTAAAAGTACGCGATTCGGCTCAAATGATTTGAAGTAAGGTGGAAAACCATGAATGGGAAAAATGGTACTTTTTATTGTTTTTATTGGTACTTTTTCAGTTTTTCATGCTAACAACACTAGAACTATGAGATTGGGGTCTAACGCTCTTAAGCAAAGTAAAAAATTATTAACAGACAAAACAGAACTTTTTATTGATTTCAATGGTACTTTTTGATTTTTTAATATTACCGAACTTAAACTATTAGACTGCGCTTAAACGGTTCATGACAAGGTGAAAAATAATTAAGAGAAGAAAAGTGTCCTTTTTATTAATATACTATAATGGTATTGTTTGAATCTTTTATCATTAACTAATTTATAACTATCAACCCGAGCTCCAACGGTGATCAGTAAATATGAAAATCAATAAATTGACATAAGGGCCTTTTTCTACATTTTAAAATACCTTTTAATGTAATTTGTATTAAAACATTTAGAACTGAGTTTAAAAAGTCTAAAAAGAAATACGAAATTATAATAAGGAGAGTATGGTACTTCGCTGACGAAGTAGCGAGTTAAATGCTAGTCTTAAATATTCTTATAGAAATTCAAAATAATACTTTTTGTTTATTTGTTTATTAAATTTAAGTATTTTTGTGTTAGAGTTAAAATAAAATAAGAATTAAATATAATAAATTTAGGTGTTAGTTTTATGCTCTGAAAGTACACGCAAAGAAAAAAGATGGTTGAATATGGTCACCGCAAACGTAGTGTGTTCTTCACAAAAATAATATTATTAATTTGAAGCATCTATTATTATTAGGTCCAATAATAATACCTTAGTTGGTAGAGATTATTATTATTTAGCTGGACTAAAATTTGAGCTAGTAACTGACGAATTTCTTTTGAAGTTATAATCATGGGTATTTGAAAGAAATTTTCTTTAAGCTACATTTACCCAAAACAATAAGAGAAAATATCAGCAATGAATTTAAGTTGCATTGTGCCGAAAATAACATATCGATAACTAGAATACCTCCTTATTGGTCGCAAGCAAATGCAGAAGTTGAAAACATTAATAGATTTCTCGCAAAATGATAAAAAATAGATGCAGCAAATAAGAGCCATTACAAAGGAGAAGTACCACATTTTATTTTAATGTACAACGTGATGCCACATGACACAACAGAGTTAGCACCGAGTGACCTCATGTTTAACAGGCGCATCCGTGATAAAATTCCAGGCATTGAAAACATTACAGAAGAGGTAATTGATTTATTTGTAAGAGATAATAATTTAATGAATAAGCAGAAAAAAGGCTGACGCGAAGCATCATAATATTGAGTCAAGTAGGTTTTATTGAAAAACGTAATTTTCTCAAATAAACTCACCCCAAGCTTTGATAAAAGAATTTATAAAGTTGTTGATAGAAGTAGAAGTGACATTATAGTTATAGGAGAAGAACGAACATATAAAGGGTGTTTTTTATAGACGTATAGAACTTTAAATTGCAATAAAACAACGATGGATTATTTGATTGACATGAATTTTATGTATCCGAAAGATAATCTTGTGGCATTACATTTTAAAAAATGATTTCTGGCATATGACCGCCACAGCTGGCTCGGATGTAGTCCAATCTGGACGTCCAACTTTTTCCAACATTTGTGGCCGTATATCGGCAACAACACGCCGAATGTTGTCTTCCAAATGGTCAAGCGTTTGTGGCTTATCCGCATAGACCAATGACTTTACATAGCCCCACAGAAAGTAATCTAGCAGTGTTAAATCACAAGATCTTGGAGGCCAATTCACAGGTCCAAAACGTGAAATTAGGCGGTCACCAAACGTGTCTTTCAATAAATCGATTGTGGCACGAGTTGTGTGACATGTTGCGCCTTCTATTCATGATGAATTGCCAAACCAAACTGAGAATAAATCACTTGACAGCTGTTAAATCGGTTGCCATCTTGACCAGTAATGCCAACTTAAAGTTCTATACGTCTATAAAAAACACCCTTTACAAGAAACGTTAGTGTGTTTAAAAAGTTTCTTAATATTCTAAATAATATATCGCCTCAAGTTTCAATTACATTACGACCATCTCTTGTCGTAAAACCACAATTGGAACTATCCACTAGCCCACACAACTTAAGTGAAGGAGATAATTTTAAGTTTGAAAGACCATGGGTTTCTGAAAGCTGAAAAAGGTAGAAGGGATCTGGCAACACTAATATTAATTTGATTTCACCCAATCAACTGAAGTGGACAAAACAATTGTTGTGAGTTTCGATAAATCTAACATATTAAACTCCATTTTCGTTAACATTACTATTCAACACAAAACCCTAACGTTTTTATTAGGGCATGCCATTTAAATTTCATTTAACCTTTGTGTCAGGGCAATAAGCCCGGGTATATTTTACGCTTTAAAATCGCTATATTTAAAAAAATAACAATCTGTCTTGTTTGAAATTTTATGATATCCTTAATAAGCTAAAAGTAAATGCGTACATTTATTACATTGCGGCAAGTCTGTAGAATGCGCTTCAGACATCAGTCCTTAGCATAATGTACAATAATTTCTTGTTGGTCGACTCGTATATACTCGTAAATAGCAATTATATTTATTCGGGCAGCATCAAGGTATTTCCCGTGTTCTGCCGCATTCAAAGGGCCACCGCAGAAAGGATACAATTGTTCACAAGCAGTAACCTTGGATACTGCTCTATCTAGGTACATGTCCTCTGAAAATTTATGTACAGCTTTAAAAATATATCCGTTTTTGGAATAGTTTTATCAGTTTATTTACGCTGCTACCGTGTGTTTGCGTTATCGAAACGTATAAAACGATTTATTCTCCAAATTTTATAGGTTTTTCTGTTGTTTTAAACAAAAATTTATTGTGAACGTACTATAACATAGTGGATAGCCCTTCAGTACTCCGTAGTAGTTCACAACTGTGTACAATTGACAACTATAATATTTACTACTAATACTCGTAATAATATAATATTTACGCTATTTACTACAGTTGTCTAGAAGTAATCTAGAACTTTTTTGGTAGTCTAGTTGACGAAATTGCTTTATTATTACCCGCAAAATATGTCTACATACCCGGGTATGTCTGCCACTGACGTTAGTATAATTTTTCTGCCACACAAGGGTTAAGAGAACTTTTCATTGAACAATTTTTTTATTAATACTAATCAGATCATTTACAATAATTCAGCCTTTAACGTTTGCTGCAATACAAATATGTATGTAGGTATATTTATCGATAGTGTAGACGGGGATAAACATTCTAATCGAGATACTAGCAAATAGAGCTGGTCTTCTAAAAGCCACTCATTAAAGTAAACCACCAAGAAAGCTCTAAAGCAATTTTATCTATTTAAAATGTTTGGAAATAATAATTTTTTCTTAATAAATTATCTTTGATTTTTTTATCACTACGTTGTTGGCAGCAATATTCAGTTGAATTTAACAAATTTTATGAGTGTAAGTCAGCAGTTTTAAAATTAAAAATAATATCGTGAAACCACTGTTGTTGGTTGTTACTGTTCTTGATAATATTTTTGTTAGAGAATCAAAATAATAAGGTCTGCCATGTACTCGTATGTTCGTGACTGCGTTTGATTGTAAAAATAAGCATGAGAGAGTCAGTTTAAATGAAAGATGAAATGCAAAAATAAAAGTAGAAAAAGAATTTTTTTGCTGGAGGTTGTTTACACATCTCGGTTGCCTGGTTGGTTTTTGTTGAAACTCATTGGGGGATTAAATATATGAAAGAATAATTCGCTGTTTTCAAGCTATTGCTTGGGGAGAATTAAAAGTACTGATATTGAAATGAATAGATTAGTTAATTTAATATTGAAATAAAAATATGCACAGCAGGGTTAGCTTGTCTAATGTGTCAGACTGCCTGCTTTCGTGTGTGTGCACACACACATTATACATTCGTATTATTTATTAAAGTAAATTTCGTTCATTAAAATAAGCAGAATACAATCACTCAGTCGTTTATTTTGAACAGAGATTTGTGACTGAAGTGGTTGACTGGCTAGTTAATGCCTTTTAACTACAGATTCCCTGGCTCAATCGAAAACAAATTGACGGCCGGACTCCGTAAAAGCAACCGACAACTACTTTCGTACATTTGTATTCAAAACAAAAACAATAGCTTCTGTCGTTCGCCAGGCCGTTAATGTATCATAGACAGTATAAAATAAGCATTATTTGGCAGCTAAAGCTATTGCTTTAGGTGGCTCATCGTAAGCAAAATATATGACTTATAAATGCGATTTTGTAAGTGATTGCCAAACGTTATTTCTAGGTAAGCACCAATTTTTTGCTGGAAGTATTGGCCTGACCTCCAAAAACGGTGTAGCATTCTGATTTTAAGACTGCTATTAAATTTTCATATTGTATTGTTTTACCCAGTAGGATATTTACGATGACATCGATATATTTCCATTTCCATTTTCATTTCCGTACATATTACCTCTAAGGCGATTTTGCTTTTGTATGCGTTAACATCTCAATGATGATTTTGCAGTTTTGTAAAACTTTTCGTTCATGAGAGAACTGATGAGAATTCATTTAATATATTTTTTTCTTCCATTTTGTTTAAATAATGAAATTAAACAACGAAGCATCAATTAAATATTAAATCAAACGATTTGAAGAGGCGAAACGAATCGCAATAACAAAGTTATAAAAAAGTTTCTAGGTCATATTAGCTAGCTAAATAATAGTTTCATAATTTGCATGAGTACGAGTTGGCAATAGTTTATGAAAGTAATTAGAGATTCATAACATATGAGTATGTATTGCAATAAGAGGTGTATGTAAATAAAGGGTAGCGTTAAAAGTAATTACGTAAAATTAAAATAATACATTGTCTTACAAATTATGGTAAATGCGAAATCTTAAATAGGCTGTGCTTTTCAAAATTCGTAGACAATTTTTATAACTGCAAACGTGAGAATACCATGTAAAACGGCAAAATCTTTTTAAGCTTGAGATCGGATTATATTTTTATTATTATTATCAATATTTAACATTAGAAATTAATAAATAATTATAAGATTAAAGTTGTTAACGAGCTCTGGTTACTTTGACCGTTGGTTCCCAAGGTCTAGGCCGGAATCGAACCTCTGACCCTCAGATATCGGATTATAACTATTTTTTAAACATTATATATGTAAAACGGCAACTGTTTTTAAGCTTGAGATTGGTTTACAATTTTGTGTAGCTTTTTCTAGAAATAATTACATCCTAAAGAAAGTTAAATCGAAATCCCGATATAAAAATAAATAATTATAATTCGATCTCAAACTTCAGCCATTTTAATATAAAAAAAAAGGTCAAACAAACTTACAAATTTAAGTAAACTAATATTTTTCATACATAAACAGACAAGCCTACACATTTTGTGTCATTAGAACTTTTGTTTGAGTTCGTATTACTGCAAATAAAATTTACATTCGATGCAAATGAGGTCATACAAATTAAGTTTTTAATTATTTGTTTACTTTTATAAACTCAAATGATATTTCGTGTGAACTTTTTATTGGAAAAATCAACAGAGTTACGTTTTTATATGTAAAAAAAGGGAGAATAAAAAGGCGCACAAATCCTGTTAACAAAAACAAGCTAAATACGGATGTGCCAAATGTGCCAATTCTTTAATACCCTTCACTGTGTTAGCCAAATCTATATACTCGTATATAAAAGAAAGTCGTGTTAGTTACACTATTTATAACTCAAGAACGGCTGCACCAATTTGGCTGAAAATTGGTGCGGAGGTAGTTTAGAGCCAGGAGATGGACATAGGATACTGTTTACCCCGTTCGGCAGCGTTCCCATGTGACTTGACATAAAATGTCAGTCACTATAAAACGTGGTATAACAAAAATTTTTTATTTTATGTGCAAAATCTAGAATTACGACAGTAAAATTTAACAGTACTGGATGAATAGTAAGGAATACGAGAAGGGACATTATGGTACTTTTTATTGATATTAAAGGTACTTTTTGATTTTATAGTATTAACAACCCTAGAACTACCAGACTGGCTTCAAACGATTCAGGTCAAAGAGAAAAATCATTAAGGGGACAAACTTATACTTTTCATTAATTTTAATGGTACTTTTTGATTTTTTAATGAAAATGAACCTAGAAGTGTAAGTTTAAGCTCAAACGGTCCAGAGTAAAATAAAAAATCACTAAAGGGACAAATGGTGCTTTTGATTTATTTTTTGGTACTTTTTGACTTTTTAATGAAAACGAATCTAGAAGTACAAGTTTAAGCTCAATCAATCCTGAGCAAAGTGAAAAATCATTAAAAGGACAATTGGTACTTTTTAAACATTTTAATAGTACATTTTGACTTTTTAATGAAAACGAACCTAGAAGTACAAAGTTTGGCGCAAACGGTCCTAAGCAAAGTGAAAAATCATTAGAGATACAAAATGGTACTTTTTAATTATTTTTTGGTACTTTTCGACTTTTTAATGAAAACGAACCTAGATGTACAAGGTTAGGATCAAACGGTCTTGAGCAAAGTAAAAATCGTTAAGGAGCAAAATAGTAAATCCATAACTACGAAATTAAATTAAAAAAAACTTTATTTTTTATTAATAACATTTTTAAAGTGTATCAAATCACATGCGCTATATTTCACTTTCCACATTCTTCTTAAATATCAAAAAAAAAAAATAAATAAATAAGTTATTGAAACGGGTAGCTTATGAAGCTTGAGGTCGTATTATAAAAATTTTGATAATACGTTTCAATAAAAAAAAATTCAAATAAACTTACAAATAAAAAATTATATAGCCATAAAAAAAGAAATTAAAAATATTTACAAAGAACTTTTTCTTTGAATACCTTTTTTTATTAATTATAAATTAATAGTTAATTTCAGTTCAAGAAACTAAAATTAACGAGTTCCAAGAAAAAAAGCCTTTCTAAGAACCTTATTTTGAAAAGGAAAGAAAAGTTCTGCATTCACTCAATTTTGAAATTAATAAAAAAAAACTAAAAAATATATCGAATAGGAATGCAAAATAAATATAATTTAATTTAATTTTTGCAAACATTTTTTAAACAAATATATCATAATAGAACTTCAAATTAATAGCAAAAATAAAAATAAAAATCTCTTTCAATAAGATTTCTGTATCCGTAGTTCTATTACACTGTGTCATCCTTGCCTCTTGACCTGAGGAGTGCCAAATGCATACACACTAGACCGATCGTTAAAAATAAATTTTGAAGTGCCGGGCAGATTCTGTTTCCTTTTGGTCTAAAACCATTAAATTTAAAATTTGGGGCTGATCGGATAATATTTAGTGGCCGCGCCCATCAACCAAAAATCATCAACATGGGTAGAAAACGAAGACTTTCAAGCAGCATTGAATTTTAGTCGGCAGTTATTTGTTGTCAATGATAATGCAGAACGCGGTGTGAAATTTATGAAAGATTATAACCGCATTCTAACGAAGAATGAAGAACAAAAACAATTGGTCTTTCAGTTTGTTGAAGCATATAGGACAAAATTTCCGACTCATAACAAGTCTACACTCAACTCAGAAATAAGTTTAATCTCTTAATTATTGCTGTTTTCTTCCCTTGCATTTTATATATTATGTTAATTAAGTAAATATAAATTTTTTCCATATATTTCATGTATTTAAATTTTTGGTTGATGGGCGCGGCCACTAAATTTTATCCGATCAGCCCCAAATTTTAAATTTAATGGTTTTAGACCAAAAGGAAATAAAATCTGCCCGGCACTTCAAAATCAGACACTTTTTTGGAAAATAACGACCGGTCTAATACACACGTTTGTATAAGTCCAACTGCCTAGTTTTATGTTTGTATGCAAATGTACAGCTTAAAAATTTCCATTAAAAAAATAAATGAAAAATCAAAATTTCGGTTGTATTATTGATTTTCCTTGGCCATTTACTGACCGATCTTTCTGATTTTTGGCACAAGCATTATGACTGTCGTTTCTTTTAAATCTATGTACCACATTTTTCTGTACGTTTTGTAGTTTAGACAAAATACGCCAAAAGCGAACTCAGAAAAATTGCTCCGCCATTAAGAACCGATCCGGCTGAACTAAAAGCCAGAAACAACTGACAGATGGGTTACTACACTTTTCTGTACATTGCTTAAGGATTTCAGAAAACTGATTTCAATATATACCATTCTAACTTACAATGAAGGGTACAAAAATGATTTAGAAAACATCCTAAGTTTCTAATAATTGTCTACCTATGTCTGTTCGTGTGTGTAGTCTGCTGAAATCAACTTGCTGAAGTCCCTAGACATTATACAAAAAGTTCAGCACATCAATCTGTCAGTTGTTTCTACTGAAATTCACCCCGATTGATAAATAAATGAAAGAGCTGTGAGTGAAAAACATATTTCTGAGTGGGTTTTTTATATATTTTATCTTAACTATTAATATAGTTTTATACTTACTCAGTATTTGTCAGTTCTATTTGGTTGCAACTGTCTCAAATTCTTTTCCGAATTCGTGCTATATGTGTATCTTGTACATTTTCATCATCCTCAAAAAATAAATCAAGATTTATGGCCATGTTTTTTGTTAAATTATTATTAACACTTTAAATATATTTATGTTGCACGGCGCTTCGAAATTATTGTTTTTCTAACGTTATTTCTTCATCTTGACAGTTTTTTGCACGCACGTGTATACTGTGGTGGATAATGTGTGACATACACAACAGCTAGATGTTGTCATTTTTGTGTTGTTAACCATAATCGGGGCATTAACTTCATAATAGTTACTTATATTACCTAGGGCTAACAAGAAGACATTTGGCCATGAAAATGTATACTAATTAAATTTCTTTTCCGCTCTTATCTGCAAAATGTACTTTTTCTAAAAGTATATTTTATTGTCTTTAATATTCTTTTCATTGAAATATCTTTACAAATTTTATGTAATGGATTCACTTCCATTTTTATTCTCATTCAATTAACCGCGTTTTGGGAATCATATATAAATATGTGTGTGTGTGCGTGCTTGTGCTCTTTTAATATTAATTAAAATGTTAATTCGTTGATGTTAGATCAAAGTGAAAATTCTCACCATAAGGTTTTTTTTTTATTCATTAGGGTGATAAAGTAACACAACCATTAATTTTGACGTTGCCAACATTATTATCATTCACATCGCCACCAACCCAACCAAAAATATCATCCTTACAAAACATTTTTTTATACCCTTCACAAAAAAGTGAAAAAAAAGTTCGTCATTACGTTTGTAATTTCTACACCGTATATAGGACACCCTATATATATTCTGGATCCTTATAAGTAGCGAAGTCGATTTAGCAATGTCCGTCTGCCCGTGTGTATGTTAAAAACAACTTTCTGAAGTCCCTAGCAGACATACAGAAAATTTTAGCATGTCAATTTGTTTGAAATTCCAGTTATAAGTTTCGTATGGAAATTCAGCCCAATTGATCCATAAACAGATGAGCTATGAGCTCTGAACTACAACTACCTCTATTTTTTGACCATTTTCAGAGCGTTATTTGCGTAATTTTTTTAAACTACAAAACGGACAAAAACCTTTAATATGCATTTTTATTAGAAATAATAGCCGTAAAATATGTGCAAAAAATCGGAGCAATCGGTATACAAATGGACGAGGAATATCAAAAATACAACCAAAACTTTACATTTTCATTAATTTTATCTTTGTTTTTTTGGCTATTTTATCTAAACTAAAAAGATGTGGTATACAGTTTTTTCAAACATCACATTCGTAGTATCTGGACCAAAACTCAGCTATATAGGTTCAATAATAGCTCAGCTATGAGTCAAAAATCGCGACTGCATCTATTTTTTTAACATTTTTGTTGCGAACTATGTCTAAAATACACAGCGTAAAAAATAATGTGGTACACAATTTTAACAGTCGTAATGTTTGTGCCAAAACTTAGAAAGATCGGTCCAAAAATGGCCGAGAAAAATTAAAAATATAACCGATTTTTCACATTTTCATTAATTTTTGCTCTGCTTTTGTTTTGTTTTTTTATGATGTCATGTGCGTAATGTTGGTACATACAAGCACGAAACCTAAAAAAGTGTATGTGTGTGTGTGGTTTTTAATGCATTGAGTGTAATAATATTTTGAATACAGACTTCTTTATGAAAAAGAATTTTTTTCCATTTTTGTCGTTCATTAAATATTTAATTAAATATGTTTGGCTTAAAAATTTTTTACAAATAATTAGAAAATTAAATTAAATTATATATAATTTGTATGCCTATTGGATATATTTCTTGGAATTTCTATTTTTATTAATTTAAAAATTGAGTGCCCGCAGATATTTTATTGCTTTTAAAAATGAGGTTCTCAGAAAGGATTGTTTCTTAGAACTCGTTAATTTTAGTTTATTGAATTGAAATTAATAAAAAATAGGTATTATTTTTATCAATGTTTGTCATTTCTTTTTTTAATTGTTATATAATTTTTAATTGTAAATTTATATGACCTTTTTTATTGAAACGGGTAGTTTATTAAGTTGAAGTCGTATTATAAAAAATTATTTATAATAAACAAAGAAAAATGGTCCAAATAGATATGCTATCCCCTTCAGTACTTATTGTACTGAATAAATAACTCATGAGTAAAAGAATAAATTTTAAAACCAACACAATTTCTTGAATTAAGCACAAATAAAAATTCATATTTTGTTAAACAAAGAAATTTTTATATTTAATATGACCTCAGGCTTAATGAACTAAGTGTTTCAGTTACATAATTTCTTGAAGTGAGTGAAGATAAATATGGTTAGTTAAATATGTTTTCACGTAATTCCTTATGTTTTTTAGTATATGTAAATATCTTCTCAGTATGACATATCTAAACATGTTCAGGAGACATATTTATAAGTACATACATAGATAAAAATTTTGCATAAATACGTTGATTTCTCTAAGAGATTGCAAACGAACCATAGAATATTACGGGTTGGGGAACATACGAGTACATATCATTTTAAACAGGAGGTCGTCTACATTTCTAATCTATCGACCAAGTACTTAGAAAAGTCTTTGGATTATTTTTATAATATTTTTTAAATTCCATCATACCCCAGTACTCTTCTTCTGAGGGATTTTTGCTATTCCCCACTTTGCCGAGATATCATTCCCGATTTTGCCCAGGAAAACTACCAAAATCAAAAAGAAATTTAATCTGTAGGTTCTATACTTTCTGGAAGTGTTTTAAAATTTTCCGAAATATTTTTAGTTTTTATTTTATAATTCAAAACGGAAACTGACAAAAAATTGGAAATTTAAAAAAAAAAATTTAAAATAGTCCAAAGTAATTTCTGAGTACAAATCTAGACAGTCTCCTCTTTAAAATGATATGTGTCTCATCTCACAATATGCAATGGTTCTTCAGCAAGTTGCTAAAATCACTTAGAGCAACAGCACTGGGGTATATGGAAATTTCAAAATAATCCAAAGTAACTTCCGAACGAATCATAAAAGATTATCGTCCAAATACTCAGAGAAAACATTACATTATTTAAAAAAAAATTTTAACAGAAGCTTACTGAAATCAAACTGGAATCAAATTTGTAAGTCTACGCTGTTTTAACATTTGGGGGAAATTTCGTATTTTTATTCTATGATGCAAAACGGAAATTGCCAAAACCCTTTAGAGCAACAGCACTGCGATATATGAAAATTTCAAAAACAATTTTTAAATTATCCAAAGTAACTTCTGAGTATTTATGTGGTATATTAGAAATGTAGACGATCTCCACTTTAAAATGATGCGTGTCCCATTCCGG
Organism: Thelaira solivaga; assembly: GCA_947397855.1. Taxonomy (NCBI): domain Eukaryota; kingdom Metazoa; phylum Arthropoda; class Insecta; order Diptera; family Tachinidae; genus Thelaira; species Thelaira solivaga. The sequence goes on along the minus strand of OX377610.1, from coordinate 46,250,141 downwards.
AAGTTGCTGAAATACCTCAGAGCAACAAAATTGCGGTATGTGAAAATTAAAAAAAAAAATTTTAAATATCCAAAGTAATATCTGAATATTTGGTTGGTAGGTTGCAAATATAGATGATCTCCCCTAGTAAAAACACTTAACATTTAATAACGTAAAACGTATCTGATAAATATGCCATTAATACTGAAAATATATTTACAAATACTAAAAAACGTAATGGGGTACGTAAAAACATATTTAACGCAGCATATTTATCTTCACTCATTTAATTTTTTTTCTATGATTTTGATGTTATAGAAAAATGTGAAAGGTGAAAAATATTAATATTTCGTTAACACAGTGAAGGGTATATAAGACTCGGCACAGCCGAATTTAACTTGTTTTTTTTTTTTAATTTTACTTATTATTATTACTGTTGCCATTATCATAACCGTAATAATTTATTTGTTTACAAAAGTACAATTAAATTAATGTCTAATTAATGTTTACGTTTCATTTGCTTTTATTTGTATAAAAGATGTCTACATACATAATTCATTTCAGTTCATCATAAATAAGTATTTGCACACAAGGGATACAATTGGAACACAACTGGTTGGTTGTTGTTACTTGTTGTTATTTTTCCACTACCAACTTACATAGAAATATAAAGAACATTAATAAAATTTTGTAAAATAAAAATGTAACACACGCGTTGCAGGGTATAAAAAATTTATTAAAGTAAACATTTAAGTAAATGTTTAAGTTGATTTAAGCAAAATTTGAGTTAAGGGCACTTTTATAATCTTCGTATTCAAAAGATGAAAGTTTTAATCAGTTGCAGAAAGTTATAGAAAAATTACTGTTCACTTTTATTTTTCAATATGCAATCTCATCTAGAAAAATAAAATTGATTTTCTGTTTGCTTGTTGTTCACCATACAAATTTGTGTTCTTCAATATATTTTTCTGAAATTTTGTACCAATGGTCTTTATACCACAAGGAAGACATATACTTTTGGACCAGCCCCGAACACTTTTGATTAAAACAATTTAGATCGGCCTTTTATTAATTGTGTCAATAGATTTATCCAAAATAATGTAGTATATACGCTCACAAAGAACGTCACCATATATCTTTGGACACCATGCAAATTTCTACGCATACATGTTATACCCTTTACTGTAAGTAAGAAGGGTATACATAACTTTGTGATTCCGTTTGTAATTTCTACTCCGTTCATAGGACACCCTATAAAATATATATTGTGAATTCTTATAAATAGCGGAGTGGGATACGTGATGTCCGTGTCTCTGTCAAGTCGTTGAAATCAACTTTCCATAAGCAATGTAAAAAGAGTCCAGTATATCAATCTATCACTTATTTCTGTCCTTCAGTTACTCTTAAATGCAGCCGGATTGGTTAATAAATGGTGGAGCTATTTTTGACCATTGTTCTGAGTGAGCTTTTGGCGTATTTTATGTAAATTATAAAGCGGACAAAAAAATGTGGTGCGCAGTTTAGTTAGAAATGACAATCGTAATATCTGTGCAAAAATGAGACAAAATCCAAAACTACAACAGCAATTTTAGGTTCTCATTCTCGACCAGGAAGTCGGTATTTTGAGTATTCTGTGTTTAATGACGACACCACACTGCAGCGTTGCCAGGAACTAGAAAAAAATAAGCTAAATTTGCCTAAAAAAAGAGGTTAGAAAAAGCTCAATCTCTCACAAAAAAAAGCTAGGAAAAAGTTAAAAAACTCGCTTTCCTTTTTGGTCGTAAAAATTATTATTTTGAAAAAAATTATTTTTCGCACTATCCGCAAAAAAAATTTCGAAAAAGAAAAAAGGCTATTTTGAAAATGAAAAAATGCTAGAAAACAACTAGAGGCTTAAGCATACATTTGAAGGCTAAGTACGAGAAAAAAGGCTAAATCTAGCCTAAAATGGCAACGCTGCTACACAGTAACAGATGGTACTACAGTCCAACATAACTACGAATACAGATATCTTATTGAAGAGAATTTTTTTTAATTTATGCCGTTTGGAATTCTTTATTTGATATTAAATATTTCATTAAATATGTTTGAATTAAAAAATGTGTGCAAATATTTACTGAACTAAATTAAGTTATATTTTTTTTTTTTGCATTTCTTTTGGATATCTTTTTTGAGAGCCTGCAGACATTTTATTGTTTCTAAAAATAAGGGGCCATAATCATAGTCACACTAAAGTCGGTATTTTTTTAAAAACGATTTTAAATTCATAAAATTCTTATGAAAAAAAGTCAGCCCTTAATAAAAGCCTACTTTTTTGTGACTATGATTATGGCGCAAAGTTCTCAGAAAATATTTTTTCTTAGTTTTAGTTTCTTCAACTGAAATTAATTATTTATTTTAGGATCAATAAAAAATTGGTATTCAAAGAAAATTATTTCTATCAATTTTTGCGATTTCTTTTTTATTCTTATATAATTTTTTAATTGTAAGATTATTTTAAATTTTTTTATTGCAACGACTAGTTTATTAATCTTGAGGTCGTATAATAAAAATTTATTTTTATATAAATATTAGTAAGTTTTATTTGACCTTTTTCTTTTTAATTAAAATGACTATTTTGTTAAGCTTGAGGTCTTATTTTTCAAAAATTTATTTTTATATCGATATTTCGCTCCAATTTTTGTAGCTTCTTCAGGATATAATTATAAATTAATCAAATTATTAAAAATACATATTTCAAAAATTTTCTTGACAAAACTAAATTAGGGTGTTCAATAATTTAGTTTATTTATTTTTATATCGATATTTCGCTGCAACAATAAATAAATAAATTTTTATAATAAACTAGCCGTTTTTATTAAATTTTTTTTTTTTTTTATATTTAAGGAGAATGTGGAAAGTGAAAAATAGTGTTACGTTTTTACACTAATATTTAGAAACGTTTCGTTTATTAGGGATCTTTATAGTTAAATAAAAACATAATTAGTTCTCTTTTCTCAACACTTATTGGAGAAACACACTTTTTTATTAGAACCGTCACAACGACACTTTATTGTTTTTAGTTTAGTTTTTAGTTTATTGTTTTGTTTATAGTTTAATGTCTCAACTAGAACTGAACTTGTCTGGCAATCTCAGCATTGCCTTATGTATTGTTTCACTTTAAACTCTAGCCATCTAGATTCGTATAGTAACAATGATTCACTGTAACGGTCAACTCGCACCTTAGTCTAGAACCTTCTACAAACAGCTCGATATTACTGCATACTTCTAGGTGTATCAAGTAAAAGAACAAAAAGGTTTTTTTTTATTATTATTTATTATTATTGAATCTTTCTATGTATAAGAAAATTACAATAAGTATCCAAATCTTAACTGTAAAAAAATATAAAAAAACTTAGATAATTATTACCAATGTAATACCTAGTTAGTTGTACTCAAATCTTAAGAATAAAAGGAATATTCTACGTTTAAATAAAAAAGTTATATCCCTCTTCTCACTAGGCGCAAGGTATTACTTCTCTTAAGCCTTCTGTGTCCCTCGAACTGTAACAGGTCCCTGGCGAGGGCGTTTGGATGTGTCGCCAGTTTGTGAACGTACTTAGTACAATATTTTTCAATTTCCTCCCGAACCGTTGGAATTTCTAGATCTCTATAGATATTCTCATTTCTTATATACCAGGGGGCGCAGACTATTGTTCGTAAAATATTCGACTGTCTTCTTTGTAACTTTTGGATGTTAGATGCACAAGCAGTTCCCCAAAGCTGAATGCCATATGTCCAGATTGGTTTAATAATGGCTTTATATTCCAAGGATAGAAATACAAAATGGTCCTATTAGCCACATTAGTCGAGCTGTTTTTATTTTTATGGCTGAGATTTTGGCCTCAATGTGACGTGACCATGTTAAGTGTCTGTCTAGATGGATTCCTAGATATTTACTTTGGGTTTCTACCGGAACAATAACGTTATTTATTTTTATTGGTGGACAATTAGTCTTTCTTAGTGTGAACGTCACATGGGCACATTTTGATGGATTTACTTTGATTTTCCATTTATTTAGCCAACCTTCCAGCTCGTTTATATGAGTTTGTAAGTGCTCAGATGCAGTTCCTGGATCTTTGTTCACACTTAAGAATGCAGTGTCATCTGCAAACGTTGACGTGATAGTATGTCGATTTGTAGGCATATCGGATGTATAGACGATGTATACTAGCGGGCTAAGTATACTTCCTTGGGGGACGCCTGCAGAAATCTTCTTAACTGGTGAAAATACATTTTTTTTACCGTACCTTAAATGTTCTATCAATCAAGTAACTTTTAATCGGCTTGTGGGTGTTAGCAGGAAGAAGTCGTGTTACTTTTGTGAGGAGACCATCATGCAAAACTTTGTCAAATGCTTGGGAGACATCAATAAACAATGTTGAACAAAACAGCTTTTTCTCCGAAGGACGACCTGATAGCAGTAACAATTCTGTGAACCTGCTCTGTACTTCCATGACCAGCCCGGAAGCCGACCAGATGTTCTGGAATAATATTTCCCTCTGCTAGATGGGGCGTTATTTTCTGGAAAAGGACCTTTTCGAACAGCTTTGAAAGGATGGATAATAAACTGATAGGTCTGTATGATGTAATTTGAGTAGCGTCTTTACCCGGTTTTTGAATCATGACAATTTCTGAAATTTTACAAGGGGACGGGAAAACCCCCACTCTTAAGATGGCATTAAAAATTAATAATATAATTCTCACAGCGCAATCTGGCAAGTTGAACTAGTAATACGATCAGCGCCAAGCGATTTTTTCGCATCAAGGTTTTTGATTGCCGTTTTTGTTGAGGGCAAACGTATCCTTATATGATTTTCAATGGAATCGCTGATGTATGGAAGATTAATATCACTATTTATTTCATGTGGAATAAAAACGTTTTCCAGATGGGTAGCAAAAGCATTTGCTCGTTTACTTGGATTTTTAGCCCAAATAAGGTCTTCAAGTCGTAGTGGTGTTTTGGAGGAAGTAGGGGACTTTTTATTTATCCGAAAGATAATCTTGTGGTATTATATTTTAAATATGATTTCTGGCATATGACCACCACGGCTGGCTCGGATGTAGTCCAATCTGGACGTCCAATTTTCGATGACTTTTTCCGACATTTGTGGCCGTATATCGGCAATAACACGGCGAATGTTGTCTTCCAAATGGTCAAGCGTTTGTGGCTTATCCGCATAGACCAATGACTTTACATAGCCCCACAGAAAGTAGTCTAGCGGTGTTAAATCACAAGATCTTGGAGGCCAATTCACAGGTCCAAAACGTGTCTTTCAATAAATCGATTGTGGCACGAGCTGTGTGACATGTTGCGCCGTCTTGTTGGAACCACAGCTCCTGGACATCATGGTTGTTTAATTCAAGAATGAAAAAGTTAGTAATCATGGCTCTATACCGATCACCATTGACTGTAACGTTGTGGCCATCATCGTTTTTGAAGAAGTACGGACCAATGATTCCACCAGCCCATAAAGCGCACCAAACAGTCAGTTTTTCTGGATGTAACGATATACACTTGAGGATTAGCTTCACTCCAAATGCGGCAGTTTTGTTTGTTGACGTAGCCATTCAACCAAAAGTGCGCTTCATCGCTAAACAAAATTCGCTTATGAAAATTGGGAACAACGGCAATCTCGTTTTGGACCCATTCGACGACTATTTGCAAGCGTTGTTCAGGCGTGAGTCTATTCATGATGAATTGCCAAACCAAACTGAGAATAAATCACTTGACAGCTGTTAAATCGGTCGCCATCGTAAACAGTAATGCCAACTTAAAGTTCTATACGTCTATAAAAAACACCCTTTAGATTGGATGAGTTGAATTCTTGTTCTCAAGAAGAGCTGCATTAAAAGCAATCCACACGGTGCATTGATTGGGGAATTTCATCCTTGTTATGTATATTGTGCACATTTCTCACATCGTATCCTTCATCTTCAAAAGCTTTCTTGATTTCGTTAACAGGGACGGAACTGTCAATGCCCTTTACCACAACCAAAAGGCCCTTAGCACTTTTTAGTTGGTACGTGTAGTAATACTTTTTTTCGGCGTTAAGACTATTAACAATTAAGCGATAATTCTTATCAGTATGGGTTTAGATTTTTGTTTCCTGTATCTGTCCCCTTCGTATAGAAGCTACGTAAAAATTATCTTTTCCAACAATCTTTGATGTTTGCTCGCGCAAATAGATAGGTGGAGGTTTGTGTTCCTCAAACGCAGGTTCTACTGGTGCATCGTCTGTGGGTGCAAGTATTGAAAATCTATTTGTTGGGAATACGCTTTCTATATTACTTACATTTATGAACAAATCTCACATATGTTTTGATTGTCAATTTTTAGAACTTACGTGTACATTTGTTCATACATACATACGTACTAAATTTTTATTACATGTCATCTTCATTCTTACTTTTACCTCCATTTTGAACACTTCTTTTGTACTTAAGCTTATTGAATTGAATTATATACATTAAATAAATATAACCTGAAATTTTCCTAAACATAGATTTTAGATCTGTTTTATTTAAGCTTCTCAACAGGTTATGGGCCAAGAAGCTTACAACCAATAAATAATAAAATCATATGGATAGGAAAATTTCCAGTGTCAATAAAAATTTGGCAGAAGACGATTAGGCTATAGTGACTGACGCAGATATTAGTGTAATTAAAATAAACGAGAGCGCTGACGACACTTTCACTGAAGATTTAAATACTATTTCCGTACTCGAAGAAAATATGTTAAGAATGTCAGAAAAAGCATATCAAATTCATCGTTTCAATGGTCAAAATTATCAGCTTTGGCGACGGCAGATGGAAATATACATGGCCGAAAACAAATTAAAACCTTATGTTTTAGGTACCATTAAAAGGCCCGAATAAAATTTTAGTGTCTGGGAAGAAAAAGATGCAGAGGCGCAAGCATTTATTATGCAAGGATTGGAATTAGAACAGCTGAAATATTTAACAGATTGCTATACGGCAGCTGAAATGTGGTCAAGGCTAAAGACCGTGCACTCTGAAAGAAGTGAACAATCTGTACAGGTGTTATTGGAAAAATTTATCAACTGTAAGATAGACCAGTGGTAATTGCAAAGATTTTAGGTAGCTTACCAAGTAAATATGATCATGTTCGCACTGCATGGTACGCTGTACCTCGAGCTGAGCAAACTATTGAGCGCTTGACAGATCATTTAGTCAATGAAGAGGCCCTGATTAATTTACGTTCAAGCAACAAAGACGTTGCTACTACATCTGGTGCAGCTTATAGCGCTGTTTACAAAAAGATTTATAATAATAAAATATCAAGCACAACTGCAAAGAGATCAGGTAAATGCAATTATTGTCGCAGACCAGGGCATTAGTCAAGGGAATGTTTTAAGCGAAAAAAAAGACCATGAAGGCAAACAAGAAGCAGAACAGAATAAAAGAGGTGAAAGGCATTCCCTTGTGATGGAGAAGGTGTCAAATATAGGTAAACAGCTAAAATCCACAAATGATTCTGATGAAAAGATTTCACATCGATTTATGTTAATGGTTGCAAATTCTAAAAACAAATCGAAAAATGAGTGGTACGCAGATTCTGGTGCAACTGACCACATGTCTTTTCAGAAAAATCTTTTTAAAAATTTTAAATCAACTAAAGATGGCTCGTGGTATGTACGAATTGGTGTTGGTAGTAAACTTAATGTTGAAGGAACTGGTGATATTGAAGTAACAACAAGTAATGGTAGTGGTATTGTACATATTTTAAAGGATGTTCTCTTAGTTCCTGATCTTGATAAAAATTTTCTTTCTATTATGCGCTCTACTGAAAAAGGCATGAAAGTTCTTTTTTAAGAGGGTGCCAAAAAGGTATATTTTATGAAGGGCAATGAAATTATTGCTGATGGTGTTCGTCATGAAAAATTATATAAGATGAATTTGTTTCCGATACATAAAACTGAATTAAATACTGTATCTTTTGTAAAAGATTCTTTAATATTGTGGCATGAACGGTTAGGTCATGTCAATTTTAAAACACTAAGAGAAATGAATAAAAATAAAATTGTTAATGACTTAAATTTTGGCATGGCAAGTTGAGATGCTCCTTTTTGTGACTGATGTGCTTATGGTAAGCAACATCGCTTAAGTTTCCCTAAATCTGGCGCAAATCGATTCAGCGTTCCAGGTGAGACCTTTCATGTAGATTCGTGTGGAAAAATGAGCCAGTCATCCATTGGTGGTGCAAATTATTTCATATTATTTAGAGATGACTTTTCCAGATATTGTTTTATATAAATATATATAATATTAAGCATTTTGTTACAGTTGCGTGATAGCATTTCCTTTCAATAGTCACGGTACATTCCTTTTAAAAACAATATATTTTCTATAATATATCCTGCATTTTGCCAAAAGTATTTCTTGGAATATATTTTCACAGTTCACAGAACTATGTCTTCATACTACCTGGAACCGAAAAGTATCAAACATCCACAAGCAACGTTAAGTCCCTTCTAGTCAATATCTTTAAATAAATTTATTTTATAACTTCTTAAAAATGGACTTTTTCTCTTTAAAATCAGGAGCTAGATGAATAAATTAACTAAGAGCCCTTTGTCAGCCACTACTACTACTTAAGAATGTATATACAGTGGACTCTCAATAATTTGAAATTCAATAGACTAGAGAAAAACTTGAAATTTTGTTTTTAAAATTGTAATACATGTTGAAGGCGTGACAAATCGAGCGATTTAAGTTTTCTTTTTATATCAAATTATCGAGTATAAGAAAACGAAACTTTAAATTGTGGAACTGAGACAAGCAAGGTGACACCTCTACGTATAAACCAATAGAAATAAACTAAATCAAAAAATCATGTTGTTTCACTAGAAATTTTTTTTCTTAAAAAGCAGCACATTAACATCATCTTTATCATTATGGGATTCGGAATAACATCTGACCTAATATATTCGAAATTAATGAGTGCACAAATTATGGAGAGAAGAGCTGAAAAGTTCAAATTATACAGCGTTGGCATTCGACTTGCCATTAAAATAATATCGAATGAGCTAGGAATTTTTTTTAACTTTTCAAAAGGACCCGAAAAAAGGTTCTATTAATTGAAAGATTAAAATTAACGAGTCTCGAATTATCAAGAATCGACTGTATTTCTAAAATTACCTAGAATTACTAGGTAATAAAATCATTGAGTTCAACTGAATGCTAGTTATTTATAAGAATTTTATTGTATAAAAGGTGACTAAAGATTGAAAATCATAAATCCAAAAATAATAAAATAAATTTACAAATACTTATGTCACTTAAATTTTTTTTTATTTACAAATATTGTTCCTAGAATGCTTTATATTAAAAAAAAAAACATTAAAACTAAAAAATAATTCATATATTAAAATGGAATGACTGAAAAAAGTAATAACAAAACTAGTCCATTTTTATTTTATTTAAAATTTTTGTGAGTGAATGCAATTACACATGTTCCAAACATTTTGCCAATTAAATACCATTTAAAATGCAAGAAAATGTTTAATAATCACTTGGTTTCAAAAATTTTTTTACATTTTATTTGGTAGTTATTTTACAGAGTCCACTTTATTCGGATTAATATTCTCATCCATTCATAGGAAATATTGCACTTTTGACAAGTTCAATTAATGAACAATAACTGTTCGTGAATTAAATGAAATGCTCATTATGTTGTTCTCGCAATTTAGTTTCTTCCTGTTCACGTGTCCATTGATTGCGGGTTGCTTGCAGTATTAAATCTTGAAACGATCCGTATTGAGAATTCTGGTTTGATTTAGCTGGTATGACGTGATCTTCTTCATCTTCATAAAGATTTTCATAACCATAGTCAGGATCTGACAGACCAAAACGATTATCATCAATATAGTCATCACTTGCATCTAGAGCATCATCGTTGTCATCTTTGTCCTGATCATTAATGCCATGTTTTTCATTGAATATTTTTAATAAATCATCAATTTTTTCTGAGGGCATGTCGTTAACCATTTTAACAGAAATTTTACGACGCGAACGTTTTAGATTTTTTTGGGGCTCATCGGGCAATTCAAAACTGAGTGAAGTCTTAAATTTACTGGCAAATGAATGTTCGAACTGTTTTAGCAAACTCTGATAAATGTTCAACAAGGGATTAGAGATCTTTAAGTTTTTAAATTTCTTTGCATTAACCATATTTTTGTTGTATTGGGGATTGTCTGCAATGAATTTTTTCAGCAGCTTCAAAGTGGCCTCTTGATCTTTTTGAGTTCTGAGTAAATCAACTGTTAATAATAAAAAATAAACGTTTGTTATTTAAAATTATTTTAAAAAAACGTATGAAATAGTTTAAATGTTGTGTAATAGTTACCGGTATGATTTGGTAATCCAAGTTTTTGCTGAAAAAAACTCCATATATCTTTGCTAATATTATTATCAAGACTGCTTTTAATCTTAACAGTTTGATTATCTGCTGCCGTGTTAATGTACAAGCTGTGCGATATGTTGATTAGAAAAATGAATGTTATAGCAATAATAAATGTGCGATATAAATCCATTTTTTCAGAAAATTTTATGAAATAATTGAAAATATTTTGTTATTTTTAACTTGTATCGGGATTGTTGTGATGCTAGTTGCCTGCTTAGTATTGACTGTTGTGCTGCTTGATTTACACTCTGCTTTTATACAATTCGAAGATCTCAAGTCTTTGTGCCTGCATTAGAGTTGCCAGTTTTTAACATTAAATTAAAAATAGGGAGAAATATCCTTGAAGATATATTTAACTGTCAGAATACCAGCTGCTGTGCAACACAGTGATTATTCTTTTGTGAAATTGCTAATAAATAAATATAATGTAAAACTTAAGATCCCTTGAAATCCACTATTGGGCCATCTCTAAATAAATACGAATTAGCCATTAAGGGCGTTAAAGTTATATTTTGCTTGTTATTTAAAAAAAAATTTGTTTTTGTTATGCGAGATAGTTTCTATTTTTCTTCCTCTCTCTCGTCTAAGCTCAAGAGTTGCATAACTAAAATTGATTTAAACAGTTTTGTTAATTTCCACATATTGGATTTTATAAAAACAAAATTATGTGGCATCTCTAGCTTATGAATTAATTGCACTGCATACTTTGTATACCTCTATAATGCATGTCACTTGGTTTGCGTTAATTATCAAAAATTAATTTCAGACTTTTGGTATTTCGTGTATATTTACATCTCATCACTCAGTCAGTTAGCCAACAAAAACGCGTACTTACGAGTAGTTTACCCAGACTATAGATAAACACACTCGTATATACTTACGAATGCATGTATGTATCTATGCGTTTGCGTTACTCACTATTTTAGAACATTCACTGATCCATACAACAAGATCATATCTGATGAAAGAAAATGAGTAATTTTCTCTACCCTGCGCCGATATAATGCACATTATTTCGCAGAAGGCAGGACACTTATGAATCAAATATGTACATACAGATGAACGTACAGCATTTATAGATTCTATTCAGACATTTTACCAGGTAGCCAACAACAAACAAAAACAGCAACATCACTTTAACCAAATTATGGTATGCTAGTTTTGGTCTTTTAAAAATGACGTCAATAAGGACGACGACAATCTTTCAATAATGAAACATTAAACCGCTTAAGAAGTCGTTCTGTCCTAATCACATTTATTACAATTGTCAAATGACAATTTACATTAAACCGTATTTATTCAAATTGTCTAACAAGGCTAAATGCCATGCGTCTATACAAGCTGGGAGCATATAATTGCACGTTGTTTTAAAATAGAGTTTAAAATTTTGTTTAAGAAAAATAATTAGCTGTTGTACCGCTGCCACCTTTTACAAAGACGCCTTGCTGCTACTATTTATTGTTTAAATATCATTTTGTACTTTGAATGAAATTAATTGTGTATTTAGAAAGAAACAAAATATGTAAATCTAAATTGTTTAATAAGTAAATATTATTATTTTAGTCATATAAGTAAATTTTATTATTAGAACATTGCACAATGGTAAGCAAATGTTGCATCTTCTGTTATCTACTATGGGGCGTCAAGCTGATGTACTACTAATAGTCACGGTGAATACTTCCGTATAGTAACGTGATAAGATCTCCTTTCAATGGTCACGGTGCATTATTTTAAATAACAATATATGTTTGTTCCATGAATATTATTTTGGAATAATTTACCCTGCATATTAGTTGTTGGAAAGTGTAAATACATTCACAAAATCATGGCTTTAGACCACCTAAAACCAAACAGTCTCAAACTTTCACACCCAAAGTTAAGTTCCTTCTAGTCAATAGTACGAGGCTCTTAGTTTTCCCACCTCTCCACCATACACATTACATACATTTGTTTTGTAACGTGACCAAACCCAGCTAACCTGTCAGATTGAAGTTCGTGATGTTTTCTGTTTTAAGATGAGTCACAATTATTTTTTTCCTAGATGACTGCAGGAACTAAGAGCCCTTTGTCAGCCATTACCATTCAGTTGTAAGTTATGGTGCATGCTGCATCTTCCAACAAAATGTTCACAAGTGCAAAAAGCCTATTACATTTATATGAATTTATTTGACATTTTTATTGCAAAAATTAATTTCTTACACTTTTCTAGTCTAGTAGCAAGAAAAAATATGAATCACTTTTTAGCAATTTGGTATAATTAAGAAATAATTCTATTACCTAAACTTTTTTCAACATTTTATAGAAATATTTCTCAAATAAAACTGTTGATACTAACAGTTTAATGTTTTATTCCATTTTACATTAATTAAGTACAATATTAATTGAATTAATGAACACAAAATGTACATTCAGCCATTTAAACCCAATAATAATAATTTTCATATGCCAAATGTGTCAAAACTTTAAGGATTTAAGTTCAAAGATGTCTATGTAATTAATATGAGAATAAATATGTACTGATTTTGGTTACAGAAACATATTTAACATTTAAATTTGCATGAACAAATTTAGAAATGCACAACATGCGCATTAATTAATGCTGGACAAAGAAGGCTTATCAATTACTCTACGTACAAAAGCTTTCATAAAATTAAGTAACTTGCATGTGTGTGTGCCTAGCTAAAATTGTTGGAATATACGATCTCTTTTAATTAAAATAAAGTAGTTAAATCTGTGAGATCCAGACAATTTTATTTTCCATAAGCACTCATTGTTATACGACAAATATTCGTACTTAAAGGATTATTAACGAAAGATTTGGGTGCTTCAGTGGTTAGTGTAGTTTGGGGACTACTCTAATGTAGTACATAGAATGCTACAATGAAACATGTCTTCATAGGCTAGGATAGCTTACACAGGGCACCCAAATAAGGAAAAGGGAAGCTGGGCTGATGTGGTCCCTTTGTGAAGGAAGTGAAGCAGGATAGCACTAGAGATAGAGAATGTGAGTCCGTCACATAAACTAATTGCTGCTTCTAACGAAGACATTTAGCATGTCGACCCTTATATTCGACAGCACAGTGAGAACCTGCAGGCGGCGCTCTCCAAAGGGAAACATGCGCCGCTAATCCAGGGTTGGACACCGGCAGAGAAGGTGTTCTACAGTCTCCTGATCCTCTTCCTCCTCCTCCTCCTCCTCCTCCTCCTCCTCCTCCTCCTCCTCCTCTTCCTCGTCTCGACAACTTCTACAGTAGTCGTTTGATGGCAAACCCATTCTCCTAGCGTGACTGCCAAAATTGTAGTGACCTGTTACTACAGCCACTACATTTTTCAAACGGGCTCTCTGGAGTCCCAATAAATCTCTAATGCGATTGCTATCGATCGTACTCCCTGCATTACACGTCTGTTCGTCTCTCCATCTGAACTGTGCCCTTCGCAAAAATATGCTCTTCATCTGCTGCTAGCAGACCGAGAGAGATACGGCAGGGCACGTTGGCATCTTGCTTCATAGATTTAAGTTACTTTTGGACTAGTCGTAGTCCTTAATGGAATACTCTTTATACACTTACATGTTGTGCGTGCCCTACAACAATATGCAATGAGTGCATGATATTAAATTTAAGTAACTATTTCCAATGTTGGAACAGCATATGTTCATTTAAGAGTTAAGACGATCCACAGTTTTTTATTACTTTCAATAAAATGTAATTTAAAATATGCTTGAAGTAAAATTTATATTGAAAAGCCGTCTTAGCAAATGAAAAAACAGTAATGAAATATTTATTATTACAACAGCCAAGCTTTTTAAGAAACTAAAAAATTTACAACCATCTACTTTAAAATTACATATTGAACACTTAAAGTAAAGTAGATGAAGCTTAAACCCGAGGGGTTGAAAAGGCAGAGAATGTATTTAGTATCCAACTTTTTTGCTGGCCCTTCACATTACACATATCAAGTCAAAGTAATTTTAGCCAATTTGTATATAAACATCATGCGGACAAAACATAGAAGTTTATAAGAAGAAGAACTACAAAAATTATGTCTCTCTATTAATTTGAAACATATGAAAGCTTTCGGTAAGATTGGAAGAGAATTGAAAAAATACTTTAAAAATGCTACACAAACAAAGTAGACAATATAGTTCATATAGTTCAAAACGAAAATCAAAGCAAAACATCAAAGAGTCACCAATAATAGTGAGTGCCCGGCTCTTATGACTTCGAGACACAGATTTCTCGGTGCACATCTGATGGCCGAACTACCTGAGATATCGGGAGTAGCGTCAGCAGACCTTCTCGGATACCTGAATGTCACGGGGTGGATCTAGGTCACCTTACGGCTACATGGTCTTGGCGAGTAGGTGAACCAAACGGAGTCTTACGACTCTAATTGAAGGCCGTTTAGGCCGCCACGTAAACCAACCAACCAACCACCAATAATAGTTACATTTTTTATTCATTATGAGAGTAAAACACAGTCACAACCTTCAAAGTCAGATCAAAACTGGTCTGCGATGGATAGAGACTAGCATCAAACAAAAGGATCCAGATAGTATAGATGTCAAGTTATAGTTAAAATGTAGAAACCAAAGTGGCAAGCGAACTAGCGAGAAAAGATGCAGCTGGTAGTTTCATTTGCCCAGAGCCATTCTGCTGACGGTCTTGAAGCTCTAATTTAGAGAGTGGCTGGAAAGAGAATCTCAACAATATTGGTTGAAAACAAGGGGTGTCAGAGTAGCGAAAACATTCTTGACATATCATTCTCGGAAGAGACTTTGAATGGCTGGAAGAAGAATCCCATCAACATTTATTGGAAACAAAGAATATCATTCAGAAGAATACAAATGACTTATTCTGTCTCTCCCGGACGGACATTGCAGAGTGTCAAAAAACTTGGTAAATATGAGGAATACTCACAATGATCTTTGTAACTAAGACGAAAAACTGTGTCACTGTTATTGTTTATTTTGGACCCGTTCTGGTAACTTAGGGCATCTTCCAAGAAAGTCATTGCATTCTTAATGATGAATCTGTAACATTAGAGTAGTGTCACAATACATCTACCCTGGCCTCAGTGTTTGTGAACAGGAGAACCAGCTTCTCAATTATGAGACTAAATTCTAAAAAAGTAACTAATACCGTAAAATTTACGGGAAAATCTACAAAACTGATAAACAAACAACTGAACCAGTATATTTTATCCTACGAGATGCGAAAACTGTACTTCGAAACGGACGTTGTACACATCTCAAAGTAAAATGTTAATGACGCCAACCGAAAACGAATAATGTAAGAGAAATTATCTAATCGAAGCACACTTCTAACCCATGTCACTGCCGAGCATTGGATGGATTTTATTTTCAAGAAAATGCACTAACTTCAAATTTATTTGAACTAAGTAGTCCCCAAAATCGATGGGTTTTTTTTTTGTAATACAAAATTTTTGAACTTTTAAGTTTCTTTTTGTTTTGAGGAGCTTGGTTGTTGGGTACTTAAGTTACGGTCACTTTACCATTACTTTATTTCAAGTACTCTTATAGTCTAACATGACTTCTAAAAGGTGATTTTATAAGAACTATCGGAAATTTTAAAAAAAAACACATAAAATTCAGAAAAATGCATGAAATATTTATTTGGATCGATAGTTGGGTCGATATAATTTAATGTTTGAAGATTATTTCATGCAAATGTTGGACGCGGCTGCGCCTCAAATGGTCCATCCACTTAGTCCAATTTTGGCATACTCTTTCCAACATTTCGGCCGGTATCTCACGAATAATGTTGGCAATGTTGGCTTCCAGTGCGTCAATCGAAGCGGGCTTGTCCCTATAGACATTAGCCTTAACATAGCCCCACAAAAAATAGTCTAGAGGCGTTAAATCGCACGATCTGGGCGGCCAATTGACTGGTCCCAAGCGTGAAATAAACTGTTCACCGAACTCGCCTCTCAATTGGTCTATTGTTTCGCGTGCTGTGTGGCATGTGGCACCGTCTTGTTGAAACCACATGTCATGCAAGTCAAGCTCTTCCATTTTGGGCAAAAAAAAGTTTGTTATCATCGCACGGTAGCGCTCACCATTCACAGTAACGTTGTGATTCGCATCATCTTTGAAGAAATACGGCCCAATGATGCCGCCAGCCCATAATCCGCACCAAACGGTTGTTTTTTGTGGATGCATTGGTAGCTCTTGCAATGCTTCTGGCTGCTCTTCACTCCAAATACGGCAGTTTTGCTTGTTCACGTATCCATTCAACCAGAAATGAGCCTCGTCGCTGAACACAATTCTTCGATAAAAAAGTGGATCTTCATCTAACTTTTCAAGAGCCCATTCACCAAAAATTTGGCGTTGTGGTAGGTCGTTTGGCTTCAATTCTTGCACCAGTTGTATCTTATAAGGCTTCACACCCAAATCCTTCCGCAAAATTTTCCACGTAGTGGAGTACCAGAGGCCCAATTGCTGCGAACGGCGCCGAATCGATAATTCACGGTCATCACCAACACTGGCCGATACGGCTGCGATATTTTCTTCAGTTCGCACTCTACGTAAGCGTGTTGGTGGTTTAATGTCCAACAATGTAAATTTGGTGCGAAATTTTGTTACAATAGCCCAAATAGAAGCCTCAGTAGGTCGATTAAACTGACCATAAAATAGAAGAAGCGCGCGATGAACTTTCTTAACAGAGCACGCATTTTGGTAATAAAATTCAATAATTTGCAAGCGTTGTTCGTTTGTAAGACGATTCATGATTAAATTATAGACCAAACTGAAGATGTTTGACAGTGACACAAGATACAAAACGTGCGTGAGCTGTCAAAACTAGTGTTGCCAAAAAGATAATAGCAAAAAAAATCACTCTTTAGTAGGTATGAAATGAAAATTTTGTGATCGTTTGCATAAGTTACTTGTCTATTGATTTTGTTATAAAAGAGGCTGCAGGCTTTAATTCAATACAGATTAAAAATAAAGCTTTAAAGAGCTCACTTGGAAACTAATTCTAATGTGGTTGAATTGCACAATCACCTGTTTGTCGCAGGGTGAATGAAATATCCTATTGACTTTTTATTTTCTTCAAAATTTATATATATATTTTTTTAATAAATAACACATGGGCCAAATTCATAAAAAAATATTTTTGGTAAAAAAATGTTTCTAAGGAAACTTGCCACAGATAATTTATATAATGTTTTTCTCACAAAATGAAATTGCAATAAATGTGCCGGGATACAAAATTTTTTTAACATGCTATAGCGTGCTTTCAACTTCAAGTTAAAGCTTAAACTAATATCACATTATTATTATAATTAACTTAACAGCTGGTATATTGGTAACTTAATGTGCATATATTTATATAAATTCACATGCACATGCACAGAAAGACATACGAGTACTCGCATAACTTTCACTTGCTCAAGGATAGCATAACGTGGATATGTTGTACCTGAACAAGTACGAAAAGCAAAAAGAAAAACATCTACTTATGTAAGTATGCCTATCTGTATGTATACATTTTTGGTAATGTCCTTCATTAATGTGTTTACAAATGTGTGCGTAATATACTTTAATATCATCATGATATTTTGCTTTGGTTGGCTTCACTTAAGAAACAGATTTAAAGCTAAAAGATTTCAAAATGTATTTTCTTGATGTTTTGGTTTCTGTGTGTTTGTTTGTCACATTATAATAAAACAAAGTTTTTTTGTGAACTGGAATGAGGATGAAGTAGGCGAATCGTCAATTCAATGAAATCATTTTACCAAAAAATGACAAGGCCTAAAATCGGTATCTCTAGTTAACTTATGGTGTTAAGGGCCTTAGGAATTAAAAAAAATTTTTTTTACTCACGTAAGTACTTGTATAACGTGCAACTAACCTTTTTTACTGAAAGTTTAACTTTAACTTTTAATTTTTTACCACGAACAAATACAACAACAAATCATTTAAATATAGAGTAAATACGAAATAACAACATTCATCTTTTCGTAATTCATCATTTTTTTTTTTGCTGTTGCTTTAAAAAAATAAAATGAAAAAATATTAAAGCAAAAATAAATAAGCATCACCAGGGGCATAATGTGTCCTTATGTATTACCAAAATTATTATGAAGAAACTGTTCTATGGGCAGTTGGCTATTACTAAAAGTATAATGACGGCTGCAAAACAAACTTAATTTTAGCTATTCCATTCGCTACATTATGAACAACAAAATTCTTGTACTGTGTGAGGTTTTCGTAATCCAGAGGGATTGAAAATTTAAAAACCAAAATAGAGATTATTAGCAATTTGTTTTCTCTTAGGTGTCAGATAATTATAATTAACTTTAGTTAAAGTAAGTGACAAAGTGGCCAATAACTTTTTTCCATTATTACAAGTTTTCAATAAGATAAATATTACATTATTTGTAGTATGACACACTGCCGTGAATACCGATTACTTTTCTGTTTTAGATAATAATTTTTCAAATATTTAACAAATTCTATACTTTTGAAATTTTACTTTAATATTTGTTATTTTATTGTGTAATTGCATTGTTTTATTTTTGTGTATTAATAAAAAAAATTTCCAATGTCTATGGCTTCTTACAGGTTCAACTCAAGTCACTAAAATAATAGTAATTTAATTGGGAACAGAACGCAGATGGCTAGTAAGCTATTGAAAGTATAGGAGCAAAATCAGAGGAAAAACTTATTTAGCAATATGGATCGAGAGAACATCTACCCTAAACAGTGGTCAGAATTTTGTTATTTTAAAGAAATTGATTTTTTCCTACAGTTTTATATGAAAAAAATGAAGAAACTCCAGTGATATGTTTTGCGACAAGTTCCTTTTGCTCTAGGGTATCACAATACTAGCTAAGCTACAAAAGTCTAAGGACGATAAAAAAAAATAGATTACTTTTATTTTAAGGTCAAAAATAATTAAATTTTTTTTGGATTTTGTTAGAGAATTTAATAAGAAACCTGAATTCATCTTTTATTTCTCAAAAAAAGATGGAATTCGCGAGAAAAGACCTATTAACAAAAAAAACAGTTTACAAAATTGACAAAAGTCTACGGACGGCTGCACGGTGGGTGAACTTTCTTTACCACCTAGCTTAATTTATTAGACACGGAGCTAACTAGTTTTTCGAAAATTTTGAAGCATCCTGCCCCTTTCTTTCCTTTAAAACGACTTTAATTGCTGAGCATATGACAGATTTACTTATTGTGTAATACCTGATCTTAAAATATGGCCATGAGTGTTGACTGGAGCGGTGGTCAAGAGGTTTTGGTCATTTAAAGTTTATGAATGGAATAATGACATTTTAAGGACTGAATTTCCTCCAATCTTCGAAAAACTTGCTTCGAAAAGGTGGTTACATACGAGTATGTATGCAGCCGTCCGTAGACTGTGCTTTTTTTTGTCAATTGGTCTTTTCTCATTACGGACCTCATGTGTCACCCAACTCACTTAGAATTTTACACTCATATATCAAGCGAAAGAATTAGTTCTGTTGCCAGCATTATAAAAAAAAATTTAAAACTTTGGGAACAGAACCAAACCCGATTTCAGATCATAAGTATGGTACAAAGATGGCTCGAATATGGTTGAAGGTGTTGGAGCAGGGACATTTGGTCAAAATATCAAGAAAACATTATTTGGCAGTATGGGTCGAGAGAACTTAGTTTTTCAGATCGAAATACATGCATTCGGTCTCTGTCTAAGAAAAGAACTTGAAAGAGACAGCAGGGCGGCATTACAGGCACTTAGTGCTAAATTTGAGATAAGCTGAAAACTGGCTTTATATAGCCTAACATTTCTGAAAAGACTAGCACTTAATAACAGGTTTCACCTGATATACAGTGCCAGCTCGCTAATCCAAAGGTGTGTAAGCCGAATTATCGAGTAATCCGAATTGAATTTATAACGTATTACATACTCTATAGTCCGCATTGATTGCACGCTCGCTAAACCGAATTTTTATATTTTTTTATTTTTCTGCTTTTTTATTATTGTGTCTGTTTTTTTTTACAAAACCATGTGTGGAATTTTAAAACTAACGGGACATTGTACATATTTAATATGTTTTATGTCTTGTTGCTGAATGGTATTAGTCGCGAAAGCGTCAATTTAAATAATCAATCAATTTTAATAATATTTGAGAAAAGCTTTAATTTTTTCATTCTTGATTAATAAAAATACAATAAATTTCTTTTGAAATCCTAGCTTGAGTTTTATTTTCGAATATAGTGAATTATAATACATAATAAAGTTTTCTAACATCTTAATGTATGCTGATGATGTAAAAATTTTCATTTCACATGACAATCAATTAGAACAACAGTGTCTTCAAATTGGCTTGAATTCTTTTTGCGAATGCTGCAATGTAAATTTAATGGAACTCAATGTAAGCTCATACGATTTGCAAGATATAACCCAATAGCCGTAAATTATATGCTGGGTGGTTTTCAAGTGGTTGCTGTGAACACTTTCCAGGATCTTGGAATAGAATTTGACATAAAACTGACTTTTACCCTGCATATTATGAGTATTGGAAACAGGGTCGCGCTGGGATTTATAAAGCGCTGGTCAAAAGAATTTGATGATCCGTATATTACTAGGTCTTTGTACACTGCTTTAGTAAGCCCAATAATGGAATTTAGTTCTGTTATCTAGGATCCCATGTATCAAGTGCATTCGAATGCAATCGAGTCGGTGCAAAAACAGTTTCTGTTGTTTTGTCTAAGAAGTCTACATTTTGATCCTCTCAACCTGCCATCATACTCTGCCCGACTTGCTTTTATTAAATTTCCAAACATTAAAGAGCCGTAGAACGATGCTGAATGAACGATTATTAAAGGTGATTTAAGTGCCGGATTTTTAATAAACGAAAATTCATTTAATGTACCACAGCGATTTTCTCGGTATTATGTACCGCTATCGGTTTCGTTTTGTAAAACTAATTTTGCCGATGTCGATCCGCTCAGAAGGATGTGCAACACATTTAACCAACTGTATAGATTCATTGATTATTCCGCAAGTTCTAATATAATAAAAAAATTAATAATTGATTTTCTAAATTCGTAATATATCTGGCATATGTATTGCTATCAATTTAAGTTTCTTTATACTTTTTGTTTTATTCTTTATACTTTTATTTCATATTAATTTATGTTTTAAATTACTTTCTATTACAAATGTCTGTAATAAATAATAGTACACACAGTAATCCGAATATCTTGATAGTCCGAATAAGGGTCTGCAATCATTAATTCGGATTAGCGAGCTGGCACTGTAGTTTCATCTCATTAGCTCAGAACTATTCTGCGAACTCTATAAATAATTCGCATTGCCACGGGATTTTTAACTGGACATTTCAGAGTATTGAAACACTTGACAAAGATGAGCATCAGCCAAAACGAGCTCTGCATAACGCAGACGAAGAGACAGCATAAAATATACTGTGTCACTGTAATAGTCTAATTTGTACCTATTTTTGTTACTTAGGACAATATTACGAGTACCTGCATTTATTTGATATAATAGACAAATATCCCAAGGAAGTCTCTGAATTCTTAATGATCACTAGACTTAGCGATTATTTGTAACTTGATATTAGTGTCACAATAGGTCTATTCTACCAGCAGTCACCAGTTAACTTGTACCCGCTCCTAATTCTAATTCCACTATAATAGTTAACCTACGCCTTGAACCAAATTTTGCTTATTCTTAACCAGAATCGTCAGCGTTAAATAAATTAATTCGTCTAGCATAACATTTATTTTTACGATGTGAAACGTAAATTTATTTACAAACTTTAATGTGATTTACACTGTAGAATACCTACTATTTGTCATAGACCAATGGTTTAACAACATTTTATTTTTTGTTGTTTTACAAAGAAAGTAAGCAACAAAAATAACTCAGTCAGTTTTAAACATTAACTAAATATTAAGTCAAATAAAGTTAAATAGAGGTAAAAACGACAACAAAACAGCAAAAAAAAAGCACATAAACTACAAGTGCTTGACAAATAAATATCCTTACAGTAATTTAATACGTAGCTAGGATGTCATATTTATAACAACGGTAAAGATGTTAATACAAGTGCAGCAGAATTTGTGTTTTGAGACACACAAGGAAAGAGTAAATATTTACTACACCATTTTCTAGTTGCAACAGAACAGAACATAAATGTTGTGTTTGTTTTAGAAAAAAAACAGTAGACGCTCGTAAATTAGAACTCGTATAAATTTGAATTTTTCAGAAACTAGAACCAACGTTTTTAATATTTACATTACTTGCTCTGAAACTAGAACCTTCACTTCTAATTTTTGAGCGTTTTTATTTTTTGTTTGTTTTCAACATTTGAAAATTGTCTTTATAGCTTTTATTTGACAATCTCATGTTACTTATGTAATTTTTATTGTTTTTTATATCAATCAAAATCCCATAAAATTAACAAAACTTAGTTACAGCAGTTGCTTAACCAATTAATAGTTTGCAGAATCAGCTAGAAATGCAAATTTTTATGGAATGGAAGAACAAGATATTAATGATGTCCAATTATACGACGAAGAGTTAAATAACGAAAGTTTGATTTCAATTAACAATGCGCTGGACGATGAAACGCTTCCATTTGAGGTTAAAGCAGAAGAAAACAAGCTTAATGCTGATAAAATTTCTGAAGCGATGCAGTTGATATCGCAAGCAATGGACATTTTTGAAAACAATGACCCGGACGAAAATCGCAGTTTAAAAGTGTTTAGAAATGTGATCGACGCTATCAATTGTTATAAGGAAATTTATTTGCAAAGAAAAAGCTGTTACAATCCAACAAACTTTAGATAAATTCATACAGAAATCAGCAAGACCGACAAATCCAACCGTAGAAATAGCAATCGATTTAGATGGCTCAAGCTCAGAATGCAAAAAATAACACATCGATAATAGACTTTTGCTTTTAAAATATGAATTTCTTATTTTTAATTTTAATATTTTTATTTAATTTAATATTTTCTTATGTTTTTGTTATATTGTTTTTACGTTTTTCTTATGAATTGTTATAGTTTTATTTTAATAAAAACTGGTTTTGAAAAAATTAATAAAAAATTTATATTTTTTATTGAAAAATCTTTTCTTTCAGCTACAACTATGAATCTCGGAATCAATTATATGAAAATCAATGCAAAGATATGAAAAATCGTGTTTCGGTCTGCGTCGTTTTTCGTTTTTTGGTCAAAATTAGCAACGCAAACCGGGGTATTGGTGTATATGTATTTTCTCTTTTTGTGATTAATTTCAATAAAATGGTGTATTTTGAGTTCATTTTATGTAAATTAAATTTAAATATTTTTGCAATATTTTGTTGTGTATGTTTCAAGCGATGATGCACTTTTTATTATTAGTAAAAAAAAACCTTTGGGAATTAAAACGTTTCGAAAATTAGAACTATCCCAGCAACAAAGTGGTTCTAATTTACGAGCGTCTACTGTACAAAATTTCTAAAAGAGATTTGAAAATTTGCCACATTCTACCATGATAGACAACTCTAATTACAATTTACTTGTTTTGTTTGCTAAGTTTTCTAATCCAACACAAAGTAACCAGTAGAAAAGAAAATTGCACTAAATTTTAGTTTTTTTTTTAATTTAAATACAGCCAACCAATAAGCTTTTAAATCTTAATTGTACAAATAGATTGAATGGATTTAAAAAGAATTTTCAATTTCTCACAAGATGATGGAAAAGATGTAAAAAGGAAGTTTGGCAAACAATACCGGAGCAATACCGGCAATCGTTAATAATAAACTAACGATAGCGTAAAAATTACTTTTAAACATTAATGATAGTGAAACTTGAGATGATTTCAATACGAAATTTTGAAGTTCGAATAGGACACTACCCTTAAAAAGAGCAACTATTAAAATTTCGCTCAGTAGTGCGATTCACTGTTCATGTTTAAAGACCGTCGCTTAACGTATAAGTCCCATATAAATGCTGAGGTGACACAAATTAATTTTAAAACAGCTCAAATTAACTGGTCAAAACTCTGTATTAAAACTAGATTGCAAACTTTTATTATATAAATCAATTTTAAAACCAATATGGTACTATCTAATTCAATTATGGGGCACTGCCTCAGCATCAAATATATTATAGAAAAATTCCCAAGAAACAAAGACAAAATACTTCGAATGAATACTGCTGCTCTCTGGTATGTTAAAAATGTACACATACATGGAGACTTAAACGTCTCGATGATAAAAGCTGAATTCAAAAAGCACGCAACACCTTACATAAATAAACTTGAAGTTCATCCTAATCCTCTAGCCCGAAACATCCTCAATCACAGAGGCCATATTCGGTGCTCTCAGCCGCAATCAAGCAATATAAAAAGCTACAACCGTGTCTAGCAGTGGCTGCACTTAAGTAATTAAATATTTTTAGATTTAAGACTTGAATACTTATTTTTAGTTAATTTGTATATGAAGATTCAATAAATAAAATGGAAACACAAAAAAAATATCTGTCACAAAACAACATAAGATTTATACTACTGTCTTTTTCACTCGTACATATAAATCCATGTTGTGCATAGCGGGAGAAAGGAGATTTTATGTAAAGTAAAATTAAAGAGTGAGAAATATTTTTGTTTTTACCGCTAATACATAGAAAAATTAAGATAAGTAAAAAAACACACCACAAAAATGCAAAACCATATGTACTCTTTAAACGTAATAAAATTCTGTTACAAACAAAATATGCAAAAATTTGTAAAAAGTTTTGGAACATACAAATTAATCTCTATGTTGTCTTAGAAAAAACATGGAATTGCATATTTTTGGTTTCCCTGCTTATCAGTAATAAAATAAAAATTGTATCAAAAAAGGTGTTAAGTGGCCGGATTAATAAACTACGTTTTTTTTTTATAAGAATATATAATTTGAATTAAACGTTTGTTTAACATACAAATGCTAATACATACTAATAAAATTTCAAAAAAGACCTAAATTATAATACAAAAAAGTCAAATTCGACATTTTCATTAGTCACATTATAATATAAGCAAAAAAAAACATTGGATAACCACTATTTTGTAATGCAGCGGAAAATATTTTGTATTTAAAACTTTTTGTAAATTTTTAAAAATCATAAATTGAAAAAAAATATTGGCCCATAATCAGTCACACTAAGGTCGGTACCTTTTTAAAAATTATTTAAAATTCATAAAATTCTAATGAACAAAAATCAGTTCTTAATAAAAGCCTACTTTTTTGTGACTATGATTATGGCCCATTTAGTTTTGTATTACTCTTTCTTCAATAATTATAAAAATAATAGCTCCATTACAAAATAAGATGCGAGCTAATTAAAGTTGTTCTTACATATTTTTTTAGAAAAATTGAATTCATCGTTTTAAGATTATAATAAGATGTCTGAAAAAACCACTTAAATATTGAAAAAAAAAATTTCACGGAAAAACTTATACCTAGATTCTGAATTATTGATGATTTTTTTCAGTTAACCAATCCAAGGTCTGCAACTTCGATATAACATGCGTAAAGGAGTATCATAGAAAAATTTATTAATTAATCAAGGACAATAACATTCGGTACTGGTTGCTTTTTAATTATAAGCTTGAATATTTATTTGATTGTATTACATTAACCATGTTAGGTTAAAAAAATTTTTAAATTTTTAACATCTCTTTTAGCATTTATGTAAAAGTTGCACATCCCAATATTTTTTTTTTTACTTTTTTATTTAAGAGAGTTATTTGAATATACATATTTACAATACTAAAACTTAAAATTTAGATAAATGGCTTTGCACCCAGCCATATTAAAAAATAACATTTTTATGGACCTCTTATTAGTGAAAGTTTTTACTAATTTTCCATAAAAAAATTAGCTGCCTTTCACAAAAAAGGAAGAATGTAAAAAAGCAAAATTGTCATCATCTATACATATATAGAGTAACATTACTGACTGACTTAGCCCAAACGGCTAAAGCTACAGACTTCAAATTCGGTAAGAAAGCACAATATGTAAGACCACTAAGAAGGGATTTTTGGAAATTCGAATATTAATTACGTAAAAAAGGGTAAAGACGGGTAAAATCAAACTTCTTATATCTCCGGAACTATTATAGATAGAGCTGAAGTTCAAATTACAAAATATTCTACTAAAAAAATAAGCGGATGGGTATTTGGTACTTTTTCGATATTTTTACATTTACGAGATTGAATTTCATGTCAAAAGCGTTTGAAAAAATTCTACATCATCAAATAAGCGATCATTTTCATGAGAATTTATTGATGACAGAAAATCGATCAGGTTTTCGTTCTAATCATGGTTGTATAACTGCTCTTGCAGATGTATCAGAAAATATCAAACGTAATTTTGATGAAGGAAAAATTCCATATTTGGTGCTTCTTGACTACTCAAAAGCATTCGATACAGTGAGTCATAAAATACTACAGAACAAGCTGAAATCTATTTTGAAATTTTCATTGACAGCCGCGAAGCTCATATCATCATATCTTATTGATCGTCTGTCTACAGACAGTGTATATAAATGATGAAATATCTAATGGCATTACATTGACTAAAGGGGTCTTGGGGCCATTGCTTTTTATAATTTATATCAATAAACTTGCCCATACAACTATTTTACTGCTATGTTCATATGTACTCGTATGCAGACGATGTACAATTGTACATTTCCAGTTCGTTGCAATCAATTACAGAGAGTGTTGGAAAACTAAACTACGATTTGGATAGTGTTTATCAATAGAGATATAAAAACCGACTATGTTTAAATCCCATGAAATCTAAATGCCTGATGATTCATAAAAAAAAGTGTAAATTCTGTTTCATAAGATGTCATGATAAATGGTGAAAAAATTAACATGTAGCTGGTATAATATTTAACAGAAATCTAACTTGGTCTAACTTGTATTTTACGCCTATTGAGAATATTGCTGGCCAAAGCATACCTACTGCCAAGCCTAACATATGGTTGTGAATAGTACGGTAATTGTGACTATTTGAGCAAGAAAAAATTGCAAGTACTTTATAACAATATTATAAGATATGTATATGGACTTAAAAGGCGTAACCATGTATCAATTTATTCTAAAAGTCTTTATGGAGTATCATTTGAAAATTCCTTAAGAATATGAACACTAACTTTCCTTCGAAAAATAATTTATACAAAAAAACCGAGATATTTATTTTATAAAATTCGTTTTGCCAGGTCTTTAAGGGATAGAAAAATTATAATGCCAGCATATCGTTGCCTTACATCAGAGTGGCAATTTTTCATAAAGACTATTCGTCTTTTAAAAAATGTCTCTATAACTATTCTGAATAGCCTTATAATTTTCTTTTCTAATTTTAAAATTAGCTTAATTTAAAAATTTTATATTTAACTTAAATTTTATATTCAATAAACAGTTTTATTTGTATTTCGGAAATTGATTTACACAAAAACTTCCCGCACTATAATTATGAGACGTAGTCTTGTGTATGGAAACAATAAATAAAATAAAAATTCAAAAAAAATTCAAAACACTAATGTCCAGTATTTGACTTCGGGCTTAAGTGTCATTTGAACTTTAAGTTCCATTTGGATACAAAATTGAGCTTCTAACTATAAACTTAAATCATATTTAAGTGGCCAATCTTGGGCATTTGAAGTCCACTTAAGTTGCGCATATTAAACATAAGATTTTGACCTTTTTTTGTGTATCTCGTACAAAAAAGGTTATTGTGTTTAATTTAATAAATGTAATAAAAAACAATAAGTAATAATAATGCTTTCAATTATGCTGCTGTACTTTTTTACAGCAGACAATAAAAAGTGAACTTCTGCTGAACCAAAATTTTCAATTCTTTTCATTTGATTTAATGTTGTTTTTTCCATTTTCAAAATATGTATTATATTATAAAGGCTTGTTTAGCTGAACGTTGTTGAAAACGTCCATCGACGCCCGTTGACGTTAAAACGTTTGTGTAGTTATAGAACATTTAAAAACGTGTCATATGCTTTTCACTTAAGAAAAACAATTAAATTTTTTTTTTACAAAAAACTGTATTACACATTTTGTTGTAGTGTTTAATTATTAAATATTGTTTTTTTTAGTTGATTTTTGTTATTTTTAGAAAAGTTTTAAGCACTTTAATTATTCAAACTTTTTTTTATACGCGCTTCACTTCTCTTTTTTCCAATAAAAAACTACTCTGTCTCAGCTGTGCATAAACGTCCCGTAAAAACGTTGCTAAATTCTATTTTATACAAATCTTGCCATACAGTCAACGTGACATTTGTTTCCGATAAGCACTTTCATTGCTTTTCATATAACAAAACAGATCAGCTGGTAACGAAATCTTATGGGACGTTCGGTTAACCCCCCGTTTCCACATGCAAGTGCAAGTTCGAAAAACTCTATGCACTCTCACTTTTTCACTAACACACTCATATTTTTCGAACTTGCAGCTGAACTGGCAACCAAATTCTTTTGCAAGTAAATTGACAAATGAGAAACAGTGCTACCGCGTATGAGTTTTAAATTAATGTATTAGTCTGTGGAAAAATAGAAGTTACGTTAGTAATTGATATTTAGCATATTTAACAAAATTGATAAATAAAAAAAGAACATAATGACCCACCAACACTTTTAAAAGTTAAATTTAATTTTCAATTTCATATATTTGACTTTAAAAATACTAACAACAAAATTTTTAGTTGGTATTCATGGTGTTTGCGACACGGCAACACTTCATTCATATATTTTTATTCTCTATATCAATGGCACAGCCATTTTTTCATTAGAAGTGAAGCCGTTGCCGATATTTTAAAAATGAACTTGCACTGTTCTGTATAGACACTCATACAATTTGCAAGACTTTCGACTATTTTTTCGGCTTTTTCGTAGTTAATACGTATACTCAACTTGCAAGCAATTACCTGCATGTGGAAACGGGAGGTAATTCTAGCTTAATACTTTTTTTGATTTGACACAGCTGTTTTTTTGGATAATGATCATTAATTTTTAATAATTCATGATGCTGAAACAAAAATGTGGCAAATAAATAAGAACAATCATTTAAGACTGAAGAACTGAAACTGTATTTATGTGCAACTTAAGTTCAAAACGACAATCAACTAATTCTCGATTTAAATACGAAGTCAAAAATTGGGGGTAAAATGTTGGTACATTTTTTAATCCCATTTATCGCTCAAAGTAACAATCACAGCAACAAAAACTAAACTGTATTTGTCTTTCCTTAAACAAGTCTAAATTGTATATTGGTACTTTTTTAAAATTCGAGCAAATAAGTAATAAAATATGTAAAATATGTACCCCTTTTTACTACTATTTCTAAATATGTACCATAATGTAAATTGATGTAGCATATACACATTTTATATTTCCTTCATCCTCTATTTCTTCCAGTTCGATTTCAGAACATAGCCAATCTCTATAAACATTGCCTACTACGTATTGCGCACTTTGGAATTTATAAGTGCTATCAGATACAGCCTTAAATGCTTTAACGAATTTTGCAACAAAATTCCAATTAGGCTCAGTAATATCGGTATCGTTAATATTTTCAACATATTATTTTAAAGTTTCCAATGAATTTATAATTTTAAAAGTAGAGTTCCATCGCGTTGCATTGTGCTTGTGCGGCATTTGCAAATTAGATGGGTTGTCGTTTCTTATGCTTAACAATTTTTCGACAATCCTCCAATTCAGATTGAATTGTTTTAAGTATGTCATGTGCAGCAAACTGTATGGTATGTGCAGCACATCTAACAACTTCCAAGATGAGGGAATATTATCAAAGTCTTCATTATCAATACTTGGATACTCAAGTTCTTGTTATAATTCTTCTTTTTTAAGGTATTGCAATTGATGTTTTGATAACATTTGCATCATTATCAGAAGTGCAATCGAAATATCAATACCTTTAAGGAACTAATGCAGTATGAATTTTACTCACAA
This sequence comes from Thelaira solivaga, assembly GCA_947397855.1. Taxonomy (NCBI): domain Eukaryota; kingdom Metazoa; phylum Arthropoda; class Insecta; order Diptera; family Tachinidae; genus Thelaira; species Thelaira solivaga. Next base: position 46,219,699 of record OX377610.1, on the reverse strand, counting down.
TGTTTCTTGAATTAATATTGGTTCCGTGCAAATTTTCATAAGGGCGTAGAATTTTTAATAATGACGTTTAACATTTTGCGCATTCTTTTCGCTTCAAACTATTTTTTTCATCAAATTAAATATTAGGTGTACAAATTTTGCTTCCACCGTTTTGCAATAGATCATATATGTCATACAATAAGCTTATGTACTTGTAAACATAACGCCATTGAAATATTAGTCGATTTGTGTCTGCATTATAAAGTTATTCTCGATTAAACATGGCAGCTTGCGAGCCAAATTCTCGTCTTTTGCGGAAGGTTTTAATTTTGTGCTTTAATATGAAGAAATCTGCACCTGAGGCTCATCGACTGCTCTCAAATGCCTATGATGAGGCCGTTATTAGTGAAACAACGTGCCGAAAGTGGTTTCAACGCTTCAAGAATGGTGATTTTGACGTCGAAGACCGGTATGGCGGTGGAAGAGAAAAGGTTTTCGAAGATGCAGAATTGGAGGTATTACTTGATCAAGACTAGTGTCAAACGGAACAAAGATTGGCAGGATCATTTCAAAACGCCTGAAAAACATTGGAATGATTCAGAAACAAGGAAATTGGGTGCCGTACGAGTTGAACGGCGTTTGTTTGCTTGTGAACAGCTACTTGCAAGGCAAAGACGGAAGGGATTTCTGCATCGCATTGTGACTGAAGACGAAAAATGGGTTCATTACGATAATCTCATACGTGGAAAATCATGGGGATATCCCGGCCATGCTTCCACGTCGATGGCCAAGCCGGTTCCAAGGTTATGCTCTGTATTTGGTGGGACCAGCTCGGCGTAGTGTATTATGAGTTGTTAAGACCGACTCAAACAATCACAAGTGATCGTTATCGAATGCAATTAATGTGTTTGAGCCGAGCATTGAGAGACAAACGGCCGCAATATAACGAGGGACATGATAAAGTGATTTTACAGTATGACAATGCTTGACCCCATGTTGCGAAAGTGGTCAAGACATACTTGGAAACGTTGAAATGGGAAGTCCCACCCCACCAGCTGTATTCTCCAGACATTTCTCCCACAGACTATCACTTGCTTGGATCAATGGCACACTGCCTGGCTGACCAGCACTTCCGGTCTTATGAAGAAGTAAAAAATTAGATCGATTTGTGAATCGCTTCAAAAGATGACCACTTTTTTCAACGCGGGATTCGTACGCTGCTCGAAATATGGGAGAAAGTAGTGGCCAGCGATGGACAATACTTTGAATCGTAAATGTATAACCAGCTTATTACAATAAAGCCTCGAATTTAGAAAAAATAACGGCGGAAGCAATCTTAAACACCTAATATATTTGCTATATTAAAAAAAAATTTTGCGACCCATTGCACTTTTGTTTTAACATTTTGAACTTTAGCATGGAAATGTTTTATAATTGCTCAATCACAAGGATTTTATTTCAATTTTGGTATAACAAAAATTTTAATGCTGAATATTACCCAACAAATATGGAGGCTCCCCCACTTTAATTAATTTCAATTGAATAAAACCTTTTCTCATATAATAAAAGTTATACTTTATGTTTGTTGGGTAAGCACTGCTTCCACTTACACTAATTTTGTGTTTGTGTATGAGTGTGTGTGTGTGTGTCGTATAGATTGAAATTAGTATTGCCGCGACTAATTCTAATGATTTTTCACTTTACTAAGGACCGCTTGAGCACGACCTTGTACTTCTATGTTCGTTTTCCTTAAAACATCAAAAAGTACCATTAAAATAAATAAAAAATATCATTATGTTCCTTTTACAATATCTTATTTCGTTCGGTGTTGTATAATTATACTATCATAATTCTAGGTTTGCCCATAACATACAAAATTTTTTATATTTAAAACATTTTCCTTTTGGTACTTTTTTTCCCTTAAAAATTTTTTTAAATTTATTTTTATTGGGTGTTACAAATAAGTAATAAAATGTTTACATGCTACATCAATTTACGTAAAGGTACATATTTCGATATAGTAGTAAAAAGAGGTACATATTTTATAATTTATTTGCTCGAATTTTAAAAATGTACCGGTGCTCAGTGTTGAGCTCTCGGGCATAGCTCTCGCTCGGAGCACAATTTTTCCATACCCTGTAATAAATAACATAAAAAATCTAATAATAATTAGGTGAACCAAATGAAATTTTTCATATTAATGTGGCAAAGAATTTTTTGGTTTAGCTGTTTTATACATTCAATTGTATTGATTTGTCAGTTTAGTACATAATTTACATACAGTACAGCCTCTATAGTCCGGACACTCAATAGTCCGGACTATCCAGTAATCCGGACAAATGTATTTTATGAGCTGAGTATAGAAAAGTGACAGAAAAAGAAATTTTAAAAAGAATTTAAAAATAGAGCAAATAAATTGCATAACGATATGTGTATTCCAACAAAAGTAAGTTCTAATTTTACAGTGAATATTTTTACTTTTAGTATAACTTTTAAAATTGTTTTCTGTAAATTTGTTCAATGAAAATTCTTGTTAATATATATTTTTCTTTTTGTTATTTAACTGAATTTTTAGGCAATTAAAAATATTGGGCCATAATCATAGTCACACTAAAGGCGGTATCTTTTTAAAAACGACTTTAAATTCATATAATTCTTAAGAACAAAAGTCAGTTCTTAATAAAAGCCAACTCTTTTTGTGACCATGATTACGGTCCATTATTTATAATTATGTACTGAGTTTAAAAAATTTTTAACTGTAGTCCGGACGATTCAGTAATTCGGACAAAGGGTGAAACTATATCTGTCCGGATTAACGAATTTCTACTATATATGAAAAATTTTTCATAAAATTTAAAAATCAACAAAACTAGGTCCTCTTCATATTGCTATAAAAGCATATAAAAGTCTCACTAGGTGTACAAATATGTTTCTCTGAAATCTGGCATCTGTAACCACAAACATAGTTAATTTCAAATCCTTTTTTTGTTATTCAATTTGGCTGCACTGATGATCTAATCATTTTTCATCTAAGACATCTTCCAATTTAATTAACTATAAAGAATTGCAGTGCTGTCCATTTTTTTAAAACGTAATGATCATTATCCAATAAAACAGCTGTGTCAAATCAAAGAAAAAGTGATAAGAAAAGTATTATAATATAATAAAAGGTGTTTTTATGGCGACCGATTTAACAGCTGTCAAGTGATTTATTCTCAGTTTGGTCACCGAGCAACCAGAGGTGTCAGAGTGCAGATATAGTATACATTTTCTTTCTGTCTTTTTTGCACGAACTCAAAATTTTTATTTTGTTTTGCTCAGGTATTTCTAAAAAATTTACACATATTTACATTTCGTAAACATGAATTTTAAAACATGATTTATTAAAAGACGTCCAGATTGGACTACATCCGAGCCAGCCGTGGCGGTCATATGCCAGAAATCATATTTAAAGTGTAGTGCCACAAGATTATCTTTCGGATAAATAAAATTCATGTCAATCGAATAAGCCATCGCTGTATTATTGCAATTTAAAGTTCTATACGTCTATAAAAAAACACCCTTTACAAATTTTGAAAATGGAAAAAGTAATATTAAATCAAATGAAAAGAATTGAAAATTTTGTTTCAGCAGAAGTTCACTTTTTATTGTCTGCAGTAAAAAAGTACAGCAGCATAATTGAAAACATTATTAGTACTTAGACCAGGACCACACACAGTAAGTATAGTTGGGCAATTCTTGATTTTGTAGGAGAGAGAGAAAAGAGGAATGGAAAGGGGTACAAACTTGCTCGTACTCGGCAATTCCTTTTTGTTCTCTCTTCGTATCTTTTATAAAGATGTAAAAAAAGATGACAGGTAGCTTTAAGCTGAATGAGTGACGGAATAAGAATACTAAAATTGCCGAAACCAAATTGCTGTGTGTAGACAGCGGCAATTTAAAAAGAGAATTGAGAAAGAATTGCAAATTAAACTTGCTGCGTGTGGTCCTGGTCTTATTGTTTTTTATTATATTTATTAAATTAAACACAGTAACATTTTTTGTACGAGATACACAAAAAAAAATGTCAAAATTATATGTTTAATATGTGCAAGTGGACTTTAAATGCCCAAGATTGGCCACTTAAATATGATTTAAGTTTATAGTTAGAAGCTCAATTTTATATCTAAATGGAACTTAAAGTTCAAATGACACTTAAGTCCGAAGTCAAATACTGGGCATCAGTCTGTTTCAAATTTAATATGAAATTATGTATTTACAAAAGAACGTAACGTATATAGTTTATGAACTGTAATCTACTTTGTAAATTATAAATTTTTGGAAATGATTTTAACATCAAATTAATGCTTATAAAATAATAGAATATTTTCGAAATAGAAGAGTCGTTTAGAAACTATAACAATGTAAACTTGTTTTATTTAAAGAAAATATATAATATAAATTGGCGACGAGAAAAAAAAATATAAAAAAAAGAATTTGTAAATGTAAAAAGCTGTAATAAATATATAAATAAATACGAAAATGATTGGTAATATGAATCCATTTCTTGTTGGTAACAGTTTTAAAAAATATGAGATGAGACTTCAACAATTTTTTATTGTAAATGGAGTTACTGAAGAAAAAAAAGTAGCATTTTTCATCACATATATTTACCCAGATGCTTATTCTATATTACGAAAATTAGTTTCTCCAGATGATCCATGTAAAAAGTCGTACAAAGATCTTGTTGATGTTCTTACAAAATATTTTGAACCATCCGTTAATGAGAGAATCATACAAATTTAATAAAGCAGAACAGGGAACAAAATCAATTAGAGAGTTTATTGTGGAACTTAAGTCCTTGGCTCAAAATTGTAATTTTGAAAGTTTTTTAAATAGAGCTTTACGTGATAAATTTGTATGCGGCATTCGAGTAAATCATTTAAGATCAAAACTGTTGAAAGAATCAAAATTAACATTCACAACAGCGTGTGAAATTGCAATTAATTGGGAAATGGCAGAAGGTGTAGTCAAAAAAATTAGTTTCAAAAGAGACAATTATAACACATTTGCAGTACATCATCAAAAGAACAGTTTCAGAGGTCCTGATAAAAAGATAAATTTATCGGAAAAATTTTGTAACTGGTGTGGCAAAACTGGACATGATTCTAACAATTGTATTTGTAAAAATTGGATTTGTTTTAAATGTCACAAAAAAGGACATACAGCTAAAAGATGTAGTAAGTTTGAAAACTGGAACAAAGGTGAAAACAAAGTAAAATATTTGGAAGATAAAACGGAAGATATTAATTTAAATAGTATTTTTGAAAAACAAGATAAATGCAATAAAATAAAATGTATTAGTGAAGATCCAGAATATATTAAGCTGTCTGTTGGTGGAGTATTTTTAGAGATGGAAATAGATACTGGGGCTTGTGTATCGGTAATTTCTAAAAAAAGCTAAGTATTGTATTTTTCAAAATTCAAATTAATTTCTGTCACAAAAAAGTTTCTTTCTCTCACTGGCAGTCAACTAAGATGTATAGGGAAAATAGAAACTAAAGTAAATTACAAGGAAACTTTTAAAAAAGAAATTATTTTAGATTTATTTGTGATTGAATCTGATCGAGATTCACTCATTGGAAGATCTTGGTTAAACGTATTGTATCCAAATTGGAGACAATGTTTTGTTAAAAAATAAATAGCGTAAATGATGTACATCGAAATGATTTTATATATCAAATGCAGATGAAATTTCCACGAATATTCAGTAAAGAACCAAATCATTGTGCTGAGAAATTTATAGCGGAAATTGTTTTAAAGCCTGGTGTGGTACCAATTTTGAAGAAAGCATATGACGTTCTTTTCAAATTAAGACCTCAAGTAGAAAAAGAGTTAGATGGGTTAGTGAATGATGGAAAATTAATTCCTGTAAAATTGAGTAAATTTGCATCACCAATAGTTATTGTTTCTAAACCCGGAAAAGAAATTAGAATTTGTATAGATTGTAAAGTAACTATAAATAGGTATATAGAAACTGAGCATTATCCTTTACCTCGCATTGATGACATATTCGCAAATTTGTCAAACTAATGTTTTTTGTGTACTGGATTTATCAGGAGCTTATCAACAAGTAAAACTTTCGGAATCATCAAGAGAGTACGTAACTATTAATACGCATAAAGGTTTGTTTCAGTATACTAGACTTCCTTTTGGAGTTGCTAGAGCACCGGCAATATTTCAATCCATTATGGATCAAATTCTTCTGGGGATACCGGGTACATCGTGTTATTTAGATGATATATTAATAGGAGGTTTAAACTTACAAAGAACGTTTATTTCAAGTTTTAAATAAACTTAATGAGTTTAATATTAAAGTAAATTTAATAAAATGCAGAGAATGAAATTAATTATTTAGGACACATTATTTCAGGAAGTGGATTAAAACCAAATAATGATAAAGTAAAAGCCATTGTAAGTGCTCCTAGTCCTAAAAATTTGTCTAAGTTACAGTCATATTTAGGAATGTTAAATTATTATAGCAGTTTTATTCCAAATTTGTCCTCAGATTTAAAGAAAATATATAATAGTAACAAAAATCTATAAAAAATGAGAGCATTGTTATAAATAAATTTAACATACATTATATATATATAATGTTATGTATATATGAATTAAGGTACTGACTCACTATCCAACTTAGTCGTACGATCTGTCTAAAAACGCATGTGTGCTAAAAAAGTATGATAGTGTGTATTGAACAAGCAGACTTTTTGACAGGTCTTTCCGATTTTTTAATGTCATGAAAATTTCCATAAAATAAATTTTATCTGTGCGATCAGATGTGCATTTTCTATGTTCAAGGCAGAAAAATAGCAACAATACCAAGCTTGTGTTTTATTTATACAAACTTTTAGGTTATTTTTCATTGTACATATTTGTAAAAAAAAATATTTTGCGGCAAAGAAGAAAATGAATACTTTTAAAAGTATTAAGCTGAGTAAACATATGTTTTTGCATCTTTTTTTGTATAATAGTGTGGCATAAAGTTCGCCATTTTAAAGCGATTTCTTCAAATAGGACAGAATTCTGTCACACATTATTTTGACATAATCGTACGATCGTGTAGGATAGTGAGTCAGTACCTTTATTAATGATATTAGTTGTACATTGTGTTATAACATTTTTAAGATATTTCTTTTGATGAAACGATTGATATTATTTTTTATTTAGTTTTAAAGTCTTTTTAGTTCTTAGAATACCACATAATGTTGAATTTCCAATTTATTTCTTATTTTAGTTTTATTTAAATTAATTTGCGAAAATATTCGCTCTACGTTGGCTGTAGATATAGGAACCGACAGAGCCGCATTAACTATTCTTTTTTAAAACGGGAAAACTCCAGAGCGGTCAGAACGTCTTACTCTGAATAGTTTTTGAAATAAACGAAAATTAGTGAAATTTTACATAACTTGGGGGTCACACGATCAAGTTTTCATTCAATTTTTAAAATTTCTCTCATTTTTTTACCAATACACTCACACTTTTAAAATTTGCTGAAAGTTTGCTTTCAATTTTTCGTTCAATTGAGTGTTGCAAATTACAGTCAAAAAAACAGCTGACTGCAGTTTTTTTATTCCAAATTTGAATTCTTATTCTGCCGCCAGTATTGTTTTGTTTTTTTTTTTAAATATGTTTGTGAACAAATTAAACAAATATAACGACGTTTTGCAGTTCATAGAGATATACAGAAGGCATGAAGTTCTGTGGAACGTGAATATTCCTGCATATGGACGGAATAATTTAAAAATTAAGACATATAACTCTATTCCCGCCGAACAAAAAAAAAACATCTTGTTGAAAAACTTGCTTTGAAATTGCGTGCAGCCTACGTCACAGCTTTCAATTTTTGTGAATTTTGACAGCAGTATATGTAAATTTCTTGAAAGAGAATTGTAAAAAAACTTGATCGTGTGACTGCAGTGTAATATAAAAATTATTTTAAACACATAGTTAGAAACTATTGTTATGTGTACAAATTACCAAAAAACTTTTGTTCGAGGAGAAAAACTTAACAACTTTTAACATCTCAAAAAACTTGCCAAAATATATAAATCTCACGACATAACAACGCTGGTAGCATGTAATAAAAATCGTTCACTGTCAAATGTTAAAGTGCAGCCAAGTAATATTTTTACACAAAAACTATAATCATTAATTGGAAATATGTAAACTAATTTTATTGGAAAAATTGCAAAAACCGGCAATTGAAAAAAAAATTATTTTCTAAGTTTACAATAATTAATTTAAATTACTTTTAGCATAGCAGAAGAAAACCACGTAAAATTTTTCCTTGCACTTATTTACATACACTTCTCTATTTGTATTCTGTATAAAAATAATGACAAGCACATAATGTGAGCAAATTTTTGAGAGATATCGAAAAAAACGAGAAGATCAAATTATGCACATCTGTGTGGAACATTTTACCCGGTGTTCTTCTGAACTTTGAAGAGACAAAAATTACCACCCCTGGCAGCAGCTGTTTTCTCACAGTACTAATTTGGCGCTTATCAATTTACATGTGTTTTCAATTGTTGCATTTAACTTTTGCTTATAAATTGTTCTAGTAGGCAGACATTATGTGTTAAAAGTAATTTGAAAAAACTCTTTTTTTTAAATTTCGTATTGAAAAAATAAACATTTGCCTTTATTTGTTTAGCTTTTTTATTATTTATTAATAGTGAGTTTAAGTAAAAAGTGGACAATTAGTTGGTGAAAGAGTTTGCGCGCTTAAACACCGGGTCGTTTATTAATTAATTAATTTCGGGTATCGTATATTACGGATAAAATGTCGATTCTATTGGCTGATATTGATGCAACTTGCGCTGCTTTGGGTTATTCCGATGGTCAACAGTATATAGCCGAACCAGATGCTCTGCAAGGATTAAAGGTAAAACCAAGTGTTTTGGGTTTATGTTGTATGGTTGTTGCCTACCAGCTTGTACATACGAATTCCAATCCAGCAACAGCTTAACCTTTTTGTCAATTACTTGGGCTTGATTGATTTTTCATTGGCCAACCACATTAATTATTCAACATATTTACACACTCTTTACTGGCTTTATGAAAATACATTTCCATTCTTCCCTTTTTCTAATTTAGCATCTCATTTGGATTTTACGGCGTGATTTAGATAATCATGAGTATCGCCGCCATTTGGGTCGTGCCAAAGTCTTACAAACAGATTTAGTTTATATGCTGCCTGACTATGTTGACGATGATGAATTTGCTGATGTACTCATACGTCTTTTAGTAATATTAACAAATCCCACACTATTGTTGTATCGTGATGGGCCACCCAAAGATAATCATGGCCGTAAAGTTTATCTTGAACTCATTGATATTCTGCAGGGCTACAAAAATGCCTTCACACATGCCAAAATATGGTTGGCTCTGTTTGGCAAGTTAAAGAAATCATTGGAAACTGTAAGTAAGAATTGTAACTACTTTTAGATCTATAGTATAGATTCTATAATAATATAAAGCGGCTTAAGAATAAAAATTCCATTTTTCAACGGACTTTCTTTGAAATTTGATACATAAAATAGCTATATTCTCACCACATACTCTCGAATCGACTACTGGCCACGCGAGACGAAGTAAAAACTGTTAATCAAAACCCCGAATTTAAACAAATTGCTCTGAATTTTTATCTATAAAATAGCTTATTCCCCGCAGCGTTCCCGGGGGCGACGCGTAAAAACAGATAGTTTAAAATAATTTATTGTGATAAATTTCTTTACAGTTTGTATTAGTATAAGTTACTTTAGGATTTCATTTTTTATAGAAAGCATTTTTCAGAAAAAAAGTTGAAAAATCATTTCAAATTTTGTTGCTTTGTTTTTTAAAATGGATGCATACAATTATATGAATCAACTAGATTATTTGTGCTCTAGATTTTAGCTTATAGTAATTTAATTCCAATCCAAATGATGTAACTTTTCTATACATATTTCATTCAGTTTCGAATCATACTTAAAATATAGTTTTGTTCAGTATAAATTGTAAATTAATTTAATTTTATTTTTGTTCAAATATCAGATTTACTTGTATGCGTTATTTTTAGCACATAACTTCTAAAGTACCTTCTATATTTGTATCATCTTGCTTCCATATTGTGGTTCGGTACGCAAACCACTTGCTTAGAAAAATTATTGTTGTTTCAATCAACCAAAAATTAACAGTTTCTCTTCAACAGGATTTTCTTATTACTATTTCACAGATAGATATCTGAAAATTGTTTAAGTTTCAAATAGGGGCTGTTTACAAATAAAGAGGTGTAGGAATTGAAAAATTCGTACGTTAAAGCTATGTCACTTGTGAACTGTTTCATGTGAATGTTTTTCATAATTTTTGTTTGTAATTGTTTTTAATTATAATTTTCTTTCAAAAGTTCACTTGAAAAAGTTATAGTGTTTCTTGGGGTTTCTTCTTTTTTATCTATTTGTTTGTCTGTCTACGGTATTTATTTTTTTGGTAGACAGTTTTCGAAAACTATTTTCATCTTGTCTAGTAAAATTGCAATTATCGTTAATACTTTTCCCTGGCTTATTGTCGTTGATGTCGACTTTTTCCCAACAAGTGACAATTGTTTTCACTAATTCTTTTTAGTTTGTGTAAGTAAATTTTAATACCAAAAGACTAAAAAAACACAATAATCCTTTTCTATCAAGTGGTTTTGTCTGTTTTAAATCTTTTTACTGTTTTTTTTCTGAGCCTTTTTGGAAATAGTTTGTTTGCTTTTTTAAGTTTTGACTGACAAATATGTCAATTTTGTATGGCTGTGGCTGTTGATGCTGCCTGCTGCCGTTTCACTCTTTTCTTAACTTTTTCCACGAATTCAAGTTGAAAAGTTTCTACATGCTTTAAGTGCTGCCTACAATTGTTGGTTCCATTTGCTATTTGCTATTCATACTTATTTTCCCTCTTTCTAAGTAAGTATTAAAGAGATGAGTGGAGACCACACTTAAACTAAGTTTAATTGTTTTAAGTTTTTTTTTTTTTTTTTTTTTTTTTTTTTTTTTTTTTTTTTTTTTTTTTTTTTTTTTTTTTTTTTTTTTTGTGATTTTATTTCTTAGAAGATTTTAGACAACTTTTATAAAATGTTCAAACTTGTTGCAGCTGATTTGAATTAAAGTGCACACTGTACAACCGCAGTCATCATGAAAACATGACATTCCAAATATTTGCTTATTTGAGTGCAATTTTCAAAGTTTTTGTTTTCTTTTGGCTTCTTTGAAATCTGAAAAAAAAACTTTTAGAAATTTATTTGTTTGTACAACGTAACCATGTAACTTACAAAAATATTTCACATCGTTTTCTATTTTTGTATTTTCTATGTATTTCTATTTAAAGACAGCCTTTAAAATCGATTTATTTCAGAGTTGTTAGGTGCAAAAACTTTTAACAAAACATAAAAAACGGTAAGCTTGTAGTTTTTTAAATTTTGAATAGTAATTTATAAAAAAAAAATATTTAAAGTACTGTTCGCCGTAGTTAAAAAATTCAGTTACTATTTCTATCAATAAAAGTGCTCTTACATTATAATACAATACGAGCGGACCAAAGTTTTAATATTTTAAAACTTTTCGTAAAATAGCAAACTTTTCATTTTAACACCATTTCGTAGCTGAGTATCAAATCGTACCCTTTATTATTTTATTTTCATAGTGCTAAGTTGGTTAACATTAAAAAAAATCAAGAAAGGTAATTAAAATAGATAAAAAGTACCATATGATTCCTTTTAGGATTTCTTATTTCGTTCAAGACCGTTTAATTCAGCTTTACAGTTCTAAGCTTCAAAAGAACATAAAAAATGATTGGGGTGCCCTGTACAGGTAGTGTCTAGAGTCTAGACCATGGCAGAAGATGGTCTAAGTAAAGAATTTAATCTTACAATTAATTTCTGATTTATCTATACATATAAAAGAGTAACGTTAGTGACTGACTGACTAATTGACTGACTGACTGACTGACTGACTGTCTTATCATCATCGCCCAGCTAAAACGGCTAAAGCTACGGACATGAAATTCGGTAAGCAGGGACGAATAAGAAGGGATTTTTGGAAATTCGAATATTAAGAGGGTAAAATCTAATTTCTTATATCTCCGGAATACTACAGATAGAGCCAAAGATCAAACTACAAATTATTCTTTCAAAAAAAAATAAGCGGATGGGTATTTGATACTTCTTCGATATTTGTACATTTGCGTTAAAAAGGGATAAAAACTAATGTTGGTACGTTTTTTAACCTAATTTATTTTTCAAATTAACAATCACAGCAACAACTAAATTGTATTCTGCTATTCTTAAAAAGGTCTCCAATGTATATTGGCACTTTTTTAAAATTCGAGAAAATAAGGGGTAAAATATGTACTCCTTTTTACTATTATTTCAAATATATACTATTATGTAAATTGATGCAGCATCAATTAAAAAAATTTTTTTCAAGGGAGAAAAAAAGTACCAAAAGGGAGAAATATGATTGATATTCTATATTTAAATAACTTTATTGGTATTTTTATGCTATGTGCAAACCTAAAATTATGACAGTAGCACTAAACAGTACTGAATGAAATAAGGAATCGTAAAAGGGACATTATGGTACTTTTTATTGATTTTAATGGTACTTTTTTATATTTCAATATTAAAAACCTAAGAACTACGAGAGTTTGCTCAAACGGTTCAGGTCAAAGAGAAAAATCATTAAGGCACAAAATGGTACTTTTTATACATTTAAACGGTACTTTTTGATTTATTAATGAAAACGAAACTAGAAGTACAAGGTTAGCCTCAAACGGTTCTGAGAAAAGTGGAAAATCATTAGAGGGCCGAAATGGTACTTTTTATTAATTTTTATGGTACTTTTTGACTTTTTAATAAAAACGAAACTAGAAATATAAGGTTAGGCTCAAAGGGTTCTGAGCAAAGTGAAAAATCATTAGAGATACCTTTTAATTTTATTTGTATTAAAAAAATTAGAACTGAGAATAAATAGTCTACAAAGAAATACAAAATTATAATAGCGACAGAATGGTACTTCGCTGACGAAGTACCGAGTTAAATGCTAGTATCTATGTATATAAATAGAATTCATTTTTTGTTTGTTCGCTATACAAATTTTCCTTTTCCCACGGATTTGTCTAAAATTTGGTACATATAATCTATATACTATTAGGAAAGTCGCCATATGCTTTTGGAACAGCTACGCGCATTTTTACTCGGCGCTGTTAAAAAAGGTGCCTGTACTTAATTTAAGCCTCAAATTATGCTTTGAAATATTTTATTTACCACTTTGGTTGGTGCCTCTGATAATTATATTAGCAAAAACATGATCCACTTTATAAAATAGTTAATGGCTGTATTTATTTGACTGGATTTTTAACAATTAAAATTCTATTTGTAAATAGTTTTCTCTAAGGATACCGACTCGAGCGAGACCAATCTTATATTTCACTCTTTGATATTTTTTTATGTTGAGGGGGTTGTGCTACACAATTTGCAATAACTCGAGAAGTAGCACTGATTAAATTTACAAAAACATGTAACGACTTGGAATAAAATATGTGGGGAGGGTAATACTGACACGAGAACACTGACATACCCCACGGTTATCCTTTTTATTGACGAGCACCAAAACGGAAACACAAAAAACAAATCAGAAAGACAGAAGTTTGTTATCAAACTGCCGCCCCAGAAGAGCATCTAACTGCCGCCACAAAGTTTAGTGCTCGCTGTTATAAGTATTTACTTATAAAACTATATTTAATTAAAGTGATTAAATTATAATTTAATAAAAATGTAATAAGTGTTTGAAACATTTGTTATTAGGGTCGGTGGTGAGTACCAGATCCTACAAATGGGGGCTCAAACCGGAAGATTCTACAAATGGGGGCTCAGCCGGGTTCAATTTGTTATCAGGGGTCTAAATACTCATTAGATATCGAGTAAAATGGATCGAAATTTTTCTTTTTGGTATGATAGCACTCGATATCGAGTAAGATATATCGTAATTTGAGATAAGAGCATTCGATAGTGAGTCTTCGAACCAGAATAATTTTAGGAAATATCATTCGATAGCAAACTAGTTACCGTAACAAAACCAAATTACTTTTTTAATGAGCACGGTCCACAAAAAGCTAAAAAAATTAGTTTTATTTAGTTTTAGGTTTAAGCAATTAGTTATTACACTTTTTAATATATTTTCATATTTTGAATTTGAAGAAAAAGATGTCAGAAGCAATTGTTCACCCAATATTATGCCTAAATTCGTGCTACAGTTCTTTTTATTTACTTGCATTTGACAAAGATTTGTTTATAAATCTATTATAATCTGAACAAAATTACCATTCGATAGATATCGTATGCGGTGATTTGCTTACTCGACACGTATCGAAATATTCGCCCTTATTCCATTTGGTGTCGTCACACAAAACGACGTCACTTTTTATCGTTTATAGTAAATTAGTATTACAGTTGTCAATATTGAAATATATTGATGTCTGTAAAATATGTTTGGTGACATTGATGTCGTTTTAAATTATTAATTATTTTGTCGTCATTATTTTCAATATTGAGGAAAATTTTTTGTTCACATATACCAAAAAAAAAAAAATAAGATATGGAAAAAAAAGAAGTGAAAATAACCAACAGTCTTCAATTTGAAAAATTGATCGAAGAGTTGGAAAAATCTCCTACTTTAGCAAGAGGTTTCCGAAGAGGAACTGTTCCTATTAATTTTAAAGAACAGTGGGAAAGTATTGCTGCAGTGGTAAATGCTTTTGGGCCACCCAATGGACCTAGTGATAGATGGCAAAAGGTAATGTTAATACAAATTTATAGTTTTTATAAAAAAAAATTGTTCCTTTAGGTTTGGCGCGATTTAAAATTCAAAGTAAAAAGAAAGCTTGTTGCAAATAAGACTGAATGCAAAAGTACTGGCGGTGGCTTATTCAAACAAAATATACTTAGTCCCTTGGAGGAAGCTGTGACAAATCTGCTTCAATTTGATAAGCAAATAAACACAGAAGGCGCCGCTCAGGGAATTGAAGACCTGGTAAATTTGATTGAAGTTGAAAATCCAATTGAAATTTTTGATATTGAAAAGACCAGTGACAGTGTTGAAATATAATTAGCCACGCAAACTGCAAGTTATCCCTTACCGTCCTTGAATAGAAAAAAATTTTAACCCACAAAAAAGTCAAAATTCTGGCGAACGCAACAATCTGCTGGAAAAGCACACTCATGAACAGGCAAAATTACTGACAGACATTTTAAATTCTATATGTTCCCTAAAACGTAACATGGAAGAATTATTAGAAGTACAAAAGAAAAAACTGAAATTATCAGAGGAAAGACCTAGAAGAGAAGAAAAGATTCACGAAGTTGATATAAAAATAAAAAGAATTAAATTGGCTATAAAAACGAAATAGAGCTTGAGGTGCTTCGAAAAAAAAAAATTAATTGTAATTAACCTTTACGGTGGTTTTTCCAAACTGATTTTTTTTTTTTTGTTTCATATAATTAAGTTTTGTTCTATTATAGTTCTTGTGTATTTATGTATCTAGATTTTAATTGACCTTTTTGTTTTAGTGAACTGGATTTTTTTTATTTGAGATATATTAATAGTTTTTATTTTATTACATAACTCCCAAAAAATAAAAGACAGAATTAAAATTATAGAAAACTTTCTTTTATTCTATTTCTTATTTGAGATGCTTCTACACTTTCTATCCCATCAGGAAGATTAGCTTCATTATTATTATAATTATTGTCGTTAATATCATAATAAATATTTAACCCGTAGTTTATACATACGTTATGAAGTGCAGCACATACGTTCGTAATTTGAACTACTTTCGAGGGCCTATAATGCAATTGACGCGCACCAAGCAGACACCGGAATCTGTTTTTCAACACGCCAATAGTTCTCTCTACTACATTTCTTGCTTTAGAATGCCTCACATTATAATTGGCCTCTGCACTTTCAGCAACAGTAATGCGATATGGTATTATTCAGTATGGTTGAAGTGGGTAGCCAGCATCACCTGTTAAAATTTTTTTATTAAATGACGTTATACATAAATATAATTGCATTAAATTTTACCTAAAAGCCACGAATTACGCTCACCACTATTATAACGCTCTTGAATCATGGCTTTTGCGCTACTAACGTTTTATACAAGAGAATCGTGAGCAGAACCTGCTCATTTAAAAAGCGAATAGGCATTTTATGATCACATATCTAAAAAATTAAAAAAATATGTTGAAATGAATATATAATTCACTGATACATGTATGCAATATTTGTACTTACTATCATGACATTTAAGCTAAAAAACCCTTTGCGGTTAAAATAAAGATGCTGAACTTCTTTTTCCGGCGCCAAAATTTTGATGTGTGTACCATCCACACATCCAATAATTCCAGGAAAACCCGTCAAGTCAAAAAAATGTGTTTTTGATTCATTTTTTTCAGCTTCTGTCATTTTCATAATTATGCATTGGGGCCAAAGTTTTACTTCCAAAGCTTTTATTGTCTCCGACAGTATTTTCGATACAAATGGTTGTGATAAGCATAAATTAAATCGTTTCCTACACTCACATAGTAGGAGCCTTGTGCTAAAAACCTTAAAGTTGCTGCCAACTTTATGTGTTTTGGAAATGCCGTGGATCTTATGCCATTTTTTAAATTGGGAGAGATCATTTCCAGTACATATATAAACGCAGGTTTATTTAACCTGAAATATGTTTGAAACCTTTTAAGGTAATAGCAATTAAATTTCTTGCAAACAAAATTTTTCTTAACTTACTTTTCGTCTGGTAGTTCAAATATATCAAATTTCTGCCTGATCATTCTTCCTCGCAAAATTAAATGTCTTATTTGATTTTCCTCCTCGTCGGAATCGGAATCTGACAGAAAAAACATTTCTGCCCTGTGGTTTCAGTTAAAATTTTTCAGCTAAACTTTTAAACAAAATATTTTTTGTTTTTCAAAAATTGTAAACAAAATTTTTTAATTGAGATATGAGTTATAAATATCGATTAACCGTCAACATCGTCATGATAATGTTAGGGAATACAAAACTATAATTAAATTGATGTTGACGACGATAAAAAGTGATGTTGCTTCAAAATAGATGATGATGTTGCCGACACCAAATGAAATAAGGGTGATTATTCTATACGATATAGTTTCTGAGATATTCACCAGAAAAGTTTTTCACCCCCTATATATTTGAAATAGTAAACATATTTGTGTAAGAGAAGAATATAACTTAAATTTTACTGCTGTCATTCTTACTTAAAAAGAGCAATTGTGTTAAAAAAAAACACACAATTCTTCCAATTCGCGATGAACAGTTTAACAGTTTACATCATCGTACTCCTGGTTAAATTTTATCAGAGCTGCACTGTTTATATGAATTTTCTCTAATCAGAATTTAGATGTAAAAATAAAATGTACCCCGAATTTTAATCATTTAATTTTAAAATTGTATATTGAGAGTAAATCTAAAACAAACTTTAAATTTGTTTTATTATGTTAAACTGATTAAAATGAATTGTATAAACATCTTTTTGTTGAAAAGCCATTTCCATTAAAAACTAATTGAAAAAAATTCTAAATTTCATTTGAATTTGTTTTTGTCAAGGTTTCTTTGTTTTTATTTCTTCTTTGGGTAAACTAATTTTTCAACTTAAAATAAAATTCTTAAAGTTTCTATTGACGTGCATCTGTTTTCTGTCGTTAGTTTTCTTCTATCGTTTATTGTGAATGTGAACATTTTCCACTATTCAATTAAAATTTAAACGTGAATACAAACAAAATGTAGTATAAACACATTTTTCATTCATCCTTTGATGGACACAAGTCGGGCGCTATCTTTTCTCTCTACTTATATATTTTCCGTTTTCCCCTGCAGACCATTAAAAGCATTTTACGTTTAATACTTTTTTTTCTTCTTTTTTTTTCTGCTGCTGCTTGATAAATAGAAAGTTAAACAACACAATGCAAAAAAGAGAAAGTCAAAACGAATAAAAAGAAGCAAAAAATAAAATCCAAATCATTTTGTAAAGAAAAAAAAAGTAACCAGGAATACAAAAATAAAAAAGTAAATCCTGGAAAAAATTAAAAAAAAAAAACTAACTTAAGTCAACTTTTAAAAACAAATTAAACAAATTAAAAATAATAGAGAGAAACTAAAATGAGAAAAATCACTTCACATCACTTTACTGTGCGCCATACTGCCAGCCAACTGTGAAAAAAGTATAAAATTTAAAATTCTAAAGCACATAAAATGAAATAAAAACAGACAAATATTAAATAGAGAATTAGTCGTAAGGGAACTTAAAATTAAAAGACATTAAATAAGTAGAGAAAATTAATTTCACAACTAAATGTAATTTGAACTCGAAATAATTTATCCATTAAAAACATGTAAATTGGCAATAACTAGAGAACTCCTTCTGGAATTAAACTTACAAAAATACGTAAGGATTGGGAATGAAATAACCTTTAAGTTATTTTGTTATAAATTTTTTACCAGTCTTGTAGTTTCTGAGAGACTTACAAAGTTTTGTCCAAAAAACATATATTAAAACACTCCTTAAAAATTTAATATTTATAAACAAAATCTTAAATTTTATTCTTAATCTTGATACCTACATATATTACAAATAAAATGAGCCATATTTGCCATACAACTTTTTTTATATTATTAAAAATTCATTTGTTAAGAAAATTGTATGGTGCAGGCTTTTAGGTGCTACAACTAAATTGTGAATAAATTCAGAACTTATGAATGGATTTTGATGAATTTTGTAAATTTAATTTTATAATTTCTTTAGAAATACCAAAATTAAATTTTGAAGAAAAAACCACAACTTTTTATCGCTGCAGGAAAAGTTTGCTAAGCTGTTTAGTAACCATAATCTATACATATAAAAGAGTAATTACTGACTGACTGACTGACTTTTACCATCATCGCCCAGTCCAAACGGCTAAAGCTACGGACTTGAAATTCGAAAAGCAGGTGCATAGGACGAATAAGAAGGGATTTTTGGAAATTCGAATATTAAGGGGGTTAAAAAGAGTAAAAACGAACTTTTTATATCTCCGGAACTACTACAGATAAAGCCGAAGTTCAAACTACAAAATTTTCTACTAAAAAAATAAGCAGATGGGTATCTGGTACTTTTTCGATATTTGTACATTTGTGGCATAAAAAGGGTAAAAACTAATGTTTTTACGTTTTTTTAACCTCATTTATTTTTCAAAGTAACAATCACAGCAACTAAAACTAAACTGTATTCTTCTCTTCTTAAAAAGGTCTCCAATGTATATTGGCCCTTTTTTAAAATTCGAGAAAATAAGTACCCCTTTTTACTACTATTTCTAAATATGTACTTTTATGTAAATTGATGCAGCATATAAACATTTTATTGCTAATTTGTAGTACCCAATAAAAATCAATGGTAAAAAAAATTGTTTTAAGAGAGAAAACAAAGTACCAAAAGAAAGATTTGTACTTTATATTTAAACAAGTTTAAGGATATTTTTAATGTTATGTGCAAATATAAAGTTTTCGCAGTAGAAATAAACGGTCCTTAACAAAATAAAAAATCATTAAGAGACCAAATGGTACTTTTATGCATTTTAATGGTACTTTTTGAAATTTTTAATGTGAACAAACCTGGCAGTACGATATTGGGCTCCGATGGTCCCAATCAAAGTGAAAAATCATTAAGAGGAGGAATGGTATTTTTTGTGGTACTTTTTGGTATTTTATTATTAAGGAATGTAAAAGTACGGGATTTGGCTCAAATGATCTGTAAGGTGGAAAACCATGAATGGGAAAAAATTAAAAATTGTACTTTTTATTGGTACTTTTTCAGTTTTTCATGTTAACAACACTAGAACTATGAGATTGGGGTCTAACGCTCTTAAGCAAAGTAAAAAATTATTAACAAGCAAAACAGTACTTTTTATTGATTTCAATGGTACTTTTTGATTTTTTAATATTAACGAACCTAAGACTATTAGACTGAGAAAACTGTACTTTTTATTAATATACTATAATGGTATTGTTTGAATCTTTTAACATTAACTAATTTATAACTATCAGACCGAGCTCCAACGGTGATCAGTAAATATGAAAATCAATAAATTGACAAAAGGGCCCTTTTTCTATATTTTAATGGTACATTTTAATGTACTTTGTATTAAAAAATTTAGAACTGAGATTAAAGAGTCTACAAAGAAATACGAAATTATAATAGCGCTAGTATGGTACTTCGCTGACGAAGTAGCGAGTTAAATCTAGTCTATACATATAAAAGAGTAACGTTACTGACTGACTGACATATCATCATCGCCCAGCCCAAACGGCTAAAGCTACGGACTTGAAATTTGATAAGCAGGTTCCTGTTCCAATGTGTAGAACGAATAAAAAGGGATTTTTGGAAATTCGAATATTAAGGGGGGTAAAAAGGGTTAAAACGGGTAAAATCGAACTTTTATATCTCCGGAACTACTACAGATAGAGCCAAAGTTCAAACAACAGCTTGTCATATCAAATTGTGGGAAAGCAAGGAGTATATTGGGTTTTTCGAACTTGCACTTGCATGACGAAATGCTAGGTTAGTTATTGAAAAAATACAAATTGACACTTGTAAGAATTATAATTTTTATGAGAGAAAAGAACTTCCTGTTTAAATCACTATTTTCCCGTTATAAAACATTAAAATGGCGGCAACGAAAATTGCAGATTAAATGCTTAATAATATAACGGGTAATCACATCGAATATTGAACTAGGTCCTGAGTGTCCTTTTGAAATTCCCCAAATTTTTGCTTGCAAAAACCAAAATTGGTATTCCGTAACTTTCCGACAAAAATATTCGATATGATAGAAATCGTTATTTGCGATGATTATTCATGCTCCGTTAAATTCGTCACAAACTTCTAATCTTTTTATCGGAAAGTTCCTGAATAACGAATTCGATAAAATATCGTTATACTTGTTTTTTCGATACGAATGTTCGTAATAAAAGTTTCCGAATCGCACTACAGATTACGAAACCCGTGAAAAAAATGGCAAATTTAACTTTATTATTTTGTTGTTGTGCTGAGCAAACTGAAACAGTACACAACATTTGCACCGTTTGCACTGTCGTGCCTATAATAAGAAATTTCTTTTACTGAAGTTTTTAATTTTTCTATGTGTAGCAAACTCATATCTGGGACATTTGTTTTTTATACCCTTCACTGTAAGTAAGAAGGGTGTATATAACTTTGTGATTCCGTTTGTAATTTCTACACCGTATATGGGACACCCTATAAAGTATATATATTCTGAATCCTTATGAATAGCGGAGCTTAATAAGCATTGTCGGTCTGTCTGTCTCTCCGTCAAGTCGTTGAAATCAACTTTCTGAAGTCCCTAGGCAACGTACAGGCAAGTTTAGTACACCAATCTGTCAGTTGTTTTTGTCAGACTATTACTATTTAAATTCATCTTGATAAAAAAATGTGCTACGTAGTTTTGTTTAAAATGACAAGCACAATATTTGTGCAAAAAATGACAGCAATAGGTATACAAATGGCCGAGAAATATTAAAAATATAACCCAAATTTTAGATTTTCATTCATTTCTGCTTTGATTTTTAGCATTCTTTATCTAATGTAAAAAAAATTAGTAAACAGTTTTTTCAGATATCATATTCATAGTATCTGGACCAAAATTCAGCTGGATAGGTTAATAAATGACGGAGCTATATGCCAAAAATCGCGACTACCTCTATTTTTTTTACAATTTGTGATGCGTTTTTTGCGTAATTTATCGAAACGGTCAAAAAAGTGTATTAACGGTTTTAACAAAAATAGTATTCGGTCAGCAAATGGCAGAGAAATATTAAAAATACAACCGACATTTCACATTTTCATTAATTTTTGTTTTGCTTTTGCTTTGTTTTTTATGGACGTTTTTAAGCTGTCCTGTGCGCAATGCTTTGTTCACACAACCACGAAACCTAAAAAAGTATATGTGTGGTTTTTAATACCATGAAAGTAATAGCATTACGAATTCAGATCATCTCTATGAAAGAGAATTTTTTCGATTTTTGTCGTTTATTAAATATGTTTGGCTTTTTTAAAAATTAAATTATACATAATTTTCATTCCTATTTAATATCTTTCTTAGAATTTATTTTTTTTTATTAATTTAAAAATGTAGTGCCTGCAGACATTTTATTGCTTTTAAAAATGAGGTCATCAGAAAGGATTGTTTCTTAGAACTCCTTAATTTTAGTTTCTTGAACTGAAATTAATTATTTATTTACGATTATTATAAAATAGGTATTCGAAGAAAATTATTTTTATCAATGTTTGTCATTTCTTTTTTAAATTGTTATATAATTTTTAATTGTAAGTTTATATGCCTTTTTTTATTGAAACTTTTAGTTTATTAAGTTGAAGTCGTATTATAAAAATGTATTTTTTTTATTGATATTACGCTCCAATAATAAATAAAGAAATTTTTATATTGAATATGACTTCAAGCTTAATAAACTAAGTGTTTCAGTTACGTAATTTTTGTAAGTGAGTGAAGACAAATATGGTTAGTAAAATATGTTTTCACGTAATTCCTTATGTTTTTTAGTATTTGTAAATATCTTCTCAGTATGACATATTTATAAATATGTTTAGGAGACATACTCGTATAAGTACATACATAAATACAAATGTGCATAAATACATTGACTTCTCTAACAGATTGCAAACGAACCATAGAATATTACGGGTTGGCGCACAAATCATTTTAAACAGGAGGTCGCCTACTTTTGTAATCTATCGCCCAAGTACTCAGAAAAATCTTTAGATTATTCTTAATATATTTTTGAAGTTCCATCATACCCCAGTACTCTTCTTCTGAGGGATTTTTCCCATTCCTCATTTTGGCGAGGAAATTGCCAAAACCCTTCAGAGCAACAGCACTGCGATATATGAAAATTTCAAAAACAATTTTTAAATTATCCAAAGTAACTTCTGAGTATTTATGTGGTAGATTAGAAATGTAGACGATCTCCACTTTAAAATAATGCGTGTCCCATCTCGAAATAATATATGGTTCTTCCGGAAGTTGCTAAAATACTTCAGAGCAACAGCATTGCGGTATATGAAAATTAAAAAAAATTTTAAATATCCAAAGTAATATCTGAATATTTGGTTGGTTGGTTACAAATATAGATGATCTCCGCTAAACTATTGCTTAATACATTTAATATTTAATGAAGTAAAACGTATTTGATAAATATGCCATTAATACTGAAAATATATTTACAAATACTAAAAAACGTAATGGGATACGTTAAAACATATTTAACGCGGCATATTTATCTTCACTCATTTAATGTTTTCTATGGTTTTGATGTTATAGAAAAATGTGAAAGGTGAAAAATAATAATATTTGGCTTACACAGTGAAGGGTATACAAGACTCGGCACAGCCGAATTTAACTTGTTTTTTTCTTTTGTTTTCAAAATAAGTTTTAAATTAAAATTCCAACATTAAAAAAATTCAATACGAATTTTATAACTATAAAACAGCAACAGCAGAACTCCGTCATTAGATATCGTTTGCAAAGGCCACATTACCAATAGTTTTATTAGCGCAATTATGCTTTTATTTTCTCTTTTTGAAAAAAAAAAAAAGAAATTAAAAAAATCGTAAATAAATTTTAAGGACTTTTTCATAGTTCAGCATGTATCATGAGGCAATGATATTGGAACATAAAATAAAAACTTTTGCGCCAACAAAATGTTGCAACAACAATACCCTAACAAACATACACACACACAATTTCGTAATTTCTTAAACTTTTTTTCGTTATTATTTTTATGAATCATCATAATTTTTAATTACACCACTCAACTCACAGATACTGTAAATAGCACGAGCAGTAAGAATAATTGTGAGGAATAAAAACCAGAGAAATTAATAATAATGATTAGATGATGATGAGGATGATAATGACGATGCTGATGATGATAAAAAACACCTTACGGAAATATAAACCACATCCTTGTTGTCATTTATGTATTTTTTTTCTTCTCCTAGTAGACCACACGAGTAAAACATAGAAAGAGGGAGATATAGAGTGAGGGCAATGTCGAAGTTTAATATTTTAGGAAACAGTATCCTGTGAAATAATAACATAAAATAAACGTTCATTTAGTTGGCGGTTTCTTCTTCATTCTATTTATTAAATGGTTGATTACTGTAATTTTGTCACTTTACTTTGCTACTGTGCTAAAACGGTTTATGTCTGTCTGTTATACAATTTATTTAAATCGTTTGCCTGCACGCCTATTTGTCTCCATCTACTCGTACTGGCATGTCTGTATGCAAGCGTGTTTGTAAAAATGTCGTTCAGTTTCCTTTTAATATTTGTCAGAAAATGGCAGTAAAAATAAAATGGGTATAATTTCAGTTTTATTGCGGGAAACTTAACAAAACAAGTAAAACTTTTTCTCTCTCAAATCCTTTTTTTTCAGTATATTTTTGGAAGTTTTTTTGTTTTATTTTTTCGCTACTAGTTTTGTTTGGTTTTTATTCATAATGCATTCACTCGTTTGTTAATGTTTACACTTGTATGTTTGATTGTTTTTATGTGGTTCTGAGATTCCACACGCAAAATGCAATTAAAATGTCAGAAAATCGTAAAAAAGTCCAACTGTTTCTTTTCTTTTTTCTTCTTTTCTATGCAGAACAATATTATACGATTATTTAAGCTCCTACAGTCGGTAATAGGTGTTGTGAACATAGTTTTTGCATACCACAAGCGCTGTGTGTGTAATAAAAACTCCAAAATATTTTAACCTAAAAAATTATCGCAAGTATTTAACAAACACTTTTTAGTTATTGAAAAATAGTATAATTAAAAAGGGGCTTGAACTATAAGACTTGTCAAAAAATCAAATCAAATGATGCATTTTATCAAAGCTGTACTTTTTGCATACGAACAAAAAATAACAAAAGCAGCTGACAAAATTCAATGAAAATCTTAACACACGTATAAAATACCATTTGATTTTGCACTATCCAAATCCCACACCCAAAGAAATATGGTTTGTGCTCGGCAAAAATATTATTTAAAAAAAATGCTTATACAAATTTGAAGCTGAATATCTGCAACATTTTTAAAATTTATGTTTGATTTAGATGCAATTATACAAGTATTATAAATTTAGCCATATTATGTTTCTTCCAGTTTATGTTTGCCTCAATCATATTTTTTCTTTTGTGTGGATGAAAATCCTAATTCTTGTATTACAGTGTAATCCCACAACTATAAGGTGTCTCAGTAAGAGACCTTTTTTTTTTTGCAAATGGCAACTCTAAAATTTACCAGCTCTTGGTCTAAGCACACGGAGCAAGTTTAGTTGGGCAATTCTTTGTCAATTCTTTTTTAAAATTGCCGCTGTATATATACACAGCAATTTTGTTTCGGCTTTTTTGGCATTCTTATTCATTTATTCATTCAGCCTTCAAGCTACCTGTCTTCTTTTTTTACATCTTTATAAAAGATAAGGAAAGAGAAGAAAAGGAAATTGGGGAGTACGAGCAAATTTGTACCCCTTTCCATTCTCCTTTCCTCTCTCTCTTCTACAAAATCAAGAATTGCCCAACTAAACTTGCTGTGTGTGGTCCTGGTGTTATATGTTTATTTCGGTTGTTAAAAATGTAGCTCTTAATTGTGGTGAAGCGAAATGAAGTCAATCCAGTTTCTTGAAAAAAAGTAATTTTTCTCTAATGAAGCGCATTTCCATCTGAATGGCTTGAATGTAGAACATTTTTAGAATTTGGGGCTTAAAAAATATTCATGCTAGGTATGAGAAACAAATGGTGCATATTTTGGTCAGTCCTTACTTTTTTAAAAATGAAGTCGAAATTGTAGTGACTGCGAACACATTCGTTACAAGAATATGAAAATGGAGTTCTTATAGCCTCAACTGGATGGCATAGATCTGGGCCACATATAATGTCAGTGAAAAAATTGATTTATTGCAGCATGTAACAAAGAATTCCACATCTTTTTTTAAAACTGAAATTGAACAATTTTATTTGATTTGCTATTTTATCATGAAAAGACTGATATTTGAAAAACTCCTGTGTGCAGATACTTTTTACAGAAACACGGTTTAATTCGAAAAATTTAACTTGCTCTTGGTCAAGTTTTAGGTAAAAGCAAAACTGTTATTTATTACAATGAAGATAATCTGTAAGCCATAACCAAAAACCCAGTACACCCAAAAAAAAGTCAATGTTTGGTGAATTAAAGTTTGGTCACTAGGAGCCATTAGTCAATATTCATCTGTCACCGTTGTAATCAATATTATTGAAAGTGCAAGATTAAGTAGAAAATCATGGTAATATATTTGTAGTTTTTTTTATGGAACCTTACGCACGTACTTGCAAAGCTAGCTAATACGGGAGATAAGGGCGGAGATCTTGTTCCATTGATGTCACATTTCAATACACCAAAAGAAAAAGAATGACGTGCGATTTAAATTTAAAATTTTCTTTGTGTAGCTTAAATTTTCAGCTACGCCTCTTAACCCACCCAACCATTGTTTTCAACTTGGGCATTATTAAATTTTTTATCTCCGTCTCCGTTCTACATTCAATATTCTTTTACAGACACATCATTTAAATTTCATATATGAGAGAAAACAAAATTTACTCATTATCTACCTGTTTAAATGCACAAAAAAAGTATAATTTGGTACAGGGTGGGCCAAAAGAAACCAAGGGGTGTAAAAGTTTAATAACTTTTTTGTTTGTTAACTTTTTTTTATTTTTTCTTTCAGATTATATAATATACAAAATGGAAATTTTTTTACACTAAGTATGAAAAATGATGTCTCTTAAATGACCACCGTTTTCAGCTTCGCACTGATGGGCTCTTTTTAGAGCATTTTCCATAACATCTTTCAAAACTTGTGGCTGTAGCGTTCGAATTTCTGCAACAATGTTTGCCTTGAGTTCAAGGATTGTCTCTGGCTTGTTCACATACACTCGCTCCTTCAAAAAACCCCAAAGAAAATAGTCGGGTGCTGTCAAATCTGGCGATCGCGCTGGCCAAATAATTTCCGAATTTCGAGAAATTATTCGCTCTCCAAAAATTTGACTTAAAAGTGCCATTGTGTCTCGGGCAGTATGGGCAGTGGCTCCGTCCTGCTGAAACCACATACCAGGTCTGTTTTCAAGAGCAGGACGTAAAAAATTTTCTATCATAAAACGATACCGCTCTCCATTTACCGTTACAGCACTTCCATCTTCATTCTCGAAGAAGTAGGGCCCAATGACATTTTCAGATGTGATCCCACACCATACTGTACACCTGATGGGGTGCAATTGGCGTTGATGAATGGCTCTTGGATTTTGAGAACCCCAGAACCTACAGTTCTGCTTGTTAACAAAGCCATTCAAATGAAAATGAGCTTCATCACTCATAATCAAATTTTCAATAAAGTTGATTTCATTTCTGGCCAACTCTTGAAATTTAACTGCAAAATTTAGACGTTGCCGATGATCTGCGGGTTTTAATTCTTGGGTATAACTGTAAATCTTTTTTAAAATGCGCCGTAGTGACGTACGAGACATTTCTAGCTGAGCAGAACGCCTTCTGCCAGATGTTTCTGGTGCTTCGTTAACACTTTGCTGTACTCGTTCAATATTTTCCGCAGTGCGACTTAAACGTGGTCTACCGGTTCGAGGCAAATCTCTTACGCTGCCATGTTGGTGATGACGATTAACTAAGCAACGAATCATCGCTTCAGAGTACGAAATTCTGACGTTAAAATGTCGACGATATGCTCTTTGCGTTAAAATAATTGATCTCTGGTTTAAATAATAAAATTCTATTGTTCTGGTTCTCTGTTCAGTTGTGAACCTCTCCATTATAAATTCTCCAAGTGTTGTCTATATAATCTGAAAGAAAAAATAAAAAAAAATTAATAAACAAAAAAGTTATTAAACTTTTACACCCCTTGGTTTCTTTTGGCCCACCCTGTAGAGCACTTTTTTCTCTCTCTTGTTACTACAAGAAACAAAAAAATACTCTCATTTATTAATTACTTTTAAGAAATATATAAACGCGAAAAAAAACAATTCATTAAAGATTTCCATGAATCAAAACAATTCTCTTATTATTAAAAAATTTCAAATTAACATTAGTTCTTTCTCTTATATTTTTAAAACCAAAAATATATCATTTAGTGAAAAAAAATCTTTCATTGACAATTAAGACTTCTCTTTTGTATAATAAGATAATAACTTTGAAATAATCCTATTTTGAAAATTGTATCCTTGCATTTAATATTTATAATTTTTAGTTTATAAATATTCTTATTTATTAGGCCTGATTATGAGTGTCGTTGTCCTGACGAAAACAGTGATATGTGGCAACGCCGGCCATATGTTTTATATGTGCTTGCCGTGAATTCGACTACTACCACAACACTTAATAAGGCTGATTATTTTTGTTTTTTATTTTGTCCTTTTTTTCAATTCAATAAATAAAGCACGGCCGAAACTTAAAAGAGCTGGCCAATGTTCTTTACTGTAATCGTATTTCAAAATTAATGTAAAATGTAAAATAAAAAGTGTTTGAATTTCAAAACTTCTGTTCAATTCAAATGGGATTTCATAGCAGCATTTTAGGCTTGATGTTTAAATATTAAGGGCCATAATCATAGTCACAAAAAAGTGATCTTATTAAGAGCTGACTTTTGTTCTTCAGAATTTCGTGAAATCGTTTTTAAAAATATACCGATTTTAATGTGACTATGATTATAGGCCTAAGAGTTCAAAAATGAATAAATTAAATATATCTGCTACAACTCGACTGAATTTTAATTTTTTAATAGTCGGGATGTCATGTTTTTTTTTTTTTAATATGTTTTCAATTAATTGAATAATGAATGTTTTACAACAACAGCATTCACAAGTAATTTTATCAAAATCAAATAAATATAGGGTATTTCAAACTTACATTATCTTCCTGGGTGGTCTCTAGTCCAACGTGGTGACTAGAGACAAACGAATGATGTATGAATTTTACGTTGTTTTTTATTCTTTTTGCTAGCTAGTCAAATTTAGTTAGAGATGATTGTGGTACAGGTACACTAGTAAATCGGTGACAATACACAGGTGTCTGGTATTAAACTTTTTGTAGCAATCGATGTAATGAGAGTGGCTGTACTTTTACAATAAAGAGCTGGACTACAAAACAGTACTATGTGTTTAAGATGGGTGCCTACATAATGGTACTCTTGAGTTCCTAATGGGATATGCCACCTGTAACCACGTCCACTCAAGAGTATTATATTTCCCTTTGCACAATTTCTACAAATAGTATAATGATATCCTATAGCAAAAAAAATTCCAAAAATATTGGACAAGTGAAAAATAAAAAGAACTTCTTGCTTTTTTTTTGCTCCCTACTGACGGAGAAATCCAACTGCTACCACTAAAGAAATTTTGGGCACGTTTCCTTTTCTTATATAAATTAAGTAGCGGAGTAGTTTTTTAAACTTTTGTACATCTTTTTTTTTTGGTTTTTTAAATTTTTGTTATTTTTTTCACGTAAAATTAAAATTTTAATTTTTTTTTTCAAATTAATCAAAACTGCTCTTAACAATAAGAAAAAAAATGTGTTCACGGCTAATAGTTTATTTTAAGTTTTATTAAGCTTTTAAACTTAATGTTACGGACACGAAAAGTAAAAAAAACGTTCTTTGGCTTTTACTTTTCCTTCGAATCCTACGCAGCATGATCAATATTAAATTTTAATAAGCCCATATACACTTCGGTTTACTTATTTAAAGGCACTAAAAATTCCATATTCAGCAGCCTGTATCTTTTACAGTTTTTAATCGATTGCAGAATTTTAAAATGGAAATGGAATGACAATAGTGGTTTCTTTACTAAAGAACTGCTTTTAAGCAATTTATCAAAAAAAAGTACAAAAATACTGTTGTAGTTATGTATTGTACTACATGGATTTCATTAGCAAATAAAATAAATGCATCATACCAGTGTAAAAGAAAAAGTAAATAGTACACGTTATAACGTCACTGTTAAGGTCGTGAATCAAATGTCGGAGAGACCCGGATTTTGCTGCATAGAGAGTATTATAAATATATATTTTGTAGCTCTGGGTTTCCTTTAGCAACTTTTTCTTTTTGCTTGTGATCTGTATTTAATGTTTGTTTATAATTTTTCAAAACCTAATTTACAATGTTTTTTGAAATCTGCAGCTTTTTTGCAATCATTGCACCTGACGATGTCAGATGTTCAAATTATTTGTGCACAATATTTTTTCTATTTGAAATTTCTATGGCTAACCAAGCTTACAAGTAAACTAATATTGGCAACATTTTTTTAACAGAATAACGGGAGGTATTGAAATTAAAGTGTTGGCATTATGGTTTTCTAAATTGGCCACATTTTGTATGAAAATACCTTATAAAAAAGCCCTCCTTTAATTTTGGACTTTTTTTTTGCAGTTTTTTGTGTATTAATTCTTCTCAAGGCCATTACTAAAACTTGCCGATAAGGTCTTAAGTTATAGTTGACTGTAATTAGAGTGAACAGTAAAGTGACCTTTAACTTTTTTCATTATTACAATTTCCCACTAAGATAAGTGTAATTTTGTGTGTACGGTGGCATCACTGCTGTGAATATAGGTCATTTTTCGTTGTTATAAATACATAGTGGCAACGTCATACCTTTTTTTGACAATTATTTTTAATATATCTAAGAAATGCGATACCTTATAAATTTTATTTTAATAC
Organism: Thelaira solivaga; assembly: GCA_947397855.1. Lineage (NCBI taxonomy): Eukaryota > Metazoa > Arthropoda > Insecta > Diptera > Tachinidae > Thelaira > Thelaira solivaga. The sequence continues at coordinate 46,188,821 of OX377610.1, read as the reverse complement.
TTGTTCTAGTATTGTGTAATTTTACTGTCTTATTTTTGTGTATTAATATATATTTATTTATCGCTGTTAAAGTTTTCATACCCATATTCGAAAGTATGGCAACCTTGAATGCTAAAAGTTCACGTTATCACGTTAAAAGCTAAAGTCAACACAATCTTGCTGTCAGATCATAATAAACTTTTTGTTAAAGCTTACTTGTAATAACGAACAAAAAATTTTATCTGTGCAATAAAATCCTACTATTTTCTATTGCTTAGTTGTAATTATGGCTCTCAATCGTTTATATTATATCGTCTTTAATATCCAATGAAACTAATTCCTAGAATATAACCTACACTATTCTTTGAGAGAAAGTTTTTTTGGTACTTACTGAACATCAAGAAAACTATAATTGAAACCACAATGCCACTCTCTATATTGTAGCGCTCAGAAGAAAAACAATTCAGGAAATAAAAATTGGCGTCTGCAGTAGTGCTTTTTTTAACTAAATACGTAAATGAATGAATGTCGACGAAGTAAAATAAAAAAGAAGTTAATGATGGCCTGCTGCAATTTTTTTAAGTTTAATTTAGAAATAAAATTTATATATTTTACTTTTACAAATTGCCTTAAAGTTCATTTATTTTTTACATCTCGTGCAGCAGAACATTTTATAGTCTCTGACATTTGACTAAAAAAAAAAATTAAATTAAAGTTGGCTGTAATAATATTCATAATGCTCTTCTTTACATAAGCATCTGTGCAGTTTTTTTTTAATGCTAAAAACTGAATTTGAGTGAAAACCTAACAAAAAAGAAATCCGTAAAAGGATATTAATTCTTTTATTTAGTACCTTACAAGTGTGAGCAATTTCATAAGCAAAAAAAATTCATAATGATGGGCCAAAAACATATCTGAGTAATTACGAAGGTTGCCTTTTATATTTCGGGACTTGGCAACCCTGGTGTTGCAACCTGGCAACGGACAGCTGTATCGTAAAGTTGGACATTTTTGAGCTTATACGTACTCAGAACGTTTTGACATACGAGCGTTATTTGTGTTGTTTACAGTAACTTAAAAAATTCATCTCGGCCCAAACATGGAATTAAATCGTGAACATATTCGTGCGATTATTTTTTACAACTTTCGACGTGGATTAACTCAGCAACAGTGCATGCATAAACTTAATTCAATTTTTGGCAATGAAGCACCATCAAAGACCAGTGTTTATCGATGGTATGGTGAATTCAATCGTGGTCGTAGTTCACTCCACGACGAATTTCGTGAAGGTCATCCAAAATCAGTTGTTGTTCCGAAAACCATTGATGCTGTGGCCGAACTGATATTGCAAGATCGTCATGTGACCTATTGTGAGATTGAGACAACCTTAGGCATTAGTGGGGCCAGCGTACATTCAATATTGCATAAACATTTGACTGTCAAAAAAATTTGTTCGCGTTGGATCCCACACAATTTGTCAATCGCTCAAAAAAAGGCTCGTGTCCGAGTGGCAAAAGTGCTTCGCCAATTGGTTCAAACGCATACAAAAGTGTATAGATCTTCATGGGGAATATTTTGAAAAACAATAAAGTGATTTTCGATTATTAATATTTGTGTTTGTTCTCTAATCCCGAAATATAAAAGGCAACCCTCGTATTCAATAAAACGCAAATAGAAATAGCTATATGGGTCCAGATATCGAAAGCAAGCTATTGCGAAAGAAAACTAGTTTTTTAACTTATTTTACTATTTCTTTACAATTTCGGTGGGGAGGCATCTATAAGAATGAAAATAGTGTTTGATATTGAAAAATAGTTTACTTACTTTTTATACACAAATTCGTTTGTTTTGTTTTTTCTATTCTTTGTACTTTTCGTTGATTTTGTGCACAGTATTGTCATATAAAAATTATTTATTTAAACAGAAAAGAAAACAGCTAAGTTACGAAATCGCACTATCTATACTGCAACTAAATGAATTCGTCGCTAGAAATATTCGTATCGCAAAAAGCTGCAGAATTACGCAACTAGTATAGTTTCTCCTATCGTGCTAAAATTTTTAAAATATTTTATAAATTTAACTTGTTCCTTTTAAAAATTTTATTAATAAAGTATTTAAGTATATAAATCATTCTTATCAGCTACCAGCACAATATCACTGGCCTCCATTCCCCTTTTTCTGAGTTCATTAATACAAATGACTTTAAATAAATCACTAAATAACTTACAACTTTTTCAATAAGAATTTTTTTCAATTACACCACAAATTTGAGGGAAAAAATCTACGTACACATGTAATTCATCATTCTCGTATGTGAGAAGTATCAAACTAGAAAACAAAAATTCAAAATGCGAGTATTTAGAAAGAACTAATTTATCTCAGCCGGCTGTTTTCATTTAATGAAATATAAAAAGATTAAATTTAGCTCACCCACACACAGGAAAAAATGTTTAGAATTTTTTTCCTCCCTTCTCATCACTCTTCAAACTACAAATTAAAAAAAGAAAAATGCTGAACAACAAAATCTCTAAACAGGATATAGTATATTGGTTAGAGCAGCAGTAGGCAAAGATTCCAAAACCACTTGTTAGACCAAAAATAATGCCTACAAGCTGTTACATGTTTTTATAAACGAAAACAATTTTTTTTCGCCTCAATCTTGCACCAGCTACCATCTTTGATTATTTCTCATGTTGCTATAGCAAAGTAAGTACGAGTACTAGGTCCTCACTCAGAGCTGGGGGGAATTCAAAGCTATATAATTTTTGCTGCTCCCCTCTCATTTGGTAGACGCTTTTGTATTTTATATCACAAACCATCATGTGTCTTTGACAATGAATAACAATGAAAACGAGAAAAAATATTTAACAATAAGTTACCCAAGCTCTGTAAGCTGAACAAATTTAAGAACAGTATAAATAAAGTATGAGAAAAACATTAAAAAAAAAAAGAAATGAAAAAAAAACATCCAATTTGTAGAAGAACGATGAATAAAGAACGAAGTTTTGTTGGGCAACTAAAATACGTTTAAAAGCATATGAAATATTGTTTGAATTCAAGAGCATTTTTCAATGCCACCATACTTACACAGCATTTTGAAAGGAACACAACAACATTCTCCTGCCAAACATGAAATGAAATTCTAGTCTAGTTTGATGTGATGTGAAGCAAACATATTCCTTTTTCATACCCCAACTGTTTTCTGTTTTGAGGCTTAAAGCTACAATTTGCTTTTAGCGTTTTTATTTATTATTATTTCTTTTTCTTTTTTTTATATTATTTTTGATTCGTGATTGTAAATGTTTTTGATTTAAAATAACTACACTACACCATTTCAAGTGTAAGCGTAGAAAAAATGTAAAAACATTTTTATTCAGCATTTCTTTTTTAGTTTAACAAATTTAAGTTTAAAGTTAATTGAATTCCAGTTAACAACGTACAAAGGTCAACAAAATTGTGTTTTATTGAAGTTTTACACGATGATTCTTTAAAATATTTATATCTACTCGTATAAAAAAAGAGGCTAAGTAAACCTCGTTGAAAGGTCATTAAATATCCTTCAATAGGCCTGATTACTAGTGTCGTGATAAAAATATATGTTTTGTATTGAGTACAAGGTAACTCCAAGAATACAAAAATAACTTATTTGTAGTTTCAACAGTCAGAAATATATACATGTAGTAGTAGAATTATGTACCTGTAGTACTCGTAGTAAAAAAGTGAATATGAAGAAAAAATAAAACTTCGAGAACAAGAAACGAGAAAAACGAGCAGTAAGATCGCTCTTGCTTTATACATGAATATGCTGCCATGTACGAGTTCAGTCTTATTGACGTTGTGGATATGTAGGCAATGAGAAGGCAGACGAACTCGCAAGAAAAGGGGTGGGTAATACTAGATTTATTGGCCCAGAACCTTTCTGCGGGCTGTCTTGGAGCTCTATTAAAGTCATTTTTAGAGAGTGGCTGGAAAGAGAATCGCAACAATACTGGCTGGAAACAGGAAAGGAATTACTTAGCTTGATCCTGAACAGAAATAATTTATAATTAAATCTTTTGTGAACAGCCGCTTGTGCGACCGATCATTTATGTGTCTTTATTATAATTATTTTACAAAATGTTCTTAAATCCAGCTTATGCTAATACTTAAAATACTTACACTAATTCTTAAACGCTAAATGTGTGGGATAGTGCACACTCAGCATAATACATGATGGAATGTTTTAAGTGTGGACTTTAGATTCAACAACAATGTATAAATCTCGTGTTACATACTGAAGGTATGGGAACAACGACTAGTCAAACACACTACAATCCGGTCAGGAATTCGCATTGTCAAACTTGGCGAATATGAGGATCAGTCAAAATGACCTCTGCAGGTTATGTAACGAAGATGAAGAGACACCAGAACACATATTCTGTCACTGTAATGGTCTTATGTGGACCCGTTTTCGTTACTTAGGACAACATTACCTACAACCGTCACCCAAAGAAGTTTCTGAATTCTTAATGAATACTAGACTGGGAATATTTCTTTCTTGAGAGTGGTGTCACAATAGGTCTATTTTGGCCGTAGTGACCAGGTGACTTGTTCCTGCTCTTCATCCTAATTCTAATTTTAAAGGCACATTAGCTTATCACAAATTCGACTATAGAAACGACACTCGGAATAAGGCTGAACAAGGTAATCATTAGGAAGTAGCAAAGAAGATTCTATTTGAAAGTCAACCTATAAATCTGCCTTAATTAATCTGGTGAAAAGAGATTTAAAAATATTCTACAAGCCAAGTACAACATACAGTGTTTCCATGATACAAGTCGAACTGTAGTTCAAAGGGGACTGTCTTAAACGGAGAGTAAACATGTTTGTTTCAGAGATTTAATGGTTAAAGATTTCTTTCGCGTTAGTATATAGACTGGTTTTGATCTTGAAGGAAGCACGCCTAGATTAGTAGGTAGTGTAAAAACCAGGGCATATACTTAAAAAAGAATTTATGCGTATAAAACATGCACTTAAAAATACAAAATATGCACTAATGCCCTTATGAAAAATAAATTACTTTTTCAAAAATACTTTTATACATTTCTTTTGGATCGAGTAAACTATTCAAGCGGTAAACTCTGAAAATTAAATGTCAAATATGTTGCTACACTTTACAAGACTATATTGCCTAACAATGCTTACTTTTACAAAATCATCAATTAATTATTAAGTACAATGAATGAAGCACCTCTATCCATTTTACAAACGGTCAAATCGTCCAAAAATTTCTTTTGAAATAAGTAAGAAATTTTCTAGACGATTTGATCGGGTTCAACATTTAATTAACATAAAATTAATAAAAAAAAAAGTCAAAATAGTAATTTTTAAATACGTGTTGGCTGCTTTGATTAATTTAAGAATCCAAAATTGTGCAATAGTATTTATCTGGCAATATTATTGTGAAGTTGTGAACTTCATACAAAGAAAAGAAATGAGTGATTTTTTATTTGTGAAATATTTTACAAATTATCAGTAGGTAAATATTTCTGAATATTAAAAATATAAAAATGAATATAAATTATACACAAAACTATGCATTTATTGCAAAATATGCATTTATAACATAATATGCAAAAATATGCTATAAAAAATGTATGTCCTTTGTCAATAAATTCTCGAATTCGGAAAAGTATTTGATCAGAATCGATTTTAAGTTATTGAGTAAAAACATGAATTTGCATGAAAATCCTTGCTCTAGTAATAACATATAACTAATACGGTAGTGGATTCAAATTTTCCCTACATCTTTTGTGTTTTCTGCGAGCAAGTCGACTACACGCTGTTATTTCATAGAAGACAGTGTGGTGTGGTGCAATCTGCAATCGCCGTGGTAGTAGCGCTAACGACATGAAAATAAACTATTGCACAGCTTAAGAACGTAAATTATTAGAAATTTAAAGATGATGCTTATCGATTTAAATCAAATAATACTATGACCTAGAAAGTTTTCTTTTGTGTTTCACAAACCCCAAAATAATAAATTTAATTGCACTGAAATCTACAAATCCAGAAGAATTTAAAATTTCCCTTCTTAAAATAGTAAACTAGTGAAACTATTTTCCATTCAAATAGGCGACTGACGCGAGCATTAATAAAATATTTCGTTATGAGAAAAGTCTGTCTCTTCGTTGTATTAAAATTGTTTAAAATTTAGATTATGTTGCTCCCATAAAAAATTTTTGTGACTTCAAACATCTGGTTACATTTTCCAGATATTATTGAAAGCCATCGCGACACATTACAAAAATAAATCACAATTACAATGACTTTGGTGGCTGCATTACTACCTGGCGATCAACATCAGGAATAATAGTAAAGTTAGCAAGTGGACCTATATCTTGATAAACAACTATTTTATTTCCTGTTTCATTTGCTTTTTATCCAAGACAAAAAGTAAATGTCCATCAACGAAATTAAATAAATAAAAACACCATGAATAATATTTACTATTAAAGACCATAAATCGTAATTTAGTATATTATATTCAACAAAAAGTAATTGTTTGTTTCTCTTTATTTTTTATGTGGTACGTACTTTCATAAATATAGAAAAAAAGCAATGGAAAGAACTTTATAAGAATATGACAAGTAAATTATATTAATAATAAAGTATTCCATTTTATTTTAAAATAAATAAAAATAAAAAAGAAATAAGAGCAATCATTTTAAAGTCAACGTAGATGGTAAAATACAAATTATTACATCACGAAATAACTTTCTTCTTAAACGAAGACTTAAAAATTAATGCTGCAGATTGAATATACACGTTCTTTCTAATAAAGACTTAATTACACTATGGAACATTTTTGGGATTATTGTCTGGGGGGTGAGAAATTCCAAGTCAGGGTGATGGTACTAGGTCAGTATAGTAAAATCCTCAAAGGGTTTGGCGTTCGTATGTGTCAGTTTTTTTTTATGACCTTTTAAATATTTTCCTTATCTTGATCCTTGATCTTGATTAAGTAAACATTTTTATAATTTTTTATTTTTATTTTATTTATTTATTTTAATAAATATTGCCTAGACTTTTTCGATGGTGGTTGTTCGGGACTAGTGGCATCGCATTCATCGCTATCATCAGTTTCTGAACCACACATAATGTCAATGTGTGACTCCACTGTTGGCCCTTCTGCATCTCCTGAAAATTCTTTATCACAAGCTTACTCCACCAGCAAATTTCCGCAATTATTGCACTCGGCGACTTTTTGCCTCTATATCTGTAAGTTTTTGTTTTATTAAAATGAGTTTGAAAAAATAAAAAATCAGTATTACCTCATTTCAAATGGCATAGCAACTTGATGATAGCGTTCACCTTGTTCATCTGATTCGGTAGCCAATTGTTTGCTGAAGTAGTCCAGATGATGATGGAAATAATGGATTTTCAAGGACATGTGGACACCAATTTCCGAGAATGCTCTTAACATCCTTGCGACAGAAACATCGTAGTTGTTAGAACGATGCTTTCTCAACAAGCCTTCTATTACTTCTTTGATTGCCTGCCATGCATTCAATTCAGCGTCAATTAAAATATTGTTGAATGCGTCACTTTTAATCAGCTTTCGTATATCTGGACCATTTACTACGCCTGATTGGAAAAAATTAGTTTGTTAAGATGGAAAATCATGGGAAATGAATGTGATATTATAACTTACCTTCTTTAATTTTACTTTCGCTGAGTCTCGGGTAAATTAGTTTCAAACACAAGAAAACTTCATCTCTTTTGACGACAGTTTTGATAAAATTCTTAACAATTCCAAGTTTAATATGCAGTGGAGGCAGCAATATCTTCTCCTTCGGCACTAGAGGCTCACGAATAATATTGGCCGTTTGTAACCTGCTGTGCTCTCTGAGTTTCCATCCGTGGCATGCATATTGGTCACCGGAAAATCGTGTGTCCCAATCGCACAAAAAGCACATATATTTTATATAGCCGTTTTGAAGACCGCAAAGCATTGCTACAACTTTTAAATCGCAGCATATGCGCCACATATGTTTGGCGTAATTAACCATTTTTAAAATATTTTCCAGTGCATCATTTGTTTCTTTCGTTTCTGTATTATAGGCGATTGGAACTGTAGGTTTTTTATTGGTCTTATGCAGTAAAACCGCCTTCAAGCTGAGTTTTGAACTGTCAATAAATAATCTCCAGTCATCTGCTTCATATTTTATTTCCATTGCGTCCATCAATTTTCCTACATCCGGGCAATATGCAGAAGTTTTTTCATCATTCACAAGGAATAAACTTTGGAGTGTTGCCTGACGACTTCGATAAGCTGTGACTTTCACACCGGGTGCCAACAAATTGTTTGATTTCAAAATGGAAGCCAGCTCTTCCGATTTATGCTGTGTTAATTCCAACTTGGCAGCAATTGAATCAAGCTTATTTTGATTTATTAAAATTGGCTCATTGGATACTGATGGCTCATATAGGGGATCATCACGTGCATGATATGTCGGAGCAGTCGTAGAAGAGAAAATATCTGGGCTAGAAGCTTTTGGCACAGGAATGTGGTCCGAATGAGGCAATGGTGTTGCGGCACTTGCAACACTAACGTAATTATACGATTTTCTTATCCTTTTTGCGGCTCCTTTATTCGCACATGCATAGCAATTCAATGGATTGTGACCTTCGCCAGGATTAGTCCAAGTCATTGGGATACCGAATGGCATACTTTCACGTCTTCTATTTTTCCAATCCATTAGACGGTTGTAGCAGCTTTTACACACTATATTTGGTACCCAATTTTCGTTAACTATACCATTTTGGTTGAAGTACATCTCGTATCTTTGAACAAAATCAGTACTGAAATTTCCCCTTTTTTTATGTGTTGAGACATATTGACCACAGCAGTAGCGAAAGTTATTTATATCTGGCTTGCACAGTTCCATATTCTGTTCAGTTTTGTTCACTTTTAAAAAACTGGAGAAAAATCACTTTTACTGTTCGCGTTCGTCGGCACTTGTTGAATGACAAAAATCACAGAACCAGTGTGAGAAAGAGAAGAAGTATAATGACAATGCATGTTTTATGTGAACATTACAGAACCAGTGTTGCCACATTAATATTTCTCTTTTAGTAAAGTAGAAAAATATGAGAGAGTTCGGCTTGTGAGTGTCAATGTTTTCTCCAAATAATGTTGTGCATATCTGGAGCAAATTTTTGAAATTCATACATTTACCTAATTGTGAATAAATGAGAAACGCGTGCATCGATTTTCATGATCTATGCCTTTTTTTGCTCATGAGCCATGTGACTTTACGCGAAAGTAATTAGTTTTAGCACTTTTTTCCATTTTGGATTTTTTATGAATTTAAAAAAAAAAATATTTAAATTTTTAGGCAAAAAATACTTTTTTCCCTTCATACATTCATTTTTAACTTCGCGAGTGCTGCACATATAGGAAAACGGTATAGAAACAGATTAGAGAAATTGTAATTCTAAATTTTTTTGAGTTTGTTTTAGCAAAATCGGACAAGTGGTTCTCGAGTTATGTTTTTGCCAAGATGTTACAACTAAGCGAAAAAACATCAATATAAGGAAAAAATTTAAAAGGTCATAAAAAAAACTGACACAAACGAACGCCAAACCCTTTGAGGGTTTTACTATACTGACCTAGTACCATCACCCTGACTTGGAATTTCTCACCACCCAGATTGGCTGTTGTACTGTGTTATTCTTTAAACGCTTAATACTAACAAACATACCCAAAGTTGGTATCACAAATAGTACCGATGAGGATAAAATAATCTTTCCGAAAGTGATCGCTCCATCAAATCACACAGAAAAAAAAAATAACGTAGTAATGACAAATTATTTTAACCTTGGCCCAAATAGAACTTGTATTCGGATCGTTCCCAATAGCAGTTGCTATTTCTTACATCAAATACAATTTGCCAAATGCAAAGAACTGTTTTGCTAAACGCAAATACAATTCGGCAAATACAAAAATTGTCTTACCAAATGCAATTGTCTTTGTCCCAAATACAATACGGGAAATGAAAACACTCAATTTTTTATTTTTCGATTTCATTTTTATTTGTTATAAATGGAATGAAAAAAGAATAAAATTAATGAATAATGTAACATAAAATCTGTCAATTTGATAATAACCTCACCAATCACGAAAACTTTATGTTGAATATTCGGCTGCTCGTGCAGTTGCTTGTCCTGTTTTTGAATAAAATCATTAATATTAAACAATATGAGTATCGGTTTTTGATGACTTTCAAATTTTTTAGCTCAATGTAGAAGAATTACCGAATGTGCAAGTAAAAGAAATGTGAACAAAATTATTATTTTAAAATTTTTAAGGTACTCGTATAACTTGTGTCTGTTGCTGTTTTCATTTTTTTCTGGATAAAATATGTTAAGCTTTCCTTTTATATAAGTTGGTAGAATTTGGTTCAACATACCGTTTTCAAGAGAGATTACCTTTGCCTGGATACATGATCTTAAAATCGATGTCAATCAACATGTAACCATTAGGATCTTTGTATCTAGGCTAATCATTCAGAAAAGTTGATATAGTTTCTTTGTTTTCCTTCATTCGCAAGGATTGACGTAACTTTCCAATGGGTTTGTTAATCGATAACATTCAATTGAACACTTTCTATTGAGCTGCGTTGCTCTTTCATTTTTCTTTCACAAATGAAATAGAGGCAGCGTTGTCAAACAACACAACTAAATAAACTGCGTATTGCATTTGAAATAACAACAATTTTCATTTGGCGTAAATAATTTTTGCTAAAATAAAAACTTCATTTTACGAAAATCGCATTTAGCTCAAATTGTTTTGCTCTTGATTTTAACTAACAATTTTAACAGTTTTGCTATTGCGATAACTACAGTGCTTTCGCAGGAACTTGTGCCGACAAATAAAATATTATTTGAATCAACTAAAGGGTGTTTTTTATAGGCGTATAGAACTTTAAGTTGGCATTACTGTTAAAGATGGCGACCGATTTAACAGCTGTCAAGAGATCTATTCTCAGTTTGGGTTGGCAATTCATCATGAATAGCCAAACGATCATCAAGTAAGGCATAGATTCGTCGAATGGGCCCAAAACGAGATTGCCGTTGTTCCCGATTTTCATAAGCGAATTTTGTTTAGCGATGAAGCACACTTCTGGTTGAATGGCTACGTCAACAAACAAAACTGCCGCATTTGGAGTGAAACTAATCCTCAAATGTATGTCGAAACACCGTTACATCCAGAAAAACTGACTGTTTGGTCCGTACTTCTTCAAAAACGATGATGGCTAGAACGTTACAGTCAATGGTGATCGGTATAGAGCCATGATTACTAACTTTTTCATTCCTGAATTGAACAACCATGATGTCCAGGAGGTGTGGTTCTAACAAGATGGCTCAACATGTCACACAGCTCGTGCCACAATCGATTTATTGAAAGACACGTTTGGTGACCGCCTAATTTCACGTTTTGGACCTGTGAATTGGCCTCCAAGATTTTGTGATTTAACACCGCTAGACTACTTTCTGTGGGGCTATGTAAAGTCGTTGGTCTATGCGGATAAGCCACAAACGCTTGACCATTTGGAAGACAACATTCGCCGTGTTATTGCTGATATACGGCCACAAATGTTGGAAAAAGTCATCGAAAATTGGACGTCCAGATTGGACTACATCCGAGCCAGCCGTGGCGGTCATATGCCAGAAATCATATTTAAAATGTAATGCCAGCCACAAGATTATCTTTCGGATAAATAAAATTCATGTCAATCGAATAATCCATCGTTGTTTTATTGCAATTTAAAGTTCTATACGTCTATAAAAAACACCCGTTACTTTTCATTTTGCGACAAATACTAATCACTTAACTGTAAAAAGTATTTGGCATAATCACAATTATTTTTTTCGTTGCAGTTGCTGATGTTAACTTCAATATAAAAATATAATGCAATATAGTAATCTTTATTTGTGCTTTTTCCATATATATAGAATATATGGGCCATTTCATCAGACTCCACTCTGAATCCTCAGTTGACTGCTTCCAAAAAATATAAAATAAAATTAAAATATAATCACCGTTATCAATTTTAAAGCAACATCAGTTTTTGGCGCCGTCAACATCAGTTCACGTATAACTCATATATCTAGTATTTTCCTTAGCTGTCATAGTTTGTTTACAATTTTTAATAATTTTTTTTGAAGTTTATTTAAAAAAAAAAACAAGTCAATATTGATAGTAAACATTCTTACATAATACCAAATAAGTGTCAACAGTCATCAATATTTATCAATATTGGTACCTAAAGGGTCCGCCATCTAACGTTTTTTTTCAACTAGTGCTTATTTCATGAATGGTAACACTTAGCTCATGTCTGATTTATCCTTCCGCTGAACGAATATGGGAAATATTGCGACATTACTTTGAAAATCATGGTAATGTTGCAGAATGTGTGCGAAAATTGCGTATGTTCGTTATCTTGTGAAAAAAAGTGAAGGAGACTGGTATCCTCATCGATAAACCAAAGCGTAAAAAGCCAAAAACAGTGCGTACACCCGAGAATATTGCTGCTGTGGCAGAAAGTGTACGTGAAGCGCCATCAAAATCAATTCTCCGTCGTTCTCAACAATTGAACATTTCGGAGACATCATTGAGACGAATTTTGCATAAAGACCTTGGTATGACGCCATACAAAGTTCAATTGGTTCAGGAGTTAAAGCCAACTGACCATCCAATGCGTTTTCGTTTCGCTAAGTGGGCCTGCGATCGACTTACAGAAGATGCCGATTTTGCCAAAAAAAATCATCTTTTCAGATGAAGTTCATTTTGATCTTGGCGGGTATGTAAATAAGCAAAATTGTCGTATTTGGGGCACAGAAAACCCGCACGCATACATTAAAAAGCCGACGCACCCAAACCGAGTCACTGTTTGGCGCGGATTTTGGTACAGAGGCATAATTGGGCCATTTTTCTTCGAAAATGAGCAAGGAGTGGCCGTTACAGTCAATGGCGATCGTTATTGGGGCCATGTTGAACGAATTTTTGTTCACAAAAATTGAAGAGGAGGATATTGGCAGGACGGCGCTATGTGCCACACAGCCGAAGCTACACTCGATGTTTTGCGCCCTGTTTTTGAAGATCGCATTATCAGGCACAGAGCTGATGTCGTTTGGCCATCTCAGAGCTGTGATTTGACACCGTTGGACTATTATTTGTGGGGTGCCGCCAAAGATAGGTGTTACGCCGACAAGCCAGAGACAATTGACGCTTTAAAGGACAATATTCGTGAAGCCATTGGTGAAATACAGCTGCACACAATCGATAATGTGCTTAAAAATTGGAGCGATCGTGTAGGCTACTGCATGGCCAGCCGAGGCAGCCATTTGAATGAAATTATTTTCCATTATTAACCGGAAGGATTGTACTTTCAAATAAAAAAAGAAATTGGAGAAAATATTCAGTAGTTATTTTTTATAGCATTTTCAAACAAAAAAAAGTTATTTGGCGGACCCTGTATAATAGAGACTTACCAGACACGATAAAAATTGATGTCGTTTTGTGTCGATGACACCATTATACCATTTGGGGGAAGTTATTTGTTAAATTAAATATGATTTGCCTTCAATCATAACAAATTATTACGACACTGCTTAAAAGTTTCCAAAAAACGTGAGCCATTAGCGCAAAAAAATTACAGAACTATTCAATTTTCTATTTGTAAAACAAAGTATTTTTACTATTTATTCGACTTTAATTTTTTTTAAACTGCAACGATTTAAAAAAAAATTATATAAAAGATCTTTTGAAATAAAAAAAAAAATATTTTTAAATGGTTGAAAACGTAACTTAGATCCACTGTATATTCAATCAAATATAAATTAGTTGCCGTTTGACAGGTATTATCAATCAAGATTATATGTCAAATCTTTGCGAAAAGAAATTGCAATCAAAAAGTCATGTTAACTTTAAAAGCAGGGTAACTCACAGTAAGAAAACTGTCTGTTTTAATCTCGTAAATTGTGTTGAAAAACCATCCATTTGTTGTGAAAGTGAATGTCTAAAAATAAATAAATTTTGCTGTATTTTCTAGTAATAAAATAAAGAAAAAAATAATAAACAAAAAAGTTATTAGCCTTTTACACCCCTTGGTTTCTTTTGGCCCACCCTGTATTATGGTGGCACACACAGTAAACAAATTTGGTTGTAAGAACTGAATTTTTTACCAGTCGGAAATTTATTTGTAATAACTCATTTTTTTACTTGTAACTACTAAAATTTGATAGTAACTACTAAAGCATTCGATTATGATAACATAACTTTTGACTACAGTAATAGAACAAACGGAGTTTCTTTTACGTCATTATTGACAAGAAAAACAGTTTTGTTTAATTACACTGTACAAAAAAAAAATAACGAAGTTCTGACAACTAATTGTTATAGAGGGGACGAAAAAAACGTAATGTATATTAGCGTTTTGAAAATTTGCAACTGGACCTATTTCAAAATGGGCCTTAAAGTTTCCCAATTTTTTAAAATTTTTTTGTGAATCGGCATAGTAACCATGTGAATCGTTAATTTAGGTACGTGCAATTTTCAACAAGGAATATTTTTGTGGAACCTTTAAACCCTCTAAATTTTCCATTAGTAGGACTTTTTTGACACTTTTCGGCAAAAAGGCCGATAAGTTAAAGATTTAGAAGATTAAAATGTTCCCCAAAAATATTCCTCGTAAAATTCTGTTATAAGTCCTGAACACACCAATGTTGAAATTTTATCAAAAACTCACTTTAAAAGCCTTAACTAAGCTTGCAGCGGCTCTTCCGGTTGTAGCTACTCCAAGTAAACTTTCTTACAATATATGAATAAAGTAAACGGGTATGCATCAAATATCCTGTACCTTTATCTCGTTCGGGTGTTCAGCCCAATGTTTTTTATGCTTCCAGAAACTTGAATTTATTATAAATTTTTTAATCTTTTACTTTTATTCACAATTATAACGATTAACACGTGTCGTCGCTTCTTTGAGCTCGATTTTACAACTGAAATACAATTATATTATAATTATAATTTTCAACGATCCATAAAAAACTTCATAAAATTTATTTTGGTCTCATTATCTTTATCACAAGAAATGTTTATTAAATCATTATTGTTTAACATCAGCAGCATTTTCTTCTCTCCAATTTCTCATCACTTCACTTATAAATAATTTAAAATTGCATTCCATTTTATAATAAATATTTCTTTTAAAATTTTCTTTAATATAAATACCAAAGCAAACACTTACAACTCTCCCCCTCCCTCTCTTTCTCAGACAATCGTTTTTCCAGACTTCCCTCTCACTCACACAAAAGAATTGTTTAATATTTTTAGTGCCTCAGGTTAATTTTGGCATACACAATTTAAATACGTTTCATTTATTTATTAACTACTGCGTTACTGAGTTTATGAAATTTTTTTCTCAACATTTGACATAAAAAAATCGTTCAACGAAAAGCAAAAATAAATAAAAAGTTCAACAAAATTCGTTTTTTTAAAAGTTGTATTTTAAGTTAGTGTTTCAAAGTTTTCATAGTCATTAAAAGCAGAGAAAAACTTTTAGCATTTTTTTAAAGTACATAATTTTAACTTTATTAACAAGCAAGAATTAAGAAAAAAAAAGTAGAAAAAACTCAACAAAAACAAACAATAAATACCCAACATACTCGATGTTTGGAAAATGAATAATTTTGTAAATTACAACCGTTAAAACAGGACGCTTTCCATTGCATATCAGCTAATTAAAGTAACATCCACCACCCATTCCAACGCAAAGTAAGAGAAAAATTAATAATGTGAACGACATGCTTGTCAATTTTTGTAACTTTTTCTGATATTTATAAAAAAAATTACTTTACTCATCTGAAGCATTTAGTGCTTTTTAATGCTGAGTACATATGGACTTGTAAACTTGTTTACGGAACACGTTTTTCGCTTAGGTTCCATTGTTTGATATGCACACTGGAACCAACAACTAAACCACAAATGCAACATCTGTTCTATATTTTGTATTATAGCATGAACATCACGGGTGAAACACATTTGAAAAAAACATATAAAGGGTGTTTTTTATAGACGTATAGAACTTTAAGGTGGCATTACTATTCAATATGGCCACCGATTTAACAGCTGTCAAGTGATTTATTCGCAGTTTGGCTTGGCAATTCATCATAAATAGCCAAACCATCATCAAGTAAGGCGTAGATTCGTCGAATGGGCCCAAAACGATATTGCCGTTGTTCGCGATTTTCATAAGCGAATTTTGTTTAGCGATGAAGCGCACTTCTGGTTGAATGGCTACGTCAACAAAAGAAACTGCCGCATTTGGAGTAAAGCTAATCCTCAAGTGTATGTCGAAATACCGTTACATCCAGAAAAACTGACTGTTTGGTGCGCTTTATGGGCTGGTGGAATCATTGGTCCGTACTTCTTCAAAAACGATGATGGCCAGAACGTTACAGTCAATGGTGATCGGTATAGAGCCATGATTACTAACTTTGTCATTCCTGAATTGAACAACCATGATGTCCAGAAGCTGTGGTTGCAACAAGACGGCGCAACATGTCACACAGCTCGTGCCACAATCGATTTATTGAAAGACACGTTTGGTGACCGCCTAATTTCACGTTTTGGACCTATGAATTGGCCTCCAAGATCTTGTGATTTAACACCGCTAGACTACTTTCTGTTGGGCTATGTAAAGTCATTGGTCTATGCGGATAAGCCACAAACGCCTGACCATTTGGAAGACAACATTCGCCGTGTTATTTCCGATATACGGCCACAAATGTTGGAAAAAGTCATCGAAAATTGGACGTCCAGATTGGACTACATCCGAGCCAGCCGTGGCGGTCATATGCCAGAAATCATATTTAAAATGTAATGCCACAAGATTATCTTTCGGATAAATAAAATTCATGTCAATCGAACAATCCATCGTTGTTTTATTGCAATTTAAAGTTCTATACGTCTATAAAAAACACCCTTTATTTTTATTTTTATATTTGTCACTTGTCACATTTCATAATTCTGGTAAATTTTTATATAAATTAATAAAATTTACCCAACTCTCATTTCTTTCAATCGACATTTCTCATTTTCTTTATTTCAATTAATTTTTTCAGCGGTCGACAAAATCCTACATGTTTACAGCTTGGTTGTTTTAGGTGAACTAAAGAAGTAAGAACAGTAAACAACGATACAGACTATGGAACCAACATCAGTACAACCAGATATTATCAAAAAAATTTTATATTTTGGAAACCTCGAAGGGAACACGAAAATAAACTATAAACACCGAAAAACACGAAATACGAAATATGTCATGTTTACGGAACATGTTTCTAAGTATGAGTACATACTTCAGAGTTCAGAGTTCATTTTTGAATTGGTACAATTTTGAATTCATTCTTTTCGCCAAAAAACGAATTGAATGAAATTTGAATCAATTCATTTGAATTTAGCAAACATGAATTGCAATTCATTTCCAATTTATTTGAATTGAATTGAGTTTGAATTAATTCAAATGAGCTAGAAAAAATTAATTGAAATTCATTTCCAATTCAGCATTTGACAACTGAAAATATTATAACATTTTTTTGAAAATATGTTTGAGTATTTATAAAATAAAAAATTAAAAGAAAGTCTAATTAAAAAAAAAAGGCAAGCTATTGATTAAAAGAAATTAGTTATTTAAAAATTATTTTCAATAACAATTTTATAATATTTATTTACCGGTAACTTCGACTGCCATTTCCTTTTTATGACATTTATTTTTAAATTTATTTACGTTTTCTTTTTTTAATACTGAAAATATCAACTGTTCTCACTTTTGAGTTGATATTTAAGGGCACAACAAAGAGTTGCATTTTGATTTTGACTTCATTTACGTGCAATCAATTTTTAATTGCGCAATTATTTAATGGAAATTTGTATGGTAAATTGAGCTCAATAAAGGCGATAATTGCGTAAAATGCTTAATCGCTCATTTAATGTGAATGTCTGAATAGCCTATTAGTGTTTTTTGAAATCCAAAAATTACAACGCTGGTTATCATTGAAATGAGCCAACATAATTTTTCTTTTATTATTGTGATTTTTATATAAGTGCTTATTTTCAGACCTTTTTGGGTTTTATTTTGAAACATTTGCTATTGTTCTGAATCCCACATTTTTAATTGTACAGACAACAATCTAGAAAGCTTATAGTGCAGAATTTGTGTTTTAGCTCCACTCTTAGTATTCTCAGTTCTCAATATTTGCTGCACTAACAATTCCTTATACATTTTTTTAAAAAAAATTTACTTTGGGTTGTCAAATGCTGCATTAATTAAAAAATTGTTTTAATTTGCAGGAAAATGTTTTTATAAAATTAATTAAAATTCAATCTATTCAGAATTAATTGCTAAAAAGTTTTTTAAAAACTTTCAAAGAAAAAATTTTCCAAAAGCAAATTTGTTCAACACCGCAATATTCATTTGCCTAAAAAATTCACTTCTAGTTGAAAGGAGAAAATCTTAAAAACCTCAAAAACCTACATGGAAACTGGTAGTAATTAAAAGTATTTTCACTTTTTATACTTCCCTTGTAAACTCTTTTTAAATTCTTTTTTCTTTTGTAAAACGGTGTTAATTTTTAAAATATTAACCCTCATAAATCTGTTGCACTTATCGATCTTAGACTTGGCTCGTTAATATTCGTATTCCAAAAAGCTTTAAGATTTACTTGAATAAGAAAATTCATTTTTATTTTTTGTTTTGCATAAAGTCAATAATTACAACTTGCAGCTCATAAATTAAGTTTCAGGTCCGATTGCTGTGACAGTCATAACCCTTTGGGGAGCAATAATAAATACCAGAAAACAAAAGAAAAAGAAACACACAAAAAAAAAACAAATTCATGATAAAATTAATTTTATCATTTTTATTAATGCTACAGCAAAAAGAAAAATACAAACTATCCTTTAATAAACTCCTCTCTGTTTTATTATATTCTGCTGTTAAAAAAATAAAAGGAAAATAACCATTAAAAGTTAAAAGTGAGTACTATTTGGCATTAAATAAAAATTATTTGATTTCTTTTTCATCCAAAAATTTAATCTGTGTCAATGTCCCTGAGTCTATTTTGCATATTTTGTGCTGCTTTTCCTGTTTTTGGTTGCAATTGTTCCATCATGTTTTGCAATCAAAATTGATTTTCTTTTTGTTTTGTTGTTATTCTGTGTGCAATTTAATAATGTGTTCTGCATTTGTACAGTAAGAAAATGTTTTTGGTTGTGAGAACCAAATTTGTTAGCACTCAAAAACTTTGTTGTGATAATCGAACTTGTAGTTATCATAATAATAATTATATTCTAAAAAAGTAATATTCAGAAATTTTGCAAGAAATATGTAACCAAATAATCTCTCAACTACATTTTTGATTGGCGACCAAATAAAGTTTTCTAAACTGAAACTTTTTTTGTATGTACTCGTATGTATGGACTTACAGCAACTACTTACACTGTTACTTTTGCTTAAAAATTTTTAATTAGGGATTTGAATTTGTAGTTGTTGGTATTCCTCATTCAGCCAGCCATCATCACCAATACTAACAACGAAAAACTGTATTGAAAGCAGCTGTTTTTTTTTTACTCCGGTTGTTTGAATTCCTTGGAGTATATGTTCGTCCATATACATTTGCAAAAAAAAATTGAAGTTTTTGTTTCCAAAGATTTTCTTTATATCATTTTTAAACTAAATCAAATGTATAAATGTATATGAAGTAACAATTGTGTCGTTTATTGTAAAAGTGGTGTAACTCCATATTTTTAATAAATATAGGGTCCGCAATCTAACGTTTTTTTTTCAACTAGTGCTTATTTCATGAATGGTAACACTTAGCTCATGTCTGATTTGACAGATAATTAGTTTTATCCTCCCGCTGAAAAAATATGGTTGTGTTTTCGCTTCGCTAAGTGGGCCTGCGATCGACTTACAGAAGATGCCGATTTTACCAAAAAAAAAATAATCTTTTCAGATGAAGCTCATTTTGATCTTGGCGGGTATGTAAACAAGCAAAATTGTCGCATTTGGGGCACAGAAAACCCGCACGCATACATTGAAAAGCGGACGCACCCAAAACGAGTCACTGTTTGATGCGGATTTTGGTCCAGAGGCATAATTGGGCCATTTTTCTTCGGAAATAAGCAAAGAGTAGCCGTTAGCCAATGGCGATCGTTATCGGGCCGTGTTGAACGAATTTTTGTTCACAAAAATTGAAAAGGAGGATATTGGCAACATTTGGTTTCAACAGGACGGCGCTACGTTGCACACAGCCGAAGCTGCACTCGATGTTTTTACAGCATTTTCAAAAAAAAAGTTATTTGGCGGACCCACATTAAGTCATATCTTCTATAGTAACAGTGAAGCAACTCCAAGATTTGCACCAAAACTTGTTTACTCGCGAAAGGAAAAGTGCAAAATATTCACTATAAGATTGAAGTAAGTCACATGTGCAATAGTGAAGTAAGTCCGTAGTTGATTCACTTTTATTGTGACTAATGTTTGACAGGTGGTCATCTATTGTGCCGTAATATTTATAAAAAATATCCTAAATAAGTATTATTTGTATAATTTGGGAATGCATTGCTTCAATAATAATACAGGGTACATGAATGTCTGGGACGAAATTGAAGGTGGAAGAGGCTCTCAAGACATGGCTGCTTGTCTTGTTAAGCATTTACAAACTTATGCGGCATTTTATATTCTTGAACTGGACAAAATCGTAATTTAAAGATAACCCTTTCTCTTTTGAAGCTTGTAAAGAGTGTTTTTTACAGACGTATAGAACTTTAAATTGCAATAAAACAACGATGGATTATTCGATTGACATGAATTTTATTTATCCGAAAGATAATCTTGTGGCTGGCATTACATTTTAAATATGATTTGTGGCATATGACCGCCACGGCTGGCTCGAATGTAGTCCAATCTGGACGTCCAATTCTCGTTGACTTTTTCCAACATTTGTGGCCGTATATCGGCAATAACACGGCGAATGTTGTCTTCCAAATGGTCAAGCGTTTGTGGCTTATCCGCATAGACCAATGACTTTACATAGCCCCACAGAAAGTAGTCTAGCGGTGTTAAGTCACAAGATCTTGGAGGCCAATTCACAGGTCCAAAACGTGAAATTAGGTGGTCACCAAACGTGTTTTTCAATAAATCGATTGTGGCACGAGCTGAGTGACATGTTGCGCCGTCTTTTTGGAACCACAGCTCCTGGACATCATGGTTGTTCAATTCAAGAATGAAAAAGTTAGTAATCATGGCTCTATACCGATCACCATTGACTGTAACGTTCTGGCCATCATCGTTTTTGAAGAAGTACGGACCAATGATTCCACCACCCCATAAAGCGCACCAAACAGTCAGTTTTTCTGGATGTAACGGTGTTTCGACATACACTTGAGGATTAGCTTCACTCCAAATGCGGCAGTTTTGTTTGTTGACGTAGCCATTCAACCAGAAGTGCGCTTCATCGCTAAACAAAATTCGCTTATGAAAATCGGAAACAACGGCAATCTCGTTTTGGGCCCACTTGACAGCTGTTAAATCGGTGGCCATCTTGAACAGTAATGCCAACTTAAAGTTCTATACGTCTATAAAAAACACTCCTTACAAGATCCTGAGACCATAGATCAGAAGTTCCTGGTATCGGGACATTTTTATCTTGCCAATGACGGGGAATTCGGAATAATTGAGAGTGCTAGTTGCCGTCATCATCAAATTTATAACAAATGGGTTGAAATTATAAACACAGGCAAAGAAAATTTTTTGGTTGTTAACGAAATGAGAACTGACGACTTTTTAAGTACAGCGGCCTTGGAAACTTCTATTACAAATAGAAAAAAAAACCACTTTCGGTTATGACTGCAACTGGTTGAATATTAGATGGCTTAAATTTGAAAGAAATCGTCCATTAGAATTTCAATTTAAAGAAATATTAAATCCAGACACATGATTTTACAAAGCAAGGACGACATGCTCACTTGTACAATATTCAACAAGACCCTTTTTATTCGTCAAGGAGACCAGCCACTAACGCAAAAGAGAATGATATGCTTGCCCTTCTACCCTACATCCCACCGGTTTACCATTATTATTACAAACATCTTCCCACAGATATACCAACTTGTTCAAATACACGTAATGCCGAGGAATGTTCATCTGATGACGAAGATACATTTGACTGAAAAGCAACTTATCACTTTAACAGTGAAGTAACTCCAGAAAAAAAATAATTAAATTTGTTTAAGTTGTTTAAGTTCAAAACGCTCGTTTTCTCTAAATTTAATTACAAGGAGATAATTCACTGTTAGAATGAACGAAACAATTTTTACTACACAAATCACAGTGGGTAAGGGTAAAAGTGACAATGAAATGATTTTATTTTATTTAAGATGCAAAAAAATTGTATTTCTCTTTTAAACATTGTAAAATAGCTTAAGTAGCTTTCAGGCTATAATATTTATTATTGGACAGCTCAAGCAGGTTTACGGCTGCTAAGAAGACTCATTAAACCAAAACGTATTAGGGCGGAGATTATTCTGAACCTTAGCACAAATAGTATCAGACTCTATGCTGAATTGCTAACAAAACATTTTACACTTAAGTAGACCAGTAGTAAAATTGGCATGGTACATTTGAGATTCTTGAGTGGTCTGGGATGGTTTTAGTTGGGCATTGTACAATAGATCCTACGAATGGCGATGCTAATAATACACCAGATGATTTTCACATGTGTTTTTAGATTTGAAATTTACATGTCTGTCAAAATTTGTTACTTTACAGACGTTTTATAATTTTTGATCACAAGCGACATGTTTAATTCGATCTGACGTAGAACCTATTGTTTATATACACAACAAAAGAGATCACATTCTCATTCAAATTTTGTCAGAAGCTTTTGGTCAAGTTTTTAAGAAGTCATACACGATATGTTGCTATTTTCACAATGTAAAAGTTACTATTGTACTGATACCTTAAGGCTGTCTTGGATCCTGCAATCCATTCTAATGAAACGATAGAGCACTAAAATCTCTTTCAGATTCAGTAAAAACTCAGAATACTATAGAGGTAACACTCACAGTTGTAAAACTCTGATGAATCGAAAATAAAAGTTGTAGCAAGAATCGTAGAGCCACACTTTTAAAGGCAACAACAATGAAAAACACCGTTTTTTTAATTTTCTTTCAAATTGTGACAATTTTTTAAGCAATGTTTCTTTTATTTTTATATTTTTGGTCCATAAACTTTTTACATTTTTATTTATTGTTGCAGGGTTTCTGATTCTAAAAAATTTGTTTCTTTTAAATAAACTAATATTTCCGATTCAAATTGTTAATTGATATAATTTTAACAAAATGGGATATTAACAGCTGCTGAATGATGCCCTAATGCTGCCATTTTGTATAGTAGTAGAGAATGTGGTAGTTGATGTCTAATCTTTCGTATAGACTGGTGACTCTAAGATCGTTAGCCAAGTATTTGCTTCGATGAAGATTGTTTAGGTAGAGCTAAAGAGTTCTGCATACCGTATCACAGAAAAACTTGATGAGGGGCATTGTTGTAATAAAATGTGGGAGTATTTTGTTGAAAAGCGCCAAGACAGCCCCCCGATATTACGAGAATGCGATAAACAAAATTTACTGTATCACTGGAAAGGGGTGCCTCATTCTACGATTAGATATATTAATACAAACGTATTATCTAAGTTTACATTAATTCAAGAGAAATGCTACAATATTACATACAGGCATGTTCTGAAATTAGCTTTCTCTCAAAGTGATTTCAAATCACGAAAAAGGTGTTCTGCGCACAAAATCATGTGACATCTCGTAGTTTAAAACCGACCAGCAAACTGCCTTACGATATCAAATCACTTGCAGCATTTTAAGCATTTTACTTTGAATTCCTTAACAAAATGATGAAATACGAGTACACTTAATTTGAATTGTTTTTTATTAGTTTTTGTAAAAAAAATTAATTATTTTTCACAACGGAACGGTAAATTTATTAATTTTAAAATACGCTTTATTTTGTGTGGAGGATTTTTTTACTTTTGTTTATATTTTTTGTGATTTTTAGTTCTTGTTCTTCTTTTTCTGAGTAAATTTTATTGCAAACAAAACAAAACAGCTTTAAGCTAGTGATTGAGAACAGTAAAAATCACTACTCCAAAGCTAAAATATCGTGATTTCCAGAACACCAAAAAATCACTAACTTGATTTTAAAATCGTTCGTAATTTAAAATCACCGTGATTTCAGAACATGATAGTCTAGAATAATTAATAAAAAAGACGATGTGTTGTGGTTCACCAAACATAACTTTATTTATATTCTCTTTAGTTAAATATACATAGTTGTGAAAAGTAGTACGTAGATGTGATGGCACTAAACAGCCAAGTGTCAGTGATGGCTCTACAATAGTTTCTATATTGAACTTTTAACAGCATAATCGTATCTAAAGAATGACATCTAGACACTGAAACATTATCCCAAAAAAATCTAGTTAAAACTAAGTCTGCAATAGTTACGAGATTTGTTTTTGTTGGGCCTAAGATCGCTTAGTAGCTGCATCAACTTTATAACTACACTAAAGTACAGTAGTTTTTAAACCTCTCAAAACTAGTAAATAATAACAGCTTCTTCACTATGCGAAACAATTTTCCTTTTTTTTTTGTCACCGAATTTGTTCTTATTTATTCTTGTCATTTATTTCTATAGTTGTTCTATTGTATTTTTTAAGATTTCCATAAGTTCATTATTTTGTACTCAATTTTATGTTTTCAAAAAGAAATCCTGCTTCGGATTTAGTTTATATTCTCCAACATCTAAAATGTAATTTAATTATCACGTTTTATTAAGTTTTAGTTTTTTATTTGCTCTTTTCTTTTGCAGTTTCAACTTTTTTTTTACTCGTATTTGCACTAACCATTTCACTGCCAAAGAACAACAGCAGCCTGTAACGCTTTTTTTTAATGCTACGAATCTTTTTCTATTCTATTGTTTTTAGGCAGTTTTCTTTATCCATTTTAAATTTTCCTTTTTTTTAACATTATTTTTTTATCATTCTATCCTTTTAACACATTTTTCGTTTTGCATATCTATCGTTCTAGGATTGGGCATTACGCAGTGAAGAGCAAAGTCTTCTAATTGAACGTATTTTGGTTTTGATACGAAACGTGCTACAAGTGCCAGCCAATCCTGAGGCAGAATGTCGTGCTGATAATGATGCCAGTGTACATGATCAGGTTATTTGGGCATTACACCAGTCAGGCATTTTGGATTTGCTATTGTTCATAATCTCATCAACGGATGAAAATCAATTTCATTTGCATTGTTTGGAAATTGTGTGTCTGCTGTATCGGGAACAAGTGAGTCTTTTCTTTATATTATTTTTTCTGTGTGTGTGGCTGTAAGCTATTTACATACTCGTATTTCTCTGTCATTATTTTAATTAGAAAGAAAGAAGAGAATACAAAAAGAATTCTGCTATTTAACGTGTTACAAAATTGTGAATGTAGTTTTTTGACATGTCGCTCGTTTACCTCAATAGTGTCATAATTAAAAAAATATGATTTTATAGGAAGGCCATTTAATTGCAATTTGTTAGCATTCTCGTGGGTACAATTTTTAGTTTTTTATTTTTTTTTTTCTGAAAATAAGAGAACAAAAAACATACTTTTGTGTGTTATGACGCTGATGAAGAAAATGAGCGCTGTATTCTGTTGTTGAAAAGCTGGAATATTGCAAAAGCATCATCATTTTTCTGACCCCAATTGCCAAAGTATTTGCGTGTTTATCTCCACCGCAACTATTTATTGAGATAATGTTTCCCATTGTATGGCATGTTGCACCGTATTGTTAGAACCAGGTCTACTCCAAATGATTTGCAATACCATGATGAAAAAAATGGGCGGATGAGGTCATCAGCATTTAATGGAGTCTCAAGAGTCTCACGACAATTCAACTTATTACATAACAAGCAAGCCAGAAATGAGTTTTATCGTTGAAGATGGTTTTTGCAGAGAGAGCGTGAATTTGGAAATACATTTCCGTTTGTAAACATTGTTTTGGTGTTAATCTTTGCTTGGTTATTACCTAAGTATACCGAAAAAAAAACAAACACACTTCATCAGTGTGGCAGTTATTCCTATCGAAAGCTCTGTACCTCCAAACAAAAGCACCCCTATAAGCAGTAACATGTTTTTGTTGATCCGCAACCACTCCACAATACGATATTACTAACTGCTTCAAAAGAAACGATTAGTTATCGCTAACGCTGTTAACTTTTTCAAGCTTTAAAAAGGCATTTCATAATTTAAGGATTCAGGTTGTTTTCAATTCAACACTAAAAAAAAACAAAACTTTTTATTTATAATATTATTTTTGAATAGATTTGAGATATAAAAGAAATGTACATCTGCAACATTATCTTTTTCTAAATAAAAGTTTAAGGCATTTGACCTCAATAAAATCAATCATGGCTTATGTATTTTATTCATCATGTAGAAAATGTTTTATAAAAAAGAAAGCTTTTATCATTTCTAAGGGCATTTGAAAATTGATATAACTGCCTGCATTTATCTAATATTTTTTTTATTACTGCTGCTGCTTGTATTATTTAATATTGGCCTTAATCCAAATTGTATTCAAACAAAATCTAATACATTAATCTCAAGCAGAAGAAAAAGCAAATCAAATAAAAAGCAACAAACTGCAATAGAGAAAGGAAAACATCCTTTGAAGCATGGTGCATGCATTCACTGAAAATAGTGATGTACGTGTACATATTTTTGTGTTGGTGTTATAATGTGTACTACGTACGGTTTGGCAATGCCAAAGAACAAAAAAAAAAAAAGCAACAACGACAACGGTAATAAACGGCGCACATCTATCTTACAATTCGCAATACACCAAACAGGCAACAAACTATTCACTCACTCATCATTCATCTTAGTAGGTTTCTTTATTCAATCATTTACTTACTCACATGCATATACTAGTACGAAGTAGAGTAAATCTGCCGTAATATTGGAATTCTGTGTGTGTCCCCGTGTATGTTCTACCAATTGTCTACGAGTGGTTGCTTGATCGAGTGGATGAATGTGTTTAAATTTTAACTGGCTTCTTCCATTTTGCATGAAGGCTAAACATAAATCACGAAATCTTTATTTTCACACGAACATCAACCATAAATTATGGAATATAATTTTTTTCTTCTTTTCGCTTCCGCCACCATCACTATTTTTGCTGTAGTTGGTTTTACGATTCGTATAATTTGATGGCCACAAACATTTCAATTACACAACAATTTACAAAAGAAGCTCCCTTACACAGACTATGTAAGGCGCATAAAATGTACTCACTTGCGTTTGAAAACAGCCCTCATTGCAAAACCGTACAAATCGTGAGGTCCTTTTGTTAAACAAAATCCCAATACAATTGATAAACATTTAGATGTATGATGGTTGTGAAGCAAACTGTGGTATATAAAAACAGACACAAAGACGGATATCTTCAGTCTGGTAGTCAGTCAGTCAGGTAGTTAGGTAGTTGCAGACATAGAAACCAAAATTGAATTGTAAATAGACATTTTATTTCGTTTTATTTTTGTTATAAATACTCGTACTTACTCTTTCTTTTGTTATTGTTGTTTGTTGGCTTTTAATACCACTTAAAATTGAACTTCTGATAGAAAAAGAGTTCAACATAGTTCAACGTTATGAGCAGTAACACAAAAAATAGGAGAAGAGATGCTGCATAGTGAAACAAGGAATAGATTTGATTACTTGTGAGTAGGTGTGAAAAGAGAGGATGTTACTCTAAAGACCTTTGAATTGGCAGCACTGTGTTGAAAGCTGCTGGAGTTGCTTTGGTTTTAGCTTAATGTGCCATCTTCAAATGGGTATTCTTTTACTTCAATAAATTTAGAAAATTTCTTTAAAAATCCCCTTCCCGGTATTTGATTTTAATTGCCGAATGGCTTATGTTTACCTGGGGTGACTTTATGAAGTAATTAAGCCTAATCTGTGACCACTTAAAGCTTTAAAATGAAATTAACTTTTGACTAATGTTCTTAGCTGGAGGTCAATAACATCTCTACAATTTATTTTAAAAGAATCAGTTGGTCATCTCCTAAAATATTATCCTATTAAAGGGTCTATCTATATTACTTGTAAAACACTCAACTAGAATTCGTCCCTTAGAACTAGTTCAATAACGTATCCTTAATGTAGTTTTTGCTTGTTTTTCATAAAAATTTAAATTTTTTTTAGCCGGCGTAGCCCGTACTCACCCTTTAAAATAGAGAGCGTATTATGTAGTGGGCATGGTGAGTACAAAAGTATGCCTGAAGTAAACAGAGTGTATGTATTTAGTTTCAGAGCAATCCAGTGAAAAGTACACTTTTAATCGTTAAAAAATCTATCTAAATTGTTGTATGGAAAAGTGGGAGTAAAAGTGAACGTGTAAAAAAGTATGTGGCGACCTTTCTGGGAGTATAGAGATAATGAGTCTAATTATTCATTCTGTTCCGCGATATAGTAAAAAAATTTCGAAAAAATTAAATATGTTTAACTTAATTTGTTGTATTTGTACAAAATATTTATGGTTTATATATTGAAAATTAATTTTCTTTTTATTTATTTAAAATTTATTTTGATGTTAAGAAATCACCAACAGCTTAAAAATTACCAGAATTAATTCACAGTAGTCAATTTTTTAATTCACAATTAAATGAAACAATTCAAAATAATAAGATAATTCCATAGGAATGGATAAGAGCAATTTGCATATCGATCGATATTTATTTGCTCTAAAATTTCCTTTCCGTGCGGAATCATTAATACGACCCAATATTTACAAGAGATTTTAAAGAAATCTGTTGGAAAATAAAAATAAACAAACAGAAAATTAATATTATTTATCACGGGAGCTGTGTTTATCCAGATACCTAAAAAAATATACAATTCTTAGTAACACGAGTTTTTATTTCTTCTCTTTCTATCCATTAAAGACAGCAGAAAATTTGTCTGATGCATATTTGCAACGCAGTGTCAGTGAAAAACAACGTGATGAACAAGAACTACTGGCTGC
This sequence comes from Thelaira solivaga, assembly GCA_947397855.1. Lineage (NCBI taxonomy): Eukaryota > Metazoa > Arthropoda > Insecta > Diptera > Tachinidae > Thelaira > Thelaira solivaga. The sequence goes on along the minus strand of OX377610.1, from coordinate 46,159,653 downwards.
AAGACGTCGTGAAAAGCAACGTCAAACCTCAAAACCGGCTGCCGTTCGCCATTCGCGTTTCGGTGGTACATTTGTAATAAGGAATCTTAAATCTGTTTCAGATCGTGATACAATTTGTCATCAACCATTGGACCGTGTGGCATCAATTGATTTTGATCGTGAAAAACAGCAACAGAAGCGTTCATTTCGTCATGTTCGTGAAGAGGCTAAAGCAACGCCTCGTAGTGCCTTCTCTGTTCGGTAAGTTATTTTAATTAAAATAAAAATGATTAATTTGGCACTTAAACAAATTTTAAAAAGATTTAAGTGTCATAGCTGTATGGCTTCTGGCTTTTAATCCCTATTGTAAAAATCTGCAGAAAACTGGCGATGACCTCCTGCACCTTCTCGTTTTCACAATGAATGTTGTTTTGTAATAAATTTGCCTGCAAACAACGTTCTTAAATAGTTTTTAAAACGTGTAACGCACTACAACACTAACTGACATGATACGAATCATCAATCTATCGAGAGAAAATCAAATTCAAACAACAAAAATCTAGTTTTCTTACCGAATATGCCAATAAAACGAAAATAATTGCCATGAGGTCTGAGCTGCTCTTCAACTTTGATGTTTTTCTTTCTTAAGATCTCGTTTTTTTTTTATAATTTTTTATTACGCATGTTTGCATTTCCTCTTTGTACTTACAGCATCATGTGTATGTATGTATGTGTAATTGCACTTTTATTCACATCTTTTCTTGCATAATTTGCATTTGCAGTCACTTCTGGCTTTGATTTCCTGACAGATTTCTACAAGTGTGATTCCGTGCGTGTTTTCAGCAAGATAAACATATTAGGCACACACCCTCAAACACACATAAACGCACACATATGTTAAACATTTATTCATTGTATTGCATTTTGAAGAGACAATTGAAATTTTGTAAGTGATTGACTAGTTGTTTACACCTGACGCCATGTTATTGCAGTTGTTGGCTCTTCAAATTACAACAGCTGTTATCACAAATATGTAGAAGTAGGTAAAAAATGGGAGAGTACTGTTGTGAAGGGTGTGAAGATTAATTTGCTGTTGATTGCATTCAAACCACTGTGAAAAAAATTAATTGTTTTTTTAAATAAAAATGTAATGTATTATTTAAAAATAATAATAATTAACAATTAGCATCGAAAAATAAACATTTTCAAACATCAGGTACTTCGGACCGATCTAAATTGGAGTTAAGAGTTTCTTCTGAAAAAAATTATATTGCCTAAAAAATAGCCCATTACTAAAAGTTCATAACAACTTTTATTTATAGTTACCTTCAAAAAGCTTCAAAAAGAAATCGGCTTTAAGTTGACTAGATTATGAGCCATAGAAAAATTCTCTATGTTTAGATTGTTCTGGAGCCAGTCAAGACAAATTTGACAAAACTTTAGTAAGTCATGTGCCCATAGGAGACGCAGGCGCTTAAAGATACCACCAGATTTTGACAGAATTTTAACAAACAGGCTTGATTACGGCCAAGTTTTTTAGGCAATTAATGCTTTAAAAGAAAACTCGCAACTGCATTTTTAGATGGAAATTAAGTTAGTTTTAGTTTTTTTGTGGGATTAAGTTGATCGTCACAACAAAATGATTTATTTTTAATATTTATTATTCAGCTTACTTAATTGTCCCTGTTACTCTTTTAGAAAGAACTTTGACACAGCAAAGAAAGTTATCTTTTGACTCAGTTTATTTAAAACTGATAATCGATACTATTAAATACCAGCTGTTTTAACAGGTCACCCGGTCCTTTGCTTTATAACTTAGAATTCTTTATATTAAAAAGCATGTACGATGAGAAGCTTTTTCCACACCGGTAGCAGTATACCTTAAATTGTTGTCTATAAAATGTAGAAAATGATCTTGAAGGGCATACGAGGTATGATCAAAAAATAACCGTTATTTTAAATTTTTTCAAAAAGTATTTATTTATTCATCAATAACTATCTTGTCCCCTTCAAAGTATTCTCCCTAAGATATAATACACTTATGCCAGCGTTTTTTCCAATCCTCGAAACACTTCTGAAATGCGCTTTTTGGTATCGCCAACAGCGCCTGTTTCAATTTTTCTTTTATCTCCTGAATGGTAGCAAAACGCTTTCCTCTCATCGGTGTCTTCAGTTTTGGGAACAGGAAAAAGTCTCAGAGGCCAAATCTGTACCCATGTTCTGTAACTCAATACGGAAAACACCACACATGAATAAGTCGTTATGTTAGAACTGTCACAATAAAATAACGAGCAGCCAATAACAAAAGGAAGCCGGCGGGGCCGCTAACCACAAATGTTTTCGACGGTGTCTTAACGTAAACTGAAACTGAAAAATGTTCAGCGGCGGCGTCCGAACTACTTTCGTCGGCCAACATTTGATTATATTAAAAATTGTCTGTTGTATAACTTAGTTTTTTCATGTGTTTTTTGTTTTATTTGTGTTCAATTTTTTTTTTTAAATTTTAAAAGTCCAATCAGCTTACTTGTAACATTCTCCAAAATATTTGAAAGAATATTATTGAGTAAAATGATGCCTTTACTGGAAAAAAATAACATTATACCTGATTATCAATTTGGATTTCGACAAAGTCATGGCACACCCGAACAATGTCATCGAATAGTTAATTGTATACGGGATTATTTAGAGACCAAAAAATTTTGTACAGGTGTATTTCTGGATATACAGCAGGCTTTCGACCGTGTTTGGCATAAGGGTTTATTTTTCAAATTAAAACAAATATTTCCAAAGCATTTTTATTTGGTATTAAAATCATATCTTAGCGATAGACACTACTACGTGAAATATAATAAAGAATATTCGGATATTTATAACATCGGAGCTGGTGTGCCTCAGGGTAGCGTATTGGCTCCCGTTTTATATACAATTTTTACATATGACATGCCCGTTAAAAACAACATTTTAGTTGCAACATACGCTGATGATACTGCAATTCTAGCCGCTAGCACTGATCCTACTGACGCATCAACTCAACTGCAAGAAGAATTGGATGACATCGAAAATTGGATGACAAAATGGAAAATAAAAGTTAACTCGCAAAAATCCTCCCAGGTAACATTTACATTACGTCGTGGAAATTGTGCAAACGTATCTCTTAATGGCCACCAAATACCTCAACGCGATTCAGTAAAATATTTAGGATTACATATAGATCGTCGGCTGACATGGAAAAATCATATAAAAGCTAAAAGAACACATTTAAATCTGAAGTTTAAAAGACTTTACTGGTTGCTAGGATCAAGATCAACAGGATTTCAAAATAAACTTAGCCTTGAAAACAAACTCACCATCTACAAAGTAATGCTAAAACCTGTATGGACTTACGGTATACAGCTATGGGGAACAGCCAGTAATTCCAACATCGAAATTTTACAAAGGTTTCAGTCTAAAACCTTGAGATCAATAGTAAATGCCCCGTGGTTTATTTCAAACAAGGCTATTCATGACGATTTAAAAATACCTATGATTAAAGAGGAAATAAACAGATTTACCAAGAACTACTTAAACAGGTTGAGTAACCATACTAATGTATTAGCAATATCACTGTTGGATGATACAACCGAAGTTCGTAGATTGAAACGAAATCATATTTTGGATTTGCCTTTCAGAAGTTAAAATACTCATTAAAATATGTTTGTATAATATAAGTATATGCATATATATATAAATATTTTCATACATGTAAAAACAAAAATTAGAAATTACGGCATATTTATATTATAAACTTAATTATCGGTATGTAGCTTATAAGTCTAAATACAATATGTATTGCTGCTCCCAAGGAGGTTCAGCAACAAATGATATTTTAAATTTATATAAGATTTGCTTATTATCTTCGGATAGATTGTAAATAAAGTAAACGAGAGAAAAAAAAAAAAAAAAAAGTAAAATATTAATTTAACAATGATAAAACATTTAAGAACAAAATATTTACGTTTTCACTATTATTATTGTCCATTTTTTTAACTAAGACAGTTATAAATTTAATATTTATTATATTTTATATTTTTGAATTCCAATTCACCGACTTTATATTTGCGAGTGGTTTTGACAGTTTAAAGTGAGAACTTCTCGCTTAATATTCTTATAGACACACTTTTTCTTTGAATTTGCGAGTAATATGCTTACGTGACAGCTGTATCTCACAAAAAAAGTTACAGACACAGCATAGTGAGAAAAATCAGCAATTTGTTTCAATTTCATGTATTTTGTTTCATTTATATGTTGCAAGTGAAAAGTTTCTCGCAGTGAGAGTTACAGAACATGGGCACTGGTGAATACTGTGGCTGAGGCATGATTACGGTGTTATTTTTGACCAAAAAATTACGATCAAGCGACGATTTTTTTGGACAGAAACGGCAGGAGTCGTCTTGTACCACAACGATCTTACTCATGTGATAGTTAAGTCTACAATGGCCCGTAAGTAGCTCAAGGTAGAGTTTAATGTAATTTCTGCTGAGGTTCAAAACAACATCTGCCCTAATGCGCTCGGGCCGTATGCCCACTTCGGCCCTCCAGCAGACTTGTAGACTTCACTAGTGAAATTGTTGGTCAATCTGCAGAATGGCTCTGGACTTATGAATGGGGTATCCCGGCCGTTTTTAGCCAGATAGTCCGCCATTTCATTGCCCACATGCCCATCTTGATCGAAAGGAATAGCCCGCCAATGCACATAGAGCTGCTCGACTGTCTGAGAGAATGTACAATCCGGTACCACATGTGCTCCTTCGTAAACATTCCCTAGCACATAGCTCTAAGGCGTGGACCTCCGCCTGAAAAATAGAAGCAGTTTTCCCATTGCAACTGCCCTGCGGAAACGTGGTCCTGCAATTGCCGCGCCAGTACTGCCATCTCCCATTTTGGACCTATCAGTATACCACAATTGTCGATTTCGGTCCAGTTTTAACATAAGATGAAATATAACTGTATGTATACTGTACTAAAGGGCCACACTGTTGTTGTTGTTGTAATATTTGTTTCTTACTTTTAATTTACCAATTTTATTATTTATTAACAACCGTAATTGAATTTTTGTTTACAAAAAAAAAAATCATTGCAGTCCACTTCGAAATAAAGGGTATTTTTTATAGACGTATATAACTTTAAGTTGGCATTACTGTTCAAGATGCCGACCGATTTAACAGTTGTCAAGTGATTTATTCTCAGTTTGGCTTGGCAATTCATCATGAATAGACTCACGCCTGAACAACGCTTGCAAATAGTGCAATTTTATTTCTAAAATAATGGTTCATAATTTTGATTTTCATAAGCGAATTTTGTTTAGCGATGAAGCACACTTCTGGTTGAATGGCTACGTCAACAAACAAAACTGCCGCATTTGGAGTGAAGCTAATCCTCAAGTGTATGTCGAAACACCGTTACATCCAGAAAAACTGACTGTTTGATGCGCTTTATGGGCTGGTGGAATCATTGGTCCGTACTTCTTCAAAAACGATGATGGCCAGAACGTTACAGTCAATGGTGATCGGTATAGAGCCATGATTACAAACTTTTTCATTCCTGAATTGAAGAACCATGATATCCAAGAGCTGTGGTTCCGCCAAGACGGCGCAACATGTCACACAGCTCGTGCCACAATCGATTTATTGAAAGACACGTTTGGTGACCGCCTAATTTCACGTTTTGGATCTGTGAATTGGCCTCCAAGATCTTGTGAGTTAACACCGCTAGACTACTTTCTGTGGGGCTATGTAAAGTCATTGGTCTATGCGGATAAGCCACAAACGCTTGACCATTTGGAAGACAACATTCGCCGTGTTATTGCTGATATACGGCCACAAATGTTGGAAAAAGTCCTCGAAAATTAGACGTCCAGATTGGACTACATCCGAGCCAGCCGTGGCGGTCATATGCCAGAAATCATATTTAAAATGTAATGCCACAATCCATCGTTGTTTTATTGCAATTTAATGTTATATACGTCTATAAAAAACACCCTTTATGTAAAAAATAAATGCATAAAGAACTAATATAAAAACAAGGAAAAGTTAAAAGAAAAAAAGTGTTTGAGCAAAGATACGAGTATAGCTGAATTTTCAATAAATAATGTCTTTAATACGTGGTATCCCGATGCTTACTCCTTGATAACTTTCCTCAAAAGAGATAATTTCGCCATACACAACACCAGCAGCCTTCCAGCCACCACAAATTAAAAAAATATCCGTTTTATATCGCTACAGCCCAGCTTACAATCAGACAAAATGTATCAATTACTGGTAAAACCACTTGATTGTGCATGCATGCTGTTGTCGTGTATTAAAAATTATTTTTATTTTAATTGTAATTGAATGATTTTCATAAAAATCATGAAGATAAATAAAACACACCATTTAGAAAAATAGATATTCCTCATAAAAATATTCGTTCGTAGTGAACATAAATACAAGTATAATATGTAATTGGCCAACATCATAATAATAATATTATGGCTACACATCTTCAAATTCCTAATTTGATTGCAATTTTATATAAAGAGGAAAATAAAAAGAAACAAATATACTTCTAAGGAAAAATATTAAATAATTCATATTATTATTTCCTTTCAATGGAATTTATTTCCTTTCAGTGGAATTGATGTGCAATCAAAAATGCCAATACAGCAGGAAGAACAGGAAGAAATATGAGTGAGAAAAAGCATAGATAGTTTTTTATGGCCGCTTTGTGGTGCTGTATTAAATATGTTTCTTTTTTTCTGCAGTTGTTGGTGTTGTTGCTTTGCAAAGCCAGCATAAGAAATATGTATAAGCAAACCATAAATACATAAGCAAAATAGAGACAAACATTACACACCAAAAAGTAAATGGCCCTTATTTTTTAATTTATATGTTTTACGTGCTGTTTTGTTTTCCTAAACTCTTTGAAATGTTTACGTCTGCTTCACATTTAATTTTCAATGATGTGATCGTGTAGTTTTGCTTATGGGAGCAAAACTATTGCCCGATTGCATTAAATGGAATTTTTTGTAAAACACCAAATGGCCATTTTTCGTTTTTAAAAACTGTGGCCCATAATCACAGTCAGAAAAAAAAATATACTTTAAGTATATTTATCTTTAATACGTACGTACTATAGACGAGTTAAAATGTATTTTTTAGCGAAAAAGTCGATTTCAAATTTAAAATATACTGAAGTTGTTTTTAAATAATTTAGAAACAGAAAATCAAACAGACAAAACAAAAAAAAAATATCCTGTCATAAATAAAAATAAAATTAAGTAAAAATTCCAAATAAATTATAAAAAAAAATGTTTTTATAAGCAAATTAAAAAATGTTTGCATTGCAAAACGTCTACAGAGATTTTGAAATTCTCGAGGCCTTAAATCATAAAACAAAAATTTAAAATATACAAACAACGATTTAAAAAAAAAATAAATTACTTTTCAGTTTTTTTTTATTTTTCATGTCACTTTTTTATATTTTGCTGCATATTGTTTACAAATGCTAGTTGAAATATTGGTGATACCCTGTTAAAGTTGATTCAACTTAAAACCTACTTTTGTTTTGTCTATAGTACTAAGATTTTTATTAACAGCTTTTAATTTTTAGGTTGTTTTTAAAAAGAATCGACTTTATTGTTTGATTATGATGGGCCTGTGTATTAGATTTTCAGAACAGCACCGAATATGTTTTTATTTTTTATCTTGCCTGACGGTCCGCAAATGTCCTTCTCAATTTTTTTTAAGATTAAGTGTTTAATTTCCCAGAAGATTTACAGTGATTTTGTTTATCGTTATTTTAGAAAGCTCTTCTCCTTACTTCTTTTGTAGAATTTTGAAAATAAAGTATTTCTTAAGGCAACCACTGCCACATCTCTGCTCTTTAAACATGAGCTATAGAGAATTAATTTTTTGTTCAAAATTTAAATCCAACAAAAGAAAAAAAGGAACAACATATGTATTTACACTCAAAATATTATGTAGGTAAATTCAAATGAAAAATCATTTTGAAAAAATGAAAAATTTAAAAAGAAGAAGACTACTAACATTTCATTTGATTCAAATACATTTTTCATTTATTTTTTACTGTTAATTTTTTAACAATCAAAATTCCTAAAAATAAACTAAATTTCATTTATTTCAACTGACTGAAAAATAACCTACTGTAACAGTAAAAATTACTGTTTTTTCATTTGTTTACAACTGTAAAAAAGGTTCCCCAAAAAAATAAAAAATATTTTTTTTTTTTTAATATTTAAGATTTCTTTTTAATTTCTTTAATATAGAAAATAAATAAATAATACATCAAAATGTAAAAACTAAATCTACAATTGATAACTACATAAGCTTTGCATGTATTTGCAAAGTATGTAATATAATTCATTATAGAAATTTGGCTAATTTCATAATTTTGAATACTTTCAGTAGTTACAGTTAGGATTTTATGGTGTTTGGCTAAAATTTTGGAACCAAATTTGTGTGCATAGTTAATGACACACTATTCAATATTTAACATCGATATTTTTAATTTAATGACCAACTAACTTGTAATAATGGCCCTAAATGAGATAAAATTCAGACTTAGGCTTTCGTATATGATAAAAATCTGTAAAAAAAAGACTACATCTCTCTCTGTTAAAAAATATTTCATATGGAAATAATGTTTACTATATTTTACCTTCGATAATCACTGTTGTATCGGGTGTTTCAACAGGGACGCTACAAAATTAGAGCGACAGGGACAGCAAACGACGGCATATTTCTTGCCGCTCTTTTGACATTTCTCTTCAGTAAAGTTTGCCATTTCATGATGGAAAGATATACGAGTCAACAACTAGTCGAAATTATTAAAATTTACTATCGAAATTCGGAGTCAGTGGCCTCACCGTTAAGAGCGCTACGTCCAATTTATGGTCGTCTTAATCGTCCTAGCAGATCAACAATTGAGCTTCTAGCGGAAAAATTTGAATCCACAGGCACAGTACAAAATGTTCGCGTGCCAGTGAGAAAGAAGTGCTCGTAGTGTCGAGAATATTGCTACCGCTGAGGCTTCAGTTAAACAAAGCCCAAATGTGTCTCTCACACGTCGTTCTCAAGCGTTGTGCATCTCTGTGACGTCGCTGTAGCGAATTTTGCGAAAAGATCTTGGCCTACATCCTTACAAGATAAAATTGACGCAAGAACTGAAGCCGCTTGACCACCAGAAGCGTCGTATGTTCGTGAATTGGGCTGAGCAACAACTTGAAAATGATTCGGATTTTCATCGATGAGGCTCATTTCTGGCTGAATGGCTTCGTCAATAAACAAAATATGCGTTATTGGTCAGACAGCAATCCACCCGTACTCCATGAGTTATTATTGCATCCAGAAAAAATTAAGGTTTGGTGTGGTTTATGGGCCGGCGGCGTCATTGGGCTGTACTTCTTCTGTGATGATCAAGACCGGCACGTTACTGTGAATGGGAATCGCTACCGTTCAATGATAATCGAATATTTTTGGCCCCAATTGGAGGACATATGGTTCCAACAGGACGGCGCCACAAGCCACACAGCGAATGTCGCAATCAATTTATTGGAAACCAAGTTTGGAGAACGTGTTATCTCACGAAATGGTCCAGTCGATTGGCCGCTTCGGTCGTGCGATTTGACGCCGTTAGACTATTTCCTGTGGGGCTACGTTAAGTCTATGGTCTATGCCAACAAGCCAGCGACGATTGATGAACTTCGTACGAATATCGAACGTGAAATTGCAGCAGTATAGGCCGATTTATGCTTGAAAACCGTCGAAAATTGGGTTCAGCGTCTGGACTTCTGCAAGCGTGCCCGTGGTGGTCATGCAAAAGAAATCGAGTTCCATACATAATGTCATCGAACGTACTTTCACAGGAATAAAGAATTTCATTGCTATCCAAAACCGTTTTTGTTTTATTTAAAAAAAACTTTTGTAGCGCTCTTATTGAGGACCAACTGAGGTAAATCGGCACTCACCATTCCAGACAAATTTTAATTGTAGAATAAGTAGAGAACTAAAAAAACGAAATAATTATTTTTAGTATGAGGATACCTGTATGGACTAGATCACATATGTATGTTTCCAAATTTTTTTAAATATGAAATACTACATACCTATGAATGACATTTTGCTGTGTTTCGTGTGGGGATGGATAGTTGAGGACACACAACCATTTATGTCTGTAAAGAGAATTCGCAGCATTAGTTAAATATTTTACAAAATTATATGTTAAATACTTACATATGAGCTTAATATTTTTTTACATTATGACAACTTTTTCATTTTCTTTAAATTTTATTTGAAAATATTTCAAGTAAAACAAAATGAAAATAGTATATTGTTTGTAAGTAATAAGTACATATAAAATTAACTGATTTTTTAACTGTACGGAAAATCATTATTTTATTGTGGCTTGTTTTTTTTTTTTTTTTTAAACAACATACATAAAAACTTAAAAAAATAAATTTCTTCGTAAAATAACTGTATTTTCATTTGTTTTTAACTTAACGGAAAACTTTTAAAACAAACTACAAACAGTTAATGTAAAACATTTTTGAGTGTAGTTGTGACGGTAAATCAAATATTATTTTGTAGTTGTTGCCAATACGCTATGTACAGTGGCCATAACCTTGCCAGCCGATTTCACTGTCTTCGCCTTCTTCGGAGCACTTCCATCAGCTTCCACCCATTGTTTCGATTGGTTTTTGGTTTCAGGTGTGTAGTGGTGGACCCACATTTCATCAACCGTTATTAATCGACGCCAAAAATCAACAGGATTACGCTTTATCATGTCCAAACACCGCTGTGAAGTGGTCTGTCGAATTCGTTTTTGTTCGACACTGAGCAAACGCGGCACCCATCTTGCCGATAGCTTTTTCATATGCAAATGTTCTTGCAAAATGTTGAACACACGTTCATATGATATGTTTACCATTTCAACAATCACGTAACTTGACTCGGCGATCATTCATAACGATATCGAGGATTTTCTTGATATTTTCTTCAGTAACCACCTCTTGGCCTTCCTGTTGATGGTATTGTTGCAGTATTTGTTCGGCCGCGTTCAGCACCAATATAGTGTTTAATCACTGCACGAAATTCACTTTTTTCCAATTTTCAAGAAACATAAAAGTTCAAACGACTACAACAAATAAACTAATCGATGAATTTGTGTGAAATCGCTGACGTTTGACAAATCGCAATTTCTAAAAAAAAAAAAGTTTTTATGTTTGTGCTGCCATCTAGCGCTAGGTAACTTCAATATCAATCCGCCCTCGTAATATGGTTTTGTGTACATGGTTTTGAACCGGAGCAACTGAAAACTATTTTTATTGTATTTTGGTGCACTGATTTCAAATCTGTGCATTTCTTTTTTATTTTTTTAACCTATCTCGGATAAGAGCTCATCAAAATACTTTGGAAAAAGTTTTCAGTTGCTTTGCCCTTAATATTGGGTAATGTTTAGCGTTTTATATTGCAATAGAAAAATGTAGTTGTTATTGCATAAAAATGTACACACATACGAGTATGTACGTACACAAAACTCAGACAAATGAAAATAGCCAACTGCCACTTATTGGCCACAAATAAGAGGTCAAGTCAAGTAAGCATTCTTAACATTTCACATTTTTTAGCCGGAAGACGTTAACAAATAGATTATTTTTATTTCTTATGAAAAGCTTTGCAAAAATATTTAAGAAATCAAAAGAAAACAGTGGCAATGAAAACTGTTTGTAATGAGAAAATTTTGCCCCTGATAAATTCTTGAATAATTATCAAAATAAAATGGTTATACGTGAATAACGCCTCACATAAAATTCAATGTAAAAACAAATTAACTGTGTGAGAGTTACAAATTAATACTTTTTTATAGATTTATAATTTTCTATTACTTAATGAACAACCAGTTTTCACCACTACTGCTAAAAAGTTTCTTACTTGTTTACCTTGCATTTCTTAAATTTGCCATGTTTAGCAATTTTTATTTGCTCCCGGAAATTTCTACAGACAATCTTTCAACTTATGGTAAACACCCCTGGCGGCAAACTTTAACATGAAAACTCCATTTTGTGTTTTGTGCTTGGCTGTGAAAAATAGCAAAACATAAATAATTGTTGCAGTTGCATTTAGTAAATGGCGCAACAATTTTTTGTTCATTTGTTCTTCATGCTTTGTTCAGATGTTTTTGGCAAAAAATAACAAAAGTTCGATGTTAAGCTAAAATACAAACAAAAATTTATATATCTTTTGTTGTGTTTTTTCTATGCAGGTGATGTGGGATATTTTTCCCAGTTTTATTATTTGTAGACCACTAGCAAAAGAAATTTACTAGATTAAGTTTTGTAGTCTTTCTATTTGGAAGGAACACAGCACCACCGTTGAATAGAAATTTATTTTTATTTATGTTATGACTTCTTTTGTTGGTTATTTATTAAGTAAATAAGTAAATAAGAAAAAAAAATGTGAAGGAATATTTTTAAAAGCAACACTACATTGCAATGGCAAATTGAAACTTTTTTTTTTTTTTGGGCAAGAGCTTTACTCTTTAGGAAAGTATGTATGTAACTGACACGTAAGTGGGTTTATTCGCTTCATTTTCAAAAACACTTGATGATAAAAGAAAAATATTTTTTGCAAGAGAAATGTGTTACTTGAAGAAGAAAGAAAGAAAAGGAAAGCGTTCCTTTTTGATTCCCATTTAAAGTGAAAAAAATCTCCCCTATTCCAATTGCCGCAATAAATAGATAACTACGTGTGATTTATTGTCGACTGCTTTTAATCAGTTTTGCGGTTTTCGTGATCATTATTTATCGATAAATGTTTGCTTACATTCGGTATTCTATTAGAAAATGCGACTGCAATATTGTATTAAAGCAACAATAATTGTATCGTTACCATTTTATGTAACGTCTAAAAGTGTTAAAAAAATAATAAAAAAGAAAAATTTTAAAAAATTTAAAAATAAAAAAACTTGTGGAATTGGTGGAAAAAGTCCTTGCATTGCAATAGAAGGTACCATTCCATTTAATTTCAAAGAATATTCTGTAATTTAAAGATTTTTTTCAAAATCTTAAATTTTCCCTGTGAAAAAAATTCTGTTGAATATTCACAATTGACCTGACAATTGGGGCTGCCACAGTAAATGAATGTAAGTCTAACTCCATTATTTGAATTACATACTATTGTCTCAAGTACATGCTTAAAAGCTGTTTTATTCAGTTTCAAGTAATTTTCAAGCCTGTAGATAAAGTAGCTTGAATATTCGGAATTCTCGCTTGAATCTAAATTAAAATTACAAGCGGAAAAATTTTGTCACAAAAATTCAAAACAAAATAAATCAGCTGAATGAAAAGTTAGAGTTGTGTTTTTGTTAAAAAAAAAAAAAAAAAAAAAAAAAAAAAAAAAAAAAAAAAAAAAAAAAAAAAAAAAAAAAAAAAAACTTTAAACAGTGTGGTGACGATGAAAAGCGTAGTTGAAATAAGAATGAGGACGAAACTTATGGCGACAAGTGGAATAGAGGTGAATATGTCCAAATATACATATAGAAATCGTAAAGTCAACATCTTTGGAAAATTTTCTGAGAATTTATACGTTTTATTGCATCACGGCTGTTTTTTTTTTGCATAAATAAAATCAACTAATAAAATCCAAAGAAAGTCCTAACGCTTGTATTACAATGTAAAACCCCTATACGATTTATCGACATTAGTATCAAATACCATCTGATTTTGCTTTATCTAAATACCATTGAAAACTTGACTCTTGTATTACAGCGTAAAACCCCCATATGCCCTAAAATGTTGGAAATTTGCATCATATATCTCTAATTGTTCGATTTTAATTCATGTTTGTGATCCGGTGTAATTATGGTGGAAATCAATTTTAAATTTAGAACACCCAATAGACCTGTAAAAACAAATATTCCAATAATTTAAGAATTGGGCTATAGTAACTGCAACTGAGCTCTCCCTATTTGTTTTCTCTGAGCAGTAAAATCCATAAATCTATCATAACATAAAAGGAGTTTACAAGAAGTTTCAATGCCTTAGATGCATCAATTATTCATACACGCGAAAATCATTTTGAGCAAATAAAAAATTATTTAGCCGTAGCATTGACACTATTTATAAAAGGTGATTTTATAAGAACTATCGGAAATTTAAAAAAAAAAAACACATAAAATTCAGAAAAATGCATGAAATATTTATTTGGATCGATAGTTGGGTCGATATAATTTAATGTTTGAAGATTATTTCATGCAAATGTTGGCCGCGGCTGCGCCTCAAATGGTCCATCCGCTTAGTCCAATTTTGGCATACTCTTTCCAACATTTCGGCCGGTATCTCACGAATAATGTTGGCAATGTTGGCTTCCAGTGCGTCAATCGAAGCGGGCTTGTCCCTATAGACATTAGCCTTAACATAGCCCCACAAAAAATAGTCTGGAGGCGTTAAATCGCACGATCTGGGCGGCCAATTGACTGGTCCCAAGCGTGAAATAAACTGTTCACCGAACTCGCCTCTCAATTGGTCCATTGTTTCGCGTGCTGTGTGGCATGTGGCACCGTCTTGTTGAAACCACATGTCATGCAAGTCAAGCTCTTCCATTTTGGGCAAAAAAAAGTTTGTTATCATCGCACGGTAGCGCTCACCATTCACAGTAACGTTGTGATTCGCATCATCTTTGAAGAAATACGGCCCAATGATGCCGCCAGCCCATAATCCGCACCAAACGGTTGTTTTTTGTGGATGCATTGGTAGCTCTTGCAATGCTTCTGGCTGCTCTTCACTCCAAATACGGCAGTTTTGCTTGTTCACGTATCCATTCAACCAGAAATGAGCCTCGTCGCTGAACACAATTCTTCGATAAAAAAGTGGATCTTCATCTAACTTTTCAAGAGCCCATTCACCAAAAATTTGGCGTTGTGGTAGGTCGTTTGGCTTCAATTCTTGCACCAGTTGTATCTTATAAGGCTTCACACCCAAATCCTTCCGCAAAATTTTCCACGTAGTGGAGTAACAGAGGCCCAATTGCTGCGAACGGCGCCGAATCGATAATTCACGGTCATCACCAACACTGGCCGATACGGCTGCGATATTTTCTTCAGTTCGCACTCTACGTAAGCGTGTTGGTGGTTTAATGTCCAACAATGTAAATTTGGTGCGAAATTTTGTTACAATAGCCCGAATAGAAGCCTCAGTAGGTCGATTAAACTGACCATAAAATGGAAGAAGCGCGCGATGAACTTTCTTAACAGAGCACGCATTTTGGTAATAAAATTCAATAATTTGCAAGCGTTGTTCGTTTGTAAGACGATTCATGATTAAATTATAGACCAAACTGAAGATGTTTGACAGTGACACAAGATACAAAACGTGCGTGAGCTGTCAAAACTAGTGTTGCCAAAAAGATAATAGCAAAAAAATCACTCTTTATATGTAAATATTTCAATTTTAAAAGGCTTTAATTTATATATTTGAGATCCGATTTGAATAAGGCTTGCACACAGTGACTAATTTTTGTGCTCTACGTTCTTATAAAAAAAAAAACAAGAATAAAAAAAATTTTATTGACCATAATTGTTTAGTTTTTTTTACTATTAATTTGGGTCCTTTGATGTAGAGTCTGTATAAGAAGCAAATTGAAGAAGGATAGCAATAGCGATATGTCAAAGAGATAGGAAATAGAAAAATGAGGAGAAGTCTTAAGATAGTAGGATAAAAAGAAGGCTTCTAAGGAAGCCCTACAGTCGACAGCTAAATGAGACCTTGCAGCGCTTCCCGAAATAAAGCTTATGATAATCCTCCAAGGCAGAGAAGGTATTCTATAGTTTTCTGCTCCTCGTGCTTGTCTTGACAGCTGAGTGATGTGTAATAAAATAATAAGAGATCAGACATTTGGTGCATGTAGTTTGTACTCTGCTATTTTCAATAAAAACGGCTTTTTTACATTGACTATACATTTTTCGGGTTGGCCGCTTTTTTTGTTTTTGCTCTTTTCGCGGTAGCACATATAGCAAGAACCTTATGAATGTATGAAATTGTTAGCCAAGGCAAAAACCTTACAAATTAATAACTGAATATTGCAGTTTACAGAGCTATGTAAAGGACTTAACAGAAGTTAGAAAAATATTCAGGAGGAGAAAACAATTCCTAGGGGCAATAATTAACAAATAAAAAATATGCAAAAGGTCGTTCAAGGAATTTATAATAAAGGGTGGTTAAATTTTAAGGACCGATGTTGATTTTGAATAAAACACAAATTATTTAGAAAATTATTGTCATTTCTTTTTATTATGATAATATGGTATGGTTCAATTATGTATGGAATAAAATTTCGGCTGAATGGTCACCGCGATTTCGGCGGCACATCTCCATCCGATGGCCCAAATTTTCAATGACGCTGAGGCATAATTGAGGTTCTATGCCGTTAATGTGCCGAATTATCTCATCCTTTAGCTCCTGGATTGGTGCTGGCTTATCGACGTACACCTTTTCTTTCAAATAACCCCAAAGAAAGAAGTCCAACGGTGGCAAATCGCATGATCTTGGCGGCCAATTGACATCGCCACCACGTGAGATAACACAATACGGCCATTGAATTAGTAGTGCAAAAGAGCCATTGTTTCGTTAGCTGTGTGGCAAGTGGCACCGTCCTGTTGAAACCACATATCGTCCACATCCATATCTTTCAATTCGGGCCATAAAAAGTTCATTATCATCTCACGATAGCAAACACCATTCACAGTACTTGCCTGACCGGCCTGACCGAGTTAGTCTGAAATTGAGAAATGTCAAATGAAATGCAGAAAAAAACTTGACGTTTAGGTGTGGTTCACATTCAACATCGGCCCTTAAAATTTAACCAATTATGACAAATCAAATATATCATGAATATATTTTTATTATAGCATTAATTAATTCGCTGCACTCTGCATCATTAATGAAATATAAGATGGGACTAATGCAAAATACAATTGAACTAAATTCATGCAGAGTTTGCAGCCATGCCTAGTCGATTTGATGCGCTATCGTCAGTGTTAGAAGTGAATGTATCTCATTTATCTAAAAATATCATTAAAAAAAATACAAATATTCCAAGGAAATTTCTTTAGTAAACTTTTTAAGAATTAAAAAACGTTTTATTGACTTTGCAGCTAAGAACTACCATTTCAAAATTACTTTACATTGAATTGGTAAAACTTCGGATGTCTACCCTTGTGTACAGCTTTCTTACTTGTTTGTTTAAAGTGAAAAAGTGCAAGAATTGCAATCAACTAAAAGGTGCAGATTTATTTATATTTCACTTTATAAATCGTTATTTTTTTGCTTTCTTTCTTTCTTTTAGATTTATTGCATTAACTTTGCTATAATTATTTAATTGAATTCAATTTATTCACTTCAAATAATTTTCAATTTCATTTCAGTTTGTGTTTACGTGAGTATTGCATTGAAATTTTGCGTTCGGCTTACAATAATTTAGTACGGCAAGTAAGACGCTTATTGGAACGTAATTCTGGTTCAACCAGTCATGATGATTCGTACTTATTGTGGGTCATACGTTTCTTTATGGAATTCAATCGTCTAAGTGATATGAAATTGGAATTAGTAAGGTAAGTTTGTTAGTTTACTTTTTTTCATTTTTTTGTAAATGCATTTGCTGCTTTTGCTCTTTACTCGTTCTAGTATCAAAAAATGCATTAAGTGAAACAACTAAAAAGTTGTTTGTGTTTCTTGATTTCACTGAACCTCCTTCACTGCCACAAAGGCGTTTTTCATTGTTTTCATAAACTTTTCTATTATTATTATTTCTTATATTAAGTAATATTTGTTTTTGTTTTCTTTATTCGGTTTTCTATTTTTAGCAAAGTTTTGTAGGATATTTTTTGCTTTTCATACACTTCATTTTTAGGTTAAAATGTGGGTGTATTATAAGATTGTTATTCCGTTTGTAGCTTTTACGGTACCCATTTCAAGCTTTATATAATATATATATATATATATATATATTATCTATTCTTGTAACTAGTGAGGTTGACTTCGTGTCGTCTGCCTGTTATGCTGGGAGCACAATTGGGACGAACAACGAATTTCGTCGAGCATGACGAACTCGTTGCTGAGAGTTCGTTGCGTAAATTCGCATCATGACGCACAATTATGACGAATAAATAACAACTGTTGTTATCAATAAAGTTGTTTGCTGTGCGTAACAGAAAATAAACATTATTAAACAATGAATCGAATTTTGCGTTTTGTGAAAATTATTAAAATAATTAACATCATTCTTTTTCTGAACGTTCTTGTAGTCTTTTGATGCCAGATTATATAAGCATTCATATTTTTTAACTTCTTCTATTATAATTTCATTAATTTACATTTTTCTTTTGTTAACAATTTTGTTTTCATACAACAGCTGATAGGGTTTCCGTATAAACAAAAATAATTGCTTGAGAATTCTATACATAAAAACCCATTAAAAAACAATTTTATGGTAAATAGTTGTGTACATAATTGTGTAAATAGTTGTGTACATATAACATAAATAATGTACATTGAAAATAAAACAATTATTAAAGTCAAAATTAAATTAATTACTAATATACTTGAAAGCTACAAGGAAAAACGTCAACTCTGTATCAATTTGTTCGTCGTTCGTCGGCGTATGAAATAGAAATAAATCTATCGCAGAATACGTCACGCACAACGAATTTCGTTCGACGGCGGTGTTGTGTTAACTTTTATATGCACAAATGTGTTTTATTTCTGATGACGAAAGTTCGCAACGAAAAATTCGTCGTTCGTCCCAATTGTGTTCCCAGCATTAGCCTGAAAACAAACATTTGAATTCCCTGCAGAACGTACACGTCAACCTTAAAAGAGCTACAAGAACTAAGTTCCCAATAAACTAATTCCTCAAACGAAAAATAAATCTTCTTTTATTTTAAAATGAACTAATTCCCCAAAATATTAATAAAGCGAAAATCTTCAAAATAGACAAAAAGCAACTGAATCAAAACATTTGCTTCTACTGGCGTTTTATATAAAGCGAAGTAAAAAAACAATGAGTCCAGCCGAAAGCCAGTAGTAGAAGAGAAATTAACTAAAAGAAGTATGTGAGGAACATAACTATGTCAGCTTTATAATAAAAAGTCTTGTAAGCGAAATCGATATTGCACGGCCTAGCTGCCGTCACCCAAAATTTTTCCTCAGAAGCATTTATATTACTGAAAATTTTTCCAAAAAACACATGTCACAAAAGTAAATGTTGGATATATACGCGATCAAAAAGCCATTGAGGTCGATCGAAAGCCTGAATTGCAAGAAAAACTAAGCAAAGACACTAGCGAAATTTTCCCTAGCAGTTGTTCGACGATTTTCTCTCTAGTGGTATAAATGAAATCCGAAAAGGTTTCTACTATTTACAAGGTATTGTTGGTCTGTTGGCTGCGTTTTTTTTTTCCAAAGTGAAAAAAGCTAAATAGCAAATATATAAACTAATGTATTGTTTTTATTACACAAGCGATCAACTTGTCTGGAAATTTTATATGAAAAGTACTCAAAATATTAAGCGTTTTTCATAAAAATTTTTTAAACGAGTGGTCGCTTGTGTTATAATAACAGCACATACGATAAATAAGTCTCCAAAATCATTGTGGTTCTCTTTAATACAAATCTGTGGAGACTTATAGTGTTTTCAGACTGAAAGTTAAATACTGAATTTAATATTAAATTCACCAGCAGATGATTTTGCGTGCACACTGCAAATTTTTTAAATTCAGTATTTAACATACACTGTACTGTATGTTATCAAATAAATTTCTACAAAACAAAAAAAATTCCCATAGAAATAAGTGTATTTGATGCGTTATTTTGTACAAAACTTATTTGGCCAGCTGTACAGCAGCCGCAACATGCGTGACCTTTATTAAATACACTTACCAGATACATATTTTCTTTGTATTTCGTCGAAAAACTTCGTTTTCTTCGAAACGCTTTTATTACTGCTGCCATTGAAAGCATTTTCTTCTGAAAATATTTGAAATGGTTTTTATTTTATTATTTCATTCATTAAGATTATCAGCTGTTGCTATATTTACAGATCTTTTTAACTTGGTAGCACTGAGCTTAACGGACAAAAATAGTGTTGTATTTCATAAATCCAACTTAAATTCAATTCCAAAATAGCATTTAATGTGGATTTATAAAATTCATTTTGTATGGTAAATACAGTTTTTATGAGTTGGATTTAACGGTAAAACCGCATTTATGTTAAATTCACTCAGTCTGAAAACACTATTTGTTTTAGTTTCGGGAAGGTAATTCATTAGAGACTTACCCAGAAAAAAGTATGAGAAAAAATTTTCCTAATAAACTTTTGTTTAAATTTATGTTTTATTCTATTATTTTTTTGTTTAAGTCTATCGCTGTGAAAATAATTTTTTTCTATTACGCAAATATTAACTGCATTTTTGGATTTACGAATTCTGTGATAGGTTCTATTTATTTTAGTTAAAAAATTAAATATGCTTAGGAATTTCGTAATTGAATATAATTTTTAGTTATTTCTGTGTAGCTCCTCTAAGCCAGTTCTTGCCGTCGTCAGATTATTATTGAAATTTCGCTCAAGCGATCTATACATTTGTCAGCTGTGAATGAAAAACTGAAACTACCTTTTTATTTGTACTACTTTTTGGAGTATAATATTTTTGACGTAAAAACAAAACATGCAAAAAATGTGGGTAAAATTTTTGTCTGAAACGAATGTTGTAAAACTTACTAAAACTCAACTCAGTTAGTCCACAAATGAACGAAAAAACTACCAAAATTTAAATTGAATTGAATTGAGATATTTGTTTCAACGCATGACGTGTAGGAATAGAGATGCCATACTGACATTTTTGAACTGCTAACAGCTGATGAAGTAAGTTTAGGAATTCCCCATTAATTGAAAACCTAAAAACGATTTGCCATGCAATTAATTTACGTAAAATGTGGATACATAAGATTCGGTACGACCGGCTATATCACTACTACATTCTTCCTTTTTTAAATTGAAGAAAAGTACAGCAAACACCTTTTTAGAAAATTGCATAGAGTTTCTTATTATTCTTTTACTTTATTATTTTATTTAGTTTCCTCTGCCAACCTCTATTGGGAATCAGCAACTTTTTCTTTCTTTGTATTCTGTTTTCTTCATCCATTTCTTTGCTATTCTGGGATACTTTTATTTCCAAGAGTTTTTTTTTTAATGATTTTTTTGTTTGTTTTTATTTCAAACAAAATTAAATTTAACATAGTTTTACAAGAAACAGAAGTTGTTCTTGCATTATTATCGCTCTTTCAGAATTACTTATATATTTCCTTCAAAATGCTGTTGTTGTGCTTTTCTCGTTTGTTGCTTCTTCGTTTTCATAAGAAAAGAAAACTTTTTTTTTGAAAAATTTCTTGTTTTATATTGTGGCTATTTGCACAGTTGTTGAAGTTGATTTTAGATTTGTATAATGGCATGAAAAGATAAATTTTAAAAGTACTCAAATTTTACACAGGCAAGATAAAAAATAAAAATTCTTTAGTTGTTGTGATAATTCAATTTATTGCTTAGCAAAAATTCAAATAATTACAACAACACCAAATTTTCTGAAGCGTTTTAAAAGTTTATGTTTGGCCTTGCATCATTTTGGGGTGTTATTATAGGTAAAAATTCTATCTATTATTTTGGATGCATAAAATGTACAAAAAACTTCTGCAAAACACAGTGATTAATATTTTTGTCTAACATTCTAACGTTTTAATTCTTCAATTAATAGGACGTTCTTGCTTTCTATGTAAAGAAGACCTAAAAAACAGCCATAAGTTATATAGATGAAACGCATACTATCACTGCACTAGATCTAAAGTAGTATATATGACTTAATAATCAAAATGCTGATACTGACTTGCTACGCAAAACGGCAAGATCTTCGTGTGCTCGAGTAGTCAAGGGCGAAAGGCTTTATACGAGCAGCGTCTGCGTGCTAAAGTTCTTGCTGCTCCTCGGGGTAGCAAAAGGTTCTGGTTAAAAGAGTCAAGGATCAGGATAGTTCCTCAATTCCTACTCTTTTAAAGCAAGATCAAGTATTCACTGACCCGGTTTATAAAGCTAATCTGTTGGCTGAAAAGTTTTGCAGGTAACTCACAGATTGTCAATGTAACGCCGATCCCTAAAAAGAGGAAGGCTAATAACCCTGAGAACTACCGCCCAATCGCAGTGTGTTCCGCACTTTCGAAGGTTATGGAAAGTATGGCAAATTTCCATCTTGTTAGATATCTGCAGTCCAACAGTTTACTTAGCGACCGCCAGTACGTAGAGCTCGCTCTACGGGGGACCTACTGGCTTTTCTCACAGAAAAGTGGTGTCGATCTAGGCGAAAGTAAAGTAGTGGCTCTGGATATTTCCAAGGCATTTAATAGAGTGTGGCATGGTGCACCCATATCGAAACTTACTGTCTTTGGAGTCGGTAATACCTTCTCATCCGACTAGTTCAAGATCAATTCAGGGGTACCGCAAGGCTATGTCAAACTTTCAACCCTATCTACTCTTTTGCAGATAAAAGCAGCATTTGCCATTCATACTCATTCATTAATAGACCGATCCTTTTGGAGATTGGTGCAATGAGGCGCAACATGAATGATTCGCTTAATCGTGATCTTATGACAATCTCTGAATGGGATTGCAATAACAGGTTCGATTTCAACGCACGTAAGACCCAGTTCTATATGCTCACGCGCAGAAACGCATCAACAGATGCTGCTTCATCTGTAAGTATGAGTGGTGTAGATATTAGGGAATCAGATGCTCGCTGAAGAAGTATTCAAGTACCTAGGTTTTTTGAAACGGTGTAAGACAAAATCTGACGGAAAAAGAAATACAACTCCCATGTGTGGGCCGGAGCTTCAAAGTCTTTTTTGAAGCTGCTCGACCGAGTAGGCGAAAAAGCTTATTGGTGAGAGTAGGGTAGCCAATTCTATTGATTCCTGGAGCATCGTCGTAAGGGGTGTGTTTCGTTGTTCTATCGCTACTGCAATGGAATGTGTTCTAGCGAAATTAGGGAACTTGTTGCCGAAAACCGCACCTTCATACGCACTACGCGTTTTTCGAGGAGAGCTCGATTTGTGGTGTAATAGCCAATGAATCGCACAACAGATTACCGAGAGAATTCGTTCTTCAGCCGTGCCGTTCGCCTGGGGAATAATCTTCTTGAATACGTTTTCCCTGCCACTTTCGATGTAGGAGGGCTTAAATCGAACGTTCACAGACACTACTCCCTATTTCCTCCTTCCCATAACCCATTTTTCTAGTTCCAACACAATGCATTGCATGAGGAGGAGTCATCCCCTGAGTGCTGGTCCAAAAAAAAGTGTTTTTCGTAACTAGAGTGAAATGGATACACATATATAAGCTTGTCACTCCGTGTGTAATTTCTACACCGAATATATGCCACCTTATAAAGTATATAAATTCTGGATCCTTATAAGCGGAGTCAAATAAACTATAACGGATGGACGGATAAATCTTTCCGTGTGGATGTTGAAATCAACTTACTGAAGTCCTTAGAAGTCCTACATACAGTTTTGTTGAAAGTTCTCGCGCGCAGATTGTAAATGCATTTGGAGCACTTGGCTATCAAGAAGAATATATATTACATACCACTAGTAGCTCCACGCACAGCTTGTGGAAGGTATGGACGCTGGAAAATTGTAATTTATTACAATAATTTTCTCTAAGATAAGCATTCACTGATGATTACTTAGAATAGTCTAGAGTATTCTATCCGTCGTACTTGAGACGGTGAGAAATAGACAGTTACAGAAATACAGACATACTTGTACTGAATTTGTACATGATTTCTGTTAGTGACAAGTTGTAGGGCAGTGAGTCGAGAGAATACTGCTAAAGGTAGCGTAGCGCAGGTCTTCATTGCCTTCTGTTACTTTAAAACAGACTATCCTATGTACCTTGTTGCGGATTATCTGAGCTTGTTATTATTTCATTTTTGCCCAAATTACTCAGCAAGTAAGTGATAATACAAATGGTCCCTTTCTATTTTTCTTATCGTGGCGCCGATATCGATATCATTGTAATTCTGTAGAACCACTCAATAACTTTTTATCTTAAAACTCATGTTTAACTATACAGATTTTTGAATACATAAATTACTACTAGAAAATATATAGAAACGCCATATGTGAGTAAACAACGTAAGTTTTCTTGAGGGTGAGATGAAGGTTAATAATAAATTTATAAGATCCAATAATTTAATAAAATTATTGAATTTCAATATTTATTTAGAAATATTTTAAATTAAATCAAATTTATTTTGTATAGCTATTTTAATAAATGTAATAATTTCTATTTGGAATTTAAAAGTTTAACAAAATATTAATCTTTATTTGTGCTAATGTTTGCAAGAAACGTTGGGAGTAACCTACTGAGGATTCGGAGTAGCGTCTGATGAAATGGTCCATATAGGTATGCTCTCCCCTTTAGTACTTATTGTACTGAATAAATAACTCATGAGAATATCATGAGTAAAAGAATAAATTTTAAAACCAACACAATTTCTGGAATTAAGCACAAATAAAGATTAATATTTTGTTATTTTAATAAATTTTTTTTTTTTTTTAAATAATTTCGTTAATATTATACATTTGAAATATTTAATTAGTTCATGTAATTTATTAAATATTTCATTGAATTAATGAAACAATTTTAATAAAATTGTTTCAATAGATTTGTGCCACGTTTTTCTTTCATTCTTAATTTGCCTCCAACATTTTGTCCCACTGCACTTTTATATTCTTATAGTTTTACTGCAAACCAAAATTTAAAAAAAAAAACTTTTGGTTTATTTTAAAGTCCACATTCGATATATATTTTTGTGCCTCGTTTCTTCTATTTTTAAAATTGTCTTTACGTATTTTCAAGCTAGACGAATGTGTGTTCGTGAATGTATTTGGCCATTTTCTGCTTTCTAGTTATAATTAAATAAAAAATGAAAAAACAACAAGAAGGAAAAGTTTTTGGAAAACTATTTATAACATAAAAATCTTAACAAATTTTTGGTTACTTACATCTTTTTTTTTTTTTTTTTTTTTTTTTTTTTTTTTTTTTTTTTTTTTTTTTTTTTTTTTTTTTTTAAATGACTAGACATGCAACATAACAAAACAGTTGTCATTTTAAGAAATACTCGTTCACATCTTAACTCTGTTTCGTCTTTTGCTTCAACACTTTTCGAATTCACTTGTTTTTCTCTGAAATTCTGATGAATACAAGAGTTTAAGTTTTATTTTTCAAAACCTTCCTTCATCATCAGCATCAGCAACGAAGCTGTTGCCTGTTGTAGAATGTGCTGTTGTGGCAAGTATTCAATGTTCATTCTAGACTTTGAAAAAGTCAACTCCATTCCATGTTGCAACTATTTTTCGTTCATGTAGTGGTAGTTTTTGAAGTTTCTTTTAATTCTCTGTTATTTTTTCTTATCTATTTTTCGTTTGTGACTTGCAAATTTTCTTATATTTTTTCGCCCATAACTGCATTTTAGTTTTAGCTGTCTAAGAAAAGAAAACAGAATAAATGTGCTTTGCTTTGATGGTATTTAGTGAATGTTAAAAAAACTCTCATTTTAGCTATTGTTGTTAAAAGCGTAATAAACTAAAATAACTATTTATTGTATAAATTATGTTTAAATGGCAGCAATAGCAACAACTCCAACTGCCCCAACATCACTTAGGAAATTTAGCTGCAGTTTATTTTTCGATTCATTTCTTTTTGGGACTTAGTTGAAATTAGGAATGGATAATACAAGTTTATAACAGGTGGCGCAAAAGTAATCCTCCTATCAGAAAATGCTATAAATTTTGCGATTGGCCCCTAATGTCAGTTCTGTTTTGACATTTGTGTAGTAAACACATGCGAAATATACGTTAATAAACAATGTTACGCTACACTGGTCCAGAACGCGGAATATTGGTGACTATTTATTTGACCAATAATCGGTCGGTGACTTTGGCACAACGTGAATTTCGTCGCAGATTTCCTGGCCGTCCAACGCCTACTGGTGAAACACTGCGACGTTTAGCCTCTCGCCTCGAAGAGACTGGCACAACACGAGATGCTGCCAGGCGTGGCAAGCCCCGGAGTAGCCGTTCATGGAAGCGCCGTCGACATCGACCAGACGACGGTCTTTACAGCGAATTTTGGTACAAGATTTGAAGATGTTTCCGTACAAAGTCCAGACGGTGCATCAGCTGTTAGCTGCTGATCGCCAATCGCGTCTAACATACGCTCAAGCCATCCTTAATCACCACCAAGAGGAAGATGATTTTTCATCAAAAATAATCATGAGTGATGAGGAACATTTCGATCTTAGCGGGTACGTAAATAAGCAAAATTTACGCTTCTGTGGCACTGAAACTCCGCGTGTATCCCACGAAGAGCCATTACACCCACTCAAAGTCACTGTATGGTGTGCTGTTTTTGCTGGAGGAGTCATCGGACTTTTTTTCTTCGAAGACGTCGCGGCCCAAACGGTTACTGTGAATGGTGAGCGCTACAGAGCAATGACCAACTAGTTCTTTTTGTCGCAACTTGATGAATTGGTATTGGAAAACATGTGGTTCCAACAGGACGGCGCAACGGCACACACTGCACGTGCCACAACCGATATGCTGAAGGATGCATTTCCCGGGCGCCTAATCTCCCGTTTTGGCGATTTGCACTGGCCAGCAAGATCGCCTGATTTGACCGCTGCAGACTTCTTTTTGTGGGGCCTTTTGAAGTCGCAGGTTTATGTCAACAAGCCTCAGACTCCTTGTAATATATGAAATTTTAGGCAAAAAAAAAAAAAAAAAAAACTATTTATTTTGTTCTGTAAATAATTTTGTTACAATTATGTGTCGTACATAAAAGTACGTTACTGAATTATTTTCTTTTGATGTATGGCATTGACAATCAATGGTATCAGCACTATTATTATTGTCAGCCGTTGTGTGGATTGCATTTTTTTTTATTATTCATTGCCATGTATAGCGAATACATGATGAACAGTAGTACGCGGGTGGCGTGTAAAATACATGGGGACTGAGAAAAAGACAGATACGTGAATTTTTTTTTAGCCACCTGAAGTCTGTGGTAAGAGAGGGATGAACATAGTTGCATTATTCTGTCAGAAGTAATAGGATCAATAAAATGTGAAACTTCATTCTTTCTTAATTTGGTTGCGCAGCGGAAGGGTGTTCTTTATTTCAAAAGCGAAAATTTTTTTTTTATAAGTCAAATAAAGTTTCAATTTTATTAAAATAAGTGGAAAAAAAAAGGGAAAAATATTTATACCTTCAGCTAGTATTTTCACCGTAGCTTAAATTACAGAAATTATAAAAGAAGAAGGTAAATTGATTAATAAAAACTTATAAGATGTAAAATAAACCGTTGATACTTCTTATTTAGAAACCTCATCACTTACACAAACCACTCACGGGAAAATATACCATAGCACGAAAAGTATTATAAGCGTAGATCAGAAGATCTCCTAGTGTGTGTTCGGTGGCCATATATATATATATATATATATATATATCTGAAAACGTGTTACCAACACGGGAGACTTCTGAAGAAGAAGCGGTACTTAAAGATCAACCTTCATGGCTTATGGTGAATTAAAATTGTCCAACCGTTCGTTCGAGCCAATATTATAAGCAACAAGAAAAAAAAAAAATATAAATTTTTGAAGTGCTACCTGGCGCATCCAGACTAGTCTTAGAGGGCAAATAATCAGAAACAGGAAACTCCGCACATATATCTTTCTGTACACGTCTGAGAACGCTTCTACACTCGATATAGAGCACGGATTACCTGAATTGCAATTAGGCATAAATGCCTAGTTACTAAAATGATACTAATGACATTTGATTAAATTTAGCACTAACTCTATTAGCAATAGTTTTTTAAACTTAATTTTATAACTAATTACAAACTTTCAGTTAAAACAATTCATTCTCAAAATCATATAGAAACAAATATGTAACCAAATTATACTTAACGTGACTATTTTTGCAACACAACACACAAGAATTTTTATATGCGATCATGCCTACTTTTGACAAGAATGTAATTTAAACATATAGCGGAATTAACTGTATGCCTATGTATACAGTATTTCTGTGGGCATTTTGGTTACAATGACATTTAATTGATACTATTAATAAGAAATTACAATGCTCGTGTACTAAACCTTTATTTAACATTCTAATATCTATCTAACTATTTAAATATCTAAACATCTAAATATCTAATCATACCAAGATATTTTTATATCTAAAACAACAACACGATCAGCTCTATGTTATCACCAAATTTGCAGAAGGCCTTCATGCAGCGTTGGACATAATGTCTGTAAGTTGTTTATTTTTTTTTTACCTTACATTTATAAATTTTTGCATAGTCACATATTATTGAATATCAACAGAGATTGTGGATTTTAAGAGAGTATTGATTTTTGATTCCTCTCAAAAATAATTTCAATGCTCAATTTTGTGAAAAAAAAAAAAAAAATATTATTTAGTTTTATTTTTGAGTTTACTTTTTTTTTGGTTTTGTTATTTTTCTTATTAATTAAGGGCTAATTGAAATTATTAAACAAAAATCTCTCTTGATGTTCGTATTTACATACACATGTACATTCATATATATTTTATTTCATTGATTTTGTTTTGGTTTGCATTATCAATGTACACGGATGATATTGGTTAATATGTATATATTTATTTTATTTTATATGATAATAAGATTTATTAACCCTGTGTTTACCACGAATTGCCGTCGCGTTCTTTAAATCGTCATTTTTATATAAGTATTAGAATAATGTTTATTGAAGAATTTATGAATTAAAAAGATTTATATATAAAAAAAAAAAAACATGAGTTAAAAATCTTTCAATGTAAAGCTTAAAGGACTCAGGTGAAATTACTTGTGTAAGGGGTTTTTCTAAAATATTTTTAAGCCATTGAAAAACCATGGTCGGGAAGGGTATAGAGAGGCTTAGAGCACAACATCTGCGCTCGTTAGTAAGGATTATAAAAGGTGTAAGGAAAAATATAATAGAAAAATAATATAAGGGCTATTAAAACGCACGTTATTTTTTTTTATTTGAACAAATGGATTTTGGTCAAGCACAGGAATAAGATCCCCGCCCACCACTACCGAACTAGCTAGTTAGCAAGAACGTGCGTACCATTCCTAGTGTGACTATAGTAGTAAGAACAACTAATATTTTCATTACAATGAGATTGCCTAACAACTATTCTAATTGTTCCCACTACTACTAATATTTCCTATTAGTAATATTAGTAATATTAGTAATATTTTGTTTTGTCCATTACATCCTACAGCTTTTAAAGACAATATCCGTCAAGAATGTGAGGACCTATTGCCGGAAGTGTTGGCCAAAGTGATGGCAAATGCCATAAAAAGGGCTCAAATGACAATCAACTGTGGCGGCGGCCATTTACATGACATCATATTCTCGACTTGATGTAAAAAAATTAAAAGACCAAATAAAAATAATCCACAAGAAGAATCAAAGTGTTTAATTTTTTTTTTAAATTGCAGCCAAAAAACATCGGAAGGTTATTTTTGCGCCACCTTGTAGTTGCTCGTGCAAACAGGACTTTTAAGCCAACAGCCCTTGGACGCCTAGAGCACTATCGTGCTTTTTATATTCATACAATAAATGTACATCCAATAAAAAAATGTTAAAAAGCCAAGCATCACCGTGAGCATAAGAGTACGTGAAGCAAATGCATATCTGAGAATCTGTTGTCTAGCCTTCTACGTTTAATAAACTTATGCTTCAAAGCATCACAAAGTCTCTTTAACCAATAATTTTGTAAAATTTTTTGATGAAAAATTACTAAGCACTAATTAAGCTGCACCCTATACCGTCCAATTAAATGTATTCCAGAACATCAATATGGATCTATGATATTGAAGTTAGCTGATTGAAAGCCGAAGCAAATGTCTCCAAGAATAGTTGAGGATTGTGCGGTGGAGCTTGTAATTATTATGTCTTTCAGGCTCCCTGATAAATGCATCATACTACAAGCTAATTTCATGGTGATAAGAAGAGTAGAGAATGGCGGCCATTCGGCGATTACTCTTGTCTGATAGAAACCGTAGAAGAAGTTACTGGAACAGGAAATTGAAATATTTTGCGATATTCCTCTTCCGGCATGGAAACTACAGATTGAGAATATCTCTCGTCTATATGGACGAATCAATGGACGTGTGAAATATCGTGGATGATCTGACCTAAGCTGGTTTCATAGAATGTAAGGCCAGGGATAAAGGGTCACATCAATTAATCTGCCATTAAATTACAGTTTCAGAATGAGGATAAAAGGAGGAGACTTTGTTTCTGCTATTTTCCTGCTAAGGTGTCCTGTTCATCCTAACTCTACGTCAATCGAGTATCGAAACATTTATCTTGACGGAGTAGTGTTATATTATCGTACTCACTCGATCGAGTAACGCAGAATAGTGTAATGATTGGTGGCATAAGCTGAAAGTTAGTAGATTTTTGTCGATATTGGCTCAACTGAACCCACTTGTATTGCAACACAATTACACGTTTTAGAACAAAACTATTGTAAACTTAAAACCTTAGTCGAAATTTTTCCAACTAAACAGACCTAAACTTTTTCTTTTATTTTTCCTTTTTGTTTGGATATTTTTTTTTTCTTTTCGTATCAGTAAATTCGACAAATTAATTAAAATATTATGTTGAATGGCTTATACGACCATTAAACTAACCCATTTCTTTATTTTTATCCTTTTCTGTCTATCAATTCAAGTGAAAATTAAATCCAATTAAAAATTTCCTTTTAAATTTCTCTACACATACACAACTGCTTTTACATTCACATGCATAAATATTTCTTGTGTTATTCAGTTTCTATTTGTTTGTTTGTTTTTTGTTTTTCTGTGTTAATTCCGCAGACATAGAAGAGTACATAGAGGAGTACAAAGCATATGTTACGAGTACTCCTATTAGATTGAAGTGTTTAGAATTTCTTTCTTCTTAAAATTCTTTTGTTTTTGTTTTTCTTTTTATTTGTTTACATACGGCTCAAAAGAATCCTTAGACACATTTAACAATTTAAGACACTTATGATGGCTAACAAATACAAAATACTTTCTTCACTCATATGTGCACTTCATTTTTAATTTAAGCAGGTAATATAAAAAGGAGTAGTGAAAGAGGGAGGGAGAGCGGCTTAAGTGTGTGTGTGTGTGTGTGTGTCTACTTAAATAGGAAAACAGTCAATCGGTTAGCAGTTGTGTGGCACCTAAAATATGAGAAGAGTATTGGCTAGAGTGATGTATTTTGCAAGTGTTTATTTCCACTTGAAGAAATTTAATTTCGTTAATGAGTTTTATTTTTTTACTTCCTTGAATTCTTCAAATTCCCATTTTTATACTTGTTTTCTAAAGAGATTTCTAAAAGAAATTTTCTTACACGGGATCAAAAAGAGTAGAAGAAAAATCCAAGCTGCTTTTGTTTTTGTTTTCCTTTTAGAGTTTTGGATAGTTTTTTGTTTCTCTTCTTCCAATACAATTTGTTTTATGAAATAGTAAGTAAAACTCCGTCATCAAGTCAGTTATTCAAGTGAAACCGCCATTTATACAATTTTTATGTTAAGTGTTTATGTTGAATGTTGATGGTGACGTGAGACAGAAGTTATATTTAGGAAGTTTGTTTTTCTTCTCTTAAGTTGATTTGTTTCACAATGCATTTTTCTTTATTTTAAAAACTGTAGCACTCAAATGATAAAAATTAAAAGCAAATTAAATTTTAATAAAGCCTGCTTTACTTGCATAATATGAATTCTTTAACTATATGTTTTTCTTATAAACTAAAATTTATTTTATTTTTATTTTTTGTAGCGAATCTTTGAGTGTTCAGTGCTTTCATTGGGTTTTAACACGTATGCAACATGACATGGACATGATTATTAGCGACAAGAAGCAAGCTCGTCTTTGGGCTAAACGTTTACATGTTGCATTGCAGGTAAGTGACATAACATGAAAATTACAAACAGTTGTAGAAATTTTGATTCGAAGTCTATCAGTCTGTGATAATTTACTACATTTTTCTGCCTAACAGATAAAAAGATCTCAATGAAAAGACCATATATGTGACAGCGCATAAAGAAAAGGGACCTAAGGGTAAAAAAAAATCAATATTAATTTTTTTTTTTTTTTTGATGTGGACAACATCTGAGCATCGAATGAGACCGATCCCATGCCCCAAAAGTGTTCCCTCCCAGAGATATCCGCGTTTTATGAAAGTGAAGTACACCAAAGATACACGTATTTAAATCTTTAAAATGGCTCTCCGGAACAAAACCGGTTTTTACACTTAGGTCCCTTTCTATTTTGCACGTCACATATAATAACTTCTCTTTAAAATTAATAACACAATATGCATTTTCTTAAATAAAAATATATTTTTGTTGCATGTGCATTAAAAAAATGTTTAAAAATTAGTATGTAGTAACAAAATGGACTCTTGCAATCTTTAATATTTTCTAGAAGATATTTTTTTTATATCTGAGGACCCTACTATGACTTATTTTCGAACTTCAACTGTAGTCGAATGAACTTTTATTTGGTGTGCTGATATGCATTCGATAGACTAGCATTATTGCGAATTTAATTAATTTTCGTTTCCTCACAATAGTATGTTTCTGCCGGTAAAAATAAAAACAAATAATATAAACCAAACAGTAAATAGGGGAAAAACCAAAGTTAATGTTAAATAACTTAATATGTCAGCAACACCCTGTGTAATTCTATATAATCCAAATACTTTATTACCTCTCAACTTGAAATCTAGTTATAAGTAAAATCGTGGACTTACAAAATTGCTAAAATTTTGAAAAAAAATTTCAGATAGTCGAAAGCAAAATTCTTTCCTTATTAATTACCAGTTTAACCCTCATGACCATGGCCATCCATACTCATGTTAGTATTTATGTGAATGTTCATGTTTATTTGAGAGTTTTGTGTTAATGTCATGTTCATGATCACATTCAGCTTAATGTTCATGGTCGAGTTAGTGTTTTTAAAGTTAAAGAGCCATGTCAAAATAATTTTTTAATTTTAAACTAATTTATTTTTAATTTAATTTTATTAAGCTAAACATGTCTCTATCTTACCCTCTTTACAGCTTTAATTGAATGTATATTTCTAACATTTGTTTATACAAAATTTCTTTTACGTACATACATGTGCAGCAATAAATTCTCATTTTATTTTATTCTTATTCAGTTGGTGTTGAAATTATTTGTTGTAGAAACATTTTTAAAGAAAAAGAAGGCTAAAATACTTGAAGCGAAAGTCAAAGTCACGCGTTGCATGTTGTGCAACAACCAAGCTGATATCGCAAAAATGATGCAGGAGTCAGAAGAAATACTGAATTACAAAAAATAATGAAACGAAAAATGCTGTTTTCACACTTCATTGCATTTACGTGCAGTAATAAACATTAAAGAAAAAAATTATGGAACGTTGCAACACGACAACACCAACATCTTTGCAGTAGCAACTAAAAAACTTAAAATCCTGTAAAAATTAATCACGTTAAAACATGCACGCAATCCCAAAAAAAAGTAAAATAATAAAAGAAATGAAAGAGAGTTTTAAATTTGACTTGATTTCTTTCATGAGTGTCAGGAAGCAGAGTATTTGATGAATTGACAAATTATATTTTCTTTGATGAATATGACGAGACAGTAGTTACAGGTTATTATTATTCTTATTATTAATACAAGAATACATTTATGAATGTAAAAAGTAAATAATGGGTGTAGATATTTGTTCGAAATAAAGGATAGTCAGCGCGCTTTGCTTAAATATTATGAAATGTATTCCAGGCAGAAATGTAAAAGAATTTTCTGATTCTCGGACTAACAGTAACACCTACACAAATAAATAAATTCGACAGGGTAAATAAAGTGCCGAAACGAAAAAGTAAAAGGCCTATTTTAATAGTTACCCTTTTTAGATTTCTTTAAAATAGTTTAGTAGGCCTTATAAAAGTTTTTCAGAGAAGTCCACGAAATGGTCTGCCAAGAAACTTAACAGAAAGGCTGTCTATAAGCCATTAGAAAAAAGCGTTTTTGCAATGTGTTTTAAAGGCGGTCTTTTAATAAGAAAAATTTTAAAATTGAAAAAAATCTTGTTATCCTGCTGTTTATTTTTTTCGTATTTCATATAACGAAAAATAAAGCTTTTTAAGAACATTTTTGTTTGGTGTTATTTACAAACTGTAATGCTACTAGATCAGTTATATTTTAAGGCCGCTCTTTTATAAAAGATTAAAATAAGCATTTGATTATTGAGAGGGACGTCTTTTAAAAGGCCTACCACAAGGGAACTTAATGTTATCGCTATCTAGGGACTGATGATATAACGTTAGCCAATGTAAATTAAAAAAAAAAAATAATGGTGTTTCCTTTTTTCCATATATTGATGCATAATTTTTTTCCAGTTTACCCAGAATTTATATATTGCTCAATTTATTTATGGATACAATAAAACAATAAAAAATCCAAAAATACATATACTCGTATAAAACTATTATAAACGCTATGTAGACAATTTTAAAATACTTTCGACGTATCCACACAAATTTCGTTAAACTAAACAACTGTCAAAATGTGTGATATGCGTATCCCTAAATAAATAAAAAAGCGTGTAATATGTTTTACACTTTGTTCGTGCAACATATTCAGAAAAAAATTTGATTTTAATTCATATTTTTTTTTAAAAGAAAATAAAAACATGTAACTGATAGAATGAATGCGACATTATTTTCAGAAAAGAAAACACAATAACTTTATTGTATAAAAAATAATAATTGCAACCAATGAAAACGTTTCGTTATACTAATGACAACTTTTCATTGACTCAATGAAATTATTTCGTTAAATGAATGAATATTTCATTAGCCTATTCTTTCGCCTACTATCTTCCTACTTCTTTTCACTCTTCCATCTCTATTGCTATCCGTCTTTCCTTTTATACAGATATCACAAAGGCCACGTCCGAAGAACCTGACCCCCTCTGTATTTCTTTATTCTGACCTAGCCTAATGAAGCGTTATCATTGGTTGAAAAATAATTAAATTCTTCATTGAATGCAGTGCATGTCCTGCCCTTCATGTAAAATTTTATTCATATATATTTATCGTTAAAGAAAAAAAAATATCCTATTCTAAACTAGCTAATACCCTGTTGAGACATAAAAGTTAATTAAGTCAATTAAGTTTTAAATTGTGTGGCTGATTTGGGTGTTCACATATATTCAATTAAGCATTTGACAATTGAAAATATTGTGAAAATATGTTTGAGTATTTATAAAATAAAAAATTAAAAGAAATTCAAATTTAAAAAAAAAAATTTGGTAGCTTATACTAAAAATATTGAACTACTCCGATCAGTGCAATCCAGTTTTGAAGGCAAGCTATTGATTAAAAGAAATTAGTTATTTAAAAATTATTTTCAATAACAATTTTATTTAGCGGTAACTTCGGCTTGCTCAATTAACGTGTATGTCTGAATAGCCTATAAGATTATTCCATATTTAGTTATTTATTTAATGTCTATGGATTCTAGATTCGTACAGACTATAAAATAAAACAATTAATTATTTAAAAATACAATTAATTGAAATTTTACAATATCAACATTTAACGAATAATCAAGGTGTTTATAAAATTTATTGAATTAAAAGAACTTCAGAACTGGTACAATTTGTTGTGAATACTTTTACCGATAAAGGATTATAATGACGTGTAAATCGTGGAGGAACATTAAAGATATTACTACTCCAAATTTAATATTCTCTTTTAAATTTTACACAAAAAGGTTTTTGTTTGTTTTCTATAAAAACCTTTTTGCACTAAATTTCCCTTAACTGCATAAATAAATATTATATTTTTCTCCATTCAGAAACTTCTAGACGTTTGACATTTTTTTATTCCAACTAACAAATTGTTACACAAAAAAAAAAAAAGAGAAAAATTAAAAACAAAAACATTTCATTTTCTCTTTTATAGCATTTTTTTTATTCTATTCTACTCTCCCTCATTTTATTTGATTATTTTATCATTACATATGCGATTCTTTTCTATTCTCTAAACTCGTTGATTTCAATTTTGTTTTTTAATTAAAGGCATTCCGTGAATTGCTTCATTGTCTGTTGGCATTACAAAAACTTCAAGATGACAATGCACGAGCACTGTTCGATATGTTATTGAACAATGTCTGTTATGTTCTGGAATATCGAGAGACAATATTGCATCTGTTAATGAACTACAATGAGTCTCATAGTACAAAGTAAGTATGCATTTTATAGATGAGTAGTCATCGTAGTAGATGTATTTAAATGTATTGGTATCCTTATTGTTGTTGTATTGCTGGGCTACTGAAAGACATTGTTAGTTTGTAAAAACTTAAAATGCACAAACATGCATACGAAGATTTATAAGGAAATAAAAGAAAAATACCATCCAGGAACAAATTATGAAAATAGCCTTTTTTTTAAAAGGGTGAACAAAAATGTAACTAAGAACGCAATATACAACAGTTGCAGCAAAATATTGATATAAAAATTAATATTTATATTTGAACCTTACCCTTGAAGAAAATAGTCGGTTTAATTCTAAAAATTTTAATCTAAAAACATCTGTAATTCGTTGTTTTATTTCATATTTTTTCATTTACATGATTCATAATTTTTTCCCAAATCTTGGAGAAACAAAAATTATTCAATTTGAATTTGCTACCAAAAATAATAAAAAATTTTAATTAAAGAAAAAATGTTAAGCTACAGTTTCAGAGAAATTAATTAGGATCCATATACTACCACCATTTACCCCGCTACTTTGTTTGTCTTTTTAATGATTCTTGATTTTTTTAACTACTGTGAGAGCTCAGTTTCTAGTTCGTACAATTAAAATAAATAAAAAGTGTTACATATATATGAAAAGGGGCACACATTTTACCCCTAAAATTTTAAGAAAGTGCCGAAAAACTTTTTTAAAAAGAGAAGAATACAATTAAATTTTTGTTGCTGTGATTGTTACGTTGAAAAATAAATTGGCTTAAAAAAACTTGTCCACATTTGTATTTTACCCTTTTTATTCCAAAAACTTACAATTCAAAAAAGTACCAAAAACCATGCCGCTTATTTTTGCAGCAGCATACTTTGTATTAGTGCCATTGAACGCTTTTTTACCCCTTGATGAGAAGTCAGTCGGTCAGTATTACTGGGTAATACTAAAGGAGTACACTTTTAAAAACCCTAAACGTAGAAACACGTTTAAAAAATTATTTTCATTGCCATCTCTCACAGCCCCATTTTTAAATGGAAATATGAGTTTTTGCCTTATTCCTAGAAATTGCTTTTCCAAATCTATTAGTATATAACGATATGAAATAAAAAATTAATTTAAATCAAATAAAATTAAATTTTTTTAACTTAATTTATAAAAAGTTGTTTTGACACTACATACTCGTACATGTTAAGGGGAGATAAAATCTGAGACTTTTTGTGTAAACTTTAATTTAGTTTTGTTAAACTCTCCCTATAGAAATGAACACTAATTTTGCTTTGTAAAGCGCTCTATAACTTCTCTCATCAATATTTTAAAAATCTGCCTTTGCAAAATTTTGGCACTTCCTTTATCTTTTCAGAAAATAAAAAAACTTGAATTTCCTTCATAGTCTGAGGTTTTAAGATTTTCTTTCTTTTTTTAATGAACATATTGTTACCCCATTAGAATTTAAGAGTGATGACATTGCTACTGACTATTTTCACACAACTACAACTGCTAGAGCAAGAGTCATATCTCCCACCCTCCCACAAGTCTACTGAATGATGTGATGTTGTTTTAAATGACTGCGTGTGTATGTTGATATCTATCCTAGTTGTGTATTTGACTTTTAGTGTCCACTTGTTTCTCATTTCTTTCTTTTTTAATAGGATTACATGTGCTGTTATATGGTTGGTGAGAGTAGAGGGTGTTGAATTGAGAGCATGTTTGTTAAACGTGCTCGATTGTTAAAATCTGGTTCCTGTTGTTGTAGTTGATTTTAGTTTCCTTTACTTCGTTAAGACTTTGTTTCTTTAAAATAATATTAGGTGGGTAAATGCTTATTGCAAGATTTTTTTGTACAAAAATGCTAGACTTTGCTCAGACATATTTGTTGGAGTTTTTATTTTCAAAGTCGGTATTTTAGAGCCTGGCCAGTGCTTATTTAAGTTTCCTATGCCACCTGAGAAAGTAATGTTTTCTTATATGATTTTTATATCCTGGAACCCACAAAATTTCAAACTTCTCAACTGACGCCTCCCTATTTAATTATTAATTGTTTTTGTAAGTTTAACAAACTTCAATAAATAGTTTATTGTCCTACAGC
Source organism: Thelaira solivaga (assembly GCA_947397855.1). Lineage (NCBI taxonomy): Eukaryota > Metazoa > Arthropoda > Insecta > Diptera > Tachinidae > Thelaira > Thelaira solivaga. Next base: position 46,121,126 of record OX377610.1, on the reverse strand, counting down.
ACGGTACACTTGCACATGTATCAAGTTGCCAACCTGACTGCCACTATCAACCCAACATTGCTTGACTGTCATCTTGACTTCTAATGCTTATTTAAAATGTTTAAAGAATATTTTATTTTCCTTACCCATCCTTGGCATATTTTGCCATTTTCCCTATCCTCATATTTTTCACTATTTTCTATAATAAAGAAAGGGATCAATTGAATTATTTTTTAAAGATATTTTGTTTTCTTTCGTCACATTAAACGTGCCTTGGCATAAAATTTACTTTATTTACTTCCATCTACTTGTCATTACTGCTTGTTTGCTTGTTTTTTTAATTTCTCTCTCTCTCTCTCTCTCTCTCTCTCTCTCTCTCTCTCTCATTTCATTTCTTTTATTTATTTATATTTTTTTTTTTTCATAGACATCGTACAACATTTTCGATAACAAATCCTTTTTATGTTACTCCATCTATCCACCTTCTGCTGGGTGTTATTATTCTTTTTAAGTATCATCATCGCCATGTCTATAAAGTTTGTTCCGTTTTCTTCTTGTGCAAGTTATATTTTTGATATAAATATTTGCCAATCATTTTATTATTTCATTTTATTTCAGGTAGAAACGGTATAAATTTGTCATTTTTTTATTTATTGTTTTTAATATATATATTTAAAAACATTAAACTATAAAATTAATGGACCATAATCATAGTCAGAAAAAAAGTATACTTTAAGAGTTTTTTTCTTTAATACGTACTTTAGGTCTAATATAGACAAGTTAAAATGAAAAGTCGATTTCAAATTTAAAATATACTGAAGTTGTTTTTAAATAATTTAGAAACAGAAAATCAAACAGACAAAACAAAAAAAGATATCCTGTCATAAATAAAAATAAAATTAAGTAAAAATTCCAAATAAATTATAAAAAAAAAAATGTTTTTTATAAGCAAATTAAAAAAATTTTTGCATTGCAAAACGTCTACAGAGATTTTGAAATTCTCGAGGCCTTAAATCATAAAACAAAAATTTAAAATATACAAACAACGATTTAAAAAAAAAATAAATTACTTTTCAGTTTTTTTTTATTTTTCATGTCACTTTTTTATATTTTGCTGCATATTGTTTACAAATGCTAGTTGAAATATTGGTGATACCCTGTTAAAGTTGATTCAACTTAAAACCTACTTTTGTTTTGTCTATAGTACTAAAATTTTTAGTAACAGCTTTTAATTTTTAGGTTGTTTTAAAAAGAACCGACTTTATTGTTTGACTATGATTATGGGCCTATGATTATGTTAAAATTAAATATTTTGTAAAGTCAGTGGACTTTAAAAAAATCTGAGCCGTGCCGAGTCTTATATACCGTTCACTGTGTTAGCCAAATATTCATATTTTTCAATTTCCACATCCTTTTTAATCTGATGTAACACAAGCGATCAATTTGTAAAAAAAAAAATTTTTTTTTTTTTTTTTTTTTTTTTTTTTTTTTTTTGTAATCTATAACAATTTAAACTATAAGAAGCACTAGTTAACAATAATAAGTATGAATATATACAAAGTCCCAAAATCGAGCTCTCTAGTATATTTAAATTTATAGAATTATATTTTATTTAGAAATGCGGAATATTTATTTTTATTAAATGAAGAATACATAATTTGTGCAACTTTAATGAATTGGAAAAATTTTAAAAACAATACATTTAGATTCAAATTTCTGGACGAGTCGATCGCTTGGTTTAGTGTTTTCATGGGAATTCGCGACAATATCCAACCACGTAATCCCGGGAAATTAGGGCGGAAATTCCCGAGATTTATCTTATATAAAACATATACTGCTTTGCAGCACTAGTGTTTTAACAATAACATCTGAAATTATTTTGCACTCGTTTTAGTTTGCTTATCGAAAATATATAAGTATATAAGCATATTAATACTATAAATGTTTTAATAACTATATAATTTTATAATAGATGGAGGAGGCAAAATCCTAAGCATTGAAATATTCCAAAACGAAAAGAGTGGGCACTGCAGCTTGGTCTATATATTTCAAAATAATTTCCTTCAAAATTAAGAAGCACAAGTGGTTTTATTCGGCATTTAAAAAGTATACGAAATCTAAAGCATAGCCTCCACAGGAAAAACACAAGGAACTATTTTACATTATGTAAATGATAAATACGAAAATATAGGCGTTGTAGTTTCTAAACCAGCAGCTTTTGACGGCTTTAGTGTCAGATCTATAATAAAAAACTCATTTGTATGAGTCCATGTCCCTTAAAGTATTTCATCTTTCCAAAACAAAACGTGATGTAAAAAACGAATTATTGAAAGTTTTCATCAAGATTTTGCTTTTAAAATGAGTCACGTATGGACTGAATCTAATAAAGGGTGTTTTTTATAGATGTATAGAACTTTAAATTGCAATAAAACAACGATGGATTATTCGATTGACATGAATTTTATTTATCCGAAAGATAATCTTGTGGCATTACATTTTAAATATGATTTCTGGCGTATGACCGCCACGGCTGGCTCGGATGTAGTCCAATCTGGACGTCCAATTTTCTATGACTTTTTCCAACATTTGTGGCAATAACACGGCGAATGTTGTCTTCCAAATGGTCAAGCGTTTGTGGCTTATCCGCATAGACCAATAACTTTACATAGCCCCACAGAAAGTTGTCTAGCGGTGTTAAATCGCAAGATCTTGGAGGCAAATTCACAGGTCCAAAACGTGAAATTAGGCGGTCACCAAACGTGTCTTTCAATAAATCGATTGTGGCACGAGCTGTGTGACATGTTGCGCCGTCTTGTTGGAACCACAGCTCCTGGACATCATGATTGTTCAATTCAAGAATGAAAAAGTTAGTAATCATGGCTCTATACCGATCACCATTGACTGTAACGTTCTGGCCATCATCGTTTTTGAAGAAGTACGGACCAAACAGTCAGTTTTTCTGGATGTAACGGTGTTTCGACATACACTTGAGGATTAGCTTCACTCCAAATGCGGCAGTTTTGTTTGTTGACGTAGCCATTCAACCAGAAGTGCGCTTCATCGCTAAACAAAATTCGCTTATGAAAATTGGGAACAACGGCAATCTCGTTTTGGACCCATTCGACGACTATTTGCAAGCGTTCTTCAGGCGTGAGTCTATTCATGATGAATTGCCAATCCAAACTGAGAATAAATCACTTGACAGCTGTTAAATCGGTCGTCATTTTGAACAGTAATGCCAACTTAAAGTTCTATACGTCTATAAAAAACACCCTTTATAAATGATTTACAAAGCCTTTTAAACATATTAAAATCAATTAAAGTGACTGTAAAAGCACTAAATCATCGCAATATTTATATATTTACAGCTGATATGACATTAATACATTATGACAACAAGTACCATTACTAGGCATATAGAAAGTTGTAATTTAAAACTTTCCGGTAATTCCCGGGATTCCGGGAAGTTTATCTTTCAATCTCTTTTCCCCGGGAAATGGAAAAATGCGAGAAGGGAAAAACACTACTTCTGTTATAAATACAGCAAATAATTATAAAAAAAATTGTACAATAGAAGCGGCTAGTTTATTAAGCTTGAGGTCGTATTATAAAAATTTATTTATATATTATTGGAGCGAAATATCGATATAAAAATAATAAAAGTCGATATAAAAATATAATGGCTTCAAACCTAATAAATTAGCCGTTAAAAAAATTAAAACTAACAAGTTCTAAAAAAACGTTTCTGAGAATCTTATTTTTAAAAGCAATAAAATATCTGCAGGCACTCAATTTGTGAATTTAAAAACAGAACGATATCCAATAGGAATGGAAAATTTATTTTAATTTAAAATAAAATGCTTATAAACACTTTTAAACCAAACATTTTAAATTAAATATTTAATATCAAATAACACACTTCAACTTAAAGACAAAATTGAAAAAAATATTCTCTTACTCATGTCTGTAGGTTTCCTGTTTGTATATACAAACAATACGCACATGTACAGCTTAAAAATTTTCATAAAAAAACAAAGCAAAAATTAAAGAAAATCTAAAATATCGGTTGTATTTTTCATATTTATCAGCCATTTGTCTGTTTTTTAGTTTAGACAAAATACGCAAAAAAACAAAGCAAAAATTAAGGAAAATCTGAAATTTTGGTTGTACAGGGTGTCCGCCGGGTAGGTATACTTCTTTGTTTTGCCGCCATTTTGGTAAACATTGGTCTGGACAGTTCGTATTTGGCAGTCGTGAAGTAGACACGTGTCAAATTTATTACGGAAAAATATTTGATAAACCAACGTGTTTCTTAATCGTTAAAACATTTTACCAAAATCAATCATCGATTACTGTGACGATGACAAAGTTACATGAAATTTTTGGGAGAAACAACGTGCCAACAAAACGCACTATTTATCGTGTAGTGAATGATTTCGAAGAAAGAGGGTCTGTAGGTGATAGGCCCAAACATGGACCACAACGTATTGCAAGATCGACTGAAAACATTACTGCTGCTCAAGAATGTGTTAAAAACAATCCATCAACCTTAATTCTACGCCGTGCTCAGGAGCTTGGTCTTCAAAGAACAACTTTGGCCACAATTTTGCACAAGGATTTGCATTTGTTTCCATATAAGATGCAGTTGACACAAGAGCTTCTTCCACAAGACCATTTACTACGCCGTACATATGCCAATAGGATGTTACAGCCCGCCCATGACAACCCCGATTTTCATAAAAAAATTATAATGAGTGACGAGGCACATTTTCATTTGAATGGATATGTGAATAAACAGAATATTCGGTTCTGGGCATCCATTAAAAGTGACAGTCTGGTGTGCAATTTGGTCAGGAGGAATCGTTGGACCTTACTTCTTTGAAAATGAAAACAGCGTAACGGTAACTGTGAATGGGGAGCGATATCGTGATATGATTGAAAACTTTTTAACGCGACAACTGCATGCTTTGGGCTTGATTAACATGTGGTATCAACATACAGCCAGGATTACATTGAAATCACTGCGAGACCTCTTCCCACAACAAGCTATTTCAAGAAATGGTGACGTTGATTGGCCTCCACGGTCGCCTGATTTGACTGCTCTGGACTTCTTTTTGTCTGAATATCTGAAAAGCAAGGTTTATGCAAACAAACCAGAAAATCTTGAGCAACTCAAACAAAATATTCATAATGAAATTAATGAAATAACGCGTGAAATGTGTGAGAATGTAATGAAAAATGTGCTCGAAAGGGCTTGCATTTGTGAGACTTACAGAAGCGGACATTTATCTGATATTGTATTCCATACATAATTGCCGACATTAAATAAAACATTTATCGATAAAAGATCCTTTCTTTTTCATTTAATCAAAAATTATTAACAAACAAAGTAGTATACCTTCCCGGCGGTCCAAGCTTGGACCGATTCTTCTGATTTTTTGTACAGACAGTATGACTGTTATTCTGATTAAAATGCATACCACGTTTTAATGTTCATTATGTATTTAAGACAAAATATGCAAAAAAGCCACTTTGAAAAATGGTAAAGAATAGAAGTAGTCGCGGTTTTTGACTCATAGCTTCTCCATTTATTTAATGATCTGGCTGAATTTCAATAGCAACTGAGAGACAGAAACAACTGACAGATTGGTATACTAAAGTCTTTTGTACGTTGATTTCAACGACCACACGGACAGACAGACGGACATCGCTTATTCGACTCCGCTATTCATAAAGACTCTGAATATATACCCCATGTACGGTGTAAAAATTACAAACGGACTTAAAAACTTATATATACCCTTTTTACCTACAGTGAAGGGTATAAAAATTTTTGGTACAACGAGTTGATTTTCAATTCAACTTTTTAAATTAATTTTTTAATTCTGTTTTTTTTTTTATTATTCACATTTGCTCGTCATCAATTTGAAAGCAGTATCACTTTTTATCGTCGTCTACGTCAGTTCAAATTTAATTTGGTATTGCAAAACATTATCAGGGCGACGTCGATGCTTTTTACATAATTTTAAGTCAAATTTTTGATAAACAAATATTTTTTTAGTTTATTTTTTGTTAAAAACGTTCTTATATAATACAAAATTAACTTCGGCAGATATCAATATTTCTCAATACGATAAACGATAAAAGCTTGTCGATCACGATTAATGAAATAAATGTGAATGAATACAATTTTTATTTTGTCGTGACAAAAACAGTGACTTGTGGTTGTTGAAAACTCGATTACGGGAACGAACAGAAAAGTAAAATTGTAAACAATTTTAGAATTCGACTATCGGTCGAAAATAACAAAATCAATTTGTTTTTCATGACACCAAATGAAACCAATATGTTTTGAAAACCGACTGAAATTCTATGACACCCCCTTATTATACTTTTATTTTTTAGCTTTAAACTCCCATATAAACGTCATAATGTGTATGACTCTTGCATAAGTGTTTTAAAAATATTCATGAAAACTCAATTTATTTATTTCTAATCAAACGCCTCCATATACCTAAATTTGACTATAAAATTTATTTAATTTTACTTTTCAATATCATTTTCAATTTTTCACTTCGTATGCATGACATTTCTATTTTAAAATCAATAAGCCTCTTTTTATTCAAATCGCCTGTCTTTTAATTAAATTGTAGGTGTTGCAATATAATTTCGTTGACAAATAAATAAAATGATCAAATTTGTGTGTTTCTCTTTATCATCACACAAATGTTTCATTTATTTATTTTCAAATTGTGACTAATTTGTTGCTGTTTATAAAATTTATTAAAAATGAATATTAAATTTAAGACTTTTCTAACACAATTTTGAACTCACACAAACATCTCTTTCAATTCAGACAGCATTTGAATATTTTCTAATAATTATGTGTGGGTTATTTGTTGTTAGAAAGTAAATACATATAAATATGACGCAAAATGCATTTATCAAATAACAGATACAGCAAACATATAATTTTGCAGAGATAATAAAATGAAATGAAAAAGAAAAAAGAATTATTATTTTCTAAGTAGACGAAAACGAATTGTGGGAACTCTTATTTGGTATCGTATTCAGTTTTACAAACCTGTTCGTTCATGACTGACAAGAGTTCATAAAGAATTATGTTTGTGTATTGGATTGTACAATTTTGTGTCTACTAGTTTTAGTAGGATCTTGATTTTTCAACTTTTTCATAATGAAAACTACTTTATACATTATTTATATGTTATTCCAAAAGAATCGCTTATGGCCTCAAAGTTACTTTTAAAAAAAAGACAAAAGTTATGAGTGCCGATATAAAATAAAAAATAATTCCGTTCGACCACTTAATGGCGCATAAATTCGAAATGAATTTGTATGAAATGTCCGCTTGTGCTTATCCAAAAAAAAAAAAAAAATTTAAAATTCGTTATGGATTTTAATAAAATAGTGTTCGTTTTGTTTGAAACTCGTGCAAAGTCAATTTGGGGAAAATTAAAAAATTCTTAATCACTTAATATACCGACTAATTAATGTGCTGATCAACGATGCTGATTACACAATTCATCAAGTATGGCTATATAGCGGTAAAATTTGAAATATATCGGAGTGCTTTGAAATAGCGCCATCTATCTGCAGGAAAAATTGTAATTGTAGCTTCAATCATAGACAATAGTAGTTATGATAATTCCCGTATTCTAATTTCATTGCGAAGCTGTATAAATACTTAATCTAACAAACATAAAAGCATCCCCAGTTGATTACACAAATGCCGCCGATGAGGAAAAAAGGAATGTTTCCGAAAGCGTCGCTTCAGCAATCCAGTGTCTGCGAGTAATATTAATTTTTCTCTATACTTCAAAAACAGCAAATATACATACTTGATTGACTTTCAACAATTGTCGTTGACGTAGTCGAATTCACGACAAGCCCATATAAAGCATATGGCCGGGGTTGCCACATGACAACGGCACTCATAATCTAGCCTATTATAGGATTATTGAATAAGTCAAAAATGAACTAAAGCGTAAATAATAAATTACACACTAATGTAAATTTACAGGTCAATTAATATACACTTAGAATTAAAAATTCTTAATTTCTACATAGAATAAAAATTATTTCCTCGCAACCTTTTACTACTTAGATGTAAAAATGATATATGTAGGTACGAAATTTAAAAGAAATTTTGTGTTAAAATTTCGGACTTTTGGGAACTGTGCCTCGCATCGAGAATTGAACAAAAAACGAAGAGAACTGCACCAAATTGTCATTTATTACACACAAGTCTTTCTGTAATTTTTCTTTTTGAGAACCAACTGCCATTTTAGTGATTTTACGTATTTTATTGAAAAGATGCGAGTACAAGTGTTTCTGTAACAAGATATTGCAAAAAAACGTTTCACTAGAACTTTCAAAATATCTCACATTTCAAAATGTATAAGAGAAAAGTGTATAAGTAATGAAAAAATGAAAAATACTAAATTTAAACAATTTAAATTAATAAATTACATAAAATAAATGTATTTGAATGATTTTCTAGCTAAATATCGTAATTTTATATGTATTATTTGGTAATAATTTTTTTTTGTTGGGCAAAGAAAATTTATTAAGGATGGCACCGCACCATTCAATATTTTTGTTCACATTTTGTACGAAAAAATTTTCATACAAACAAAAATTTCATTTCTTAAATAAATGTCTCTGTTTGTTGACATTTTCTCTTGTCTTTGACATTTGAATCACTGGAAAATTCCAATAAATACATAACAGTTTTCCATTTTCTCACATTCAACTACAGAAACACTTTTGACTCACAAATCGAGGAATGGTAGAATTATTTGTTTCACACTTTTCGCTGTGAAAAGTTCTCTCAAATAGTTATAGAAACTACTCGTAGCTTTCAATTGCTCTGGTTCAAAAATTGACTTGAATTTGTAAACTTTTGTAATTTCAGTATGGCTTGCCGCTTTTTCAGTCGTATATGAGGAACGGGTTTTCTTTCGCCTGCATGTAAATACTTTATATTTTTTTGTTCCAGTTATATTAAAATGCACTAATACTTCTTTGTTATACGAGTAAGTAACATATTTTTAATTGTAGTCTATGATAGTCACTTTAGGGTGTCAAACAACATACAGACTTTTTATACTCGTAGATACATAGAAATTTTCATTTGGAAAATATTATAAATCAGCATTGAATTTGTATTGAATTTATGTTTGAAAAGTGTGTGTATCTCTATCGGTGTTTGCATTTGTGGCATCATTTGCCTGCATTTCGATTTCTCTTCATTACTTTTGTGATTGCATGGAATTATAGTTGTTTGTACCAGTTTAATTTTATCACTGAATATGCACAGCTCATTAACACGGCTTGTAATGCTATTATATGCCATTTGGAAGTGTGTATGTGT